>JAGKPW010002266.1:2891666-4337500 GCA_019926035.1 Melaleuca alternifolia | reverse complement strand
TCCTTATTTGAGGGGTGTGATCATTGACTTCTTAATAAAAGAAATGAAGCCAAAGGATCTTTCATTACCTCCAGATGCTCTATTTGTGAGCAACCGGGTATGAAAGATTTCTTAGAATGGTCCACCTTAAGAGTATGGGTTAAGGACTGGCTACAGTACTGTCGATGGAACTAATGTACCCTAGAGAACCCTGATGTAAACATCCAAGATGCACCTATTGTAAATTGGAAATTTAAAATCACTCGGACAGATCCTCATCTTGTTCGATTTGGTCTTCTGTGGAAGATTTTCGCTATGATTGCATTAAAGGGACTAGATTTTCAGTTACCTATACTCGAAAGTTCTAGTTCACCATTATCTGGTTATCTCTTGGGTGAGATCTCTAGTGCAGACTTCCTAGTCAAATCGTGTGGTTATGACCAACTGTACGCTGGAAGAGGAGTAATCCATCCTGGGGTTGATAGCCCTTTGATGGGTAGTCCTCGACCAATGAAGTCCATTAGGTAAATGTATTTATCAATAATAATAATAAAAGTTTTGTAGTGATCCTCAGAATATTAATGATACATAGAAGGATATCTATGTATATCCTTTCAATTCAAAATTTGGAAAAAGAATATAATAATCGAACATTTCTTCTTTTTCATTTCTGCCAAATCTTTTTTATTGATGCTAAAAATTTAGCAGGAGAACTTGTTTTATTAGAACTAATATTTTTATTTCTGGAGTTCAAAATCCTTTCTTCTCTTTTGTCATTTTTTCTATTTGATTCTTGTTTGTGCTTGTTCTATCAGCCAGATCTTTCATTTTTCTGTCAATGGAATAATCTGTCCAATCCAAAAATCGAATTTGAATGGACGATTCGTGAATCATCTGATTACTGATTATCCCATCTTTTTCTTTTTTAGTTTCACTCAATTCAGATATTTCTCTTAATCCAAATAATGGAATTGGGTTTCTTTTTGAAAGTTCTTTTATTATTATTATTTTATTCCTATTTTTTTTAATGTTTTAGAGGAGACATTTTCTTCTTTTGAACCCGAACTCAAAAAAAAATTCGAAAATTGCAAAAAAGAAGTCCTTTTGCTTCCGGACCACCTTTTCCAGCCAGATAGCGAGCGATCACTCCGCAATGAACACTAACTGAAAGCGGCCAGGAATGAGTACCTATCCCTTACGGGAATCGAACCCGTGTCTTCGACATGAAAAGACGATGTCCTAACCACTGGACGAAAGGGACCAAAAAGCCATTCTTCATATACCTCAGCTCCGAGAATAGAAGTGGTTCATTTTCTTTCTATACGCAATTCAAGATTTCGTTTGTGTTCATGTTGGCGATTTCTGATGTGAATTCGGCGGGTCGTCCCCCCTTCCTACGGGTTCTCCCACCACCCTAGTGACACACCAACCACGCCCCTTCCCTTTCTCCGATCATCAAGCCCCCTGATCCCTTTCTTTGTCTTTCATCCCACCTGAACAGAATAGCCCCGTTCTTTCGAATTCAAAAAAGAAAATAGGTGAACATCTTTCCCCTTTGAAGTGGCGAAGGCTTATGCCTAAAGTAAGAAAAAAAGTTGGTTAAGGTTACGAAGTAAGGTCAGCTGGTTAAGGAAAGCTCAGGTTATGAAATCGCTTAGCCGTTAATTAATTCAATTTTAAATGAATTAAGTAGTAGTGAGGCGTCGGTACGGAGCGTCAGTTGTAGATATAGACTAGGCTAAGGGACAGACTTCATCTCTTCTATTCTCTTCACTTACACCAACCACTTCCGCTGAGTCTAACGAGGCTCAGGTGCGGGGCCTTCCACTGTGGACCGAGACTATGCAAAGGTAGAAATAGAAACTTCGCTGACTTTCTCATAAACCTTGATTTCGCTACGCTCAATAAGAACCCGGAATAGCGGAAATCGGTTCGTGTTCTGCTTCCAAAGTCAGTCGTCTTTGCCCAAGTTTGAACTGCAGACGACTCTCCAGTGGTTCCATTCCTTCTTACTTGACTTCTGGGTCAACCCAACCCGAATGGGAAGAAGAGGGTCAGCCAAACAACGGGTAGCTCCACTTTGTACATTTGTTGAGGCAGACCAATCAGGCATTTTAGACATTCATTTATTTCTTTCAGGGGTGGCTTGCTTTGGGTTTGGCGCCTTTCATGTAACAGGATTGTATTTTCCTGGAATATGGGTGTCCGATCCTTATGGACTAACTGGAAAGGTACAACCTGTAAATCCAGCGTGGGGTGTAGAAGGTTTTGATCCTTTTGTTCCGGGAGGAATAGCCTCTCATCATATTGCAGCAGATACTTTAGGCATATTAGCGGGACTATTTCATCTTAGTGTCCGTCCGCCCCAACGTCTATATAAAGGATTACGTATGGGCAATATTGAAACCGTCCTTTCCAGTAGTATCGCTGCTGTCTTTTTTGCAGCTTTTGTTGTTGCTGGAACTATGTGGTATGGTTCCGCAACTACCCCTATCGAATTATTTGGTCCCACCCGTTATCAATGGGATCAGGGATTCTTCCAGCAAGAAATATATCGAAGAGTTGGTGCTGGGCTAGCCAAAAATCAAAGTTTATCAGAAGCTTGGTCTAAAATTCCTGAAAAATTAGCTTTTTATGATTATATCGGTAATAATCCAGCAAAGGGGGGATTATTCAGAGCGGGCTCAATGGACAACGGGGATGGAATAGTTGTTGGGTGGTTAGGACATCCTATTTTTCAAGATAAAGAAGGGCGTGAACTTTTTGTACGTCGTATGCCTACTTTTTTTGAAACCTTTCCGGTTGTTTTGGTAGATGGAGACAGAATTGTTCGAGCCGACGTTCCTTTTCGAAAGGCGGAGTCGAAGTACAGTGTTGAACAAGTAGGTGTAACTGTTGAGTTCTACGGTGGGGAACTCAATGGAGTCAGTTATAGTGATCCTGCTACTGTGAAAAAATACGCTAGACGTGCCCAATTAGGTGAAATTTTTGAATTAGAACGTGCTACTTTGAAATCCGATGGTGTTTTTCGTAGCAGTCCAAGGGGTTGGTTTACTTTTGGACATGCTTCGTTTGCTTTGCTCTTCTTTTTCGGACACATTTGGCATGGTGCTAGAACCTTGTTCAGAGATGTTTTTGCTGGTATTGACCCGGATTTGGATGCTCAAGTGGAATTTGGAACATTCCAAAAACTTGGAGATCCAACTACAAGAAGACAAGTAGTCTGATACAAGATTTCTCTTTTATCTTTTTCCTTTATTTTTTTGTCTTGCTGTTTGTGAGATAATCCCAAATAAACAGAACAGGTATGGAAGCTATAATTGTAAAGCACGATCGAACTTATGGAAGCATTGGTTTATACATTCCTCTTAGTCTCGACTCTAGGGATAATTTTTTTCGCTATCTTTTTTCGAGAACCACCTAAAGTTCCAACTAAAAAGGTGAAATGATTTTTCATTATATCAATTGAATTGAAGTAATGAGCCTTAAGTTGTGAAGAGTTTACCCATAGATAATCTCTTAACCATCCCATCAAATAAGTGGAAGATTCATTAAACTGTGAAACGTTACCCTGCCATAATGTGATGTGTTTCCAATGCCAATAAAAAGTAACCCACCCAATGGTATTTAACATCCAGAAAACTGCCAAATAAAATGTGTCACAAGCGGAAATGTCACAAGAACCGCCTCGTCCCAGACCATCGCAAGGAAAACTATAACCGAAATCCTTTTTATCCGGCATTAACTTTGAACCACGTGCATCTAAAGCACCTTTTACTAAGATCAATGTAGTTGTATGTAAACCTAGAGCAATCGCATGATGAACTAAGAAGTCTCCAGGACCAATTGTTAAGAATAGTGAATTACTATTCTCATTAATAGCATTTAACCAGCCGAGCAACCATATGTTTCGACCTGCATTAAAAGCTGGGCTATTCGTTGAAGATAAAAGTACATCGAACCCATATGAAGTTTTACCGTGAGCAGATCGTATCCATTGGGCAAATATAGGTTCGATTAAGATTTGTTTCTTCGAAGTACCAAAAGCAAGCATGACATCATTATGAACATAAAGTCCCAAAGTGTGGAACCCCAGAAAGAAGCTGGCCCAACTTAAATGGGATATGATAGCTTCTTTATGGTCTAACATTCTTGCCAATACATGATCCTCATTTTGTTTCGGATTGTAATCTCTAATGAAAAATATAGCCCCATGGGCAAAAACCCCTGTCATGATGAATCATGCGATATATTGGTGATGAGTATATAACGCAGCTTGAGTAGTAAAGTCTTGTGCTATGAACGCATAAGCAGGTAAAGAGTACATGTGTTGAGCTACCAAGGAAGTAATAACACCTAAAGAGGCTAGAGCAAGGCCTAATTGAAAATGAATCGAATTATTGATTTTGTCATAAAGACCTTTATGTCCACGCCCCAATCGCCCCCCCGGAGGAATATGTGCTTCTAAAAGATCTTTTATACTGTGCCCAATCCCGAAATTAGTTCTATACATATGACCAGCAACGAGAAAAATAAAAGCAATAGCCAAATGATGATGAGCAATATCAGTCAACCATAAACTTTGCGTTTGTGGATGGAATCCCCCTAGAAGGGTTAGAATGGCAGTTCTTGATCCTTGGGAGGTACCAAATAAATGAACAGTTGCTGCCTACATAACCAACCTTCCAGACCAAGGGAAGCAAGTATCAGATCACTGTAGTTCTATACACCTTTTGTGAAAGCATTTACTGTATTTCGAATGAATTCAAGTCAGTAAAGTAGACTGGTGGAAGGGGCCCACCTCACCTCTCCCCTTCCCCCTGTATCACGGGAGCAATCCAACCAAGGATAACTCACCATGACAAAGGCCTGCCTTTCAGTGCATGAAAGAAGTCCTGCTCTTTCACTGCCTGACTCCGGCTTTCAACATTCGCTGTTTGTGCTTGAAAGCACTCTCTTATCTATCCTTCGGCCTCGTGTCAGAAACAGTTGACTAAATCAAACTGCCCGAGAAGGCAAATAGACCCGTTCACCATAAACTGTTGCGATTCCCTCTAACTGCGCCAACTGCTCCACCTTTCGTTTCCCCTCTTGCTTCAGCTTCAACACCGTTGATTTCAATGTATGTTGTAAGAGAAGCAAGAATCTGTATGGTGAATGGAATCCATTCTCTAAGATCTGGGAAGAGTAGCCGACCTAATCAATCTACTCTTAGGAGACCCGGCCAACTTAGTCAATCTCCAGGTCCCTAACGAACGAGTCATTCACTTTTGTTTGATCAACCAATGGCTATAATGACCTTCGCGAATTGCTGACGTCAATCGAGATCGATCGGATTGAAGCTCTAGCATCTGACTTGAATTGGGCCATTGTACGGATCCGTATCAAGACAGCTGTCGGCCAAAGTGTTATGTTATCCCAGTAGATTCCTCATGTTGATTGGCAACTATTGTATTGTACAGGTTCACTTTTCATTTCTTTAATCCCACCTAGATCTTTCTGCAATTGAGCTAATTGTCCCTTGAGCATTGCTGCCTCTTTCTTTGGAGGTCGATTAGATTATTCCGTTCCTTCTTCAGATCTTTTCACTTCCGTTCCTGTAGTGGACCCTTTTTTTTACATACCAAAAAGCCCACTTATTCACATAATGATGAAATCGATCTTCTGCAGTAGCTGATGCGACTGAATCAGCTGCTTTATATTTTCAATGAGCGGGAGCTTTACCCGCTGCATTGAATATTAGATCACAAGGAAAGAACGAGCAGTTCGAAGAGGTATCTAAATCCTCTACTTAGCTAGAGAAAGTCTTCTGGCCAGTGTGTTACCTCCTGGGAGATAGCTCCCAATCCATCTTCGCTTCAAGCCCAACAGTGCCAAGACAGATTCAATCTAGAGCGCCGCCGGGTTCATTAAGAAAAGAAAGAGAGCAAGTAGTCTGGATTTCGCTAGCAGCAATGACAAAGGAGGACGAAACCCCAAAACTGAAGACTGCGTAACGTCATTCCGTCTGGCTGGGGGTAGATCGTTGTGTCAGGGAAAGGAAATCCTCCCGATCATTGGGGAATCTTTGAATTCATGGACCAATTTCCTGACAAGGAGCTACGGAAGTTGAGTCACGGCCCTGACCTCCCTAAGAGATCATGTATCAATCTTAGATATATATATATATATATGCCAAGGTGCCCCTTTGCCTTGCGAGGCCACCCTATCTCTTAGTGTACTGTACCAGGGCTAGTGCCGTCGAAGAGGCTCGACGGGAGCGGACTCCTTATCGTATGGATGGCCTTGTTACACAACTGGAGGGAGAGATTTTGAGCGAGACTTCTCTGGAGAAAGATAGGCAGGATAGCAAGGCAAGGGAGTTGTGGAAGTGCTATGGGCACATATTAGTGGCCTGACAGACGAGGTCACCATACTAAAGTGTAAGCAATGGTTCGACAGAGACGGTTCGGATGTTGGTGCCAGAGCCAAAGGTATTTACGGGCCCCCGAGATGTTCAAAATGGGTCAAATGTGAGACGGTGTGTCAACCGAAGTGTAATGGGGGATTCGGTCTTATAAAGTTGAGACAGACCAATGAGGCGGCCTTGCTTATGAAGCTGGGATGGGGGATCCTCTTGAAACCAAATGCTCTTTGGGTGAGAGTTTTTCGGTCAAAGAAGTATGTAAAGGAGTCAATCAATAGGGAAAGCTCATATGGCATAGATTAGTGCATGGAAGAAAGAGAGAATGTGCTTTGACATCTTCCCACCCAGTCTCGATAGTGAATAGAAGTACCAGGATTGAACATGACTGCCTCCGCTAAGGAAACCCGGAACTCATTCCCAGATCAACAAGTCTATCGATTAGATTAGTCTACCGGGCAGTTTTCAAGTAAAGAGAGCTAGGCCATGCAAGGATTGAAAAGCGGCATAGAAAGGCAAAGACAAGTGAATACCTGCAACCAAAGCTAGACAATTAGATTTCTATAGAAAGGCAAGCAGTCAAAGTAATAGACAAGTACCAATGATAGGATAGGTCTAACGTCTAACACCAAGCCCAAGCATACAAGAGAGAGCAAGGCAAGTGCATAGCTTGCTAATTGAATCTCCTTTTTCGGGTATTCAATGCTTGGACTGGTGCATGGAAAAAAGCAGCAACAGCCAGTACCTGTCCTAGATTAGTGGACATCTTGCTTCTGACATGCCTGTCCATCTTCATTCTATATGATGTGATGTTGCTAGTTCAATCTGCTAGTTAGACTAGTCAGAGAAGCTGCGGTGAATCAATCAGTCGTAGCTAAGGAAAGCTTTTTTTTTCTTATAATTGGACACCTATTGGAAAGTGGATGAAAGAGACCTGGAATAAGCAACCGTACAGCTAGCATTGACCTAGACTGTCCGGGCAGATCCAGTTGACAGAACATCCATCCGGCTAGCTTTCTCTAGTGCTGATTTTAGTAGTTCAAAACTATCAATTGAATAAGAAAAGAGGGAAAAAAGTTCCGAGTCATTCTTTCTCGCGCTCAAAGACTATCTTGAGATCAGACAAATGAACCTATACAGACAGGGAAAGACTTAAAAAACTACATCATCAATATACAAAACCTTTACGATGTTGACACTAAAGTAATGGAAGATGAGATTGATTGCTCTTTGGTAGGTAACTCTAGCCTTATTCAGACCGAAGGGCATCACCTGCCATCAGAATAGTCCGTCTGTCCAAGAACACCCTTGCAACGGAAGGCTCTTTTGCCTAGTCCTCCTTGGAAATGAAAATAGGGTTATATCCCACCCAAGCGACAGTCCATGAATGACAGAATTCTTTGCCCAGCAGCTCTGTCCACTAACAGATCAGCGATTGCCATTAGGTTCTCGTCTTTTGATGCAATTGAGATTCCAGAAATGCATTCTCTTCTCTCTTACACCAGCCCTTACTCTAAGTAGCTTCTAGCTTGAGAAGCCAGAGTTTTGGCTCTACCACGTGCTTATACCAGTAGACTTCCCCTTTTTCGCTCAGTCCATCTGTACATAGTTAATAAAAAAGTCTAATAAAAAAAGGTATAAGTTATTAAGATCTGAAATCCTAAGCAAATCAAGCAATTTCTTGTCACATCTCTTTGATCTCAGTCTTGTAGTTCCTCCACTATGACGAATACGGGTGTATGCAAACTTCTCGTAACGTAAGGAAATTCACTCGTAAGGACTCAAATTGGTGTAGGAAAAGACTAGTAAGAAGCATATAGCTACAGTATTATAAAACAAGTGACATCTATTAAGATGCATAGAAAGCCTTCTTTCTTACTAATGGAAAGGGTGGATCGAAGTATTTTTCTATACCCCACAATTTTTCAATAGTTAGATCTGGGAAGGGATTATGTGTATAGTTCCAGAAGGATCACTAGTTTCTTTCTTCGGTGCTTTAGTCTTCGTCAATAAATAAGGCTTTATTAAAATTACGGCGAAAGACGCTTTCTAAGAATAGACACTTCTTTTAAAGATCGTTGATTGCTTATAGGTACTAACTATACATGGGATTCAAACCTAGTTTTCGTCGAGAACAAGGGAAGACTTGAGAAATTATTCTTTCTATTATCCCCAGATCTACGGGGAAGAAAGGAATTCCTTCTTTTTGCACGCGTGCCGTAGTTGGTGAGGCAATAGCTTACCAAAGCGACTTATAGGAAGAAAGGACAAGCCAAAAGTATACACTTATCAAATTGCATAATCGAAAGAGGACAGCGGGATTAAGGCAAGCGGGCTGAAGTGAGGAAAAAAGGTGGAAACTTAATCTGCTTTTGCCTTGTGTTAGCTCAGGCATGTTTACTCGTGCTTAATGGAATCCCAAGCTCCAATCAGCTCAGCTCAAAGACTCAAAAAGGGTAGCTACACAAAAGAAGACAATGGGACGTGGGACAGGGCTTGCGTAGAGACAGACGAGACCAATGTGAGACTTTCCGTATCCTTCTTGTTTAATCAGATCTTGCCTTAGTCTGAGCCAGGACTAAGGTAATGGTGCTACTAATAGATTCTTCATTAGTAAGAAATAACGTCCAGGATTGCTGCTCATAAAGGGCTGAATAGTCCGATGGGAATGAAGAGCAGACTTTACTAAAAAATGAAAAATCATTCATCGTAGGGAAGGTGGATCTAATGAAGCTCAACGGAAAGCTTAGGATCCTCCATAGGGACGAACTGAAACATCTTAGTAGGGTGACTCAGGGCCTAAGATCAGGCCGAAAGGGTAGGTAGAGAATACCTAGGGGCGCGAGACAACTCTCTCTAAGGAACTCAGCAAAATAGCCCCGTAACTTCGGGAGAAGGGGTGCCTCCTCACAAAGGGGGTCGCAGTGACCAAGCCCGGGCGACTGTTTACCAAAAACACAGGTCTGGATGGCAATATTTCATAGTCTACTAAGAAAAACAAACATTTCTATCTATACTATATCGCTAGTGATGGATAGGAGTGAAAAAATGGATAGAGACCAAAAACCAGAAAGACGTTTGGTATGACGGGTCACAACGGAATCGTAAAAACATCTTTCTCTATTTGTTCCTGAAATCCACCACACCACTGAGGAATTCCTTAACCTTTGCTTTTCTTGTCTTTGCTCGTGCAGGACGAAAGTTCCAAGTCAATGTCGGCACCGCCCGGAAAAAGCTCGTTGGAGAGAGGGGCCAAAAAAAGAGCTTCCTTTAAGAGGAACTCCTGTCGAATCAACGGGATAGGGGACAGGCTCGAGCAGACAAAAGATTGCTGATTCTGATGCTTCAAGCTGCAAGCTCAAGCTAAGGACTCTCTCTCGGCCTATTCCAGGTGATAGTAAGACATAGCCTCATCCTCTGGGCTTTCTCGGCCGGATATGCCTAATCCTGAAGTGGAGCTAGGGTAAGACAGGTAGCCTAAAGAACTTATAGCTCATAACGAGTTTTTGATTCCCGAATATCCAGCTGACTAATTAATTCTTTATAACATATTCTATTTTTCTTTGACAAATAAGACAGCAGTCGTTGGCGGCAAAGACCTTCTTGTACACTTCCTCGAGGGCAGCATTCATGGCAATCATCACTACTTTCTCCCGAGGGCATGGTATGGCTTTGTTCTTGCTGTTGTTTAATAGATGTCGAGTGCTGGCTGAATGGTTAAAGCGCCCAACTCATAATTGGCGAATTCGTAGGTTCAATTCCTACTGGATGCACGCCAATGGGACCCTACAATAAGTCTATTGGAATTGGCTCTGTATCAATGGAATCTGATCATCCATACATAACGAATTGATGTGGTACGATCCATTCATTCCATATTTCCTTTTTTAGAGGACAAATTTTCACATGTAGATTATGCTGTACTAATACCCTATCACATTCATCTCGAAATCGTGGTTCAAACCCTTCGCTACTGGTTGAAAGATGCCTCTTCTTTGCATTTATTACGTTTCTTTCTCCACGAGTATTGGAATAGTCTTATTACTCCAAAGAAACATATTACCATTTTTTCTTGTCTAAAACTACCTATAGGTGGTAGGGGTAGAGTTATTGATGTGAGATGGATCCAGAAAAAAGGGGGTTTGAATTATAATACAGAAACTATTTGTGTCTATATTTTACAGAAACGTGAAATCAAAGTGGGTGATAAAGTAGCTGGACGACATGGAAATAAAGGTATCATTTCAAAAATTTTACCTAGTTCCCCATTCCTCATAAAATAGGGGAAATTGCGTATCTAAAGATAGAGAAAGAAAGTGGTAGACCCTTTGTTGAATTGTGAATCGAATCGTCTCTTGCAAGACATGCGAAATATAGTATGTGTTCCGTGACTGGCCTTTCTCGTGTTGTTGTCGAGCTTCACTTCTTTATGCATCTTTCTCCCATTCTTTTTGCAGCATCCCACTGCTTCGCCTAGCAGCACGACACTTGTATTGCTCTCCCACAACCCCGTTTTCACGGTTTAGGCTGCTCCCATTTCGCTCGCCACTACTACGGGAATCGCTTTTGCTTTCTTTTCCTCTAGCTACTAAGATGTTTCAGTTCGCCAGGTCGTCTCTTGCAAAAGCCAGTAAAAGCAAACCAAGACATGAACCACTTTCTAAAGCCCGAACGCTCACTTCGGTCACAAAAGAAAGACAGTGAAATCAACTTATTGAAGCCCGAATATCCTTAATCGGTCACGACAAAAAGGTAATATAAGATTCGTTTGCTTGAAGCCCGAACTTTTTAATCGGTCACGACAGAGGCAAATATTTAAATAATTTTCAATTGAGGTCCGAGTTCCTATACATCACCATAGGGACTCAGGTTGAGATTTCGATACATCGCTATCGGCACTCGAGGTGAGATGTCTATACATCGCCATAGACACTCCAATTGAGATATTGATACATCGCCATCGACACTAATACCTGTACATCGCCACAGGAACCTGAGATGAGATACCGATACATCGCGATCAGCACTGATACCTGCACATCGCAACAGGGACCTGAGATGAGATACCGATACATCGCCATCGGCATTGATACCTATACATCACAACAAAGACCTGAGATGAGATACCGATGCATTGCCATCGGCATCGTGTTTACTTAAATGAAGCTTGGGCTACGAAAGCACGCCAAGTCGATGACAAATGACCACGGGCTACAACAACATGCCGTGTCGGTTAAAAGTGACTTGGGCTACGAAAGCACGCCAAGTAGGTAAAAAGTGACTACGAGCTACAAAAGCACGCTATATTAATCCCCTGCAAGAAGATAGTTCAAAAATATCTGGGTAAAATGCAAAGCTTCAGAAAGCATCTTAATCATCATGAACTCTCTATCTAAAGAAATATGCATACTTTCATTGAAGAGATAAACAAAATTCAAAGTTCAAATCTTGCATAGTCAAGTTTCTAGCAAGACGATTTCCATCCAATAGTGTGAATTTCTCAAGAATGTCAAACGAGATGCGGTTAGAAAGGACTTTCGCTCGCTCTCATTGGAAGGCTTTTGTCCCAACCATTAATGTAGGAAAAACTGTATCACTCGATCTCACCATCATCATGTCGACAAAGGTCCGAGTATTCTCGCAAGTTGTACGACTTTACCAATCTGAGAGATCTTTTAAATAGGACCGCAATTTAGGTTTGGTCAACGGCTAAGCAAAGGGGACTCCTTGAGTCAAGGCTTAGAAAAAATGTCTTCAACAAATGTCGCTAAGTCTACAAGTCAAGAACCTTGCACAATAAGACAAAAATAATCTTGCCCGCACTTCTTCAAGCTAAGCTTCAAACATTAAAAATCTTACATTAATTCAAGTGCCCTAATTAGAAGAGACTTCAAAAGGATGTAACTTGGGCTAGGTTCCTGGGTTGATAAATGAAAAGATTCATTAGGCTCAAAAATGTGTATGGGATGCAGAATTGGTGATCATCTTAATTGCCATTGACTTCCTTTCGTTGGGGAATTTTTCCAGGCTTAACTTTCGAGCTTTTGACTTTGCTTCACTAGGGAAGCTATCCAATATCAAATCTACTAAAGATTATATACAAATTTGCACCATTCAGTATTTTTGGGAAAATCCGAACACATCGAGGATTGACTTTTACAAACTCGAGCCTTTGGCTCTGACTTCTATGGGCATTGACCTTACTTTTACTAGGTACACTGGTTTTTCTTACCCCTAGATTCCTTCACTTTTTCTCTTAGATCTGGGCATTGGCCTTGCTTTTACTAGGTACACTGCTTTTTCATGCCCCATTCTCACATTTTCCTTTCACTTGACTTGTGGACTAGACTGGACTGAAGCATGTTGCTTTGGTATGGATGCTTGTATTCTGACGTTTCTAATCCCATTGATTTTTTCCATGCCCCAGTGTAAGAGATCATCACCAATACTGGCTTAATTGAAATGAAATTACAGGCTCAAAGTGGCTAGCAAAGGATAAGAGTATTTAGGGTAGAGAAATGAATGCTCTTCATCATTCCTAAGGCACTTGATTTAAGACTCGGTTCCATATGTAAAAGCAACACTCAAAGATTGATGCAAGTGAAAGCAAGAAAATTTCTATCCATTTTTCACCTTTTAACACCAATGGTGCAAATGTACCTTCAGTTTGGGGTGGTTCTTGACAGGGGTAATATGAAATGAAACTTCACAAGTGTTTGGGCTCAAAATGGGTAATCAATGGATCATAGTGTTTCAAATAGAGAGATGAATTGCCCCTCATCATTTCAGTTGTCGTACTTTTCGCGAGAAAACTATTTACCTTGCAGACATTGAACTTTATACGCTCATTTCACAAGTGTATGAGTATGGGATTGTGTATGAACATGGTTTGCCTTTCGTCATCCCGACACCTCTCATTTAACATTCTTAATCAATTCTGCACTACTCATCAAATTGCTTTATTTTGGCAATATTTAATAGAATGATGAATGAAACAAGCAAGACCATCAAGCAAAATCTTTCTTTTTCAGCAAATATGAGCATTTTGAGTTTATTGATTTTAGGCACAAACAGTTCACCTCACCCAAAAAAAAATGCAGCTTGACATGATATCAAATTCAAAAGAAATTGATTAAAAATGAGAGTCCATTGACTGCACAATAATCAAATGGAAACATGGAAGCTCAATGTTCGACGCTGTTTGTTCTTGCCCCCTGCATAATAAAAAAAAACGTGCATGAATATGGCTCTAAATAGATGTAATCTATGATTGGGGAAAGTTCTATCAGTCATCAATGTGTTGTATCTGCTGGATTAAAAAATGCCCCACAATTTGCTATATTAATCTTTGTAATTCATCGCCATGTTGCATTATTGTCATAACGAGGAGAGGTAAGCTTTGGCACATGAAGAAAATGTGTGAGAAAAACAAACAGGGTTTATCCGACATGCATTCTTTGAACTTTTTATTGAAGTTTTTTTTTAAAACGGATTTTGAAATGCATTTGAAAAATTTGAAATGAGGGACCATGAGGAAGCCCAGCCCTCAAAATTCTTCTTGGATGATGTATATTTTTTTCACTGTTGGATATCATCACCGGGCCAGTTTGGTATACATCAACATGCCCTCAAAATGAATTTTTTTTTAATTTCATTGATAACAATCAAACGAATTACAATTTATAAATTGCAGCAGCCAATGGCATCCTAAAAAGCAGGTAAATTCTAAGAAAAAATCCTAACAATTGCATAAGGTGTAAATCCTAGAAAGCAATAAAAGTCCCACGCAGGGGGCTTGTAAAAAACTAAAAATAACACTACTTCAACGAGCTTGGACCATTTGTCTCTAAAGACGTCAGGTCATCCATACCACCCCATCCGTCTGGGACAATATCTTGAGGATTGACAAAAAAGCTTGGAGGTGCTGAATTCTTCACAAAATAATCATATTTGCCGCTTGGTTGCCCCAGTCTGTCAATTACTCCATCTTCATGCACCATAGTCATAGGACCAGGAACACTGTTCAAGATGTTTGGCACAACGAGAAGATCGTCTCAACCTTCGCAAAGCCATGGAGCATGAAACGTGAATGCCCCAGCATCTAAGAGGTCTTGAATCTTGTTTTTCAGGCTAAAACATTCGTCAGTGGAATGACCTATCATGCCAAAATGAAAATCACATGTTTTGAATGGGCCATGATTAGCATGCCTTCGCACCCTAGTAGGTTGCTCCCTGATAAGCAGCCATTTTTTCCAAAAGGACAGGTAAAATCCGAGACAAAGGCACAGGAGGCAACGTGTAACGCCGCGTCTTATAGTTCCTCCGTGGAAATCGAGGTCCGCCTCGTTCATGAGATGCTTGACTTAGCACTACAGCGACCTGCCCCTGTTGGTTACCTGTTTGGCTTGCTTTGACCCTTAAATGAGCATGTGCAGTCTGAAGTATTGTTCTTGACTCGGGAGGAGGGAATGAGGTCAAGACGAGTTGATCCACATGGTTTGATAAGCGTAGCAATGATCGACGCATCTCATCAATTTGACGTTGGAAGTAGACAGCCCAAGCATCACTCACGTTCATAACCATTTTCCTAACAGTCAGGGCAACAATGACGAGAGTCGTAGAATTGAATGCTTGAAAAAGGAGGTTGAACAATTATGGAGGCAGGAGGAAATGTATTGGGGACTGAGGTCTAGAATCAATTAGCTAAAATGGAAAGATAAAAATACACATTTCTTTCATGCTACTACATTACAGAGGAGACAGAGAAATAGAATACTTATGCTGAAAAATGAGAGGGAAGAGCGGTGCAGGAATGCTGACCAATTGAAGTAGATGGCAAATCAATTTTTTCAAGACCTGTACAAAACTTCAGGGGAAAGGGACTTCTCGCCAGTAATAGAACAAATTCCATGTATCATAAATGATGAGATTAATCAAGCCTTAACAGGGAAAGTCATAGAAGAAGAAATCAAACAAGCTGTTTTCCAGCTTGGCGCACTAAAAGCTCTTGGACTTAATGATCTTAATGGAAAGTTCTTTCAGCACCATTGGCCAGAATTACAGGCTGAAGTAACCCTGGAAGTGGAGAAAATTTTCCATACAGGTCTTTTGGACCCCGAGCTAAATCAAACACATATAACCTTAATCCCAAAAGTCCCAAATCCATAGAAGCTGGACCAATACAGACCTATCAGTCTATGCAATTTTTCCTATAAGATTATCTTCAAGATTTTAGCCAATAGACTCAAAAATTGGCTTCATGATATTATTTCTGATGAACAGAGTGCATTTGTTAATGGAAGACAGATTCATGATAATATTTTCATTGTCCAGGAAGTTCTTCATCAATTAAGAGTCAGGAAAAGGAGAAGAAAATTCCAGGCAGTAATCAAAATCGATATGAAAAAAGCATATGATTGTGTGGAATGAGACTTTCTCCAAGCATGTATGCAAAAAATGGGCTTCCATCATTGATGGATTCAATGGATTATGCAGTGCGTTTCTACTGTCTCTTATGGTGTAAAGATGAACGGAGAAACCTTACATTTTTTTTAGCCAACTCGAGGAATTAGACAAGGAGATCCGTTGTCCCCCTACTTGTTCATTATAATGGCAAATGTGTTATCGGCTCTATTACAGAATGGTGTGGAGAATGGCAGTATTCAAGGTATCAAACTAACTCTCACTGCCTCACATTATCCCATCTAATGTTTGCCGACGATCTCATTATATTTCTAAATGGAAGGGTGGTGGAATGTCAAAATGTGGCTGTTGTGTTGAATCAGTACTGTTTTGCATCAGGTAAATTAGTAAACTTGAATAAATCAGGGGTTTTCTTTAGCCAAAATTGTCCTAATGATCTAAAAAGGAACATGACTCATGAACTGAGAGTAGCATAAATCCAGAATATGCGCAAATACTTGGGAATTCCTTGGGATTGGGGAGAATAAAAAAAGCACATGTTTTCCTGGATACTAGACAGAGTCAATAAGAAGTTAGATGGATGAAAAGAAAAACTATTGTCAAAGGCGTGAAAGGAGATACTCTCAAAGACTGTGGTACAGACATTACCTCAATATGCGATGTCGATCTTCAAAATACCTCTGTCAATCTGTCGGGCTATTGAAAGGAGGATTGCTAACTTCTGGTGGAAAAACTCTGAGAACCAGAAAGGCATGCATTGGAGGAATTGGGAGGTTCTAAAGCAAAGAAAAGGTGATGGAGGGTTAGGCTTCCATGACCTAATTTCCTTTAATCAAGCGATGTTAGGTAGACAAGCATAGAGATTAGCAAAAAATCATAACTCTTTATGGAGTCAAGTTCTGAAAGGTTTGTACTTTCCCCAAACTGATGTTATGCATGGAAAGAAAAGCTTGAGACCTTCATGGGGTTGGCGGAGTCTACTTACCAGTATTGAGGTAATTCGTCATTCCACTCGCTGGGTGGTGGGAGATGGAAGCAAAATCAACATTAAATCAGACAAGTAGCTGTCCAGAGGTATAATAGGTGGACTTGCAAATAGAGAAGATCCTATACAAGTCTCTGAGTTAATGCTAGTAGAGGAAATGGTATGGAATGAAACAAAAATTATGCACACTTTCGAGGAAAGCACAGCGAATGAAATCTTGTCTATCTACCTCAGCCCTCAAACTACAGAGGACTCTCTCATATGGGAACACACAGCTTCGAGGCAGTATACAGTTAAAAGTGCCTATAACATAATAAGGGCACAACAAAAGAAACACACTCTCCCACAGACATCCACTTCATATAATACTCCAAGGAAACTATGGCAATGAGTATGGAAGTCAGATTCCCAGCTGAAGATAAAGTTTTTCATCTAGCAGATTTGTCAAAATGCTGTGGCGACTAAAGAAAACCTCTTTAAAAGGAAGATAGTACCTGATGATATCTGCCTAGTGTGCAAAGGCGAATCATAAATCATAGAGCACCTCTTGTTTCTTTGTCCATGGACACAACAAATTTGGTAGGACCCGACTATTAACATTAGGGTTAGTACATACATAGTAACTCGAATGGATGAATGGCTCCATAACTTTCAAAATTCCACCATTTCATTCGAGTTCCTATGTATTTTGTTATGGAAAATCTAGAAGGCCTGAAACGAATTCATCTTTCGAACACAGAGAACCAATCCCCAACAGATCCTTGAAGCAGCCATAATTGGAATGGAGAACTACCAGCGATGGACAACAGATACAAAAAAATAGCCATAGACATGGGAAGAAACACTTACCGGGTGGTTGCCTCCTCCTCTCTGAGTTTTCAAGTTGAACGTCGATGGGTCTCTTTTGACCCAAATACGAGAAAGGGAGCGATGGCATGCATATGTAGAGACAGCTTTCATCGGCGTTTCAAGCGGAGGCTGAGGCTATTGTCAAAACCCTAATTTTTTTCGAAGGAAGGCATGAATGGCAGCTTGTGTTGGAGACTGACATGCGTGGACTAGTGCAACTAATCTGTGAGAATGCAGATCACGGTATGTGGGAAGTACAGGGACTTATCAAAGAAGCCCATGGGCTCGTCCGCCGATTCCCCTATCTGAAAATTACCCATTGCCCAAGAGCCCATAACAAAATTGCAGATTGGGTCGCTAAAACCCAAAGGCTGGGAAATCTACCGAGTAATTGGGTCTTATACCCCCCCTAGCTCTGAAAGAATTACTATGTATTGAGATTAGTGATATCTCATGTCGAACTCTTTATGATTCAAATATATGAAGTAGAAATTTCGACCAATTTTTTTTTTTTGTAATTTATCATGTTCAGATTGCACCCATCGTGCGGTGCTCCCCAATTCCCTAATCTAATAGAAGTATGTAACTTAGGTTGCCATCCGGCAGAAAGCCATGATGTCATCTCTTCATTCGGTTTTATCGAGAATGTCATGGATCAATGTATATACCAAGATGTTAGCTGGAGCAATTTTTTTCCTTGTGCTATATATGAATGACGTTTTATTTGTGACCAATGATAAGAGATTGCTTCATAAAGTGAAACAATTCATTTTTAAAAAATTTGACATGAAAGATATGAATGACGCATCTTATGTCATTGGCATTAAGATCCATAAAAACAGACGTCGAGAAATATTAACACTATATCAAGAAACTTATATCAGTAAAATCTAGAGATATTTCAAATGAAAGATTGTTCACCTGATATAGCACCTATTTTGAAGGTTGATATGTTCAATTTGAATCAATGCCTGAATAAAGATCTGAAAGGGAACAAATGAAGAATATGACATATGCTTATGCTGTCAAACGTTTGATATATAGTTAGGTTTGCACTCGACTTAACATTGTATTTATTGTGTAAATGTTAAGAAGATATCAGAATAATCTAAGTTTGGACCCCTAGAGAGCCGGTGCTAAAGTATCTTCAAAGTACAAAATGTTATATGCTTATAAATAGATGGACAAACAACTTGTAAGTAGTTGGTTATTTGGATTCATACTGGGCTGGTTGTGTTGATTCTCGAAAATCAATATATTGATACATTTTTATGTTAGTTGGTGGAGCTGCGGAAAATACTGATGTGTTTGAATCAACTTGACAAGTTCACGATTACAATTTTTGCAAGTTTTAAGACTCACTTGCACTTTTTTGCCAAGTTATAGGACTTTTGGTGCACTTATCACTTATTTTTATTCTAGTTTTCCGTTATTATTTTTAAATATTCATGCCGATCGCAATCACAGTGGATATAGTATACTCTTTTGTTATTTGAGGTGGTTTTCTGATGGTAGAGAAAGTACTATGATGACGAAATAAAGGAAGCTACATGACAATTAAAAGAGAGTGAAGTTGCATGAGCATCACACAAAAGTGACGAGCGTATCAAACGAAAGTTGCATGTACAATGCCTGTGCATCTTTTGTGGCTTGGCGAAAATAAGGCTAAAGCAGCAGCAATTTTTTTTTTCCAAAATGTGTTCAGCAAGGATCCAAGTATGCCTTATTTTAAGATCTTTCAAATTTTGGTGTTCAACTGCTTCATTGTCCTAATGATCTATGCTATACTAAGCCTTTGTATTACAAAACTGGTTTTTGAGCCGTCATGCGGTGCCAACATTAGATATCAATATATTATCATCTCGCATAAAACAAATTACCTTTTCAAAGGAGTAAAAAGAAAAAAGAACATAAGGTGTAATGGATAAATCTCAATTAATTCAAGCGTGCTAGATTGTTGGATTTACAACATTGTTGCCTAGAGGGACATATCTGCTCACATCATCAATATTGTGCTTTGCGTGAGACCGAGATAAGCTTTGAAATGATGATCTAAGAAAACAAAACTCTTTTCATCGTTACGTTCAAAATACAATCAAGAATGGTCATGCTTCCCTTTTACAAAAACCGAGAAGATACCAAATAAAAGCATTAAACTTATAAAATTGCTCAAATCGAGTATAAATAACCTTGTTAAAAGCTTATGAAGAGATCACTGTCCTTTTATTTTGCAAGGTGATTATATATATATATAGTAATGTTTGATTTGAGCAATAAATTAGATTGAAATATATGCTTTAATTAAGAATAATGGGGAATCAACAAGAGTAAACATATATTTTTTTACCATTTCCCGGTTAATCTTTTCACCATTTAACCTCACCTTATGCCTTTTAATAATATTGTATTGTTGGGTTAGGTGAAAAGCAATCAAGCATTGGAGTTAGAAACCAATTCATACGATGGGTCTCTTTTTCTCCCTTTTGGCATTTACCCACCATCTAAAAGTTAAAGGGATAAATGCACCAAAAATCCTACAGCTTTGCAGGATAAGTGGATCCTAAAACTTATAAAAAGTACAATCGAATCCTAAAACTAATTAAGTTAATTCAATCAAATCCCTCCCGTTAGCTCCGCCAATTAGACAAACGAAAAGCGTTGTCATGACATTTTTTAAATTTATTTAAAAAGAAACCTAAGTGCCACGTCGGAAGAAAATTCAAAAATTCAAGAATATAAATAAATTACAATTAAAAAAAGGTATAAAAAAAAGATGGCTGGCAGAGGTTCGACCCCTTGTCAAAAGCCGTCACCGCCGCCACCGCCACCGCCAAGGAGGGCTAGCGGAGGTCACCTAGCCCTCATCGGCCCTAAGCAAGGCCTTAGCAGCCCAGATTTGGGGAGAACGTGTGACATCCCTGTCACACATCACCTAGGGATGGAATTCTGAGAGAGCTTATATGGAATAAGCTGCCCTTGACCCACCGACAACATGTTTTCTCGAGGAAAAACAAAGCGGTGAGGGCCAGTGGGGCTCAAAGCAGACAATATTGTTGGTGGCGAGGCGGATGACGCTATAAAGTGGTATCAGAGCCTACTCCCGATCGCATGTGGTGACCACAGTGGATGCTCGCTGGTGCCGTTGAGGGCATAGCGAGAACATTGTGCCATTAAAGGGGGAGTATGTGACATCCCTGTTTCACATTGCCTAGGGAGGGAGTCCTGGGAGAGCTTATATTGGGTAAGCTGCCCTTGACCCACCGACAACGTGCGTTTTCTCGAGGAAAAACAAAGCTGTGAAGGTCAGTCTAGCCCAAAAAGGATAATATTGTCAGTGACGAGACAGACGACGTTACAGGACGTGACCCTCGCTTGACACCGGCAAGGGCCGGCGAGACCTCACCAGGCGAAGGTCGCCTAGGCCTCAGGTTGCACCTTCCCATAGATCTAAGATGGTCGGCAAGGGCCTGATGGCCTAATGGCACTGGCCAGGGGCTGGACCTCCACCGGCTATTTTTTTTTACCTTTTTATTTTAGAAAATGTATTTTAGTTTATATCTTTTTAAAAAAAAATTGCCTCTTTTTTTATGTAGTGCTTACGTGTCTTTAAAAATAAGTTAAAAAATGACATGTTAGCGTTTTCCGTTTGTCCGTTTGTCTAATTGGACGGAGCTAACGGAGGGACTTGATTGAATCAACTTGACAAGTTTTAAGACTCACTTGCACTTTTGCAAATTTTAGGACTCACTTGCACATTCGTGCCAGATTATAGGACTTCTTGTGCATTATCCCTATTTCTTTATTGCGCTCTTCAGAGGTCAAGTCTCTATCTTTGCAATGAATGGACACCTTTCTCTCCATTGACGAATGTTGATGTCGGGTGATGAACCCTCATTTGTAAATGACCTGATTCACCACAAATTCTCATTGTGGGCTCTTTGCTCTGTTTGCCATGCACGAAGTGGAGACACTTCCGATTCGAATTCCTATCAGCGCTTCTCTCCGATTCGGATTTCCATAGTGCCACAGTTCGATGGGTGTAGCCATTGATGAATCAAATGGTCATGAATCTTTTAGCATAGGGTCCATCTCTCCTTTGGATATTGTTCTTAGGATTCGTCTTCTCCATTTTTCGTTCCAC
The DNA here is from genome assembly GCA_019926035.1 of Melaleuca alternifolia. Taxonomy (NCBI): domain Eukaryota; kingdom Viridiplantae; phylum Streptophyta; class Magnoliopsida; order Myrtales; family Myrtaceae; genus Melaleuca; species Melaleuca alternifolia. The sequence continues at coordinate 4,315,720 of JAGKPW010002266.1, read as the reverse complement.
AGCCTTTAGGACGGTCGTCGTAAAAGGATAACAGATCCGATAATCGGTGTTGCGCCTCGATTCAGGATTGATGCCTTCGCAATCAACTATGGATACCGTACCTTGATTTCCTAGCTGCGAGAAGTTCAAATATTTTCAATTGGAGTAACTTGTCACGAGACACAAAAGCACTGCACTTTCCCCAAAATTTGATCATTGTGAGCGAATTTCTCTATAAGATTGCTTATTAGAAGTTCTCCTTTGATGAAGATCCATGTGTAATCTCGATATAGGTAGTTGCATACAAAATTATGAGAATTTGTTTAAGGTCCACCATTAATGAGAGTATATTTTGTGTACATGGTCGGTGAACCAATAGATCAAAGAATGAAGACCTAATTGTACTCATTCTCCAATTGTTGCCTGATCACAGTTGACATTTTGAGCGAAAACAAAAGTTGACATGACTAAATACACCATCAATCCATTACTGTCGATCAACTGTTCATCCTAATCATTATCAATCAGCCTGACTACACTAATCACGTATCACGTACATCGTGAGAACCACACAGATGCACAAATAAACTTTGCAATTTATTATGTTCGGATCGCACCCATGGTGCGGTGCTCACCGATTCCCTATTCTAATGGCAGCGTGTAACTTGGGCTGCCATCCGGTGGGAAGCGCTTGTCGAAGCAGTGGTATCTCTTCATCAATTTGGTTCTGAAGCTCGAGGGAGGGCACGGCCGGCACACCAGCAAAGTGCATACTTCTCTCAGGAATATTTGCCCGCTCGCGGGGGCCGCGTCCCTCAAGTCCGAGCTAGACAAATGAGCATTCGAGACGGACAAGGCGCAGAGAGCCCCCAGAAAGATTAGCTTCAAACACGGACATGTCCACATCTTAGCCATTGGCCTTTCTCTGGAGAATCCTTCTGGTACTTGCAATGGTGCTTATCAACTTTTTCTTTGCTTTAACAACTTCTTTAAATACTAAGGAAAGGGAACTGCTTCTGTTACCTGCAGAATTAAATGACGACATCAGGTTCATGCCTTAATGCCATATCAGTTAGCCTAATGTGCATTGAAGATGGAATTATGGTGAACTGATAGCTACATACAACAGATGTATGAATGAAGTAACCTCATCAATTAACCTGTAAGCGCTGGAGATGTTTCCACATTGGAGTGGGTATACGAAATCTCTAGATCCATAGATTGGTTGTAGTGAGAGCACCAACAGAAATGGTGAAAAAGTCGATGATGTGTCCGAATAACTCAGCTCTAGCAAGATGATCCATATTTGTTTCTCCACATTGCTCTAGCTAGAAGTAAACCTGTCTAGAAAATTACGTTGAAATGGGCATTATTCGAGCCTACCCCAGATTAAAAATGCTTATCCATAGAGGATTGTGAGAGAAAAGGTCCAAAATAAATGGGTCTACATGAATTATAAAATCCATTTAGTAACAAATGGGTTAGTATGTATTAACAGCTTCTCACACACCGTAGCTCTTCGTTCGTCTTCACCAGATCAGACTCTCTTCGATCTTCGGCAACATTTGCCTCGCCGGACATCGTGACGTCACTTTTGTTTCAAGGCTCAAGCAGTTCCTTTCACTTTCAGAGAAGGTTATGTAAGAAACACTGCGAAACGTCTTCTGGGTTTAGTTGTTCGTGACTATTTAATGTGATCTTGTGAGCGGTTAGAGACTTAAAGGGAACTCTCTTATTTTTCGTATCACCTGTTTCGTGTTTGTCAATGGCATACTTGGCTTGTTTTCCAGTTAAGGCCAAACGACATGCGTGCTCATCGCCAGTCTTTGCGTGCTATAAACTAATACCCATTAAAAAATGCATCAGGACAAATCGAAGAGCAATGTTAGAGAGATCGGACATATCGAGATGCACCAAGATTCATATCTGAAAAAAGGTCTTAGACCATCAATGATACGGTGAATTAGACCTAAATACAGTTTGAATTTCGTGTTCGCCATCCGTATCCAAGTTAATTTGTGCACAAATACTTGTGCAGGTTGATTTGAAGGTGAATTTCAAGACAGGCTTGACCGATTATCACAAACGGGCTTGAATGTGGTCTAAGTGTTAACATAAGAAAGCACGGTTTTACGGAGGCGATGCTGATATATATGCATCTGTGATGCAGTAAATCGTTTCGTTTAGGGGGTCAAGGTTCTTAGAGTTGAAGAAGCTTATTGCAATGTACATTCTCTTTCTTTGGGAATGAGTCTTTTGTGTTTATTGTACAATTTAACTAGATGTACCAGCCCAAGCTTACAACTCCACCTTCAAGCTAGTGTCCATAATCCGACCCTCGATCTCACTTACTAACTCATACACCCGCCCATAACCCGACCCCCGAACTACCTCACTAAGTTGACAAGCCAGTCCACAAAGCCATTCATTCTTCAAATGCAATAATATAAAGAAAAGAAGTTACAAAAAACGGATCTTTGATCAAACAGGAGTCGCTAATTTTGTATTACACATAATTGAATTACAACGTTGTAAATGAGTCAATATAGGTCGAAACATTTTCGACCCAAGTCAACACCTATCTAACAGGCCTAGCTAGTAGCAATGGAAAATCATCGACCCATGATATTGTGAGCGGATTAACTGTCACACATTGGAACCGCGTCTTGTATCCCCCATCCTGCGCGTCTGTAATCTAACACGAGACATTGTTAATCTGATATTTGCTAGTTCGCTGGCTGTTACAACGTCACCTTACCTAGCTCATTGATTTGTACACGAGTTCACATGCGCATTGGTCAATGAACGTTATTAACCGTGCACGCTATAGAATCTCAATTTAATGAGTGCTAACCCCATAAAATCTGACGAATTTCATGCGTGCTTGTGGGAAGTCAATGTGAGAACATCAGATATGTCCGCATATAAGTCAATATCTAGAGAAAACTCTAACTTAGAGTCTAAAGTGGGAGGCCCATTTTAAAAAATTTAGGGAAAGTTCATACTCTTGGTAGCGTGAGATGCATGCACTCTCTTATGGCAAATGGCTACCTTCTAATTGGACAATTTAATTTTCTACCTTTACCATGCTGCAGACAGGAACCTGATGAACAGTCGTATGGACTGGTAACTCGCTTGCTCCTTTTGGCAGATCAAATAGATGCTGCCTTGAAATATGGGCCCTGGGAGATGGGGTGAGCTGCATTACGTTGAGAAGAGCCAGCCGCCTTTGTCGTCATAGAAGCCACTCAGGCCTTCACCGCCATTCACTTCGCCGGAAGTGGTTTGGCTAGTACGGAACGAAGAGCAAAGTGGAACAAGAACATACAAAAGGAAAATAGAACAAAGCCTCGAATCAAAGATGTCCATGATCATGGCTTGAAACTGTCGACATGCACATATCCTCACCAGCGAGCTCAAACTCTTTTTTTAGACTAAATTCGAAATTTCAGACCCTTATTTGAAATAAGGCCGATTCCAAGGCCCTTTCTGAGAAAATATTCGCATTTCAGGTTCCCTCAAAATTTGTGTTAAGTGACTAAATGACAGACATATACGTCAAAATCAGTATTTCATTCTACGCATATGAACAAACCAGTGCCCATGGAATCGGCTGGTTGTATAACTAACTGAACTTATGATCCACTTTTCTCATCAATTCATGGAATGCGAAGCCAATAGCATGGATAAATCGCCAGATCACGATGCCAGTGCACAAGCTCTGAGGGAATTGATGAGAACGTCCTCGTTGAGATTATGGCCTGTCGGAAGAAACAAATAAATGGAACTTCAATCCTGAAAGCACCCTGAGCTACAATCGAGAGATAAGAGTTGCAGAAAATCACCAATAAAAACTATCTTGTTCATCAGATTTTCTTGCTCTTTCCATTTGCGAGCTGGAACAATCTCGTATATCTCCTTGACAGCCTGCCAAACAGTTGAAAGAAAAGAATTTGAGAAGTATGACTTACAAAATCAAAAGATCTTCTTAATGTTTGCAAATAGCCGCATCACTGATTTCAGCAAGCATGCAGAGAGACGTTAGGAATAGATGCAAGGAGCCTACTTTAATTTCATGTGGAACGAAGCAGGCCTAGGAATTCCTTTCTGGATGCATAGATACGAAGTCCTTAATGCCAATAATTTTGTGCATGCATGAACTTGGCCTTGAGATGGGGAGAACAAATTCACTATGCTATCAAAGTCAGACCCTAGAGGAAAAGGCAGATCACATATATAAGGTGCTATCAATGCCACCTTATATGATGGTTTACCTGTAAAGTATGTAGCATGTTTGAGTTCACAACACAAAGGACCCCTTTACAGCGGTATACATCCATGCCATATTTCTTATCCCAAAGAATTTCCTCAAGCCACGAACGAACCTGCATAAAAAGCCACTGAAAAATTACTAGGCTTCAAAAGGGAAAAAGAAGAAGAAGAAAGATGGCAAAGGGAAGACCCTGTAATTTAGATTTCTTGTCTACCCTTAGATTTATTCTTTCTGAATTATCCCTCCCACATAAATGGGAATAAACTAATACTATTCATTGTAAGATTTATCTGGCACAACCGATGCAGTATACTGAAATAGCAAAGAGAAGAAGAACGAGCCCTGTATGTTGATCTACATAGTATTGGTTTCATTGTACTAAAACCATTCACCACAGAGTGGAGATTACTTGTTTAACCTGAAATGGTCCTTTCCCTAATTTCTTGATCTCAATATCACATATATTATGGAGTTCCCATACAATTTTTCAAACCTATGAAACAGTTGATCTTGATTGTCTAATAGACAGGAACCATGTTAACCCCACTAAGTGGAAAAAAGTTTTGGAAGTAGTTGTAAATGAAACTTGTATCTCGTATAAGATGAAGACCAGAAGCCATGAGGAAGTTCTCCCAATCTGTGCCGGCATAATATCTTCACTATGCGAAAATAATAAAGTAACGCCTCAAAAATTACAAAACCAAAAACATAGGCCATTCAACAGAGTAAGTATTGAGTAATCAGGGGAGCACTCCACACTTCTAAAAGCAGCAGTCAGCTGTAGACTTCCTTTAAGGTCAAATCTCCAAATGCCTAAATAAGAGAAATTGCAAAGACATAATACTAGGTAAAAGGATACCCAATAGTGTCTTACACTATGAACTAAATTGGCTGAGAGAAATATCAATGATATTTAGCTAAGTGATGCCTTGTCCATTTTCTGGATCATGCAGATACTCTTAGGGATACAAAATCCTTCATACAGATATTTAATCGCTATGATGATGTTTCCAAACTGTCCACTATCCTAAAATGATAAAAAAAGTTTTGATGACAGATATAAATCATCAGACTGACACCATACTTTCCACTATCCTAAAATAATATTGCAGTTAAATAATATATGAATGCAGATAATTCCTAATTAAATTGCTCACTAAAAGTTCCAAGTATCATACTGCTGACAAAAAATGACATGTGTCAATTAATATGACCCTTGACTCTGTAGGTCATAAATTACCTTATCGAGATAAACTTTCTGAGGCACACAAATGCATAATGTGCGCACTCTATTGTCATGAAGTTCTCTTCCAGAAAGAGATTGATTTTCTTGCAGCAACGCTTCTAAGTGAGCAACACGCTGAAAAAGCATATTGAGCAATATGATTAACTTGAAAATGGGAGTCAACAACAAGTATAATTAGTGATAATATATAACTCACTGTAGCATCATAGGCCTGCCGATCCAAAATTGTCGACAACTCAACTTGACATCTAACAGTGTGAATGATGTCGGCAATAGAGTTAATGCCATGTATTGCCTTCTCCAATTCTTCCAAGGCACTAGTGGCCTCCGAGGAAACCAAATCAACTTTGTTAAGAATCACCACATCCTACAACGTTAAAAATTTTCTGTAAGAGCCTCCTACATTCTGAACTCTCCTATCCAACAGTAAGATAAAGACAAATAAATCATGGAGAGGGAACATGTGCCCCAGAGTGAATGAATTGAGCTGCACAAATAACAATAAAGCAAAATCTTACCGCAAATGCAATTTGAAGAAAAGCCTCTGGAAATGAAGAAGAATCACGCTGCTCATTAAGCTGCAATCGGAGGTTTTTAGCATCTACAACCTAGTGAAGGAGCAGCATATCAAACAAGGGCTGAAGAAAACATACAGTTCATCAATGATGATTTTTGTCCTATAGGCATGTAAACAACATGTCATGTACACTAACCTCACCATCCCAAAGAAGAAAAAAGAGAAAGAACGGAGAAAATCCAAAAGAGAAAAGAAAAGAACCAAGGGGTCCTCCAAAATCGGCACTCTGCTGATCAAATATGCAGACAGAGCAGATATAAAGTAATCGAGTTCCGCGTTCAGAGTTCCGTTCTGCTTTTAATGTCCACCCAAGCAGATTGGCCGAAGTAGTCAAACATAACAATGACTTGCTCCAGCTGTTCGATGGATAGACAAGCAGGGGATGTAAAAGTTTCAGACTCTAATTAGGGAAAGTAACATGGGAGATTCGGCCAGAAAAAAAATACTTGAGAAATATACCAAGTGCTTTCGTAGTTTCACCTTCAAGTGCATAGTTTAAAAAGAGATGAATAAAATGTCAACAAGTGCAATAGAAGCCTTGCAAAACAACCAAAGACATTTATAATAACTTATTACTGTGACAATGGAGTCGAGCTTCACAGAAGATTCAAGCTGCTCATCCAACCAAAGGACAGATGCAAGAGGAGCAGGGTTCGCCAAGCCTGTAGTTTCCAGCAATATATGGTCGAGCCTATCCTACCAAAGCAGCAACAAAGGCAATTGTCAGCTTCTGCCAGAACATTCTAATTACACAAGACAACCCCTGCAGTCCTGAACAAATCTCAATCAAAAAGAAATTTAAGCATAACTTAATGTAAAATGTTCAATAGATCAAGAAATCACAAAAGAGTGTCATCGACCTCATTGGCTCATGCCCATCGGGTAATTCCTAATTAGGCTAGTGGTCCTCATTAGATGAGGACGAGAACAACACCAAAAACAATAAGATAATCCAAGTCGCCCAGGCTGAAATATAACCTTCGCTCAAGCTTGAAAGCTCTATCTACCTTTCATCTTTCTTCCTCCACAAAACCACATGCTCATACCAACACTAAGACAGCACATGAGGAGAGATTATATAAATTCCCAAAAGATTTGAGTACATACGAAACGATACATCTCCAGACGATGGCAGAAGCGAGGAAAAACATGCAAAATACGAGAGAGAGGGGGGGGGTCCACAGACCTTTCTTTCCTCTGAACAAGTTGCTCGAGGGCTTGAACCAGGCTGTGCTTGACTGTGCAACAGACGCAGCCATTCGCGAGCTCCACCCACTCTTCGACGAGATCCCCGCCCTCCCCTTCGTTGATCATGGCCCTCTCCACCCCGATCTCTTCCCCAAACTCGTTCAGTATCACGGCTATCCTCTTCCCGTGCTGAGAGTTGAGGATGTGGTTCACGAGCTGACAATCATGCATCGCATTTCGAAGACGACGTAACGGTGAGACAGAAAACGAAACTTCAATTTCCAGAAACCGAAGCGAATTTGAGGAAGAAGACGGAACGAGGCTCACCGTGGATTTTCCGGCGCCAAGGTAGCCGGTGATGACGGTGACGCCGACCGAGGGGCCGCCGTCTTCGGTTCGCTGATTCAGGCCGGACGTTTGGGCTATCTCGATCGCGAGCGGCGGACCATCGTCAAGTTCTACTCCGTCTTCCATGGCCGATCGGAGGGACTTTTAGCTGGAGGGTTTACGAGAGGTTTTGGTTTGGGACTCGCCGGCGTCACGCTATACGCATAGGGTTAATAGATAAAAGAAGGTTTCGTTCTTTGAAAATTATTGGGCCAATCCCCCAATGCCAACAACATCATTCTTCCCTTTGACAATGTCTAATCTGATGCTTCCAACTTAATTTTTTTTTCAGTTCAATCAATAAATTTCTTTCGAATCGGATATGTTCACATTATTACTTTGATTCGACCGATATTTACTACAGCATTTAATTTACTATTTAATTGTCCATATCGTAAATAGCAGATGAGTTTATGGTGAAAGCTAAGTAAGACTTGAGCTAAGATTTATAACTTTGCAATATTGCTTTTAAGTCTGAGGCTTTTGTCTCTCCCTTTCCCCAATGACTCACGAGGGTCCGTCCACGTCGAGTGCGATACGATGATTGCAAAGGAAAAATATGACATTAAATAACGACCGTTGGAAATAAGATAAGTCTACCAAATAAGCAAAAAAGAATGTGTTATGATGAAATTGACCCATTATGAATTTGGATTTAGATAGAAAGAAAAATAAGGTCAAAAGGTAGGAACATGAAAGCATTTATTTATTGAAGTATAAATTGCTCCAAATTCCTAGATGTCTGGAAATTAGCTCCACCTATCCCTTTTGCCAAGCAAGATTTGAAGAATGAATGGGGTTCAAAAAGACCTAATATGGCCTAATTTCTACTATAACACTAGGTTCACCTGCGAATTTTGTTCATTCCTTAGACTTATGCCCGGTGTACCCTTTGAATTCCCCTTTTGGGAGACAAAATTGAAGGGGTAAAATGGTCTTTCTCACAAGAGGCCATATTCTTTCAAAGTTGATTTTTTTTTGTAACCGATGTGTCCGGATCAACTTGCGCGCACCTCGACTATTCCTCTGGGGAGACTAACATAGCAATCCACTGCCATGACCCCCTTTTAAAGTTGCTTTTTATGTTTAATGAACTCAATTTTCTAATTTTTCATCTGCTCGTATGTTGTAGATGTATACTTGGTCATATTATCCAACTTTCAACTCTTTTTTTAAAAAACAAAAAATTCTAAAAATGATAACGCACTATTCGCATGCATGAATCGAGATTGTTATGATAAAAAAAGAAAAAAAAACATATGCAGTTGCGGTCGAATTTGCAAATTCAACGAGTGGATGGATCCCTGCCTCAAGGATTGACCAAGTCGTGAATGTTGAACCTTTGCACTGCCCCCACTCATTTGATGACATGCGGGCCACTCAGAAATTAGCCTTTGATGATACAAATCAAGCCATCCAATGAAAACTTTCTCTACCTATAATTGATGGGGGAGTCCTTTCCTCTCCAATTTATGTACCTACCAATTCTCAAATTTTAGTATGAAAATTTCAGCGACCAATAAAATCAATCTCATCGGATTTACAAAAAAAAATGCAATTCCACACTAACATTTATTGAATATGCTTAATGAGGAAATATGGGTTTGCTCTGTCTGATACTTGCTTAAATCAGGGGAGAAAATGCCGGGGTTTTTGGGATTCATTGGAGGAGTAACACAGCTCACGAGAAGATCTTCTCATGAGCAAAAGGGAGGAAGCAGGGCATGGAGTTTTTAGCCTTCTTCAGGAGCCCCGGAATCCCCAAAATACCCACGAATCTCAACCGTCCAAGTAGGCAAGCGATCTGTGCTCTCTTCAGTACACGTGCGCTCCAGCTTTTGCTTCCCAAGACCTTTTTACTGAACTTCTTTTCAGCTTCCATTATGCATGGAATTCTCCTCCAACTGCAACAAGAAGGGGACAGCCACAGGGGAGAGAGAGAGAGAGAGAGTCGGTAGTGTCTTTGCTTTGATTGTTCATCGCATAGGCCCGTGCCTGTTCGTCGCCATCATTACCGACCCACTCCCCTTCAAAGTTTTGAATTCTTCTCTCCTCCAAATTTTTTGAACATTCAAGAGAGGGACGTGGGGTATAGGATTTGGAGGGCCTATCTTTTGGTGGGTCTGGATCTTGTACTTTGGCAGAAAAGAACGAGTCAACACTTCATTCTTTTTGTGGAAAAAGTTGCAAACTCTCTTATCTTGCTGAAATCCGGCGTATCAGATATCAGTTTCTTGATCTGAAACTAAATTTCCTCTGCTTTTCTGCTTCATCTTTCTCCCCGCAATTTGAGGGTTCCTTTGGTGGAAGGAGATGGGCAAAGAACGCGGAATGCCGCATTTTCTGGAGATCTGAGGTATGCACTAGGCAGTGATCTGCTGATTTACACTAGTGCTTTGCTGAAGTTTTAGTTCTGCTCTGCTCTTTATCTTTGATCATCCAAAGAGAAATAAAATCAGAAGATGGACTTTGTGTGCAAGTATTGTAACAAGAGGTACCCGTGTGGGAAATCTCTAGGCGGTCATTTGAGCTCTCATAATATAGTGGATGGTTTCGCTGGAGAAGATGGTCGATATTATAATGATCATAGGGTCAAGGAGCTTCAAGTCAAGGGGAATTCTGGCCACTGCCTCCGTAAGAACCAGAACGAAACAAGATTGTTCGAGGATTCTGACAGTATATTGCGGGGAGGGAATGTGTGTAAAGAGTGTGGGAAATGGTTTCTGTCGTTGAAAGCTCTTTGTGGTCATATGGCTTGTCATTCCGAGAAAGAAAAGGTGACAAATCGCCGAAAGGATGCATTTGAGTATGGTGAGAGGCAGATCCTAGAAACGGATGTAGTCCTGGATTCAGAAGCGTCAGCTCAAATTCAGGGCAGGAGATCAAAAAGAATCAAGTGTAGACTTCCTGCAAAGATCTTAGTCAGCAACTCATCGTCTGTTTCCGAGATTGAACAAGAACAAGAAGAGGTGGCAAAATGTTTGATGATGTTATCCAGGGATACTAGTAATTTTAAGGGTGCTTGGACTTGGATCCGAGATGGTGCGGATCATGATTCAGATCATTTAGAAGCTAAATCATCGTTGAGTGATGTAAAAAGTGTGAAATTAGGTGAGATTGATGTTTCCAACAGTTACCGTTCTGGATATGTGAAGATGACAGAATCTGATTGTTATGTTGACGATAATATCAGCATTCGTGAGCTTAAGAATCGTGAATTAGTCTGTGGATCTAAAGCTAAGGAAGATGGCGTCAAATGGAGGAAATGGTTGAACAGAATCAAACATGAAGCTGAAGGAGTAGAAGGCACCATAAGGGAAGCATTAGATGTGTCAAGAAATAGAGTCGGAAATGATATGCAAAAATCGTTCAGCCATATGAAAAATGGATCTGTGACTGGTGAGAAGATCTTCGACTCTCCCAAGAAACTTGCTAAGCACAGAGGCTGCCAGAAGAAGTTAAAGATGAGCGCCTGGCCCAAATATGAGAGTAGCAAAACCGGTGGTGAAATTGATTCATCTCACAATCCTGCGCAAGTGAAGGGAGATCAGAAGTTTTGCACTGGTGGAACTACGACTCGAAAGGAGAAAAAACCAGGTGCAAAGAAGAACAACAGGCACGAGTGCCCAATCTGCTTCAGGGTCTTCCGGTCAGGTCAAGCTTTAGGAGGTCACAAGAGATCGCACTTTTTAGGGGGCTCCGAAGACAAAGCAACGGTGACAGGGGGAGAAGTTCATGAGGTTCCTGCTTTAATTGATCTCAACCTTCCTGCTTGGGAAGAGGAAAATGGTGAGGCCGGTTTATTATCATGGTAAAGGTAATGTCTCCTGCAACAGCCCTTAGGCATGAAGTCTGGGGACATTCCAATGTTCACCCACCAAATCGGAAGAATCTTCCCCTTCTCTACCTCTTGCCGGAGATTCAACTGTCTCCAAGATGCTCTATATTCTGCTTATGATTGTGAAGAGTTTCAACAGAGACGATCTCAATCCAAAGTTCTCAAATTCTTTTCTCAATTCTTGCAAATTGCTGAAGCGTCTCTTCAGAGATGAAAAAAAAAAAAGATACTTTGATTCAATTTGGAATAGGTAACTGGATTCAGTGATATCTGTCTTAAATTTTGCACCGAATTTCCTGCCCTGATCACTGACGATCTCTTTTTGCCTGGTAAACCATAAATCTTGCTCTCATAACAATGATATGCATATTTTTTTGTTGCAAGTATTTCTGATGAATCCACCTGCTTCATAGGGAAGAATTGTGAAGTGTTTGATTCATGAAAAAAGCAGCAAGCGAAGTTTAGTTGGGCCAAGGCAGGGTTCTGTCCATTCATATGTAACTAGCGGCAGTTTCTGTACTAGTTAACCAGAAAGATTAGCACAAACTTCAAATTCTTTCTTTCTTATGATCTCTTCCTCTGTTTCTTGTGAATGCTTCAAGTATCAAACTCGCACGATGATCTTGATTTTGGCATTGGAGAAGTTAAAACTTGAAACCGAAGGAAGCAAATGAGGCCTCGACATGGAAGGTAATCCGCCTTTTACTACAAGACCTCAGGATGCGATTCAATTTGAAAAGGATGCAAGCTCCAGTATGGGATTTCAAAATGATCAGGGAACAGGGAGAGTGGTTGGACTAACACCCTTCGGATTGAAGGCCGGAAAGAATGATTAGTTCCACTGGAATCATGAGGAACCAAAGCTGACTGATGCACCTTTATTCTTCAAGAAGAAATGTGGTTATGGTGGTTGTGGAGTCACCTACCAATGACACATCACAGCGTCTCTGTCTGCTTCATCAGGCTCATATTGTCATATATTAACTTGACAAGATGGGGGGTGAAGTCCAAAATTCCTACTTAATCATCTCTGTCACAATGTTTAAGAGTCACACACAACAGCGAAGCTTTCAAAAGCAATGAGCTGTTCAGTTAAAAGCAACATAAAAATAGCTCCCTTAAACAGGAAACAGAACCACACGGAGGATTCTTTTCTCTACTGATTCTAATGCTTTAAACATATGTTTCACATCGTACATCTCAGCTAACTTTGCACCAACTGGCCAACTCTCTTTGCTTTCACGGAGAACAGTAGAATCATCGCGCATTGCGCAAATTCTTCTTTAGCGCGTCCGGCCATCCTCTCCACGGCCAGCCCGTCTTCGCTGGGCATATCATCACCATCTACGCCTAGCGGCTTTCACTTCTTTCGGCATGATTAGACACGCACGAAGCGCATGCCTGTAGTTTGACGATCGTGCACAAGAGGATCAGATGTAAAAAAGTCATAGGCGGTTCCTTGAAGTCGGCAGTGTGGAATGAGTGACTAGGAGGGCTTTCGATACTCGAATTTAGCTCGACTTAACAAGATATCGAACTTGAAGTCAAGCAACCCGATCTCAAATAGCCATGAATCCAAGTTCAAGTTGTTTGGTAAGCTACCAGCAAGGTAAAGGAAAACACATACAAACTCATTTGGAAATCAACCATTTCGAAAAAAGTTTCATTATTTTTTGAAACGGAACAATTGAATTGTCCTGTAGGAGCAAGGATTAGTGTAGATAATTATAAGGCTTGGTAAATGAGGCAAATAAAAGTTCATAATTTTTTTAAAACAGATAAATCTAATAATCATTTCTAGGCAACTCAAATTAGAGTTAATATAGACCTTTTTTTTATTAAATTTACAATTAGTTTTGTGCTATTACCTATTATTTGAGGTTGTTATCAGTATTTATTTGACTTTTTTTTATTAATAACGAAATTCTCTTAGTTCTAACCCAAAAAACAAGTCTCTCATTTTTTTAAGAAACTTCTATCTAACCTTCTTACAAATGCCTTAAGAAGCTTAATTATCGGCCGTAGGGAAAGTAACTTATTAACTTCTGATACCAACTCTCGTTTGATTTGCTTATCGATGTTCATTTTTTCCCCTTAAAAAATTATCAACCTCTCCTATGAATTACCACCTTTATTTGTCTAGCTAACAAAGCTCTTCAACCTACCAAATTTCTTTAAAAATTACCAATCTTAAGAAGAGTGAATACCAACTTTCATTGTCGATTAAGTTACCAACATTTTTTACATTACCAACTCTTATTAGAGTTAGTTAACCGTTTTTTTGTTGGGTTCATTCAAGAATGATCAATTTCTCTTATCTCTAACAAAGAAAGGTTCTTTATCATTTAATTTCTTACCAATCGCTCAAATTTATCAACTATTATATAGATAACCAACATCTCTTATCTTTAAACAAAAAAAAAATCCATTATCTTTACCATGTTTTATTTTAGTTATTATTATATGACAAGATGACATTTTTTATGCGACTTACCAACTTTTCTCTAATTAAATGACCACTAGTTTTGAGTGAGCAACTCACATTTGAGTTACTCATTAATGCTTGTTCGCTTTTTTCTATATTTACCAAATTTTTATATTGAGTTACTACTTTGTTGGCCTTACTTATCAATCTTTTACTATGTGTAAGTTACCAACCAATAATTTTGAGTTACTAACTTAGTTGAGTTAGCTACCAATATCTATTCATTTTTTGAGTTAGCTACCAATATCTATTCATTTTTTGTAAATTGAACTTGTATAGATTTAGGCCAGAAAAGAAGTTCTCTTATGTTTTTTTTTTTTGGTAATCGAGGTGTCCGGGCCAACTTGCACATACCTCGATTATTCCTCGAGGGAGACTAGCACAGCAACCCACTGCCATGACCCCCCACTTAAATTACATGCGCTTTTTTCCCAATACCTCAACGAAATCTAAATTTGCCCTAACCAGCTGGGCTAACCATGGATGGGTAGAAGTTATCTTATGTTTATTGCTTTTCATTTACCTTTCCTACTAAAGCATTAAATAAGCCAAACATAATAGAAATAAAAATCGGTAATCAAAAAAGTTATCGGTCAATATAACAAAAGATAGTAATCACTTAAATTAAAGTGAGTAATTTTATATTAAAATAAAAGCCTATGGATTTTAACACTTTGATAAATGTAAGTAAAAGTTGGTAATCGAAAGAAAAATACACTTTGTAAATAACCCAAATAATAGTTGGTAACCAAAACTAATTGCCAACTTAGTAGAATAAATGTCAGTAACTCACCTTTATGAAAGTAGGTAATTTCCAAAAGAGTTGGCAAATTTAAGACATCGCTAACAAATGCAAATAAAAGTTTGTAAGGGTGAGATTTGTTGGAAAGTTAAAGAAACCAAATAAACACAGGTAATTAACTAGCTAATAATGTTTGTAATTTCATGAAAGTGTTGGTAAGTTACTGATAAATTAATAAAAAAAATTACTAGTCATTTTTGTACCATAATAATTTGTGAATTTTCTAAGGCTCGTTGAGATCTACCGGCATGGAAATCTATACTTTGACACGGAACAGTAGAATTCTTTTTTTTTGCACATATTAAATATTTAAGCATCTCTGGTGATCACCAGCCCAGGTTGCATATTACTGGTGTCTGCGATTAGGTAGCCTGGAGAAGTGGATCTGATACACATGGGCTTCTCTTGTAAGCAATAAAATCATTGCTCTGCTGCTAAGCAACATACAGCCAACAATAAATACTCCATCCATGAGGCTTAAGCTCACAAAATCAATGGCATGAATAAATAGGAGCCATATCTACAGCATATATCAGTATAGAAATAGCCATTAAATCGTCTTCCAGTTAGCATTTACCATCATTTAATCCTCATCACATTCCAGGAGGCACAACATCAGCAAGCAGTCCTTCGGTGGAAAGAACTTGGTTTACATCAAACAGTGCTCCGCATTCTCCAGAAGAAGTCGGCAACCGTTGCAAGTCTCCAGAAGAGATTGGTGCACCGTGAGTGTTTAATTTAGAAGGAGAAGTTTCTCTGGGTAAATGAATTCGTGGGGGAAGGTAAATTTGCGAGGCCGGATGAGCCAAATGCCTGCTGAAGGTAGCCTCGTGGCTAATGGCACTGCTGCGGAGGAACCCAGCAGAATGGTGGCAATGCTGGCCTTCGTAGGTGGTTATTACAATTGCAGGATCATCGAAGGACCGCTCCACTCTCTTCTTGACTGTGCATTTGCTATTCGTGCAACGATAGTAGCTCCTGCATTAAGTGAAAGGAGGTCAATACAACCGTCGAAGCGATCTTTTTGAAACTATTTTTTAATTTGCAGATTTTCAGCACATTTGACGAACCAGTGGCACATTGTGGCAAGTCAGTAGAAATTTTTTCAGCTGCCTAGGTCGCCATGAGAAATGGCATATGCACAGCCGGTCTGCCAATTTTGAAGGACGCATGAAAATGAATAAACAAAACACGAGCAAAAAAAAAGCACAAGTACAGTAACAGGTTTGCAGCACCTAAACATCAACTTCAATACAATACGATAGACTGTCGTTTCATCGTATTCTTAGACAAACAAGCTTTCATGAATTGGTGTAATTTGGAATGCATTACTAATGACAAGAACTGCGGTGCTTGTGTGAGATGACAATGTGAACTGCCTTTCCTTTAGATACTTTTGCACTGCTAAGTTAGAACCTCGACTCAGACACTCCCTCTAACATCGGATAATTACAACGTGGAGAGATGATTTAACTAAAAGACAATAAGGCAAAACGTTGACGATACTCAGGAGTATGAACTCAAGATCATGTTGTCTTGATATCCCCCGGCCGCACACATGGTATTCAAGTATAATTTGTTTCTCTAACAGTGGGTATTCATCGAGTAAATGCAGATCCTAAGAGAGAGCTAAAGTCAGATACTCTAGACAAGATCAAACGCTTCACAAGTTTTTCAAGAAGTAAATGCACTAATCAGACGAGCTCCCATTTCTAAGCTAATATCAATAGAACTTGGAAGGGTTTTGTGAGGATTTTGCGCACGATGGATAGGAAAGGAAAGTGCAGTGAAGGCCTTCTCGAACAAAAAGTAAACAGAACTTAAATGATTTGAAATCAGCATTTACTTGGGGATGATGCACTTTCTTTGTGCACCTTCTTTGAAGGATCCTAGACTTCTACCAAAATATCCAGCAACAGAATTGACCAAAAGAGATTCCTTTTTTAACTCAAATTCACATCAAAGGACAGACCAAAAGGAGCGATTCGCATTAATATTTGGGCACCTTCAACGAAAATAAAGAAATCAATATACCTCGGATATGGACTATTTTTTACGGCCTTTTGTCCATATTTTCGCCAGCGGTACCCATCTTCAAGATGATCAACCTCACTCTTAGTCATGAACGCAAATCGGGGCTGCTTTATCCTCTTCTGTCCTTTCTTTCGAGCTTTATTCCTGCAGAAGCACATCAACCGTGAATAAATAAATAAAATCAATGATGATAACTAAATAAGCCACACACACGAAATTGTTTAGCACGTAATATCTTGTAAAAGTAGATCAAACTTGCTATGCAAATAACAAGCTCAAGACACTTGATTCTTCAACGTCAAGAAGGTAAGAGTTAATGTTCTGCCTCTTGGCATGGAAGTTGCTCTACCATCCAGATAAGGATGTCACCGTTGTTTCTTTAGAAGGAGAGAGGTTAAGATCTCGAGCCATCAAACTGCGTTGGTTACTAGGGTCAAAAACATAGTGAATCTTGATGCTGCTTATGTCAATGTCAGTAGTCAAACTGGAAACTGCGTTCTCTAGGCTACTTATACACGAACATAAACGAGTCTCGCGAGATTTCTCGGTCAATTTTCCTCGGAGGGTTTCCATGAATTGAGAAAAATCACTGCAAACGGGATTATCCACATGTTCGACACTACCATTGCTGTTTCTCATTGACATATACATGGTCACGAAGACCTAGCTCTCCCCCAGATCCCATGTCCGCAGGAAGCATGCATTTATTGTTTCCTCCTTTTTAACTTCTTTTTTGTTTTTTGGGTTATTGTGCATGACTGAAACATATGTTAACATCGTAATATCCAATCCGGATCGCCCGAGGCGCCCACTGAACAGACAACCAAATCCGCCTCGGAGATCGAGCGCAAAAGTGCTCTGTCTGGACGCTTCTCGATCTCCCCATCTCTCTCTGCTCAGTCAACTCTCTCTCTCGCAAAAAGCAACCCCTTGTCTTTTTGCTCGCTAAAAGGGCCTGTGGAGAAGGAGGAGGAGATCTCGATGTCGATGATCCGCTCCCCACCACCACCACTTCCTACAAATCAACCCTAAGAATATATGGAAGAACAATTTAAGTACCCGAGAGAGGTAAATTACGTAAGGAAGGAATTTTCGTACGTCTTCATAAAATAAAGCAATAACAGAAGGGAAAAGAGAAAGATCGGAGCACGCTATTCCCGCCGCAACAGCGGCGGTATCAAAGGACACGCGTGGTTAATTAATGCGCCTTGGCCCTCGCTCTCGCTCGAAATTACGAAATTATCTCGCTTCTAGAGCGTACGGACGAGAGGCGGAGTTGCACTGGGTTCGGACGACTCGAGATCGGAGAAGAGTAAGATTCAGCTCCAATTTCGATGTAATCCCCCGGTTTCCCCGAACCCAGACGACTCGTGGTTTCCCAGATCAACTTTGCGATTCTTAGTTATGATTCATTCCGGCAACATCAATAAACCCTATGATACTCACGGTTTTTCTGGCGCCAGCACGCTCTCGCCGGAGGCCGCGGACCTCTCCGGCGGATCCTCGCTCGACTCCGAGGACGCCGACCTGTTCGACGTCGACGTGTCCCCCACGGTCCCGCCAGCTAACGAGAAGTTCCCGGAGCCGCAAGGCGCCGGTCCCGTCCCCGCCGACTCCGACCCCTGGCCCGCGGCCGCGGCCGTGATGATCAGGTCCACTTCCCCGAAGCAGTCGCAGGCTCCGACGGATCCGGCTCCGGGGAGGTTCCAACCGAACTCGCTCAGCACCGCGCCGTCCCGGTCGCCGCCGAAGAAGTAGCGGCCATCCGAGTCGGCCCCGAGGTGGGGCCAGCCAGGGATGGCGGTGAATTCCCCGAACGGGTCGGATCGGTGCGGCTCTTCACTGTCGTCCATGGACGCTGGCCTCCGGAGTAGAGAAGTAAGCAGTGCAGAGAGAGAGAGAGAGAGCTAGGGTTTGCGAGGGAAGGTGAGCGAGGGAAGGGGAGAGGCTACTCTAGCGTTGGAAAGGACGCGTAGCTTTTCCGAAGCGCTCTTTTTGACGGAGGGAAAAGGTCGACAGCTATGTCCCGTCGTAGTTCTTCAATAGTTAGGGTTACTTGCACAGCGCTTCGTTCCATCGGAGGAGAGAGAGAGAGAGAGAGAGACTGTGTGTGCGTGGGGCCCACGCGCATGAATGGCGGGGACAGTAAATAAAAACTAAAAGCCATTCTTTTTATTCTTCTTTTTTTTCTTTCTTCTTTTCTTTTTTGAGGAGGCGATACGATCTTTCCGACAAGGGCGAGGCTGGGCCCCACTCCCTCCCGTTCAAATAATGTTTACACTTTCCCCAAGCGAAAAAAGCCGAACTTAAAGCCCGATTTCGTAACTCAGCTCCCTCATCGGCGTCGACGCGGATTGATGTTTGCACATATGTCTCGCTTTTTGCAAAAGAAGGTTAAGACGGTGGGAAATAGATTGTCTGCAGTATGCAATATTATTGCAGGCAATTTTGTTCCTCCATTAATAGGCCCCATATTAATGATATTCCCAATGAAGGGCCAAGATTACTTACAATAGTATTACACTGCTACAGGTGATCCATTCTCAAGACGATCTAGGCTTTGTCGCATAAGATCAATTTTTCCTTGAATCGCTAAATAAATGTAAGATATTATTCTTTCGTTTCTTAAAATTTTCGAAGGAAATAATTGCGCCGCTAGTCCTATATGGGATTTGATGAAGAACGGAAATTTCCTTTTTTTCCCCCTCAAATTTTCAAGCAAATCCTACTCTTACTCGATAGAAAGGTTGGGCATGTAGTTATAGTTCATGGTTGTTAATCGTTTCAAACAACCGGCAGTCAAAGATAAACCTCCGCAAAGTTGTTTAATAGATATGTCAGTTTGAAGGATTTTATATCAGGATTTCAAGCAGGGACACAAACTACATCTCTTAAGAGGTTTCAACGATCTAACTATAACTTTCTTCTTCACTCCTCTCTAATCATGGCATATACGATGGAGGAGCTTGAATCTCTCTTCAGAATGAGTAATTCATTTTATAAGATAGAAATCAAGATGGTACGATGAATTCTCGATCGAAATGAAAGCCGATGGATGCGTTTGGAGATGACATCGACGAAGACAAATTATTTCTAATAATACTAGGAAAGCAAAGAACGAAAATGTCCTGCGGAAGGAAACAAACGAGAAATCTCCTACGAAAGGGATATCGAGTAAATAGCACATCGCCATCTAACCGGAATTCAATTTTGCTCGATAATGATCAGTCCACGTCCCTAATCTCGTCCAACCACGTCACTATCTAGTAACACGTGTCCATCTCATAAAGAAGGAAAGATGATAACCCTAATTCCGGGCGCAAACTAAAACACAAACATCTATAAATTCCCCCCTGCCCTTTTCGTTTCAAATTGCTCTTGTCGGAGATACATCTCTTTGTACAATCCCAAAAAGGCAGGATCGAAATTCCAAGAATCAACTTAGATAATTCAAGGGCGAAGGCCCGTCGAGAAACGCCGTCC
This sequence comes from Melaleuca alternifolia, assembly GCA_019926035.1. Classification (NCBI taxonomy): domain Eukaryota; kingdom Viridiplantae; phylum Streptophyta; class Magnoliopsida; order Myrtales; family Myrtaceae; genus Melaleuca; species Melaleuca alternifolia. The sequence goes on along the minus strand of JAGKPW010002266.1, from coordinate 4,295,428 downwards.
CGATACCCTTTAGATCAAATTCAAGGGCGTCCCATTAACCCTAATCTTGATCCTACGGCATAATTATGGGGCCTGGCTATCGTGGCTTTTTTTTACTTTTGCCTTTAGCTTGTGTTACGAATTTGGTCGTGAGAAAGTACCACCTTCGAGTGTGGAAGACGAAAGGCGATGGCGAGAGCACGTGGCTATTTCAAGAGCTTTTTACGTCGGCAGGGGGGGGGGAGGGGGGGGGAAGAGATCTGCCCTCGGAAGCGATGCATGCACCGTATTTTTCTTCGGTTTCGACGTGGAAGGCTTGCGTCCCTCCAGTCCGCGCCCCCACTTCTTCTTCTTCTTCTTCTCGCGGCCACGTTCTATTGGAACATCATCGTAAAGAGCAGAGCAACCACGTGAACCTGCGATGCTGAACGAACACGTCGGCATATGTTCCTTGGCGCTTCGTGATTGGAGCCAGCCAAACATGTTTGGTGACAACCCGAGCGCACATTTGATATTTTTATATTTGCTAAATCAGTCTAATGGAGAACAGTCGGGCCGAGGAAGAAACCAGGAAACTTTATTCGCCGATCGGATCGCTCGTTATGTCTCTCCGCAATCACACGCTCACCTCGGACCGGCCATCGCTGTCCTCTTGGATGCTCTAACTTGTCCCGGCATGCACGAGATGCCGCCGCGAGCTTAGCAGATCTCATGCCCCGTGTCATTGTTTCGCGGCGGTGAACGGTGATTAAATCCGAAATCTTAATGTTTGCCCTTAATTACGGGGTGCCAAATTTTGCGATTACAGAGTTTATGGAGTTCAGATTGATTGGACAGTGATGGCCGATGCTGCTTCAGCAGCTGGAAAAAGGGGGGACTGTTGACAAGACTCCTCGTATTATCCAGGCATAAGATAGTGTATGTCCCTCGCGAATCGCATGTGGATGGCGCATGTCGTGCATAGAACATAGTTTTGTGCACATCATGGTGAGGAATCTAAATGAATTGAATATCATTTCATCGTATTGGTTCAGGATTCGAAAAGAACAATTACCCACCTCTCCTTTTTTCAAATATATATGATATTTTATCCGCCTATTTATCCATCAAGTGATAATCTTTTATATATGTAAAGATATAGAGTGATATGCTTCTTCTTTTCTCCATATATTGAATTTGCCTCGTGTCCTTTAGGTAAAGGATCGATAGGCGTGGTCCTTTGAAGTGGGAAGTGCACTTTAATAGTTGTGCCATTACATCATGTGCAATAATCACTTGTACGTGGTCCATTCTCTTTCAGCATTGCTTTGCTAAAACATGATGACGGGAATTCATAATCCCGTTTCCACTAAAAACAGTGGAAACGACGTGATTGATTTATATCCCTTCATTCCTTCGAGGAGTTTCCAACGAGCTGAAGATGATTTTTCGATAACCTCCAAATCTTCGTAACGTAATAACTTCATGAAATACTCTTGAAAGAAGGTGAGCCATTTAATTTGAAAATTAATATTTTATTTAATATATTATAAAGTTCATTATCATAAGATAAAATTGTACTTATTATCTCCACTTAATCTGCCCCATCGTGGGTCACGGCTACCTCATTGCTTCTCTCTCTCTCTCTCTCTCTCTCAGCCCCACCAACGGACGTCAGAAGTACTTTTGATGGCTACTGATGCAAGATGAACTTTTTCAATGCTTCCCCAAATAAGGAGATTATTCAATAAATCCATATGAAAGTTTAAATGTTTTGATTTCAACCGTAATAAGCTTAAAAAAAAAGTTGAAAAGAGCGTGCATGAGCGAAAATTTTACACATAATAAGTTAATGCTCGAACAAAAAAATCGCTAACTGAAAATACCCAAGACCACATCATACTTAGTTTTGTAAAATAACATGTCATGCATCGCGTAAGAAATGAAATCAAAGTGATGCGATATATTTTGTTAGCTATTTAGATGATGCCGACTTATATCATGACCTATATAATTTGTGCTAACTTGATTTCCAACTTGATTTGATTATTTAGCCATCGATGTCACATCAATATCAATTAATTCTTTAAAAAAAAATTCAAGCCCATTGGAGTATCCTCGGCGTCGTAGGATCCGAATTCAATTGCACGTACACGGCAGAAATCTGGAAAGGTTCGCGAATTAGGGCACGTGCCTTTATTTTGAAACTTGCCCGTCTCGTCCCCCACGCATTAACTTTCTCTCGGCCCTTCATCGGACGGCCATCATCGTTTTGCGAGAAGCGCACGTTAAGATCGGTCGGCCGTCAACTAGTGGAGTGTCGGTGGGGACCACCTCCATCTGCATGGATTTCTTTACTGTCGGCAAGTAATGTTCTCGTTTTCACGTAAAGTCGCTGATCAACCGTTTAACTTGCTTTCAGGCCGTCATCGCAAGTGTAAGATTCTATTTGTGAAAAAAATAAATTATCGTTAAAAAATAATTATTTGTATCAGTTAAAATTTTGAACTTATTTTACAAGATTGTCATCATGAATGTCTTATTCAGTAGAACCACCGTGGACGGCCTTCAATTGAGGTCAGGTCCTCGTCGGTCGAGGCAATCTCATAGAGCAATCACGACAACGAGAGAGCATAGATGAAAAAGAAACATAGAATAGAGATCGATTGGATGAGAGAGGGAGGGAGACGGATAGAAGGCGACAGTTGCACATGATGGTAGGAGCTGCGACGAACGACGAGAGGGGTGTAGATCGATGCTTGGGGTGGCGGCTTGGTAGTGGCAGAGCAACCCATGACACTAAAGATCGTGGCCGACACCATGGAAGGTGGCGGCAGAGATGGGTGTTTTGAGGTGTCTGAGGGCCAGGGTTTTTGAGGATTTTAGACGAGAGAGAATATTTCAGTCATTTTAGTCAAAATAAGGTAACTGTAACTTGTAGTTTTAAAAGTGATTACATAGTAGGGAGAATATTTAGATGATGTTTTTCTTATGTAATTTCCCTTTTTGCTTCATAAATTGATCAAATTTACTCAGAACACTTAACACATGCGGTGAATAGTTTGAACAGCTTTGGCTGAGGCACAGGCCTTCAAATTCGATGTACATGAAATCAAAAGAACTCACTCATGGCACTTCCAAGCTCCACTCTCACCATTCTCTTTTTCTTCGTGTGGTAGAGACTTCGACGAGCGAGGCGAGCGGGATCCAACAGGGTTTTCCAAACTCTTCCTTCACCGCAAATCAATGCAGACAAATTTTTTTTTTTTTCATTCAAATGACGTGGTTTAAGGACGAACGCTGACGATACCCTGGTTTGAGTGGCTCTTTGAAACGTGGCCCCTCGGAAGAGAATCGAGCATGTTCACATCACCACTGAAAATAGACAGATTTCAAGTAAAAGTTGTCTAAGCCTAACTCTTCTAGATCTAGAATCTCATAGAGAGTTCAGGCTTCGTAAGGCAAGAAAGGATGGGGGATGACCCACCCCTCAAAAAGCTCCATAGCCCCCCATGATTCTAGCTTTTTCAACAAATTTGCTTTGCATAATGATTCGCATTTAGATAGTTGAGTCTTTTTTTTGGGTTTTTAATAAGTCAATAAGCCACTTGCAACTTACGCACTTGATATCTAATAAGAGTTTGATTTTAATCTGTACGTTTATATATTTATATATATCGTTTTGGTAAATCAATCTTATTATACCCGACATTATTCTTTCGTTTCCACTAAATCGGCAGTGTTGATATTTTAAAATCTCCACTTATACAGAAAGGGATTTCCCTAGAGCCAACTCAATGACATCGGACCAATAGGATGCTGGCGAAAACTTGCAAGCAACCATAAGAAATTTGTTCATGCGAGACTTTTGACTAGTTGAAGAAAGAAAACGACGCTTTGGCAAGACAGCAAGACAATGCCAAGGGTTTTTAAAAAGAACCAAAGATGTGACCTCCGAAGCCAAGAGATGCGAAATTCTTGACTCGCTGGATTGCATATACCACATAAAATATATGCTAGTAATTAATCACATGGAGTTTTTTCTCCCATGGATTTGAGCATACAACATTTTTTCTTTCGCTTTTTCTTTTTGTTAGGAGCCGGTTGCTAGTCACTGACCATAGGTGATTGTAGCACATGTGCCTGATTGAGGGTTGCCCTCGCTATTACAGGCTCGAGTCAGTTCTATCGGGCCATACTTAGGCAGTGCCTTGTGATGCCACCCTAACCTAGACGAGGACTAGGGCCATCTTCGCCAAATCCAACGAGGCCGACCCTTGCCTACGCGATGCATGCGATGTCGTCTTGGTTTGTGATTAGGGTTGGCCTCATTAGATCTAGCAAGGGAAGTCTCACCAATGCTTAAACCTTGGCCTGTGGCAACAAGGGGCCGTCAGAAAAGATAAGAGGGAATAGAGAGAGAAGAAAATTTATAAAAGTTATTTAAAAATTATTCATAATCAGCACTGGCTATACCACGTAAAATGATAGGCTTCCATATCAACTATTTCAATCTAAATTGGCTGAATAAATTATATTGGTAATTCGTTAAAATGTTTAAAACTCAATAAAAATATTTATAATTTCTTTATAATTTCTCCTATATAATGCCATGGTGGTGATACCACATCATTCATATATCCAATCAATCGTTATATATATTCAAGTGGAAGACAGTGAAAGGCATGGCATATTGTGCTTCGTCATTTATTGGGAAGTCAGGATCACGGGTTCCTCTCGAAATATCTATGAGTGGTTCACCAAATTAGAATGCTAAGCATGAAAAAGATTGTTTCTTACCTTTGAAAAACGAGCGACATTTGGGTTAAAAAGAAAAGCATGAGTACATAGGCAATTTGACAATTCTATGAGCCGTGATGTGAAGTTATCTTTCTGTTTGTCTGCGGTTGATATATGCATTTTTCTTAATATTATTAGTGATGGTAATTTTCTAAGAACGTTATTAACCTAGTAAAATCTATTAATTAAATTTATAATACCGTAAGAATGATGGTAAATTAGGGATTATAGATTCTATCTTCAAAAAGAATTGAAACGATCGAGGAGCACATATATAAATACATGGTTCAGCGAAACATGTAAAGTAGGATTAAAAGTGCTTAAAGTAGTGTATCGGGCTCACTTTAGATCATTCATTAAGTGACAAATCGGAGAAGAATGATTACCAAAGTGCCTACCATGAGAAATTCCGATCAAAATCAATAAGTGACTTTTTTACACCATAGTCCCAAAACAACGCCGTTCTACTGCTTGATGGAAAACGACACCCGTCCTTCCGTCGTGTCCAACCCTCAGTCGCCGTCGCACCTCTCCCTTAAACAGTCCTCCGTCACCATCGATCAGAGGTGACTCTCTCTCTCTCTCTCTCTCTCTCTGTGTATCGCCAGCCCCTCTTACAAGATCTCTCTTCCTCTGCAATTTCGTCATCGAATTGAAAGATGTCTCTCACACGACCAAAGGCCAAATCACAACACTTTAAAATCAAAATCGCTATCAATTCAGATCTCTTGACTGCCGAAGGGCGAAACCTGCGGGGAAACAAAAAATAGCAAAGGAATTGAACATGCTCACGAGACAGGCAAATACGACGTGCAATGTACCCGCCCGTTGTAGAAAAACACCGATGCAGAGAGGAAGAGAGGATCGACACAAGGGCGAACCAGCCGAGAAATGGTGAGAAACGGGAGTGGCCTCACCGATCTTCGTAGGCGGTGCTAGAGTTCGCGGGGGATTGAGGAAAGGAGCGCCCTCTTTCGCTCAGTGCCTAATTTCTCTCTCTAGATTCTCTTATTTGAGGGAGGCCATTCCACGATCTCATTCATGCTTTAGATGATGATTAAACCTTTCGGCTAATTACATCGACTTACTATATGGATTTCTGATTATATTTTGTCTCAAATAAGGATTTGAAGTTGCCCACATAATTTCAAATAGGAGGCCCAACTTGCCAGCTAGCCAAATTCTTGCCGATCAAATTATTTCGGCTATTAGAACATGGGCAATTTCGTCCAAAAATTGTAAATTGATAAAAAAAATAATAATAAAGGGGATTAATCGTAAGAAAGAAATATCCCAAATTGAATTATGGGTTCCTTTGTAAATTTTCTTAGTTTTTCCACGTTGCTCTTCCATTCTTAGTGTTTGTTCTACCCAACCAAATCAAATGAAAGCTTCGTTTTTTACCCTCCGTCTCTCACCTCCTCCTTCATTCATCTCTATCTACCTCTCTCTCTCGCAGACACAGGCATATTTCCATTCATATTCATGGACTCGGGAAGCAATCGAGCGGGGTCGAGTAGGAGGACAAAGTATGTCTCACCATCCATGAGGTCAGCATGGCACACCATCTTGCATGGGAAGTCAAACCCAATCTCACCTGCAATATACATTCCCGTCAAAAGTCCTCGTCATTCCCTCCCAAAAGATGAGCAATCCCCAAAGCAAATATCAAAATCAATTTAACTTCAGTTGCAATTGAATTACGAAGCAAATGCCAAAAAACGTGCTTCTCTTTCCTTAAATGTTGTCCGTTTGAGCCTCTTTTCACCTTCTTTTTTTATTTTATTTTTGAAGAGACTCAATGAGATGCTCGAGACACAGAGAGGTTGACTTTTTGAAGAAGATCCAAGTCAGAAAAACTCGACTTCCACTTCTCTATTATATTGGATCAAAACAGAATCTTTCTTATTTGGTTGGGAGAAAATTTTATAGAGAGAATTCAAAAGCAAAGAGAATTCTCTTTGATTTGATTGAGAGTTAAATCTATAGAAGAAACTATCATTAGGAATTCAAGATTCATGTGAGAAGAAAAGAAAATTTACAATGAAACCCAGAATTCAATTTGGAATCTTTCTTTCTTAGGATTTATCCCCTTTTTTTATTCTTATGTTAGAATTTTTCGAAGAAATTGCCCATGTTCTAATCGCCAGAATAATTTGACCGGCAAAAATTTGGCTAGCCGGCGAGTTGGGATCGTCATTTGAGACCAAGTGAACAAGTTTGGACCTTATTTGAGACAAGTGCCATTTTGGGTCCTTATTTGAAAATAAAAAACAGCTTCACTGCAGGCTCTTATTTGTTATTTTCTCCAAATTTGGCATTTAAGTGATGCAAAAAAAAAAAATTAGTAGTATGTCCTTCTCCCGCCAAATGTGAGATCCATTCATTAGCTAAAAACTCACGGGGATGGCCAAAACAGTTCCTTTCCTCTCATCCGAAGACCCTTCTCACCCATTGTCAGGTTATGCAACGTGCTTGACTATGATCAGTACTTTTGTATTATGAAGATAAATTCCTATTTTACTTGGACTGTGATGAGAAAAACATCAATCTCCTAGCATAACTAATTTCTAAAGTTAGTAGATTCATGCTACTTTGATCTCGTTTTCGCGATGTTTCACACTCACGGAAAATGCCTCGAACAAGGCTCACTCAACATTGTGGTAAGACAGCTGTGGAATACGAATGATTTCGGGCTAGGCCACCGTCGAAAGGTCGGGACTTAAATGAGAAATTAGGAGGACAATTGGGTTGACTTTGCAACAGATATTCCAAATAAGGAGTGTATTTGCAGTCAGCTCCCGCTCCTTTTGTCCTTTTACAATAGGGATCCTCCTTTTTCATTATGTCGAAAAAATGATGAATCCAACCAACTTTCATTAGACTTTTAATGGATTCAGCAACGAGACGCTGCACTCATAAGTCGGATAAATCAGTTTGAAAGCTCGATAAAGGTAGTTTGCAGGAAAGGTGTTCCTCAGCATCGTGAAGCTATCGTGTAAATTTCAGGCTTAGCAATATGGGAGTCATTCGTACAGATTCCTCAGTGTGCTTGTAATTCTACAGTTTGCAGCAAGATGAGGACATAGCATGACAAAATATATGTTCTCTCTTTGTTCCACTAAAACCCCCTTCATTCTCCTACTAGGATGATGCAAGAAGGCATTTAGTTTCTGCACTTTACCAGTGGAATACATATAGTCATGGCAGTACGGCCGGCTCGATCCGCCATATGTCTCTGGCATACTCATGGATTGTTCGGTCACTGCTGAACTTGTACGATCCAGCTGTGTTCAAGATCGACATTTTCGTCCATCTCTGCACAAGTACATATCATAGAATTACATCAGTCCCAAGAAGCAAGAGAACTCTTTCTTTATAAAGCATCTCATGTAAGAAAGTTTCAGACACAAGTTATATGATGATCGTATAATCTAGCTTAAAAGTTTATTAATGTAGATCAACAAGCAAGAGATTAATAGATAACATGAAGCAATGAAGTGATACATTATTACACGATCAAACCGCTAATTCATGCAGGAGTTTTCAAATTCCAATGCACATATAGGCATCTGGGCATATAGTCTCTGATCAAGCACTTGGAGACAAAGCTTCAGCAAGTGAGCAGAAACAATAAGATATCATCAGCAATTGTTATTTATTACTCACTTTCTGGTCTCTATATGCCTCGTCAACAATTTCTTGGCATTCTATATAACTGGGGAAGTCCTTGCCCACGAGGAAATAGTCTGCGCGTCCGTAGCCTTCGTTTCCCTCCAACGATCCCATTAACTCTTCATAGTTGTAGGGACCGAAAACACCACTTCGCACATATGCCTTTACTTCTTCAAAACGCGCATCCGGGACAAACTGAAAATGTCACAGTTGATCATATGTATTAAGAAAGAGAACGAAAAGCTGATCATTGATGATGCTTCTCATCAAAGTGTGAGATCATCTCTCTCTGACCATCATTAGATTCATGTGGGCAACATTAATCTAGTCAGATATAATCTTTAATTGTTAGATCATCTCACAGTGATGGTTCTTCATCCCATCATTAAGCAAAAACTTGTCCTACCATCACGACATTACCTTTCCTTCAGCTCTTTCCTTCCTCAGCCCAGCTATTTCATGTGCCCTTGCCCCAAAGAGGAAGAAGTTATCTTCTCCAACCTCCTGTCTTATTTCCACATTAGCCCCATCTAATGTGCCAATGAGGAGACACCCATTCATTGCGAACTTCATGTTGCTGGTTCCACTGGCCTCCATACCAGCGGTGCTATAAAGCAGAGAGATTATGAGTCAACCATACAATTTACATAAATATTCTAACACATTTTTTCATTTCTTTTAAAACATACCTGAAATGATATAGAATTTATATTCAATATATGGAAAAGGTAATAAGTGATGATCATCCACTGGGATCTAGAACTAATGACTAGATTTTCAACTGGGTCCAGGTTAAAAACGCATGGAACGGCACTTTTGAGATTTGATATGCTTTCTTCCTCAGGCTATAAGAATTATACTAAAACAAGATACCTGATATGTTGTGACAACTCGCTTCCAGGAATAAGCACTTCCGCGACACTGACATTGTAGTCTGGGACAAAGACAACCTAGATTGAAGCAATGAACATGTTATATATGCATTTCAATGTCCATGACTTAACTAGCTATTCCACTGTATAGATGAAATGTTGCTGAAGAACAAAGACAAAATCAATTTCAGAATATAAGATTGTACTCGATATCCAATGGAAAGAAACCAACCAATCTTTAACTATTTTGAGCAAATATCAAATGATCCACTAAATGTAGCCAAAAGACGATGTTACCTTCAAGAGATCGCCAATCTCAGGATCATGATTAACGGTTGCCCCCACATCTGTGATGAACTTCACAATTCTCTTAGCTTGGACATATGTAGCAAATGCTTTACCTCCAAATATACAGACCCGAGGTACGAACCTTGTCTTTCTTGCTTCAGGTGTCATTTCCTTCATTTTCTTGTAGCGATAGACGATGCCCAGAATGTTTAATAACTGCCTCTTGTATTCATGTATGCGCTTCACCTGAACATACATAACCAAGATCTCTCAATTTAAACTTTGAAGACTGTCAAAATTGGGGCGTAGTCGTACATTCCTGGAAAGTAACATATTTTGAGAAGTCGCATGGGATACAGAGGTATGGAGCAATATAGTATATCTCTAGAGTTTCCTGAGATATGAGTCTAGCCTACCCTTTAAAACAGTTAAAACGCCACCCATGTTCACTGTTCAAGACCAGACCAATTACAGGCATTGAGATTTTATGATATCTTTGCCATTTGCACATCTATGGTTAGTCCTTTTCACTTGAAATTCCTGAATTTCATGTTTTTACTTTCCTTTTTCTAGGTTTGGAAGTATATGCAGAAAACTCCCTAGGACTACCTTACAGACATGCAACGTTTCCCCCCAAAAACCAGCTTATTGTCAGGATACGGGAAAAGAACCCTTAAGAAAGGGAATTAGTTGGTCGTGTGTTGATTCAGCTGACTCAATCGTGGGTCCATAAATTAGCTCACTACTATGACTTAAAAGAAGGTCCCCTGGTTCTATCACAAAAGTGGAGTCACACGTGCAAAGTAGCCAAGACAACGAGAAGAGTCTGAAGGAGTTATGCTAATTCTAGCGGTGTTTTTGTGGAGGGCCACCTAAGGAAGGTACAGGCTGACATGAGGTAAAGCAGCAGCAAGGCAACACCCGGAGCAGATTGCCCACCGGCAGGGGGGACAGGAGATGGCCTTAAATTGACCATTGTGTGTGAGAGACCACCAACAGCAGAAGAGAGGGCAAAAGCCGCATCTCTCCCAGACCTTCTCTACAGAAGCAGAGAGAAATTAGAGGAGAATTAACCTGGACATCGAACATGGCATCGGGACTGACTATATATCCAGTTTTTTCTTTCAGAAATGCTGCGACCTTTATCTTGTTTCTGCTTTTAGCTTCCCTCCATTCTGATTGGAGATCTTCATTATCAGCAAACTGTGGATAAGACACCAATATACCAGCAGATTAAGTGCATGACTAGCGTTTTATTTCATAGTAATTCATAAGTTCACCATTCTCATAAACTTCTTAAAAGGATTCGATTTAAAAGGTCTATTACCATGAGAAATTTTACATCTGTACACAAATAGCAGAAGATACATGCCTCAATCCTTGCTGTAGTACAAAAAAGAGGCAATCTCATTTTTGAAAAGTCAGATAATCAGGATATATGTGCTTAAGGAAGATGATGTAGACCTTTTCCTAGGTGATCTTTAATATGTGCCAAAAGAAAAGCAGCTATTATCTCATATTTGACTGAAAAATTGAAGGGATATGAAATAGACTGACTAAATATACCAAGGATCAGCAGAGGAATTGCACAACTCCTTTCATTAAATCTAATGTCAACATTTCTCACACTTGACCCCCACAAGCAAATCTAATTTCTTGCAGGACATAGAGTATTGCTGTAATAGAAGCATATAATCAACTGTTATACCAAAATGATACGAAGGCCTTACTGACTCCTTTACCTTTTTAAGGGTAGCTAATTTCTCAGTGTTAATAGTCCAGTCATCCATGCCAATCCACTTGGTTATGATTTCACTCAGATTTGGATTGCAAAAACGCATCCATCTTCTCGGTGTCACACCATTTGTTTTATTCTGGAACTTCTCTGGCCATAACTGTTATCATGTCATGCCAGAAAATAGTAATTGGAAGATCACTAGACCATGGAGCAGAAGTAGCTAACAAAGCCACATAGTCACTAAGAAACTATTTAACAGGATAGTAAAAATCTCTTAATAGCGTCACCTTGAAGAACTCATTAAAGACTTCCTCCTTTACAATCTCACTGTGGATCTCAGCAACACCATTTACTGCAAATCCACCAGCAACACAGAGATTGGCCATCCTAACCATCTCTGGCAATGCTAGATCTGGTTCAGGAGTCACCTTCTTCTCCTCTGAAGCATCCTCTTCTTCAGGTTGATCTACTTCATCAACTAGTTTACTTTCTTCACTGGCAGTATCAACTTCCTCGACAGGATCTTCTTCGGGTTTAGCTAGCAATTCTAAAACTGTACTGGGCAATTCAACATTTTCTAATATCCTCATTGCTTTCAACTTTTGCTGCAGCAGGTCTAAATCCTCCTCGCCATACTCATCTACTATAGTTTGAACCAACTGGTTGGCATTAACAGCAAGAAACGATTCAACAAGGAGAAGCTTGTTAGCATTTAGAATCAAGGATTGACATAGTCACAGTGTCAAGTATTACGGACTCTCTACTATCACCTCCTCATCAATCTTTTTGATAATCTCAACATGTCGAGGAAGCAAATCCTGCATAAGCTTCAAACTCCATTTCTCTAGGGCCTCAGGTAGAACGGTATGGTTAGTATAGGCAACAGTCCTGACAAAAATGTTAAAAACAAGAAATCAGAGAGACAAAATAACATGGGATGGCTGCAATAACTGAATGTCTGAAGTGATCAAATAAACGATGATCGCATTTACGATGTGGGGGCATGCTGATAAGTAGCTTCCCAAAGAGCACAACACCATCGTAAATGTGATACCTTTTAGTGATGTTCCAAGCTTCTTCCCAGCTCAACTTCTTCACATCCATTAATATTCTTATCAGTTCAGGGATGCAGAGTGTAGGATGAGTGTCATTCATCTGGACAGCAACCTTCTCAGGCAACTTCCCCCAATCCACAACATCCCCAGATCTTCTTTCAAAACGAGCAATGATATCTTGAAGAGAAGCAGAACAGAGGGTGTACTGCTGCTTCAATCGAAGAGTCTTTCCTTCAATTGACTCATCCCCAGGGTACAATATGTAGCAAATCTGATCACAAAAGACATTCAGTTATTATTTTGTCATCGTACATTAAACATGTAATGTGTAACTACAGCATGAATATTAGTGTCAGATGGACCATCTAACAATAAACTGACCAGCAAAAAGCGGAAAAATAATTCTTATATTTTTACTCACTTATGCAGTGAGGTGACAGCAGAATCCACAAGAACGACACACCTCTAAGCATTGTCAATTTTATGAATACAATTTCTTTTTAGACAACTTGTCCTCGTATGAGTTCTACATATAACGTTCTGAAGGAGGTTTAAGTTCTCCAAAATATCATTTGCACCTTTTCAGCGTTTTTTAGGGCTGCATATGCTTTGGCATGATCTCCAGCATTAAAAGCACCCAGGTCGAACTCTTCTGAAGCAACCTTTGTGGACCAAAGTCGAAGATTGATGGTGGTCTTAGTTTTGTATCCTGGAATGGGAACATCATAGGCAAGAGCCACTATGTTTTCTCCCCCAACCCATTCTTTACTCCCATCAGGTCCAGAAATGACTTCGCCATAGAACTTCACTGGATAGGAAACATCATTCCTCACAATTTCCCATGGATTTCCCATCTGTCAGGAACAGTTAGTAGTCAACACAAACCAAAAGTGATTCAAGCCACTGTCAAAGTGATACTTTGAGCAATGTCTTCATTCATAGAAAACTTGGTTTAGCTTGTGGAAAGATTTAAAGTTTTCGTACCTCAAGCCAATTCTCTGCAACCTCCTCTTGGCCATCTTTTGTAATATTCTGCTTGAACAAGCCATACTTGTATCTAAGCCCATATCCCCAAGCAGGATAGCTGAGTGTGGCCAGGGAGTCAAGAAAGCAGGAAGCAAGCCTCCCTAGTCCCCCATTTCCAAGTGCAGCATCTCGTTCCTGGGTATCATCAATTTGAGAATTTTAGTTAGAGACAACACTCACCAGGAAAAAATGACTCTTTTGGAATAGCAATCACAGAACATGAGTAATCAGATTATCTCCATGATCCAGATTCCTGAAGTACAGTACACAAAATGGAAATAATGCCAGTATTGCAGATAGACTGACTATATGATAAGCTTATTAACAAGAGATTATCGGTGAGACAGAGTAAATTAATTCGACAACCATGAGAGGCTATGTGAAACTGGCAAGAGAAACTCAAAGTTTAGGCACATTATTCAAGCTGTAGTGTCCTCCACATTTTAATAAGGGACCAATGACAGGAACCTATTAATGTGGTATACTTCAGGTATAAACATAAACAAGTGTAATTAATGGATGACCGCTATAGCTATACAGTTCGGCAATGATGCAACAAATAGAGGATGCACATAGCATCTGACAGCGGAAATTAGGTGTGATAAACCAACTGAGACTGCTTGGCCGAAAAGAAAACCTAACTGAAACTTGATACTGGAAGTTGCTGACACTACTTGAAAGACCAAACCCCAGCATAGGTTAGTTGAGGTCATTCAATGGCCTTACCTGGCTAGCCACATCCTCTAAATTATGCCCCAACTTTCTCAAAGCCTCTGCATAAGCTCCGGAAAGCTCTAAGTTACCAATTGCGTTTAACAGTGCTCTGCCCTGAAAATTTATTTTTCCTTCACATCCATGAACAAGCACATGCGAAACCCGAAGCTTGTCATGAACAAAACTATAGCATATTTTCACCACAAACCTGTAGATACTCCATAGACAGATAATAGGCCTGCTTTAAATTCAGCTTCTCGTAATAATCATAAGTAGCATTCCAGTTTATTATAAGGGTATCGCGAACACTTTCTGCAGTGGCGAGATATGCCTTTGGCAACTCAAATTTCTCTGGAGAGAAAGACGGGGTGAACTCTGCATGGTACTTGATGCTTGAGGCAATGGATGCTGAATCTGGAAAGAAAGTATCCAGTGTCCCTGGAACTCGAAAGTGAAAGTCAAGTTTTTGGACTACATTGGACAAAATTTCCAGTACACTCATGAAAAGGACTTCTCTGGGCGAACAAAAGCCAAAGAACACCCTAAAACACAATCAGTCAAGTAAGATTGAATCTCTCGCCGAAAAGAAGTGAAACCAAACGCAAAAAAATTGACAAAATGTTCATAACATATCTAAAGTTCCCTCTAGAGGAAAAGAAAGATGGTCGACCCTTCTATCCAGAAAGAAAGGACCTTTTTCTTCTCCATCATAAAAAAAGAAAACCCTTCGTGCAGTGATGGATCTTCAAATAGAAGTTGTCTTTTTTTTGGCACTGCTGATGTCTATTTGTTTTTCATGATGAACCGTGTAGTGAATCACATCGCCTATATGCGGGGGCCTAACAAGAAAACTTCATCTTATAGATCTTAAATGGGCAAGTTCAGTTCAAAAGAACATATCAACACATTTAAGCGACTCTTGAGTGCTAATTGGAACCTAAACCATCAAAATTCTACTCAATTCAATTAAGACCAGAAGTACCCGAGGAAATCAGCAGAGCATAACTCAACTAGAACAAAATCCTAAGCAGTTGTGTGCACACGCAATTACCAACAAAAGGCCGCATGTTGATACTTTTCATTACAACGAATGCAGCATCAACTGCACATCATGTAAAAAAGGAGAAGAAGAGTTACTTAACCTTCATCAGCGAGGGATTCTTTCAGCCCCTGCTTTTGGTTACTAGCCACATTTGTGACGTAAAAGTTTCTCCTAGAACAAACCAAACTTGGGTGTTGGAAAAAGAACAGCTTTATCACCCTGGCTCTGAAGTCACAATCTTTAGAGCTTTGCACGGACTTGGAATGAGAAATAGACTTGAGCAAAGTGCAATTTGCTGCGGATGGGGAAGCAGCCATTGCCCTTTTTGCGCACTGCGTTCCTCTATCGCGTGAGAGCACCCAAGTGGGTATCGACTAACTTAATAATGAGCAAAAACTGGGACAAACTGAGAGAGAGACAGAGAGAGGGGTGCCAATTCTCTGTCAAGTGTTATCTTGTCATTCTGTGGGCAGCTTGCCCGTCTGTCTTCGCGGTTCCATCTCCTTCTCCACGTTTGAAACAAGTCATAATGAAAAGAGAGAGAGAGAGAGAGAGAGAGAGAGAGAGAGAGGATGATACTAAAAAACAGAAAAGAAAAAACCGAATCGTCGTTTCTCAACGCGATTCTTCCATCATCATCGAGTGATAATGTACAAAACGAACTGCGGGGAGCCGTTGGATATTTTATCAGCCGAGATATTTGTGTTTGCAGAGATCGCATGCCCCACCACTTCAATGAACCGTCAGTGATCTGAGCTTCTGCATGGATCGGCCAAATGGGAAAAAAACAAAGCACTGGAACAGTGCAATCAATAAGAATCTAAGCATATTAACTTCGCGTGAGTATTTGAATATATAAAATTTGTCTGACTACTTTACATATCGCTCGTTAAGTAACTCATTAAAAAACTTAATAATTTTCAATACACCTTTCAAATCATATAACGAACATTTAATTCTTTGAAAAGTGCGTTATCACTTATTTAATATGCATAAAAAATACCCACAATTTTTTTTCAAACTGAAACTTTTTTTTTGTCAAACCACGCCAAAACTTTACAAGCTTTATTTTTTAGTCCCACCGGGTTTGAAGAAAGTTTTAATGACGAGAATGAGAAAATGGTATGGAATAAATGAAAAGGTTGATGATTTTAAAATAGCCGAGAAAATAAATGAACACACATCAATTACAGCTACTAATATATGGACAAGAATCTATTATTTTCTCATTAAAAATCTTATTTTAAACTTATTTATAGAGAGAACTAATGACATTATAAACATTATCACTCTGCTATTCTCATCTGAGCAATTATTTGCTTGTTTGTCTATATGTATATCTCTATATATTTGTTGCCAAGCAACAATCCATAGTTCTGACAAGAAGAATAAGAAAACCTCCCAGTTGTGTATGCAACTTGGTAGACTTGTGGGGGACCAACATCCTAGTAATATCTTCTGAAAAATTGTGGCGAAGCCACATCCCGTTCGCGCAAAAGCAACTGCCTTTCTTTCTTTGTTTTTCATTTTCACATTTTATGGATAATGGCTCGTCCTATCATGCAAAAGCCACGTGAGCGGACTAACATAAATCGCCACAACGCAATTCTAATCGGGATGCCAATCTTGCTATATTCATTAACAAGTAAAATTTCAGAGACCAAAGTGAAAAAGTTACCATAATCAATTATTAAGGGCAAGTTCAATTACCAAAAGTTTACAATCTTCTCAGTAGAATTGGGTGCCCTCAATAAAGAAGAAGGAGAAGGAAAGAAAGTAAGAAAAAAAGGAGTGCTGCGCATTGCAAGTGCAGAATATTAACCCAAAACATTTAAGATTTAGAAAAAAACAAGAAAAGACGCGAAGTTTAAAAGGTGCGCAAAACCCAACGGTCCCAAAAGCGAGGACGATGACACAAAAATAGCCTCTCTGCGCAATTCCTTCTGCCATTATTCGGCGCCTTCCATTTGTTCGATCCGTTTAGAGAGAGAGAGAGAGAGAGAGAGAGAGAGAGAGAGAGAGAGAGAGAGAGAGGGTCCTCGTCATTTCTCACGAGCATTTTCTCTCTTCCTGAGTTCCATCTGCAGAGCGACCTCCTAAAAAAAGGAGCGGTTTTTGCTTTTTCTTTCTTTTGTTGTGGGGGTCTGTGTGTGGGACTTGTTTTGACCATCTTCGAGTTCTTTACCCGAGCCTAAATCCCAGGTACCCATTTGCTTATTTCTTGCTCTCCTGATGATTCTTGCTCTTGCTGAGAGGGTTTGTATCTTCAATTTTTCCTTCAGAGGAACAGTTTAGATGTTCTTTTTTTTCTCTCTGCATTGGTGGATTTGTGTCATTGTGTGTGTGCAAACATTGCATTTGTGGATCGGTTTTGCTTCGCGTTGCCGTCTGTTCTTTTCTTCTTGTTGCTAGGTCGGAGGGGGAGAGAGAGAGAGAGAGAGAGAGAGAGAGAGAGAGAGAGAGAGAGAGAGAGAGAGAGGTGATTGGACTATCCCGCATTGTGTAGAGAGAGAGAGAGAGAGAGGTGATTGGACTATCCCGCATTGTGTAGTTTTGAGGGAACAGCGAATGTGAAGTTGAGCTTCTGCAATTCCTTGGTCTATGAGATGATTCATGTCTTCCATTTTAAAGTAATAATGCTTTATTCTTCGAAACGAGCATTGGCGATTAATTAAATATTCTGTTTAAGCAAATTACCTTTATCGAGCTCAAGGGCTTGGAAATTTTCACCTTTGCAAATAGTGTAGACATGAACCATCTTTTTTTCCACTACATTCGTCTATTGGAAATCATGAAGATGCACTTGGATTCTTGCAATTACCATCGCAAGTAATTGTTCTTGTTTTGCTCTTTTAGGTTCTTGGAATTTTCACTGTTTGACTACATCACCGTATTGAGAAAGCCAGCTTCTTTTGATCTTCGAAAATGTTTGGATTTTTTAAATCACCGGCGAATAAGGTTTCCAAGCAAAACTCTGTGGACCCTCTGTCTTCAGGAACAAATCCTTTTGATTCCGATACAGAACCTGACACCAAGTCTACCATTAAACCTTCGAGGCGAGCAAACTCAGAACCCGTGCTAATTGTGCCGAATCTTGGTAGCAATCCTTTTGATGACGATAATAATGGACAAAGAGGAGCTTCCTCCTCTGCATCCTCTTATTCTGGTTCATCAGCAGCACGTGATAAGTATAAGAATGACTTTCGTGAATCGGGAGGGCTAGAGAATCAAAGCGTGCAAGAATTGGAGAACTATGCCATGTACAAGGCAGAGGAGACTACGAGTACCGTCAACAACTGCCTTAAGATTGCTGAGGATATAAGAGAGGATGCCACAAGGACCCTGAATACGTTGCATCAACAGGGCGAGCAGATCAGGAGGACCCACGATATGGTTGCCGATACGGATAAGGACTTGAGCAAGGTAATATTCACATATTGTGAACTTGGCACGCTAAGATTATGATCTAGAAAAAAATTGTGCGCAGCTTTCTGCTGCTTGGTACTTAATCAGTTACTTTATGAACATGCTGTTTTCCATCCAGTTGACACCTCGATATTTTTTCTCAAGCAACTTCTATGGTGACTATTAAACATCACCCATCCATTGTTTTGGTGAATACCAGGGGGAAAAGCTCTTAGGAAACCTTGGAGGAATGTTCTCTAAGACTTGGAAGCCGAAGAAGACTCGAGAAATTTCAGGGCCTGTAGTTACAACAGGTTTTTTAGCCCATTGCCTTGTTACGGTTTCTTTATAAAACGTGGCTAAAACGAAGTGAATATTGTGCACAGCTACTGTTGAAACTTGAGTAGTTGTACTTTCCGTGACATTTCTATCAACTCATCAGCTTTTCCCTCCTGGCATGACAGACAATTCATCTAAAAGAAGTGACAAAAAACAGAGAGAGAAGTTGGGCTTGGCTCCTGTGCCGAAAGGAAAAGGGACCAGTCATACGCCTCCCCCTGAACCAGCAAATGCATTGCAGAAAGTCGAGGTTTGTGGTTTAACGAGTTTGTTTCATTTAAATAGCAGTCTTTGAGCATCTATTCACAGGGACTTTCTGGACCGTAGATTGAGAAGGCAAAGCAAGATGATGCTTTATCGGATCTTAGCAATGTCTTAGGTGAACTGAAGAATATGGCTGTTGATATGGGAGGCGAACTTAACAGGTCTGAATCTGTCCTAACGTATATTCATGTTCTTTCCTACTTGACCTATTAAATGTGCCTGAAATGATGCACTTAGTAGCTTTGAGATCAAAGTTTGATCAAGATTATTCTCTGGTTTAGTGAAGTTCGATTATTTGCCGCTGTTTTCCTGTCCCTTGTCACATTTTCTTAAGGCGTAGATCTATACTTTACACATAGAGCTAATGTGGTGCGTACAGGCAAAATAAAGCACTTGACCATCTAAGTGACGATGTGGATGAGCTGAACTCTCGAGTGAAAGGCGCCAACCAACGTACTCGTCGTCTGCTTGGCAAATAAAGGGGGAGAAATAGCAGGCGCTGGAAACCAACGCACTCGTCGTCTTATTGAACATCCCCTCTGATTTGCCTTCCAATAGCTGTTGTAGTGTGTTCTTTCTCTTTCTTTTACCAAGCTGGAAACGAAGAATTTGTTTGATAGCTTGTACTGCATCAGCAAATGAAATAAACTAATCCTTCTGCAAATTTTATAGTTCTTGTTTGTTCATCTTCCAGATTCCTGAATTTCTTGTTACTTGTATATGTTTAGCAATTATGTTGGTACTCAATGTGGGTGGACATTAAATGTGGTATTTGCAAAATCAGTGCCCCATATAACCAAACAGCACGGCTATTTTCATATGCTAAAGGTAGTTCCAGACAACGCATCAAATATACCACAGAGAGAACCAACAGAATACAACTGGAGGGTAAATACATCAGTTTGAAAGGCATTGTCTATGATTCTCTCCTCTCTTTTTTATCGCAAACTGTTGTGTTTACCAAAAAGTCTCCACAAGACAATGGCACGGACCAAAGTAATGAGACAGAAGTCTCCCTTAGTAACAGCTGTAATAGCAAAAGAATGCATGACGACATCCCGTGGAATTTCCAAGTCAAACTATAAAATGGAGAAAGCGAACAAAGCTGACAGGCAAATAATGGTTTTACTCTGATCAGTTCCCAGATTTGCATAAATATCCAGTCGGGTCAGCAAATTCTATGGTTATAAACAGGCAGGGCGGCAGGCAATGGATTAAGAAGAACAATAAATATCTTTCTTGATAATTTGCCATTGTTTGTCTTAATCAGAATTCAGAAGTGGCTACTATCGTAAATTAAAGGTTCAAACCTTAGTCGACTGCCAATTCTCATTCCTCTATAGAAGCTACCATATCTTTCGGCTCAACGTACATTGATAAGCTTTCATTATTGAATCTATAGCTGGAGAGAGAGAGAGAGAGAGAGAGAGAGAGAGAGAGAGAGAGAGAGAGAGAGAGACAGAGAGAGACCTTCCTTGTTTCTTATATATAATTTACAATAGCTATTCTAGCAAAGGCATCACCATTCATCAATATTTTTGTTCATGCTGGAAGGAACACTACTCTGAAGTTCAGTACTTCTCAAGACATGAAGCCATGAAGAAGATTCTAAATATTGTGTATTTACAGAGGAGAGGAAAGTTAGATAGTACAAACTTTCATCCAGAGAGGCCTCCCGCCTCCCACAATACACATACAAACGAGCAGTTCTGATACCTGAATAAGATATCAACCAGGAAAGCACCATCTGCCTCATCATTGATAAGCATAACAATTTGTAGTCTTCATACTTCATCGTTCTTCACAGGAGTCCAGCTCCTTCTGGACATAGGCATAATGATTTGTAGTTCTCATACTTCATCATTCTTCACAGAAGTCCAGCTCCTTCTGGACATAGCGTGTGAGATATAACCAAGAACATACCCCACAAATGCTCCAAGCACCACCACACTCGCGCCTTTCATAAACCACGAGAAAAAGGACTCAGGCACCTCTATCTTTGGGTCGGCACCACTAATACCACCATTAAGAACCTGTCCAGATGCCAGAATTTCCACCATGTCATGCACCTCGCCATCATGATTTCCAACGTAGAAAAGAACAAGCTTCTCCCTTGTAGCTACCAGCCTAGTATAGCCGAACTCACCCCCACGGTACAATGACCTTTCAGGTTGCGGGTAAATAGGATCAGTCAGATGATCTGGTCTGGGCTGCCAGATGGGTTGCCAATCCTGGCCCGCCATACCAATTACAAGATGAATTGGCAGTGCCTCCCATTTATCCTCGGCTGGATCAGTGCTTCCACAGGTGAAGTTATTAATCGGACAAAACCTTTCATATCTATGGACATGGCCCCACAATACAAGGGTCACTTTATTCTTCACAAGCAAAGGTTCTAAGTGCTCCATCATTTTCTCCCTAATGGGTCTATCATTAGATTCATAGCTGGTTGTGTACATTGGTCTATGCCCTTGAACAACCACGAAAGGGGTCTTCTTCCGATCCACTGATTCCAAATCAGTCTTTATAAAATCGTACTGCTTGCTTCCAGGAAGAAAATTGGTCTCAGTGGACATGTAAAGAAAGTGGACAACTCCCATATCAAATGAATAGTAGAGGTTCCGGGTGGCCGGGGCCTTCATCCCCGTGGGTTCCGAAGAATTGCCAGGCATGTTGAACCTTAGGCTGTAAGGTACCCCACATTCACCACCCCCGTCTGTTCCATATATTGTTCGGGCCCATTCGGGCTTCCAAGGTTGCAATGGCCAATCATACTCGTGATTGCCAATACACACATGGTACGGAACTTGGGCAGCAACAGGCTCGATCTGAGTGAAGAAATGGTCCCACAACCAAGAGTAACCTCTCGCATAGCTGATATCTCCAATGTGAGACACAAAACTGGGTCTGTTCCCAAGAGCTTCAATGTCGCGGAGGATCCACTTAATGGTCGATATGCTCTCGTCTTGTGTGCGGTAGAATGTCATGTATGGTGTCGCAGTTCCCATATCTCCAAATAAAAAGGCTACCGTTTCATCCGAGTCTTTAGCCCTAGGCATAAAGCTGCGTGTTTTACTCCAACCACCAGTGTCACTCCCAACCTGTTGCAAGAGCAGAGACATTCCGATCACTGAGATGAACTAGCTCCAATTGAATTTCAAGCGTGCCTACATCGGTTATGACACTTATATAACTGATAAGATTAATCACACATAACAACAAATTCTACTGAGATAGCAGACAAGCCCCATTAACGTCATGACAGATTCTATGATTCTATCACATGTATTTCTTGTCTGAGAGATCCGACAATCATGCATTCACTCAGAATTCTGCATGAACCAAACCGCTCATGGACAAGACCAAGCCAAAGCCCAACCCATGCATGCTTTCCACGTTCAAAAGTGTGATCGGATTCACCACGCATTTTGAAGGTGATGAGGCAGCTGCAACTGGCTACTAAACCAGCATCAACACGTATCCAAACCGCCATGACAACAGCTAATTCACAATAATACCATCTTCTCTTAAACATCCAAAAGAAATGAAACTCTAAGACCCGACACGCCAACATATACCTTAATCTAAAAGGAACAATCAAGCAATCAACCTAGCAATACTCCCATTTATACATAGTCAAAGAACTGATTAAGAACCTAATAAAGCACAATTTAAACACCAGCTCACCTGATAATAGTACCTCACTCCACCCTTCAAATTCCTCATGACCGCATCATGAATCCACCCAGGATCTCTCCACCCGACGCTATCGTTCGCCGGCGCGTCGCACATGTCGTCCCTCTCGTACCTCCCCGCACGCGCCGTCGCCAACTCGCCCATCTTCCCCTCTCTATCCCCGTACCTCACGTACCTCCGCCCGCCGTCCTCAGCAACGAACATAACCCGCATCTCGTCCTCCCGATCCGTGTACGCCAGGTGGACCTGCTCCGGGCCGCGGCCTGGCTCGAACCCGGCATCCTCGGAGGCGCCGAGGAAGTGCTTCGTCCCCGGCAAGGGGTTGTGATCGTGGTCGAGCCGGGTCTTGTCGACTTCGGACTCGGACCAACGGAAGATCCGGAAGGAATAGTTGGACCGGAGGTTGGGCAAGGGGAGGGAGACGGAGCCCGACCCGGAGGAGAGGTGGGCCGGATCGGAGGAGAGGAAGACGTAGCCGATGAAGAGGTCGTGGGGGGAGCCGGGAGGGGAGTAGATGCCGAGCCAGTCGAGGCGGGAGGGGGAGTCGACGCCGGACCATTTGATCAGGATCGGGTCGCCCGAATTGGAGAGGATCCTGGGGGAGATGGACAGCGAGGGTCCGGATTGCGTTGATGGGTCGAGGAGAGAGAGGAGGGAGATGATGAGAAGAGGAACCATGGCTGAGGCTGCGGCGGAGACGGAGACGGAGGTGGTGGAGACTGGTGGTTCTCTGGCGGCGTTCGCGGATTTCGTTTGGCGGGGGCGGGGGGAGGGGAGATCGTGAGTTTCGGATAAATTGAGGAAAGACAAAGGGGTCAAAAATCAGGAATATGCTTCCTACATATTCTATGTCAATCATGCTCATGTTCCTAAATTTTTCACGGTAAGAAAATATCAATCCTCACCATGCTTATTCTCCAGTCCATGCCGCGCATACTCGAATGGATGCGGTTATGCTTCGAAACGTGGGAAACAATGTAAAGTACCGAAAAAATATTCAATCATCGTTTCAATTGATCAATTAAAATTTTAATATATGCACACTTCGTCAGTTGAATTCACCTAATCAATTTCGTTTGAAAATCCTTAACTTAAGTGGCATAACCGACGTTGACGTTGACATTTTTTACCGACATTTTAATAATTTTTTATTCTTTCTTTTTATCTTTTTATTCCCTTTCAATTTGGCTAGCTAGGGTAGCAAGCCCTCACTGTCCAAAATGAAAAAAAAAATAAAGAAAGAAATAATTACAAACTTCAATATATTAAAAGATAAAATTGTCAAGCGTCAGTGTCCCTATATCACATAGGATGGCCGCACTTCGCGTCGGTAATTTTTTGCCAAAATTATCCCCAATGAATTTATTAACAAATTGAGAAAATAATTATAATTAAATTAGCATAATTATGGTACAAAAATAATAGATTTATCACTTTTTTTTGTACTTTTCTTTTAGTAATGACTGAATGTCATATCAATATATTCTAACCATGATTGGTCGTTTTGGTAAAAAACAATAGATTTATCACTTTTTTGTACTTTCCTCTCAGTAATGACTTATGTCAATATATTCTGGTCCCGATTGGTCCCAAGGGCTATATTTATCAAGATTATTTTCTGGTTTGGTGAAGTTTTCATTTGCCACAGCTTTCCCGACCCTCGTCAAATTCTCTTAAGGCGCGTTTGGTAACCATTCTCATTCTCAGTTTCTTGTCCCCAGACAAGTTTGGGACGAGAAACCTACTTGGCAAATTCTCATTCTTATTCTGTTCCCAGAATGAAAAAATGACTGAGGATGAGTTTGGGACGAGAAATGAGAACAAAAAAAAATTTTGTTTTCTATTTATAGGACGAGAATGAACAGTACCAATAAATAAGCTAATTTTTTTATATTTTGTTCTTATCTCTTGCCGCCGCCGCCTTCGCCGATCACCGGCCACCGCCGTTGATTGCTTGTCGCCGACCACCACATTTTTCTTTTTTATATATTCTTAGGACAAGAAATTTTGTGCAATTACCAAACACATTTCTATTTTTTTTCTATCTCAGAGACAAATTTTGTTCAATTACAAAATACGTTTCTCTTCCCAAAAACTCATCCGAGAACCATTTTTCAAAAAAATCCATTCTAAAAAAAATTATTTATGGTACGAGAATGATTAGTAAACGCGTCCTTAGAGTTAAGAGGCGTAGATCTTTTTACTTTACATGTAGACCTAACGTGGTGCGTACACAGGCAAAACAAAGCTCTCGACCATCTTAGTGACGATGGGGATTAGCTGAAGTCCCGAGCGAAAGGCGCCAACCAATGTGTACTCGTCGTCTGCTTGTCAAATGGAGAGGAGAGCGAGAACAGGCTTCTCCATCTTGCATCCCCTCTAATTTGCCTTCCTATAGCTCTTATAAGGTGTTCTCCCTCTTTCTTTTCCCTAAGCCGAAAACGAAGAACATTGTTCGAAGCTTGTATCGCATCAGCAAATGAAACAAGCAAATCTTTCTGCAAATCGAATCATTCTTGTTTTGTGATCTTACTGGATTTCTAAACTTTGTTACTTGCATACGATATGGCCCTTATGTTGGCACTTGATATGGGTGCAGATGGTCGGTGGACCATCACAATCTGCAAGATCAGTGTCTTATATAACCAACCGGCACAACTATTTTCATTTGCTAAAGGTAGTTCCGGACAATGCATCAAATTCACAACGGATAGAACCCACAGTAATACGACTGGAGTGTGAATATATATGGTTGGATGGCATTCTTTGTGATTCTCTCGAAAGTTTTCATTGCAAACTATTGTCTTTACCCAAGAAGTTTCTAAACAACAATGGCGTGAACCGAAGCGATAAGACACAAGTCTCCTTCCACAAGAGCTCTATTAGCGAAAGAATGCATGATGACCCCTGGTAGCATCTCCAAGTTGGACTATAAAATGGAGAAAGCGAACAAAGCCGTGAGGCAAATGGTTTTGCTCTCATCAGTTCCTAGATTTGCATTAACATTCAGTCAGGCCAGCAGATTATATGGTTATGAACAGGCAATGTGGGAACCAGGACAATGTCTTTCTTAATAATTTCTCTTAGGTATCTTTACAAGAAGTCAGAAGTCAGCAGTACACATCGCAGGAACATAAAAGTTCAAATATTTGTCAACAGCCGAGTTCTCATTCCTCTATAGATGCTGCCGAATCTTTCGGCTTAATGTACATTGTCAAGAATTATACAAAAGCTTCTATTATTCATTCTACGGCTAGAATGAATTCGGTGCTTGTCTCTCATATATAATTTACAGTAGAGATTCAGCGCTTCTCTAATATGAAGAAGAAAAACAAAGGCATCACCATTCATCAATTCTTGATCATGCTGATATCGAGACTTCCTCTGAAGTCCAGCACTTAGGATACTAAAACGTCGTGTATTGACAGAGGAGAGAAAAGTCATATCGTACAAACGGACTGCCTCCCAAGGAAGCATCCCATTTCCCACATTACACACGCGAACGGGCAATTCTGACACCTGGTGATGCAAATTCTGACAACTGGCGATGCTTGCAAGCACAGTTTACCGAGATATTAAAGAAGAAAACCCCATCTGCCTCTTCAACTGACCAGCATAACAATTTAGTCTTCATTCATCATCGCTCTTCACAGGGGTTTTAGCTCCCTCTTCCATTGACCGGCATAACAATTAATAGTCTTCACACATCATCGCTCTTCACAGGAGTCCAGCTCCTTACGGATGTAGCTTCTCTCCTGGCATGCGAAAGACGACCAAGAATATACCCCACATATGCTCCAACCGCCAACACACCCGCACATCTACCAAACCGCGAGAAAGAGGACTCAGACGCCTCTATCTTAGGTTCAGCACCACTCATACCACTGTTAAGAACATGTCCAGATGCTAGAATTTCTACCATGTCATGCACCTCGCCATCATGATTTCCGACGTAGAAAAGAACAAGCTTCTCCCTTGTAGCTACCAGCCTCGTGTAGCCGAATTCACCCCCTCGGTACAATGACCTTTCAGGTTGCGGGTAAATAGGATCAGTCAGATGATCTGGTCTGGGCTGCCAGATGGGCTGCCAATCCTGGCCCGCCATACCAATCACAAGATGAATCGGCAGTGCCTCCCATTTATCCTCGGCTGGATCAGTGCTTCCACAGTTGAAGTTATTAATCGGACAAAACCTTTCGTATCTATGAACGTGGCCCCACAAGACAAGGGTCACTTTATTCTTCACGAGCAAAGGTTCCAAGTGCTCCATCATTCTCTCCCTTAAGGGTCTCTCTTTAGATGCAGAGCTGGTTGTGTACATTGGTCTATGCCCTTGGACTACAACGAAAGGTGTCTTCTTTCGATCCACCGACTCTAAATCATTCTTAATGAAAGCATACTGCTTGCTCCCAGGAAGAAAATTGGTCTCGGTAGACATGTAAAGAAAGTGAACCACTCCCATATTGAATGAATAGTAAAGGTTCCGGGTGGCCGGGGCCTTCATTCCCGTGGGTTCTGAAGAATTTCCAGGCATGTTGAACCTAAGGCTGTAAGGTACCCCACATTCACCACCCCCGTCTGTTCCATATATTGTCTGGGCCCATTCAGGCTTCCAAGGTTGTGATGGCCAATCATACTCGTGATTGCCAATACACACGTGGTATGGAACTTGGGCAGCGACGGGCTCAATCTGAGTGAAGAAATGGTCCCACAACCAAGAGTAACCCCTCGCATAGCTGATATCTCCAATGTGAGACACAAAACTGGGCCTGTTCCCAAGAGCTTCAATGTCGCGGAGGATCCACTTTATGGTCGATATGCTCTCGTCTTGCGTGCGATAGAATGTCATGTATGGTGTTGCAGTTCCCATATCTCCAAATAAAAAGGCTATCGTTTCATCCGAGTCTTTAGCCCTAGGCATAAAGCTGCGCGTTTTACTCCAACCACCAGAGTCACTCCCAACCTGTTGCGAGAGTACAGACATTCCGATCATTGAGATGAACTAGTCCCAATCCAATTTCAAGCATGCTTATATCGGTTATTACTGATAAGATTAATCACAGGGAACACCAAATTCTACTGAGATAGCAGACAAGCCCCGTTAATGACATGACAGATTCTATGATTCTGTCGCATGTATTATTCGTCTGAGAAATCACAATCATGCATTCACAAGCAGAGAATTCTGCATGAACTATACTGTTTATGGACAAGACCAAGCGAAAGTCCAATCCATGCATGATTTCCCCGTGCAAAAGTATGTTATATTTAACGAGCATTTTGAAGGTGATGAGGCAGCAGGAACTAGCAACTAAACCAGCATCAACATGCATCAAAACCACCATGACACCAGCAAATTCACAACATACCATATTCTCGTAACCATCAAAATGAAATGAAACTGCTGACTCGACACACCAACATGAACCTTAATCTGAAAAGGGCAATCAAGCAATCAACCTAGGAAAACTTCCATTTATACATATAATCAACGAACTGACCACAAACCTCATAAAGCACAATTTAGACACTATCTCACCTGATAATAATACCTCACTCCACCCTTCAAATTCCTCATGACCGCATCATGAATCCACCCGGGATCCCTCCACCCGACGCTATCGTTCGCCGGCGCGTCGCACATGTCGTCCCTCTCGTACCTCCCAGCACGCGCCGTCGCCAAGTGGCCCATCTTCCCCTCTCTATCCCCGTACCTCACGTACCTCCGCCCGCCGTCCTCAGCCACGAACATGACCCGCATCTCATCCTCCCGATCCGTGTACGCCAAGTGGACCTGCTCCGGGCCGCGGCCTGGCTCGAACCCGGCTTCCTCGGAGGCGCCGAGGAAGTGCTTCGTCCCCGGCAAGGGGTTGTGGTCGTGGTCGAGACGGGTCCGGTCGACTTCGGACTCGGACCACCGGAAGATCCGGAAGGAGTAGTTGGACCGGAGGTTGGGCAGGGGGAGGGAGACGGAGCCCGACCCAGATGAGAGGTGGGCCGGGTAGGAGGAGAGGAAGACGTAGCCGATGAAGAGGTCGTGGGGCGAGTCGGGAGGGGAGTAGATGCCGAGCCAGTCGAGGCTGGAGGGAGAGTCGACGCCGGACCATTGAATCCGGATCGGGTCGCCCGATTTGGAGAGGATCTTGGGGGAGATGGACAGGGAAGGTCCGGATTGCGTCGATGGGTCGGGGAGAGAGAGGAGGGAGATGATGAATAGAGGGATCATGGTGACGGTGGCGGTGGCGGTGGTTGAGGCTGGTGGTTTTGTCGGGCTATTTGGCGGCGTTCGCGGGTTTCGTTTGGCGTGGAAGGGATGGTGGCGGGAGTGTGAGTTTCGGATCACTTCGCATAAATTGAGGAAAAACAAACACTGAAAATCAGGAATATGCTTCCGACATATTCTATATCAATCATGCTCATGATACTTTATTGTTATTAACCATACTAAAATGTCGACCCTCGTCATGTTTGTTCTCCATCTCATGTCAAGTATACACGAACAAATGCGCTCGTGTTTTGGCATTTTCTATGGGCATATGCCATACATAAATATTCAAATCTTCTCGAAGGGCGGGTCGCCGCTGTTTTCGCATCTTGATTTCGTGATTTTTTTATTATTATCGATGCCAAAAAATAGACATTCACAAAATGCTCCCCAAGCATATATAGAGTTTGGCTTTTCTTGTCAGCACATCAAATATGGTGATCGGGTTATCAAAGTCTTTTGGGTAGCTTTAATCATTTCTATATAATGATTTAATAGTACGAATCGGCAATATGGTATATAGAGAGTTTGGGGCTAGGTCCAAAAGCTTAGCCAAGGTTCATCACGCGCGCTCGGCCATCTACTTTTTATTTTTTTATTTCGTTTGTTTCTCGAGAAATGAATGACTTACAAAAAAATCCAATAATGATGGAATATACCACTTCTCAAAATTGAATCGTGCTAAGTATTTTTATCATTCACGAAAATATTTATATATAGATTATTATTGATAATAAATATATTAATTAATTAATTAATTCAATCAATCAATCAATGCAAGCGATCATTCATAAAAAAAATTTCCATGTTGAATTAAAGAAACATTTTGTAATCATTAACTTCTTCATGGAATAAAATTCATTTCCACCTAATTCCCCCCCCCCCGGGCATCATCCTTCTAAAATGTTTGGAAAAATAAAATGTAGCGGACTCATTGCCAGTATAATCATCAAATTTGCAAGTTTAAGAATGGGAATAGACGTTGAATCATTATCGTTGCGCATTTAAATTACAATGTTTTTGTGTCTTTCTCGCAATAATTAGGCGTTGATGACACCATTACTTCATATGTTCAGAAATAAGAAACATGGCTAATTCAGTAATAACTATCTCAACGTAATAATAAATCTTTCTGCGAAATTTCAACGTAAACATTATGACTTATTATCGTTAAAAATAGGTTATACAACGATCCACGTAGAATTTCGTCGCGAGTAAAAGTTGTCCATGACGGCTTCTACATATCAAGTAGGACGACCAACAATAATCGAATGCCACTCTCAGTAATTTTTAGCGATAATTGATTGGGATAATTATATTGGCATTTGTATGAAAGTTTAGGGTCATACTAATGAAGTTGGAAATTTCAAGATTGAATCGGGGGTCCATGAGTTGATTAATCGGATCAAGCCCGTGTAACGTGTGGCGGTCCACACCCAAATGCCATAATTGTCAACTCTCTCTTCTCTCTCTCTTTTCTCTCTGAGTGCGCAATCCATGTGCTGCTCTAAAGTGGGGGGCTACTGCCGTTCTGCAGCTTAGTCATCATCGGGGCCCATACTTTGGAACTAATGACGAGTGGCGAGATATCATTGGAGCATGAATGAGCTTACGTATGGAATCGGGCCCACTGTGCGACTCAATGGACGAGAGAATGGCCGGCTTCCCCTTCCCTTTTCACCGCACTTTTTGATCATAAGAATGCTGGTTTTAGGGTTTTTTAACCAATTAATTGAACCTTACACCATGTGTGTACTATTGATATTCTGATTTTGGACGAGAGGAGACATGAACAAAGACTTCCTTTGGTATTCTAAATGTACTTAATATGGTAGAAGGAGAATCTATAACTGAATATTAAAACTCTGCAAATTATGCAAGCGTTAAATAAGATAGTACTAAATATCCTCGATGATGATCTAGTATCAATAGTTGTGGCGATCAAGCAAGTCAATTGTCTCTTATTCTTCTTTTATGACGGTATGTATAAATGGTACTATCGATATGCTTTATATTGTATATATTATCTTTTAACTCTATGAATCAACCTTGATATGTACGTCAAGGATTGTACAATCGATTCTTGTTTGAACCAAATGAATGATTAATCGATACACGGAGAGTTAGGGGTCTAAATGGGTTGCTTGTAATTATAATCTGAGCTAGACACAATTCACTCGTCACGCGACAACGTTGAACAGACAACTCCATTCAGTCCTTAATAAGGAAGATGCTTTGAAAGGGTCTAGATATATCATTGCTTAATAAGGAAGAATTACGCTCAATTAAGATCTATGTAGATACTCATATATCACCTATTCGATTGGGTCTTTTGGTGATGTGAGATTTACGTAGTCATCGTCGAATCCGTGATATGTACACGTGAAGGTTAGTCGCCACTTCATATAGTCAAATCTGGGCCTTATCCTATCTTCTTCTTTCATACCAAGAGAGGACAAAAAAAAGAGAGGGTAAAATACACACGATAGACTTAAAACGTTACTATGGATGATGATGGAACGAAGGCAGTGAAATAGCGATGGCATTCAGTTGGTTCTTCCCTTTCCTATGGTCAAATCTTATCATCCATTTTCGTAAAATCAAGAAAACTATGAAACTCACGTTCTTATGGTCTCGATTATACGTGAGAGCTGTGGTACGACCTCATTCCCCACACACCCAACACATCGAACGTGACTAGTGTAAATATCAGTGGAGGATGGTTGAATGTTTGCCGACTATGCAATAAATATAAAACCCTAAGCTAGTTCTTTTATGCTCCTTCATGCGTCTCTCGCTTCGCATTAAACTCTTTCGCATCACCTCCATATCTCTCTCTCTCCCTCCCTCCCTCCCTCTCTCTTTCTCTCTCTTTGAAGCACCCATCTTCGCATCGACCCCCATTTGAAAATTTTCTGAAAGCTTCTTGGAAGCAAAGTGCAACCGCCAGACCATGAAGAGACCTTCGTCTTCGTCTTCTTCACCAACCACCTGCAACTCTGCAACTACAACCAAGTTCTTGATCTTGACCCTGCTTCTCTTCCTCCACCCCATAATGTCCACACCAGCAGCCCCTTCAGTGGTGTACTCTCGTTCTTCCGGTTCATTTGGAAAGTCTTGGAGGAGCCACAACAGCCACCTCCATTATTCTTGCGATCCCTCGTCCCGCGAAAATCCGCCGCATTACTCTTCTCCTCTGTGCTTCCATCTCGAACGAATCCGCCACCGCCGCCGCCATCCCCCGCCGCCGCCTCCCGATGAGATTGACCCCAGATACGGCGTCGACAAGAGGCTCGTTCCCTCCGGGCCTAACCCCCTTCACAACTGAAAGTATACTCAAGAAAACTGTTCTTGCGTTTTCTAGCCTTTTTTTTGTTTTTCCTTGGTGGTTTGAACTTTTTTGATAAGTATGGTAAGAGGAAATGCGCTCTTTGCAGCACCGGCCTTCTTTTTCCCCCTAGGTGTCAGCGAGAGCCTTGACGGGTACGTGCAAATTTATTGCTGATGAGGAAAGAAGATCAGAAAGGCACGCATGCATGGCTATTGCTAAGTCTATACACCATCATCTTCAATTGTTTGAGGTTTTATATATTTGTTTTCTTCCCTCTAGACTTGTGTAGAATGTAGTAGCGCTATTTCCACGCTTGTCTTTGTCTTGGTTTATTCCGTGAGAGAGAGAGAGAGAGAAAATTTCATGGAAGGAGACGATGGAGCAGAAACAAGCATGGAAATGGTCGATGAAACCTTAGCAAATATAGAATGTGTATTTACTACATTGTTCAACTCGCGTGTTTCTGGTTTTTTTTTTTCTGCGGAGAGAGGTTGGGTTGGTGGGTTCAAGAGAAGCCCATGACTTCAATTAATTTCAAAGCTGCTAGGGCTAAGGAGATGTCACGTCCCTTCAGTTGGGCGTTATGTACTGGTGAAAGACTCCCAAGTGTATGCCGAAAGAAAAGAGAGAGAGACGCAAGTTTTTCAACTCTTGCAATTACTGCACCCCACATATGTACAAGTTTGCTTTACAGTTGCTCTTTAAGCCGCGCGCAGTTTGTCCCTGTTGTTCTCATATCTCTTTCCCGATCGAGCATTGAACACCTTGAAGTGTCCAATGGGTGATGGCATAAATCAGGGTGGTCTTCCGAAAGCGCACCTTTGAATCGATAAACCTTCACATGATCCCGATCTGCGGACACATCCTTTACCTTTGGAGGGGCGCGTGACGAAATCTCAAAGGGCGTAAATCGAGTCAATTCGATCTCCCTGATTCGAGACGGGTTCGATTCCCATAGGCCGGTTCTCCAATGCGACAACTCTTTCGGGTGAAGAGCGTCCTTTTTAAGCCTCGTTCTCTCTATACCAATTCGAGAAAGCAAAGCCTGTGAACGACCAAAGCTATAATGCACTTGTGATGGCTCGTTCTCTCGGAAATGATATACCGTGGGGAAAGCAACAAATGGTAGTCTGCTGGTGAATAAACGAGCCATTTCGAGACATTGCATTCATGAACAAAAACAGAGGCGACCGTCGATTTTTCCTTTTTCATGAGCAGCTTGAAAATCGAATCTTAAAGGTTGACCGAGGCCCCTTTGTTTAGACCCGAGTTTAAGGGAAAAAAAGAAGATGTTTTTACATTACCGCCGACGCTTAAAATGTTGTCTAGGTTTCAAAAAATCGTAGAGAATATATATGTGAATTGATGTATGGAGATTTATACATCGAAAAGTTTTCTACTATTTATGATTAGAAAAAGTCAGCAGGCATATGTCATGAAATTTATATAATTTTAGCGGAAGCAGAACGAGTGTACACTTTGTGTTAATTGCCTTGTCGTGCTATAAAGATGAATCTCTAGCTTCCAGAGACAATGAGCAAGCAAAGCTAACGTCGGGCCTTCTGTTTTTTTTTTTTCTGAGCACCTCTTCTTTAATCGAAAGTGTAATTCACTTCTCTGACAAATCAGTAAATCCGCAACAAAAAAAAAGTTTAATAGGAAGACCGAAACAATTCGAATTGATGACCCAGCAGGAACAAAATTAAAAGTACAAAAAGTTTTGGGAAATAATGAGCTAACCGTACCGTGAAATGTAAAAAGAGAATACCAACTGTGGCTTCTTCTTCTTCTTCTTTTCGTGCAAACCGCTTAGAATCGAAAACTCTTTACTGATTTCTATGACTCAAAAGGGCAAAATGGCGAAATAAAGCATATGAAGATGCGCTGAGGATAACTCGTAGAGCTACACAAGAAAGAAAAGTTATAGTCTCTCTCTATATGTGAAAAGGATAAAATGGCAAGAACCACGTTATCTAAGAGAAAGAAAGGGCAGGAATAGAGCTGTCAAAATGGGTCATGAATCCATTTAATAACTCATTTTTAAAAGATCAAAATTTAAGTGGGTAACTCGTTTTCTTTAAAAGTGGATACAGATGGGTTGAGAAAAGTTAAAGTCCAAAAAAGAGTTAAAATATGAATCCTTTTTAACCCGTTTTTGTACTCACATTGTCTCTCTCGTCTCTCCCGTCTCTCCCGCCTCTCTCTCTCTCTCTTCTCTCTCTCGACCTTTTTTTCCGGATTTGGATCGCCCCACAGCAGGGGTGCTTTTGTTTTAATCCCAGCCGTTGGATTTGATCCGACGGCTGGAATTAGACCACATCATTCGGGTGCCCAAACCCTAAAAAAAAAAAAAATTCATTTCGAATATTAACTTTTCTCTCTCCCGCCCGCTATTCCGTTCGTGCTTCGAAGCTCCTATCTCTTTCTCACTTCTCTCTCTTCCGGTTCTCTCTCTGAAATTCTCCGATTCACTTGTTTCCCAGCGTCGCCTCTTCTTCTCCACCTCCTCCTTACGCCGTCGGCTATA
The DNA here is from genome assembly GCA_019926035.1 of Melaleuca alternifolia. Lineage (NCBI taxonomy): Eukaryota > Viridiplantae > Streptophyta > Magnoliopsida > Myrtales > Myrtaceae > Melaleuca > Melaleuca alternifolia. The sequence goes on along the minus strand of JAGKPW010002266.1, from coordinate 4,260,433 downwards.
CGCGCGGTGGCAGCGACTGCAACTATTTCACTGCCATGCGCCCTCCTTAGTCCTTCCTCACCAAGGTGGTTGTCCTGTTTCGTCTTCCTCTCGATGTCCTTTCTAGAGAGTTTTGGCCGGAAGGAAAGCTTGGGACTTTGATAGCGTTGAGCTCGAGGAGGGATTAGGGTTCTTGTCAATATTTGGTTTCCGGGGGAACTTGCCTGGGTTTCGATAACCGATCATGAGGAGACGAAAGGCGAGTCGTTGATGGACAAGATATCCGAGAAGATCCACCGCAGCGATTCCTCCTCGTCGTCCGATTCCGACGACGGCAAGCCGTCGGAGATGCAACCCAAGGTCTACCGCCTCTTTGGGAGGGAGCGGCCCGTCCACATTCAGGTTTTTCTCCTTCTAATTTTAGTTCTTTTCCGCTAGTATGCTAGATCTTCAGGTTTTTCCATACTTGAACAGAGTGATTGTAGGCAGATGCATTATTCATCTTAGTGGTTTCCGAGTATAGTAGTTTGTTTTTTATTATGCTAATTTTTTTCTAGATGAAAAATGAAGCGCTTGATACTGGTTGTAGTTACTGACAAGTGAGATTTCATAATCGCTATAATGGAAAATGTGGGGGTATTAGCGGAGAAAGACATTTTGAACCTGTATATTCATAATGCATACTGAACAAAGTTCATCTGATTTGTTTGGCAAAACAGTGGCCGATGTATATTCATAATCGCCCTTGGTGTTGCGACTGCAATATGGGCTCTGTTTGAGTTGGCGGAATAGCACCTGCTAACTTTGGTTTCCCACTGCTTGATTCTCACTCTGGCGGTCCTGTTCTTGATTCTCACTCTGGCGGTATTGTTCTTGTGGTCTAATGCACGTGCTTTTATCCACAAGTAAGTTTTCGAGAAGTAAAAGTCAGTGAACTTTTGCAACGGGACTGAATTTGATACGATAGTTTTTTGTTTGCCCTTCTTTAGGACCCCGCCACGCATACCTGAGGTGTCTATTCCGGAGGAATAGGTCTTAAAATTTGCATCTGCACCGAGACTTGAGATTAACCAGGCGTTTGCTGTATTGAGTGATATTGCATCTGGAAAAGATCTTAAGAAGTTCTTATTAGTAAGTTTTTTTCTCCTTTGAGTGATGATGTGAACGGGAATGATTTTCAATAACCATCTTGTTTAATCTTGAAGTGATGTATCATGTTTTTGTGATGATGATTAGGTGATTGCCGGCTTGTGGCTCGTCAATTGTGGGCAAGTGGTGCAACTTCTTGACCTTGTTCTGCATAGGTAAGTGACTTAACTCGTGCAATCCGCCGGTTATACATAACAGGCGCTTGTGGTTAACGTTTCTATTGTGTAAACAGTGTTTGTATTGCTGCACACTGTACTTGTGCTATACAAGAAGCATGAGGACAAGGTCGATCCATTTGTAGAGAGCGCAATGGGTGAACTCAAGAAGCAGTATGCTGTTTTCGATGCAAAAGTCTTGAGCAAGATCCCAAGGGGCCCGTTGAAGGATAAGAAGATGGCTTGAATCTGGCTGACCCATGTTTTTTAGATGGGTTTGGTAGCTTTGGTGTTTTGTCCACGCTCTGTGAAATTTATATTTATTGTATAGAACATAGTCTTTATCTTATATTTCTCCAGGTCTTTGGGTTCACTTGAATTGGCACTAATAACACTAGGTTATGGTGCTGCTTATGGGTTTATAAGCTTTAGAAATTGAAACATTCATGTACTAGGGCCGGTGGCAGTTTTCAAAGACTTGGCAAACTAAGATATTACAAGGTTGTTTCTTTGACTTTACGAAGTAGTAAAAGTGTAAAACAGCTTGCTCTGCGTTCTTTGTGCATTAAGGATCTTTTCATCCGATTAGGATAGGCGGAGCTTGACTAGGCACCAATGGACTCCTGACCTCTCCTCACTGTATCAGTTGTCTATGAAGAAAGACAGTTGATGACAGCCACCATCGCCAACAACTCCCGCCCTCAATTCTTGCTACTCATATAGTCTGACCGAGACATCAGGTGTTCTCTTGGAGCATCTGCCAAGTGGTTTGTGCCTATGTTTGAAAATACCCGATTGTTTCCGGCCGCATTAACATCATCTTGGTTTGATTAGAGACGGAACTGTTGCATCATCTGCACCGACTCCTCAAAAGTAACTTCCCAAATGAGGAGTCGATGATTTCTATTCTCCAGCCGATGAGCACCAATCAGATGCAAACATCTCCATCTCCCATGCAAAGTTAGTAAAAGCATGCGAAGAAGCGGCAGGACAAGCTTATTGACTGTTTAAGGCTGAACCCAAGTGAATTCTCATTATTCTACCACTTTCTACATCTTGCACCAGTTCTAAGCAAAGCCTATCTACCTATAATTCTATACATAACAGTATTGTATAACCACATAATTCATTGAGATTCAAGCATCTCGAGAGAGAGAGGTTCTTCATTTTCCTCCTATCGACTCTTCACCCTGGCTTGGTATGATTGATCCCTCAGCTGCGAAATTGCCTGCAACCTGCATGACAGAAAGCAATAGAAGTATAATAATTTAAGTATACTCTTTCATGAAAAGAAAAATGCAAAACATTTCGATGAAGATCACCCATGTCACAATTAAGAACTGGTTACTGAGTAATTTCTGCGAATAAAAACACAAGGAATGGCATGTACAAGTTAGTCAAGAGACTGCTACATTTCCTGCGGTTTTGGTTGAAAAAGAAAAGGACAATACCAACGGGTTCAAATGCCTAGGTGGGCATCAATTAGTCTTCATTTCAGAGAGAGGGAGAGAGAGTTGTTACCTGATTTTTGGCTTGCCTGAAGTCTTCGATGTTCAGAGGCCTGAGAGTCATATAGTTCTTCCCCTTCACTTCCTCCGTTTGTATGATGATTACATTCTTTACTCGTCATCCCTCCAGTTCTCTCCTTTTTCTCCTGCTAGGATATAATAAGACCCAGTCACTAGTTATATTAACCATTCATCTACTTAGAGTTGTCGCAGGTTCACCTTTCCATTTTACATTAATTCACTAGCACTGACAATGCACTTACCAGCCCCGTTACTCTCTCTTGCTGAATTAACTCCCTAACTGGCCGGTAAGCAGCTGTTGTGCACAAGTTGTGCAATGAAACAATCTTGAATCAGCGACATCTAATGCAATGCGAGAAAAAACCTTAAGATCACTTTGACTGTATCCTTCAGTCATGATCGCAAGCTCCTTGAAATTTAGTCCTCCTTCAACCCTCTCTTTTGCTAGAAGTGTTCTCAGTATCATCTCCCTGTTCTCCAAGGTTGGAAGCCCGACCATGATCCTGAGCATAGGAGCAATCACCACTAAATGCTTATCACGTGTTGTTGATACCTGAGCTGAAAATACTTTACCTTTTTACAAGTACAAAAGCAAGAGTACCTTCGCTCAAAACGCCTGATAATTACTACTATACTCGGAAACCACTAAGATGAATAATGCATCTGCCTACAATCACTCTGTTCAAGTATGGAAAAACCTGAAGATCTAGCATACTAGCGGAAAAGAACTAAAATTAGAAGGAGAAAAACCTGAATGTGGACGGGCCGCTCCCTCCCAAAGAGGCGGTAGACCTTGGGCTGCATCTCCGACGGCTTGCCGTCGTCGGAATCGAACGACGAGGAGGAATCGCCGCGGTGGATCTTCTCGGATATCTTGTCCATCAACGACTCGCCTTTCGTCTCCTCATGATCGGCCATCGAAACCCAGGCAAGTTCCCCCGGAAACCAAATATTGACAAGAACCCTAATCCCTCCTCGAGCTCAACGCTATCAAAGTCCAAAGCTTTCCTTCCGGCCAAAACTCTCTAGAAAGGACACCGAGAGGAAGACGAAACAGGACAACCACCTTGGTGAGGAAGGACTAAGGAGGGCGCATGGCAGTGAAATAGTTGCAGTCGCTGCCACCGCGCGTATAACCGACGGCGTAAGGAGGAGGTGGAGAAGAAGAGGCGACGCTGGGAAACAAGTGAATCGGAGAATTTCAGAGAGAGAACCGGAAGAGAGAGAAGTGAGAAAGAGATAGGAGCTTCGAAGCACGAACGGAATAGCGGGCGGGAGAGAGAAAAGTTAATATTCGAAATGAATTTTTTTTTTTTTTAGGGTTTGGGCACCCGAATGATGTGGTCTAATTCCAGCCGTCGGATCAAATCCAACGGCTGTGATTAAAACAAAAGCACCCCTGCTGTGGAACCACCACAGCAGGCGATCCGAATCCTTTTTTTCCCCGTTTACCCGCTGCTTGCCCCCTGCTTTGTTGACCTTTGACTCGTTTAATTTCCCCCTCTTTCTCTCTCTTCTTGGACGCCCGACTTCTTCTTCCTTCTGGGTTTTCTTCCGAGCGTAGCATTTCTTCGGCTTCTACGTCTTCTTGCATTTTCGCTTTCCCCTGCCATCTCCAACTCTCCATCAGCTACTTCACCTTCGCTTCCTTTCAACCGACTCATCACTGCCGCCGCCGGCGGGGACGACGCCGTCTTTACTCGTCTTATTAGACTCTTCGACCGAGCCAGACGGCGGGGGCGCAAATTCCCTTCGGTGACCGGACTCAAATTCTGGTCCGAGCAATCGCAATTCAGACTGAAGCACAGAAAACATTGGAGAGGCAAAAAAAAAATCATGGTTCTTGGTCTGAAATAGCCTCAATTTTGCTTGAAATGGCCATGGGACATCCACCGGAACCCCACTGACACCGGAGGCTATAGCCCCGAAACTCCATGGCTATTCAAATCTTTGCAAAACATCGGCTCTCTCGCTTCCAATTTCCTCCTTTCTGCCTTAAAACTCCCGCTTCCTCTTGACCCATCCTTTCAAGCCTCGCCCTTAGTTTCTGAAAACAATAAAGACAAGGTCTTGAAGTTACAAAAGAAGGGCTTGAGTGCTGAAGAGCAAGGAGAGGCGGAGCAGAGAGTGTTTGCCTCTGCTTTGGCCAATCGGAAGGGGGGCATTGTGATTGAGTTCTACTCACCCAAGAGTAGGTTGTGTAGTTCTTTGCTCAAGTTTGTTCTGGAGGTGGAGGGGTGGAATACGGATTGGCTCGACATTGTTATGGCCGATGCCTTCGCCTCGCAAAAATAAGATGACTAGAACCTAAACGCTCGCAAATTTATCTCGACATCAACATTCCACTACCTTCCTCAGAACCTAGGTCGATGAAAATCCAGGAGTGCTGCTTCACCTTTGCGTTTAGCTTCTCGTCCTTGTCGCCAGCTGAAGGCCGCGGTGGCGGCGACGCCACTGCTCTCGGCCTATTCCTTGTCCTACACGAGCTGAGCCATTAGCCTCGGACGGCGGAGGAACGTGGACCATGGGGGGCAGGATCTAGCAGAGACCCAAGACGGGGTGACGATGTGGAGATGAGGCCATCGTCTAGTTCGTGCGGATCTTTGTGTTCAATGTCTATTGCTTGATCGTATTATCGTGCGGATCTTTGTGTTCAATGTCTATTGCTTGATCGTATTATCGAGCCGAGTTGAATCGAGCTCAAATAGAAAATTTAGTGCCTATCAAGCTCAAGACCTCACCAAATCAGCTAGCTCAAACCTCATTGAGGTTGATGAGCTCAAGCTTGCCTTAGTTTGGCTCGAGCCTCGTCTTGAGCTTGTCGTAACTTGGGAAGCTGGAGCCTTGTCGAAAATTGAAAGAGAAAAAAATAAAAAAGATATAAAATGAAATTTGAATTATATAGATAATTAAAATAAGAAAAATTATCATATAAAATTATTTTAACGATACATTTTAAGTAGGCGTGGGATTTCGAGAATATTAGTGCATTTTAGAAACATGGGTCGGGTCGGTATGGGTCATTATATTTACACTACATGAATATGGGTTAAAACGAGTTAAATGGATCAAATGTGGTCCGACCCATATTTGACCCGACCCAAACCCGATACGACCCACCCATTTGGCACCCCTAATAGAGACCAAAGTTCTTGGATGTTCGCTAGCGCATGCCAGCTATCAAAATCTTCACTAAAGCACATAGATTTGATTAGAAATTATCGATTTCAAGATGAGTAGGTTCTATATCAAAAATTCGAAAAATCTATTCTGTCTAGATTGGATTCTTGGATTTTGAAATAAAAAATCAACTCCGGAACCGGTTGGATCTAGGCCAATTACATGATCTCTCCGGAAATCGGCCTACTATTTTTTTCCCTTCTTTCTAGTTCATTTTTTTCACTCCGGAACATTTATTTTGTACTTGTAATGTCAAAATTCCCCATGAAAAATTAAACTTAAGACCAAATGAAATACTCCACCATAAGAAAGTAGAAAGGGCCTCATTATAAAAGATTTAATTTTTTTTTCAACTAGGTAAAAAACGATTCTACTTGAGAATCGTCCTCGAAACAGGGATCGAATTTTGGTCAAGACCGTTTCCCAGAAATTTTGAATCCGGGAATCGAACCATTCCTTGTGACGGCTTGAAATCAGCCGGATAAAAGTCAGTTATCCGATTGAACTAGTCTGATTGCTCACTGCTAGCTTCGATTGGCAAGTGCGAATAAGGTCCATGGACATATACTAGTTCAAAAGGAAGGCTAAAAACAATTTGCTTTTGCTCATAGATAAAGACCACAATCGTAATCGAAACAATCATGTAAATCGAATACATGTACAAAAGAGCCAAAAGGCTCATTAAACACGAGGCCGTAAAAGGGGCGGCGGCGGCGGCGGGCTAGCTACCAGGCAACAAGACGATCGCGTTCAATTGGGTCAATGGATGATCGATTGCATTATAGAATGGCAAGTACATGTGAGCAAGAGGGGCTCGTAGTGGCCGAAAAGGAGAGGCAATTACACGGCCCAAATTAGGGGTGAGCAAGTATACATGATCGAATCAACCGGCTACATGGGGTTCCCAGTTTTTAAAAGGAACATGCGAAAATCGATTTGGTTCTCGGTTCTAGAAATAGATCAAACCACTTGGACTACTATCGGAATGATAATTTTTTTTTTAATTCTTATTATTACAAAATTGAAAACCCTAATTGCTTGATCTTGAATCAAGCCTCTCGCGGTGTTGCTCGCGATTCCCACTCTCGTTCACGCCTTTCACTCATTACACTCACTCTTGGCCTCTTGAGTCATGCTTAAGTCCTCTCGCCTGAGTCGCATTCCTCTCCCGATCTCATCTTGACTCTTGCCTCCCTCTCTTTGCTTTGTTTTTTGCCGTGTGTAGAAATTATAGGCTAAGAATTGTCGTGAATCCGCATTTGGTTCACGTGATTGTTGTGATTCTCTTTGAGTTTCGTACTTGTGAACCACACTTATATGTGATTCCCTATTCCCTGCAGGCTGGGAAAAAAGAGAGAGGGAGATAATGTTGGCTCCAGGACCCACTTGAGAAACTTGGGGTGAATGGTTCTCCGGACGGTCCGGTTTGCCCAGAGACCGGTCCTCGATTTTTAGGACCGGCGACCGAACCGACTAATCCTAGGACCAATCCAATCCGGTCCGATTCCCCGGTGGTTCAATGGGACCGTGAAAAATACAAAACAAAAATAAGGATGCACATCAAATGGAGCGAGAGACAAAATGGTTCCATTACCATAATTCTTTCATGGGGTTTGCAAGAAGCTTTTAGGACAAAGCGGGCGTAAGAAAAAAGCCATAAAAAATAGAGAATCCTAAAATGTCCAACGAAGGGATCAACCATATGAACAATGATGGCGATACTTACAATACCGAACTAGAGAGAAAAAGGAAGAAAAACAACCTCCGCTTTAAATGAGAAACGCAATCCTTGCAAGAACAAACCCTAGAGCTATTTTAGCTCTATAAACCTTTTGTCAAACGGATTATGTGCACTACAATAACAAAGGTATTCGTGAAAGCAATGTACCCCACCCTACCAAGAACTAGCTAGGAATCGGTTCCGTTTTAGGAACCGTGAACCGAACTGAAACTTTGAAGAACAGGACCAACCCGGTTGATCTGATCCGATTTGGGCAATTCCTAGGTTGGGTGATCCATCATGCTCACTCCTACGAGAAACGTAGTGGTTGGTTCGATTTGATCCTAAAATTAGGTGGGATTCTAAATTTCAGAATAAGAATCGATCCAATCTGAAGTCGATCGCCTCCGGTTCATGTAAGGAGATTACAACATTCTATGAGAGAAACTTCCAATTATCTTTATGGAAGATTAGATAGATTCAGTGAGAAAATTGGTCAGAAACGACGATGGGGATAAGACATGCTTAGAAAGCTATGGTACGTACTTATATGAAAATCACTCAACACGTATGGGAAGAAGGGTTTGATAAAATTCCAAGTCGGGAACTTCTATTCTAGAACTAAATGATATCTTGTGAAAGAATACTTGATTTAATATATAAATACTATAATATGAGTATTGACCAACGGTGCAATACTAACATATTAATAATATTATTAGGGGACAATTGCCAAATAAATCATATTGTCGAATCAGTCATAAACCAAATAAGTCATAAATCTTTTGTCATTTTGCCGGTTAAGTCATTTCGGCGATTTTGACCGGAAAATGCCTACGTGGCGATGACGTGGCGCGCTGGCGACTACTTGGCGACGCCGGACCCTAATTTTTTCTTTTTTTTCCTTGTTTTTCTTTAAAAAAAAATCTACTTGGCTAGCGAGTTTCGCCGGCCACCAGAGCTCGCCGGCCACTCCAGAGGGTGACCCCGCCCTCACCCCGCCCTCACTGGTCTGGACAGGGCGAGGGCGGCGGGGGAGGCAATTGTCCCATATTATTAGTATTATATCATTACCACTACTCGTTACAAGGAAAATAAATAAATAAATTTAAGCAGCAGGCGAGCAATTCCGCGTACAGACGCGATAAAAACCAATTTCTCCAATTTCTTTTAATGCCCCTTATTATCTTCAATAAATTTCACGTAAAATCAGAGAAATTGAACCAGTTCGTCGGTGATGATCCTTGCGCCTTTTCGCTATTCGGATCTGACAATCTCCACTGCCGACTGGTAATTTCGCATTCCACTTCGCCAAGAAGAAGAAGACGAGGAGGAGGAGGAGGAAAGGAGATCAATTTGCTCTCGGCGTCAATCCCGCAGATCTGAGCGCCCTCCTCTGATGGCGCGCCTCCCGCTCGCGATCATCGCGATCCTCGTCTCGCCATTGTTGTTCTCCGCGGTCGCTTTCTCCAAAACCCTCAAGCGCGACGGTAAGCCGATCGCGATCGATCCCGCGCGATCTCGTTGCGGATTTCTACTTCGTTCTCTGTTGTTTTGGTTGAGCTCCATTTCTCTCTAGTTGAAGTTTAGTTGGGGAAGGCTAAATTTGGGTTGTTTTCGAGTGGAGCTGAGAGTCTTCCCTGCTATGATTGATGGTGGTGCTTGAGCGCGACTTCTCAAATACTGTGAATTGCTTTTTGAATGTCGCTGGTGAACCTTATGGACTTCTCTTTTCTTTTTATGGCTAAAGTGTGGGGTGGGTCGAGCATGATTTAACGCGGTGCTTCGCTTGAAATGTGCCTGCAGTGAAGGCATTGAATGAGATTAAGGCGTCGCTTGGGTGGAGGGTGGTGTACTCGTGGGTCGGGGATGATCCGTGCGGCGACGGTGATCTGCCGCCTTGGTCTGGCGTGACATGCTCCTCTCAGGGGGATTATAGGGTCGTGACCGAACTGTAAGCTTACAATTGTTCTCTTCTCTGTTTCACTCCTGCTGCTTCATCTGGGATTTCGTGCGAATTTGCCAGTAGTGGGTTCTGTTAATGTCATTTTGTGCTTTAAATTATGTGCTTCACCGTTTGCGCGATCAGATGGATTGGTTTGATTTGTGTCTATATGTTCGACTTGGCTGGTTTTTTCCTACAGGGAGGTTTATGCAGTCTCAATAGTAGGGCCTTTTCCAACAGCTGTTACCAATTTGCTGGATCTGACTCGGCTGTAAGTCTCTGCGTGTCATTGCTGCTTCTTTCTGTCATGAGTTTAGCTTGATAAATACGTAAGATGTGAATTTGTACCACGATTCAAGATACTAAAGTGCTGAAATTTTGATGACTTGGTTTCCTGTAGAAATTGCGCAAGTGCATACATCTGTTGTTCCACATATAAATCATCATATCTTAAGGAAAGTATTGGTAGACTGGAGTTTTTTATGAAAAAGTTGAGTGTTAAATCCTGGACTTTTATATGTTTTAATTGCACTGAATAATTAGGTTATCTATTATCATATTATCAATTGATATGTCTGTCTCCACTGGCAGGGATCTTCATAACAACAAGTTGACAGGCCCCATTCCTCCTCAGATCGGACGGCTGAAGCGTCTCAGAACTCTGTAAGATTGTTCGTTTATGGATGAATAATGCGTCATTTTCGCTTTGCTTCAATGTTGCAGCAAATTTGCTAATGCTGCTTGACGCAATATAGTAGAACCTCATGTCCAGTGAGCATCAGTGGACTACTTGTTGATGTTTTAATGCCTTACGATGCCATATGATAATTTTCAGAGGAAACAGCCTTTCTTGGGATTTTTTTTTTTTATGTACTGGTCACTGTATATTGTATCCGTGCTTTTAAGTCATTTCACTGAATTCTCTGTTATGTTGCCAGGAACCTACGATGGAATAAGCTGCAAGATGTGATTCCTCCAGAGATTGGTGAACTGAAGAGTCTGACGCATTTGTAAGTTATTTCTCCTCTGTGAGTATGACTATAAAGGTTCTGTTATACTCTTCTGCAAGGTGATGGTGGATTGTTTTAACAAGAGCACTTCACATTGTGCTACTTCTTACCTTCCTGTGCTCTTGACAAGCCGAAGTTTCTGCAGATATCTTAGCTTCAATAACTTTAAGGGGGAAATTCCTGCGGAGCTTGCTAATCTTCCTGAACTCCGATATCTCTATCTGCAAGAGAACCGTTTGACAGGACGAATTCCACCAGGATTGTGCAACTTGCCAAATCTGCGTCACTTGTAAATTTTTCTAATAATTGGGTTATCTTTTGATGGAGCATTCATTTTCTTACTAGTTATTTAACGCATTGCTATATCATGATTCCATAGGGATGTTGGTAACAATCATTTGGTGGGTACTTTGAGGGAACTAACACGAAATGAAGGCTGTTTTCCAGCTTTGAGGAACTTGTAAGCACAATTGCTGGCCAGTTTGTAGTTATTAACTCTTGAACGTTGGTATGATTTTGCTTTAGCAAACTCATTTTATCTGAAATTCTGAATATGGCAGTTATCTGAATAACAACTATTTTACTGGAGGCATTCCAGCACAGCTTGCTAATGTCACCAACTTGGAAATTTTGTAAGTAACATTTGGCACCTTCTCTAATCATTGTTCTTTTCTTTTTAAATTTTTAAATATCTAGAAGACTTATCAGTCATAGTGTGCCGTTTTGGATTTATTTCTCTTACCCTAAGTCTCTCGTGGCATTGATTGCTATGTTGGTTGCAGGTATTTATCCCACAACAAAATGTCAGGAACCATACCAGCCGAAATTGCTCATATTCCCAAACTAACATTCTTGTAAGTGGCCTCTTCTGTACTTATAACACTTTGGATTGCCTGGAGGATCCACTTAAAAAAGGTTAAAATCATGACTGGTTGGTTTTGTATGTGCGTATGCCTTTCATTTACAACACTTGCATTTACAACACTAGTGATTTCATTGGCAATATTAGTAGTAGTACTGTAAATCAATGTAGTTGAGACACATTGAATGGTGTATACAATAGCTGTATCATGTAGGTAATAGAACTCTCTTTGTGAAGAGAAACTGTTTTAGTGTATCAGACGTATAAAAGACAGATAGTTAAAGAAATACAGTCAAAACTATGCAATATGAGAAATAAGCAAAAGTAGAGCACAAGTCTCTTGTAGGCTCAATTGCATTATCACGTTGGATGCCTAATGGTTTGCTTTTTAATTAATATATCCTGGAATATTTTTGCTTAATGCATACTCGAAGTAAAAACAGTTCAGAGCCAATGAACATTTCCTCTTTTTGGGGTTGACTTCTTGGTCATCCTCTATATACACCATTTGAGTTGTTTTTTATATGTGAGATTTTTTTAACCTTAACTTTGTCATTTACTTCTAATTATATCCACACGTTGGCATGGTTGCCATGTTAGCATGAGCTAACTAAAACAATGATATGTTTTTTGTTTATACTAATGTGTTTGCAACTTATTCATGTTGGAATTTCTTTGTTCATCTCAGATATTTGGATCACAATCAATTTTCTGGAAGAATTCCTGATGCTTTCTACAAACACCCTTTCTTGAAAGAAATGTGAGTCCCTTTAGGTGCCTGATAGGAATCTCTCATTTGCTTGATATCCTCCGACTTTGCGACTCCTAGCATTAATATATGCATATTGTGCAGGTACATCGAAGGAAACTCATTCCGACCAGGTGTAAAGCCAATTGGAGTTCACCGAGTTCTTGAACTGTCTGACTCGGAATTTCTGTTTTAGTTGAAGAGAACAACGAGCTTTTGCTTACATAGGATCCTGTCAATACAAGGGGAGACTAGTATAATCAGTTGATGCAAGCCAAATGGTAATGTTTGTTACGCAATATTTTTGTGCAATAGGGTTATTGATTTTGTTCGTATAGCTCAAGTGACTCCATTCATCAGCTTCAATTCTCAGTTTCTTTTGAGGTGGGAACTTGCAATGTATTTCACCTGTCCGATCAATTATCATCATTCGAAGTGATTGAGTCAGTGTACCTACAGCTAATAGTGAAAGAACTTGTCGACGTTACTTCTCGCAAGTGGTTAATTAACTTCGGTCGCAAACTTTTCCACTTTCGTCGGTTAAGATGCAGGGAAATCAGCATTGTTTAAACTATAGTTTACTGCTGAGCAAGCCGAGCTGGTCACACGCTCACCGGATCTTACCAGTTCTTTTGACATTTGGGCATCGCTGAATGTGTATTGACATCGAACTATGGGGTTAGGGGGTGATTAATTCCCTAAGCGGTCCGGTGTGACCGGTTCCCGTTCTCTAGGACTGGGAACCGGACCGGACCGGATCGGACTGGACCAACTGGTCCTCGGCGGTCCAATGGGTGACGGAGGCAAACGCGTGCAAATCTCATGACGATGGATGTACCGAAAGAAGTGCACCTCCAAAAGCACGAGATCTTGGCTTCCCCTTTGCCTGACTAATCATAGATCAAACCAAAGAAAACGTCGATAGTTTCTAGCGAATGCTCTGGTTTTAACGTGGATGGTTGGTTTGCACGTATGTTGCTTTCTATCTTTGTTTTTATTCAGCGAAATTGCTCCCAGGACACCGTACCACTGTTGCTGCTGTGTCTGGAACTTGTGTTTTCTGGTTGAAGGAAAGACCCAGCTTAGACCGTCAAGGAATGATCCCATTCGCTCTCTCTCTCTCTCTCTCTCTCTCTGTGACTGCTTATCGAAAAAGGACTGTCTGACATGCCAAACTGTAGATAGCACCGCATCCCCGACGTCTATTTATCGTTGAAGGGCAGAGGCTTTCTCTGCTTTGTTTCTCAACTGGGTCCTCATATTTGCGGAGGATCCTCTCGCTCTTTTCACAATCTTTCAGGTACTTCTGTGGTGATTTCAAGATGGCTCTCGTCGGATATGGAAACTAGACAAATTGCTCAAGACGACACTGAACGACACCAATCAGATGAGCAAGTGGTCCAGGTTGCCAGGTGGTTCCAACTTCAGTCTAGATGGTCCGGTCCTGTCCTCCCAGGAATCAGTAACCAGACCGCTTGAGAACCGATTTCATTTGTAGGAACCATGGACCGGACCACAACTCCGTAGAATTGTACCAACCCGGCCGGTTTGGGCGGTTCCCAGATTGAGCGGTCTATTGTGCTCAGCTCTAAATGGGATGCCGTGGTTTAGCTACGAAAATTGGTGCATCCCGTGTGGCGAGAAAGCAGCATTATTGTGGTCTCATAGCGGCAGACTGTCGCCGGCTCTCGAGCACAAAGATTAGACTAGGAATGAACTGGGCACCCCATTTTTTTGGAGGGCGTGAATTTATAAATGTTGAGAAAATGCACAAAAAACAAGTGAGAAACACCACGCTCATTCTTTTTTAAGATGATTGTTCAATGAAAACAATTTACTGCAAAAAATAATTGCAAGATGAAAGTCAGGAAAATGAATTTATAAAGTCAAAAGGGGAAAGCATGAAGAATTTTTCCAGAGGCAAAACACCTTCTAATTTAATCCTATAGCACGAGGCTTCGCTACCTGGAGTTTAGAAATCTCAGTAAAGCCAAGGCGTTTTCTATATTAAAAAATGGGTAACTTGTAAATTCAATTAATAACAATTATGTAGCGAGCGAAACATCCCAGCCGAGCTTTCATAGCTCAGTTGGTTAGAGCACCCGTTTAGTAAGCGGGAGGTCTTGAGTTCGACTCTCAATGAAAGCACGTTTTCGTTTTTTTTTTTTCTTTCTTCTCTTTTGGGGAAGAGTTACTAGATCCACCTTGGCCAGATGGTTTTATATGCTTGCTATCAAAACAAATCCCATGTAATTTGAAAAATTGATGCTCGACACAAACTTCTAAGATGTAAATATATGAGACAATGTATATATATATAACATATATAACATATCTACTGTCAGCTCCTAATGTTGATCTCTTTTGATTTTGAGTTCCTATAATTTGGGTTTTTAGTTGAGAAACTAGATAAAGATTAAAACATCTTGAGATATCCTTTTAAGATAATTCAGGGAAAAGGTGGAATTTTATTACTATAAACAATTAAAATCACAATTAGGAAAAACTTTTTGTCTCTATTTCGCAGCAAGAGGTTCGATTCGAAATTACACTATGGCACACAAATATTCATTATCTAATTACCCGTTCAGCCAACAAGCTTCAACATATCGATTTTCGTTCCTTGGATTTTGATGATTGTTTGCTTTAAGTTTGATGAAAGTACATAAGAGGATATTAGGTAATTTCAAAAATTACTTATGATAGTAAATCTATTTATCTAACTTGAAACTATATGGAACGAGCGATATATATATATATATCACGACACACAAAATAATCTCAATTTGAAGTATATCATATTTCATCGTGTTAACAAAAATTGGAAACAATTTACTTCGAGTATTCATTAAAAGTACTCAAAAATAAGATTGAATTTGCAAACAGACTAATGATTTTCACGCAGCCCTTCTTTTCTTTTTATTTCTTAATCGATTAAATTCTCTACTCAATGAAAAATCACCTTGGATAATGAAAAACTGAATGATATCCACTGTGATGATGACCGACACAAATATTTTTTAAAAATATGTAACAAATCTCTTCATTGGAATAACTAAAGTTTCGAGGTATATCTAATTGGATATGCATGAAACAGAAGAGCTATATCTAAAGAACTTCTTGTAGGATAAAGATTATCGGACATGTCGTTGCCGATCTTACAAGAGCATATGTGTGTATATATATATATATACACACACGAGGTGATGCTCGAGTTTCTCGTTCTGCAGTCGACTATGGCGTCCAAGGTAGGGCTGGGTTGGGTTGCTCTCATCCTCCTCTTCTCCCTGTTCTTGTCGTCGTCTTTCGCGGATGATGTGAAGGTGGCGGTGAAAGGAGAAGCCTCCATTGCTACGACGGATGGCAGCTTCATCTGCGCAACCTTGGACTGGTGGCCCTCCGACAAGTGCGACTATGGTCAGTGTCCATGGGGATCGGCTGGCATTCTCAACCTGGTATTCTTATTTTCCACGAAGATACCTTCTATCTCTCCCTTTTTGGGGGAATGTGTAAATCGAAAACTAAACATGTTTTGCTTCTGTGGTTGCCTGTGAATGTGGTGACAGGATTTAGATAACAAGATCCTCTCCAACGCTATAAAAGGTAGATTCCATTCTTACTGGTTTATATGTTCAAGTTTCTCTTAATATGTTAAACCGATTTCAGAGCTGAAGCGGTAGATTTGTCCTTGATTTACCATGCACGGACTTTAGTGATTTAATGATTCCGAGAACTCAATGGTTCGTTTTACAATTTTCATCCATCGTTACTAAAGTCCCACGTTATTTTATTTTTTGCACTAGCTTACGCAATTGCTCGTTGGATTATCCTTATACTACCCTAACAAATAGAATAGCATGCATGTTGGTGTAAAGACAAATGGTGAAGCGGAAATTAAACAAACAAATAAGTCAATTTGGGCAGATTTGATCTACTTTGTTAAAAAAAAAGGACTTGGATTTCTATTAAGATTGACTAGATCTAAAATCAATTTTAGAAACCGAGAAGATAATTAAGGAGTGACCCAACTATTTAAAGTTTATTGCTTTTTCCCTAGTAATGGACAAACCTTCATACCAACTAACGGGGCCTCTCGTGCAATTGACTAATCCTCTGTTTTTCTCTATTTTCATGCACGGACAAGAGTAATATGACATCAAGTGATGTGTAATAACTAAGCAACCGGCATGAATCCTTTTCATGTGTCAAAATATCAACGTCATCTGATTATTATATGCAAACTTTCACGAAAGTGCAAGTGCAGCCCCTCTAGATACATTGAGTAGCTCGAAATTTGGTAGTTGAAAACTCCGTTGTTTTTAAGAGACTTGTATGGAATTTGGCAACTGCTAAAGACGTTCTGAACTCTGAAGAAACTTACATGACATTCTATTTAGTCTTGGGTAGCAAGTTTTACTACAAGTCATGACCCCATAGCTCAGGCTGAGTATCTGGTCCAAGTCCAAACTAGAGTGAACTTCATTGCTGCACGTACTTGTGACGGTAAGGTTTCACTGTCCTTGCAAATTGCAGCATTTAACCCCCTGAGGGTACGAGTCGGAGGCTCGTTGCAAGACCAGGTCGTGTACGAGCATACGCATTCGTACAACAAGAAATGCCCCAAGTTCGAGAAGGAGGACGGCGGCATGTTTGGATTCAGCGAGGGTTGCCTCCGCACAGAGAGATGGGACCAGCTTAATCACTTGTTCAACCAAACAGGGTATTGCCATTGCCCCTTAGACAAATACTAGTCCCAATAGGTAGCAATAGGTAAAACGTTAAGTACTTGCTCTTGTTGTGACACTGCAGAGCTCTGGTAACATTTGGCCTGAATGCTCTCAATGGGAGGATGAGGTCCAAACAATCCGACAACCTTTTCGTTGGGAAGTGGAAAAATGGCAACGCCCGCCATCTGATGCGGTACACGCACCACAAAGGTTACAAGATCGATTCATACGAGCTAGGTGAGAGGACAAACATAAGTCACTGATGTCCTTATTCACGTAAATCTGGTTCCCGTGAAACCTGCATGGTCGGATTTTTTTAATGGCTTTAACATGTTCCTTCTCAGGAAATGAGCTGTGTGGGTCTGGGGTCTCCGGGAAGCTGACGGCGGAACAGTACGCGGAAGACATCGTTAAGATGAAGAAATTCCTGACGAGATTGTACCCCGACCAGACGTCCCGGCCCAAGGTTCTGGGTCCCGCCGGTTTCTACGACAGGAAATGGTTCGAGACCTTTCTAAAGGCCACTGGACCGGGAGTTGTCGATGGAGTGACCCACCACATATACAATCTTGGTGCAGGTCAGCAAGCACCTACATTGAACACGGAAACAACCGAGATTTCTTTAGTATCTTTTTATTCAATTAAATGATGCAGGTGTGGACCCGACGCTAATTGACAAGGTTCAAGATCCATCTTACCTGGACCAGATTGATAAAATGTACAAAGACGTCTCGGATACGGTCAAGAAATTCGGGCCTTGGACTGCACCGTGGGTCGGAGAAGCTGGAGGGGCTTATAACAGCGGAGGCAAAGATGTATCAAACGCCTTCGCCAATGGCTTCTGGTATGAACTTTTCTTTTTCATAGGGGCTTCGGGCATGAATCGATGCTTCAAAAGTAGATTTTCATGCTCGTACATTCGACTATGTGAGTAAGAAGGAGGATATCAACTCAAAAGGTATACGGAATTTAGGTACTTGGACCAACTGGGGATGACATCTAAATTCAACCACAAGGTATTCTGCAGACAAGCCTTGATTGGAGGGAACTATGCTCTTCTCAACACCACAACGTTCATTCCCAACCCGGACTTTTATGGGTCGGCCTCTTATTACATTTTTTCGGTTAAGTTAGCAACCAAAATAGGAGATCTCTAAGAGAGTTTTACATATTCCACAAGCTTATTTTTTTTGGTTTTTTCACCGCGACAGAGCGCTTCTGTGGCATCGCCTCATGGGAAAGGAGGTTCTTTCGACCACTCACAATGGCTCACCATACTTGCGCGCATATGCTCATTGTTCAAGGAACACGGTATTGAATTCTTCATCACACTCTTGGCGAAGAACTTGTTCTTTGCCCCTTAAAAAAAGTGTCCAGCCCGGCGCTTTTGTATACTTTAATTTTTTCAATGCAGATTAGTTTGAGTCGGTTGATACTAAGACCTTTACTCATTCTCTTTGAATACTTTGATTCAACTTTGTCTATTTGAAGGGGTTTGCCCCACAAGGTGTCCCATGCAACAACTGGAGAGACTAATGCAAATTGTAGAGGAACTTTCTGTCTTGTCGCTTTATTGCAGATGTATTTGCTTATACTTTCTGCATCGTGAATTCTGTATTTGCAGCCCGGGGTGACCGTGGTTCTGATCAACATGTCGAACTCAACCTCCTTTGACGTGTCGATAGTCGATGATCCGAACTCGAGTCCTAGTCACCAGAAGAAGATATCTTCAGGTGGTCATGCCCAAAGAGAGGAGTATCACTTGACACCAAAAGATGGCAACATTCGAAGTTCTGTGTTGCTTCTCAATGGGAGCCCGCTGAAGCTCACCGACTCATCCGACATTCCCAAACTTAATCCGATCACTGTGGATGCATCGCAACCGACCCACGTGGCTGCCGATTCTATTGTCTTCGCAAGGCTGCAAGGCTTCAATGCTGCTGCGTGTAATTAGCCTTGAATTTGTTAGGTTTAGGAGATTCACACTTTTCTCTTTTGACCTTTAATTTTAGTTAGGAAATATCATGGATCTTACAGCAAATCTGCAACTTGAATTTGTTTTAGACGTTTTCATGACACCCCTATACATGCCTTTGGTTCGAATCTATGATATAGTATTTATATATACCAATATCAATATAGTAGGACTTGAACGTGCTCAACTTTCAATTAAAAAGTTCAAACAAGATCCTACGCTTTCATATCAGAAAATAATAAATTTGGATCGTTAACAGTGATTTCTACTAATTTGATGCCCCCATAACTTTTATTATCACGTTGATGAGTAAATCTTATATACTTAGAAATCACCCCCATATTTGGAAATAAATGAGTCGGGTGAAATACTCAGTTCTTACTTAGTATAGAGCCTAAATGGAGGTTCCCTTTTTCTGTACCTTTTCTTTTCTTTTTAACTTTTAGGCTGGCGGTCCAAGCCAAACTTGAAAAGAGTTTTTAAGTTAATTGCATCAACAAGTCACTTCACCTTTTGGACAAACATACAGACTTTCGTCGTTCTTCTGACATTAAGATCCGGGAACATACCGAAAAAGCATACCTTTTTCAAAAACTAAAAACTACTGAAAACTTTGGATGGCTTTAAAGGCTTTAGGGTGCCAGATTTGCAAAAGAGAGCACAAGTAAAAGGGCACAGAAGTTGGAGAAAGCATCCTCTTCCTTCAGCAGAAAGTAAGTCAAAGTGCAGCAGAGGCATGCAGAGAAAGAATACTTTGCTTGGCCTCATGTCGGCTGCTGAGAAGAACCAAACCAGGCTTTGCACGCAAGGCATATTGAACTTTGCTTGCAACCCTCCTATCACAGACATTATGAAGACTTACAAACCTTAAATATCTCATGGCGTTGTCCTTCAAATAACACCCTCCATAAATCCCAAATTCTTGCTCAATTCGCATCACCGATTCAATGGATCAGTTGCTTAAGCAAACGAGGTGGCCTCGATCTCTTCTTCTTTTGGCTCTCTCTCTCTCTCTCTCTCTCTCTGATCATGTAGCGGCTAGTTTCACTTGAATGCCATGCTCTCAAATCAGCTATCAATAATGCAGACTATGATTTATCTTTGGACGTTAGGACTTCAGAATTTCAAATTATTCCGCCATAGGTCTCGTATTGACGAGATTGTAGCTATTCTCTGCTAGGTTAAAATTCTCTAGTGCAGGAGAAAAGGCAGAACGAACCAGCAGCCTTAGGGACAGGAAGATACCAGCCCAAAAGACTCAATCTTTCAAAGGAGGTGATTCACAATCGGTTTGCTAATATGTCATTCAATTAGCGCTGCCATCGGAATGCAAAATTTTTCGATTTACCATTTGTTTTTAGCAAATACGTTGTGCCAAAAGCACAAGTTCTTACATTTCCAGATTATAAAGTCACTTTACCATGTTTCATGTCTTGAATAATCTAACAAATCCACTTTCGTATCACTGTCAAACTCTAAACACGGTGATTAGCCTTCATCAATGTCTTGCAGAAAAGAAAAGCCAAAGCTGGTTGCAGAGACAATTCACCAAACAAATGAGCCGGAGCGATGGATCCGGCGGCGAGGATGAACTAGCCGCTGCCGTGGCTGCCGCAGCCTTTGCAGTCAACACAATCGAAGATTCCGCTACACCCGACCGCAGCCCAATGGCCGCGGGCCCTGAGAGAACCTTAACCAAGGCCAAGTCCAAAAGGCTAAATGGAACGACGCAACTAGAAACTGGTACGGCATCTGGGACGATCTTACGCCCTAATTAAAGAGAAGTGCACTAACAAATGATTCTATGTGGGGTCACCTGATGGAAGGAAAGGGTTCTAAAATTCACAGGTGGAGAGTCAATAAAGAGAGGAGATAGAAAAATACCGACAAGAAGTCCTGGCCAACCCGTGCAAAGACGTCCAACTTTTGCCGAGAAACTCTTGAGAAGCACCGAGGACGCCACAAGAGGAGCGCCCACACCGCCAAAACCATCCCCTTCCATCAAGAAAGCCTCGTCATCAGCTGATAAACAGTTCAAGAAGGCCACCAGTATGGAACGCGAGATCTCATCGTCTCCCAGGGCCGAACCGCTTCCCACCATCAAACCCGCTGCCTCACCACCACCCAAACTCAAAACTAGGCAAAGTTCAGCAATTCCTGGAGGCGAATCAGAAGCGGATGCCTGGATCAGACAGGAGTTATCCAGGATCCAGGAAAGGTCAGCGTTGTATTAGTTGATTCAGGATCATCTGCATCGCTCTTGGAGAAAAAGAATTGCTCATCCGCTGAAACATCTCGACCAAAAAGTTCCAACCAATTTCCCTTACACAGTTCCCTTTTCTCAGGTACGACAGCCTGAACTCGACCATAGCCAAGTGGGAGACCAAGAAGAAGAAAAAGGCAAGAAGAAAATTGGACGTGACAGAGGTTCGGGGGAAGCTAATGATTCACAGTTACGTTTAAAATTAAGGTCATTGCACTCTTCCTAACCTCTATTCTTTGTAATATGGCCGCAGAGTGAACTGGAGAGAAAAAGGGCCAAAGCATTGCAAAAATTTCGCGCTGAGATGGAGAGGATCGAACAGATCACGGCCGGGGCAAGAGCAGCGGCAGAGGAAAGGCGAAGGAATGAAGAGTTGAAGGCCAAAGAGAAAGCAAATAGAATCAAAACAACTGGGAAACATCCAAAAACATGTTTGTGCTTCTAAAATTGGCAGCCCGGACTTGTTCTCCCAAAAACTCGAAGCTGCGGATGTAAAATATTCCTTCCTATCTGTTTCACGGTGTGATCACGAGAACACCCATGTACAGTTTGAGTTTGCAAGATATTCCATGCTGCTGCTGTTAAAGTACTGGTCAATACAATAAATTTCATCACCCAAGACTACATTAAGGGTGGGAGGGAAGAGGGGGGGGGGGGGGGGAAGGAAGCAAATAGAGCATGTACAGAAAATACAGCAGCACATGTTTCTATTTCAGTCAACAGAATAGCCCATTATGAAAAGGCAGCAATAGCAGTACAAATGTCATGACATAGCTAGCTCAATATGCAAAACAGATGCAATATAACATCCATACAAGCTCTGCCCCCATCTTTATCTCCACCACGGCGGCCAAGAAAGTGAGGGACCTTTCAGATGCTCTTATTGCAACTCTTTAACACATCCCAAATGCAATAGATATGTTTCCACGAAACCTCTCAAACTTCCCCTCTATAAAAAGCTAATCAAACAGTTGAAGCAACAACCTGAATCAATTCGCATGGTGACTGGAGGGAAGACAGACAACTGCATCACCTCTTGGGCAGACAGCAGAGACATCTTTGAAGGGGCAGGATCCCAGGCTTGATAAATGAAAAACTAAATCTCACGAAGTTATCTCCTTCACCAGCCATCCCAAAACAGGGTATGCAAAGTACAATACCAAAAATGAGGGTATCGCAAAAAGAATAGTGAGCAGAAGATAAAGGAGTAAGATGACAGCACAACCGGGCAGCACGAAAAACAGAATCAGCAGAAACACAATCACCAATGGGAACTTAGAAATAATGTCGATGAATATATCCAGAGATTTAGGGAAAGGCGAATGCTGCCCATCGGGACTGCGACCGACATTTTCCATCCGGGACAATCGCGCAGAATTTCGAGAACTCGGCTGCCTTCTAAGGCTACCATTGGCAGCTCGATTTCCAAAAGCTAGATTGCGCTTCGGAGAGCTAACTGGTTGATTTTCGAAAGAGCAACTGGAAGTAAACTTCGTCCGGTCCCCATTCAAGCTCTCGACCATCCAGAGAAGGAAGAAGTTCTTGCGAGGGAACTTTAGGTTCCCACTATGAATCAACCTTAACGACAGCAAGTGGCACCATGGGCAAGAAATGAGAAAGGGTATCTTAATTTGTTGTCCCGGAAAATTCAAAAGAGCTGATTGAAGGCCAAGGACACAATTCTTGCAGAGTGTATGGCCACACAATAGGACATATGGCACATTCTCAACAATATTGAATGACTCCCAGCATATCGGACATTCCAAGCCTTCATCCCTGCTTGCATTTGAAGCAACCTCATCATCCGAGCACTCCTGACATATTCGACTTGGCTCACTCGAGCTTTTTTTCAATCCGATGCTTGAAATGACATTTGATGTAAATTTCCACATTGCAACGATTAAAAATTTGCTCAAGGAGGAAGGTTATAAAGGCTATAATGACAAATTGTATGCCATCTAACCTACAAAACTAAAATCTCAAGCAGCATACAGCCCGTAAGTTTCTTTTTGAGCTCCCTTCTCTGACTCACTGGCGAGGCAACAGCTTTGTTTGTCGAAACTAACCTGAATCAAACACAAGGAAAACAATTAACCTTATGCATACTGTTCATGATACTTTATTTTCGATGCCTACGGTTTCCATACGAAAATGCAGTGGAACTGACGGAGAATGTTGGAGCGTGCTCGAAGCGATTCGCTGTTCTCTCACTCATATACAAATGGTAAAAATTCACCCAGAATCACAAGATGATGATAGCTTAACTATCGTTATTATCTAGATCAACTGCAGTGCCATCAATAAAAGTTACCCTGCTCCACGTTTATCCTGATTAGTAAGCTGCCACTAATTTCAATGGACAAAAAGAAGCATAAGCATGCATTTCCTATTGGTGGTGGCAACCTCTCAAAGCCACACTGATGCTCAAGAATAACCCGCCCAACTAAATGCAAACCACATTCTCAAGTCACCCCATCTTTCTAATTCTACCAGACTCCTTACCCTTCTAACAGAAGAACTGCATCCAGTGATTAATTTAAGAAACCTGCTCGTCGACAGTATGTTTAGAAAATCAACAAGAGCTACCAATTATGAATAAACAGATCGATAAAGCTAGATGAAATCATGAAAATCCATCGCCTCCATCTCTACGTGGCGGGGAGAAAAAAGGAAGGAGAAGAAAGTACTTCCCCAGAAAAGGCAGCCCCAAAACACGCTCGCCCATTATGAAGAAAAACAACACAGCAATGAAACCGCAGCGGCTCCTAATGCACCAAAGAGCACTACAAAATGGCAACCACGGACAGCACACCGACCATATCCACCGAATTCATCAACAGAAACCCGACGTACGAACCTCACGGACATGAAAAGCGCTTTTAACGAAGCCTAAACCGAGCAAACGATCTCGTGGACTCTCGGAACTACGACGGAAGGTCATCCGGAGAAAAGATCGAAAAAGTTCACGAATGGAAACGCGGAAATTACCTCAAATGGGAGAGAAAAAGAGGAGATTGCGGCGATGGCGGGGATTTACAGGCGAAGGAGAAAGGGATCGGGGCAGCGATCGGAAGAGGAGATCAAAGAAGAGGGCTCCCTCTCTTCTCCTTCCCTCTCCCTCTCCACCCTTCAAATCTAGCCGGAGAAAACAATGACACCCAAAAAGAGAAACTTTAGATTAATAATTTGGCCATGAAGGCAAAGACGACGTCGCATAAGCCCACACGCGGCACCGGTTCGTTTGCTTGGGACAGCGGAATTTGCGGGATGCGAAGTGGTCCCCGAAGAATGGCGAAATTGCAGTTGCGGACCCTCAAAATTTTGTCGCCGGTATCATTTTAAGTCCTTCCAATTTCTTCCTTTTTGCTCATTCGCCCCTCCTTTTGCTCCTCGTACTTTTTTTAATGACGAGACGTGATTTTTGCTTCCCGTCCTCGGTTCTTGCACACCATCCCATCCAACCGGGGGGGGGGGCTGAAGTGGTTGGTCTCCACAGACAAATATGGGACTGAAGGCATCGTTCGCTTATGGCATATTCTCTTCACCAATCTTCATCCTCTTTTTCGTTCCCGTAGTATGTGCAGAATTACCAAATTTGGACGAGAGGACATTCGAATGAAAATTCCAATGAAACTGACACGAGACATGAGAAGGTATCGGGTAAGAGCGTAGAACGATAAAGTCTAAAGGAAAAGGTGTTTGTCGGGTGTGAAGGTGGATTGAGAATTCGAGTTTAAAAGGATCAAAAATCATGAGTTTTTTTCACTAAATAACGTATAGAATCTTTGGCATTTTTTTCTTACTTTTATATGGAGAAAACTTATGGAACTAGAGGGATAAAGGCCACAATCAACACCCTCTATGTCCACCCAGTGGTTTTGAAAGGAAGGGCATGTTCTTTTTGGCAGACTAATTTGTTGTAGATAAGATCGAAGACCATCTCACACCATTCTCGTTATTCGAAATAAGATATGAGGAGTTTGAAAATGGTAACAATAAAAAGATGAAGAGAGAGTGCACAATGACGACTGTGACAAGATGGTCATTTTCCTTCATCTTTTTTTCCTTTTGGAGTATAATCTCTTTGAATACTATTCATACTCCTGTATCTTATGTTATCTAGCGCTCCATGCCTTACAAAAAATGAGGGAAGGGAAGAACTCGGTGATGACATTGGCAATTTGAATAACGTACTTTCAACTTTGGGAAAATTTCAAATAGACTCACGAAGTGATTTTATTTTCTCAAAATGTATTTTCTGAGTGGATCTCATACTAAATAAAAGGATGAAAGTGTGCATTTTAATCTCAAAACACACCTCAATCGACCCACCACCCAAATCTTCACCGCCGAGGCAGCACTTCCTCCAGCGATGATTTTCTAAACCATTTTCACCACATTTCCGCGAGGGCAGGTGGGGTTTGGACACAAAAGGTACAATCCACGATTCTAATCATCTTCAATTAAAACCATGCTCGAGCCTCCTCTTTAGGTGTTACTACTTTCTTGATAGCCCAACATGTGTACTGTATATCCTGTTCATGCGTTCACAAAGAACATGATACTTCACTACTCAAACCAGGTTATCTATTCATCACATGTACATCAAAGGATCCATCAATAGGAGCTCATCCCTCCATCCCTATTTTCTCTAAATTCGTTTTCGGTGCCTCCATTTCCCTCACACTCCCTAAAACTTTTGCCCAACACATTTGGAAACGGAGCCTTGTCATTGTACGACAGGATAACTTCATTTTCCCCACAATCATCCGATCTGAATCGAACAATTAAAATATAATAATAATAAATTTTTCATTTTTTTTTTATAAATTTTCAACATCGGACGGTTTGGAGATGGATGTCGGGAATTCGGGCCCTATCTTATCCGGATCAGACAAATATAAGTGCCATCACCTAAATGTCAGACCGAAAACCATCGCCCTAGACAGCCCGCTCCTCGCGAAGCCAACGAGGCGTCGTCCGGGCAACCAATCGGAATCGGGGAGGTCAACGTCCGCAAAGTCGCAGGACTCCCGAGGCTTTAATGCAACCACCGACGCTGTCTCTGTCGCTAATGGTGGCCACCCAATCCGTGTGGTGACGCTCCGGCCACGATTTACATCCCCTCTTTTCTTTTCTTTTTTTTTCTGGCCCAGCTCTGACCAATTCAACAACGAATTCGATCCCCCTCGCTTCTATTTTTTGTCTTCCCCAGATCCGATTGGGGGAGAACGCTTCTTCGATCGATTCTCACCATCGATCGCTTCGACGCGACACGCGACGGAATTGAGCAGGAATCGGAGGGAGGAGGGTTCGAACGATCGGAGATTCACAGATACGTCCCTAATTCAGCCAATTACAATCACAGTTCACAAAGTCTGACGATGAAACACACAACCGAGAGGAACAACAACAACAACGCAGATAAAGAACGAGAACGCACGCATCACGAAGTACTGAAGAGTCATCGGATGACTCTGTAATTACTAGCTACGATCACTACTTCTTGAGAAAACCTTGAGCCATCTTCATGTAATCCCCGTATCCCCCGCCGCTCCCGGATTGTTCCTCGCCACCGCCGCCGCCGCCGGATTTGAGGAACCCCTGGGCCATCTTCATGTAATCCCCGTATCCCCCGCCGCTCTCGGATTGCTCCTCGCCGCTCCCGGAATGGGTCGACGAGTGGTGGGGGGCCGACGAGTGGTGGGGCGCCGCCGTGGCTGGGGCTTCCGCGTGCGGGGCGTGATGGCCGCCGGCGGATGAGTTGGAGGAACCGTACTGGTGGAGGTAGTCCTCGGCCTTCTCCACGTACTTGCCGAAGCTCTTCTCCTCGAGCTTGCCGTAGTGGCAGGCGGCGCCGAGGATGTCGCCGGCGGCTCCGGCGACCCTGGCCCGGTCGATCTTGTCGGACTCGTGGTTGAAGGTCGATTTGGCGGCCTCCGCCATGAGCTTGGCGCTGGCCATGAGCTCGCTGGTGTTGGGCTTATCGTGGCTGTGGGAATGGGAGGGGGTCAAGTGGCTCGGATCCATCTGGGGTGTGGTTGATGATCGAAGAGCGAGGACGACTGAAGACGAAGGCTTTTGGATGAAGCGGAGATGACGATTGAAGGGAAAATAGTAACGAAGAAGAAAGCGAATCCCAGGCTAAATAGAGGAGGCGAGAAGGGATAATAAAATGATAAGTGGTGGTTCACACGTGGGAAGCTTCGGGCCGAGCGACCGCGAGATGTACACGGACTCATCTCGTGGGCCATGAGCGTAAAGGCGGGGTTGGCGAGCAGGAATTCATGAAGCCCACACGAACTCAACGCGCATGGCGTTTGATGGTGGTCCCAAGTTGGGCCGAGCTAAAATTTAGCAACCCCAAGATTTGAGTACAAAGTTCCTCAGTCCTCCTTATCAGCCCAGTCATCGTCCAGCCCGGCGGTGGATGGCGGCATGATCGGAGCGAGGC
The DNA here is from genome assembly GCA_019926035.1 of Melaleuca alternifolia. Taxonomy (NCBI): domain Eukaryota; kingdom Viridiplantae; phylum Streptophyta; class Magnoliopsida; order Myrtales; family Myrtaceae; genus Melaleuca; species Melaleuca alternifolia. The sequence goes on along the minus strand of JAGKPW010002266.1, from coordinate 4,232,737 downwards.
CGGAACCATGACTGGCTCGTCGAGCTTTGGACGTGGAAGCACTGCTTCTGCAGACGAACTCCCACAGGTCTAACAATTCCTTGGGTCGCTCCAAGGGTCAGCCCTCCGACGTGGATCGACACCAGCAAGAATAGCCACCCGGCGGTGATGGCGAGTTCAGCCTCTGAGTTTTTGGACTGCACCAACCCGTTTAATTTTTTAAATATAATCTGATATTCTCTCACACTTGCATTAAAATTCGGCCTAAGACTTATCGAGCTTGGAAAAGGCGCGTGCTCTAATAACATGTGAGATTTATAGAATCATTGTTAAGTTCAATCTTCCGATTGTAATTGAAGCCAAAGGTCGATGGAGTCGAAATGCATTTTCTTCGCCATCTTCTGAGTACGTGATCGCAATGGCAGGATCTTCAGCTTGAAAAAAAGAAGACCATTTAGGAAGACCATCGCCTTCGGACGTCTTTAAACTCAAGCCCAGATAGCCAGCCTGAAACGACAGCAGAGTCCTTAGGCGACCGGGCGCTGACCTTGGGCGATTCCATTTGGACTCAACCGGTTCGTAAACATCTCAGGGCCTCTCCCTCTCGATCTCAGCATTGTTTTGCGAGAGAGATGGACGTTACGATGTGGACGAATCCTGACTTGGGGACTGTCGATCCGTTTTCTTCTTCAATCCCCGGCCTGTCAATATCTGCTGCATCAGACTTCAGACATGCACCTTCAGTCCTTCCATGGCGTTCTTGGACGAGCCTGAACATGTGACCAACTCGGTCCCCACCCTTCGCTTTTGACAAGTTCTTTCCCCTTAAATCTACATGTCGGAGAATAATCACAAGCTGTCAAAATCTGGCAGCACACAAGCTCTTTCGCTTAAATATATCGTACATTCTTGTACGATATAAAATCCATTTTAAAAGAGAAATTTTTGAAAAAGTGCTTTAGAACACATAAGAGGAAGACAATATATCTTCTTGAAAATAGTGTTGCAGAAAATGATTAGAATGGGCGATTCAAAACAGATTGATCGAGTGATAAAATGATCGTGATCTTTATATATGCAGAAATGTGAGGTCTTGTTCGGCTCACTCTAGTCGCACTCATTTAAAGTCATGGTCATATTAAGTCATCAAATCCTAACGTGGGTAATTTGTCTTCGACTAAACTTGAAATGCGTAATTAAAGCTAAATACAACTATTCTAGTGGAAGGGGGTTAGATGGGTCCTCCCCGCTTCCATAACACATAACTATTGATCTCCTTACCCCAACCACATCATGGTGATACTTTGAGAGCGCTTAGGAATGCTCGGTTCTCACCTTTCGCTGTCAATAGCGACAGTATAAGATTCCCCCCAACTATCAATAAGGTGGCATCGATGGGCGTTGGTAATTTGAGATCTGAAATCTTTCAGTTGAATATTCAGGCCATTACTTACCTTCGCCCTGGAGCTTGAACCTCTGTTTAAGCAAACAACTCGATGAGGAATTCAAGACCTGTCCCTGCCTGAGGGACACTCCAAAGAATCCCTCTCCAAAAACGCATTAGTAGAGACATCCAAATAAAAAAGAAGCTTTACGAGATGGGGCTTATTTCATCTATTAACCATAAAACTCAAACCATGCCTGAGCTACAATATAATGAAAAAAAAAAAGAATGTTTATTTCTTATAACAAAGAATTGGCGATGTGTAAGGTGGACTTCATTGTTGAAATGCTCTTCAAGCTAGCAAGAGCTTGTTGTTTTTGATAACTATTCTTCTCATCCGTTCATCTAATTTATACATGTCTTATATGTCAAATTTGATAAGATACCCCTTGCTATGAAAACTTGGTTTTCATTAAGCGCCAAAACCAAGTGTTGTAACGATAATGTCAATTATTTGTAATCGACACAATTTCACAAAATATCACTTAAACTATCAAAATCGGGCTTAAAACAGTTCTCATGTTGCCAATAAAATGCTCTCTTTTTTTCCCTATTGTCATCCTATCTCAATCTATTCTTCTTTCTTAGGATATGATTGGGATCCAGGTAATATGTTTTTCTGAATCTAAAATTCCCAATTCGCCCGAATGGGAAAAAATAGTTGTAGAAGGGTTGCCCCTCCCTACTTATCCCTAGGGATGGAGGTGAAATTCGGGGAAAAATCAAGGGCCTCAAGTGTAATTTGAGGACTTTCGAAGGATTGCCCGTTATGTCCAATTACTTTAATTATTTGCAATGCCCTCCAAGAAAACAACAGACTAAACAATGGCAAAGAAGACAAAAGACAAATGAGCAATTGCGAAATTGCAAGCTCGTCTTCATCAACCCAAGCAAAAACTCTGGTTGTACGAACGGATTCGCCATTCCAATTCGCCCCCCCCAAATCCCTCCCCCCTCCCGCAATCTCTTCTCCCCTCGCCCGCTCATGCGCCTTCGCTCTTGCTTCCCTTTGATCACGTCGCGTTGATCGCCGATTTCTTTCCATTTCCGGGGCCCAAAGAGCCGCGCGGGGCTTGTAGCGGTTGAAGTCTTCGGAATTGGTCACGGCTCTCGCGTGTGCGAGTGCGGAGGTGGAACGAAGGGGGGGAAGGGACGCTGTTCGTTTTTCGGTGTTTTTGTTCTCTGTGAATTTGGAACTTCCACCGGATTAAGCTTCGGAATTTGGTCGGAACTTCCGCGCTTCTCCAATCTCCGAGCTGCCGTCAGCGACGTCTCTGTGAAATTTATATGGTTAGCGATGCTTGACGGTGTTCTTGCGGAGATGCCCTGCGGAGACGCATCAGATTCGGAATTGGGTGCTTAGTTGATTTGGACATGTCGATCAGTTTTGCAATTGAGTTCTTTTGCTGAATCGTGGAGTGCCGAGTTTGAAAATAAGTGTCTGTTTATTTGAATTGCACTTGGGTAGATTGGAAGGTTAAAGCGGTGCGCAACCTGTGCCCTGCATACTTATTTTATGCTTTTTGGTTTTTTGGTTGTGATCACGGAAATTAGTTGACTGGTGATTTTTTCCATTTTTAATGGTGAAATAGTGCGGGCAATCGGAAGTTTAATTGGGGAGGTGCTTGCTCACGGGTGCTTGTCCGCTCTTTAGTACGGAAGAAGCGGTCATTGGTGGCTTGAGCTGAGAATCTAGTCTCCGACTTAGGGAAAATGTACCGTACTGTGGCCACTGCCACGACTGTTGGTGGATTACCAACTGATAGTGGGGAATACGTGGTGAGTTTGGATCAGGTTCCGCGGTGGAGTGATACGGAATATAGATCGCTCTTGGATTATGAAAATGAAGATCCTTCATTTTCTAACTCGTATTTTGCTGATCCTCTGACGTCATATTCTGAAATTACTGGCAATGGGATGAAATCGAGGTTTCCGGTAGATCGTGAAACTAACTCAAAGATATACCTGTGGAGGGGAAACCCGTGGAATCTCGAGGTGGATGCAGTCGTGAATTCTACGAACGAGGTGATTACTCTTTTGCTCTCTGTTACAACTTTGGTTAGTTATTATGATGAATAGCTTTTCAGTTGTTCCTTTTTGTTTGCACTACTTGTTTTCATGTCACTCATAACTGGATGGGGAAATAACTCCTAAACGGGGAAACTTAAATCTAGGATTGCATGTCAGAATGCAAAAGGCAGCAGTGTGATTCCTTTTGACTTCTTATTTATGGCACAACATTTCTACTGACTGGGTTTGTGAAATTTCGCCGAAGGCTGCAACAAAACTTGCGATTTCTGATTAGGCAGTGCTCAGTTTTATGATTGATTCTGGTGTTGTTTTCTCTGCTTTCGGTTCTGTTGCATCTTTTGAGCTCTCTGGTTCTGGTTTTAGGCCATATTTTGTGAGTGTTATCGTTTGTATGGGTTTGAGTCTTGTATTGGGGAGTTGTGCTGGATTTGCGCTTGTATAGGACTATTCTCCCCTTTGTGGTATTGAGATAGTAAAATTAACTTACCTGGACGAAAAAAAGAAGAAGATGTTCATGATTGATTCCAAGTTCAGGGCTATGTGTGCAAGGGAGTTGAGTTCAAAGGTATGTCCCATTTGCTAACTATGCGATCAAAGTGTTCTTTTGTTATGTGGATAATTGCTGCCAAATTTTGTGCCGTTTGATGCGAGATCTTCGTTAATAGACGTGTTTGAGCGTCACATGAAAGCTTCATGGGGTAATGGTTCATTCATCCCTGTCATATTTGTTTTCCTTTCAATCACTATATGCCTTCTCTTGGACATAAATGCAAGTCAAATTGGCTTCTGTTTTAACAAAATACTGCATTGTCTGGAAAAACTGAGTTCAATGACTGGACTCTGTATTCATTTGAACAAGAGAGAAGACTGATGCTTTTTTCTCTGGGAAATAGGTGTGACATGTTTTTTCTTCTCATGATTGTTAGAGTATGGATGAAGCACACAGTAGTCCTGGTTTGCATGCTGCTGCTGGGCCTGGTCTCGCAGAAGAATGTGCAACACTGGTGAGTGAAATCTTTTCGGTGCTGTGGTGTGGCTATTGACTGGAATCTGTGGTCTTACAGGCATTGCCAACTGTGTTTGGTTGTCAAGCTGAGATGATATGGATGGAACATAGGGAAACGTGAAAGTTATGGGAAATGGAATGAAGGTTTCTTTAGAAGTATGAAATTTCATGGTGGATTGACTTTTTATTTGCATCCTTGGGGCACAGGGGGGATGTCGGACTGGAATGGCAAAAGTTACAAATGCATATGATCTTCCTGCCAGGTTGGTATATTTATCTGTATTGAACAGGCTGGCCATGGCCATTTGCACGTATTTGTGAAATTCCTCACTGTAATCAAACTTCGGCAGTATCCTATAAATGAGTGGCTAACTTATGTAATTGTTTTCAATTGTAGGAGGGTGATTCATACTGTTGGTCCCAAATATGCTGTGAAATATCATACTGCTGCTGAGAATGCATTAAGTCATTGTTACCGTTCTTGTCTTGAACTTCTTATTGATAACGGGCTTCAAAGGTTGTGCCACAGTAGAAGCTGTATTATTTCCTTGACTGTAGTTCTATTTTTACTTGAAAACTTCAAGTGTTAGCCTCACTTTTCTTCTTATATATTTTACAGCATTGCCATGGGTTGCATATACACAGACTCAAAGAACTATCCGCGTGAGCCAGCAGCACACGTGGCTATAAGTGAGAATTTCTACAGCATTTTCGAAATTTATTTCTTGATCCTTTTGTAATTTTCTTTTAATTAGTGTAGATTTCTTCCTTCATTTTTTTATATATTGGAATTGTTCCATTTTATGTTCTAAACATGATTTGGAATGATCAGATATTAAAATACACCTTTAAGGAAATCGATAGCTACCTCAGATAAGATAAAGAATATGTACTATTTCAGCAAAGAGATTCTCTGTAGTTGAAGGATCTCCTTGTATTAACTTGCTAATCTCCATGTGGCAATAGCTGGAATTCATTCCAAATGAGTTATTTGTAGGCTTTGCTAGATATAAAGGTAGTGATGGGACATTGAAGAGCAAGTACAAACTTATGTATAAGTTAACAGAAGAGAATATCGTTGTTTTGGCAGAGAGAAAAGAATGACAAAAGATTGTTATTGAGAATTGAACTTAAGTGGTATTACTTTCTAGTTCCTTTTTTCTTTTGTCTTTCCTTTTCACAACAGCAATTTATCTGCCAATGCTGGCTCTTCATCTTCCCCATTTGTTGGTTTTCTCTTCTTCTTCTATCCATGCCCTCTGCATAATTTTCTCTGCCTGGAAAATCTGGTACAGAAGTTCCATTAAGTAAAAGTTGGTGGATTATATTCCCGTTAGATGTCCGAAATATAATCCTGCAATCCCATCCTTGCTGATTTCACTTCATATGCATAAAACTGAAGTAACATGTCAACTAAAAACAAATGCAGAGCAGTTTTATGGTAGGGAAGAAAGCGTTTCTTGAGCTAATTTTGTATGCTAGCGTCCCTGGTGGCTCTGGGATTGGTGAATCTAACTTTAACATCCAGCATAAACAAGGCTATCATGACATATTTCTCAACATGGCTCTCAACTTCCTTAGGTTGTTGATTTAGCTTTTGCACTAGATCAAGCCAACACTCTTTCACCTTATGTTGGTGCTTATCCTGTATAGGATTATTTTTCCCTCTTAAATTCGTGGTTCTGCTTTCTGTTTGATCCTGTAGGGACTGTTCGTCGTTTTGTTGAGAAGCAAAAGGACAAAATTGAAGCAGTTGTTTTTTGCACCACGACTGCAGTTGACACGGAGATCTATAAAAGGTGTGTACATTAATGTCATTCAGTTGAGACTAAAGCACTAGTAGTTTATAAGGCCTTTGCATGGATTTTTGGTTTCCTTGTCCTCTCTCTGTTATTTGTTTTGTCCTGTGCTTTTGTTTCTTCTGTGTTTCACATATCTACTGCTAATGCAGACTGCTTCCACTTTACTTTCCCCGAGATAAACATGAGGAGGAGGTAGCCATTTCCAAGCTTCCTGCAGATGTTGGCGATGAAAATGGTGAGACAATTATTGATGAACGTAAAATCCGAATCAAGCCTTTGCCAAAGAAGGCTATACCCAAACCTCCACAAGCCCCTGAGGATCCTCCCGTCAGTGATGTCGGCTTGGTCAGAAGGTTTGTTTACCTACTTGTCTACATTCAGCTTTCTTGGGATACATATTATATGATATAACTTTGTTTTCATCTTATGACATCTGAATAGGCAATTCTACTTATGGTCCTGAATAAAAAGTAGCTTTGAGAGTTAAGACCATCTACTGTCTAAAGAAGGCTGAAATTTTTAATTGGCTTTGCCATGATTCTCTCTCATGGGTGCTTTCTGTAGATCTTTTTCTGCTCCTAAGGAGATTTCTCTATGATTATAAGTAACAACAAATTAAGTTGAAAGGCATTTTTCTAATGCTTTCTTACTATTTGATATGTAAGATACTTTACTTGGTGTGCTTGCTTATGAATAAAGTATTTTTTATTGTAAAGTTTGTGCTTTTTTCCCTTGACTTTGTGCCTATTTTTTTCGTATCAACTGAATTTACTAAATTTCTTATGTCTTACAGGAATACTTCATACTTGGACTCATACTTGGATCCTGCTTTCATGTCATTGATTAAAGATCCCGATCAGCGGCGAAAGGAGCAATGGGAAAAAACTGCCCAAGCACAGAGTGGTTGGAATTGTGCTAGATTGCTTGGATTGGGTGATCTTGGAGGACCTCCTTTATCTGTTGCTGAAGAATTCTCACTTCATTCTAGATACCTCTCTAAAGCCAATTCTATTAATCTATCCGAAATTGCAGAGATGAAGATTGTGTATGCATCTACTCCTACTTTTTTCTATGCTTAGTTTTCCTTCCCATTAACTATAAATCAAGTTTACCCTCTTAGAGGAAAGAAAGCATAGATTAGTTTAGTCGGTGGATTATGCCTAAACATCTTGGCTGTTGTGGCCAGTCAGGCAGTTTTTCTTTAGGTTGTGGCTAAGCTGTCTTCAATTTTTCTCTCTCTCTCTCTCTCTCTCCGTGGTTCCCTTGTTGAGATTAAAGATGATTAATAATTCAGACACATGCACACGTGAAGAGAGAGAGAGAGAGAGAGAGGGAGGGAGGGAGGGAGGGAAGTTTTTCCCATTGCACCCGAACTGCATTTCTCCTGATAAATGTTGGATTTTCTGTTTGCAGTTACCGTGGGGGGGTGGACAGTGAGGGTCACCCTGTTATGGTAGTTGTGGGAGCACATTTTCTGCTGCGCTGTATCGATCTAGAAAGATTTGTCCTTTATATTGTAAAGGTAACAGGCACCAGTTTCTGCAGTTTCACAATTGTTACTTGTTCCTTTGACATGACTGGCACCTGGCCATTACATATGCCCATACTTATTTTTGTTATGAATAAGATGTTCAATCTGGTTGTTTGGACAATAGGTTGCTCATGTGCCTCTCAGATCATTGGAAAAAGCAAACCAAAATAAACCTGTATAACCTTGCATAAAGCATTCTCAGTGTTAGTTAATTTTTTTTATGTATTCAGCATGTAATATCTACTAAGAGTATCTTGATCACTACCTGTCTATTAGGGCTGAAAAAAATTACTCCATCAGGGAATCATATCCATTGTCTTCTAGTTCTGGCACTTGTATCCAGATTTTGCAAAGTAAAGGAACATGTTTGTGTATTCAACATGCTGATTAATGTTATTGTAGTCTGTTCAGTGTTGGTGCGTTCACCATTTATTTTGCCCTGATTGATGCAAGGCTAGTCACCTTTCTGTTGTCCCTGACACTAAAGTTCTTTCTTTCTTAATTTGGCGTTGCATAATTTTTTCGAGTTTTGAATTAGACCTTACAGGATATGGAACTAACTCGAATTTCATGACCATGATTTTTCAGGAATTTGAGTCAGTGATAAAGAAACCTTACACTATTGTATACTTCCATTCTGCGGCATCTTTGCAGCTGTAAGTACCTTTTTATGCTACAGATGTAAATCATTAAGTATTGTTTACTTCCACTGACTCACAGCATTATTATGAGTGTAGCAAGTGCTGAACTGTGATCAGCATGGCCAGATGTGCAGTCCAGTCAAGTCGTTGACACAAGTCAACTGTTGGCTTTGCTGGAGCTTCATCGTCATGATTATTTCTACTCTCTTAACCGCTCAAGTGACCTGAGATCCACCCATGAGTGATGAGACTTAATACTCAGGAAAATTATTATGAAAACTATATGGAGAAGAAAAGTCTTACACGAATTTATTTAGTCTAAGATTATTAGAAATGCATAATTACAATCTAAAATATGTTTTAGAAATCAACAATCCAATTATTCCGTGGTTCGCTTAGCAATAAATATCATGAAGTCAGCACAATATATAATTAGACTTGGTAACTTCCACTCCAGCTTAAGTAACTACTTACTGACGTTTAGAAGTTCTAGAGCAGTTTAGCTTGATGTCACTCCTAGAAAGAGATTATAAAAAGAAAAAATGGAGCAACAAATCTCTATTTATACCCATAATCATGACACGATATGTTGGTGATGAATGTGAGTGTGGTATAAGGGCTTGGATAGGTCTTTTAATTGCCATGTTGCTAACTTTTCGATAAGATTTTGGCTTATGGGTTGCCTATCAGTAGTTTAGAAGTGTCAAAGCTGACATTTATATGATCGAAAGTCTTTGCGAAAGCTTCATCGTGATTCAATAAGGTGGCTCTACCAAAAAGAGGCTTTAATGAAAGCCACTCAAAAGAGTTTTATCCTCTTTGAAGTCATCTATTAAGTTCTCCTTCTCCTTTTAGTTTTGGCGCTATCATCTTGCCAGTCATTATGGCAAATACTCTGTGGGGGTGAATTTCCGGTAGTATATTAAATAGATAATATGAGATGAGACAAAAAATACATTAAATTCACACAAAGGAAGTTGATGGCTTGGATGTGGAGTGAGCTGATACATTTCTGAGAATCACATTTGTATGCATGTGGAATCAAAGTCTTTCTAGGTTTTCAGTTTGGTGAGTGAGCTACTTTGTTTACTGCATACTTGCAATTTTTTACAGTCAACCAGATCTGGGATGGATGAGGCGGTTGCAACAGATACTTGGTCGTAAGCACCAGCGTAATTTGCATGTATGCAGTACTTTATTAGGTGATTTTTCTGTGAGTGTGTGCATGTATATAGTAGTAAGTAAATTAACTTCACTGCCTTCTTGCAGGCAATTTATGTTCTTCACCCAACTTTTCATCTAAAGGCCACAATTTTTGCCTTGCAGTTGTTTGTAGACAATGTGGTATGTCTAAATTTTTCCTGTGTACATGTTAGTCAAAGCTGAAATCTTGTGGGAGCTATCTATCATATGCGAAAGCATTGATAATCTAAATTTTAGGTGTGGAAGAAAGTGGTTTACGTTGATCGACTCCTGCAATTATTCAGATATGTTCCTCGTGAGCAGTTGACAATACCCGATTTTGTGTTCCAGTTAAGTCCTTGGTTCCATCCTTTTATGTATTTCCATACCCCTGGATATCCATCAACTTTACTCATGGTTTGCACCTAATTGTATATATTTATTCAATTGGCATGCACTTAACTGATCCTCTTTTAATGTATTACTGGATTTGAGCTGGAACTGTTCTGCACGTGATCGAAGTAACAACATAAGCGATGGTTCTTTTGTGGGTCAAAGTTGCACTTATTTGACTAGCTGATTTTTACCAAAGCAAGGGATTGCAGGAAGCTTCTAAATGGCTGTGGCATTCTATTGCTATTAGATAGTAGCACTGGGACAGATCCCTGTGAGGGCATCTTCTCGGACCATGTAATTACAAAGTTCATTGAAATAAAAGTCTTGCTCTTTGATGCAGGCACGATTTAGAAGTGAACGGTGGAAAGGGTCTTATTGTGGATCCCAGAACCAAATACGTGTATCAGCGACCATAGTGATACTGAGTACATTTTGATTGAGCGAAAAGCAGCGGCTCAACTCTCTCTCAAGCTGGCTTGCGGTGTCTTCGGCAAACAGTGTGTACAAAATCATAAGTCTGTTGTTTATTCTTTCTTCCTCTCATTCTCTGTGTAAGTGTTTTAGATTGTCAATTTGTTTGACTGATAATAGAATAAAGTTTATTATTTTTCTTGTTGTATCCTGGATGAATGAGCTATGGGATTTGAAAATAGTTTTGCTTTCTGGTCTCGGGGCATTTGACTGGATAGTATACTTTCTTCTGTCTGCCTCCACAAAAGTAGCAGATGCTTCCGACTCCAATACTCTCTCTCTCTCTCTCTCTGTTCCCCTAACCTTTCTGGGAGATAATTACTTTGATCATTGTTCTTAGATAAGGATACTGCTGTTCTCCAAACGGTGCTTGAATTGCTCTAAGATCCATCAAAAAGTTGCTAGAGAAAAGGCTTGTGCGTTAATTTCTTCAGTTCTGACTTCTGAGAGCACCACAATATATAGTTGCTGGTCAAATATTTAATTGGAGGTTGAAGAACGAACTCACTGTTCGTCAGTCTGGCCTTGCCTCTGCCGTAGCCAGTGAAATAGCATCCTTTTCCTACGATATTTTATGTTACCTACAGCCGCAAGGAAACCATATGCATGCTTTTCCTTTTCAGAGAAGGCTTTCTTTTATCACATTTTTAACTATTCCAAAAGTTTTTTTTTTCCGTAAATCTCTTAGTGCAGAATAGATTCAGCGTGATTTATACGAGTGACTATTGGGTCCGCGATACTGTAAAAAGTCTCGATACTATTCCGAAGTTCAGGGGTTTTTTTCCCCCTTTTTTGCTTCTTCATACATTTCCTTTACACAACATTCCAAAGAAAAACACATTCTAAATCTCGACAAATCGGATGCAGCATATGCAGCATACGTTAAATGAATTACGAAGGACACATAGCTGATAGTGAAAATCTGTACATTAGTTGAACCCATGATAAATATTCGTCTCCCTCTTGGTTGACCTCTAAAAGGCTACAGAACTGCAAGGAGGCACGTACTCCGGGACTCTCCTGCTGTCATTTGGTAATTTATCCGGAAATTTGGCCTAACTGAAGAAACATACATTCTTATGCAAAATTTGCGAGCCACTGAAGACCTATTTTTTCGCAGAATGGACCTACCACTCCGGAGCAAACTTCAAAATGCATGTCTCATCTAGATGTTTCATGTCACTTGGAGAACCAGACAAAAGTTCATGTCGTGCGCGACTTTCCAGTGACTGGAATGATAGCTTGGGTTCAGGTAGGCTGGCGCCTTCATATGCTGTCACTTGCTGGGGAGAGATTTCCTAGCAAAGCTTATTGAATTCCCAAAACAGAACCCCGGGGCATTGTGCATTGAAGATTGTGGGAATTTCACGATAAGTTCATCGATCCTTACACAAGATTAGACATTCCAAGGCATCATAAAACAACTGCAGGCACCTAGGAAGAACTCGCTGATGGATACCATTTGAGGCCTACCTAGCAGACCCAATGTATCATTAGTCCTGGAGAATCCCGATCAGGAAATACTGCCAAGATAAATGTGGATCATGCTTTCAAACCCCACGCAATGGTGCTTCACCTCTGATTGCCAGACATCATCGTGAGACATTATTAGGTGCTACAGTAGCAGCAGCAGGTCGAACTGCAGCCTCTTGCTGCAAGTGGAAGAAAATGATTTGCCGCCAACCATCTAATATTTTCAGCATATAGGCCAAAAGTACTGTTGTCAATGAAAGTGATTCTTGAGCACTTTCATAATTACCTCTGTCAACCCCATCTTGGCTGATTGCTGGTATTATTAGCGACATTAGAAATCTTTCTGGGAGCCATCCTCATTGGTCAGTAAACTACTAATCTCGAGGCATATAGACTAGCAAAATGGCTCGTTGACAAGCTCTTCTCTTTTGGTGGATTTAGAAACCCCCCCCCCCCCCTTGATGTCTTGATGTCCGCATTAATCTTCCTCTAGGAATAAATTAGTTGCTTTGTTCGAAGTTGGAGCTCTTGATTGAGAATCAGAGAGAGCCAAGAGAGAAAGACAGGAGTGGATTTGCGTGTCAGGGCAAAATGCAAAGGAAGTAGACGCTATAGACACTTAGGAATATGATTCTCCAACTAACATTGTTCCACAGCCATATTTTGAAGATTTCTTTCCCATAGTTTGCATATTTCCTCTATTTGCAGGTTAGATGTATCTCCTGCTCCAAATTTATAAGTTCTGTTACCAAGTTCAACCAAGCTGTATCCAGGGACTTTCTTTAAACCTGCACTTTCCATTGTCGACCTTAATTTCCGTGATCGAACCCAATTCCCTTCTTCCGCATGTATATTAGATAACAACGTATAGTACCCTGTATCATCTGTATCAACATCTAAAAGATCCCTTTGAATAATTTGGAAAATGTCCATTCTCTGATGAATACGACAACCATTGATCAAGGCACCCCAGATGCTGGAATCTGCAGTGAAAGGCATGGAAGAGATGACTGAGTATGCTTCGTTGAGACACCCGGAACGACTGAGAAGATCAATTAGACAAGCAAAATGTTCCAACTTGGGAGCAACTCCATAGGAACTCATTAACCCGAAATAGAACTTCCCGTACTCCACAGATCCTGCATGACTGCAAGCTGATAGAATATTCATAAAGGTGATATCATTTGGTTGAATCCCCATTTGCAGCATTTGGTTGAAAAGTGAGATGGCTATATTGACCTGACCGTGGGTTCCATAACCAGCTATCATGGCACTCCACGAAACAACAGTTTTGTCAGGCATACTATCAAAAACTGCTTGGGCGGACTTGAGGTCTCCGGATTTGGCATACATATCTGTTAGAGCTGTATCAATATAGAGATCTTTCCTTACACCATGGACGATGAGCTTGTGGTGAACCCATTTACCCTTTTCTAGGTATCCTAAATGTGAACAAGCTTGAATTACACTAAGGAAGCTGACTTCATCCATTATGAAGTTGTTCGAGTACATTTTATCAAAAAGAAGGATGGCTTCTAGAGAATAACCATTCTGAGAAAATCCACCAATCATTGCATTCCAAGTAACAATATCTCTCTGTTGGATCTCAAGAAACACTCTGTATGCAGAATCCACGTCACTGCATTTTGAGTACATATCAAGAAGTGCATTTTGTACAAATTCGTTGTGAAAACGGGACTTCATCACAAAAGCATGAATTTGACATCCAAGCTGCGAACAACCCATGCGTCCACAAGACCACAGCGATGTCGTTAGGCTGAATGAGTCTGGTATTACTCCCTGTACTCGCATCTGTAAAAATGTCAATAAAGCCTCTTCTAAAAATCCTTTTCGTGCGTAAACTGTTATGAGCATATTCCACGAGACAGCATCTCTCTCTTCAATCGTCATAAAAGTCTTCTCGCTATCATCTACTTTTCCACAGTCAGCATAGAACTCTATCAATGCTGGCCCTAAAGAATCATATCTAGGATCTATAGCATTTCTGATGACAAAACAGTGAACTGACTGCCCCGATCTCAGCCACCCCAACCTTGCACAAGAACATAAAATAGCCATCATTGTAACAGCATTAGCTTTACTCTGGGACTCCTGCATTTTTAAGAAAACATCAAGTGCTTCACGAAAGCACCCACTCTGATTATAGCTCGAAATCATCGCAGTCCATGAGGCAACGGACCGGCAAGTGGCCATATTGAAGAGAACCTCTGCAGTAGACATATCACCGCATTTACCGTACATTAAAACAAGACTGTTATTCAAGGTTGAATCATCACTTTTGATATTCCTGGTCACCACTTGACCGTGGATCAACCTTGCCAAACACAAAGAACCCAATTGGGCACAAGCCTCTGCCACACCAATCACTGTAACGGAGTCCGGCTCAAAACCTTGTAAAAGCATCGAACGGAACACATCCAGCCCACCACTTGGATCCCCATTATCAACATAACTGGAGATCATTGAACTCCAAGACACCACATCTCTACTGGACATATCAACAAACACCCTCCTGGCATTATGCAGGGAGCCCATTTCTCCGTACATACATAGCAATGAAGATTGAATCACATCGTCTGCATCCAGCCCACACTTGACGATCGTCCCGTGGACAGTTTCGCCCGCGCCAAGATTGCCTGAGCAAGAGCAGGCTCGTAACACGGATGGGTATACGAATCTAGTGACCTCCTCCTGTTGGCAAACCATTTCGCGGTATAGCGACACGGCTTGCTCAAAAGAGCGGCTCCACACACAGCACTTGATGAGCACGCCCCACATGAAGGAATCGGGCGCGTGAAAATGGTCAAAGACAAGTCTTGAGGTTTCGAGAGAGCCCATTTCGGCATAGGACTGGATGAGCTTGGTGGAGGCGAGCGGGTCCGGGTGGAGGCCCGTGAGGAGGAGATGGGCATGGAGCTGAGCCAGCGTCCTCAAGCTCGCGCATGCCCTGAACAAGGGCATGTAAAGGGTCATCGATTCATGGACTTGCAAGCATCAAGCTTTGGTAATCTTCGCTCGAGGAACTGCCAAAGGTTCGCAAGAGCTTCCCTTTTGTTTCAGCCGATGATTTCATCGATTCCATCTGTTTCGCGGGAACTGCTTCGAGAAAGTTTTTTTAATGATTAATTTTGTAGAGTTGTCTGAGGACGATGAAATTTCCCGATAACGATTCTGTAGTCCTCGCCTACAATGGTTTGTGTCAGAAGCAAATTTTCTCAGACATTTTTAGCGAAATGATGGCTTAACCTTCATTGATGTGACTATTTAGTTATCATCCACTTAATCTGCAGACATGATAAGTTCTTAAGATAGATGTCGACTATGAATCCGTAACAGCTTTCTTTGTAACTTAACTTTATCCTTCATTTTAATAGTAGAAGTTTGCAATTATTAATTTTTTAAAAAGCCGTTAACCAAAGCGACAACTCAACAGTAAAGGTGATCAATTCCAAGGCAGTTCTCGATTCCAACCAGACCGGTGGAACCGGTTCCCTATTATTTGTTACTGGGAACCGGACCATACCGGATTGGGCGGTCCGGTCCGGTTCCCGGGTGGATAATTATTAATTACCGACGATACGTTAGTTCTTAGTTCTATTTTTATTTTTTAAGGGTTCTCGCCCGATCTGGTCCGGTTCCGATTTTGTTTTCTAGAGAGTGGAAAGGAAGGTGGAGAACAAGAAAGAGGCTGAATCGTGGAGGGTTGAGTTTTAAGTGAGTCAATCAAATTCGATCCGGGTGGGCGGTTCCACCCCCAAAACCGGAAATTCCCGGTTCTATTTATTTGAAACCGAGAACCGAACTATTACCCTTTGGAACTGCCTAGAACCGACCGGTCCGGACGGTTCCGAGCGGTTCCCGGACGAGCAATATTCTATGCTCACCCCTACTCAACGGCCATATATCACCTATTTGAATTTTATCGAATATATATAAACCACTCTAAGTTAGAGTTATTTGCATATGTCCAAAGTTTGAACTATATCCCCAATATTGATATTCTTCGTGTTTTTATTAGACAGATCATTGCCAGCGCAGGGTGCAGTAAATCTTCACGGAGAGAATTTAGGGATCTTTCAACTCATCAAATGAGAGCAATTCGATCTATTCAACTCTGCTAATTGCAATCGTCTTCTTAACATGAATTCTTTATCAGTCATTGATCATCTGGCCACTCAACGCACCGTAGGTATCTTAAGGTTTTAGATTGTCCATCTGATACCAATAGGCTGTCCGGACTCTGGAACCCAGCACCGCTCGTTAGATGCTACAAATCTTTAGTTACCCTCTCATCCTTTGACCTCTACGGACTAGTTGTAAGAAAAGTACTTGTCATTGTTACTATACAGTTGCAACTCTGGCAGCATAAAATTTTTCCCTTGCATCCATCTCCACGATGCTACATCCAGGTGACTTCTTCAGCCCCTTTTCTTCCATCAACTCCGTGAAGTAATTTACTCGATTCCATCTACCATCGGAAGCAGAGAGATTGGACATAAGCACATAATAACAAGCTTCCTTAGGATGCATATCCAGCATTCTTTTAATGGCCACCTCTCCGAGATCATACCTTGAATAAAGTCCACAACCATGAAGAAATGCTCCAAACAAGCTAATGTCTGGTTGCATTGGCATTTTCTCTATAAATTCCAATGCTTCTTCGAGCCTGCCAGCTCGAGATAGAAGATCAATCATGCAAGCATAATGGTTCATTGAAGGCAAAAAATTGTAGTCTTGGCACATCGAGTTGAAATATCTCCATCCTTCACCAACCAAGCCTGTGTGCCGGCACGCTGATAATATACTAGTGAAGATTACTTCAGTAGGCCTTATTTCTTCCTTCAACATGTCAGTGAAAAGAGTGAGGGATTCACTCCCATCCCCATGGATCCCATAACCACCAATCATTGCACTCCAAGTTACGGTGTTCTTAATATCCATCCCATCAAACACTCTACGGGCAGATTCCAGATCCCCACATTTAGCATAGAAGTTCAAAAGTGCAGTTCCAACATGGACACTGGATGATAATAAGCCCTGTTTAATGGAGTAGGCATGAAGCGAGGAACCGATGGCGAGGATGGCTAGGAATGCAGAGGCAGAGAGGACAGCTACCAATGTGACAGCATCAGGAGAGAAAGTTTCTGATCTCATTTGTCGAAACAATTCCAAGGCATTATTGGCAGACCCATTCAGCAAATATCCAGAAATCAATGAGTTCCACGCGATTACATCTTTTTCACAAATTGAACTAAATATGCAACAAGCATCCTCCATCCTTTGACTCTTTGCATACATGTCGAGAAGCGCATTCTTCACAGTGCTCTCTTCTAACCCAAGTTTAATTCCTAGACCATGAACGGACATGCCCATATTTAAATTGCGCAACTGAGCACAAGCAGAAAGCACACTTGCAGCAGTAACAGAATTTGGCTTGAGGCTGGCCCATTTCCCATTCGTAAATAACTTCAACGCCATATAAGCATGGCCACTCTGAGTGTACCCAACAATCATTGCTGTCCATGAGACGAGATCAACGGACGAAAGCTCGTCAAATACAGTCTTAGCATCTATGATTTCACCACACTTAGCATACATATCTAGAAGGGCCGTCACCAAGAATGAATTCAGCTCAATACCATTCTTGATCAGATAACCATGAAGCCACTTCCCCTGATGCAAAGCACCCAACTTGGAACATGCTGTGACCAAGCTCCCCAGAGTGAATTGATTGCCACCCACCAACAACCCTTCTCTCATCCGATTGAACAATGCCAGCGCTTCTTCCGCACAACCATTTTGAACATACCCAACAATCATCGAAGTCCAGGAAACAACATTCCTGTCGAGAATCTCGTCAAATGCCTGGCGGGAGCACTTGATGTCACCGCACTTTGCATACATATCCACGAGACCAGTGAACACGAAGCTATCTGGACTACCCACCTTGAAAACATGCCCGTGCACTTTCCTCCCTCCGTCTATATCCCGAAACTCCCTACAGGCCTTCAACACGATCGAGAACACGACGTTATCATTCTCCTTAACTGAACTCCTCATCTGACCATAGAGCCGAGCGACTTCCGAATGGCAGTCGTTCAAGAAGTACCATCTCAGCATGACCTTCCAAGAATACAAATCCGGGTCCGGAATTCGGTCGAACATCAAGCGTGCGAGCCCGAGGTTCCCAAAAGCACCATACAAGCTAACCAGCTTAGTGTCCAACAGAAGATGGCCGGTCAGGCCGTGAACGATTACCAAGCCGTGGACTTTCTGGAGAGTACGAATGTCGCAGCACAATCCCAGAAGCGAGAAGCAGGGGTTAGAAGAGAGAGAGTGGACAGCGGATACGACATGGCTCTGGTCGAATTGAGAAAGCCCGAAGGGTTGCTGCGAGTGCCGACGAATCCACCGAGAGGGATTTCTATTACTGAAAAGGTTGCCTCTTTGTAGGAGGGATGCGTACATGGATCGCATTTGCGTCTTCCACCTTCTCTCATGTCACTGTGTCCGGGTGGCGTCTTGCTTCCAGAGACGACGCTGTCACGTTCCCCGCCATTTTTCTGCGTCTTCTGTCTCCTTTGCGGTCGGAGACAAAACACAAGAAAGGTCGAGCCCGAGGAAGGGTCGTCGATTCTGGGTCGTGGGTCTAATTTGGATGGACCGAAGCCGACATGAAGCCGGCCCATTTGATCTTCATCGTCCAATGTAATCGGAAAGGAACATTTCAAAAGAGATAAATAACACAAATTACCTTTAAATTTTTGAGCTAATATATAATGTGGGCACTGAACTTATAATTTGTTCAATATGGCTCTTGAACTGTTATCCGATATATAATGCGGTCTTGATACATGTTAAACTTTTTCCTTGAATATTCAATATTGTTCTTGAATTAATAATATGACAACAGTAAATATTTTCCTATATCTTAATGACTAACTTAAATATATACTGAAAATCCATGAACCGCATTGAACAACTTAAAAATTCATGGACCACATTAAACATTAAGGTACATGTTAGGGACTAGATTAATAAATCATAAATTCAATGACTATGAATCAAAGTTCATTGATTGTTTTGTACCAATTTTTTTCCTTTTAAAAATCGTCTTCATTTTTCAAGCCTCTACCATTTTTTACTCTGTGGTTTGAAAACCTACGGTTAGCATATCCTCTCATTTCCCACTTCATATGAAGTTGCATCTAAGATTGGATGATATTAACTAAGCTGTCATTCTGCTTTCGATTTTGCCCCTCCGATTATTTCAAATCCATCCATTTTATCCAAACCTGTAACCCACCCACCCATTGCTCGGTTCCTCTCCTCTCAGCATCCAGGCCTGCCACTGCCCTGAGCTAAGCCACCACCCATCGCTCACTCACGGTCATCTTCTCCCTTGCCCCGTTTTGTCCACTGTCGCGACCTCTCGGAAACTTGGCGGCCTGGGAATCCATGGCGAGCTCGAGCTATCCCCTGCTGGGGTAGCAGATCGGAGAGAATGTGTGTGTGTGTGTGTGAAAGCGAGGAGGAGAGACGAAGTTGGGCGGATCTGTTTGGACATGTGATTCACGATCGCGAGAAACATAGAGGTCGGTGGTGATCTGATAGTAGCTAGTAATGGGGGAGTTAAGGAAGGCGATGATGGTGAGACGTGTGACGGGGAATGACGGTGGCCGGGGGAGTCAAGGCGATGGTCTCAGGTTCGACGGAGCGAGTGTAAAAAAGCTAAATGGTGCAACTGATTCAACAACAGCAGCAAAGTTACGTCCTGAACTAACTTGTGAATTATTACTTACTGATTATCCGAATCAATTGTCTATTCCTTATTTGGTCTTCATTCCATTTTAACTCTAGTCGATCAAAGTTTCTTGAAGCCAAGTTTTGTACCCAGATTAAAAAAAAAAATACTTCTTTAGACTTGCACCCCTTTTTTTCTTCCGAAACAACGAGAAGAATTATTGCATGAGCAAGTGTATGTAATGCATATGGATCCTTTATAATTATGCATTTCATCAATTAAAGTGGTGGCTTGCATTAAATTCCATGGTAAATGTTTATATACATTATGGACTTGGCCAACTAGTGTTTAAGTGCGCTTGTCAAACATAAAAATAAGAAAACTTGATAATTTTTAAAATATTTCATCCGTTTTGTTTTATGCGTAACTAAGTACATTCAAAAATTAGAACTTTCTTTCGATTAAATATAGTAAATATATGTCTCTAAATACTTGCTAGGCATAACCACACAAAACAAAGCCGAACAATGTAATCTTTAAATTTTAAATTCGTTTTATGTAATTTAATTCAATAATAAATAGCTTCAGTAAATTTCTAATATCCGTTCGATTTCGGTTCTTTTAAGGTAAGCCTGGGACCCACGTGGGGTTTTCTCCCATGTATGGGGTAGCAGGAGATAATTTCTCGTGGGGGGGGGGGCAGGTGGGGGCTTCGATGGCCACGTGATTGGTGAGAAAGACAGGAGAGCAGAGTTTTTATGATTTGATTCTGACTCCCTTGTCTGACACTGCAGAGCCACTCATCATGGGATAGCGATTGTCGTTCCGCCAAAAATCCACGCTGACGCCGACATCGTCGTATCTGGCAGCCGCTTTTGCCTCGTCCCTCCCTCCTTCTTCACGCGCTCCCGCCTCACGCGTGTACCTCCTGCGCTCTTCCTCCCATTTTGTTTTTCTCTTTTATGTGTGTATCTTGGCTTATTTGTCCACCCTAACTCTCTGGAAGTTTCGGCCCTATTCGCGAGCTGATCTTTTAAAAGATCAAATTTTCCCACCTCGAAGAAGACATTAACATAGTTTTTGTCTTTGGTAAAATTTAGATTCTATCATCTAATTATAAGTAGTGGCTAATATTCTAAAAAGATCCAAACTTTAAATTTTTGATTCTATCCTAAACTTTATTTTATTTCATAAAAAATTTCCCAATTTGATGTCAAATTTCAATCCTGCCATAATTTTTTTATTCCATAAGAAATCAACTTTCACTTGAACCATAAATCTGCCTCCGTTAACCCTCTATTTAAAATCACCCTTAGTGATCTCACATAGCATTTCCTTGTCATTGCTCTAGTTCTTCCTTCTTTTTTTTCCAAATTTCAGATCCAAAAAACTATTTTTTAGGAATGAATTTCCACATCCAAACATCTTCTTAGGTCTAATATTTGTTAAAAAAAATAGAGTAATTAAAGTTGGCTTTCTTCAATTACTTCAATTACTCTTGCTTTTAAAAGAGTATTCTTTTCATCTCACTCGAGATTTTAATGTTGCGCTGGATCTTGAATTTCTTGTGCTCATAAGTGTTCCATCTCTCGTGATTGTAAAGCTTGCGGTCAAGGCGCTCAAGCAACCCATGCTTGGGAGTTTTGCATTTCTCGGTTGTCAACAAGAAAATTTGGACGAGAGAGGGCTGACATCAATAGATTTATGACTTGAGCAAAAATTGCTGATCTTTTATGAGACTGTAAAAGTTCTAGGGTAGAACTAAGACCAAAAGATTGAATTGGTAGCTATTTTTCATGGAACAAAAAAAGATAAAATCGAAACTTGATTTAAAGTTTGGAATTTTTATAAGACCAAAAAAATATTAGTAAAGTAGAATTGAGATTTGGATCTTAAATCAGAAATTTCTTAGGGCATTAGGATACGGTTAAAAACTTGGACCTCCAAAATTCGTCAGATTACTCCACTAAAGCTACTACCGGACATCCCTTAATCTGTTGGCCATACAAAACTTCCCTTATCTGGCCCAAAGATATTAAACACAACATAAAGACCCTTCAACACGTGCATGACTATGATAGCAAGAAGCAACGGAAATGGACCCCATATACCATAATGGCCTAACTTCACCCAACCTGTTATTAAATTATTAGCTGGACTCTTGACGTGTTTCCAAATGAAAACCATCATTAAATGTCAAATCTGTTTGGTTGGAGCTTGGAGTATCGAATAGATTCATTGCATCGATTGATCAAGATGGTACGGTGTCGTTTATAAAATACATGCCCATTACATTCAGTATGTGAACTTTTAGGCCGAAAATCCTGACCTGGTCTTCACGCGACCATCGACTCCCATCCGCACTCCAAAGAGAGGAAGACTCGTTCTTTTATCATTTTCCGGCACAGGAGGAAAAGGCTAGACTTGTTAGGATCCAAGCGACAGTAATGATGCCCCCATTGACGGAAGCTGATATTAGTCGACATTGTTTAAATCTGTCGAGCCTGTATAGGATTGAACCCAGAACCAGCCATCACAAGCACCTGAAAGTTTGTCCCAAGTCACCGCTTGGTCAGACAAAGTGAAGTTTAGGATTGCAACCCCAAAACACTCCCTCCCTAACTGAGAAGTACGAAAACAAAAGGAACATTTCTTGTTCCTGAGAGAGTCAGCGCTCAATAGTACAAGAAAATCTGCAGAGCCCCTGATTAAAGTGAGAAGCAATATCCACAGACACCGAGTAATAGTCAATTCATGAATAACTAAATAGTCGATTCATGAATAACTAAGAGGTAACCCACGGCAGAGGGGCAATCAAAAACCCAGATTATGGATGAAGAAATGTACAATGTTAACCCCAGTGGCTCCCTAACAATAACAACCATAATTCCACAAGAACCGCTCATCTTTCATCCTCCATAAGCTCCATTAAGACATCATGCCTCCTACCAGATTATGTTGGAGGCACATGTAATGGAGGATTGCCTGCAGCGCACCTTTGCCTCCGGGGCCGTCTTGGAGTATTCCCCCAAACTGTTGGGGTTCTATCTTCAAGTCCTACTTCAACAGTATTTTTCTGGTGCATCGTTGGACTGCCTATGGCGTCCCACACTGCAGCGGGTGACCCAATTGCTAACCGTTGCCTCCCTCTTGAGGAAACAATTCTACTGGAGTTCCTCCTCGTTGATCCTGTGTGCCATGAATAACCCATCGCTCGCATAAGCCCTCCAAAAGTTTGAAGATCTTCAGTCACCTCATGCCTTGAAAGTGAAGCGAGGCCTGGAAGGATGTCCCTTTGGAAATCTCGCCGCTGCCTCCCTCTTCTGGCCTGTCCCCTTCGAGGCCGATTTGATGCTGCGGTGACTACTACATCGTCCGCTCGTGGAGTCTCAGGAATCAGTGGTTTAGGAAGGTATTCATCCTCCCCCATCTCTACCTGTTTCAGCGTCATGGACTCAAAGTAATCAATACTTTCTGATGTAGATTCTTCAACATTCTGTTCTTCGCAATCTCTTGGAGCAGCTTCAGACCTCGTCCAAGGACTATTGTCTTCAAAAGAGACAACCATACCAGCGAACCAGTTAAGGCAGTCTAAAGATGCTTCTTCTGGTATATCCTGAGTAGTGCTGTCCAAACAATTGGTGAAACCAACAGTTGAGATGGCAACTATTGCCTCAGCTGCCAATCTATCTAGAATTTCCAAAGAGTGCTCAGTTTCTTGCTGTGCAAATGGTATGGATTTTTCCAGTGGATTCTGAGGAATTTCTTCTCCCTGGAAACTATCCTCTTCGGTCTCAAGAACTGGTGGAGCTTCCAAGTCTATATCAACAATAACTTTTCCAACAACACTTGGAACAGATGGTTTCATAAAAGTTTCATCGTCAAGAACACAGGAGTTTAGATCAAATTGCTGTTTCAAGTAAGTGCTTTTGGTACTAGATTTCTTCTCTAGGTTGAGGGTTTCCTCAGCATCCACTTCGCTCCATTCAGAAATGGGATCGCAGGGCAAGTTAATATCAAACATTCTTACTTCCCTCTTATGATCTGTGACTTCGCACTTAGACTCCTCCGTGATGGATATAGATGGAGAGGCAAGAGGAGAGAATGCATTCTCGGAAGTAGGAGGGTTTGCGAAGATAGAAAAGCCAAAAATCTTTCTATGAGGATCCTCGCTTATTTCCTTCCTCTTGGACTCCACTTTACACAAAGGTGAGAAAGATTCCACGCACTGAGATAATGTTTGGCTCGGGCCGTTTCCACCTTCAACTTTGCTGGTCAGATGACTAGAAGATGACTCTGCAAAACTCATCTCTCTATGATTCAAGTCTATTCCAGAATTTTTCACCCTCTCGAGAGCTGGCATAACTCTAAGCCAATGAGGTACCAGAAGAGTTTCCTTCTGGGTACTCTCTCCATATTTTATCGCCACACTGTCTGGTGATGTGGACTTGTGAACTGAACCACGTGAAATAACCGATTTTGGCTTTATCTCTCTCTCAGAATCCACAGTCACACAATTTGTGTGTTTCCTAGTATGTAAGTGCTCAGAGGCTACATGTCCACTGGCATGGTTATGACTGTCATGGCTGATGATTGGTATGCAAACAGATGCTTTCTCAGATCTTGAAGAAAGTTCGTGATGGAATCCATTTTGAGTAGGCAAATTCTGATGACCTGGAGTTGGACTAGCATTGCTATCATGCCACCTGCTACCAAATGATCCATGGCTCTGAGCTGCAGTTTGAGAATCTTTCCTGGGAGTCCTGTATGAATCTAAACTTGGAAGCCCTTCAACCAACATTGACTTCTGGCTCAAACTATTACTCAAATTGTCAGAAGATGAACCAGAGCGCCTGAAGTTTCCTGAGTCACACAGACTAGATATTTTATGTCGATTAGGAGAATCAGAAGCAAAGGTCGATTCTGTGTTCTTGGAACTTTCAGAAATTACTAATCCACAATTTGTCCTCTCTCTGCTGTGTCCCATCACGGCTTGATCTGTCAAAAGATTTCCTGCACTATTGCAACATTTCTCGAATGAAGATTGCACTGGCTGGGATGATGGGCAAAACTTCTCCCACTGGAGGGTCTGAGAAACAGGTTGAAAGTCAACCTTGTCCTGCCCTGTGCAGAGAGAGAGAGAGAGAGAGAGAGATAGAGAGAGAGAGAGAGAGATCAACTGAAGGTGTGAGATCTAAATTCATCTATGTGGAAAGCCAAAATATTGAACTAGATCCCAAAAAAGCAATTTAATTCAAGTTCGAGAACAACTCAACCAAACATGTACCTTGTTTAAGAACATGGAAGGAGAGCCCTCCATCATTCTTGCTGTTGACATGAGCATTTGAACTTCTGCCACTGTTTTGAAAAATGGAGTTTGGAGCCTTTTGATCAAGAAAACCTAGAATCTTTGGCTTTGCCTTCATGAAAAGTTCTTGGCTGCGAATTTCCCTTTCAGAGAACAAATGGTCTGCATGAACAAAAGATGCAGAAGCATTCATGTCTTCAATCTGTATAGGTTCATTCAGATCAGCCACATTTCGACTGTTTATGTGTAAATCTGATCCGGCAGAATCTGTGTAGATGCCAGCATATCCACCATAAGATAAGCTTGCAGAACTCCCAGCAACAATCCTAGAACCTTGACAAGGAATATCACAAGACAACGATCCATTTTCTTTCTTGATCTGCTCTAGTTCTTCATCGTCAATGTATTGATCAGCTGGAAGTTGCAAATCAAACAGTTTTCTTTTGACCTTTAAAGGTCTACAATCCAAAACCTCCTTCAATTTGGAACTACCTCCATGTTGATGCACAGAAGGAGATCCTCGTGTGCTATTTCCTTCTGGAGAATTCAAAGGGATGCCTTTGGTATGTGAAATAGATGGCAATCCATAACAAGAGCTCGAACCACGGAAACTGGAAAAATGCCATTTCTGAGCATCTTCAGATGTTAACTGAAATGGTAAAGGGCTTGATTCTATATCTGCAGATATCTGACCTATCTGCAGCTCCTTCCTTTTGATTTCATCCTTGAGACCCCTTTGGACTCTGTACAACCGATGAAGCTCATATACCTGGATGATACAAGAAATAGTGGACTTACACATAAATAAACAGAACCACTGCAAGTCCCCGCACACAAAATACCCAACATCAAACACAAAAAGACACCTCAAAAGATAGATTACCACTTTGTAAGTCATAAATATTTAGTCAGGGCTAAAAACATTAAGTGCATCTCAACAAAATCATAGAGCTTTCGCATCAAATAACAAATGAAGCAAGGGTATACCTGATTCTTGAATACAGCCTCATGCTCAATTATAGTTTGCTTAACAACATCTTTATCAGACCCTGAGAATTCATCTGCAGCAGACCTTGACCAAAAACCATTGCAACACTGCTTGCTTGATAATGCCTTCTCTTGATGATAGAGAGGCCAATTACAGATGTAGTAATCCTCATTTGGATCTCTCATTGGATAGTACCCTGCTGGATGGCTCTTGAACTGCACTTCTGCTGTCACTCCTGGCAGTTTTTTTCAAAGTTTTTTTCAGAAACCATTTCCAAAACTGCCTAATGATGAAAATTGCAAGAGCAATAATTGCCTTTCTCTTATAATAAGTAGCAACAAAAGGGGAAAGTACTTGCGCAAGTACAAAATCCTAACCAATCGCTCTAGCTATTAAGAAAAGAAACCTAGGTTTTCTAACACGCAGCACTGGGTTGGGCTCTTAGTTCATAATTTGGTACTTTTTCTGCATTGAGATTTCAATGCCAAAGACAAATGAGAATACAAGACGGCATTAATGCACAAGAACAATGCATATGCGCAAGAATAAGCTACTAGCTATTTATGGAAAGTAATAGAAAATAAACCCCACATTTGAGCATGACTTGGATTGCTAGTACTTCACTTGTTTTATTGTATAGATTACCTGGCCTACCTTACCCATCTCATAAGAATTATAGTTTTATAATGGAAGCTCTGCACCCACTTCTCCTTTGATGGAAAGTGTACATAACTCAAGTGATCAACACTACAAAGAAGAAAATATCTATCTAAAAAATTTGGACAACATGGAAAAACATTATTTCTCGCATCCAAAAGAGCAGACCCACACATGCTCAATTTAGTCGCGTCGCGTGGTGAGTTAGCACTTATGAAGCGCGGGTAGAATAAAGTTATATCCACTTACCTCGGACTGAAATTATGCTTCCATGAACTTAACCATCACATTTTACAATGAGATGCACATTCACAGATCATCAAATAACAATCTAAGCTCTTTATCATCCATCCCTCCTCTCTTGCACCCCTCAATCTTAACTTTTTGTCTTGAAAACTCAAATAGATGGCAAGAGAAGCGAGCCCACAAACATTTGCTCGGGGTCGTTCATTCATGAACTCAACTTGGCATTAGAGGACTACCATCATTATGATCGAATAAGCCACGGATTCCTTTGGCTTTAGCGGTCAAATCTCCAGCTACTCATACACCAAATTCACTAGACACGGACGCAGTGAGAATCAAAATCAGACAATTTCGACCTTGTCCACTTCATCTCTAATGTAAGCTACAAAGGCTTTGTACTCCGGAATAGGCAATGGGAACCGACGTTGCTCCCCAGATGCAACGAGTAAACATCCTCAAAAGCACAGAGATTACGCCAGAAACGACGGGAGGATAACGCAATCGACGCGACTAAATCGGACTCAACCAACGCAGTAATCGAACAAAAAAACGCGGCAGAAACACGTAAAAGGGGGACAAAATCACTAGGGAAGATCGAGGCGCGCGGTTCACCTGAGATCGACATCCTCCAATCAGCTCCCTCCGAGAAAACCTCCGACGAGCTCGATGACCGACCATCGACCCTACCTACGGCCAAACGGAATTCCAAAACTCCCAGCGAATAAGCAACGACATCGAGAATCACTACCAAACCAAGAACAGAGAAAAAACAAAAACAAAAAAAAAAAGGCAAAAGGTCAAGGCGACTACCGCAGCTCCACGGAACGAGCTCTAGATCCTCATCGCGGCGAGCAAAGAGAGGAAGACGATTTCGATCTCCCGGGCCACACACACACACTCTCTCCCTCTCTCTCTCTCTCTCTTCGAGGGAAGAAAGTGCAGAGACCTCGTCCTTTTAGAGAGAGAGAGAGAGAGAGGAGGAGGAGGAGAGAGAGAGAGAGATCTTCAGTTCTTCACACATATGAATGAAAGCTTCTAAAAACAGTGACGTGAAATTTGTCAACATCCGGTCTCTTTTTATTCTCTGCTTTGCTTTTTCCTCACTTCTCTTCTTCTCTTCTTCTCTTAGCTCACCAATTCACCATCACCAGTCCCCCATTATTTCATTTTACTTCATTTATTTATTCATTTTTCCGGATTCGTTTCTCCATCTATTTTTTAATTCATTCCGCTAATATAATATGTGGAGTGTGAAATATTTCGGGTATTTTTCCCGAAATCTCACCTAACGGACTACTGAGGGCGACTGATTTTCGGACAGGACTTTATTTTTGCGGGAGTCAAATTGGCGAGGCTGTCACAATTCGAACGTGAGACTGTGATGACCTAATTTCTAAGAAAAGTATTTAATTCTATGAAGATGGTGATGGGAAATACAGAGGATAATGATATAGATAGTCTTTGAAATTTGGCTCCGTATACAATTTAGTCTCTAAACTTTCAATTTGCCCATTGTGAATTCTAAACCTTAGCATATTATATACAATATGGAATGGTTTAATATTATATCTAAATTTAAATTAATGGAAGGGCAACTAATTTGAACACATACAAAAATTAAAAGAATCACATTACACATATCGAAAGTTGAAGAGGCACGATACACATTGAATTAAAATTCATGGACCACGCTTAACAAGTTAAATGTTCATATACTACATTACACATTCAATTAAGGTTGAAGGGTCATTTGTATCATTTTCCTAAAATATTAATCGATGTGCTCAAGAAAGAAAATTCTTTTGGTCAGGCATTCCCAAGTTAGGAAACAAGTTAAACTGCGATTATTGCGCTTGAAGAAAAATGCCAAAAAAAAAGTGTTTCTTCTGTCGATTTATTCAAAACAAGTTGCAAACATATGTTCTCAACATAGCTCGGATGTATGACTCCGAAAAGGTAAAGTTGAAAAGGACTATAGTGTAAAGAACGCGACGAATTGTTTTTGCTCAAAAAGTTTTAGTCAATAAGAATGTGGTAATGATGTATTTACAAGATATGACTCATCACTTCCATTCACATGTGAGTCAATCATTTGCACAAGCAAGAGTTGCTTTTGTGTGAACAGGGCCGACTCCTATGTTGTGCGAACAAGGTCGTGAAGCCACCATGGAGAACGAGCTTTGGCTTTTAGGATTTCGCATTTGAGCAAAGTTCATATCATAAAAAATGGAAAAAAACGAAACAACCAATTATCAAAACCACCACTGAAAAGTCAAGGCACATAGCGTATCGACTCGAGTTCCAAACATTTTCAAGACAGCTTCCGACCCGCGATTTTTTAAAGAGTTTTCCCGAACTTTTTTTATTTCACGGATCTTTAGATGCTCTGAAGATCATTCCCCATCGCCCCTCTTAATGATATTCTAATCTTTTGCAAAGCGGGATTTACATTAATAAAATGCCCCTCTCTCTCTCTCTCTCTCTCTCTCTCTTCTTCTTCTTCTCTTTTGGTGTGTGTGTGGGCAAAGTGGGTCCCAAGGAGGAGGGTCGAAAGAGGAGAGAGAGAGAGAGAGAGGGAGACATGTGCCCTTCTGTCCCCTTCTCTGCCTTACTGGGGGGGGGATCTGTTTACGAGAATGGGATCCAATCGATGGTCCGATCGCTTCTCATTGGCTGATCCTCTGTTCCACGAACAGCGGCTCATCCAATAGTAATTAATGATGATGACGATAATAATAATTATTATTAATATTATATGCCGCCACGTGTCCGCTTTTACGTAGAGAAAATGCTCTCTCTCTCTCTCTCCTCTCCTCTTTTCTTTTCTCCGAAAGGAGGCGCCAGGTCAGTAGGAATGTTTAACGCTTAATAATCACACCATCACCCAATTCCCATAAGAAGAGAATATATATATATATATATGTATTGGATTTATAATTAGGATCTTGTTTGTGAGCTCTCCCGAAATTGGAATTACGAATATTCAGTGGAGAAGGTATTTCGATTGCAAAGCATCGATTGTCGATGCGATGGGACAATCGCTTTTTGGTGGAAAAAAATCATTTCGAGTAATATACAAGTATCTTAATCTTTTTCTTTGTATCATAAAAAATTCTGAACTTATATCAATGTACTAAATATACTCCGGATAAAACTTAAATAGAGAATATATATGTATCAACATATATATGATTTTATATTTTTTATGACATAAAAAAATTATGGCGATATTTATCACAGTAGTGAGTTTAGGGTTTTCCATTATATTAAAAAAATATTAATATTTATGTTATAATAAGTATAATTTGAGATTTTTGTGTAGTATTTCTTCGCTTACTTTGATATTTGGAATCAAGCCCTCTTTTTTTTTTTAATCAAGTATTTATAATTTTATCGGGTCTTCTTGAACTTTCATGAATTGTTTCTAGTTGATTCCCTCCGACATCAAATCAGCTTAAATTAGAGCCGAAGCATCCATTCGAATCCCCACCAACATTATGAACATTTCTTATTTCATTATTAATTATGCTTAACGTTCAAATAGTGCATTCATTAGCTTAACCCAAAAGGTTTTCTTAGAAGACCAGACATCATGCTCGAAGTGCCAAAGAACTAAAAAGAGAAAAAATTTCCAATTCATGCACTGACTTTTTTTAGCGACGTATACATCTCATACATTGAAAATGAAGGAAAGGGGAAAAGTTGCGAGCCTCGTGGGCCCCCGATTACATTTGGACATTCTATTAAAACCACTTTCACTAGCGAGGACTCATGTATTTCCAATAACACTCTCGATATGAAAAAAAAAATATTATGGAGATAATTGCAAAAACAATCTTTTAATTCGCTCTTCGTATCAAATCGACGAAATTGACATTTCACGACCGACATTTTACATTTCCCCATCCTAAAAGAACCTATTTGTCCTCGTGGTCGTGCCAACCTGAAATTTACACCCAAAAGGCGAATTTCGAAATCGAGGATCGGGTAATTTGTGAAAAATTAAGATGGTATTTCTAGGTCTCAAAAGGGGAAGAGGACAATTGATCCGGGGAGTAGAGTTTGGAGACGGTATTTGTAATTCTCTCAAAAGAACAAATCATTGTGCCTTCTCTTGGTATCTTGGCTCATGTGTGCTTTTCTCCTGATTGATTTATTTTCTTTTTCTTCTTTTTTCCTCTTTTATGGGCCAATTCCCAACCTTGCTTGATGACGAGGATTAGTTGATTTAAAGTCACCCGATTTGTTTTTTATCTCATCCGTCTGATGTAGATCGAACGGATATAACAAAAAGCAACTTAAAAACTTTTTCCCCTCAAATAACGAGTGGCTGTCCGATCCGATCTAAAATCGGACGGCCACGATGCTAAATTATGTGACTTTAAGTCACTTGATTCAGATCCGCTAAATATCAACCATTGAAAGCTCTTAAGCGGTAGGTATGGATAGAGAAGTTGTTTCGACGACGTGGATACAATTAATTTGTTGCCAAATATGAATTTGCCGACATTATTAGTAGTTTTTTTCTGCAACATAAGTGGTGCCTAATTTTCCTAATATGTCAAATGCAGTTAATGTCTTGGAAGTGCTGGAAAATGTCAATTTATGGCACTTGATGTGACTGCGATACGTAGTCAAAATTCAGGATCTCCTCGTTTCACAAAAAAAATTACGATTTGACCAAAAAAATTCGAAAACTGATCGATTAAAAAATGAATAGATAAAAATTATTCGCATTTTATACGAAATTAGATAGGTATAAATTATTGTCGATAATGAAATTATTTTCCATAAACTAGTTTTTCTAAGTGGTACAACCGATCATCCTTCGAAAAAAAATATTTTTTGAACCTCGAATTTTTCGCGAAACAAATGCACCGCTTATTAATTTCCAACGTGTTTCCGAATGCAATTGGCAAAACCACTCTGGTTCCAATTGTTGGGACTTAAATAAACGTGGCTTAGTAGATGTGGAGCAAACGTCAATAGGAATTCTGATCTGTAAGCAAGACCGAAGAATCAAAAGTCCAAGGAGTCTGGTCCACGTCATTATCAGCCTCTTCGAAGGGAAATTGCATGGACGGAAGGCGTCGCCGGTCCATCAAATATCCGATGATCGTGCAAGAACTCACGTGAAGGTTAGAAGAAAAGGGGAAAAATGATCATTTGTCGCTAGGCTCTATCGATCATTCGTGGGTCGGGTCGGACCTTGTGAAGAGATAGATTATCGCAATTAGGTCCATCCACATTCACAAAGTATGACAAGCAAGCCTATACCAATAGTTATGAACTTGCGTATGATATAATTAACCCCGATCTGCCTTCATATGTGCATCTTATATTTCATATAGCCAATTTTCTAGTTTACCGTTTTTTTTTAAATTACCACGATACCCTTACCTTAATGTGAAACGAGTTAAACAAAAAAAGAGACATTAGATGTTATCAATGGAGAGCTATCAAAAGAGCCGATATCCTCTAAAGAAATTGTTTATATTCATCTTTCGCAATTTGGAACGTGCCATGCTTGGATCCTACCAAAATGAACATTCCTCTAGATCTAATCACAAATCCATTTGCCTCGATTTACTTTTTCTTTTTACGAGAAATAAATTTTATACATCGAAAAAAACACGTAAATAGAATCGGTCAATTAAGATTGATTGGTTCTATAAGCATATAGCGATCGACTCGACTTTTTCTGTTTATATTTTCCAAGTTTGTGATCAGTCGTTTATGAGGAATTGACAAAGAAAACACGAAAAATTAATTATCATACAGCGATTTTCAGAATTCATTCAATTTAGCCCTTTCCTTCCTCCTCCATGAATTTCTTGGCCTTCTCATAAACCTCCTCCAAAAACCCCCTGAATCTCGCCAAGTCCAACCTGAGGTCCTGCTCCTTCAAGTACACGCTCATCACCTTTGCCGACCAACCGCCGCCTTTGGCTGCCGCCGGGTCCTTCAGCAGCGGGTTGTCCCTCCCGTACTTCTCCACCAAACTGCTCTCTTCCGCCGCTATTCTGTACGCCACGTAGCTCAGCCCCATGGCCCGTGCCGGTTCCTCGAAGCACACCTGGGCCACCCAGCCCACTCCAATAGGCACCACCTGCCCCAGCACCGCCCCCGGCCGTAGGAACAGCGAGTGCGTGAGCGCCGCCCCGTGCACACCGAATAGGGCGTGGCTGGAGTTTATCAGCTCGTACGCCTGTCGCAGCGGCGTGCTCCTCTTCGGCTCGAAGATGGTCACCTCGAAGCCGACCTCCCCCGCTAGGTCCGTGACTTCCTTCTGGTTCAGGATAACGCGGCCAACACCCCCAGTCCTGGCGATGATCACAAGCCGCGGCCTCCGCGCCGGAGCACGAGGAGCGGCTGTGGAGACTTCAGGACGGTCGCGCCGGTACGCCTCATCGAGGAAACGGCGGAAATGCAAGAAGGTTCTCGAATTAGGCGTCAATTCAGGGTTTATTGTCATGAATCCGTGAGAGATCAACCCGAGCGAAGCAGAAGGGAAGCAATGAGAGCCGTTGGTGTGGTCGACATATACGATGGGACGATCGCTGAGAGCTTGGAGCAAGTCCTCATACTTGTGGATCCATTGGTCGGTGGCTCCGTCGATCACAAGGACGAAATCGCGGCCGGGGAAGACGGTGTTGGCGGTGACGAAGAGGGGGACGAGGCCGTCGCTGAACTCGTGGAAGAAGTTGCCGGTGTAGCCCCCGACGCTGAGCACGAGGGCGGGGGCGTCGTGCTGGACGTCGCACCGAAGGTCTTCCAGAGGGCCGGCGGCGGCCGCGGCAGCGGCGAGGGTGAACTCTTTGACTCTGGACATGGTGGAGTTCTCCCATTTGCGCGGGTGAGGGCGGATCTTTTCCGGCGGGTTGCGGCCGGCGGCGGCAGGGCTGAGGAGGAAAAAGGTTGCGGTGGGCGGGTGGAGGAGGGTGGGGCCGTCGACGGTGCAGGTGTCGTATGCGTGGTGAGACCGGTCGCAGGTGATCGTTGCTGCTGCTTCTTTAGATTCAGGGGATTGCAAATGACTGTTGAGTGGGACCCCCGTAATCTCTCCTCGTTGGGACAGCCTTTTGGTACCTGCGAGAAGCTAAAGAAAAGTCAGACAAGCGTCCAATAGAACGTGGAGTTTTTCCTTCTCTGAACCCCCGTTTTATACATCTTTTAAGGCATCATCTGATCAGCATTTTCAGAAATCGCTTTTTAGCAAATATTACTTGGTAAGAAAATACTTTTTTATTTTTATATTAAGAAATTAATTTTCCTAATATTAAGGTTGCAAATTTGCTTTGACAGTAAATGATTCTTCACTGATCAATAATTTTCAGCAAGTTAAGCACGTGCAAATCCAGGAAATTAATTCGTAGAAGAATTCTTTTCACTTAAGCAAACATACCTTAAGTTAGTTTCATGCCACAATTAAGAGAGTTGAGCATGGACTCATTTTACTTGATAACCTTAGCCCGATGATAATGCAGAAGAATATCAAGTTTTCGATGTGGTTTGTAAACAGTTGAATGATCAAACTCTTCTATCCTCCATATGGTGTGGGCATGTCGCGTTAGTCTAAAGCATCAACTGTCGTCACATATACTGCTAAAAAACTAGATGGCAAATAACAAGTACCGAGTCTACAGACCATGTTTACTATGACCGAGTCTCCTAGAAGCAAGCACAGACAGCAATCCTTTTCCTAGGTTGTTCCAATCATGTCTGCAGTCGATCGCGTTTCCTAAGATTAAATCAACTAAAGCATGTCAAATACGTATTGATTTCGCCAATTACTCAACAGTCAATACTTTGACTTGCAGATGAGAATTCGACGACGGTTCTCCGAACGTATCATGGACGTAATAATTAATGGTGGATAGCTCGCAGATAAGCCAAAGTAAAACGTTACCACCCCTTCTTGGGTTGGCATAATAAGCCGAGTGTTGCTGTTACGGGCCCCCATTGGAAATAGCGACCGCGTGGCACTTAGGTTCTAAATGAATTGTTCACCCCTTGCTGGAGCCGCATAACCTCAATCTTTCTATCATCAATCGATCACTCTCTCACTTGGTCCGTTCCGGATTATAAAGAGAAGCTCTAACCAGAGCAGTGTTTTGGAGAGGATGCTCTTTATTGTCCTTCTTGAGTTGGATTATCGAATATTGCAAATCAGGGGTTGAAGAAACTCCTATATTTACGTGGAGCCCCTCAAATTATAAGTGCAACTCTCCTCTCGATCTAATGATGGACAGCCAATCTCCCCCTCTACTATCTACCTCATCAGTTGCCATGCCCTAGAATATAAGTGCGCAATTCCATCATCGCCCTTAAGAATATTTTAGAGTACTCAAGAAAAGCCTAGAGCCCACCCTAAAAGTTTCAAGACATGTCCTGGTCATTTTCGCCACCTTCTCAACCTATCGTGCTTTGAAAACCTGTGGTCCGTGACACTAGGACCTTTCGCATTAAGAAATGAAAGGTCATCTCAAGTTTGATCCTCACCATCTTTGATTCCTTGAGACCATCCCCAGAGTTGCGAACCGACATGATTCTATGCGACCAGGTTGAGAAGATTGCTATATCCTAGGGGGATTAGCCAGTTGTTAACAGACGTTAAAGACCTCGATGAATTCAAAACAAGATATGTGGTAGCCCAGGACGACGCACACGAAACACACTGCCGTTTATCTTGTGGAGTTGCCAAGAATGAGTGATGCTCTTTAAAGAAAGGGACATTTACAGTCAGCTTCATTGACATCGACAACGCAACTATTTCCCGTCCCCGCAATCTGCCAAAGCATGGAACAGATTGGGCAACTGCTAACTATGGCAAGACCAATCAATATTCCTGAAAAGCTTCTATGAGCATAACCTACAAGCTGTTCTCTATGATACAGCTGGAAAATGCAGGAAATGAATTCTCTGCGAGAACTTTGAAATCTCAGTCGCTATTTTTTTTAACAGCAGTATGTCTGGAAAAACATATAGATCTACTTCACCAGTTCGAGCAATACACACATCTGTGCATTTGTGGAGGAGTGGGGTGAACTAAACAAGAAGCATGCAAAATCTCTCCAGAAAATCTTTTTACATGCGATGCCCTAATTACTGTCTACTGATTATCTAGAATCAGCACCCGAATCTGAGAAGTAAAATCCTTCAAAAGAAAACTAAAGCAGCCCTTGGAAAAAGAAACGGAGAGACAGAGAGAGATCTGAAGAGGGCTTTAGCATTGACGCATACCTTGACCGTTCTTGGTGAGGGCGTGTGGAGGAGTTGTAACGTTTAGCCTGGATACGGTCGGGACGTTGATGCGAAGCACCACGACTACTACGAGGAAAACCAGGCCTATCAGTACCAACCGAGCCCCTTGGCTCCTCTTCTTCATTGCACCCACAAGATTATTTCGCTCCAAGATAAGACCTAAAGAAACAAGGCGCGACGATTTGCAACCTCTGTCTTAATCAAATAAACAAGGGAGAGATCGGATCGAGAGACTCGCAATAATGGATTGTGACAAAAGCAGCTCTTTGGTTGTGGATTTTTCGCTGTGTGTCAACAACCCATCAGGTTTCTGGGTGAAACTCTCAAGACAGATGCATGTTAGAGAGAGAGAGAGAGAGAGAGAGAGAGGCGAGACTTAGACGTCAAGGACTAGCCGGGGAAAGTGCCCTTTAGACTCACACAGGTGTCAAGGAAGGCCGAAAAAGAGAGAACATCATAGGCAGCTGTTTTTTGTAGGTAGATACGATGGACAAAAATAATGATTCAACACACATACACATGTCGTTTCGGGAATCGAAAGGAAAAAAGATAAACATATCACCCAGAGAACATACATCAACCTACCTTAAAGGAGAGAAGTCCTCCCAGATCAGACAATGCGACAGCGATCATAATCGAAGTCGAACGCGAGGAATTATCTCGTTGTGTCATGGTATCTCGTGTGCTGCTATAGAGCAGCTCTTCACGTCGGAGCGTCGCTCATTCTTTTTACGTGATGAGACAATACCGAATCATGTCACGAGATTTTTTAGATTGCACAAGAAAAAATTTAAGTTTAATTAGATTTCTTAATCTGTTCTTAATTTGATACCTTTATTTATTGGTTATTCTCTACACTCATTTTTTATACCATCAGATTGCATATCGTTCGTGTATTTCCTAGGTCAATAATTAATTTTGCAATGTATTTTCCTCCTTACAAGCATTATTTATTACGTTGAAAAAGGAATTAAGTGTGATGCTTCAAAGAAATGACTATGAGCTTATTGGAAGCAGTGGTTATATCGATGAATTGCATTGGCTTAATTAATTCACATGATCCAAGAAATATGTTGAACCCATACATCAATCAATTGGATTTAGAAATGCAGTATGATATATCAAATAAGTCGCTCTTGAGTCATCTGTATTGCTACATACATCAATCAATTTATAGTAATCAGTAACTTTTTTGAGTGAAAAAAATCGACCCATTGTATCCGAGTCTTACATGAACCGAGGAAACAATTGTAAGTTAATAATATTTTCCTAGTCCTTGTCAAAATTCTCTCCAATTCATCCAAACACGATTAGTCTGAATCGAAACCCTGCTAATTTCATGTCGTGTTATATTGCCGAGTTAAGATTGTTGCCCCCAAACAAGAAAACCAAAGCAAGAGTTAGTGTGACAAACTTACCAGAGTCTTCTCTCTTCTTTGCAGTAACGCCAACAAGGTTGTAAACCTTGTCGGTCTTTTAGTCCTCTCCGACTCCTATAAACAGTGGATGATACCCCCATCTTCTTTTTTTTTTTTTTGGGGGGGGGGGGGGGATTACATGACCCCCTTAACATCTAAGGATATTATACTTTTGTTCTCGAACTTTTGACTGTTACACAATGCTCCTAGACTTCCATTCTATAATGGCTGTTAACTCTCCAATATTTGTATATATGGTTTTTATATAAACAGCGTCCATCATCTTTCTGGGTTATTCAGTAATATCTACTATATATTGTTTCCTCACACGTCTCTTCAGTTAATTGCCACTAGAAAGGACTCTTTTCCAGCATGTTCATATGTTAAGCAGGAGCAGGAAAGTTTAATCATTACTGATTTCGTGCATAATGTTCGCACATATCTTTTCTCATCGGTGGTCGCTTTTTTGACTGATTGCCGATACAGCATCCCGAATTTTCTTTGCTCACTGAATTTTCGAGAAAAAAAGGGTTGATGAGAGTCAGAGTTTGACTCTAGATGGGACTCGGCATTTATCAACACGGCAAAAGAAGAGCATTAGCTTTAGCCTATTGTAAAGGGTTTAGTATGGTTACGATGCTGTACATGACCGTGGCACCTTTCCCTTCGAAAATTTTCGGTTGAGGTCATGGTCAAAGAAACTGAAAAGCTGCATGCCCGAGTAACTATGTGTCATAGATAATTAGAGGTAGTTCCATAGAAAAGGTTGCAATAGTCCTTGATATATTTTCCAAATACTATGTAGGATGGCAGATACAAGAGTTCAGGTGAGCATCCTTTCTTCCCGGCGCACCTTCCCGAGTCAATGCTTCCACCCCTGAGATTCCCACGGTTATCTCAGCTTCTGTGATCGTATATATTATTGTTATGTTATCTTGGTTGAGGCTCTCATTATCACGATATACTGAGATCTAATGTTCTACATATCGAATAAATTTTCTGTCATCCAATTTCCCCAGTTCCCTTATCTGAGGTGTCTTAACGTTAAGCTTCAGAGTAGTCTCCCCTGATTAGTACCTAGGTTTTGTGTTTTCCAGAATCCACTGTATCTGTTATCAACATCTAGTGGTAGGCACAAACGGTAAAGCGCACATCTGGTCAATGGCCATTTCAGCCGTTCTAGAAAGGCTGCACTGGAGAAGTGCCATGCCACTTCTTTTGGTGGATCTTATCATGGGAAATCAAGAAGAAAGCCAAGCTGAGCACGGTTAAGTGAGAGAACAGAATGTCAAACTCAGTTGAGAGATTGAAATCCTTAATATGTCCAAAATTAGAGGTCTGCATGGTAGCTGAAGGAAACATACTTACGAGGTATTTGAAGGTAGATTATATGATGATTGATTTATGGTTCCTCAAGTTTTATTAGCAGTAGATTCTGTTCGCATGGATTTATAGTATGCCTCAGTGAGTGTAGAATACTGACATAATGATGACATTAAGGAGCTCGTATGAAAAATTACAGGTGCGTGGTGGCAACAAAAAGATTAAAATTGCCACAGCTTAAGTGAAGAGGAAATAGGAGACTATGGCTCATCATCTCAACAATGCGCAATGCGTTCCCGTAGGTCAATATACATGCTAGTGTAACAAGCGGTCAGCGTCACTTCTAATGAGGACTGAAAATCTACAGCAGTAATTGTATTTGAGAGGGAAGTGACTGGTTTCTACTAGAAATGTAGAATTATCTTCAATCAAAGATAATTTCTTGGTTGTATCTCCGGCTTCCAATATCCAACATCTTCTATTATATAAATAGGTCACCGTATGCTGATTCAATTAAAATAAACACCAAGAAGTGGAACATGTACCCTGGGGATCTGCTCCCCTGATTGGTAAAAGCTGGAGATGATGGTAGTTGTGGATCAGCGGCTGTATGCGGCACAATTTGCTTACAGGCAGACCAGTCAATTCATAGTTTTCTTGTTCACACGTCTGAGTTTGTTTGAAGGAAGTGATACCTCCTAAAAATCCTCTGATGAAGTTGCTTATCGGGAATATACTTCAATGATTGTAGGTTAAATCATTCAATAGTGACTGGAGGCATAAATATGTTCAAATTACGGTGCTAGTGTTTCTATTGGATGATGTTTTCGGATGAGTGTGTAGATTACTACTTGTGCACTCTCTGAGAGAACTTACTATGAAATCTCTGTTTGACAACGCTTCTATTGTTGGGAATACTTTTATTAGAAATATATATATATATATTTTTTCTCTAGACGAGTTTTTTTTTTTTTGTAAATAAACATGTTTGGTAACTTCTATTCCCGGAATAGGAAAAAAACACATAAGTGTGTTTGGAACATTCTTAATTTTTCTGATATTTTTCTAATCTTTTTGAATTCTTCTTTTAATTTCTTTTTTTCTTCCTCCTCTAGCTGGTTACTGACCCTCGTTGATGGTCAACGACCAGCCCAAGACTCATGGCAAGGCTGATCTTGCAGCGGCTGGGCGAGACTTGACCTCACCTAAATGCTACAAGGCCGAAAGGAAGAAGAAAAAAAAAGAAAGAAAAATGAAAAGAATAAAAGGAAAGAAATTATTCAAGGAACAAAAGTAAATTTTTTTTACCTTTTATTTTCGCTATAGATCTATATCTTGGCTATTTTTCTATTTTCGGGAGTAGAAAAATTAATTAACATTATGAAATGAATTCTTCTTGTGTTTCGAGAAACAAAAGAACAATAGCAAAGAAAAATTGGCAAGTTGCCAAAACGGACCCTTTGTAGAGGTGCCCTTGCTTTTGACAAGGCTGCGATAAGAGTTGGAAGTAAGCCGGATCCCCCGTATCTCAATTTATGCTTCCAATGCACCGACGAAGACGTGGTACTCGCAAAACTATCATTCTCTCGTCTTCGGGGATTCGGGGACTTGCAGGAGAGGGTGAAGCTAATGGATCTGCTTACCTCGGAGATGTGGAATTGGCCGTCAGGAGAGGAGTGTAGATGAAAGCAAAAGCACACGGGCAGTAAGTGAGGAACAACTACAGGGAAGACGCAGTCCGTCAGGTCTACAAAATCAAGCGGACTCTATTTGCCAATCTGTACTGTGATCGGATCATGCCTCTACCAAAAGAAGTCCGGGTCGAATGCTTGTTGAGAAGGTTGGACTAGCGGAATAAGCCGGCATTCTCTAATCTAGACCATTAGCATTAGCGCGTTTAACATCAAAGTGTCCACACTTTCGAATCAATCTACTGTGATGGAAAATGCCGTCACTTGATGAAACTCAGCTGTGCTCGGCATTCTTCCCGCCGAAGCTGAGGCTGCCAAAAGGGTAGTGCTCACGGTTCAAAGCCTGAGGCTTCTGCCCGAAGCAAGAGAGAGCTACTGAACTGCGCCGACTGTAGTCCCGATCCTGCTAGTTCGAGCCTTGCTGAATCGACGGGACTGTCACACGCCGTGTTTCTCTTGATTAGGAAGTCAGACCTGGAGGCTAAGCTCCTGGAGCGGTCTTAACACCGCATGATCTTCAGTTGGCATAAAGGGTGTGCACCCATGAAAGCGGTTCGTCCGAATCCACTGAATTTGCAAGTGACTGTCTTCGTCAAAGCATCTGAGCTGGAAAGATACAGAAACAGTCGGTCCCTCCATGTGCTTACAGCTGCGGCATCCATGGAGTTTTGCGAAAATCAACATATAAAGGCCCTGTGAATGCGTTACTGTTAAGCAATTTGTCCGAAAAGATGATGACTTTATGGTACCAAAAGATTTCTACGTGTACGTGATGTCCTTCGCAGCCACTTTTATCTCGGATTGGACTGTGTGGCCTTGGATTTTCAGTAATCTCTCGGTCGCTTCCTTGTGAATATACGATGAAATGGAGGAAAATTCTTCTACCATTGGAAACCCGCGCCTCCCTCATTGGATCCGCAATGTGTGGCAACTGATGTTGTCGAACTTGATATAATAACTTGCAAATTTCAAAGTTCGAGTTTTGGATGATCTCGATGAGGACCTTAGCAAGATAATTATCCGGTTGAATTGGTCTGCATGGATGTGAACATTGTGTATGAGACTATAAAGATTCGACGAGCTTGATTTCGCTTTTTAAAGACTTGTCAATATCTACTATTTAGGAATTTGAAATCAACCAATAAACTCCCTCTCTTTCTGATGCATGATGGCTACGTGCTGTATCTGTTAGGAGTTAAAAGGGAAGAGAAAATAATTAAAAAAATACGCACCCACAATTATATTTAGATGGAACGGACCAAACTGATTAGGAGGAATTGGTCCGATCTATTTCATGTTTATATTACATGTTTCTGAGTCACTTCGGACAAAGAAGAATTCAGAGAGGTCTTTAAAATTTTACTTTTCATTTATACCTTATTTTAAAATATCTTATTAATGCATAAATATCCTGATACGTTATTTTCCTTTCTATTTCATTGCTTAAATTCAAATGACATTACAATTCAAAAATTTTGAAAAGGACCAATTAGGGGAAGAAAGAATAGAAGGGAGGCAATAAGATTTGTCCCCCGTTTTTTCTCTTTCGTTATCGAGAACCGGAAGCGCCGCTTTTTGACTGCTGCACGCGTACATAAAGCCGTGCGTGTTTTGGCTGTATCTCTCACTCTCTCCGTGTCACTCTCTCTCTTTGACTCTGAAGCGAGGGAGAGAGGCAGAGAGGGAGGAGGGCGATGGAGAAGGCATTGACGAAAGTGAGCAGCTTGAAGCTAGGGAACTCTTGGATCTCGAAGAGGGCCAAGGAGGAGCTCTCCAACATCACCGAAGACATTTCCGTGAGTTCCATTTATCCTTCTTTGGCCCTGAGAAAAAATAAAGAAAGAAAAGCTGTGTTTTCTTCCATTGTGGTTTTTCCTGACAATGTGGACTTGAATGTGGTGTCCCCGAGTCCCCTCGCTCCTTCACCAGCGACGTCTTTCTGCGAGTCGGGTGAAGATAGGGACCGGGTGCGATGCCAGATCTGTGGATTTGAGGGGAAATGAGAGGGGATGTTTAGTTCTAGAGGGGACATTATCAATGTTTGTTTCTGGTTGGCAATGTAGCCGGATCTTTTAAGGGTAATTTTCACCTGATGCATTCAGAACACGAGGATCACGAGGCAAGATTATGTGAAAAGACGGCAGCTTTTAGTTGTCCTTGTGATGGGAGGGATCGAGATTTGAAGTGAATGTAGTGAAACTGGCTTCTTTGTTCCGAGTATGGGACAGCGGCTTTTCAGTGGGCTCTCTTGGGTGACTACTGCACGCCGTTCTGTGCCAATGGTTGGGAGCTGGGGTCATGGAATAGCTCCTTTAGAATACACTCCACTTAGTGGAATAAGACTTGGTTTGTTGTCATACAATAGCTTCCAAGTTGCAATTCAGCACTATTTTGGCTTCTAGTGTGCAACCCGACACTACTTTGAAATTTCTAAATTGCACAGTTCGTTTTCAAGAGCATTGTAGGCTAAGATTGCCATTGCCCATCGAAGAACATAACTGTTAAAACTAGTGTACTTCCTTTGGTTCATTGGATGAGAATCGATAAAGATCTTATTAAAATCAAGTTAAATCCCCATCCTTTCTTGTTAGCTTCATGCTAGTTGGCTCTCAGGACACTTGATGACATTTCTAGATTCGTGTCTTGCCCTGAGGATGGGTTCTCTGACACAACTGAGTCTTATGATTTGCAAAGGAGCCATATTGTATTTGCACCATGTTGACAATGACCTAGTTAAGTACCTTAAACTAGAATGCTTGAGAGATATGGCACCTCCAATATCATGTGAAATCAAGATTGGTAAAATGCTTGCAGAGTGTTGAATTTGCTGGTATATCTACTGATTAATTAGCTGAAAGAGTTTTGTACTCTGGTATCCATGGGCTGCAGTCATGAGCTGGTACAGTAACATGGCAAACCTAAGAGATTTGGATCAGCAATAAGAACTTTGCTTAACTATCTGAATTTTGTTAGTCAAGCATTCGTTATGTTTCAGGAGCTTGATGACATATTTATGCATGGCTTTATTAAGTCAATATTACTCTGAAGGACTATCAGTTTTTTCTAACTGGATTTAGGGAGTGCAAATATTGGTTTAAAAGATGCTATCTAGGAGAAGTAATTATGTGTGTTGTGTGGTCGGTGTTACCCAAGCAAAATGTTCAATTTATTATCTTGCAAGCTGTCTAGATGGTTTGCTGCTGCCAAAGAAATAAAACCTTTTCCTTTTTTCCAGTAAATAAAAAGACTTCCTTCTGATAAAAGACAATAATAATAATAAAATTTTCTTGATCGTGTCTTATTGCAGCTTGTCTCCAATGCTGTTGAAGAGAAGGCAAAATGGATTTTCAACAAGCTGAAGGGTAAGGAACATTTACTTTAGACCTATAGAAACAATCCAGATTTCGTCTTCAAAGTTGCCTATTGGTAAAAACTTATTTATATTGCAATCAATCAGATGGATATGTTTCCATAGCTTTGGGTAACTATCTTTACTATGCACTGATCACAGTAGAATTTCCTCCATTTCAAGAGAGAGATGAATGGTGTTTCTTTTAGACTTACTCAATAGAATTTTCTGCTGGATCTACTTAGCTGGCCAGCTGCTGTTCACTATCTTTCCTTTTCATGTTATTTGGCATCTGGAATTGTGTCATTATTAGTGCCATTAGTGATTGTATTGCAAGAACCGTTAGATTAACATTTTGCATTTTGATTTACTTTGTATATAGGAATCAGCCAGGGTTCTGTCTCTGCTTGCGAAAGCTTCTATTTGAATTATATAAGTTCATTTTGCTCTTTTGGGGCCCATGAAACATGTCAGTATATGTGTTGTAACTTGAACAAAGATTATTGTAAACCAATTAGCACTGTCGTTTTGAATAATAAATCCATTTCTCTATGTTGATCAATTATTTTTTCCTCAATTTTAGGAAAGCCCCAGAGAACCTTGCCAGAGCTTCTTCGAGATTATAACTTACCACCAGGGCTTTTCCCCCAAAACATAACTTGTTATGAATTTGATGAATCAAGGGCCAAGCTGATTGTCTACCTGCCCACTGTTTGTGAGGTCACGTTCAAGGACTCTTCTGCGATTAGGTATGCAACTCGTGTGAAAGCAATCCTGACTAGAGGGAAGCTCACTGGTATAGAGGGAATGAAGACTAAAGTCCTGGTATGGGTTAAGGTGACAAG
This sequence comes from Melaleuca alternifolia, assembly GCA_019926035.1. Lineage (NCBI taxonomy): Eukaryota > Viridiplantae > Streptophyta > Magnoliopsida > Myrtales > Myrtaceae > Melaleuca > Melaleuca alternifolia. The sequence continues at coordinate 4,187,927 of JAGKPW010002266.1, read as the reverse complement.
CGTGACAGTTGAGGGTTACAAGTCTGACAAAGTATGGTTCATGGCTGGCGTGAAGAAGTCGAGGCTGAAGGATGCCTATGAAATGCCCCGTGATGCCGTCAGAGTGGAAGAATTTTGATCTGCTAAGTAGCATCTCCTAATATATTTAGACGGTGAAGCATAGGTGCCTATATATTTGCATTATTCCAAGACCAAATTTGCAGCTCTACCATTTGATTTTGTTTATAGTTCTTAGTTGCCGCATCCGGGACGGATATTTCTCAAGTTACTGCTTTATGCCATTTATGACCGACGAGTCTAAGCAATATGATCAGCCATTTGTGGTAACTTCTCTCGTGGCCTGTGGAGATGTCCAATCCCCGATGGAAAGTTATCTACTTTAGCATTATCATGCTCTCTTCAGTTTGTGTAATGAAGAATGAACGAGTCGTTAAGAGTTTAGTGGGTAAAATGCATGAATACCAGCGAAAGAAAATCATCCCTCGTGACTGGGGTAAATGCTTAAAGAGGAGGTTTGAAGACTCCTCTCTTCTTGGCATCGGTTTATCAGACGTGATGTGTTTCGATTAGCAACTGTGCTCACCATACAACCGGGCAGTGCTCAGGCAAAAGAGAAGTTATACCATTCTGCTTCGGATAGATGATGAAAATTTGAACTTATCTGGACAACAACATGGTGTTGTTCGTTCACTTCTTCAGATGTAAATCCGCACCCTCTTTATCTATGGGCATGCTCAAATTTGAATGTGCTCTCATGAAAATTGGTTCGTTTCCATTCTCACAAAGCTGAAGTTAGTGTTCCATCCTAAATTTTACTCAGTTTTCTCACGCCTTATTTGGTCCATCAGAGGAATATTTCATGAGCTCGAAAAGTTACCTACTTATAAGGAGCTCCCTTAAAAATGAAAGAAGTTTTCCGCAAAGGATTCTGCAAGTTTTGGGTAAATTTAATACGAGGAATGACAGTTTAACAACAAATTTCACACGATCGGACCGTTATATGCAAAAACTTACAAAAGGTTAAATCTGTGTCCATCATCCAAATGCATCACAGTTTCTAGACAAATATCACCTTTAAGCCATGACATTCATAAATTCTACTTGTTTGAATGCTGCGCATGCAACTATGTTAGTCGATAGGACATTTCTCCCCTGTAATAACTGAATATGTCAATCGATGACAACAATGTCTTCAGTTAACCACCGGATATTACCACTTACGAAGAATTTGCAATTCTTCCTCTCTGGATCATTGAGATATAACATGAACTACCAGAGAGCAAAATCGTCAATCGCCATCAAAGATATTTCACTTATGTACAGAAATGTAAGGTCTCAAATGTCCAAACTTGAAGTAGATAAAAACCCTATGTAAATGGAATAGAAGAAAAGAAAATCATTACGACTACCACATTAACAAACTTTGTTTCCCCTTGATTCAGCCTCAGAATCATGCGGCATGTTCGTCCGGAATAAAGAAATCAAACCTTACATCCACTGAACCAGACCTCTCCCCGGTGTCTTTGTACTCGACATTCGTTATTGCTCCAACTTCATCCTCATCTAGATATTCTGGCTTCACCCTTCTCACAGGTACTGTGACAGAATATACAGTTCCAAGGTCTGCATCAGTAGATACGGTTAGCTGGACTTTATCCTGGGACTCAATTTCCACGAAGTCTGATAGAGCGTGAACAATGTTGGTGACAATTTTCTGCTTTGCTTCATCACTGACCGCGCATCTATCAGAGAAGAGAATCATCTTGAGTCGCTGCTTAGCAATCCTTGCATTGGAGCTCTTTCTAGTCATCCGAGAAGGAAATACTATCTTCCAAGCTAAGCTTAAACGCTCAAAGAAGCTCATGTTAATGGCATTCAGAAGAAAACTCTCTGCTTCTTGGCTAAAAGAATTTGGCGACAGCTGATGATCTCCTGTGAAACCAGAAAGCCGTTTTGACGGACCACGTATAGTGCTACTCTCTAGCACTAAACAGGGCCACTTCAGTGAATTCTCACGAATGTCAGATCCTCCATTCAAGGAACCAGAAAACTTTACCTAAAAGGGCAACAAAAGATTGAGTTTGACACTTAAGTTTTCCCGAGAAAATTGCAGATCCTCAATCCCTCAGAAAACAAAACTGGAGCTGTATCTTCAACTTTTATTGAAAATTTTAATAAAAAAGTAAAGGGTAATAACATGTCATCCTGTCTGAAATATATCTATGCCGTATTAACATCAGGCAGAACATCTAGTTTTTCTTCTTTGAGGCTTCATTATCACAGTATGTGGTGAACTGGTTAAGTTTGTTCTGTAAGGAATAGGAGAATGTCATTGTCACAGAATGACGGCCACTGTTGACAAATTGAGGAAGCCCAGCGAGTAAAATAAAACTATGCTTAGAAAACATTGATGAACTATATAATAGAAATTTGAACTTAACTAAAAGAAGAGTAGAGGTCCTCTGACCTTAAGTAACCTCAAATTGTAAAACTTGATGATGCAATTAATTTTTTAAAATTTCGTATTCATATTAGTATATTACCCCCGAAGTCTAGCACATCACTAACAACTTATATAGAGGCATCTATAGATTAGCTCTTCTCCACACCCTGGCACTTATTACCACTCAGGGAAAACAGATAGCATCAGGTCCTAGTAAAAGATTCGTTCTTACAGAATCAATTGACAGAAAGACACAATTTATTGCCATCAACACCACGCCTAACCCATCCTGTTCCAACCACCAATAGCCATATATTCAACTGATTATCATCCACACAAGGGGCAAATTACGATAAATGTTATCCTCAGTAAAATAACATGCTTAAGTAGTGTATATACTACCAATTAACCTATCTAACTAACAGGTAGAGGGCGACAAAGGAAGGTGATAGCTTGCTTAAAAGCTGCCCTTCACATGGAGATAATTTTCTTTTACCAAAACCTTTCAACACATGTCAATCAAGGCCCAGAAATGAGTAAACTTAGTAAAGATCCAAAAGGTGAGACATGCAACTAGGAAATCAAAGACTAATCAAATGCATTAAAAAGGAGAGGAGCAAAGGAACACCCAGTCAACAAATGTGGCCAATTGGCGTCTAGAAACAATGGCAGAACCAAGGTTCAAGCAAAAAGATTGGCCCGGGGATTCAGTAAGGATGATATAACTAAGTTAAGTCCCCATATTCTACAAACTAAAAAACGCACTTAGAGGAGATGAGAATCTATTCGCGAGGGCAGTTTGGCTGTGAGAGTGTGCATTCTGGTTAACAGAGGAACGAAGTAACCCTACAGACAACAAAAGCCTTTAATAATTTAACCAGCCAGATATAATCAGGGAAAACACAGCGGTTTTAAGAATTTGGAACCATGAAATGATAAACAGGCGAGTGCCCACAATTCCTCATGTAAACCTAAACTGCTATGACAAAAATTCACAATCCCAAAAGCCCGCATCTCCGAAGCAACACGAGACGGAGACAAGGATACCATCAGGACATCAGAAAGTATATACAAGAATTTTGTAGGTATCAACAGGTGCCAATCATACAGCTCGAATGTCAAACTACACGCTCAATTTGAAAACTAAGCTTACACAACGAGAAGGAAGAAAAAGACCGAATAAATCAACCGCAGCATTTCGCACGGCGACAGCCAAAACCCTCAAAAAGGCTGGCGGATTCTCAGTCCCTCCCCCCCCCCAGTTCGCCAATTACGCCATCGCTCAGCCAATCAATTCTAGCGTCCAGTAAACACATTGCAGCGCTGCGAACTCAATTCATGACAGAGACGGAACCCACAACGAGAAATGCATGAAATTTCAGCTCGACGTTTGGCAGAAAAGAGCTGAAACGGGCGTCGAGACAAAGATAGTACCTTTGAGGTCGAGAAGGGAAAAGAGGTTCGGACGGGGCGGGAATGGTAAGAGCCGAGAGTAGCAGAGACCTTCAGATCCCCAGCAATCGCCATTTTCACGACTCGCTTCTCTCCTTTCTTTCTTCTTCTACTTCGGTGTTTCGCTTCACTAGCTCACTTCGTAGCTCTTCGGGGTCGTCACAACGGGCTCACCTGAAACGTCGACGGCCCGGTATGACGTAAGTGCCGGGCAACGCCATACTTCTTCAGGCTCAACTCAAGCCCATGGAACTGGCTGGCCCGGCCCATAGGTTCCTCGCGACGTGGTTTCGCTTCATCTGCCACTATGCGTAGAGAGTTTCGATTCTATTCTTTATCTCATGGGAGACGCCACACTTTGTGATTATAAACGTTGTGCATAGACAAGGAGATCTCGAGGTTCAAATGCATTGGACTCGCTATTTCCGTAATTTCCAAAGTCATATTTGTTATTTCATAAGTGACAGTCCTATTCAATAATTGAGGTATCTGGATAAGGGATAATTTACATTCATGTAGATATTATTGAGGCCAAAGTCGAGAGACTTTACACTTCTTTCCTTGATACATGCGAGTCCCCCACTCTCCCCATCGCTTCCTAATCATCTCCCGTGGCTTGGATGTTGATGAACTCATTGATCTCAAGTAGCGTGACAATGTAGAGCTCAATCTTTCTGGTCGAAAGCCACATGCATCTCCACAATGCTCCGTGCAAAGGCGTGTGCACGAGAGAGAGAGAGAAAAGAAGGGTTGAGATGAAGCCCGAGGACGAGACATTGTCATTTAAAAGGAGGCTTTCGAGACATGATGATGGGCCGAGAAGGTGGCCAGAACAACTGAGCAATGCCTTAGGTTTCTATGGCTTTAGGATTTCACGAGTACTCCAAAAGAATTTCTAGGGGCAACATTGGCGGTTCGTGCATAAATAGGGGTCTCTCCTCCTCATGCGTATCATCTCGCAAATTGAATACAAGAAAAGCAATGTAGCACTCTCTCGCAAAACATTTGAGTGAGCCATAGATTGAGGGGGAGGTTGAGCTCACTCGACTCTAATTTCGGGTGAACGAGTTCGAAAAATGTCTTAAGTATTGTAAGGTAGAGATTTTAAGTGTCCAACCGTGATACGATAACTTCATTTACATGAGCAATGACATCAGGTAAAGCGTTTAAGAGGCTGGACTTTAGAGAATAGTTACATAGATCACATCAAAACTTAAGCCAACCATAAGCAAAGCCCTATTGTGTGAGTCTTTTAAATTTTTATAGCCATTCAAGTAGTACATCTTGAGTTTTCACTCTCACTTATAATCAGCTTACTTTGTAACATATGATCGTCCTGCTAATATAAATTGAGAACAAGTAAAAAATAAAAAACTCAAAACTATGTTAACTGTGACATATTTATCTTTAATTTTTTTTTATAACATATGAACTCCAAAATATGTCCATCACGAGACATTCACTCATAACTTTTTGTTTTGCAATATAAAAACTCTAATCTCCCACTTATCAATACCTTTATCATTCATAATATGATTTTTTCAATTAAAATAATGACTTTTATTTCATCTAAAATCACATAAATGCCGTGTCAACACAATTGGCTTTTCAGTGATGATATAAATAGATTCTTGGGAAAATGTCAAATAAAGACCTAAAGTTGAACCATTTTTTCAAAAGAGGACCCAAAGTGGATCTTATATCAAATAAGGACCCGAAGTAACCAATTGGTCTCAAATAAGGACCCACCTGTGCTGGCCGGCCAAATGTTTGCCGGCCAGCCAGCATGTGCAATTCACATGACTGCAGCCAGGGTCATTTTCGTCCATGGACTGTTTCTTTTCTTATTCTCTTTAATTTCTTTTCAAGGTTTCAATCAACTTTTGTTTATATTTGTGTTCTTCTTGGATGAACTTCGCCTGAGATGAGAATGTCCAAAAAGAAGCAGAAGATGATGAACAAGAAGACCCAGATGCAACTAAAAATGACTTTCTATCAAATTTAGCCCTAAACCCAGTCTCCATTTGTTCCTTCATCTCCGAAATCTCTACCTATGTCGCCTCCAGCTAGGGCCTCAACCTCTCGTTCGATGCTTCAAGCTCTCTGATTTGCTTCACTAACTTCGCAATCTCAGTCGTCTTGGAGCAAATCATGCCCTCGAGCATGGGGACGAGCTCGAGGGACGCTGTCTCTAGGTCGAGCTTGTGCTTGAGGAGCTCGAACTTGAGGCGCAGCTCGCAGACTAGAAGAATTAGAGCAAAGCTACATAGAGAGAGAGAGAAGCTTCAGTAACTAAACTCGCTTGGATTATTGGAAGATAGAGAAATTTGGGGATTAGGGCATCTTTTTAGAGATTTTCGAAATTTCTGATTATCTTCGGAAAATTTAAGAACAATTGGAAATTGAGTTCAGAGAATTTGGGGGAAAATGCAATGACTTCGACACTTAGAACGGAGATGAACCTTGGTGCTAGGTGAAGCTGGTGCACCGTCGAGTCGATGCTGCTGCAGTCCACTTTCACCATGAAACAAGAACACACGCAGAGAGAGAGATCCCCAGATTTGGGTCTGAGAAAGGGAGATTTCCTCCAAGTGATCCTACACTTGCTTTCCATCATTCTCAACTAATTTTTTTTGACTTTGTCCTTCATCTCCGCTGAAATGACGAGGCTTCTTCTCGAACTCCAAATCTCTTTGTTTGGGTATGAGGACGCTCTGTGGAGAAGAAGGAAGAAAAAAATTGAAGAAAATTAATAATAAGAACAACATATTGAGACGAAAATGACCCTGGCTGCAGTCATGTGAATTGCACATGCTGGCTTGGCCGGCAAACATTTGGCCGGCCGGCACAGTTGGGTCCTTATTTGAGACTAATTGGTTACTTCGGGTCCTTATTTGATATAAGATCCACTTTGGGTCCTCTTTTGAAAAAATGGTTCAATTTTAGGTTCTTATTTGACATTTTTCCTAGATTCGTAGCATCATTCATTGACGAAATGTAAATACGTCGTATATGTATAAGTTTGAAATTTTCTGTATTACAGAGAAAAGTTGAAGTGAATATGTTATAGCGAACATGTATCGATGTTTCTTGTTCCCGAAAAAAAAAAGAACTTTCTTCTTTGTCCGGTGCGGACGACGCTGAAACGACCGAACAAAGAACCACCCTTGGCACGAGAAGAAGGAAGACAAGCACTTCCCTTTATCGGGTTCGCCTCCGAATCCGTGAATGGGGAGATGGAGAGCCGCCTCTCATCTCCTCGCCCGCGTCGCTAGTTCAACCCCTAAGCCCCACTCCTTCTCCGTCGTCTCCTCTCGTCCTCTCCCTCTCCCCCCAGCTCCGTCATCGCGCCTCTCGATCTTCGTTGACTCAATCTTCGCCAGGCCTCTCTCTGCGGTTGCGGCCAGGGCCTACTCCGACGGCGAGGAACTGGGCCCTCGATTTCAGGACTCGGGTAGCCCCTGCTTGTCGCCGATCAATGACGCGGATGAATCGGAGAACATTCCCATCAAGTCCTACTTTCTTTCCACCAGGTCTGTTCAAGCTCGACCCTGTTCTTTTTTTTTTCTTTTAATGAGTGTTGATTCGTGGCTAGATTGTTTTGGGTTGTTTTTTCCATTGATGAGGCCACTGTATTTAGTTCAGTGCTTGCTTTTTTGTGTGGTTGCTGTTGGTTTTCTCAGATTAATGGTTTTGGCAGTATCGATTTGAAGAGCCTCCAAGCAGAGAACTTAGGGAATGTACTCCCTCCCACCTCTCGCTCCTCCAATTACATTACCCTCAAATATTCTGCTCTCCCGTCAGACATTAGAGTAAGACGGCTCATTTACTTTGTCGGTTGGACTTTATATGATATCTGGAGTTTTGCAACATGTAATTGGCGGTGATCATGGTCAACTTGAAATAAGGTAGTCCGTGTATTATTGCTGGTAGTCAGTGTCACACCAAAACTCTACAAGTACCGGAGAAATGACACGCCCGTCGTCCTACTCGAAGGATGCAGTCTTAAATACTCAACCAACATTTACCTTTTAACAAAATAAATATCCATCTGTATATCTCATCAAAATTCAACTCCCACTTCTGTGAGAAGGGCAGTGGACAGAAATGAGCTTCTTGACCTCTCATTTGTTTGAGTTCTTTAAGAATTGGTTCCTGGTCCTGGTCAGAGACCACTGTGTTCGCGTCAACTGATACTGCCCTGCAGAGCAGCTTTGGCTGAAACTCAAGCATTTTTTTTGGAAATTCTGCCTCTGGCTGAAGAACCTGAAAAAAGAAAAAGAAAAAAGAAAAGAGATGAATGGTATGAGTTGAGAAAGTTGTATATTATGTATGAAATAGTTCTTGTTGGGTTTGGTTTGTTAGTTTAAAGATGTCTTTTTGGTTGACTTGTTCTATCCTATTACCAGCTTGCTGTCTTAACAAATATATAGATAGATAGATTGATATCAGGTTAATGTTGGTTATGTGTTTGAGGGTGCGTCCTTCCTATAGGAGGACAGCCATGTCATTTCTGCTATACTTGTAGAGTTGGGGTATGACAGTCAGCGTCTCACCTTGTGGTCATAATTCTCAGGCAAGTCACTTCGCTCTGTCGTGATGTCACGAGATTTGCAATATTGGATGTTTCGGACTTAAGTGCATGTGTTTAAGCTGGCAAAACATTGAATAGGGCTTAGCCAGGACTTTGCATATCATCTTAGTTTTTTTTTTTTAATTAACCACTTTCTTATCTAAATTACAGAACTTGATTTCACTTCTGCAAGCTCATGATGATGACAGGGCTTAATGATGTCTTCTAATTCGTGGATGGATGAGTGATTTCCATTGCTCTGGACACTGCAACATAAATTGCAACATTATGGGCTTTATTGCATTAAATATCTATATGAACTACATAATAGATTGATATAAATGTTGCAATTTTAGATTTCTTCTTCTTTTTACTTAGTTCATGATTGTGCTGATCTTTTCTGTGATGATGATAATAACAAGATGACATTTTTAGGGTCTTGATGCCAAAGAGAGAGCAAGTCACAGCCGTTACGTGGTCATATCTCAATATGGATCTGTCATTCTGTTCAACATTGAGGATCGCGAAATTGAAGTTTATCTGAAAATAGTGAGAAGGCATGCCAGTGGATTGCTTCCACAGACATGGAAAGATGGTAAGTTTTATTGTGGGTAAATCATTTCTATTTCCGGATACTTTAACCTGGTGAAATGAACTCTTTGTACTCATGCTTTGTAATGTGTTTTCTCTCAGGATGTGCATAACTAGGTTCTTGCAAAAGCTACTTAAACTTCTAAAATATCTTTATTGGTAAATTCAGTTCCAGTGGTTAATTCAGCTTCCAACTTTTCGTGGCAACTTGAAATCTGCATGTTGATGAGAAATGAGAACGTCCTCTCTGATTGAATTATCCACTTGTGTAGAAGAATACTTTGTAACCCTGACATCCAGTTTCCTAAGGCCTCACAGTCCATCTAAATATGGAAGAGATGTTGTATGGTTACATGGTCTAACGTTTTCAAATTGCCTACCTTCATGCATGTAATTTTGTTAGGCACGCCATTTTTCATGATCCAGGGGTAGATGCTAGAACTATGCTCATACGGGCGATTGAGCTTCATTTGAATTGTCAAATTTTATTTCCAGATTATGCTGTGAAGGAGCAGCCGCTGTTAGATGGGGACATGGAGGGTGGCCCTGATTATATTGTTCTCAAAGCCTTGGATACTGATGGTATCCGAATTATTGGAAGTGTTCTTGGTCAAAGTATTGCTTTGGATTATTTTGTTTCACAAGTAAGTCTTTTTCTGAGCTTTATGAGGACTCATCCTGGGAACATTGTTCTGGTCATTTGCCAAAGGCAGTTGCTGGCTTCTTTAGCTGCTGCGTGGCTCTTGTATATCTTCTACATGCAAATGTTAGTAGATTATGGCATATAAATTTTGAAAATGCACAACAGTTTCTCATCTGCATCTAATAGAACAGTGATGATCGAGTCCTTTTCTACTTGTGGGATTGACTTGTCACCGGCTCCTATTATGGTTGCTTTTTTTCGGTACACTTCATTGAGGCAGTTAATAATTAAGGCTAAAAATGTAAGTCTCTGGCACAGATTGATGGCATGGTTGAGGAGTTTGCCTATATCAATCGGAAGATGGAGACCACAGGAACATTTACAATGGATAGGAAGAAGCTCCTTCAACTTGTTGGGAAGGCTAATTCAAATCTAGCTGATGTGATTCTCAAAGTTGGTCTTTTTGAGAGGTAATAACCTATATTAGCTCGGCGAGTGTCAGATGCCGTCAAGATGCTTGAATGTTCTTTCTGTTAATTATGTGAGATTAAGTAGGTGATGGGAAACCTATATTATTTAGAATTCTATAAAACAAGTTTGTCTAGAAGTATAGCTTTGTAAGTCATCTGCTTTACGGTTGTCTTTCCGAGTTCCCGTGATCTGTGTGCCTGTGTAGGTTAGGAAATTTAAGATCTCTATGTCCTGTAATTAAATGGGTCATCGAGGTCAACCCTTTGCCTTGATTTTATAAGCCTTCAGAAATATAGGTTTTGCTAGCAATCTTCATTTTATTGTCATATGCAGATCAGAAATTGCTTGGAGGGAAGCAAAATATGCTCAGATATACGAGTATCTGAGGGAGGAGTATGAGGTCACACAACGCTTCGGTAATTTGAATTTCAAGCTAAAGTTTGTGGAGGTATTATCTCTTCCTCCATGCTTTTATCCGTCCATCTTTTCTTAAGGATTCTCAATGCATGGCCCATATGAGATCTTGCCTTCAAGTACTTAGGAAATTGCTTTGTAAAGAGCTCACACTTGTTGTGCTTGTGGTTACTTAGAGCAGAAGAAGAAAGTAGATGTAGCTTGGTTTTTTTCATACATACTTCTAGTCATTTCTTTGTGAAACTTTTCTGAATTTGGTGATGAATTTTCTTATTGCAGCACAATATACATTTTCTTCAAGAAGTCCTACAGAACAACAGATCTAATTTGTTGGAGTGGTGCATCATTTTCCTACTAAGCATCGAGAATGTCATATCGCTTTATGAGATTCTTAAAGACTCAATTCAAGTCCCTTTATGATCGGACAAGCAATTGGAAGAATCTGGATGAATGTTGTCAAACGTCAAACTGTCAAACGTCAAACTGCACAACCAATCATTCTTTATTCATTAGAAAGTAGTCCAGCAACAAATGGAGAATATGTAGAGACTGCCATGTACTCCCTTTTTCTAGGTCATGGCCTAGTCTGTCTTCGCAAATAAAGAACAAGAAATTTTGGTCATACATTTATTCTTATTTCTCAGCTGTTGTCTACTTAGTTATGCTTCAGCAAGTCTGTCAATGCAATTGCTCTTTTTTAATCGATTGACGTTATGCTGCCAATTTGAAAATTCTCTCGAGGAAAGTCAACAGCCTTAGTTCATCTGCATTTTATCGTGGGAGGGAAAATAGATTTCTTGTAGCAACACGGCGGTCAAGTTCAGTTGGTTGAACTAGCTACTCGATTCAATAGGTCGGCTGCCATTTGTGGAACTTCTTGTTGATCGTTAGGCAATTACATGGATCAAAGATACAATACTATTGATGGTTAACCGTTTGCATCAATACTGAAACTTTAAGAAAAAGAACCGTCTTCTCCCGAAGCTCCAAAGCTTTTCTTGTTCCTGTCTTCACCGAAGGGAGAAGAGATGCAGTCTCATTTCACATGTCTAGATAAAATGAAGCAAAAAGTTGACAATGTATGCTTCCAAGTCCATTCAGTGGGTTGATGGATTGTAAAATTTTATCTAACAAATCAACCCATAATAGCGAATATTTCCCCCCTCCATTCTTCATTGGCCATGCCTACCCAGCAAACCGAATGGCTGTTCCAAGCCAGTCGTCAGGTATGTTTCCTTTCAAATCCCCGCTCAATGCCCTAATCGAGTGGGTTGTTGCCACCTGAGTCCATGAAGAAGAAAATCTGAAATTGTTGATCTCTTGCTAGCCGGTAAGTTAAAAAAGCAACCTTGAAAAAGTAACCTTCACAATGTAAACATCAATGCCAAGCTTTGCAATAATTGCAGCTTCCGAGATCTTGGTTTTCATTCCCCCAGTTGTATCATGAGCAGCTACTGTCATTTTAACTGTTCACAACAATTGATACCAAGTGAATTGTATGTTGAAGGGTTAGTTATGACGTGGACCTAATCAAGATCAACTCATGTAGACCCAAACAAAGAGATAATGACAGGCTTCATTCAAATTTATAACGCGCAAAATTCACATGCGGTTTCATGTTGTCAGAATGAAATCAGGCATCAAAGGAGCATGGACATGTGTTTATGCCCTAATTGTCTCTTCAACTGACCATGATTGTCCTCAAGAGATGGTTTCACAACAGACCAACTCCCATCTTCTCTCACAGCTGTTGCATTCAAAAGATTTGGTTATGGGTTGCAATTCCGGAAGTTTGATTCAATAATAATGTCCAATGTTAATCTGCGACTCAAAAGTGAATGCTCACCAATCTCCCTAAGGAGCACAGCATCAGGTTCTGTGGGAGGACGGTCATATACCCCAAGTACATCTGTCTTTTCATTAATAGGATAACATGCTTAAGATATCCAGCTTACAATGAGGAATTAGGGGTTCAATATTTATCTCTATGCCTGCTCACAATAGCTGATCAGTTGACGTTTATCTCCAGTATAGTTGATTTTTGAATTTAGAAGCTTGGGCAGCAGCTAAATATTCACGTATTTAAATGATGTAAATAGTGTTACATTTGCAGACATGGTAAAACTTAACTCCGTGCATGTTTGGAGCGACTAACAAGAATGCCAAACATTTTAAGATGACAAAATACCATGCAAGGAGAGATGCAAATCATTATCAAGTATGCATGGTGGATACAAGGAAAACCACATAATCGGGCTTCAAATGCTCTGCTAGATGACGTATGATAACATCTCCACTCAATATAGTGCAGCCCTGGTAAAATAGAGAACATGGTACTGCATTATCAGTCATAATTAGAGAGGTGTGCAAGATTAGAACTTAAAAATGAGATAAGCAACCTGTAACTCATCAAGCACTGCATCTCCATGAAGAACCTGGAAGTCATGCGGAATAAGCAAGTTTTAGCTCATTTAATGTCTAAGCAATTGTGTACTACTCATGTCTGCCATGGCCAGGCAGAATGAAGTAGTGATTGATAGCGAAATGACGTTGACAATACTAACGTATCTGTTACATCCCAGTCAAGCACAAACCATAAATATAGTATAGATGCACTCCTTCCATTTTCTCTGCTTTGATATTTGCCCTAAATCAAGATAATTTGACTAAGCCATGCTACACATGTTTTCATGACGAAAAGGTCTTTCAATTTGATTTCTTAAGCAGTTCATTGCTGAAGGTAATGTCAACTCATCAGAACTATAGACTTTGCTTTTTAATTTTAGACTTGGATCTTTTTAATTATAAAACAACTTGAGCGTTACAAATTATGCAACACTTACATTTAATGTTCTTCTAAATCATGAAACATTTTCAAATAAAAAACCTATAGTTGTTCATTTCAGTGGAAAAGTCATAAGCAAAAGTCAAACTCTCCACTCAACAGACCCTTTTCCTTTCCCATGAGTGAGAATAATGGAAGTGACTATCATGGATTGTTTTAAGAAATGGAAAGCTCGTTCTTTTTTTTTTTTTCAATGACTGCTCATTTTGAGTGAATCTGACATCTGAAACAAGTTTCTTGCATGAAGTGGATAATAATGAAACTGAAGAAATATATATTTGCCGCATCATGACATAATTTTTTTGCTCTTTTAAGAAAAATCACATCGAAAAAATTCACCACAACAGTCTGTCACTCTGGAACACAAGAAGTTGTGAACTTACAGGGATGAAACCTGAATCAAGAGCCTTAGCCACTGTGGACGAATTGGCTGAGGCAATCTGAAAATATTAACAGCTGAGGATCAGAAAGGAACTAAGAACCCCTCATAAGAAATAAATAAAGACCAAAGAAAAGTTGGCTTATATGCTGAATAGGTTTCATGAAGCAGTCAAGTGATCTCTCTATATGTTGGTACAAAAAATATAGTCTCTTAAGGTGAGTCTGACATTCTTTTCACGAGTCGACCATCCACATGAATAGGGAGATATTCCAATAGAAGGGAGACCCGCTGCAGCAAATAAAACTCCCAGTCAGCATTATCTTTATCTAGAGATCAAGTCCAGAAACTGAGCTTTGGATCACTTTCCAAAATTTTTAAGAGTTGCAATCTTACAATAGTGAAATAGCAGATAGTAGAGTAATTCAGATGCAAAGTGTGGCACATGTTTGAAGGTTGGCAGAATATTTGGTGGTCAGTGTCAATGTAAAGATAAACTTCATTAACAAATGAGCCCATTAATTGAACATCTCAAAACAACTCAATGAACCTGTATTTCATTCAACTAAACGGAATATCGGCCTCTCAAGTTTGTGCTTGGTGAACATAGAATTTCATGAATGGCTGCATAGTTTTAGTGGGCTCCTAGCTAAATTTAGCACCCATTTTGGGCACTGTAACCTTAACCGAACAAATTAACTGACAGTTTTCTTCTTGTAAGTCAGTTTTTGAGACATGAGTTTAGTTCCGATTGGAAGAAACGAAGGCGGACACACAGACAAGAGAAAAAAACTGCAGTAAAAGTTGGACACTAAATGTGAACCACTACCTCTTGCTAGAGCTCTAACAACTTCAAGATTGAGTGTGCTCACCTGTATGTTCGAATAAAGAAAAGAAAATAGTAGTTATAAACAGAAAATACACAATATGGCCAGGAAAAAGAAAATAAAGTATCTAATTTTCACTAAAGACTTGATGGAGTAAAGACAGAAGCTTGCATCTCCAACATGAACAGCACATTTGATGCCTGCTGGAAAATCAGAAGCATCTTGAGCACTCAATAAATAATGAATAACAACTTGTAAATTGTTATATTTGACAACTCATGAAATGGTGGCATTGGTATGATAGAAGCAAACAATAAAGCTGTCATCCAGTGTCATCAAGCATCATTGTTTAGTTGGTGACAACAATGTAATGCTCATAAAGCTTTTAGTATTGGATGACTGGAACGGCTTTGATTAGCATGTCAGTCCCAACAAACTTTTTACTATTTTGAAAGACAAATGACAATGAAAAAAGAGATGGTGATTCTTTTCCTGTTGCCAGCACACTCCTATGTTAAGGTGAAGACCATGCTTGGAAGAATAAAGGTAATAAATTAGTTCCCCTGGTCGATAGGAAAGTAAAGTCTCCATAAGGGAGGGATGCCAAATGGGAAATCATAAAGTATGTAAACAGGATGGCAAACAAAGGAGTTCCATTGATCTTTAGAATATTTAGGTTGTCCTTCTCCAGGAACTGGGATATCACATGGTGAGCAAAGTCACTTCTAATTGTTTACCAATTCTCGTTTGCTCCGCTTGAGAACTGAGACATCATGTTCGTTACAAGATGACTTCCAACTACTCAAAATAACACCCCAAGATTTCATCCAATGACCAAAAAAGGATCACATCCTGGAAGGGTGAAATGCCCAGATTAGACGGGATGTTTTGCATCTTATCTTTCTTCTTTTCTTATTCTGTTCGTTTAGGGTTCCAAAGTAAAAGAAGCAATTTCTTGAGGTAATACTTATCAGAATGAACTACTTATATCAACGATCATGCAGATATGCATTAACGTTACAGAGCCATTTTCAGAAATTAAAAGTACCTGCAATAATTATAGCAGCCAGACATGCAGAGACACTGTGAATGGATAGATTCTTCAATGGAAGAGAGAGAAATGAAGCTATTACAGAAATTGAAGACTGTTTCTCACTGAAATTCGTGTAGCAACAAAACCAGCCTTCACTATAGGTTGTTTCAAGCCTCCCTTATGAACCCCAGATTGGCTAGCCTGAAAATGCCCGAAAGAACCTGAATTCCATGTTACAATTCAATTACACACGAAACCACAAAATCCTTGGACATAATATAAATGAACTTGTTTTTTATAGGAGCAATTTAGTTTGCTCCTCCCCATATGTTGGAAACTAAAGATCACAAATTTAGCTTGCTCTTCCTGATGGGAAAGATTGTAATCACTGTGCGATATCTCAAGCCTTATAAAGTAACAAGAAATAATTAGCCTGCTTAACAAATCCTTCCAGACCCAAAATTTAGCAATCAATTACTGACCTGCTCCATGGACAACAACGAAACTGCTTAACTCTAACAACTCTTGGTCTCCAAACTCATCCGCATTGACGGATATCTCCAACTTTCCACTCCTCTTGCTCCAATCCATCCCTGGAACCTTTGACGAAGAAGAACCTGAGATCATCACTTGCCTAAGCTGGGTCGCCACCATCTCAAGATGAGCGTCATTGATCTTCTCTAAATCATTTTTGCAAGTGATAGCCGCTCCTCCTGTGCCGCGGACATGGCATATCATCATTTGTTGAAGCCAAATAAGAATCGAACAAGACATCGCTATGTCAGCTTTATATTGGTATCCCCCCAATGGCAGCACCCTTGTTTATTGCTCTCTCCAATATCAAGAAACTAACAGCAGGTCAAAGAAGCAGAACATTGTTTTTTGCACTTTCAATTGGTCCATGCACGTGTAGCTTTGCGAAGAACAGAGGTGCACCCAATGACTTTGCAACAAAGAGAAGTACAAATCTTGGCACAAGAGAACTGATTGAGACGAATAGACGAACATGAGGTAAGCATGACCCGGTAGAACGGGTCAGGCAAGAACATTCACGCATTGGGCGTGTGAAGCGATTCATAATATAGAAGAAAAACGACTAAGAAGAAAGAAAGAAAACTGGAGGAGTAGAGACGAAAGAAAAGGAGAGACCAAGTTTAACGATGCATCGAAGTGGTTTCACGATGCTGGGGTACTCCGGTTGCTGCTGGGCCATCACTGCGCTCTTGGGTCTTATTCGAGCTCTTTGCTCGCTTTCTTCGTCAAAGACACGCTCTTTGCTCCTGTTCGAGCTCTCTCCCTTCTTCCTTCAGCGAAGACACTCTCTTTGCTGAAGAGAATGTCCCCAGCTTTGTGGGTTCTTTGCAGTTAAAACTGGAAAACGAACGAGCCGACTCAAAGTCAGATTCTGATCAAGATCCGAGCTCATATGAAACCAAGATCGTTATATCGACAAATCAAGGAAGATGCATCTGTGACACAAGGTGACATAATTGGCGGCCATGGGTTATGTCGGATTCGTACATCCTGTAAAGGGTTAAGAAAAGATCATTGAATGAACCACGAACCTCGGAGAAGATGCTGACCCTCGTCCACGCCATTCTAAAGTTCCGCATATGAAGCTAGAGAAGAGTCAAAGCTTCAAGCTTTACAGTTCCGGCAGATTCGGTTCGACGTGCTAAAATTCCTCTAGTGTGGTATAGATATCAAGAGGCTCTCTATGGAGAGCTATAGAGAGGAGAGAAATGAAAAATGACAGAGATGTTGGTTAATTTATCAACTGAGTATCACATTAATTTCCGATTCAGAAATTGTGTTTGATAACATGTACGTAATTTCCCAATAAGTTATTTTTTGGATTAGCCATCTCATCTGAAATTTAAATAATCTTTTACATCGAAATATCTCTCCAATTTAGATTGTCATAAGATGAGTACACGAACGACCATATATGCTCACGCTCGAAAAATAATAATTATTACGTCCGAGTCAAAGATGGCAAAAATATTGGATAGCATGTTCATTGATGCATGATAATTTTATCTAGTCATGTAATAAATAATGATACGAATTTTTTTTTATATTTTTATTTTCTGAAGTCTATCCAATAAAAAAAAGCATTAATATGCGGAACTTTAACTAATGATTGAAAAAACATCCTGAGCTACAATCGAGAGATGAGCTTTGCAGAACATCACCAATAAAAACTATCTTGTTGATCGGATTTTCTTGTTCTTTCCATTTGCGAGCTGCAACAATCTCATATAACAGCCTGCCAAACAGTTGAAAAGAAAAGAATTTGAGAAATTGAAACAAAAGAATTGAGAAATGTGCTATGAAATCAACAAAAGGTCTTCTGTACATTCGCAGATAGCTGCATCGCTGATTTCAGCAAACACATGCCGGAAGATGTGAGGAATAGATGCAAGGAGCCTACTTTAATCCCATGTGGAATGAAGCAGACCTAGGAAGTCCAGTCTGAATGCATATATACAAAGTCCTAAACGCCAACAACTTTGTGCATGGATGAACTTGGCCTTGAGATGGGGAGAACAGATTCACTTTCCTATCAATGTCAGACCCTAGTGGAAAAGCCAGATCACTTATATACAGTGCTATCAATGCCACCTTACGACGGTTTACTTGCAAAGTATGTAGCATGTTTGAGTTCAAGACACTAAGGACCCCTTTACAGCAGCATACATCCATGCCATATTTCTTATCCCAAAGAATCTCCTCAAGCCATGAACGACCTTGCAAGAAAAGCCACTGAAAAATTACTAGGCTTCCAATGGGAAGAAGAAGAAGAAGAAGAAGAAGAAGAAGAAGAAGGCAAGGGGAAGGCCCTGTGATTTGGATTTCTTGTCTACCCTCAAATTAATTCTTTCTGAATTAACCCTCTCACACAAATAGAACAAATTAAAACCTGCTGCACATTGTAAGATCTATCTGGCACAACCAATGCAGTATACTAAAATAGCAAAGAGAAGAAGCACAAGCCCTATATTTTGATCGACATAGTATTGGTTTCAATGTACTAAAACCACAACAAAGTGAAGATTACTTATTTAACCTGAAATGGTCCTTCCCTTAGTACTTGATCTCGATATTACACATATTATGGGGTTCCTATACAATTTTCCAAACCTATGAAACAGTTGATCTTTAGTGTCTAATGGATGAGAACCTAAGTAGGAGTGTGCATGGTCCAGAGCGGTCCGGTTCCTCCCCGGAACCAGAAACCGGACTTCCTAGTCCTGGATCGGACTTGAACTGTCGGCTCGGTCCAGTTTCTAGGAAGTCTAATGGAAACAGTTGAAAATCAGGAAAATTCTAAAAAAAAAATTGAGTTTCCTTACTTTTAAAATTAATATTTTGATAAAGTTGGGTAAATATTAAAATTTTAGAAATTTAAATTGAGTTCCTTTTTACTTTTTTTACATCTTTATTTCTACTAAAATATAGAAAAAAAAATTATCGATCCGATCCGGTCCTCTTAGGAATCGAGAATTGGACAGCCCAGACATTAGTTCTACTTTTGAGAACTGGGGACTGAACCAGTTTTAGCGATTCCTGATTCGAGCGGTCCAAGTTGCCAACTCCTAAATCCAAGCATAAAAGGAACCATGTGGCTGACCCCACTAAGTGAAAAAAAAAAGTCCTCGGAAGTTGTCATAAATGAAAGGCCAAAAGCCATGAGGATGTTTCCTCGATCCGTGCCTGCATAATATCTTCACTATGCGAAAATAAGAAAGTAACGCCTCATGAATTAGATCATTCAACAGAGAAGTAGTAAGTAATCGGAGGAGCACTTTACGCTTCTAGAAGCAACAGTCAGCTTAGACTTCCTTCAAGGTCAAATCTCTAGATGCCTAGATAAGAGAAATCACAGACATAATACTAGGTAAAAGGACACCATGTAATGTCTTGCACTATGAACTAAATTCACCGAGAGAAATATCAATGAGATTATTTAAGCTAAGCGATGTCTTGTCAGTTGCCACGCGAGGACTCGACCACTACAAGGTGATGGCTTCCTTAAACAATCAAAATTATTGTGGTGATGGCCTCCTTAAGCAACAAAAATCTCTAGCGGAACGACCTTTCATCTCGACCGTATGATGCTCCAATTTAGGTTGTCATAAGGTGATTGCACAGACCACGATATATACTCAATAAAAAAATAGAAATTATTATGTCCTAGTAAAAAAAAAGCAAAAATATCGGATAGTATGTCATTGATGCACGATAATTTCATCTAGTCTTGTATCAAATAATAATAATACAACAAATTATTTTTATTTTTATTTTCTGAGTCTCCAATTAAAAAAAAAAAAGAAGAACAGTTAAACCCATCGAAAGATGTCGTCCCCAATACTGGCGATGACGCCGTCATTCTATCCCATCTCATCGAAATCTTAGCTGTCCGGACCAAAAGTGTCCGTTTTGTCAACGTGCTCACCAATTTTCTCGAAAACAATATGCACTCATTGATTTGTTTATTAGGCAGAAAAGAAAAAGAGAGAGAAAATGTAAGAAAAAGAAGAAGAAGAAAAAAAAAAAAGAACTCATGGTTAGAGAGACTTGTAGTTGCAGGTGAAATGGTGGCGTGGACTTTCTTGTACTGTGATTTCGCAGTTCAGATCCTGAAACACTCGCCAAGACAGAGGAAAGACAGCGACCCGATAACGCAGACGCAGACAAACTTCCATTTTCTCCTTTAGAAGAAGAAGATCATCACCAGGGAAACGAGGAGAGAGAGAGAGAGAGAGAGAGATTTTCTTGCTTTTCTTGCCTTGTTCGCCAACTATGACCGCAAACGAAAAGCCGCCACCGCCGTCGTCGGCGTCATCGGCGAAGCCTCCTGCGCGGCCCACCATCACTCTTCCCCCACGCGCCTCTATGGAATCCTTCTTCTCCAACGGCGCCGGCGCCGCCTCCGCCTCCGCCGGGGGACTTGGCCTCGGCCTGGGCTTCAGCCCCGGCCCGATGACCCTAGTCTCCAGCTTCTTCTCCGACTCCGACGAGTACAAGTCCTTCTCCCAGCTCCTCGCCGGCGCCATGGCCTCTCCCGCAGCTCAACGCCCGCCCTCCTCCGCTGGAGAGCCCGCTGCCGCTACCGCCGTTGCAGGCGGCGAGGGGGAGTTCCGGTTCAAGCAGAACCGGCCCGAGGGTTTGGTAATTACGCCGCCATCTCCCCTGTCGCCACTCTTCGCGGTGCCCCCCGGGCTGAGCCCCACGACGTTGCTCGACTCGCCGGGGTTTTTCTCACCGGTAATTGCAACGACCTCATATATAGTGCTTTGGAAATGGTCGTTTCCAGTTTCAATTTGTCACTGTTAGTGAACGTCAAGCTTGTAACTAGTCTAAGAGAATTTGAATTTTGAGAGCATGAGTGTGATTTAGCAATAAGTTGTGTTGTTTGCTTCCACTTAAATCAAGCTTTATCGAGGAATCAAGTGTAGAGAAGATTTTCGTATTGTGCTGGACTTGGAATAACATAATAAACTGAACAGAGTTGGGAAAAACTGTTGCTGGCGTGGAGATTTGCTAGGAGAAATGATCGGTATTGAATGAAATGCTTCAGGATTGCTGTAATATCTGTTACTTTAAATAAAAGGAGGAGGAATGTTGCTGTTGAACTTGAAATTATAAGCTCGAGGTGCCTAACTTTCCCAGAGAAACTTCAGTTTGTTAGGTTGGGGCTGTGCATGGAAGTGTCACGATTCTATTGTGATTTTTATGGGGTTCTGACTTTGCTGTTATCAAAAGGAGGACTTGGAAGTTGCTCCGTACCGTTCCTTTGTTGGTAGTTGCTTTATGATTGCCAAAGTTCCCAAGTTTCCAACTAAGTATACTTTGGCAAATTCTCCTTCATGAGGTGTTATCATGACGCAAGCACAATGTTTTCTGAAACGGTTTCTCTATCTGTTCATTTATGTGTTATAACATCTATTTCTTTAATAGGAAATATGAGTGGAAGGATCCTCCAAAGCACAAGCTGTAAAATGTTCTCCATGAACGTATTTGTCATGGGTAGCGATATTAATTGTTGTGTAATAGTCTGTCTGTTTGTGCTGGGGAATAGTCACTTCCTCAAAACTCCATCAAGGTCTAAACTTCCCCTTCTTGATCATTAACCATATAAAACCAGAACCTGAAAAATCTGTAGTGAACTGTGGTGCTTCTATGGCCGAAGGAAATCTTCTTTAATTCTTCCGTTTACCTCTTTTTGTGACGTTATCTTTTTCTTTATTGAAAAAAGTATAGTTTGCCTTGGATGGACGATTCCAAAAGAACCTGAGCAAATAAAGTCATTTGGCATATAATTTACTGTCATGTTGTTATGACTTTTAATCTTATTGGGAAATTTTGTTGATGCTGATATTGTTATATGTGTTTGTGTTAATTTCCTCTGTCCTTATCACCGGCGACAAAGATCATGCCTTGATTGCTTATGTTAAATTGTATGTAAGTTGAACTCTAATTTCAATCATTTGAAGATCTCCAGACAATATTTTGGATTTGAAGCTTAATCTTATTTGAAGATCTCTAGATTGGAGTTTCTAGTGGGGATATTTATTTGCAGAGTTTATGAGATGTGTAGGGACCTTTTGGAATGTCGCATCAACAAGCCCTGGCACAGGTCACTGCTCAGGCTGCACAAGCCCAGTCCCTTATGCAAATGCAAACTGGATATCCAAACTCAGCATCTGCAGCACCTGTGACATCTCTGGCACAGCCAATGTTCCAGCAGGCTCCACCTTTACCAGATGAGAAAGCTGCAGTGACTGAATCTTCCGAGTTATCGCAGTCCGAACTGAGAGCACAACCTCCCTTGCAAGTAGATAAACCAGCTGATGATGGGTACAATTGGAGGAAATATGGGCAGAAACAGGTTAAGGGTAGTGAATACCCTAGGAGTTACTACAAATGCACGCATCCCGACTGCCCCGTCAAGAAAAAGGTTGAGCGTTCTCTTGACGGCCATATAATAGAAATTATCTATAAGGGACAGCACAACCATCAACGTCCTCTAAATAAACGCACAAAAGATGCTGGAACCGCTGGTAGTGGTGATTCACGTGTTCAGGAGCATCCGCAATTAACTTCACATGTTCAGAGTGGTGATTTTGACCAATTAAAGGATGGTGAACCTTCTAATTTAATGCTTAGAAAGGATCAGGAATCTAGCCAATTAACTCCTGAGCATTTATCTGGTACAAGTGACAGTGAAGAAGTTGGTAATTCTGAGTATGGAGCAGAGGAAAGATGTGAAGGTGAACCTGAACCCAAAAGACGGTATAATCTCAACATGGCCATCCTCTTCTGATGTTATGCAGTTTCAAGTCCCTATCTATTCTAACACACAATGAATTTATTCTATGCAGCAACACAGAAGTTAGGGTTGTGGAGTCTGCTGCTTCTCTCAAGGCTGTAAGCGAACCCAAAATAATCGTGCAAACAACTAGTGAAGTCGATCTTCTGGATGATGGCTACAGGTGGCGGAAATATGGGCAGAAAGTAGTCAAAGGGAATCCTTATCCAAGGTGATTATACGCCCCTTCTTAATGGTTGGAAGCTGGATGCTATAATTAGAAACCTAAGATTCTGATCTGAGAATGTAAAGCAACAATCTGGCTTGGGTTTTTGTTGGTCATCCTTCAGTGATATGTTGATGAAGATGGTAGCTCAAACTTTGAAACAAACAATCTAATCTGATTCCACTATCTAGCTTTGGCATAACAGAACTGCTCTCTATGCTATTAATTGGAGCTGTCCGTGACATATTTATGCTTTGTTGTCGTAGTTTCTGGACCTCTCACCAATTGAGCTGGTCTAAAATTGTCTGTACTTATCAGCATTTTGAAAAGGATTTATCGTTTATGTGAAATTTCAACAAGTAGATGATGCAAAGAGGGTAGCCGATATCTACTTAGTGAGCCTGAAGAAGGAAAATCTGCGTTTTCTCTGGTAGAAGGCTTGTGCAATACATTGGCTTTTTGTTAATTCTATAGCAGCATTTATGCCTTTTCTTTTCAATGCCATGCTATATACATATATCAATAAGGATGATATGAACATATACATCTATGCTACTACACCTATAGTGAATTTTAATATTGATCCTTTATCTGAGTAATGGAGATAATTTGTGGATTGTTCTGATTAGTGCATATAACAGTTATTTATCCTGCGTGATAATGATTGAAGCCGTACCAAAGCACCATTACTATTTTCCTAATCACTTCTTTAGAGTGGTAATGTACTAAAAAATGACAATTACATCAAAGGTAATATTACATTTATGTGACATTTAGATATTTCCAATGAATACTACTTTTTCTTAATCTTGCATTGTAAGTTCTGTCTCCTATCCAAATACTTAAGTATCAAGTAGGGGCGTCAAACAGGTGGGTCGGGTCGGGTTTGGGTTAGGTCAAATATGGGTTGGACCATATTTGATCCATTTAACCCGTTTTGACCCATATTCATGTAGTGTAAATATAATGACCCATATTCGACCCGACCCGTATTGTAAAATACTTCCATATTTAACCAAGTTCAAGAAAATTTGCTTGGTGATTTTTAAAAAAATATGTATCGTTAAATACGATTGTTTGATAATTTTTCTAATTTTTTCAAAATTTTAATTATTTTTTTTTAATTATTTTTTTTTTCATTTTTTCGCATTTCCTTTTTCAGTGACTGGAGTCTGGTGAGCTCATCCCGCACCTCTTGGCCGGCAACCAACTTAGAAAGAGGGAAAAAGGAGAAAAAGAAAAGGAAAGAAAAAACAGAAAATAAGGGAAAATAAAAAATATCGAATTTTTATTTTTTAAAAATAAAATAATTAAAATATGATAATTTTCATAGTCTAAAAATGACTTATTAATAATATTTAAAATGATTTTTTAATAATACTTAAATTAATTAAGTAACCCATTAATGACCCTTTTAGAAGCCATTTAAGACCCATTTAACATTTTAAGCTAACCCATTTATGACCCATATTATCAAATATGGGTTAAAATATGGGTCTTTGACCCATTTTGCCGCCTCTAGTATCAAGCAAATCAGTGTCGATATTTTGTTACGAAGTTTGTCTTCTTACAATAGAACATTAAACTAAAAGGATAAAATGTACTGCTACTTCCACTTATGACAATCTTGTGGATTCTTACTCCATAAGATATTAATAATTTAAGATTAATCAACCACAAGTCTAATATAGCTCATTAGAAGGCCAGAGTAATGGTAAGAATTATTTACTAAGAAAAGCTCGCATATATCGTTAGTACCACATGTTTTTAGTACCATGCTGTTGCTGGTGAAATTTTTAGAACAAGTCAGCTTTGATTGGTGTTACAGATTGCCTAATCATTTGCCTTTTAGCATGTTGTTCACATGTTTGCATAGTCACCTTCTTTTATCATCACTCCCTCACTACCAGCACTTCAGAAGTGCAATTGCATCCATTGAAATATGAGAGAAAGAGAAAGTTGAGAACAATATCCATCATCACAACTGGCATAAATTTCTTGTCATTTTGAACCTTTTCTTTAGTGAGCTAGTGTTCTATGAATATTGCAGGATTTTAATTGAATTAAGATTCTGAGGTTTAAGTGAGTATCTAAGATACTGTGCGGTTCTTTTAGATGTAAATTAGGGGGCAATAAGCGACCGGAATTACTGTTTGTAAAGTAATATGTTGAAAAGACGTTCTTCTGTACTTTAAGTCGATTGGCATTATTGCTGTGGATGCTATAATACTTTCTCTACTTTTTAAATGTGCAGGAGCTATTACAAGTGCACAACTCCTGGATGCAATGTTCGTAAACATGTGGAGAGGGCTTCAACTGACCCTAAGGCTGTCATTACGACGTATGAGGGTAAACACAATCATGATGTGCCGGCTGCCAGAACCAGCAGCCACAGTATTGCCAACTCTAACGTATCACAGGTTAGGCCACATCATGCCGAAGACAATAGGCGCACCTCAAGTGGCAAGACGGATTTCACAAAAAGGCCGATAGCACGCCTACTTTTGAAAGAAGAGCAGATAACATGAACTTTTCTGGTTTTGGGAGTACGACGGAGCATGAACAGTAGACAACAAAGTGCATCAAAGGAAACAAAAAAAGAAGAAGATGTAACGCATGCTTTTTCAGTGAGTATGCCCAATTTGTTGTCTGCATGTTGTGGCCATTGTTTTGTTCAGGGCCGAGTGCTCCACTTGATGATATGGACCAGAAAGAGGGACATATGAAAAGGAGCCTGTTTAGGAGCGAGCTTGCAATGCGTTGTTGTATAAGTTACTGCTGAGGCAGATCATGTTGTATTTAAATTTCTTTTCCTACCCTGCATTCTTTTGTACATGAAGATACAATAGTGATGCTTTATAGAATACATCATGCTGTACTTTATAATACTACTACCTGTGTGTTTGTTCTTCCCATTCCAATGGAACTTCTTTGGACGGGTTGATGCATGCGTGCTTTGAACAAGTTGTGGTTGTCTCAGATCATCTGCCTGACGATGGAGAATGATGTACTCTGTCATACGCTAGGCGTGCGTAGAGGCAATAACTTTTTAAAAGAGCTTCTTGTCAGCTATGTTGTCCTTCGAGAACTAATTATTTACTACGATGTAGGAATTATCTTCAGGACACTAAGAATGAGTGAAGTTCGGTAGTTACACACATCACCCATTATTGGAACGTGCAAAACATTTCTCTCTACATTTTCGGAACATGGTATAGCTTTTACTGTTCTAACTCCCACTTCTGTGGAATGCGTCTTACATTGGAATAGGATTACCGAAACCAATGTCCACCATTCGATTTCGGATAGTTACGCAAGCTATTGACTAGTGGAGGCTCAGGATAACATGCATATTTGGAATTCTCTGTCTTGCCGACTGGTTATTTATGCTTTAAATAAAATTGTAGGATTCGTATTCGTTATCAAGAATCCTCGTTATCATTTTCAACATGAACCCTACTGTTCCACTGGAAGTACGTGCATTTTGAACGTTTTCTGATGGTGGCCATCTCAATCATATCAATTCGGCAACTAAAATCATTCGAATTTGCGCTATTAGGAGCCATATTTTAAGAGTGATATCCTGGTGAGTGCACTCTCTTTAATATTTCAGTTTTACAGATGGATGGTCAACTGCTATGGTCCAGAGTAATCAGTAGTTGCATATTTCTTAGCGGATAAATATGAAAACAAAGCACTGATTAGGATCTCTTGAGAGTACGAAAAGAATGAATTTAATTTTATTCAAGAACATATCCCAGCACGACTATCGGCAGGATATGAAACGCTTGCATTGAAGCATTACATTCTCTGCTATTTTCATCCTTCCTCCTCTCCTCACGCAAACGTGCTTCTCTGAAATTTTTTGCAGAGAACCGCTCTTGATCCCCCTCAGTGCTGATGTAGTGTGTTCTCTCTGTCATTTGAGAAATCAACCTTCATCAAGGGTCACTATCGTTGGTATTTGGCCATGATTGACAAAATCGATCTTATTCAAACGCACGCAGCACAAAACTTGCTCGGGAAGTTCCTCTTGCTTCTGTGCCTGTCAACCAAATCCAAACTTGGTGGTAACTAAACATGACAGTTGACAAATGAAAATCCGGAGCAAGGTAATGAACTTATTAAACTGCCAAAAGCTGGGCTTCATATATAGCTGAAGAAAGACTAAAGAGCCTTAAAAATCACTTGTCTGGTTTTTAATATGAGCCAACTAAGCATGACATCAAGGTGAGAAGACAAGTTCATACCTGTATGGTTAGACCCAGATCAAGAATGCCGTTCTTTAAACGATCTCGAAAAGCTTCTAATCCTTTCCTAGATATGTAGCTGAACCGATGTATATCAAGGTCAATCTCAAAATAATTAGGTCCCTGCAAAATAAATACATTAATTAGCATACAGGATACTGCCAATTAGTTCAAAGTAAAAGCTTGCCATCATCTTACATAGGCCCAAAAAGAGACATTTCTGATAGCGAAACGGTATTTTGAAGATCAAGTGGCAAAAGGTGTATAAAGCTGATCGTGTGGTACTTATGTGACGGTAACTTTCTATTACATAATATTAAAAATCAAAATGGAGGAAGGAGGAGGAAGCACTTAGCTGGGTCTAACTATATCTAAATGACTGTAAGGGAGCTAGTAAGAGTGGACGATATTTCACAACTACATGCAAAAGACTTAAAATTAACTCTATCAACATCACTGCAACAACAGATCTGCTACTTATTTATGTCATATGAAGTGAAATGACATGCTGAAGAGAAGCGTTTAATCGGCCCGTCAAAATGATCTTTAAATTGCAAAGCACTTTGACCGCTTGCATAGTTTTGCTGACATGAAGGTCAAATATACAAGTGAAGAATCAGATGGCATCTGAATGATCAAAGTCCCTTTTGTCACATTCTAAAAATTAACTAGAGAATATGTTGAGGTGATTTGGGAAACAATCTGACAGAGTCTAGACAACTCTCTTCCAGAATGGCTGGAGTTAAAATCCCAAAATGAAAAAAGAGAGAGAATCTCAATGAAGTATATAGAAAGAATACAAAACCTTTAGTTACCTTGAAGAAATTGTGTTGTGGACGTGAGAGAACAGGCTTTTCATTATAAGCATGTAATAGCTTCCTTTCTCCTGAACTAAGTTGAAGGTCCTCTGGGTTGACCAGCCCAACCATGATCTTCAACCTCTCTCTAAAGGGAACTAAACTCTCCTTTGCAAACCCTTTAACTTTTTCCATTTCATCTGCAACTAATCTCTGCATTAGAAGCCAATCTTCGCTGTTATGAATCCATAAACAAGAAGATAATCATACAACCCAAAAAAAAAAAAAAAAGAACAATGCCATAAAGTTTGATAACATTTGTAGTTTCTTTTGCGTCACTCAGAATGCTAGAGGACAGGTTATTTTACATCCAAGTGATGGATGGTCCGATACATTGAAGTAGCAAAGGAAAGGATAGTGCATCGGGAGGTTCCACCAAACTAGATGAAACCTAATAAAAGTTTAAAACTTAGTTGAGTTCCTTTCAAATGATTACATATGCTCAATACCTGGTAAAAGAATTCTAGGATAAGGTGAGCAAAGAAAAGGAAAATAATGTCAGACTATTCACATGAAGTTGTCTGTAACAAGAAAAATTTACAGTGATTGCCCACCTTGATGCTATTTTGAAACTGAGGAGAAATTTCTGCATCGATACTATCAGATACTTCGAAATATAACACAAGACTCATTCCTTCCCCATCATTATCACCAAACATGGTTGTGGGGTACAACGGAAGCTGCAGGAAAAAGAAGAAACTTTCATCTCTACCGCTCAAATAAATTTTAACTTCTCTACAAAATGAAAAGGATTAGTCCCAACAGAAAATTGACCATCATACACAGTAAAATCCATGCATTGTGCAGTATATCATAATTAAAAAAATTTGGTTTAATCATCTCTAACTTTTGCTTTCTATCCATCTTAAACGTGACAAGAGAAGAACTAGCAGGATGTTATAAAAACAAATTGAAAAGACTAGAGGTTGTTAGTGGGAATTGGGAAGTGCTAAGAACACCACCCTTACTCACCAACACCATCCCGACACCGTTTTCCTCTGCGCGCACGCGCGCGCGCGCGCGCGAGAGAGAGAGAGAGAGAGAGAGAGAGAGAGAACCTGTATATTAACTATTAGAAGAGAGGGCACTTTGTCATTTCCTTTGACAGAGGGAAGATCGAGGTGTTGAGCAATGTGATGTATCTTTCGTGGGCAAGCATATAAATCAGCCCCAATGGGCACATAAGGGCTGCAATCTGGAGCTGGAAATTTCCTTTTGTCCCTGCAATTTTTGCACGGATAGCGAGAACTAAGATAGCGAAATGAGAACAAAGTGTACCAAAAGCCAAATTATGATGGCAGACTTGTTCGTGTGAATAATTTAGTACGTGGAGAAAATCCAATTCAAGAAACATGCCTGAAATAATTCTCTCCACGGAGTTTGAAGACCGAAGGCGAAACTGCAGACCAACTTCCTGCACTTGGCTTCTCTACTTTTGAGCATGGTATTAGAAGTCCTGCTCTGGGCCTATATATGAATCTCTCCGATGTGCCTGCATACCAATTCATAACATTTGAATCTAGTGTAGACCATTAATGCATGAAAGGTACTCTACTCATAACCACTGAAAAACTAAAATAAAACGCACATCAACCAAAACGGATAGTGATATTGAGAACTTCATTTGAGAAAGCTTCTCTGACTAGGCTGAGAAAACCAAGAGAAGGATAAACAGTGCCAATATGCTGAGAAAACAAAACTGAATAGCTTCAATTAGCTTATCATAACCAGAGATAATGGTGCTTTTCCCATAACACTATGTTCCACAATGAGCCAGAGGATCTGACTGGGAAAGCAGATACTTGAATATCACATTTTCACAACCACAAGTTTGAAAATGTCTATCATCTGATCGAATTTGTGAAACTTCATATGTTAAAAGTGATTCAACAAGAAAATGCACCTTCAGTTGACTTTCCCTTCAGTTACATTCTACGGAAAAAAGATGAAGTGCCTTTCTGGAAAATACAATGGGAATGGTGCTTAGGAGCCAAATAAAAAATTGAAAGTCCAATGTCTTGGACAGTAAAAAAGGCATTAATTTAACTCCAGCACAATCTGTTAGCTTTCTAAACTTCACCAAAAAGTACTGAGACAAAAAAAAAAAAACAACCTTGAATATCACATCGAGCAGAGCATTTGTAGCCTGGAAAAGAAGCAGGAGAAAGTATTGTGAACTTACAATATTCAGTAAAGGTTTCTTCTCCATCACAGGATTTCCTTTTGAGAGACAAGAAGATGACTCTTGACTTCTTTCGTTGCAAAGACACGGGACTCATGGGCATTTGGTTCTTCCGATCACAGTTCCCCGAAGGTTGCAACTTAGCTATGCAAGTTTTCAAGTTGTTTTCCTGCAATTTTTCTCTAGGATCATATAAACCTCCATTGACTTTTACATGATTGTCATAAAAGCCCTCATGTTTACACCCTGGATCTACATAGTGCATTTCACTCTCGTACTGAAGAACTTGACCACTCGGTATAGCCCCAGTGGCATTACCTACTGAAGGAAAACTATCTGTAGCCAAACAAGAGAAGACAAGGATCACACATTGATCATGAAGTTGGCGGATTGAACTGTAATCAAGAAAAGAACCATCACCTCCATGTAAACTAATGAAATCATCATCTGAATCGGACTCTAGGATACTGACTGAGTCAAACCAAGCTTCTTCCTGGCACATTCCTTCATATAATTGAGTGTGAGTGAGATGGTATGGTTCTTGCTATAATCACAATTTCAGAAAGAAAAGAAATGATACCAAAGCCTAGCCAAAACTAATAAAGGATGCACAGTATGATATGATAGACTAATGTTCAACATCTCAAATTTCTAAATTAATGTGACTTCAATAGGAGATACAATTGAAAAAGTAGGGAATCATATCCCCGAATTATCTCGGTTAAGGATGTGGGTGTTAGAATCCACGCCTTTATCTAAAAGTTGAAAATTTTAAAACAATTGATGATAGTTCCCCAAAATCTCACATGGTATCAAAGCTAGAGGTCTTGAACCCAAATTTTTCCAGGCCTTGTTTGGATCCCCAATTATATATATATGCATGCTTAGTATTAGGCAAAAAGACCAAACTAAGTGTGAGGGGGGGGGGGGGTGTTAAAATATTTAAATAATAAACCACGCAGTCATCTAAAAGCTTTAAGCTTTTAAAACAATTGAAAGTCGTCTCACAAAATCTCACAGTAAAATAATACAATATCAAGGATCGATAACTCCATGTGAGAACACATTTAACATGAGAAGCAATAAGTGAGCTTTTCATAGAGAGAGAGTGATACCGTTTTCATCAATTTGACTATGGTTCCGTTGTAACTGACTTAAGTGCAACGTCATGTTCGAGACATCTGATCTCTTGCAAGCAGTTGCAGCACCTTTGTTGAAATCCAGATGAACAAACTCGTTTATGGAAATATCTCTTACACGATTTCCAGCATCGCTCCTTATAGGCACATCGACAACTGAACTGCATATCTTTCGGTTCCATTTCCCAGGTCTTCTAAAATATCTCCTACGTTTCTTAACTTGCTTCAAAGTGGTTGAAACACAGCCACCCATTATGATTCCTGTGTTTTATAAACTTGTGTTACCATGCATCTGGGCTTGTCTTTCTACTTTCTACCTCACAAAGTGGGCATCTATCTGAACTGAGAAAAGGAACCTCCCCTGTTTAGCAACAGCAGATTTACAGAGGAATTAGTGTTCGCTGTTCCTAAAAAACATATCAAAGAGATTATCTGAACTGGATATATATTACAATGTCTTTTTTCCTCCAACATGGCTTTAGCATTCAGAAAAAATGTCCCAAGGATAACTTTAATGCAGCTAATAACATCGAATAAAGAAACAACCCAAATGTGAAAAAGAAGTCACATAAACCAAAATGCCCATATTATTACAAGAGTAAAGTGGCATCCTTTGTGAAGACAGGAGTCTCTTCTGAAACAATTCGGCAATGAGTTTACAACTTTTCTATTCGGAGTAAATGTTAGATTGAGTCATGGAGACCACTTATAAGATAGCAAAGAGAAACTTAATATTGTTGAAGTGCACTCTTCATTAAATTTAACACCTTCCAAATCATGTTATATTTCATGGGCAGACTGACTTGCAAACTCCTGCTATAAAATGAAGGACTGCCAAAATTTCTAATGACTGGCTTGACACAACACGGTGGGAAACACTGATTAAAGAGTTGACCTGTTCTTCAGCATCTATGAGATTAATCCACCCAAGGATGTTTCTAGCTGTCATAACAATTCTTCCAGTCGAACTTGATGTAAATCATCTCAAAAGACTTATAATGAGGGATAAAGCACTCACCTTCGAGAAAGGCACATACCAGAGTCTTGTCTTTGTCCTCTCATGAAGCAAAGCTTCCCAACCCAATTTTGGAAGGAGGCATCTCATTGTGCCTCACTCATTGCACAACCAGACTGAATTCCTTCGGATAAAACCATACAAGATAAGAACACACGCAGTGAAACTCAAGTACACCCTGCTACAGAGATTGCTCTCCAACCAGAGGGAAATAACAAAACTCAGACTGAAATTAACAAAATTTCTCCTTAAGACAGCATGCGATAATCAAATCTTAGCCACCAAGAAGACGAGAACAATCTGGACAGGATATAATGAGCACATACAAAAATGCCAGGCTGATAGAAATGAATCCCATTGGAGAAGGATGGGTCAGAGACAAATAGAAATGGATAGAAGTGGAGAACTACCCAAGCAACAAAGAAATGAGCAGTAACAGGTCATTGTCATGTGTAACACCTTTAAACTTAGTTAAAGAGAAAGATAAATATCCAGATGAAGACAATATGATGAAGCAGAGACAGCACGTTACAATGGCTAAAGCCAAAAAATTAACCTCGGTAGAAAAATTCCAGATTAAGAGCCTAAAATTTCCGCCAGCTTTCACATATTGACCACCAAAAAGTCCTTCACATCATGGACACCCACCAAACAAGAAAAGGTCAAGAAAATGAATTCACAAGAACTATTACAGGTCAGCAAAGTTGACCTCCTTTTGCAGATACATGCAAGAGATGTAACAAGCTAAACCTTCTGAAGAAAAGAGAGGGTTCTCATGGGGGAGTCAATCCCGATTTGCCCAAAGAAATAAGAAGAAAAATTTCTGGCACCGCAAGGACAAAGAGAATAGCATGGAAGAAGAAATGCAAAAACAAAAAAGAGAAAACAAAGGACAAGAACAGAGGGGAAAAAAACAAACCTGAGGAGAGTTCTGACATGCAGGACAGGAGAGAAATTACACCCCAGATATCTTCCCTCTCTGAAACTGCAAAATTTCAGAGAGAGAGAGAGAGAGAAGGTGATGTGATCCTAATTGACAGTGTCCGTCTCTCTCATCCAAGGCTTTTGGGACGGGGGTGGGTGATCCTTGCAGAAAATCCGCGTCCCTCTTCCCCCACGTGCACTCATGTCTCGCCTGAGGAACAAAGAACCACCATAGCCTTGCCCCCCTCTCTCTCTTCTCCCTCTTTATATAATGTGCCGCATCATCCATGCATGCTAATTTTACTATTATTATACAACCACGTACATCATCGCCCCAGTTCTCACAGTGTAAACTCAAGAATGAACTGAGGCGCCAAGCATTCAACTGGGGAGAACGTTCATTGGCTGTGAACCGACCTCACTTTTTGGCTGGCTGGTAGAAGGAAAGCGTCGGACTTGACTTTTTCTCAGATTTTTTAGGTCTTATGTGGGCATGAGGGGGGAGACTTTTAAAACTTTTCACATAAGAACCCCGTCACACCATTCTTTTTCCTCGTATGTACACGTAATTCGGGACCATAAGAGTTCGTCATAGGTGCCTAGGACATTATAACGTGGCGGATCTAAAGAGATTACAAGGTATTATAAGAAATCACGAAATATGTCTTACGTTTTAAAAGTTCAAGAATGATTTGGCACGTGATATGTTCTGAATTTTTGAACCATACCCATCATGCACCTTACACCATGTAACACGATTTTCCGACAAATCTATATGAACAAGATCGATATGAAAATATCAATACTTATCGGTAGGTTGTCTAGGATTTTCTATGTATGACAACTGTCAATGACTGGACCGTCACATTAGCGATTTTCGACAAAAATTGACTGAAATAACTACATTAAAATATCATGTAAAAGCTTGAGATTAAACTAGTAAAATTAAAAAATAGAAAACTAAATCGACATTTATATAATAAAATTAGTACTGTTTAGATAATTTTATTCTGAAACTTGCGAAATGGATGATTAAAATTCATATGATCTCTGTAACTACTATATCTTTCATAGCAACAAAATAAATAAACTATCGGTCAGCAAATAAAGAGAAGTACAGATTTGACTGCATTTCAATAGATTCGAGTTCCAAACCTGTTACTTACGTGTGATTAGTTAAATCCATAATGTTATCTATGAAATAATTGATTATGAGCTATAAGGTCGATGACAAGGAACGTAGACAGATATATTTGACATATATTCGGGCTCATACGCTACGCTACGCTACCCGAATGCGAATTTTATTTTATTTTTTATCCGTGCTTGTCCATGCAATCATCTTGATCGTAGCTAAATGTAACTAAACAATTAGTCCTCGATATCTATCTTTTTCAAAATAAAATTATCATCTTCTGGTAATTCTAACATCTTGTTATGTTGTTGATGATGATAGACCACGATTTATCACGAGGGAATGGCAATAGGGAAAATTTTCAATTCGAGGAAATCATCATCTACCTTGACGTTTTGTTGTATGCACCAGACTGATGAGCCGGCCCGTCCTCTAAAGTCAACTTAGGTAGCTTTCCAAAGGAATTTGCTCTCCCTATTTCCTCTGCTGTATTATTATTATTATTATTATTATTATTATTATAACTTCAGTTTTTCAAATCGAGGAACGATCTTGGAAATTAATCGTCGAATAGACACATCTTCAATGACATCCGACTAAAACTATATGATATGCATAAGCAATTGATACATACACGTGTTTGACATTCGATATAAATGGATCATTCAATTTTAAAGCTGCAGATTAGAAGTTCAGGAGCAAGTGTTACAAATGAAATAGATCTTTTAGTACTTCCGCTTCGCGCTACAATTATAAATTAAAAACACATCGATTTTCAAACTCAATAATGCCGGACAAGTTTCAAACTTGCGCATTCAAAAAAAAGTTCAAGAGTCATCGTAGAAGCATATCTTTCCACTACTTTTTTCATCAAACTATAAGTACGAAAAGAGTCATATTTTCCTTCATCTTTAATCAAAAGAAGTTCCTTCAAAACAGCCTACCGATTGGTATGTCACAAATCCAGACAGCGCCCTCATTTCTCCTTACATAAGTTTAGATGTGAGTTTTGTTCATACTCGTGATCCAATAACGACTTCTCCCCGATCAAGAACAGAGGAAACGCGGCTAAGCATGAAACGGCAAAGTAACAGTCAATCGAGGGCTTAGGTTGGTACTGTTTTCATCAGCGCTAGCAATAAGGCAAATTGGATTGATTTTAAATTGGTGTGGGTTTCCAAGAAAAGAATGAGGATTCGAACAAAGATCCAAGTTAACAGTGAAGAAATGGACCTCTATACAGAGTTTAAGCCCGCATTGTCAACTTGATTCACCGATTGCAAACAATCTCAAAGTCGAGTCGTTACTTGAGTTTCAATTCGTTTCATATCTAATCCATGAAGATAACACAATACGTTATAGGTACAAAATTCACATAAGATGGACATAATCAAAGAAAACAAAAACCATAAGAAAGAACCCAAAAACAGAAAAGGGTCTCTATCATCGCAGAGAGGCAAGGATTTCAACTCTTATGTGCGTTCGTTTTTGTTCGGTTCCCAGACGTATGGTTGGCGTTGGCTCTTTACCAAGAGAATCATCAATTTATTTGTGCATGTCCCACTCATGCACCTAAGACCCCCATTTTGTTTTTAGCACATCAATAATTTAAGAAACAATCGCGTTCGCTTGAGCTCTCATCTAACTCAAGACCGTCTTGTCAATGAGAGGAAGACATCGGCCCTCGTTTCAACACTCCCACAGATTTCTCCTTTCTGAAAACTCTTCTCCCACCAAACTTTGATCCCACGAAGTAGAAATCTCAGCAAGTATAAAGACGTCGAATTTCAAAATCCCCTGACTAATTTGCTCACAAGTGAAGTCACGAACTCCAGTATATACTTTTAAAATAAATACCGACCGTGACCCAATGAATGAATGTCAAATGTGCACGGCTCCATTAACTAGGCATGCAAATCATGTTCTTCTAAAGAAATCGAGGAGGAGGTTGGACTTGAGGTCGTTTGATTAAGGAACCTTGACAAGTGTTTTATTTCGATTAAACTCGAGTGGCCTAACTTTTGTGGAAGTTGTTCATGGGGCAGGGAGTCAATAGGGTTGTCATCACACACAACCTAATTCAGTTCGAGAATCAATCCATAAAGAAACTCTTCCTGCTAGCAACACATCACTCGATTAGGTGCGCCATGGTCTTGTACCCAACTCTTACTTAACCTATTTTGGGTTCTTCAGTGAATTATATAGTCTAGCCAACTACATATCGCTATGGTTTGGTATGTGACCGAATAAGATTTTCTAATGGACAAATTGATTAATGAAGAAGCGTACGCTCCAACCTCAGTTTGTGGGAGACGAGGTGTCTGAGGTGTCTTTCTAATGTGCTAAAGTAGCAATCAAAGGTTGTCCCTTTTCAGCTCCTGATTTTCAGCTCGCGAAGATGATCTTCTTTTGATGTTTAATGGGACTTCATAGGTGCTAGTGGGGGCATGAGACAGCGCTTACAGGTTACAATCATACGTGATTTTGTAATTACATAAGGACTTATTGATTCTGATGTATCAGAAATTGGTTTACTTTATTGAAATTAGGAGTTAGATGTTCCGCATCATGTCCCTAACACCCTGTCTAGACTCTAGAAGAGCTCTTCCTAACTCATGATCCTTAGATGTCAATGTATGTTCTTCGTTGAGCCTAGAATAGCACCTTATTACTGTTTTTCCATGAGGATTAGCAATTCAGCTCAGCATATATTAGGATTAGCAATTCATATGGGTTATTGTGGTTTGGTCAATTCATATTAGCATCTAAACATCACGACTTTTTTAACAGGACTGTGTTGAATCTTATTCTAAATTTTTCTCTATACTTTGCATAACTAATCTCATGTTGGTGTGTTATTATGCATACGGGTTTTGTCCAATGCCACCAATCTTATATTCCAAAGAATCGCGTACTACAAAGAGGAGGCCAAGATTAGGGTTTTGGACTATTGAGCTCGATATGTTAAATGCAAGTCAGCATCCTAGGGTTTAGTGCGAGAGACTTTTAAGCTGTCTTTCTTGGACCTTTTCTCTACCTCCTTTTCATAAGGGATGGATCTTTGATTTATAAGATTATTCCTATGTACAGACCATGGCATCGCCCTTCCTTCTTGTTGATTGAGATTTATCGGTCCAAACCCATCGAGAGGATTAACCTAATGTGATTGGAACAAAATGATGATCCACGCTATAAACTAGTGCGAGCGCATAAAAGTATGTCTCCATCTAAAGCAAACTCAATCATGAGAAAAATCTCTCTACCATATTCTAAGTCTTTGTTATCTCAGGATCAATACAGGACCAAATCCACTGATTGATATTCTCATCCTAGTTTAATGGCCTTGAAAGGAGCAAGTGAACAGTCGTCGAAGAACCCCGATTTGTATAATGGTCAGTTCGTTCTAGATGGGCCATGGAAACCATAAAGACAGTGGAACACGAAGAATGTATTATATGTTGAATGTGTCGATATGGCCATTAATAAGTTAAATTATGCCAAACCCTAATCATTGTGTTGTGGGAAACAGCTACAATACCATCAGCTCAAAGAACGCAACTACGACGTATCTCACCAACTCCATGAAAGGTGTCCATGCTCTACCACTTTGATCAATATGTTAAAGATATTTTCTCTATTGCTCGTGAATAACGCTTTTTTTCTTTCTTTTGTTAATAATGGGCGAGAATCGTCGCTTTCAAGTATTGATATCCCCCCTCGCGACAAATCGATTATTGCTTGTCGAGGTACGGTGAGTTCTTTTTTAAAGAAAGAGCGTTAGAGTTTCTGTCCGCAGCGATTACCTTGAGTGGGATGAGAATGGCACATGTCGAAGAAACGAAATAATCACAGCGACTAAGTTGAGTTTGAAGTTTTTTAAGCACTTAACTACTTGTTTCTACCGATCTCAAGTCTCTAACCGATTTTTCGAGTTGAAATAATCTCACTTCCTTTTTATTCCATAAACCCTAATGAATATTGGAAAAGTGGTTAACAGCAATAGTCAACTTTT
Source organism: Melaleuca alternifolia (assembly GCA_019926035.1). NCBI lineage: Eukaryota > Viridiplantae > Streptophyta > Magnoliopsida > Myrtales > Myrtaceae > Melaleuca > Melaleuca alternifolia. The sequence goes on along the minus strand of JAGKPW010002266.1, from coordinate 4,149,201 downwards.
TTTCGAGCCAAAATTTAGGTACATTTAGACTTTCATCACTGACAAATAACCAAAAAGATGAGGATTTTTCATTCATACACCACTGTGTGAATGATGTGTATGAATGAAATGCGTACATTCAAAAGATGTTTGCTCTCAAGAAGCTCCCTTCAAACTGCAAATGGCAGTATCCCATTCAGCCTAACTCAAGAAGAAAGAAATGTTTAGCCATTGGTTGTTCATCTATCACTGAATTTCACACTTGACTTACCAAAAAGAAGTTGAAAGTGGGGCAAAGTGCAAGTTACAATGCATCAATTGTGGTCAATGGAGCGAGAGCAATCGACGTTAACATGGACTTTCAAAAGAGCATAAGGAAAATTTTAGTCAACTATTTCACATTTGGTCCCTCTGACCAGATAAATTGTTTGAACCTTTTATCAATCAACTATTTGACGATAAAATCGAACTCTTCTTAATTGTCCTCCTATCTTAATTTCATTAGAAGGCACGGACCGATAATCAAGCTAAGTTCTTATATCTAGCTGCGCCTGAAAATCGATCTACCGTTCTTAACATGAAACCCTCGCTATAATTAATCTCTTTTTGTATGTCGGGCTCGTGATAACATTGGCTTCCTTGACCAGATTCGATTCTTTGTCATCTAAAAACGCCATCTTAGTACTACTAAAGATTATGGACGTATCATCGAAGCATTCAAGGCTTCACCACGATTTTCCTCAACTTTCACGACTTATTAATTACTTAAATCATGTTTGACAAAAGGCTATTCTCAACTCGCACCGAATACGGAATAACATACCATTCGGATCACAAAGCTAGCCATATATTTCGGGGGCTCAAAATTCACCCATTTAAATTTGAATTGCTTCCTCAATTGAAAAATAAACAAAAAAAAAAATCGGGGGGGCCAAATCTCAACAAAAAGGATGGATCTCGCGACAGCAACTGTGCGAAAATTAATGCGGTGCCTGCTTCTTGAATCACGAACTCGAGAGAAACGGGGTTGACTTTGACCGGGGACGAAGTGGGGGCGTGAGAACGAGAGAAGCATTAAAGTCTGACGCGGCCCGATCGATGTGGATCATCACTACGGCGTCGATTCAGTATTCAATGGGTGCGGAAAATCAGGCCGTCGATATCAAAGACGGCACATGGCACTGAAGTTTCCGTAGCCTCCATCAATGCTCGTTGGATGTACAATGAATAAATAAGTAAGTAAAGTCTAGAGTTAATCGATGCTTAAAATCTCTGGGGCAATAATCGAAAGCACTCTCCGATCGATCGATCGAGCTCGGCCGCCCGAAAAGCCCAATCGAAAGGCTTGATCGATAGATTGTACATTCGGATATCGTCTGCATCTGTCACGAATTAAGTTTACATCTAAATGACATGCATGACTTACTAAATCACCGATCGGAGGCACGATTGGATGATTAATATATAAGTGGGGCTTCGATAAATCATGGTGATCTTAGAATTCAAGAACAGGACCATGTGACTGGTTGGGCCCTTGTAAGCCCAAGCCCATAATCTTGCCGTGCATCTAATCTAAGCCCACCACTTCCGGCGTCCCAAGACATCCTACCCATTTGTGGTGGGGTGCAGCCGACGCTGAGCCGATGAACTTTTTAGCAAGATCGAGTCGGTCCACCACGTCGAGGTAAAAGATTTCTTGCCACTCTTCTGGTCCTGACGAGGATCGCCTGCTTTTGATAGAATTAAATCGGCAACCTTACTCCGATGCGGCGGCGATCGATATGCCGGACAGTGACGCCCTAAATGGCTCGAGTATACTATTATTATTACTATCATATTTTCTTCTCGAAATTATTTTGATTGTCGGTATGTCAATCATTAAGAGTTAATTTTCGACGAATGTGTTTTCCAAAACAAAATTGCGGTCGGAATAATAATTGGCCCCACAAGTAATTGCACTTTTCTTATGAGAATATCATTTTGTTATGTAATGTTATCTTCTAGGATGATAAATAAAATGGTAATTTAACTACGCGCGACGTCATCTGTGATGAACTCTTGTTCTTGACTAGAGGCGGTGTCAAAAAACGCCATGCCAACCACGCCAAAAAAACTCCACAGTCATCACTCCCGCTCCCCTCGCGCCAGAAGAACCCCCGACCTCACGCCATCCCCAGATCCCTTCTCTTTGTCAGATTGAAATCACGTCTGGAAGCTCGTGAATTCCTCCTGAAGAAACGTGAGCTGATGATTTGCGATACGACTTGCGTTTCCGTTTCAGGTTCGACAGGTCGAGCTCGGTCACTTGCATCGATTTCGTGGGGGACCCAGGTTTTTTTTCACCTCCTTTGATCCGAAGTCGATCCTTCTCTCCGCATTGTCTTTATAAATGGAGAATTCCGGGCTTTAGATCTGGTGGGTCGGTTCGGTTCTTTATGGCTGTTGGGTTGGCTGAGTGAACTTTTGTGATGTCTATCTGATTGTTCTTGAATTTTGCGCAACTGGGACAAGGGAAGAAATGGAGGTCTCTTCTGGAAACTCTCCAAGAATTAAGTTGACCCGAGCTAAGACTGGGGAATCTGAAGGGACCCGTTTGCAGAATTTGGATGCGGAATCATCCATTTATGGGGGGTTTGGGCAGAGTCAGATTCATCAGTACCATTACATGAATGCATTGGAGATCTTGAGGGAAACTGTGAGGATTCTCCGATACAATCTGTCAAGCTTCATGCTGATCGCGGCACTGCTCATCTGCCCTGTTTGTGCAATGACTTTGTCTAATGTCTTGGTCGATGAGTCGATGCTGAAGAGGTTGACCATTAGGCTCATGCTAGTGGCCAAGTCAAGTGGACTCCCACTGAGGCCTTTCGTCAAACAATCGTGCCAGAAATTCGCTGAGATGGCAATCTCTTCAGCCATGTGCTTCCCCTTGTTTGTGACGTTGTCATTGTTGTCTAAGGCTGCTGTTATATACTCGGTAGACTGCACTTATTCGAAGAAGAGGGCCGATTCGTCAATGTTTTTTGTGATAACCGCCAAAATTTGGAGGCGGATCGTCATGACTTACATGTGGACGTGCATGGTTGGAGTGGGTTGCCTCACATTGTTTGTCGTTCTTCTGGTTGCCATATGTAGCGCGTTGTCTATCATCAGAGTTTCTGAGAGTCTGATTCTTTATGCAGCGCTCTTGGAAGGGTTGGTTTTCTCAGTCGCTTTTGCTAACGCCATTATTATTTGTAACATTGCTATAGTAATATGTGTCCTGGAGGATGTTTCTGGTCCTCAGGCCTTGTTCCGGTCGAGTGCTCTAATAAAGGGCCAGACTCATGTAGGGCTCCTGATATTCCTTGGGTCAACAATCGGGATGGCATTTGTACAGGGCTTGTTTGAGCATAGAGTCAAGGTACTGAGCTATGGAGATGGGTCCTCGAGGATATGGGAAGGGCCTCTCTTGGTGATAATGTACTCATTTTTGGTGCTTATTGATTCCATGATGAGTGCAGTATTTTATTTTAGTTGCAGATCACATAGCATGGAAGCATCGGGTGTTCATCGGCAACCGATTTTGGAAAGTATGGCTATCTCTGCTGAATCAACGGGTATCTAACTAAGTGCAAGCACAGAGCTTATATACTTCTATCTGGAAAGGGAGAGTTGCATTAGAATTTAAGTCCATTGCCTTTTGTTATTCTTTAAGCTCTCATGTATCAATTAGTATCCGGCTTTTCCCAGTTGAGCTTTACCGTTATTGGTTTGATGCGGAGAACAAAACTAGATGGCTTCCAACTCTGTTTATAGGTAATTCATTTTACTGATCTTTATATTGATCTTCAGTAGACAATGACTTCGAAAGGGGGTCAACAAGGGCAGCGACACATTGTTGGAAATATTACTCTGAATATACAGAAAAAGATAGATAGTTCATCTGAATTTGCTTTTGCACCTTGGGTTCTTCCAAGATTTTCATTTGCTGGTTGTTTAATATACGACTGCGTAATCATTGGCGGTGTGTATATGTAAGGCATCAGGTTTCATTAGCTTCAACACTATGCATCTAGCTGGAACTGAGCTCCCATGCATGGGAATAAGTTTTAACTTTCTAGAAGAGAGAATTGCTTAATTTTGAGTGGAAAAAGTTTTTCAGCATCTGTTGAATATATTACTATGCCCAAATGCCAAATAGTAAGTTGTTGTCACCTCTGTCCTTCATTTTGTGTGAACTTAGTCTCCCAATTTTGATTATAGAGAGAAGAAGAGCAAGTTGCTGTCACGATACATTGTGATCTAGTAGAGAGAATTGCTTAATCTTGAGTGGAAAACGTTTTTCAGCATCTGTTGAACATTCGACTATCCTCAATAATGCCGAATAGTAAGTTGGTGTCACCTCTGCCCTTCATTTGTTGCAAACTTAGTCTTGCGATCTTACTTATCAAAAGAAAAGAGCAAGTTGCTGTTGCGATACTTTGTGATCTAGTAAGGATGGTATTCCCGAGTCATATGTAAATTTTTATAATTATTTGGGATTCATGACTTTGCCAAATTTGTCTCATCAATTTATGTGTGGGATGCTGCTCAGTGATCTTGTCCTCGATGCCTGTTTACAGACAGAACTGTTGCTACTTTCAGGTGGGAAAAGAACAGTTATCTTTGTCGATTATTTAACTTTAAGGTGAGTTGTGCACAATTGATGCGTACAAATTGATGCGTACTTCACGGAAAAAGCATATATCAGTGCAATTACAGAAATGGATCCCTTGACATGTCCCAACCTAGCCATCCGATTCAAACAAAACAAAAAAAAAATTGTTTGAAATAATTTTTTTCTTTGTTTTATAAAATCCCAGCAGTCTGATTGAGATCAAAAGACTGGGATTTTACATCCCCTGACTGTATGTCAGACGATCCGGATCCATTAATTACAAGCTCATAGTTGACTACTTGGGAAAAGCATAACGACTCAAAAAGATTTGCCTAACTCAGTTGTTGATGTTTTCCAAGAAGTTTTGCTACTTCTTGAGGCCAATATGAATAAATAATTTCATTAATTTCTGTGGAATGAAATTCTCGCGTACTCCAAGCTTATTCAATCGTGAGTTTGCGCTCAGCCACCATCTTTGAGCATTGTAAGAGGGAAGACTCTAGAAAAGGAATCGAATGCACATGAGCCTGTTTTACCATTAGCATTAGATTGACTCAGGATTCATATGGGGCTCACATGATTGAGAGGCTGGGAACGACCGAGCCCATTCGCATCAGCATCAGGTATTTAATTTCAAAAAAGCTTTTGATGTAAACATCACCGGCAAGCCACGGATTGATCCTGCATATTTAGATGATGGTGTCATTACTTTGTGAGTAACAACAGCAACCACATTCTACGAGTGATTGAGAGGCTTGGAACGACCGAGCCCATTCGCATCGGGATCAATTATTTAATTTTAAAAGAGCTTTCGATGTAAACATCACCGGCAAGCCACCGATCGATTTGAATATTTGAATGATGGTGTCATTACTTCGTGAGTAACAGCAACCACATTATATGAGTCTCGGAATATGGTAGAACGATCCTAATGCAAAATCAACTTGCTGTAGTCTTTGCATTGTCTCTTTGGCCCGTGGTGGCCGCAATGATGATATTAATAGCTGCCAAAGGAGAAGGTATCGAAATATTATTTCACCCACTTCGTACATAATGAATGCTACCAGTACCCTCTCGAATAGAAAAATCTTCACGATAAACTTGCACGAGAGAAGCCAGCAAAATAACAACCAATTACAGCGCAGTTACTCATAGAATTGAAGGTTTAGTTCACATGATGACCACTGTCTTGATGTCCAAAAAAAGTGCTACCGTATTGGTAATGACAAGTATAAATTTGAGCAAAGCATCAGGACTAGAAAAAATCAGTATCAGTTCAGGGACATACTTGTACAACAGGGCACTTATACTATAGGGAATATAAAAAAAAAAAAAAAAAACAGCCCATCATGAGCAATAAACATGCCTATTATGAAAAAAAGGAAGTATATCAAAAAATTAACATGCTGACACAAAGCAGATGTCTTCAGAAAATCATGCGATGGCCAATGCTATTTACAGCAAACAAGTACCAGGCTCAGCACTTTGGTGTAAAAGAAGGTACCGGGCATAGCACAGACAACTAGGCATACATGCAAGACATGCCACTTGCTTTGTCTCTTGACGACTTGAGGATATGACATGACGAAACCAACATAGCTCCCCAGAAGTCACCTAAATGCTGGTATAAGAACAAGGCATCCATCGCCCTCACACTTCAGCAGAAGTAATGAGGGGACTGTTCAGACCATCAGAGTGTGCAGAATACTGAATTGGCAATAAAGCAGGGTCCTGGTAGGCAGTCACCAATTTATCCAAAAACTCCGACATTGATGGATCGTTCTGATCTTCCCTATCCTTCTTTTTCAAACTCTGGAAATGGATTAACCAAAACGATGTTACATGGGAGGCAAAAATTTGATGACGAGATCAAATTAGAAAGTACGGGAAAAAGAACAAAAGAACTTGATTATGCTACCACTTGCAGCATGTGTTAATGCGGTTTACTTGTTCTGCTTATACAAATTTTGGCTTCTTTTTAATTAAAGATTTATTTGATTTTTTGAGAAACGCAAAAGGCAAAGCAATCCTAATCCAAGCCAGTTGGACAACAAGAGAACCCTTCTTTAACACAGAATCAGATAGTTCTATAAGAAGGTTATTTAGGCAAAAATAGTGAAAATCATGCCTAAACCACATTATTTGTGCATGCTCAAGGTAAATAATATTGCATCTTTTGAACTTAACATCCAACACCAAAGCTCTCTCCCCAGTAGCAGAAGATGTAAACAATAAGCTAGGCGTGTAATCACGTATAATATCAACCAATAACACCATACCTCGGCAGAATAAGCAACAAAGATGGGCAAGAAGCGTTTCCGGCAGTACTCATTGAATAGAAGAGTGAGGACTGGAAGAGGGAAAATAAAGGTCGGTGCCAAAGAGAGCTTCTTCAATGTAAAAATTCCCACCGCGATACAATGCATCAGCACTAGGGAAAATATCATCGAATTGTGAACAATCGGCCAAAACTTTCCAGCAGTTTCATACTTTGGTGCATAGACATTTAAGAACTGCAAAATATTAGTGCACACATGAGTGTATTCCTATATCTAAGTATTGATTGCACAATGTTCTGGAGTTTTCACGTTGATAAATAAATAACATAAGAATTAGAGGATATTTGAAATGAGCAACCCAGTGGGTGCAGAAATTCCTTAGGCCATTATCTGGAAAAGAACGTCAAACAGAAAGCATTTGGTTCTCTAGACATGGTATCCCTGAAAAGAGGCATGAAGCTCCTTTCTAGACACTTCATATTAGCCTAGAAGTAAACTGAAAAGTTCGAAAGGTGGAAGCTACAAATCAATGATGAGAGTAAAAAAGAGACCACTAACCTGGTTCCGATAGATAATATATGCTAGACACAGGTAGATTAGGAGGAACGGCAGGATAAGTGGAGCCAGGAAGAAGTAAGTAATACCCAGTAGTCCAAAGAAGAGAATTCGTGGGATGTCCCTATGATAGGGAATTGATGGAACTTCAAATTCATCATCTGTATCTTTTATAAAAGGTCTTTTTAGTAGACTCCAAATAAAAGGGATTATACGAAAGAGTTCTGACGATGTGCTGGTCCATCCAGATGTAACCACATAAGCAATGAAGAATGATGCCTGCCAAAAAAAAAGCAAGGTATGACAAGTCTAGAACAATATTTCAAATGGTCGCAACTTAGGTGCATAGTGCGTCATTGGCAATCTGGATTGACAACGGAGCTTAGTACGCAATTAGGCGACTCCAGAGGAATGACCTCCCAAAAGATACAATATCAAATCTGACAAACCCCACGGGGACAAATGATGCATTTACAATAGCCTTAGGCTTGACTTGAGTGAATATTGCTGTATCAGAATGTTCAGAGGGAAGTAGGAAAGTCAACAAGCACTAAGTTAGCAACATATTGACGACTAAAACCTTAGCTTACAGCTTGATGGAGAAGCTTTGTCAACTATATGAAACCATGTATTCCCACTTGGCATATTTTATTGTAGGCTTTTTGCACAAAAGATGTTTTGCTTATTTAATGATAATTTAGATTTGAGGAATGACATACATTCTACTTTGAAAGAGCTAGACATCAAAGTTTTATAGCATCTTCTGATTAATTTTTTGATCATATGCTTGTATGCAGGACAGGGCAATCCTTCAAAATGCCAACTAGAAGTTAATCCTCAAAGGCCCCATTCCTGTTCAAGCCTAAATTTCTAGAAGAAATCTATAGTTAGCTTGATATCATAAACTAGTATCAGATAAATGCCTTCATGATTTAAAATTAGGTAAGGCTAGCTCAAGAGGCAATATTACGAAGCATATTTTACTTAATACAGTTACTTAATTAGGCAGGTCAAATCAGCTGAAAAATCACAATCCCAATAGCTAAAAGCTTATAAATGTAAAACTTTTATCCGGCCATCTGGCCATCTTTCACAAAGTAAACTATCATTTAGGAAAGTAGGTAAACTTAAGAACCTCGGGAAATGAATAATAAATCATGAAAAGAAAAAAGAAGTTACTAAGTCTCATCTGTCGTTTCCTAATTGCTGTGTACATCTATGTCCAATGCTCAGCATTATCACTTCAAATTCCAAAATCTATACATTAGAACACTATCACCCAGAAAGAAGCAGGCTCACCTGCGCTGGAACTGCAACAGCGAGCTTGGCTGGAATGTTTTTTGGGTCAAGGATTATGGAGACCTGATATAGAACTGACCCTGAAAAAACTGTTGCAAAGAATATGTTCCATATTGTGAACCATAGCACCTTGTTACAAGCACTCCTTTCTATTGCACTATGAGAAATATATCCCTGGATTGAAGAGAGAAACTCCATTATAGGAGGCACCAATTTCAGGAACAACTGAAGAATGAGACTGGGAAGATAGCCAGTAACAACTTGACTGACAAATGTTCTGCAAGGAAATTTAAGAGGTGAGGCTTTGCAAGATTGAGAAGTAGCACGATAAAGGCAGAATTCATAAACAACAACAACAGTGCTAAAAGATATGAGAGAGAGAGAGAGGGCAATAAACAACGCCACACGTGAGCGAAGATGTGCGAGATTAGTAATTTTAAGAATGATTACTTACAAGGTTAGAATGCTTTTTAGGAAGGGGAACCATACTTCCAATTGACTCAGGTTAGTCAGACCTTGCACCACTAGAACAGGGATGAGAAATAATATTGTGAGAAGTATACAGGCGACTATGACAACCAACTTAGATATCCACCTCCGCATGAAGGATGAAGAAAAGAAAGGCCAGTAGACATCATGAGGTTCAGGAGCTTGCTCTGTTAGCCAGTGAATGGGATTGACTCCCTGTTGCAAGTGGAAAGCAGTTGCAGCAGCGTACCTCGAGCTGAAGGAGACAAAGGCAGCACGAACTTCCTATAAAATTAAGATGGAATCAAAAGCAATGAGATCCACATGCTCAAGATGGAAACGAGGGCAGAAATAGGCATCAACTTGAACAGTATCGATTCAGCAAAATTTTCAAATTAGAAGCACTACACATCAAACCCCTAGCTCAAGACTTAAATAGCCTAGAAGAAAGGTGCTACAACTTGAACAACATTATTTGGCAATGACTTTTTCCCTCATGTTTGGCCACAATTCAGATTTTACCCCATGATAGGATTAGATTCTCAAAAATCTTCCTCTTATAAGAAATTTTTTTCCTCATTTTCGGTTCTAGAGGGATAGGTTGAGCACAAGTAAAATTACTAGAAATTTGAAATGGAAACATACATCACAAATCAATATTCGGGTAACACTGCTCTCCTCTCTTATCTTTTTTTTATGCCAAAAGGAATGGTAAACACTCCTGTTTTGCAGACATTGGACTTGCATGTGAGAATAATGATTGATATTCTCTTGCAACAATGGTTTCGCCTTGTAGTGGAAACAATAATATATTCATATGAGTAATCGGTGGCCATGGCAATGGCATTCCTTGTGCTGTGCCTAATTTATTTAAAAAAAAAAAAAGACTTGCCAGGATAACTAATCCCACCGGAGAATGCAAGCAAGTTTTCACTTTGCTTGTAGATAGATGGCAATCACAGTGAGAATGATGATGCAATTATAGCTTTATAGAAGTTATCTTCTTAGACGTAAATTGTTCCTCTTTACATCCCGTCCTGAACTGAAGGCAGGATAAGTATCTTTCACGGGAGGGAATACACATGATAAGGAACTAAAATCAGTTCAAAGAATCGAGAAATAATTATGCACGTACTTCTCCAGCCAAGGAAACTTCGGATTGCTCTAACCTCACATTCTCCTCCAAGTCTTCCAGCCTTTTCTCATACTGATTCACAAGGTCAACCTTGCGTCCGAATAAACCAAAGCAGCTGTTACGCTTATACTTCTGTTGCATGGGATCAGCTTGCATGTGTATAAGCCTTCTATACAATTTCTTAGTATCGTTCTAGAGAAAAATGAAATTATAAAGTAAGAGATGGCATTTGTGGAGAGAAAAATCAAATAGATGAATTAAAACAAAACATTTAACCAAAAAGAGAAAAGACCTAAAAGATTATTTAAAACATATCATCGTTATTCCAAAGATCCAAATTTCATCTTATTTGTTTAGAGACTAATGGCACCAAGGGAAGACAAAACTAATTTGAATCTGTAGAGGCTCAACTAATCTAGAAAATAATTTTCCCTTGAAACCATGAAGTATATCACATATAAAAGTATTTCGAAGAACATTACCCATCAACCTACATTGACATATAAAATCTGAGCCCAAACTTCTGTGGTACAAGAACTTATGGCAGCCTCCATTCCCATGTAAACATATTCAGGTCATAATCATCTATACCATAAAACAGATATCCAGCAGAATGAAAAAGGCACATGAGGCAGAAAGCTAAAGCACTTAACTCACCCAGAAATTCCTCTTACTTATCACCAACGGTCTATGATAAAGCTGGCAAATACAGATAAAAATGGAGATGGTTCCATGGGCTACTACATATATCGTGAAAAGCACAACAAGCCAAGTCTACTCAATCCAGCATGGTAGGATTGACCTTCTAGGTAGCTTGATCCCATCTAAAGAAAAGCCAGCACAGTAATACTCCTTTGCCTAAACAAGCCATCAGTCAGATGGTTTCATCATAACCATCCAAGCCTGCAAGATTTCCAACTCCTTTGGAAGGGTGCTGTATAGTTTTTATTTATTTTTATTAATAATGAGAGCAGCATCATTAGTCTGTCCATCTATAACAATGGTTGCAAGAGGCCATCAGTTTAAATGATAGATATTAGTCTACATCAGAAGTATTATGCTGGTAATGGCTCTGGATGCATAACACAATCTCCAGATCTCTAGGAACCAATTTCAATTTCAGAGTGTATATGAGAGCCTTTAAAAACTCTGGCCAACTTTTAATCATATAGATGTATCAAGTGCAGTAGTCCATCAACCAACTGGGTGGGCTTAGTGTAAAGGAAAGCATAAGGTAAATTAGGTCCATGGATCATGTTCAGATCTGCACACTACCAAGTGCAAAATTTAATCATGCTTGCGTCTCCCACATGAGTTTTAGCTTACATCTTACCCAATTCATGAGATTTGTAGAATAAATCAAGAACACATGGTTAACCTATGTAAGGTGGTGAGCTTCTTGTCACTGAAAAAGGAGCAAGGCATCCTCACGGATAAAGCTAAGCAAAGATGATAAGAAATATAAAGTAGCTCAAAGTACTTACAATTAGGTTTCGTAGTTTGTTGGTTCGTCGAACTACCATGTGACAAAGATATGTAGATGGATGATATTCTCTAAAGAATCTCTCAACACTATCACTGACACTGCTTCCAACAGACACAGGGACGCTCCGGACAAGGATGGTGAACTGATGTGGCTGGGGCTTAGAGGCATAAAAGTAAGCTATCCTTTTTGATGAAACATACTTGTATTCCTGCAATTACATAGACTACTTTAATATTGCTGAGCTGCGCATCCTTCACTGTTTCAGGTCCGGACAGAAAAGGTATATAAGAAATTAAATAATCCCCTTAATGACCAGTTTGCTTCTCAGAGATAATTAAAAAATCAAGCAATGATACACAATTTATTTGGCATTTGCCTTCTGATATGATACCCAAAAAAACAATTCATGTATTATCAGTTATCACAGAGTATAAGCAGAAACTTTCAAGGATAAAACCTTGGAACTTACATAGTACAGCAGAAAGCAGACAAATATTGTGACAGCATAAACAGCACAGAAGTGAACCCATAACCTGCCAAAGAATAATTAAAAAAACCAAGGTTATGTACTTTTCACTAAACTTAAAAGTTTAAGACGAAAAAGAGAATTGGCGATCACAGGATAGACATACAAGATAGTACATCTCATAATAATTAAGATGCACTTGCCAGACAGGCTTCATGCGTCAGTCAAGATTCTCTCTCATACAACAATCAGCTCTTGAGCTAATAACTTGACCAGCGTATTACGAAAAAAACCTTAATCAAGCTCGCTGTTAAAAGATCTGATGCAACTAAAGAAGGTGACAACCCCAAGATGATGTTTGGTCAGTTAGGCTTTACTTTCACGTTTTATACAGTATAAAAGTCAACGAAGTGTTTAAAAAGGGTTCCAGTTTATATAAAGACCCACAAAGCAAGGACAAAAAGATCCAAAAATGATGTGTTTTCAGTCCTCTCACACCTATGGTGCATTTTACCTAGCATGTGAACCCAAGGAAAAACCTTGAAAATGCAAAAGCACAGTACAAGCAAGGAACTGCAAGCTCCCATAATGCTAGCAAGTTAAGCAAGAAATGATAGAAACAATCCAGCTTCGGTAGCAGCAATAAATTACTGTGGACACTAAAAAGGTGGAGCACATGGTGAAAATTTGCCATTCTCAAATGCAAATGGAGGCCACCTAAGAAATATCAGATGATCAGCTAAAGCAGATTTCAGATATGTACCTCACAAGGGGAGATGGTGTATGGAGTGATTGATTTTCATATTTCTTAAATTGATGAAAGATTCAAAGGCTGACCATTGAATTAACAGGGATTCCAAAATCAAAAGTCAAGAAGCGGAGATAGTATTTTCCACACATCTGAAATGTTAATGAGACTTGATTAATTTAAAATGGTATAAGTACTCTAAAATTCCTTAAAATTGTCATGAAATTGCAATTGAGTTTCAAAATTTTCAAAAAGTGCAATCAAGTCCTAAATATTGTCAAAAAAAAGTGCAATTGAATCATAAAATTTATCAAGCCAGTGTAATCTAAATCTTGTTCACATTTTCTGCTTATTAAGTGGGATGAAATTAATGGAAAGACTTCATTGCACCAATTTGACAAGTTCTAAGACTTGATTGCATCAACTTGACAAGTTTTAAAACCTGATTGTATTTTTGAAAGTTTTAAGACTCAATTGCACTTTTTGACAATCTTAAGACTCAATTGCAATTTTGTAACAAGTTTTAGGACTTCTCGTACATTATTAAAATGTTTAGGTTAAATATACATGACTGGTTAAGCATGCTTAAAGCATGAAATGATGTTGGCATCAAGAAAGATAAGAGGTTTTAATCTTTCACATAAGAGGTGACAAATCCTTGCAACAAAAGTTGATGACTCGGTCGTGACAATGTCAAAGTAGCAACAGGGCTTGAAATTCTTGATAATGCTCACAGATCAAGTTTTCTCAGCCTAGGAAGATTTACCAAAGCATTCAACTTTGGTCAAAGTTATAAGGAGACAAACAAATTTATATAATCATTCTTCTCCGCTAATGGTTACAAAATTTAACAAAAGCAGATGAGCCAAAAAATATATATACCTGCTTGATCCATTTTTTACATTTGATATTGTAAATACATCTAGTGAGTTGTTTGAAAAATCGACAAAGTCAATATCCTCAAGCTGATCACCAGTGCAGTTCACTGGAAGAAGGATGAAGACTCCAATAACCCCCGCAAAGGCAAATACTCGCAAGCTGTAACGTTTAGATTAAAAGCAAAATTGTATTAGGAAGAGACAAGGAGGTAAATAATACTTGACCCAGAGAAGTTAGTGCACCAATTACCATAGCCACAACTCTTTGATTAATGGAGACAAATATGAATAACAAGAAGAAAGGCTAAAGAATATCCAAAGTTCAGATCTCTAACTTCTCACCTCCCAGTCACTTTTTGAAGAAACTCTGTAAAACAATTGCTTTCTTAATTGTTATATTAGAGCTTATTGTTTATAGTTAATGCTCTGTCATGATGGATTTTCTTTGTGCACATCATGTGGAGGAAGTTAGAAAGCATTCCCCTCAATCGCACAGAGAGGAATGTATTCCATGAGATCAGTTATCCAATGAGCACTACAAATGAAGACTCACAATCAGTCTGAATCCTTAAGACACATTAAATTAGGGTTTGAAATCATTATACCGATCAGAAGAAGCATAAGCAAACTTTCAACAGTCACAAATTAGCTCCTACTCTCATGCAGAATTCAATTTGAGATATGCAAAACAGAAAGAGATTCTGCTCACTACCCTTTGTGCTGACCCTAATAAGCTGTGCAAGGAATCATGAAACCGTCAAATCTTATCAGGAATTTTGGGTAAATAGGTCTATTCAAGCATTCCATGTTGGAATACCATCCACTAGGTCACCTCACCACAATTTAAGACAAGAGGGGTGAGAGAGGAAGGGTGCAAAGAGAACTAAGGGATTAACACCCACTGGCTAGACAGCTTGATTACCTATAAGAATTAGGAAATACTTACGCAACATAATATAGCTTGAATACAGCTACAACATGGCCTCGGATCATTCCAATAAATGATACTTAGATAAGGCTAAATTAAAGAATAATTCAACTTTCAGATTATATCCAATTCGAAGGAGTTGGTACTATTCCATGACTACTTCACGAAGCAGCAAGGTCATAATATTAAGCCAAAATACCAGTGCCATTGAATTGCTTACAAACAGGAAGTATTCGAATAAGTAAACAGTAAAGACAGCGTCAATACTTGGACCCTGCAACAGTCATGGCTAAATCTCCATGCAAAATGGTTGAGGGAACTAAAAAAGTTGTTGTGCAAATGTTCTGTATTCTGTATCAAGAAAAATTTAAGAATGACTTATTAATCGAGAGGAACACAAATATTTTGATCCTGCATTTGGAATATTCAGTAAGCAGGTTCTGTCTGCTAATTCTATTTCCTCCAAATCATGTGATTTCCAACAGGAGATATGTAGCTCTCTTACTGAACTCCAGGCATCTTTCTACAACAGTTCCCGAGTGAGTTTGAATCTTTCATCATATCAACTTTAAACCCAACAGAAATAAGATGTGTCACTTCCAAAGGAGAAATAAGAGAGTATGAACAACCTTTATGCAGCGTTTAGCGAAGCACTCAGGACTCCTCATTACGAATAAATTACGAAACCGGACATCCTCATTCCAGCACTAAGAGAAACTCCCAAATCAAGTATGTGATGCTCATCAAAAGAATGAAAGAAAAAGAAATCAGGTTGAACTTATAACTGGTGACAAGAATGCTTGTCTCCCAAGAGCTCGAATTACCTTAAAATAATGATCCGCATAAACACGACAGCATCCAAGCCTGATATAGATAATAATTCCTCTTCAGAAAGCTTCCATGCCTTCTTCACCCACCCCGGAGAAGGAAGTAATCTCTCTAGGTTGAAATAGCTTCTCCTTTTAGATTTACCCTCAGCTACCAATCGCGGTATATAAACCTCATAGTTACTTGGTTGCTTTCTCAGGACTGAGTATAGTATGAAGAATAAAAAGCAAAGGCCCGTATTTATCCCAACGGAGGTCAAAAGAGCAGATACAAGCATTTTCTTTTCCTTATTTTCCCAACTACTTCAAAGAAAGAAGGGATAAGCTGCTAACTCCTGCGAGTTAAAAAGTAAAAGTATCAGAAAAAAAAGGGAGCACACAATAACACACAGACAGAAAGAGATGCGATTTTGCTTTCTAAGGTTTTTAAGCAGCAAGAACATAGTGCATCTCTGAAGCACATGGAATTACTCAAACGCCATCTCCAAAATGTTGAAACTAGATCTCAATAAATAAAATCCGCACACTACAAGCAAATCTAGGTACACATAAGAACAAACCGCAAGCCTTGCTTCCGAAATAACAAGGCCCATCGGTACGATCAGCCAATGAAGCTATCGTTTTTAAGACATGTAGTAGCTTAAGACTCAAAAGAACTGAAAAGTCCACGAACTTATTCACATTTCTATTCGAAATCCCTGTGCATTGCAGTGAAGAACATTAACAGGAAGATGCATCCCAAAAACAAAGCCAACAGCACGTTAAGTATGTATCCCTCAATTGACCAACGCAGTTCAAGGATGAACTTTGCCGCTTAAACTGGCAACGTATTCAAAACTCACGGCTAGGACCGCCGGAAAACGCAGAGTAGGGAAATGAACCCGTCTCGCCTCTCACTCTGAAACAGTCTGAGAGTCTAACAACGAAATGACGAACTGAGTTCGGGACGGTCGCGTGTTCATAAAACGGCAAGCAGGCAAACGAACAGAAAGCATCAAACCTGGCCCCTCCTTCTAACGGAAGCTAAAACGGGAAAAGGCGATACGAGGACCGTGCTAGCCCCAGGTACAGGTAGCTAGAGATTGTTCTGGCACTTGCTTATTAATAATGGGTAGCACCAAATCAATCCGACCGGACAAATGCCCAGAGTCTGACGTACCGAGAAGAGTAGTTAGTCCGATTGAGCTACACGCCTTTTTCGATACGGAAGCAAATCTAGAACGCGAGAAACCGAGTGAAGTTTCCCCCCCTTGCGGCTTGGTGAGCACTCTTCTCTTCTCTTTCTGTCTCCTTGGCCAGAAGGACAAAAGGAAAAGAAAAAAGAAGCAGTGCCCAATATCGTCGCGACGTGGTAACTGCTGGCAACAGGTTTCGAGGCTTGATGGGTCGGTGTTTCTCGACCGATCTTGGCGGCATGGGGAAATGGCGCTCGCCGATTGGTGGCGGCCTGTGGGGCGCTTTAGTTTAATGGGAAAGAAGGGTGGTTGCCGAAGTCAACAGCTAAAAGGGGTAGTGGCCGAGGCCAACGGCTAGTCAAGCTCGTCATCACGCCATGGAAGATCCGCATGACGGCTGCAGGGGGGAGCATATCCTGCATCCGGATGAATATCTTTGCTTTCGGCTCGATCTCGCGACTCTCATGGGATCATAATAGCCGAAAGTCCACGTCTTTTGAGGTGTTGAGCCTTCCTTTGGTTTGGGCGGCATGTTGGGCCCGCTTTGGATTTAGAAAGGACGGCTCTGTTGTTGTCGATCAATGGACCCGATCATCAAGAAATTCGGTGGGGCCACTTAAGCCCAGCAAGCCCGATGGGTTAAACGGGGGACCATCGCTATTCCATAACCGTACATGAGATTTTTCCCTCATACGGCTATGATTATCTAACAGTTCAAGTACAGTTGATATAGTTGAGGCCCAGTCCAAATATGATTTTTTAGATGGAATTTGTGGCGTCGACCTATAGGATTTTTCGTTTTTCTAATTTATTTCCTAGCAGAATGTGAGAGATTACCTTTTGATTTACCGAAAGCAGAGGAAGAATTAGTAGCAAGTTTTCAAACCGAATATTCGGGTATCAAATTTGGGTTATTTTACTTTGCTTCCCATTTAAATCTATTAGTTTCTTCCTTATTTGTAACAGTTCTTTGCTTAGGGGTTTGGAATATCTCTATTCCTTACATATTCAGATAATAATTTTTTTAATGGATGCAGTCTTAAAACTTATTAAGTTGATTATGCTTGAAGGAGCCTCTCGAGGCAAGTTCGAGGCTCTAGCAGTGTGTGTCGACTTGCTCGAGGCCAGCGAGCTTGTGAGCTTTGGTAGAGAGCTCGAGGCTTGCCTTAGATTGGCGAGTTTGTAGCTTCTGGCAGTGAGTCGAGAGCTAGTTGGGGGTTGTCGAGGCTTGTGGCTAGTCACCAATTATAGGCCACTCAAGGTGGTGGGTGCCTGTTTGTTGGCCACTTGTAACCGCCATCAACTGGTCAATGTAGAAGAAAAAAGGTGAAAAGAAAAAAAATAATTTACCTTGAAAAATATTTTTCATACCAAACAACAAAAGTTATTTTCTAATTTATTTTCATATTTTAAATAAACACTAGAAAATATTATCATTTTTTAAGAAAATAACTTTTTGAAAAATAATTTCCAAAAAAAGCTACATTTTTTGTGAAACGCATGAAGCCTTAAATTCTTATAGAGCAAGCCGACACGTTTTTCTTCTTTCTTTCTTTTTTAAACTTCGCTTAGAAATTTGGTTTGTTCAATGAGTGCACCTCCTTAAATACCCGCGTATGAGATCTATTTCAAATTGATAAACCTATTTAAATACTCAAATGCTAATATGGAAAAAAAAAAGATCTCGATAATTGGCCAGCACCAAAAGGACAAAATGGTCAATTTCTACGAAGAAGAGACGATCTCCTTCCACAGAAATTTTTTTCTGGACAAAATAACAATCCAAATAAAACCAAAAGAAAAAGGAGATATTTCTAGACGCCAAGGGACGAGGAAAAGCCCCCGTACAAATATCGATCGGATTCAACTGGATAAACCCTTTAATCCACTAATTTTTTTCGGTCCTCTCTTTTTTTTTTCGGTCAGTAAAAGAACTCGTGTGTATAAAATATCTAAATTTAAAATATTTAATGATTTTCTTGCAAAATGATGTGTTCGGTCGTTAAGATCTGTAATACATTTATTTCGCGACGATTCAACGATCTATAAAATATTTTTTTGTAAAATGATTATTTGTATCGACGAGCAAAATAAATTAAAATACTTTTTTGTAAATTGAAAAGGAAATTTATGTGAAAGCCAATTTATTGCAGCGTTCGGAAACGGCTAATTCCTTCTTTTTGGCCAATGATATTTTTCAAATGGTTGATTTTTTGACGGACACGCTAATAAAGGAAGACTTTATTAATCATCAACGAGCAAAAGTGCGAATGATATTAACGGCGCTTTTCCAGTGTGATTAATGGCGATTAATTAGGGGTAATAATTAACTTCGTTATGAACGAGATATTCAATATTCCTCTTAGCGACGAAAAGATCCGAAACATCCGCGGACCAAGACGGGGTCATTCTTTTCGCCTCCCTCTGCTCCGCATCAATGGCGACCGACGGCGCGAGAGCACCAGGCGAAGGAGAAGAGGCCGTGGACGACGAGTGGCAATACGTCAATTCCCCTAGTTCTCCGCCGTCCCTCCACTCACTTCCCCCCTCCTCGAGTTCGACCCAATGGGACGCCCACAAGGTCGTCGTCGGCGGAGACGACTTCCCCCGACTCCAACGCCGTCGCTCCTCATCCGCGTTCCCTCCCCTCCACCTCGAAGGCCTCGACTGTCTCCCAGCACCACACCAACCCACTTCACCTCCTCCTTCCTCGTCTCCATCGTCGCCATCGTCACCTTCCTCTTCGCCTTCTCCTCTTAATGGGACGGAGAATGAACCGCCGCCGCCGCCGCCGCCGCCGCCGATTCGTCCGCTCGCTAGAATCCTGAGGTCCGGCGTCTACGGGATCGCTTCGAGAGTCCGCCACTGCGTGCTCCTCGCGGGGGGTTTCTGGTCGTTCGGCTCGGCTGCAGCGTTGGCCGGGGTGGCGGCGGCTGTCCTGCTGTCGTTGGCATACTGGAGATTGCAAAGGAGGAGGTGGCGGTGGTGGAGAAGGAACAGAGTCCCCGTGGAGGCGAGCCAGAACCGCCTCCTACTCCTCCTCAGAGACAAGGACCAGGTAATAAATAAGGAGTTGCAATTTCTTCGTCTCTCCGCTAGGTCTTGATTCGCCCGACGGAGGCGATGCTTCCGAGTCAAAAAAATTTCACCTTGCCCCTGTTTCTAGCTGTAACCTCTTGCTCTTTCGGGTTTTCAAGGCTTCACAGATTCATGTTCTTCTGCGACATGTAAAATTAGAAAAGGAACCGAGGAAAACAAAACAAGAACAACTTGGTATCATGTCGTCAGTGGTGTGGAAGATTGTTTGTGAGGATGGGAAATGAGAGACATTTTAGTTGTTTCTCAAGTACTGAAAGAAGTTTCCATGTCTAAAGAGCAGACAGCCTTATTAAGCTCTTAAGGATTAGGATCTACTTGATTCTTGAGCGAAACCAACGTTAGAAGGGCAAAACGACGTTGATCCTATACAGTTTCTGAGAAAATGCCCCTTTTTCCGAACAATTTATTAGTGCAGTTAGTAGAAACTACTTGGATTGACAAGTTTTCCGGGCACGTGCCAATCAGAACGAAAAAGAACCGAACTTTTCTTGGAAACATGTGACTACAAGCAGTTAAGCTGCACAATCTGGTACTTTGTAACTCGGGCATACCTGACTTATGTTTTGTCACTCGTGCACAGCCGATGCACGTTCTTTAGAATTTGTTCTTCTGCAGAAAAAACACTCTTCACCGATCCAATGATACGGTTCAAACAACGGAATATGAGTGAAAGGATCAGATGAGTGAGAACTTTATCCATCCGGTCACTGATACGGGTAGGATCCCCGGATCCATAGCATCCACTCGGGTAGCTATCGCCCGAAATAAGAAATCACGAACCATGTATCACTTTGTTAAAGATTGAATTCAATGTCAGTAGTAGATATTCAGTCATACATACGGCGCGTTTTGTATTTCCAATTGTCTGTTTCGCCTTCTTGGAACCTATTCATCGTGTAGCATGGCTTCTTGCATCTAGTCGTGGAGAAACATCTGTATGCATTATGACCACTGACCTCAGGATTAATCTTTGTGGATTGCGCAGAAGATCAGCCAACTCTTGCTTCAAATCGCACAGATGAACGAGCTCATATCAGCTCGGCGACGGGTTCAGGTGCTCCGAGTCAGTGGCTAATGCCTTTCATCTCCAGTCAGTCATAACTCTCTGGTGCACTCGTTCCTCGAAGCCAAGATGATCCGACCGCCTCGAGAATCGGCATGAAAATGCAAGAATTTCCGGCTTCCGGACAATACATATGTATGGAGGGAATACGCTTGAACTGCTTATAAATCCTGATTCTGTAAAGAGAATTGGTGACTGCGCCAATCTATCATTCTGTTAAGTCTTACATGTGGAATTTGTCATTTGGCCATGCTGAATGGTCTGCGTATTTTAACTTTTACTGTTTAGCGACATTGATGGATGAACTCGTGATTCAGACTTCTGTTTAAGGCGACCGTGAGTTGATATCTTAGCTTTTTGCATGATCAATCAAGCTCGACTCTTTCAATCCAGTCAAATTAAGGTCATCAAATCTTGGGTCAATCCAAGGGAAATTGCTAAAAACAGTTCCTTTTTTCGTGGTCTTCCCAGGGATTGCCCCACATATTTCTGCAGGCGCAATAATTTAATTATTTTATCGTAGGATCGATACTTTCGATTATACATGATTTGTCTGATGGACAACTAGTAATAATGATAACTTTTGAACCGTCGTTTGATATTTAATGTGATTTCTTAATTTTTTAAAAAGAATTAGTTCATGAACTTTTCGGGTCGAATTCATTATCATCCTCCCACTAAGTAAACTAATAAAAATACTGATATAATTGCTTTACGTAAATTGATAGTTAAGTATCATAACTAGCATTTGACGTGTTTAAGCGAATGGTCCGAATGCTTTTGTGTTCTCCTTCAAGTGACCCACGAGATCCTAATTTTTAACTTCCTTTTAGCTTGGCTTTGATTGATTGATAAGAAAGGAAATTAAGAGATTCAAATGATTATGAGGGCAAAATGTTCCTTAGATGCTAGAAAGCGTTGGGGCCCAAGTGTCCTTTAATGTACTTACAAATAGATGTAACAAGTAAGAAAGAAGAATAAATTTTTTTGTTAATACACAAATTTCTTCAAACCCGTCAAAATCCCTCCGTATATAGAGAGGTTTAGAGGAATCTAATACGCATGTAAAGTTTGGCTAACTTTTTTTTCTAACTTAATCTCTCTATTCTCTTATAATTTCTCCTAACCCTTTCCCTCCATCCAATCGCAATTGTGTCTTTAGAGCTCTTTCTCTCCTCTCCTAATCCCTCTTAACAAACGTGCCATTGAACTTGTCTTGATAATGACATAAATGATCGATGAATTTTGATTAAATGTGCAAATATAGTTTTTAAATTTTCAATTTGTTCAATGTGATCTATAAAATTTTAATCCAATATACAACCCAGTCCTTGAACTTTATGTGATCCCCCTTTCCATACATGTTCAAACGAGCCCTTAGACTATACCAAAATATTCAATGTGATCATTGAACTTAATTTATTCAATAATTACATTGAATTATTCAATATAATTTATGAATTAATTTAAAAATGTATAAAAAGTTGAAGGGCCATATTGAAAGTTCATGAATTACATTGAGTTATAGTTCAATGATCACATTAAACAATCGAAAATTCATGAACTATATTATATATTTGGCCAAAGTTCATACATCATTTTTATCATTTTCCAAACCAAGAATATTCGAACATAGAAGATTTTGAAAATGACGTGCTGTGCTCCACATGTTGGAATGCGATAAATGATTGACTTTAGAGGGTTTTTGATGAGGACATCGAACCCTATCGAGGAGGAGGTGCTAGAGACCCGTTGATCTATCCGCCAGGCCCGATCACTCGAGCGAGAGCAAAGGAATTCAAACAAGCTATCGGCATCATGATTCAAGATATTTGGCATGGAGACAATTCGGATTCAAGATTTGAAGATGCTGAAATTCTTTGGCGCAACATGATTACTTTTACTCTAGCGAATTCTGAAGAGGTTTCAAGTTGACGAACTCCGAATTGACTCAAATTTGGATAGACGCTTGGAAACGGGCCATTGATCAATACTTACTACTTTAGTAGTGATTGATGATATGTTTTAGCGATTTGAAGTCGTTTAGATAGACTTTTAGGCCTTTTTTCCATTTTGGACGAATTTAAATTAATTAGGGTTATTTTTGTAATTCTAACCCTAGTAGGGTTAGGATTAGGGTTAGCACCCTATATAAGGTTGCTTATAGGTTTCTCAAGAGACAGACATAATTTTACACAGAAAGGTTTTCCTTCTTTGAGTTCTTTTGAGGAATAGATCTTATCAAGGTTTCCTTGTGGCGATCGAATTTAACTTATCGAGCAAGATCGCGAATTCTCTTGTTCGTGGCGTTATAGCGTTGATTGGTTGACACAGGTTCGTCAACAGGTCGCGTTCATACCAAGATTACCAATCACATGTTCGATTGGGGGTTGAGGTCAGCAATTCGCAACTCACAGATCTTCGTAGAACGATCACTTCCGCTTCAGATATATAGATATATATCATCTGGTATCAAAGCTAGTTCTACAAGGTCTAGTTATCATACTTTTATTGCTTTTCATTCATAAAACTAGGTTTTTAGGATTTAGTGTTTTGTTACCAGTTGAGTCAAGGTTCTAAATTTGTTCTTGTTGCGATTTAAACTTTGATTTAGGGTTTCTCGGTCCTAGTTCTTTTTTTTATGTAATTGAGTTCGTAAAAAAAAAGAGGCAAAAAAAAATTCGGCCAAAAAAAAAGATTTGGCAAAAAAAAAAGAGGCAAAAGAAAAGCCAAAAAAAAAGTCACAAAAAAAAATCAAGAGGATGACTCATTATTATTATTATTGTTGATAGTTGGATCGAATAGACAAGAAATAGCAGTAAACATTGAGTCTGAATTCAAATCTAGCAAAATTTTCTGATTTGAACAATATAGTGCTGAATTTGATCTTGTTTGGAGGTTAAGAGATTGTTGCGAGGAGCTTGTGATACTAGATTGAAGTCCGATAAAGAGCTTGTAAGAAGGAAACGAGAGGTAAAAGGCAAGAGTGGGTGAGTTTATTTGAGGGAAGAAAAAAGCCGAAATTGAGTTAAACACGAGAGGAGCGACAAACACCTTGAGTGAAACACGTGAGGGAGTGTTTGGTGAGAACTTTTTTTTTCTCTAACGTTTTCTTGCAGATTAAAAAAAAACAAAAAGATGTCAGGTCAGGAAAGTGTGAATCAAAGGGAGGATGGCACTCGTCCAAGGGATGATGCGATTCTAGCAGGCATCCAACAATTGAGTTTACAAATTGAAGCACTTAGCAACCGGGTTGCAAGATGTGAGACGAGAATTGATGAGCCACCCCGAGGGGGACGACAAAATCAGCGAGAGGAGCCTAGGGCACAACCTAGATGGCAACGTCAATTCGATGATGCATACGTGTCCGATACAGAAGATGATCGAGATGGCAGGTTTGAGAGGAGAAACGGACGCCGCGGATTTAGACATCGAGAAGATAATGAGCTTGGCAATATCAAGATGAAAATTCCATCTTTTCAAGGAAAGAATGATCCTGATGCGTGTCTAGAATGGGAGAAGCGAATGGAGATGATATTTGATTGCCAGAGTTATTCGGAGCTTAAAAAGGTAAAAATTGCAGCTGTTGAATTCACTGATTATGCTATAATTTGGTGGGATCAACTTGTGACTAGCAGGAGACGCAACGGTGAAAGATCAATAGAAACATGGGATGAGATGAAGGCGGTAATGAGGAGGCGCTTCATACCTAGTCATTACCACAAAGACTTGTTCCATAAGCTGCAAAATCTCACACAAGGCAACAAGAGTATAGAAGAATATCATAAAGAGATGGAGATTGATATGATCCGTGCTAATGTGGTGGAAGATCGTGAGGCCACAATGTCACGATTTTTATGTGGTTTGAGTCGGGATATAGTAAGGGTGGTAGAGCTGCAACACTACGTTGAATTGGAGGAGTTAGTGGACAAAGCCATCAAAGTTGAGCGGCAATTGAAGTTGGATCGAAATCACAAGGGTGGTGGAGGTTCAAACTCGAATTGGAAGTCTAATTGGAAGAGAGATGAGAAGCCGAATTGGAAGGGAAACAACACGAAGACAGAATCTTCAAAGGAGAAGGAGAAAGATGGCAGAGTTGGTTCAAATCCTGTTTCAGGTAAAACTGAAAACTCTAATACTAGAACACGTGAAATTAAATGTTTTAAGTGTTTAGGCAGGGGTCATATGGCAAATCAATGCCCTAATAGGAGGGTGATGATAATGACTGGGCCTGGAGATGTTCAATCTGAAAGTGATAGGGAGGAAGACGATGATGACATGCCATCGTTGGAAGATTGTAGTGATGTTGAGATGCCAGTTGCAGGTGAATTGATGGTTGTTAGGCGTTCTCTTAGTGTTCAAGTCAAGGAAGAAGAGCATCACCAGCAACGCGATAACTTGTTCCATACAAGATGCTTGGTGAATGGAAAGGTTTGTAGTTTGATTATTGATGGAGGTAGTTGTACAAACGTAGCAAGTTGTACCATGGTGGAAAAACTGGGATTGAAGACTACAAAACATCAAAGACCATACCGACTGCAGTGGTTAAATGATAGTGGGGAAGTAAAAGTATCAAAGCAAGTCCGCATTCCATTTGAAATAGGGCGATACAAGGATGAGGTGGTGTGTGATGTTGTACCTATGCAAGCGGGGCATCTTTTACTTGGTAGGCCATGGCAATATGATCGAAAGGTACATCATGATGGGTACACTAACCGATATTCATTGGTAATGAATCAGAAGACTTACACGTTGGTACCAATGACACCTACTGAGGTGTATGAAGATCAATTGAAACTACAACGTGAGGTTGAGAGAGAAAAAAAAAGTGATAAAATTGAGGGGTTGCGTGGAAATTTTGAAACGCAAGCAAAAGGAGAGAAAAAAGAGAGTGGAGTGGTAAAAACCGAGGGAAAAGGAGAGAGAAAAGAAAAGAGAGAAAATAATTTCTATGCAAAATCGAGCGAAGTGATGAGAGCTTTGGTTCTGGATCGACCGATACTTGTACTTTTGTACAAGGAGGCACTACTTACTACTAATGCACTTGACCCGAATTTGCCAAGTTCTGTCATGTCTTTGTTACAGGAATTTGAAGATGTCTTTCCTGATGAGATTCCTGGAGGTTTACCACCGATTCGAGGCATAGCGCATCAAATCGATTTGATTCCTGGTGCACCATTGCCTAACCGACCAGCATATCGAAGTAATCCTGAAGAGACAAAGGAACTCCAACGGCAAGTTAACGAATTGCTACAAAAAGGATATGTGAGGGAATCTCTTAGCCCATGCGCTGTTTCTGTTTTGTAGGTGCCAAAGAAGGATGGGTCTTGGCGAATGTGTATTGATTGTCGAGCAATCAATAATATAACGGTAAAGTATCGACATCCTATTCCTAGGCTAGATGACATGTTGGATGAATTGCATGGAGCTTGCATATTTACTAAAATTGATCTGAAAAGTGGTTATCATCAGATTAGGATGAAAGAGAGGGATGAATGGAAAACTGCATTTAAGACCAAGTACGGGTTGTATGAGTGGTTAGTCATGCCATTTGGTTTAACTAATGCACCTAGTACATTCATGCGACTTATGAATCATGTTTTGCGTGCGTTTATTGGTCGATTTGTTGTTGTCTATTTTGATGATATCTTGATATATAGTCGAAGCATTGATGACCATATTAAGCATGTGCGAGCTGTTTTGCAGGTTTTAAGGGCTGAACAACTATATGCTAACCAAAAGAAGTGTTGTTTTGTAACTGACAAATTAGTATTTCTAGGCTTGTTGTTGGTGCTGATGGAATACAGGTTGATGAAGAAAAGGTAAAAGCAATCCGTGAATGGCCGACGCCTAAGACAGTAGGAGAGGTGCGCAGTTTTCATGGTTTAGCCAGTTTCTATCGTAGATTTGTGAAAGATTTCAGCACCATTGCCGCACCTTTAACCGAGGTTATCAAGAAGCACGTGAGTTTCACATGGGGAGAAGAGCAAGAGAAAGCATTCAATCTATTAAAGGATAAGTTGACTAATGCTCCTTTATTATCTTTACCGAATTTCAGTACTACTTTTGAGATATAATGCGATGCTTCTGGTACAGGTATTGGAGATGTGTTAATGCAAGGAGGACGTCCCATAGCATATTTTAGCGAGAAGTTAAGCGGAGCAACATTGAATTATCCGACTTACGTTAAGGAGATGTATGCTTTGGTGCGAGCTTTGGAGACTTGGCAACATTACTTGTGCCCAAAGGAGTTTGTGATCCACACCGACCACGAGACCTTAAAGTACTTGAGGGGGCAGCAAAAATTGAACAAAAGACATGCCAAATTGGTGGAGTTCATTGAGACTTTTCCATATGTAATCAAGTACAAGAAGGGTAAGGAAAATGTGGTAGCGGATGCACTTTCTCGACGGTATGCAATTCTAACTACTCTAGGAGCAAAGTGTTTAGGTTTTGAGCATATCAAAGGTTTATACAGTAACGATGATGATTTTGGGAGAGTATTCGAAGCTTGTGAGCATGCTGCGTTTGAAAAATTTTATAGGCATGATGGATATCTTTTTTGTGAAAATAAGTTGTGTGTGCCTAGATGCTCTTTGCGCGAGTTGTTAGTGCGAGAGGCACATAGTGGAGGTTTAATGGGGCATTTTGGAATCAATAAAACTTATGAAGTGATACATGAACATTTTTATTGGCCACACATGAAACGAGATGTTACACGAATTTGTGAGAGATGTATTACATGTAAGCAGGCTAAGTCTACTACTAAACCACATGGTTTGTATACACCTTTGCCTATTCCGACGCATCCGTGGGTTGACATCTCTATGGATTTTGTATTAGGATTGCCTAGGTCTAAGCATGGAAAGGATTCTATTTTTGTGGTTGTTGATCGATTTTCAAAGATGGCTCATTTTATACCATGTCATAAATCTGATGATGCGTCGCATGTTGCTGAATTGTTTTTTCGTGAGGTTGTACGTTTGCACGACATGCCTAGGTCTATTGTTTCTGATCGAGATTCTAAATTTCTTAGCTACTTTTGGAAGACATTGTGGAAGAAGTTAGGTACACAACTTTTATTTTCTACTACTTGTCATCCACAGACTGATGGTCAGACTGAAGTAGTTAACAGGACTTTAGGGACATTGTTGCGTGCTATCATTAAAAAGAACATTAAGTCTTGGGAAGATTGTTTACCACATGTTGAGTTTGCTTATAATAGGAGCGTGCATTCTGCTACTAAATTCACACCGTTTGAAGTTGTCTATGGTTTTAATCCCTTAACTCCGTTAGATTTAACCCCTTTGCCTATTGATGAGCGTGTGGATTTAGATGGTGCTAAGAAAGCTGACTTTGTGAAGACCTTGCACGAGAAGACGCGAATGAATATTGAGCACAAGACAAAGCAGTATGAAAAGCAAGCTAATAAAGGGCGCAAGAAAGTAGTGTTTGAGCCCGGCGATTGGGTTTAGGTTCATATGCGCACAGAGCGTTTTCCCAAACAGCGACGGTCTAAATTACTACCGCGAGGGGATGGACCATTCATGGTGTTGGAGAGAGTCAACGATAATGCTTATAAGATCGACATTCCAGGTAAATATGGTATTAGTGCTACTTTCAATGTTTCTGATTTGACTCTTTTTGATGCAGACGCTGATTTGAGGGCAAATCTTTTGCACGGGGGAGGGAATGATGAGGACATCGAACCCTATCGAGGAGGAGGTGCTAGGGACCCGTTGATCTATCCGCCAGGCCCGATCACTCGAGCGAGAGCAAAGGAATTCAAACAAGCTATCGGCATCATGATTCAAGATATTTGGCATGGAGACAATTCGGATTCAAGATTTGAAGATGCTGAAATTCTTTGGCGCAACATGATTACTTTTACTCTAGCGAATTCTGAAGGGGTTTCAAGTTAACGAACTCCGAATTGACTCAAATTTGGATAGACGCTTGGAAACGGGCCATTGATCAATACTCACTACTTTAGTAGTGATTAATGATATGTTTTAGCGATTTGAAGTCGTTTAGATAGACTTTTAGGCCTTTTTTCCATTTTGGACGAATTTAAATTAATTAGGGTTATTTTTGTAATTCTAATCCTAGTAGGGTTAGGATTAGGGTTAGCACCCTATATAAGGTTGCTTATAGGTTTCTCAAGGGACAGACATAATTTTACACAGAAAGGTTTTCCTTCTTTGAGTTCTTTTGAGGAATAGATCTTATCAAGGTTTCCTTGTGGCGATCGAATTTAACTTATCGAGCAAGATCGCGAATTCTCTTGTTCGTGGCGTTATAGCGTTGATTGGTTGACACAGGTTCGTCAACAGGTCGCGTTCATACCAAGATTACCAATCACAGGTTCGATTGGGGGTTGAGGTCAGCAATTCGCAACTCACGGATCTTCGTAGAACGATCACTTCCGCTTCAGATATATAGATATATATCAGTTTTGGATTCTAATCTTCATGCCTTGCTCCAATTTGGAAATTTGAGAATGTTTTAATATAGAAGATCTTGGAACTTACATGTCGTGTACACAAGTGATATGGGTAATACTTGAGTTTAGAGGGTTTTTGGATCTTCATGCCAACGTGAAGATTTGAATACATTTGAATCGTGACGGTCTTCAAATTAACATGCCATATTATGACGTGGCAACATAATCTAACGAGTGTGGTTCCTCACTTCAGAATTATCGCATGTCCGAAAGCTCATTTTGGTCCTAACTCAATTGCGAATGAAACGTTTCTAGCATCAAATTTGAATTTCTAAAACCTCCGATCTGAGGTGCAACTATGAAGTGGGAGAGCACGCTCATTATCATCCTAAGCCGGCCATGACAAGTCCCTCTAATCAATTAACAGTTACTTTTTTCTTTTCACTTCCATCTTGCCACGTAAAATGTCAATTCTTACCGCGGATGAATACTTAAGCAAATTTCGTACACGAGTTAAGAAAAGGACTGAGTTGTAAGGGCAGAAAAATTAGGGTTGGGATTGAACAATCAATAAAATTCAGGCACTACTACCGCAATTATCCATGAATTTTGTTATTATATTTATGACATTAAAGTCGTTCCAACAAAATTTGCGATTGCTCCCCCCCCCCCCCCCCCCCCCCCCCCCCGGGGTAAAATTTGATAATTTACTTTCCATCCGCGTCAGAGGTACGCATATTTCGAATCGTTTGAATTTCGTCTAGCAAGATTTTAGAAAAGGAAAAGTTCCAAAAAAAGACCCAAACAAGAGCAATTTTTTTTTAAAAAATGATCAAGAGTGAATATTATATCAAATAAAAATTCAGAATGACTAAAGTAGTCATAAATAAAGACCCAATCTTGTTGGCCGACTAAATATCCGCTAGTCGGCGAGAGTGTGAAATTTCCAATAATCGGAATATGGTGATCAACCCGAACTCGGTGAAGCACACGTACAGGCGCGCAAAGAATAATCCGTGAAAGGGAAAGGGAAGAAGAACAGATTTGGGGTTTTTCTAGTTTAAGGGTTTGATGGTTTAATCCAAATTTCCGGTCACCGGAAATGTCACACTCTTGCCGGCCAGCGGGCATTTAGTCGGTCGGTGAGATGAGGTTCTTATTTGAGATTGCTTTAGTCACTTTAGGATTTTTTTTTTTTTAAATTGCTCAACTTTGGGTCCTTAATTTCATTTTTTTTTAATTTCTGCCCATACGCCTAGCGGATACTTTAGTACTTTTCTTGAGAAGTAATCCACCTGTGGACTTCCTCTTCTACTTCTTCTTCCGCCATTGCTAGGGTTTGGAATCGGTATCTTCAGAAGGACGTTCGTGATTCGTAAAGACTCTGGTAAGCTGCTTTCGTGTTTGTAGCTTAGCAATTTGCAATGCTTTATAATCTCGAATGAACGAGGGCTTAAATACGAGAGGGAGTCTTCTTCTTCCTTCGGCTAGGGTTTCGAATCAGTTTCTTCGATCTCTTCTTCTGCCCTCGGAACGTCAAATCCGTCAATCCAGATCGCAAACCGCAGGCTAACGAGCGATCTTAGTAGCTCTGCTTCTGCTGTGTCAGCCTTCTTCCTGCCGTAATTCTGCTCCAATTCTGTAATTTTGTTTCCGCACCTCGCTCTCTCCACGCGCGGTTACAACTTAGCAGACCTTGTTTGACGTTTGTTGTATCACATGATGATCGAGTTGATTGAGTGCGCTTGCTTTCGCTGATATCGTGTCTTAGGCTCATAGGGTAACGAGTCAGATTCAGATATATACTCTGCAAATCATCTGAGAAATCATCGGTGTTTAGTGGTTTAACGCCTTCACTCCCTTGAGCAAAGAACGAGTGAGCACCGGAAGAAGGTGGAGATTATTTTGTAAAATTTAATTTAATTGGTTAATGTCGAATTAGTTGCCTGTGGGATTATTTACAAGTTTTGGGTTACGGCGGCAGTTGTTGACTGAGTACAAGTGATAGATGGCAGATAATTTAGGTTTTTCTAGTTATGGCTTGATTGTTTGGAAGACGAAGTGTCTTCAGATAATGTTATGCCGTGTTCTATTTGTATGTTCAGTATATGCTTATCTGAAAGGTTTAGAGAGGTTATGAATTATATCTTTTTGGGTCACGTCCAAACGTTCTCTTTTTTCCTTGTGACTTTCAGCCCTTCAGTTTCTAATGTTATAAAGGGCATTAGATGTTGACATTGGTTGATATTTGGTAGTAGTGGTGAAAGTTACATGAGTGGCTGCATTACCACTGCTATATGCTATTTTTTAGGAGGATTTTGTTTGCGAAGAAGTGAATATGATTGTTATAGGATTAGTAATAGCGACATTGGGAAGTCATGCAGTAGGTGGTGGCAGAATGTTCTATTGTGGTGGTTCTGGTTTTGCTGTTGATTGGCAGAAGATGAGTAAGTTATGTAAGTCATTATAACACATATGATTGTTCCAAGAATTGATTCGCTGCTCTCAAGAGGTGATTGGGTGTTAAATAATTTTCATAGACAGTGAACCCTTTCCCTTGACCAGCTTTGTTCTATTTCCTGATGATAAGAAATCATATAGATTTTCTTTGCATTTGCTGTATTAGGATGTAAATGGGAATCATAATAATGTTTATCTGTAGCAAAACCCATAAATAAAATTATTTTGATTTTTATGGGGTTGTCGTTTGTATGTTTCTACCTTGTAAATGTGAGGGTTGAAGCAGAGACTGCAATGTGATGAATTTGGTCAAGAACTTTTATAATTGGCTTTTTTGCAAATTACATGTTCTTCTACTTTTCCTTTTTCTACTCTGGCTTCGTTATGTCTTGGTGGTCCAGCATTCATCCAATGTCAAATTGTTGTTTCTTGTTCTCCAGGATTTGATTTTTTGAACAAAGATGTCAACGTCTTTTATCCCAGCAACAACTGATTCACTTGCTCAGGCTTTAGAGGCCAATACTCCATCAGAGTCTATATCTATCCTGTACCGTATTCTTGAAAACCCTTCATCGTCCTCTGAAGCCCTCCGAATCAAAGAGCAGGCCATCACTAACTTGTCAGATCTCTTGAGGCAGGAGGGTCGGGCGGAGGATCTTCGCAGCCTTCTGACTCAATTAAGGCCTTTTTTTTCCTTGATTCCAAAGGCAAAAACTGCAAAAATTGTTCGGGGTATAATCGATGCAGTGGCTAAGATTCCAGACACGTCCGATCTTCAGATTTCTCTTTGCAAAGAGATGGTTGAGTGGACCCGTGCGGAGAAGCGCACTTTCTTGCGGCAAAGAGTGGAAGCGAGGCTTGCGGCACTTCTGATGGAAAATAAGGAATATGTGGAGGCATTAAACCTTCTTTCTGGTTTAATTAAGGAAGTGAGAAGACTTGATGACAAGCTTCTGCTGGTGGACATTAACTTACTGGAGAGTAAGCTTCATTTCTCCTTGAGAAATCTTCCTAAAGCCAAGGCTGCTCTTACAGCAGCAAGAACAGCTGCAAATGCCATTTATGTGCCTCCAGCTCAGCAGGGCACTATAGATCTGCAGAGTGGGATTCTTCATGCTGAAGAGAAGGATTATAAGACAGCATATAGTTATTTCTTCGAGGCATTTGAAGCATTCAATGCTCTTGAAGATCCAAGGGCAGTGTTTAGCCTCAAATACATGTTGTTATGCAAGATCATGGTAAATCAGGCAGATGATGTAACGGGGGTAATATCATCCAAGGCCGGTTTGCAGTACGTGGGTCCGGAGCTTGATGCCATGAAAGCTGTTGCTGATGCCCACTCGAAGCGATCCTTGAAGCTATTTGAAACTGCGCTGAGGGATTTTAGAGCCCAGCTGGAGGAAGACCCCATTGTCCACAGGCACCTCTCTTCCCTCTACGACACTTTGTTGGAGCAGAATCTTTGCAGATTGATTGAGCCTTTCTCTAGGGTTGAGATCTCCCATATTGCTGAGTTGATTGAATTGCCTGTCGATCATGTGGAGAAAAAACTGTCCCAAATGATTCTCGACAAGAAGTTCGCTGGGACTTTGGATCAGGGTGCCGGATGCCTCATCATTTTCGACGACCCCAAAACTGATGCTCTCTACCCGGCAACGCTGGACACCATTTCCAACATTGGCAAGGTTGTGGACAGCCTGTATGTGAGGTCTGCGAAGATCATGGCTTGAGCCTCTCAGACCTGCCGAGGCAGTAGTTGGTGTCGCAACATGTCATGTCCTTGTGAAGGTCATGTCGCAGTCAAGCATACTTCATGGAACTGGGAGCTAATTGCCTCTTGCATGATGGATTTGCCTGCTCTTTCTATTTGTTCCCTTTGCTTTGCTAGACTCGCATCTTCTGTGTCCTTGAATTTAGCTGTCATCTCCACAGGTGGATGAGACTAGCTTTTGACTAATTGAGTCAATCTCTTCATCTTAGGCATGACGCCTGGAGGAAGATCGGTTGGCTTATCTCAAAATTGCCTTCATTTTAATCAGTTTATGGAAAGTACGATTTACGGCGTTGTATGTTATTTCGGGAAGAGAAGTAGTTACGGCGATTGCATAGAGGGTCAATGTAAACATCAGATTTTCTGGTGATAACAAATGAAGAAGCCGAAGGAACTTGAAATGCCCCGCCGCCTGGGGAGATGGCCATGGTGAGCCCGTGAACGAGTTAGAGCCTATCTGAAGGGGTCTCTCTGGCTTGCTGCCTCGTTGTCAACTCTCAAGGCACTGAGAATTTCTCTTGCCTAGCTGCTTGAGCAGTGCTGCACATATTCCCGCTTTAGCCCGCCTGCCTTAATCTGTTACTGTTAGCTATTTCCGACACCCGTTCATGACTAAATTTAGCCATAAAAAAGAAGCAGAAGAAAGGGGTTTGTGACATATGGTAAGAAATTACATGCGATCCTGTAAAGTGATGTCCGAATAGTTCGAAAGACTTTAAGTATTGCGAGTTAAATAGTAGTCAAATTGCGAATATTACCGAATTCATGAGATGTTAAAGATGTAAAAGTGAAGCTGGAAAAGAGGTACGGACGAAATGGGTATTGAACATCGTTACAAGGAATTGTTGTAAATTGCCGAAGACAGATTAAAAAAAAAAGGTGATAAATGAGACCTTGGAGTGCAGATGAAAATGCAAATGAGTAAATGAGTCGTGGATATTATAGATTGGAATATTCTCGTAATTTTGAGGTGGAACGCTATATTCTTTCCCATTCATGTATTTTGTCTTGCTTTTTGCTTTTCACAATTGTCTTTTATAATATATAATACCTATTCATTGAGTAATCACCTACTTTCTTGCCATGCATACATAAAAATCGTTTCCTCCTAATAATATTGAGGTGCCTATATAGTTTGTAGACACGATCATTATTGTATTAATCCCTACGTATTTTACATGTGTGCTTCTTGTTTTATTGGTGGAATGATGGGAAAAAGACATTAAGAGTGTCAAAATTTGTGTACGACGTCTACTTTAGTGTCAAGAATTTCATCCGGATCATTTAAGTGTTAATTTTTCAAAAAGACGATTATTTTAGTGCCAACTCAGATTTGTTTGGCCAAAAATCCGACGTGACATTTTTTATTAATGTTTTGAGTCGACGTAACTCGCCGGAAAGTCTAGTCAGTATTTGAAATACTAACAAAACTTAAAAAAATTAAAAATAAAAGGTATAAACTTAATTAGATTAAAAAAAACTTAAAAAAATGGTAAATGAGAAAGAACGGGCGGCAAGCCCTTGCTGCCGCTACCTCACCATTGTCGAGAAGGGCCGGTGACCTTTGCCTTGTAGCCCTCCCTCTCTAAACTTCCATCTTTTTTTTTTTCAGTTTAACTAATTTTATTTAATTTCAATAAATTAAAAGTCATATCATATAAAAAATAAAATTTAAAAAGACACATGGACTATATATTTTTAAAGAAATTCCATGTTATAATAAAAGTTTAACTATAAATGCTATGTACTGATCAGAATTTTTCACCGTTGAAACTTAAGTAATCGTCTTTCCTCGGATTTGACACTTAAGTTTTCTAGCCGAAACTTTTAGTATTATAGGGAGTGTCGTACACAAAACTTAACACTCTTTGTGTCCTCCTCCCGTAGATTGATATTTCAGATTAAATGTAGTAAATATAACTTGCAATATCATCTCGAAAGCAGTTGCATGCTTGTACAATTGGCATCACATATGTCTATTTTCTTCTGTGAGTTGTAAATCTTGTTCACTTTTGAGTTGAAACTTATGGAAAATGAAATCCCAATATACCTTCTCAAATTTCTATCACTATCCTCTGTCATCTTTCAAAAATTCAAAAGATAGGGGGGGGGGGGGCAATCATGTACACTTTTAATGATCATTTACTTTAAAATAATTGTTTTTGGAAAGTCTTATGACTTTGATATCCTCTCGATATGCAATCAAGGATTTTACTTTGGTAAATGCAATCAAGGATTTTTTTATAATTGTTTGCAAATCAAAGAAGGATCTACTTACCAAAAACAAATACAAATAAAATAAAAAATCATCCATTTTATTATCTATACAATACTCCCATGACTAATTTCGTCTATATCTCTCAATTACTTTATAATAACAAAGATAAAGAGGAATATATGTGTCACAAAGTGCAAATAATTTATGAATGAAATCGGCAAAGAAAATTAAGGAAAGACAAAAAAAATGTTTTCTCGCTTATCCAGCCCCATTTTAAGATTTTTTTCCCTTGACCTAAATAAAAGCTATTATCATTTTTAAAAATAACAACAAGTTAGTCAAAGGTACTAAAATAACTCCTGTGTATTTGTAAAATGTTAGATATCGAAACTAAAGTAAAAGAGCTTATCTAAGCAGTAATGAAGCGTAGGAAATAACTTTGACCCCCCCAAAAAATAGAGCGTAGAAAAATGAAAAAAAGAAAAGAAAAGATAACAGCACGTCAATGATGGGCTCGGAGTTTACCAATATTGTAATTATGAGAAAATGACATCAATAATTTTTTTTAACTTTGATTCAATATGCAATACAGTCAAGCGTGCAATGTTATCCCCTAAAATGATTCATGAGTTTTTGGTACATATTCAGTTTAATTTCTAAATTATGTGAAAATGCTCAATAATTTGAAATTTGAAATAATGAAATAGCAGCATTAAATATTTTTATAAATATGTACAAAAAATTAAAAATAATTATTGAAATTTCATGAATCATTTAAAATAAAATTTAAGGATTACATTAAAATAAATAAAGAACCGAGAGATTATATGGATGATTAATGACGTCATCTATCGTGATTGTCGTACATTTTTGCGCACGTCGGAGTTTTCTATGACTTTTCTTTCTCTCAAAGGAAAATAAATCTCAAGGGAGATTATTTACTTATTTATTTTGATTTTTTCCATCTCTCCAACACTCCCTCTCTCTCTCTCTCTCTCTCTCTCTCTCGTCTCACACTGAGACTCGAAGGTCCTCCTCCTCCTCTTCCCTGCTTTTTCCATGAGAACAGAAACTTTCTCGCTCCTGGTTTTCTGCTTCGGCTGAAGGGAATTCCCTCTCCGTTTTCCTCTTCGGAAATCGCAGGAGGGGCTTCGTCGTCTACCCCCCTAGCTCGACCACCGAGCGGATCAGATTGAGACGACGGTCGATCCCTCGCGACCGTCGCCATCGGGATCCTCGATCCTCGCGCGGCTCCGAAGAAGTCCGAACGGACGATTCCGTCGAGGCAGAGGTTTTCGGCGAACCGGAGAGGTGGACGCGGCATTGTGATCAGTCGACGACGACGACGCGCCGATTTTAACAGCTGTGTCGGGCTTCTCCTGCGCTGGATCTGCCCGGAAAAGGTAAATAGAGCCATCTCTGCCATCTCGATCTCCTCGCTTCCTATTCTCGACTTTCACTGCCTTTCGCTTGATGCTGTTGCTCCTCGATTTATTTTCATTGTTTGGCCGACGAGGAACAGAAAAGCGAAGGAAATGCAGTCGTGTCTTGGTTGCATTTCGTTTCTGGTGAGGGCAAAATAGTGGTGATGGGCCCGAGTCATGTGATTATATCTGCGCCATTACGGTCTAATTGTCATGTAGCTTTGCTTCTTCGGATGTTGAGTTAGGCATGTAGCTTTGGGCTGCGTTTTCGTTTGCCTGAATTGTCTGAATATTGAATCGGAGGGTTAGATCTGCGGTCACTGTTGACCATCCTGTGATTGAGTTTTTTCTTGAATCTTCCCTGAATTGATGTTACTGCATATCTTCTGCGTTGTTATTGGTGGCTGATATCCAGCTGGATCTGCGTGTGGTTCTGACTGTGAGCAAGTACGGTCGCCGTTTCCTGCTTTCTTGTGATCATGTTCTAGTTTTTTAAGACTTCGGTATGATGTCATCTAAATTAAGGTTTCCACTAAGCTTGGAGTTTCCCCTAATTTGAAAGGAGGGTAAATATATTAGATTTGGAGCATCTATTGAATATTCTTGGTTTTTGGGATTGTGATAATTATTAAATACCGGGGAATGTTATGCGGCTGTTAAATTGATTGAAGGAATTGTCATGTTTGTCATGTTTGTATGCCTTTGTCAGTAGAGGACTTGCAGCAGTGGCTCTTGTGGCTCAGTGGTGTTGATGCAACTGATGGATATCTGGTGTGGTTTTATATATTGGCGATTTCCGAATGGAGCACTGATGCGAGCGGGTGCCATGACTTGCCACTGCATGTATGTCCAGGGAGGCCAGTTGTCTCCTGGCCAAACAGAACAGGCGAAAGTAAAAAAAAAAAAATGTTGCTGGTCTCGTGTCGAAATTTCTTGTCTGCGACTTTTTCTCTGCTTGAATTAGGAATGCTTGAGTATGGCCTTTACAATAATATGTTCCTGAAAATGTTATGCACACAAGCTTAGATACTAGAAATTGTACGGCAGCTCGTAATAGGCTCTTAAATTAGCAGTTACTTCTACTGTTAGCTCTCAATCTTTGTTGTGCTTCTGCTTAACATGTGCCTCAGTTCATCTATACTGACTATTCCTGTGTCTTTCAAGGTAATGACTATTCTGGGGATCTGAACATTTTGATATAGCAGTTTTGTTTACGGTCACATACTAAGTCCATCAAAATGGGCCGTTTGAAGATGCTGCCTGGAATTAATGCAATTGAGGAAGAACCCGAGGATTATGACTCTTCTTGCTCTAACAAGGCTACTTTAGGGTGCGTGATCAACACAGAAATAGCTGCAGTCTTGGCTGTTATGAGGAGAAATGTAAGATGGGGTGGTCGTTATATGTCCGGAGATGACCAACTGGAGCACTCTCTAATCCAATCTT
Organism: Melaleuca alternifolia; assembly: GCA_019926035.1. Classification (NCBI taxonomy): domain Eukaryota; kingdom Viridiplantae; phylum Streptophyta; class Magnoliopsida; order Myrtales; family Myrtaceae; genus Melaleuca; species Melaleuca alternifolia. Next base: position 4,110,415 of record JAGKPW010002266.1, on the reverse strand, counting down.
TGAAGGCACTACGGAAACAGATTTTTTCTTGGCAGCACCGCTGGGATACTGTCAACCCAATTTTGTATCTCCAACCATTTCTAGATGTTATTCGATCAGATGAAACAGGTGCACCTATCACTGGTGTTGCATTGTCTTCTGTTTATAAGATCTTAACTTTAGATGTGATTGATCGGACCACAGCTAATGTAGAGGACGCAATGCACTTAGTTGTGGACTCTGTGACTAGTTGCCGATTTGAGGTGACTGATCCTGCATCAGAAGAAGTAGTACTTATGAAAATACTTCAGGTTCTTCTGGCTTGTATGAAAAGCAAGGCATCGGTTATGCTGAGTAATCAACATGTGTGCACGATAGTTAACACTTGTTTCCGTATAGTACATCAAGCTGGTAGCAAGGGTGAGTTGCTTCAGCGGATAGCCCGCCACACGATGCATGAACTTGTTCGTTGCATTTTCTCACACCTTCCGGATGTTGACAACACAGAGCGTGCGTTGGTTAATGGAGGCAATAAGGTGAAGCAAGAGGTACTTATAGCTTCTTCTTTCCCCTGCTGGTTACTTTTCATTCTCTTCTTTTTCAATCAGCCTTCTGGCATGGAATTCTAATTCATAGAAAAAGCTGTGTTTGTTTGATATTTAATTGATTATAGAATACGGCTTCTAATCATAGCCCACTTATGTTACCACAATTTTCTTTCAGTTCTTTATTCTGTTTTAAACATTCATGTTGCCATGTCACTTACGATCTTATAAGAAGGATAAATAATAGCCAGAATTTTACTAAATGTGTCTTCTGGAAGAATGAAACTCTGGACATGCCACTTGGGATGGCTTTTTGTAGCAATATGACCAGTTATCAGTTGTGCTTTTTATTAATTTTTGAAACACTAGAGAACATATTTGAACACTTCATAGATTTTTTGTTTCCTTCTTCGTATATGGATAAATTGGCGAGTTTCGAATCGCTTGACTCAAATGCCTTTAGGCCTAGTCAGAATTCTGATTTAAACTTGACATTGTGTTGTGGCATAGTGTTTGCTGCAGGAAAGTGTTGTGGCATAGTGTTTGCTGCAGGAAGTTTTTCATGTACACTTCGCCATATTCGGGTAGTGATTTTCTGTTTATAGACGCTAGAGTTATTTAAAAAGTCTTTTGTAGTGTGACAAATTGTTCCCTGTAGTTCTCAATTCACAAAGGTACAGAGCCACATGAAAGATCACCTTTATCTAACTCTTAACACAAGGAGTTACTATTCGAATGTTGGAAAGCACATTTAAGAGATCTTCGCTTTCCATATTGAATTATCATCTAGTATACTTACTTGGTAGGCTAATCGTCCAATTAGGGCCGCACTTGTTGTTAAGCAGGTTGACATACCATAGTTTTATATCTTTTGCAGGTTCTTGGACATGACAGTGAGTATGCATTTGGGACTCAACAATTAGATAATGGGAACAGTGGTTCAGAACATGATGGTCAACTATCCTCTGGATGTTTTACTTCCAATTCATCAACAGCTCCAATCTCTGGTATGATGGATGAAATTGGAGCTGGTGCAGGGAAGGATGCAGTTCCAGTTGATATGCATATGATGACAGAGCCTTATGGTGTTCCTTCCCTGGTGGAGATATTTCACTTCTTGTGTTCTCTTTTAAATCTTTTTGAGCACACGGGAATGGGCCCTCGATCGAATACCATAGCATTTGATGAAGATGTGCCACTTTTTGCACTTGGTTTGATTAATTCAGCTATTGAGCTGGGTGGGCCATCGATATGCCATCACCCGAGATTGTTGAGTTTGGTCCAGGATGAACTCTTTAGAAATCTGATGCAGTTTGGCTTGTCTATGAGTCCACTCATTCTTTCCATGGTTTGTAGCATTGTCCTAAATTTGTATCAGCATCTACGGACTGAACTCAAACTGCAGCTTGAGGCTTTCTTCTCCTGTGTGATTCTGAGGCTTGCACAAAGTAGATATGGTGCTTCTTACCAGCAGCAGGAGGTTGCCATGGAGGCTCTTGTTGATTTCTGCCGGCAGAAGACTTTCATGGTAGAAATGTATGCTAATTTGGATTGTGATATAACTTGCAGTAATGTCTTTGAAGACCTTGCTAATTTGTTGTCAAAGAGTGCCTTTCCTGTGAATTGCCCTTTGTCCTCAATGCATATTCTTGCTTTGGATGGTCTCATTGCTGTCATCCAGGGAATGGCTGAAAGGATTGCGAACGGATCTCTTAGCTCTGATCAAGCTCGAGTTGCTCTAGACGAGTATACTCCATTTTGGCTGGTCAAATGTGACGACTATGGAGATCCAAATCATTGGGTCCCATTTGTCCGCCGGAGGAAGTATATTAAGAGGAGGTTGATGATTGGAGCTGATCACTTTAATCGTGACCCAAAGAAGGGGCTAGAGTTCCTGCAAGGAACGCATCTCTTACCTGACAAACTTGATCCACAAAGTGTAGCCTGCTTCTTTAGGTACACTGCTGGGTTGGATAAGAATCTTGTTGGGGACTTCCTTGGAAACCATGACGAGTTTTGTGTTCAGGTTCTTCATGAATTTGCTTGGACCTTTGATTTCCAAGACATGAGTCTAGATACTGCACTTAGGTTGTTTTTGGAAACTTTCCGACTGCCTGGAGAATCACAGAAGATTCAGAGAGTCCTTGAGGCATTTTCAGAAAGATACTATGAGCAGTCACCACAAATTTTGGTTAACAAGGATGCTGCTCTTTTGTTGTCATACTCTCTCATAATGCTCAACACAGACCAGCATAATGTGCAGGTAAAGAAAAAAATGACTGAGGAGGATTTTATTAAGAATAATAGAGATATCAATGGAGGCACTGATCTACCTCGAGATTTTTTGTCAGAGCTTTACCGCTCCATTTGCAAAAATGAAATTCGCACCACTCCGGAACAAGGTGCTGGTTATCCTGAAATGAACCCGAGCCGTTGGATTGACTTGATGCATAAATCAAAGAGAACTGCCCCATTCATTATTTCTGATTCTAGAGCATATCTTGATCATGACATGTTTGCTATAATGTCTGGTCCGACCATTGCTGCAATCTCTGTGGTGTTTGATCATGCTGAACATGAAGAGGTTTACCAGACATGCATTGATGGTTTCTTGGCTGTTGCCAAGATATCAGCATGCCATCATCTTGAGGATGTGCTGGATGATCTGGTTGTTTCTCTTTGCAAATTCACAACTCTTTTAAATCCTTCATCCGTTGAGGAACCTGTGTTAGCATTTGGTGATGACGCAAAAGCAAGGATGGCAACAATAACGGTTTTCACCATTGCAAATAGATATGGTGATTTTATTCGCACTGGTTGGAGAAACATCCTAGATTGCATCTTAAGATTACACAAGCTTGGTCTTCTTCCAGCTCGTGTGGCAAGTGATGCGGCTGACGAGACAGAGGTTTCTGCTGAACCTGGACATGGTAAGCCGGTTGCAAATTCTTTAGCTGCAGCTCATATGCCTTCCATGGGAACTCCAAGGAGATCTTCTGGATTAATGGGTAGGTTCAGTCAGCTTTTATCTCTTGATACAGAAGAGCCAAGATCACAACCCACTGAGCAACAACTTGCTGCTCATCAACGCACACTTCAGACAATTCAAAAGTGCCACATAGACAGCATATTCACGGAGAGTAAGTTTCTGCAAGCTGAATCTCTATTGCAGCTGGCACGGGCTCTTATTTGGGCTGCTGGGCGGCCCCAGAAAGGGAATAGCTCACCTGAGGATGAAGATACTGCTGTTTTCTGCCTAGAGTTGTTGATTGCAATCACTTTGAATAATCGAGACCGAATTGTACTCCTATGGCAGGGTGTCTATGATCATATTGCCAACATTGTTCAGTCGACTGTCATGCCCTGTGCCTTGGTAGAGAAGGCTGTCTTTGGGCTTCTCCGGATTTGTCAGCGCCTGCTTCCTTACAAGGAGAACCTGGCTGATGAACTTTTGAGGTCCATGCAACTTGTCTTGAAGCTTGATGCTCGGGTGGCCGATGCATATTGTGAGCAGATTACTCAAGAAGTTAGTCGCCTGGTAAAAGCTAATGCCACTCACATCAGGTCACAAATGGGATGGCGGACCATCACGTCGCTTCTTTCTATAACAGCTCGTCATCCAGAGGCTTCTGAAGCAGGATTCGATGCACTGTTGTTTATCATGTCAGATGGGGCTCACTTATTGCCAGCAAATTATGTTTTGTGTGTAGATGCATCCAGGCAGTTTGCTGAATCTCGTGTTGGACAGGCAGAACGGTCTGTTCGCGCTCTGGATCTCATGGCAGGTTCTGTTGATTGTCTAGCACGGTGGGCTTGTGAAGCTAGGGAAGCAATGGCAGAGGATGAAGTTGCCAAAATGTCTCTGGACATAGGGGAAATGTGGTTGAGGCTCGTACAGGGATTGAGAAAAGTCTGCTTGGACCAAAGAGACGAGGTCAGAAATCATGCACTTTTGTCACTGCAAAGATGCTTGACGGGAGTAGATGGGATTCAACTCCCACGTAATCTATGGTCACAGTGTTTCGACGTGGTCATCTTTACGATGCTTGATGATCTGCTGGAAATTGCTCAGGGACAATCCCAGAAAGACTATCGAAACATGGAAGGCACACTTATCCTAGCAATGAAGCTTCTCTCGAAAGTATTCCTACAATTGCTTCATGACCTCTCGCAGTTGACGACCTTCTGCAAATTGTGGTTGGGTGTGCTCAGCCGAATGGAAAAGTATATGAAAGTGAAAGTTCGTGTGAAGAAAAATGAAAAGCTTCAGGAGCTAGTGCCTGAGCTCCTCAAGAACACTCTACTTGTGATGAAGACAAGGGGTGTCCTTGTGCAGCGGAGCGCCTTAGGAGGGGATAGCTTGTGGGAACTGACATGGCTACATGTGAATAACATTGCTCCGTCACTGCAATCTGAGGTATTCCCTGATCAAGAAATACAGCAAGCTGAAACTCAGGGAAATCAGGTGTCTGAGGAGACTGTTTCTGCTCCTTCAAATGAATCATTGGCCAATAATGGTAGTTAGCATTTAGTGCACTGAAGAATATAATATGGTGTGGATGCGAGTCAGAAAGGCTGTGAGTCTTGGCTATGATTGATTTTGTGGTGCTGCTATACATATAATGAATGGAAAAGATGAACCTGAGAATTTTTGCCTTCTCATTCTTAGATCTGCAGCAATGTCGGTTAATTGACACTTACCCTGGGATTGTGTCTTTTCCTCACTATTGCTTCCATTGCAACAATTCTCATGTTTATTTTCAAGATGCACTGCTCAGTGGGGCATTGTTCTGCTTAGGGAAGGACTATTGGGAGTAACACACTCGTTCTCTGTCCAGAAGACCCATCCGAACTTGTGTTGGTCTGTTGATTTATTCAGAACCAAGGTTGTTGTTAGCTAAGGATGATATCGTCACTTTGTTAGTTCAGCTAGGTTTTTGAAGGCTCCAGAAATGCCTTTTCTGTTCTTTAGGATCTCTTGCAGAGCGAGTGATATACAACAATGGATCTGATTATTGGGGTTATAAGATGGATGCCTGCTCACGCTGTCAAAACTTTTTTTTGTAATGTAACTTGTAAAGAAGTCTTAGTACTGCTTTAAATTTTTGGCCACGCATCTTATCTGTTGTCGAAGTGCTTAATATTTGCAGTTGCAAAAGTCTCAACCCTTTTAACTGTCGTTCGTGCAAACTCTGCTATTTCTAGCAGATCAATTTCTCTTGAGGATTGTCAAGAGAATGTAGTAGTTGCCGATTTCCGGTAATTCATGGCTGGAGGGGTCAGGCCTCGGCTTGATCCTCGAGATGAAGTCTTTGCCCCTCACCTCTTTGATTCTCCTTTGTCGCAGCACGTGGTGCGCTGCTTTTGTGTGCTGCTTAACCGGTAAAACTGGAGGGGTCTGGAAGATTGAACATTCCAATCTGCACCGTAATGAACAACCCCCACCCCCCGACCAATATTTTGGGAGAACAGCTATTAAAATGCAGTTTCATCATAACTCTTGACTTTTAAATTTACATGGACCTTTTGATTAATGGCTCATATTAAGGAGTACGTTGTTTTATTGGTGGAAGTGCTTCTCGAATTTATGTCGACGAATTTGAGGATCACAATACTTTAAGCAATGTCTTCTTGTATCTTATGATGACCACTGATAGGTCATCAATGTGGTGGTACATATATGCTGATTTAGTGTTAAGAAAGGGTGTGTGAGTTGGGCACATACAACGATGGATTCTCTATGCAATCAAGTTCAAACAGTTATTTACTTTATCTATGATCTGGATTTTAGTCCGAGTTACCCTTAGTATCTTGGCCGGTTACGTTTCACGAGCTTAAAATTTCTATGTCCGGACAAATAACGGTGTGATCGTTCTTATTATTATAACTAGCAGAAGTGCAAATGTCTTTATTGTGAAAAACTTGAAATATCGAATTATCACTTCACGTGAAATATATAATCGACAAGATATATAAAAAGAGAAAATAAAATATCTTAAGTTTGAATCTCATCGCATGATGTTATCTATAAGATTAAAAAAAGAATTCATATATTAAGGTCGAGATATACGAGAGCTAAAAATTTAGCAACAAATCACGCGTTTGTTGGTTGGTGGAATACTTATAAAAGATGTAAATTAAGGATATTTTGAGAAAAGAATTGTAATCCATTAAGGCTCCGTTCGTTTCATAGAAAATATAACATTTTTTAAAAAATACTTTTTCAAGAAATTATTTTTTGAAAAATGATAGCATTTTCGAGTGTTCGTTTGAAACTTAAGGAAAATTATAAAAATAGATTTAGGTTATGAACTTGCCAATTCAAGAGAAGTCTCGAGTTCACCTGTAGAGGTTACAAGCTCGCTGTCAAAGGCCGCCGGCTTGCTGGTCTCAAACGGGTTCAGGACACACTGCTAGAATCTGGAAGATGTAAAAAAAAATATTTTTTTGGTAAGGGATGTAAAATATTTTTCACTTTCAAAGAAGTCAAAAAAATATTTTTCTTACTTTTGAAAGTGTTTTTTTATAAATATTTTCATTGACTATTTTTTTTCATAAAATAAATATCGAAAATTTAAGAAAATATTTGTTAAATATATTTTTCGTGAAACGAAAAAACTCAAAAATGGTAATTTTCGTCATTGTCATCAATCATTATGATCATTATTATTGACGAAGAAAATGGAGCAAGGCACCGGTTGCTGAAGAGCCCAAATATTCAAGGCAACGCGCATCCTGTTCTTTGCTCCCACTCGATTCCTCGTTCCATTGATTCTCCATCACTCCATCTTCTTATTCTTCTGCTGCTTCTTGGATTGTCGAACTTTGATCCGACGCCAGCTGCGATCGCCCTTTGCGCCGGAGACACCGTTGACCAGCAACCGCCGCTCGGCCTTCCCCTCGTTTCCTTGAACTCTTCCTCGGGTTAGGGTTTGGAGATCCGGATCCGATCGCAGCTGTAATTTTGTTCTGGGAAGGAGGTGATCGATCAGGCCGGGAGTGACGAGATGAGCGAGGTCTTCGAAGGGTACGAGCGTCAGTACTGCGAGCTCTCGGCCAACATCTCCAGAAAATGCAGCTCCGCTTCGGCCCTCGACGGAGGTATTGGAAAGTCATGAACTGACAAATTTGATTTCTTTCTGATTGCGTTGGCTGCTCTTTTGCTCGAAGAAACCGACGCGATGTCGACTGGATTTCTGCAACTTTCTTATCCTTTGTTCTCCGATTTGTGAGCGATTTATAATCGCGGCTCTTCATTTCCGTGTACTGACTCAGAGTCTGGTGGTTTGGCCACATCCATATCTTCTTTGTAAAGATGCGTTCGGACGTCTCCTGCTGTGCGGTTTGTAGTTTTATTTACTTCTTTTAGTGCTTGAGCTGAGCTGCTAGAGGATTGAACAATTCACCTATGCTGTCCGTGGATTGTGAACTGTTCGAGACTTGTTGGTCATGAAGGGGTTGAAACCCCATCACGAATCGCTGAGTAATGTGGAACAGGATATCTGTGGCATACTCAAGTCTAGGGTGTTAGGGCCTAAATTTGCACGAATGAAGTCCACCTTTCTATCTATTTCCGAGAACTAAGTCGCTTTAGGAGATGCCTTCTAATGTATAGCTCGTTGATGGTCACTGGAGTACTTGGTTTTCGTGGTGAGTCACTAAACTAGCTAATAACATTGTAGGTCTGACAAACTGTACTACAGTCACCTAGTTTGTGAAGAATCTGTTCCTTAAACAAAATATTTACTTAATTTGTTTTCTGCAAGTTGAAAATAATGGACACTCATATGACAAAAGGCAAAAAGGGATGCTCCTTGATTTGTATATTTTCAGCCTTTAAACTTCTGTAATGAACATTTGTGCTTTCTTAAGTAGAGCACGACGGTATTCCAAATTTTGGTTGAAAGCTTTGGAGGTATATAATGTTAACCGACTGACCTGCTCTCTGGAAACCTTGCTACAGACAAAATCTGAGCGATATTTACCTTATTTTGTTTCTCGCTCTGACAAACATGGAGATTATGCCATACTGACTCAAAAGTAATCTATTTGGTGATCTTGCTTGCAGATGAAAGAAAGCAACAGATATCTGAATTAAAAGTTGCACTTGATGAAGCTGATGGGTTGGTAAGTTGTGAGAGACGCGATTTTCTCTCCTTGTGGCCTGTGCTTTTCTCCAGGATTTTCTGTGCTTCTGACTTTTTTTGGTCTGTATTTTCCAGATACGGAAAATGGATCTGGATGCTAGAACTTTGCAGCCAAGCGTCAAGGCAATGCTTCTTGCTAAGTTGAGGGAGTACAAGTCTGACTTGAACAATCTAAAAAGAGAAGTTAAAAGGATGTCATCTCCTAATGTCAACCAGACTTCACGCGAAGAATTGTTGGAAGCTGGAATGGCAGATGCACATTTGGTACGCCCAGAATCTAGATTGTGCATTTGGTATATGAATTGTCCTAGTCCTGTACCTTATTTAAACATGGGGAAATTTTTATTTAGTTGCTCATTGAGCTCAATGATTATGTCGTATGTTTTTATAATGGGGATATTCTTGCATGATATGGATCCTACTACTTATACTACTCGCAGTTTTTCCCCTCAAGTGGTACTTCAGTTTGTCTGGCAACCTGCAACAGAAATGTGGTTGCTGAATTTTGGTTTTCTTAAATGGGTTTTTGCAGTTATATTGGCTAACTGCAGAGCTTGCTGAATAGTTACTTTTGAGTGGATGTTCTACTGCAGGCTTCAGCTAATCAAAGAGAAAGATTGGCTTTCTCGACAGAGAGATTGAATGATTCTAGTGAGAGGATAAAGGAGAGCAGAAGAACCATGCTAGAGACGGAGGAGCTGGGTGTCAACATACTCCAAGATCTACACCAGCAGCGCCAGACTCTCCTGCATTCTCATAACAAGGTACCTATTAAATTTTGGTTCTATTTATTAAATCCTTGAACTTTCTTTTGCTAAGTAAATCTTTGTCATTGCAAATGAGTGTTGTGCACCTCTATGAACTTGAAGTGAGTTCGCAGGAATAGCTGCACTTCATGGACTAGGACCTTGCGATAGCCTAGGAGGCTCAGACCTGTTAATGATTGTGGTCTCCCTTTTCCTTTTCAATTTGCAGCTTCATGGGGTGGATGATGCCATAGACAAGAGCAAGAAGGTTTTGACGGCGATGTCAAGGAGGATCACTAGGAATAAGTGGATCGTTGGCTCAATAATTGGGGCTCTTGTCTTTGCCATTATCCTAGTTCTATACTTCAAGCTTTCTTGATGGTAGTCATACCACCAATTCCCATGCCCTGTTATCCTTGTGCTTAATAAACCTGTATATACAGTACTCAAAACATTACTCTTTGCGTGTCCACGATTCTTATGACCGTTGTAAATTTCTTGCTTTCTCTTTGTATTTTCGGGTTCCCTGTTGCTCACCATGGTTCCACTGGTTTGTGGATGAACCCGGTTGGAGTTCCCTGTGGCAAAAGTGTCGGACTCATATGATGCATACTTTTATGGAACGGATGTCTTTACGCAAGCGGGGTTTTCGGTTCTCATTCTTCGTTTCTTCCACTTGAATGCATATTCGTTTGGCTATGGTAAACGTATGCTAGAAGATGACAGGGAACTGTTTTCAGCTCAGCCTCGATGCAGTCTTGGAAAATGACAAGACGACCAACAGCTCTTTAATGACGTAAAACGTTACCCCGACGACGACCTGGTTGCAGGTCAAGTTTGTAGAGTGGGATACGGTGGGAGCCCATGGGATGGGCCACATGCTGAAATCGAAAAGCCCAAAGCCCAGAGGCCAGATCCTGTGGTGGCTCCGTGAGAACACGTGGATGAAAAAAATCCCTCGCTTACACACGCATGCTCCGCAGAGAGAGAGAGATTCATTTCAGAGATTCACCAATACAAGCTTCTCCGTCTCTACTTCTTCTTCGTCGGCTTCTTCTACGTCTCTTCAACCACTTGCAAAGCTTTCCACGCCCAGACTTCCGACTTCCGTTTCTTTTGTTCATTTAAACCCCCCTCCCCGGTCGTCGGCGGAACTGACCGAGATTCTTTAATCACGGCTTCCGTCATGGAGTCTCTCTCCCCGGTGTCCCCTTCCATCGTCCTCCCCCCGAGCAATTCGCTCCGGCTCCAGCGGCCGCGGCGGCTGGCCATCTCCCGCGCAGTCCCCGACGGTCTCCGTCCCGGTGGCACCCCGCGCTTCCTCGCCCCGCGCTCTCCGGAGCCCTGCCGGAGAAGATTCGCGGAGTTCTGTTGTGGATCGCGCGCGAACGTTGGAGGAGAGGAAGATGACGGGAGCGACGAGGTGGAGAGGGCGATGCGGCTGGACGGGAGCATTCCAGGGAGCTCCGACGAGTTCGTGAAGAGAGTGTCTTCTCGTGCTTACGACATGCGCAGGCACCTCCACCAGTCGTTTGAAACCAGCAGCTATGATGGTAGTGTTCGTTCCTACTTTTATTTCGTCTAATCATCAGTTCATTTTGTTGCGCGTTTTGTGGCTGCTTTCTCTGACAATGCTCGAAGAATTGTTTGATTGCTGTCAAATTAGCGTTTCTGTGCTTTACCTTCATTAAGCCACTGCTTTATAGATTTAAAAAGCGCCACACGTGTGCGAAAGGATTGTTTCTATGTAATACCCCGACGACGCTGAGGTTCGCTACAATGAGGGGCAGCGCAGTTCCTGTAGCAGGATCTGCCTGCCTAGGGGTATTGGCTATGCTTTGCTTATCTCTACATTGATAGAATTTTCTTATGCTGAGGTTTGCACTCATTGATGATATCTATAGAGAACGTGTTGTGATTGTCATTCTCTTCTGAGTGCTTAATCTGAAAATCATCTCAGGTTGAATAATTATTATGCACAGGATTGTGCTTTGATCTGCTTACATATCCAGTATCTATGCGCCCACTAAATAAAACTGGTCTTGTCGTTTCCGTTTTTGATCTAGTATTGGAGGCAAATCCATGGAGAGACACTTCGAAGCCTGTATATGTATTGACTCATGGTGAAAACCAATTGTGCACCATGAAAACACGAAGAGATCGCAGGTTTGGTGTACAACGTGTTGTATATGGTTTTTTGTTGCTTCACCTCCCTTACCCATATTTTTAGCTTTCACAGTGAGGTTGAGAAAGAGCTTGGATTACTGTTCTCCAAAGCTGGAAAAAGGAGTTCCAGTTCTGGAAGTCAGTCCAAGCAGTCAAGGAGCGGGACAAAGTTCGAGATGCTTGTTGAGGACATCAGGGATGGAGTTCTTGTATGGTTCTTTTATTTGTAAAACTGCTTTCTCTAGAATTTCAGCTAAGGATTCTTATGCAAATGTTGTTGCATAAATGTGATGGATTCAAACCGTTTAATAAAGATAGTGGAGGTGATTGTGCAAAACAATCATCAGGAGCTTAATATTTATCAAATGGAGCCTTAAGAGCATTGTTGATGAATTTACTCATGCTATCTCCTCTCCTCTTATGGATCTCTAACACCTAGGCTCTGTGCTGTGCGATTCTTAAGCTATTACACTTGGTTTTGAGATGCGGTCCAGTGAACTGTCCTGGCTCCTAAGCTACTTTAAATACCAACCTTTATAAAAAGATATAGTTGGGCACTGATCTGGTTTAGTTCTTTGATATTGTCATTATGGTTTTCTAGTCATGAATCTCCTTTCCAGAGGCTATGATGGTAGTTATTAGGATTATCACCATGGTTCTGTCTTTTAATTGTTTTGACTGGAAACCACAAGAAGTAAACACAAAGGAAGTAACCCACTAGGCACACAACCTAGTGGTAAGAGAATTGGGTGGGGGTGGGGACATTTAGTCTTAGGTGTAGAATTCGACTCTCATGCTTTGCAAAGAGGCAGAGTAAAAAGTTATAGAGAGAGAGAGAGAGAGAGAGAGAGTAGGACAGACCAAAAAATAAAAATGAATGGATTAGTTATGTGGCTTATAGTGTGTTCTTTGACTTGTGAAAGGATGTGTTCGGGCCTAAGATGATATCATCCTCTAGAAAATGTTTATTTTAGCATCGGTCCCTGCATGCCATCAAGTGTGTATTATAACTGATGTGAGAGTATCAAGGAGGTGCAAGCAGAGCTGCAGAGCTGAGGAAATAAATAGGTACCTAGTCTAGAAAGGTTGATGCCCGTTGCTCAGGCAATGGGTAGATAAGGAAAGTGGTATTGCGCATACTTGTGCTAGCCAATGCTGATGTGGATGTAACTGGCTAGGATCCATTCTATTTAATGATTTCTATTCTATTAAAAAATAGTTCAGATTATGCCAAGATGAGAAGTAGGGGAAGCTGAGGTTTGGTTGTGCATCTTTTCCACTTTTTCAATAAAAGAGTAAAGTCGGCTGAGGGAACCTTCCCCATGCAGAGGTTTTTCAGTTGACAGGATCAAGTCATCCTAAAATTTGCAAGAAGGATTTTATCTAAGCATCAATAAAGATAATAGTTACCTAGCAAGGTAGAGATTGGTGTATTATTGGCTGAAGCTAGTATTGCAACCCTAAGAATGAACTATTCACCAGAAGGTCCTAATGATTCTGGCTTAAGTGTAAATGAGGCTGTTAGCAGCGGTTTCTGTGGTACATGTGGCACACTGACAGAATTGTTTGCCAACAATAACTTGGAAAAGTAGAACTCTTGGATAGGTTTGTACTATTGCCTACACTCATGCCCGATTCTTTACAGTGCATGCGTATCAAACTACATTGTTCTACAAGTAACATTTAGTGTTTCAGGTGCCAGTTTCTACTTTCTGTGAAGAAGTTTCTCACCTGATCTTAATAGTCTTAAGACCTCATCGGTGTGCAACAGTCTTGTGATTGCTTGGGACTGATAAACGAGTTTGCTCTTGTTCTTGCAAATTTTTTTTTTTTTGGGGTTTTCTTTCATTTCATCTAGGAGATGAAAAACATCGATATTGATGCAGGTCTTTGAAGATGAGAATGAAGCTGCAAAATATTGCGACTTATTGCAGGGAAGGGGTCCAGGGTGTGAAGGTGTTGCAGAGATAGAGGCCTCATCGGTAAGGGGATCAGAAAAAATATTGAAAATATTTCTTGATCATTGGGTGATTACTTTACTGGCTACACTATGCAGGTGTTTGATTTATGCCAAAAGATGAGGGCTCTTGCAGTTTTGTTTCGTAGGGGAAGAACACCACCTCTACCCCAAAGCCTTGAGCTTAACTTGAGGGCCAGGAAGCGGTCCCTTGAAGACTAAGGATCCTCGGTTTGGTGCTACTTTGCTCTGACATCATTTGAAAGGATCAAAGATCATTGTCTAGTTATGGAAGTTGTCCGACGGTTTTAAAGCTGACTGTATCTACCACTCTCCTTCAATGCTATCGTGTCATATATTGGGTAAGTATAGGTCGTTTGCATTACCCTTTTCAACACTTAGGCACGGGTGGCTTGACAGGTCATTAGTAGGAGATATTGATGCCCGTCACATTCACGTAATGTACATGACTTTGGGTCTGTCTAGTGCAAAGTCCCAAAATTACAAATTCCTGATCGGCTTAAAAATGTGAACGGGGTCTATGAATTAGTGTGCTACGATTTGAGTCCCTCACGGTAAACGAAAATGAGAGAGCTGAGGGTTGAATTCAGTGGCTAGTTGCTACATTATCCACCTTGAATAGTTCAAACATTCAAATATCCTTTTTCTTCGCCAAAAAGATGGCGACATCTACTCTTGACATATCATCCGTCGACTCCGATAGCGATAATGTTAGAGAAGAGCAGAGTTTCGATGAATTGGTCTTAAAAGAAGTCCGACAGTTGTCTTTGAGAGAGCTAAAATCACGTGTATATAATTAGGTAATGCCTAGGAAGAGCAGGTGCACCCAGCATCCTTCTTCAAGTTAAGAGCCTCTGCCGGTCGCGGCAGCTGCGACCTGAACTCTCACCATCGCGCGTGGACGAGCAATGGACTCGCCTTATAAATTAATCAAGCGGTTAACATTTTCCTCAATTAGACGACGTTGAGCGTGGACGATTCGGGATCAAAATCGCTTGGGACAACTGAACAGGGCGATCCCACGAGCACGCTAAAATTAAGGGTTATCTTTCGGCGTGGGAACAGAGTCAAATAGGCAAAAAAAAAAAAAAGCAGGGGAGGCTCCGATTTGTTATTTTGGGAGATTCAGACAAAATCTCAAATTATCGCCCCAAGTCAAACCTTCCTTCTTTTACTTCCTAAAAAGCTAATCAATCACGAGAGAGGAGAGAGCTCTGGACAATTAATGAGGGCGGCTCCTCTCTCTCTCTCTCTCTCTCTCTCTCTCTCTCTCTCTTATGTATATGTATTCTAATGAAGAAGGAAAATTCCGCAAGACCAGCCGCGCACAGCAGAGCCAAAATCAAATGGCTTAGCGAGCGAGCGAGCGAAGGAGAGAGACAGAGAAAGAGAGGGGGGAGAGAACCGACCACATTTCCCGTTGAACAAGTAAACCGAACCATAAAAGCGGGGCACCCACACCCATCCATTTCCCACTGTTGCAATCCCCAGACCCAAAAAAAAAAAGTCGAAAATCCGAATTCGATCCGATCCCCTCCCCCACCCCCCCCCCTTTTCCCCCACATGAGCAGCGCCGGTTGCAGCTCCGATGCCTCCGGCGGCGGCTCCTCGCCCTCGCCCCCCACTCCTCCCCGGGCGAAGGCCGCCGACAAGGAGAAGCAGAAGGAGAAGGCCCGGGTCAGCCGGACGTCCCTCATCCTCTGGCACGCCCACCAGAACGACGTCGCCGCCGTCCGCAAGCTCCTCGAGGAGGATCGCTCCCTCGTCCACGCTAGGGATTACGACAACCGCACCCCCCTCCACGTCGCCTCCCTCCACGGCTGGATCGACGTGGCCAGGTGCTTGATCGAGTGCGGCGCCGACGTCAACGCCCAGGATCGCTGGAAGAACACGGTACGTCTCGTCCGCCCCTACCCTCTCTGCTCGAACGCTTTATGGAATTCTTCGTTCCCCTGAGAGCTGGCCCATGTTGCTCGGCTCGTTTAGACTTAGTTTGGATAAAATGTCCGACTAAATGTAAGGTCAACGGGAAATTGTTAACGTCATGCGAGTGAGAATTATAACATATATGGAACACGCTGCTTCAGCTTATTAAAATGATGTTGTTGATTCATATAAGAGCACTAAAGTAGGTAACAGGAGGATAGGAGCTTCTTCATATTGTGGGGGCCATTTGAGAAACTGAACTGTGCCGAGAGCTCGGGTTCCAACGTTATTGTTCGTTGAAGTTTCTGGTTGCCATCATTGGACTGCCATCAACGACTCCAGAGCCCTTTTTTTTTTTTCCAGTAGAACCTTCGAGTCCAGAACCAATGACGTGATGATTGCAGTTCTCTGCTGTCTATTGTCTTGACGTTGCTTTTGTGGTGATTTTCCTGGGTCCTAAGAAAATCGTGAAAGCATACGGCCTCTATGATTCTATCCATGTTTATTTTCCCAATTTAGGACTAATGTTTCGTGGACTTTCATAAAAACAGATGCTGTTACTTTGCATGTGTAACTAATAGATAATTGATGGTTCATTTGAGAAGCACGAAATGATCGTTACTGGCTTTATGTTCTTCTATGCGTATGGAGCAACAGATAAAGGTTTATATCAAATTGCAGTTCAGCAGTAGCTGACATGCATTGTCTCATGCAAACTGTAAAATTACTTATGAGTGTGTTATCTTGATTTAGTATGCATACGAAACCTTCCTCTCTGCAATTTCCTGCATATTTATCGTGATCTAATCTAGATTTTGCCTTGACAGCCTCTAGCTGATGCTGAAGGAGCTAAGAAGTATAACATGGTGGATTTGTTAAAGTCGTATGGAGGCTTATCTTATGTAAGTATGCTATTTGTACTCCCCCCTACCCCTCCTCCCAACCCCCTTCCTTTTTTTTTTTCTGTCCGAGTTTCTCTCTTTCTGTTTAAAAATCTTAATTCACATGATTGTCATTCTTACATCTGGGACCTGCCACTTCATTTTCATCCTGAAAAATATGCAAAGTAATTGGGACAAGGCTATCAATAGCATAGGTTGCTCTGATAATTGGAATAAAAATGATGAAGGCCTTTTGTCTAAAATGGCACGACAGGATTGGCTTATAAATATTATTTAGTCATATGCTAGCGCTTCGGTACGTAAGAGTTCATGTTCCATACTATAACAGAGATTCTTCTTTGAAATCTCTATGGAGAATTAAAAGGTGATTGGAATGTCTTTTTCTTTTCCATTTTTACTTTATTTTTGGAGCTTGAATTAGAATTTCAAACAGTATGAATATCTCAAATCTTGAAAAACATATAGATAACCGAGTTCAAATTCACCTGGAATAATTTTCATAGTTTTTAGATGGGAAAGATAGGAGTATTTTTTGGAGACCATGTGGGCACTTTGCTGTCCAATTACAACTAATATATCATCCTGAAGGATGCCGATTGTTTATGTACTAGAATGGTTGCAGTGTTGATTTAATGTTCCAAAATTCTTTGTGAAAGAGGTTCAAGTATACTTCTACATTACAGATCTTTAGAGGATCAGTATATTGTGATTGGTATCGGTATGTCCCTTGCCATTTTTCCTTTTCCTTAGTGGAAACTTGTAGGTTGAGGTCATATTAAATTGACAATGAGAAAGCAGAGAAAAAGGTTCGAGAAGATTATATTTTCACAATCTTTCTCACTGAGAACGAATGCCTTTTTTAAGAGTTTCATGGAAGAGAGGAAAAAAGTGAAGAAAGAGCTACCTCATCTCCCAGTCCCAATCGGAGATGTATCGGCAATCTTAGTATTGTGGCTTCATAGATTAATTAGAGCATTATGGTGTCTTGGGTTTCTCTTTGGGATGAAATCTGTTTTGAAGGAGTTACATTGTTTACATGCTTCATTATACGTGCACAAATGCATGGATGCAACGAGGAGTATTGCACATAAATCATATGAATGATAGAAAACCAAATTGAATGTGTTTGTGCTTGTTTCTATTTTCACATGTTAAGCTGAAGCATAATTCATATTACTGAGGTATTTTATGGATGATCAATGATCATGGAAGGTTTTTCTTCAATATATGAGAAATGTTTAGGTGAACAATAATTGAACCATACGAGATATATAATCACCGGTTGTATTGATCTCATTTCATGTAAAGATTATTTTTCGGACCCTAGAAATGAAAAGGGGCAATATAAAACCGATTAGTTATTACATTTAAGGGAAATCAACAACATATCTGACCTCTTAAGTATCTTGCATTTGTTTTCATATGACTTCATTTTCTTCTAAATTTTAGCCTTCATTTACTGTCCGGAGTCTGGTTAGTATGAATGCTCTAACTTGTCTCATACACAGTAAATGCTAAGGTTCAGTATTGCTTCAATTATGGCATTCAACCAATATGATTATCACATAAGTTTTAGTCAAGTGTTTAACATTCATTGTTCTGTGATGTGATTGCATTTGGCCAATTTTAATTGTAGTATGCATGATGCAGGGACAAAACGGAAGTCATTTTGAACAAAAGCCTGTTCCACCCCCGTTGCCTAATAAATGTGACTGGGAAATTGACCCTTCTGAGCTGGATTTCTCTAACTCACATATTATAGGGAAGGTAAGATTTCAGATTGCTCGTGGGCAAGAGTTGTAAACCCCAGGGGGCCTTCTCTCCTTTCTGTCTACTGTCTGTCTGTCTGTCTCTTTGGGTGTGGCTGGAGAGGCACTCTGTAATGTGTTAATTTTATCCCTATGAATTGCTACTGGTCAGAAGCACTCGTCTTTATCACAGGTTAAGGAAAACTACTGATTATTTTGGTCCATCATGTTGCATCTTATGATCTTTGAGTCTTCTATTGTGCCAATTATCATAATACTGCTTTAGGTCTTAGTCTGCCCTCATGTTTAAAAACAAATAGGTTAAACGAATGGTGTAGTGACTTAGTAGACCTAAAGGGATTTTACTGCAAGGCACAGTTAGGATCATTGTTAGCGTTTATTAGCATATTCTTTTAGGAGTGCCAAAAGATAATATTATTTTTTTAACAGCAGACAACTATTGTGGTAATTGGTAAGTATAACACATCCTGGTAATTGGTAAGTATAACACATCCTGGTGCTCCTTACTACCAATTGGATATCCTTGAATGTGAAAGAATATACTGCTATTATTGCTCACTGAAGACAGCATTAACTAGAAGTTTATTCCTGGGGTTGTAAATTCTTCTTAGGCTGCTACCTCTTGTTCATCGTCTCTTTTTCGTGCTTATTTATATTGCGCCTCATTTGCAGTTTCTTACTCGAAGGCAATGACTGTATAGAAGTTGTCATATGTCTGCATGCTTTATTGATCTTATTAATAGTAACTGTACATCTAGGGATCCTTTGGTGAGATATTGAGAGCATGCTGGAGAGGAACACCAGTTGCTGTCAAACGCATTCTTCCGTCTCTTTCAGATGACAGATTGGTAATGTAAGTACATGTTTCTAGTGGGATTTGCTATGGTAATTTGCAACAGAATATCTGATCCATTAGTGTGAAGGTAAAGTGCATCGTGTGCTTATGTATCCAGAAAAACATGAATTCACTCTTTTGGTTAATAAGGAAACTTGCAGTTATATTGACAGATTGGCAAAGCCAGAAGAAAAAGACACGTATTATTGCTAGGTTATGTTTTTTAAGGAGCTATACTGAAGTTATTCTGTCTATTTGATTTTATCTATAAGCTGATATTTGAATCACATCAATCAATAGTCTCTGAATTATTAAAAAATTATGTCTACATCTCTATATTCACTGAAAGGAAATAATGATCCATTTCATTTTATAGCTCTATTTGAATTTCCAACACTTCTTCTAAGATAGCAAAAGCAATCTCATCTTTTGGTTTCTTTTATTCAGTCAGGATTTCAGGCATGAGGTTAATTTGCTAGTGAAGCTTCGCCACCCTAACATAGTTCAATTTCTTGGCGCTGTCACTGAGAGGAAGCCTCTTATGTTGATAACAGAGTATTTGCGAGGGGTACAGAATGGATATCATGCTTTTTGAAACTTGCTGTTCCTTCTCTCGTATACTTGATGCTTATTGCACTTTTGCTTGTACTTGGTTTGAGACATTTACTTACTCATGTAGGGTGATCTTCATCAGTACCTAAAGGAGAAAGGTTCTCTTAGCCCTACAACAGCTGTCAACTTTGCTTTGGACATTGCCAGGTGCTTCATACTTGAGATTTTCCATCTTATAGGTCACTCTGCAAAGAACTATGTGCTACTCTTTGTTCACATAATCCTTTTGCATGTATCTTCCTAAATCTGAGGTTTATGGAGGAGACTTCCAAGGAAAATGATGTGAAATAAAATCTCACTGATTGTTATTCACTGAATTGCCTGTGTGTATAACTTCTTCATGCTCATACTAGCTCTCTTCTCATATATTCCTGGGGAAAGGGAAAGGGAATCAATCGGCTGCAAGGTTTGGTTTGTTGAGATAAGTTCATATTTAATCAGAAAGTTACTCATCCATCAGTTATACAGAGAGTGTTTGTCTTGGTTCTTGCATGCTGTGTGACCTTGGAAGCCATTTCAACATACATAGTTTCTAACTTGGAGTCATTCTCTTCCTTCTCCCCTTCCTATGTAGGATGCCCATGTTATTAGACCTCAACACACCTAGGCAGAGTAAATAAAGTTAGCGGTAAATGTCTTGACAGCCCATTTTGGACCACGTGGTTTGTATCGGTTTTTTTCCTGTCATCTGTCAAGTCAAATAGATTGTTTGGGACGCTTAAATAGTTGAAACAGACAGCTTATAGTAGAGCGTGATAATTTGTTAGTTGTAGTGCATAGATTTTTGTCTCCCGACAGGAATCTTTCAAAATAATGACTAACAGGCAGCCACAAAGATCTTTTGTGGTCCAAATGCTTGTAGTGCACTTCTTTTTTTATGCTTTCCATTCCACTCATTTGATGCTCTTGTTTAGAATGATTATCTGACTGAACTTGTTGTATATTATATGCCTTAATTTTGTTATTGCCCTGCATGCTGGCTAATAAAATTTCTATGCCCTGAATGGGGAGGGGGGGAGGGAGGGTCTGAGCACATGGATGAGGGAAAAAGACTAGAGACACTATTCATGTTGTATAATTGGAAGTGATAATCGAATTTACTTATATCTGCAAAGCTCAAAAATATTAGAGATGCTGTGCCGGTCAAGTTGATATTGACAATTGCCCACTACATTATACTAATTAAATAACTATACTTCTTTGGATCAGGGGGATGGCATATCTGCATAATGAGCCAAATGTCATAGTTCACCGAGACTTGAAACCAAGGTGAGCATCTTTTTGCCTAGATCATGATGAAGTTTCTCTACTGATAAAATTAATAAAGATCTTGTCCTTCTCATATGTTCTTGGGTGATTTCCTTCCTTTGGGAATTGTTATTTTTGTTGACTACATTTCTCAATCTGCTGTCTGAACTGTTTCCAGGAATGTCCTTTTAGTCAACTCTAGTGCCGACCATTTGAAAGTTGGAGATTTTGGACTAAGTAAATTAATCAGGGTTCAAAATTCTCATGATGTCTATAAAATGACAGGAGAAACAGGAAGTTGTGAGTGTCTCAACAGAATTTTTCTATATGTAACATGATAAATCATGCCTATATACATTTTTCTTCTTAATTATGTCTCCTTTTGTCATGGAACGAACCAAAGACCGCTACATGGCTCCTGAAGTTTTTAAGCACCGGAAGTATGATAAGAAGGTTGACGTTTTCTCATTTGCCATGATACTATTCGAGGTAAGTGTCCATTTGTTCAGCTCGGATGTAGAGGATTAAATTGCTCAAGTCGGTTGTCTTGATAATATTTTCAATGTACAGATGATTGAAGGAGATCCTCCGATGTCCAATTATGAGCCATATGAAGCTGCCAAATATGTGGCGGAAGGCAATCGACCTATCTTCCGCTCGAAAGGATACGTCCAAGATCTGCGAGAGTAAGTCAACTCTGGATTTACTAAAATTAAAATTTTGGTGCTTTCCAAATATAGCTGAACTCAAATCAAACTCTAAATGGCGAAAAGAGCAAGCTATGCTCATGTCTTCATAGAAGAGCAACTATCAGATTGTTGTGATCGTCATGTGCATGAAGGTTGCTTAATTGACAGCCTTGTGTAAAGTAGAATAATCTTTGTTTTGCTTGATTTGTCTAGTGACAAAAAGGTGAAAGACTTCTAAAATGTACCCTGGAGCAGTTCTGTCAGGTCAACAGGGAGAAGTGTGGACTTTCTCGGCCATCGCAGTGTATCAAATGAATTTTCTTGGATCATTAGACACCCTTTGTAATTCAAGAAAAGTCCCCAGAAACTGTAAAATGGGTTCCTGTTTTGTCAAATTAGGATAACCTAATCTTTCTTCCATTTTCTTTGTTATTATACCCTTGAAGCTTTAGTAAGTGAAAACTTATCTCTCTGTGCTTGACTGAGTTTTTTAGAGGAATGCTTCTTTGGATTTCTGTCATTCTCTTCCATCAAATATCTTCGTATGGATAGGCTTGAATCAAACTTTCTTGCCAGTTAGGACAATACCTCTTTTGGTTTTTTGCACCGTATGAGCAGTATCTGTATCATCCTCAGCTTTCATTCCTGCACTGGAAGAAAAGTGATGGAAGCAGGGGTCCTTCAATAGTCTCGCGAACCTCTTTATCTCAACAGAAGGATTCGTTGCTCTTGACTCTTATGCGGGGATTCTTTGGGCTTGGTTTCCTATACGAGTCCAAATCATACTTTTGGGATTGCTTCTCTTTCTGAATGCCGGGTTGCTGATTTCTTTCATTTGATATATGCAGTTTAACAGAGCAGTGCTGGGCCCATGACATGAGCAAAAGACCTTCATTCTTGGAAATACTCAAGAGACTCGAGAAAATTAAAGAAACCTTGCCTTTGGATCATCACTGGAGCTTATTCAATGCTTAATGCTGAACCAACAGTGATGTTGGTTGGATCTATCTATGCTGTAATTTACTGTCAACTCTTGTGCCCCCGATTGTGCTCATTTCAGATGGCTTCGGTGCAGAAGCAATTAAAGGCTGCGAGAATTATTCACTCATGCTTTGAGGCTAGATTCTGATTGCGAGGACTGAACAGATTGATGTATTTATTGAGTCTTGATTTCAACAGTCTTAGATTCTCGATCAGCCATAAGCAAACCCAAGCATTGTTCAGGTTGACCCATTTGTGTCAAGCCGAAGTCATGTGACTACGTCTCTTTTGTAATATAATGTCTAATTCACTGTGGTCCCCGGTCCATTTGGAGAAATCCAAAAGATGCAGTTCTCTTTTCCTCGACAAATTCGGAGTGCTTATTTGAAAACTCTTGTTTTGCTTCCGTACGATGTTTTCAGTTGTAAGGAACCCAAAACGTCGATTGCGCACCAGAGCCAAGCTTTTGTCAACTGACCGACGCAGATTACTTTGTTTTTGCTGCTTCCGTCATAGTCTTTCTTTTCGAAAATACAGCAGGAAAAAATGGCCTCCGCTCTACAACTGGATTGGGCACAAGAAGTATCCGAGGAAAGGAATAGGGCTCCCGGTCCTAATGGAACCATCTCCAAGGGCAGTCGCTTCATGTCACTGCTTTGTATTCTCTCCATCGAGTGGAGCCCAAGCTGAACCACCATGAGGATCCTATTAACGACCATTTCGCCCATATACTACTTCGTCTGGGTTCTTCCTCTTCAGAAGCCAAATATTAGCTTAATCTCCCACCACACGACATTTTACATACTATTAGAATCTTTCTGGTTATAATTTGGCTTCTTTCGAGCCGACGAATGACCCCGGTACTGCCTGATTTAAAGTGATAGCCAGTTTGGTCAGACCACGACACCTACCGAGATGTCCAACTAAACAGCTCCGCATCAGTCAAATATTGGATGCAACTCTAGATTAGAGACCTTAGGAATAACTCACCAGGAATGATAACAACCAGATCTTTTAGAAAATGATTTTTTCTTTATCCTTTTTTCTTTCTGGCATGGTTTCTACTTAGGATCTCCAGGAACTGTCGACGATTTAGACATCTCAGAATGGTTGTATCACCATCCAAATGTTGTACATTAAAAGTGTCTAAGCTATTAAAAAAAGATTCAAATGATTTTCTTTTTCTCGAAAAAGGTCTTCAAGTGCCATAGCTGCAAGCCAGCCACAGATAGGCAAACAAAAAGCGAAAGGCCACTGAGCCAGGCCATTTTTGTGTTAGTTGCTCGGTTGAGCTCCTGCATTTCCTCTTCCCTGCTTAAGAGCAAACGAACATGTCAAACCCCGACATTCCAGGTAACATATCTAGTTTCATGAGTAAATATACTGTTACCTTTCACGAAGATAAAACATCTCATTATGAATGGAGTCAATAGTCTCATACAGCTTCTTCAGTTCCAATTCCATGAGCTGGCATTCAGAAGACAACAACATGCAAAATTAGATCATCCATCTAGAACAAGCCCACATTCCAGATCAGTCACAAACTCCTCTTCTTTTAGTCAGTTGCAGAATCTCTTGGTAGAGTGGTGAAAATTGGATCCTCTGCCTTTTTAACTCACACAACACAGTTCAACCTTAAAGGCAGGTTTACCAATTTCTCACATGAATTAACACAATTACTTGGCAAGCCTAAAAGTGACTAGACTTGACACAAATTTAATCTACATCGGGTTTATTACATAGTTAGCAAAGATATGGGATTTTTTGGTGACACGACTTGACACCATTGCAAAACCCAACTATGACAAGTCAACACAATTGCCAACTTGAAAAGCACATCACCATGCACTAACTGGAACCAACCAACTAAAAACTGTAAAGCGCATTTGCAACTCCCATCTTCTAGGTCGCTCTGAGATCCATCAATATATATTAGCATTCTAATGAGGACCCCTTCTTGAAAATGAAGGAAAAAAAAAAAAGCCCCCTCACTCAAGACCAGAACTCTCCTATGAACTTCGACATATGAGGCATATGTCACATCGGTAATTTCCCAATTAAAAGCAGTTGTACAAAAG
Organism: Melaleuca alternifolia; assembly: GCA_019926035.1. Taxonomy (NCBI): domain Eukaryota; kingdom Viridiplantae; phylum Streptophyta; class Magnoliopsida; order Myrtales; family Myrtaceae; genus Melaleuca; species Melaleuca alternifolia. The sequence continues at coordinate 4,085,814 of JAGKPW010002266.1, read as the reverse complement.
CCAAATTATCATCTTGAAGATTTCTCAAACCTTTGCATAAGGCAGTTAATTGTCGATGCGGTCTTAGTTTCATCATAGCAAGTATTCTTATAATTCCTCCCTATTGCCTCGAAATTTGACATATTAAATCAGCTGAAAATTCCGACCCGAGTGGGAGAAAACTACCCAATACCAAAGCCAAACAATCGCAAATCCCAACACACATAACCAGAACTTCAAAAAAGAAAAAAGAAGTGAAATCACTTACATCGACTTGACCTTTCTTAGCAACATTGGACCAATCCTTGGCTTCCACACCGGTCTTCCAGTCGAAATCCACCGTCAAAGTCGCTTCGGGCTTGTGATCAGGAGCCCACAAGCAAGCTACGTAATCCCCAGCCTCTCCGGCCGTGAATGCGAACTGTCCCGACTCCACATTATCCGATTGGTGATAGCTGTTCCCGTGTGGAGAAGTCACCTAGCCAACAAATCAATCATGAAAAAAGGGAAAAGGGGAAAAAAAAACCCTAAATCACCAAAAACACAAGGAAATGTTCTCTAGCCAATGCGATTGCGCGCGAGAAGGAAAGATCCAACGCGCGAAATAAATTGAGAAGTGGAAGCTCACATGGGCGGAGAGCTTATGAGATTCAGGCAAGGGTTGGCCTTCGTGGGGATTGACGATGGTGTACTTGCCGACGGTCATGGATTTGGCTCTGACGTCCTCGGAGATGCATTTCGTGTGCCCCGATTGCAAGTCGAATCGGAGCGAGTAAGATGCGGGCGCTGCCAGGAACCCTATGAGCATCACGACGAGGACATCGGGAAGACGAGAGACGCGCGTCGAGAACATCGTACAGTTCGCGAGCGACTGTCCGAAGGGAAGCGTCGGCGCTAATGAGAGTGAGAGAGAGAGAGAGAGAGATTTGCAGATCCGGGGGAAATTCTTATATATAGGGAGGTGGGGAAGAGGTGATGTGTGACAGTGAGAGGTGTCACCTCCCAATCAAAAACAGACACGTGGCAGAAGAGGCCTCTGGAAGTTGAGATTCGAAGGTCGTCGTCTGACCCCTTTCCATAGTCCACCCACCGTACTTTTACTTCAGATAGACGGAAGAAAGTCAATTAATTGACAAATTTCAGCACGGTAACGACACGCGGCACTGTGACGTGTCTCTTTTAAAACCCCCTTTTTCTAGATTCGGTCGATGAAAATCTCGCTAGGGATTTATCATTTGATTCGTCTGTTGAGCCGTGGAAAAAGCCCTTTGCGTGTCGTTAAATGATCAATTGGTGCACTTAGACGCGTAATCGAATTTATCCATGCATGGAAGGATGAAAGGGTTAAGTTTTCTGCCGACATTGGATTGGATGGTAATCCAACTTCTAAAATGCAAAAATTTGTCATAGATTGTTATCATTTGATGGCTGAAATTTGTCGATTGATTGGCGATTTTGGTAATTTGCATCGTTCAACATATGACAATTGATGATTTGCGAGACAATATTGCACTGAAAAAGTGTCCATTGATGTTGTTAACGTCAAGTTTAAGTTAAAGACCAAATGAGGTGATCTTAAATCACACCTTACATGGAATATCCGGATCTTAAACCAAAAATTTTGTAATTGTATAAAAAAAGAAAAGAAAAAGATACAATAAATTTAGGACAGTCATTGAATAAAGTCTATCCAATGTCCGAGATGTAGAAATGCAATAGGTTAATGTGAAGATCATAAAAGCATTGCTTGAAAAGTCGTTGGTGATTCCATATTACATGATCGTGCTATACAATCATTTGGATTAACGTGTACATTTAAAACGACGGTCAAAGAACCCGTGCTTTGAAAAATTAGGAGATGCTTTAAAGAAATATATACAGGTTAGTATTTATCAAATTTAGTTTTAACTTTATACTACCTAGGTCAAACCCAAAAAAAAAAAAAACCAGTAGCCCTCTGGCTGTAATCAAATAAACCCTTTTAACTCCGGGATAGAGTAATGCCACGATAAGGCATAAGCCAAAGGATTATTCACTTTCTTCTTCTGAATCTTTTCTTTGACATGAGAAAGGAATGTTTCACGTTCCTTTCTTGTGTCGATATGAAAAGGGTTTCGGTCCACCTCCTCAAATATTATCATCTTTAGTTTAAAGCTTTTCCAGAGACTCCCCTTTTTTACATTAATCATGTCTACACGTCCACAAAGTGCATTTGAATCCGTGAGCATCTACGATGTTATATGACATCCATCAAAGCTTGGGTTTTCCTTTTCTCTCTCCTTTTTGGCTAAGGTGGTAATGCATCCCTAGCATTAGAAAAGAAAAGGCAATAAGGAAATGAAAAATTAATGTCTTGAGACCATTCATTTTATTTGATGATTCCTTTTCTCTTAGGATTCTGAATCAGACGAATTGACGGAAAGCGAAGAGTTACTGAAGAAGAGGAGGTTTGAAAATTTTAAGAAAGATATAATCTACAGAAACCAAGAAATCAAAGAAATTGAAATGTAAAATAGCCAAAGAACATGTAAACAAGGATGGAAGGGCCAACTGCAATGAGGGCTCCTGCCAGAACATGCTCGAGAGCATTGTCAAGGGTAGTAGCCTATGTAGTTCACTTCACCAGGTAACTTTCTATGCCATTTTCCCAGATAGCCTATTAAATGAGTCCAAACGAGAACACATCGACAAGAAAGAGAGAGCATGAAACATTACAAGCACAAGTAAGTCATCATAAACCAGGGCTTACACGGTGCAGTAACAGTTAGGGTTCAACCACCAAACCTTCCACGAAACAGAAAGGCGACGGCATGGCAATTTGACAACGCCCGGCCTAGACACAACCCTGCTGTGCTCCTCATTTTGGACCATTGCGATCATCATTCTAAATCTGGATGTTAATCAATCACCCAGGCCTTCACCCCCTTGACCAATCCTTACCTTCCCTGCAGAGGGTATAAAGGAGGTCCACTCCCATCATGTACACATATTGAACATCTCTTGCACAACAGAATCATGTATTATCATGTCAACTCGTTCTCCTGCATTTACACTGCCTATAACAGAATACTATTGCAGATCTCAGCATATGCGGACAACAGAGGACATATTTTATGAAAAGCCATAGACAATTGAGATTGATGGGACACATTCGGCCAGATAATAAATGATCGTATGATTAAAAACTGCAATGCTATTACAAAGAAAAACTTATGAAGAAATTAATAAAAAGCATGACATGAAGATCAACTTGTTTAAATGAGCAAACAAGGAGGGCTTCCATACTATCTAATTATCAGGCGATGCGTCCAATCCTCGGACAACATCTAACCTGAAGCGGGAAAACATCCACAAAGTACAGTTCTTTCATGATAGGCAACAAAAACCATCATCTAAGTTTCCTCACCCAAGATGAGAATCTACACAGTGAGGATTGAGCTTTTGCTTGTATAATGCCATTCTAAGCCTTCTCCACAATGTCTTCTAGAATATATTTTTTTTTTAAAAAGGAGAAACATTAAAGAGCTAACACACAGTCTTTACCTAAAAAAAAAAAAAAAAGAGCTAACACACAGTTATAAGGTATTGGCCCTCAAAAATCTACATTTAAAAATCTGCTACATTGCAAGCTGCCACTAACTCCAGACAAACTCACACAAATAGGAACAAATCCGCAGCTAACAGGTTCAGCATCAGCCAGTCAATAATTTACCATACAGTCTCGGGCTAAGAGACCATGAAGACTGTCCAGACATTTAGTTCAGCATTTAACATAAAGGCGACCCAAGATTTTGAGCCAAAGAATAAATTTAATCCCATCTTCTCCGCCTTTAGGGCACTGCAAATCTTAGACTATTGTTCACTTAACAATTTCATGTATATTAGGTGGCAAAAATATCGGACCAATGGATTGAGATCATGACAGCACATGACAAAGACATACGAGCTAGTATCCTAGAATCAACAACACAGACTACAGATAATCTCGTGCGATAGTCATGAAGGCAAGAATAAGTGAAAACAACATGCTCAATCACAATGCAATGAGAGCAAACAACAACCTTTGAGCTCTTTATGAAAAAATTTCCAGCCATTAGACTGAGCTGAGCTTAAATCTCAAAGTCAATGCAGAGTACACTTATTATGACAACACCGGCGAGACGAAACGTTGAGATTTTCATCTCTGCCATCTCCAAAACTATTCCTTTAACTTAACTCAATGGCAGTAACAGAAGTTCAATTTTGTATTCCCCACATAAAAATTGCCTCCATATCCTCGGAGAATTTTTCGAAAATCAGAAGAATTAGCCAAAACAGAAGCACTATTTGCTCTCAGTAATAAAAAGATCGAAAAGCAAACAATTGGCAGACCGTCACCAATCCTTCAAAATCCGATCACTCAGTCGCAACTTCCAAGGTCACAATTCGCTCCTCGGAAGCAGGTTTCGCGCTCGAGCTCTGTTCCGCTTCCCTGGCGGCTGCCTCTCTCTCCAATTCCTTCACGGCCTCCTCTTCCGCGGCCTTCTCGGCACGAAGTATCGGCTCGTAGTAGTCGGAGTGAGCCTCCATGCATTTCTTCAGAGCGGCGGTCGCTTGGTAGCACTTGTCCACGATGTCCTCCTTGCTCTTCTCCGCCTCTTCGATGCACTTCTCCCAGTCGACGAACGAGTCCTTGCAACCGCCGGCTTTCATGAACAAGCAGAACCCGCACTCCCCTTCCTCTTCCTCGGCCCCTTCTTCGCCTCCTGCATTCGCCTCGACAGGGTCTGAGCTCGACTTTTCGTCGGAATCGGGGCTTTCTAGGGTTTTCGTCTCGACTGGGGAGGAATCCGGAGGATGAGCCGATGGATCGGAGTTCGGGGATTCTGAAGCGGAGGCCGACATGGATCGGAGGGGGAAGGGGGCGGGGGATCGACGATGATCGGTGATTTTTGATCGGAGATGAAGCGGTGAGGACGAAGAGATCGGAGGGAATGAGGTCGGGAGTTGAAGTCGTCGTTGAAAAGTGGGTTTTGCTTAAAACCTCCTTAAAACCCCTCTTCCTGGGTGGAAGTTGCGGACCTCGCTTTGTTTGCTCGTCGCACGCGTACATCACGTGAGCTCTCTCTCTCTCTCTCTCTCTCCTTCTGAATTTTCACGGTCCTTTGTTTTGGTAACCATATAATATGAGTTATCTTTATCGATCATATCACAAAAGTTAGGAAAAATTCTAATTGAAAGCTTGAAGTGCCCTTATTTGTTCATATAAGGGCTTAAAACAATCTCACCAATTTCAAATAATGATATGATCTTAAAGGCCAGCTAAATATTTTGGTAGATCAAGACCCTTGCAAACAACTGTCGAAGGAGGGCTGTAGCCTTGCGTGAGAGTCGATGACCCTTGCTCAGAACTAGACAAGGGTCATGGCCCTCTCTAGATTCTAGCCTTCTCCTTTGGTTAGGGAGGGTCAATCGCCATTGTGGTTGCCCAACCGGTGATGGGGGAACTTGAATTTTTTTTTGTTTTCTATTTATTAATTTTAATATTTTTTAATTTTTTGAGTTTGTCTTTTTTAATGGAATAAATATTGGACTTTAACCTAATTTAAATTTAAAAAATGGAAAAAAATAAAAAAGGGAAAACATTTAAAAAGTAATGGATGAAATTGTCCTTGATCAACTAGTGAGGTAAGGCCCTTCTTTGAGATTGACATGTTTTTTTTTTTTGGTCAAAATGAGATTGACACGTTCACTTCATGTTTTTATTTGAACAAAGCCCACCTCATGTCTTTATGTAATTTTTTTTTTCAAAAATCATAAGGCAATTTGAAGTGTTAAATTGATCTTAAGTAATGTCATATGCTATCTTGTAACGGCACTAATTTTCATTAGATTATAACTTGTAACTAGTATTATAGTCTAAATTCACTTGTGTCGAAGCGCTTTACAATCGAACATTCGAACTATTTACGTGAAGAAGAAGACCTATACTATCGTGTGAGAAGTGTCATGATTTCATCATTCGAGTGATTTCTTCATCAACCACACGGGGCCTAATGCAAAAGTAAAAAAGGCACAAGGTGCGATTTAGTGTATAACGCAAGAATTGAGGGGGCAAAGTGAAAATATGGGTCAAACATCAAGAGAAGAGACCCAAAACAAAAAGCGGGTCCGCCGTCGTGAGCCCAAACCCGAGTCCAAGACGAAACCTTTTCCTCAGCTTCAGGCCTGTCGGACTTCGCTCTCTCTCTCTCTCTCTCTCTCTCTCTCTCTCTCTCGCAGAATCGATCGATCGATCGATCGAGGATGAACAGCCATCACAGCCACAGCCAACAGTCGAGCGAGAGCAAGCACGACGACGATGCCGCACTCACCGATTTCCTCGCCTCCCTAATGGAGTACACCCCCACTGTACGCAAATTTCGCTTCTTTGCTTCTTCCTTCTCTTGTATGCCCACAACGACGATCGAGGCCTTCTTTTTGGGTTTGGTTTCGATCCTCACATGTCGAGTCTCCCCGTGTGCGGTTTGATTTCTCCCCAGGTACCCGATGAACTGGTGGAGCACTATTTGGGGAAGAGCGGGTTTCAGTGTCCCGACGTCAGACTGTAGGTACTTTAGTGCTCGTGTTGAATTCGATTCCGCTTGCTTTGGTACAATTGGTTGTGTCCCGGTAGATAATGTGACCCCTGTTCGTGATACGATTGTGAGCTCCGGAGGATCATGGGCTCCAGTAGATGTCGTTACTTTCTCTTAGAATTTGAAAAGTCGGTCGATTTTCTGCCCTAGAGAGAGCTATGATGTTGGCAGGTCTTTGGTTGTGGAGAACTGTTTGGCTGGGACTTCTGTTTTATGGTAGTCGGGACCGCTAGGTTGGGGATGGTTGATTCTGAGCCTCTTGGGGCTCGTAATATCTTCTTAGTTTGATATTACAACTAAAACTTATATTCATGCCAACTAGCATTTGGCTCCCTTTTCTCTTATTGTTAGTAATGTATGGCAAAAGACATGCTAGAATTCTGCATTGCGTTGTATCCTCTGGCGTGGTGGCAGAAAAGCAAGAAGCTTTATGTTAACTCTATCTGTTATTCGGGACTTGATTGTCGGCTTCCTTGAGCTCGTAAAATCTTCTTAGTTAGGTACAACTTAATCACGGCAGCTGGCATTTGGCTCCTTTTTTCCTCATTTCTAATAATCTACAGCAAAAGACATGCTAGAATTCTGCAGTTCATTGTATCCTCTGGGGTTGTGGCACAAAGGAAAGCGAGCAGCTGTGTTTACTCTATCTGTTGTTTGGGACTTGATGTAAAGTAAATGGAACACTTTATGGGTTTTAATTATTCATTATTGTCGAATGATTTTACCTTTTCAGTGATGTTTGTAAGGAACAAAAGACTCCTGGATGAAGTTGTAATAGAAAGGTGATGACAAATTCTTGGATAGAGATGAAGAGTTTTGGCTGAAAGAAGTTAGCCTTGAAGGAATCCGACCAATGTTGAAAATATTGATGGCGAGTCATTGAATTTGGATATGACATTGTCTTAATTGGAGGGGGTGGACGTTAGTAATTCTATTGGAGTCTCGAGAAGATACACTTCCCAATGAGAAGACTGAGAACTGCACTATCATTATGTTGCTTCCATGTGCTCGGTTGGCAATGGCTCAACTACCAAAGTTCTATAGATTTTGTCATAGGATATGTTTCAAATTTCAGATTAAGCACAGCGTGATCGTGGTTTGTCATGAAATCCCGATTACCATGACAGTCGGACGTTACATGATGCTTAAGTAACTTCTTTTTTTCCTTGTGGGGAGAGGTGGATCAGATTGACCTTGCTCCTTCTCTGTCTTTCCTTCATAAGGTTCCTAGTACATTTTTTATGCCTTTTTTTTTTTTTTTGGGTTGTTCCCCCAGGGGGGGGAATACATTCCCTATATTCTGTTTCCCTTGCATTAAACTAGGAGTCGAATATGCCTGAAAAAGATAACACCTTTTTTATTAGTTGAGATGTATGTGCTTCTTGTTTAAGATTGAGGGTATGTGGAAGACAATAATCTGATGGAACTAGACACCAACAACCTCAAAGTTATTTCGTTGGACCTAATTAACCAACTGTTAATTGGTCATGAGTGTTGTGGACAAAGAGTTTTTTTTTCTTATATATTTGGATGGCGTTGCATTCATATTTACTTGGGGAGTTCACTGATTATTTATGGCATGGAGTATTGATACTTAGTCTTCCCTGTACTTGCAGAACAAGGCTGGTAGCTGTTGCAACACAGAAGTTCGTTGCAGATATTGCTAGTGATGCTCTTCAGTATGTAACAGCAGTCATCTTCTTTCTAATTATTGTATTTTGGTGATTTGTTTGCCTTTGAGTCATTAAAATTGCTAGGTTGCGTATTATGGTTGACCAAAATGTCTCTTTTAATTTTTTGCATTTACATTTTACATGAGGATATAAATAAGTGAGTTGATGAAAGAAGGATTTCAATTTGAGGACCTTGTTTTTAGATTTTTTTTTTTTGGGTAAGGATTGTTTTTAGATTTTTTTTTGTAGTGCAAAAAGAATAAAATGCCTAGGCATAAGAAACTTTGAAAGGGGATATATGTACGGACATCAAAACTTTGACATTGATTCCTGTATGATCTAACAATGCAGAGTTAGCATTTTATGTTACTTGGTGTTGTTATTGCAGTGCTTCTTCCATTTGCAGTTTATCAGTGATGTCTTGTTCCGACTGAGCTGACTTCCTGAAAGTGTCTTTTGTTAATAACAGGCATTGCAAGGCAAGACAGGCCTCGGTGGTTAAAGACAAAAGGGATAAGCAGCAGAAGGTTTTACTGTCATACTCCTGAACGTAGCATCTGATCTAAATCTTTCTGTTTGCATTCTGACGCTTTTTATTACAGGAGAAACGCCTAATCTTGACAATGGATGATCTCTCAAAAGCTCTACGTGAGGTTAGAATGCAGAACTTTTGGGCATTGAAGTAATGGTTTGCCTTGGACATCTTGCAATTGCCTGTGCTACCTTGCTTACTTTCATCTTTTCACATTTCAGTCTCATGTGCAATAGATGATTGATGACCACCCTGTTCTGTTCTTTTCTTTCCTCTCAGTATGGTGTCAATGTGAAGCATCAGGAGTACTTTGCCGACAACCCTTCATCTGGCTTGGATCCTGCCTCCAGAGATGAATGATTGATGATGACAAAGATTTTCCTTGGATCTAGAGAAAAAAGTTATACTTGAAACTTGTCACGACTGTCACATGCAGAAATGACTATAGTTTCTTGTAGCTGTTTTCTGCTTATCTTGAATAGTTGGAGGAAAACATCGTGTTGTCGTCGTATTGCTGAACTTGTATGGAAATCAATGACGGTTTCCTAGTTAAGTGGCGGGTGATGCTGATTTTTTAACTTCTGGATCTGCATCTACTTTGAAGTGTTATATAGTGGAGCTCTGGGGAATGGAATATCATATGCAGTTGACCGTTGCTATACTATGCATTCTCATGCGTTGTTGAAGGATCATGGGAAGGGGAAATTCTCTCCTGTGTGATTGATTTTAGAACTTCCTGCGAAGGATCTCTCTCTCTCTCTCTCTCTCTCCCCAGATATCTCAGTGGAGGACTGTTTCTGAATTGAAGTGGCCACGACTTCCAATGGGAACAGTATCATGTCCTTGCACGTCATTTTCATGTCTCAATGAGAATGCATGCATTTTCAGTAACCTAAACGGAAGAACGATTCGGTCAACCCCTCCTCGTCACCCGCTGTGAAGACAATTCTGGTGAAAAGATGCAAAAGCGAAATCTCAGCCCAGGTGTCATGTCCTTTTTTAAGCTTTGGGTGTAAAACTTTGACTGGATCTCCATCAACAATCCATCAGACGCATATACGTACTTAAATACATATCTATCTTATTATCCATCAAAATCATCCAGCCAGTAATATTTTATATTAATATATATATATATATATATATAAAAATCAACTAAACCTAACTTTATAGTGCCAAGCCATAATAAAATTGCTCCATTGATCAATTAGCTCAAGCAAAATTTTCCGCTCCGTGGAACACTTCACCTCTTCTCCATGGGGAATGAAAGGAGGACAACCGAGATCAACAAGAGTCTCAGCAGCGACAGAACTGGAACCTGTTTGAACAGTTTCTTGTCCCTACCTAAAATTTTTAAGACCTTGGGAGTAGGGCAAAGATGATAGCACTGCCCAAGTTGACTGAAATTCTTCCCAGCAAATTGTCCAGACACATTGACCCTTAACCCCTCGCATGTGCTTCCTCACCAAATGAAAGCATTGCCTACCATTTCGATACACCTGCTAAAATACTCTGGGCAAACAACACAAGAAATTTTTTTCATCTGTCCTAACTTTAAGACGACTCTTTCCTCATTCCAAAAGAATTCCGTGCCCTGACAGATGACTGCTGACATGTCTAGCTTGGAAACCCTAAAAAATAGATATCTCGGAGACTGCACAATCAATTTGACAGTGATTTTCAATGAAGTTCTTCCTTGAGGGAGACAGGACCTTTCATGTGTTTTCAGATCTGACATGGAAAAGTCCATGACATTCAATAGGCCAAGCATGAATATGAATGATGAGCTAAATTCAATTTCAATGACAAGTTTCATGTGGATTCAAATGCACAAAGTATGTCACTTTTCTGCTTGCTGCTTGATTAAGACGAACAAGCTAGCTGGAACAGCCCGAGCCTGCATAGAAGGTAAAACTCAACAAATGCCGAAAAGCCGCATGTTTTGATGGAAACTTTGGTTGCAGATTTTCTGGTGGAGCACCATATTGACCTCACGGATATGAACTCCGAATCTCCTTAGTCATCTTTGTCAGAGTTGTCATCATCATTACCCTCATCATAGAAACTGAATGGATGCGGGACAGACTTAAATGCCCGGTACTTTCCAACATTGTTTAAATGTTCATTCTCCAACCTGATAAAATTGAGATCCTCTTTAACGATGTCGAAAAAAAAAATTGTTGCAATGATATTGAACAATCCACATCAATAAGCCTTCTTCTGATCAGCACAAACAGTTGAAGATGTTTCATTCCTGCTCATGCCACTATGCTGCAATGTTTTATCATTCTAGCAATGCAATCAGAAGATAGACACTGAATTTTCTCAGTATTTGAAGAGGTATGGTACCTGAAGAAGCTCCAGATTCCACGACGAAGGATTTCTAGGCAAGAGACAATGGTCGTAACTGCCATCTTGTGCAGGGAACTCAAGTTGAACTCCAGCACGAGCTGCATCCAGGCCAGTCTCAAGACTACGTTTAGAACCTCCAGTGACATCGAAAGAAAAAAATATCAATCGGAAGAACTGTAGGCGGACAGAGAACAAACAAATTCTGGTTACAAGTAGTCATGTACCATGGCCGCAAAATAAACACTTTTATGTGAAATGAGTAGCTTATCCCTTAAGTAAAAGTTCCTGGAATGTCTTCGAAGAAGTCCCCAGTCTACTACAATATCCCAATATGTGTTCATTATTGTCGCAACAGCTGAGCAGATGAAAGCAAGAACCAACCATGCACGTCCCTTCTTGAGTTCACAAGCAGTCCTTACTAGAACTGCCACAATTGTCAGGAAGTATTTTAACCCATTGAATCCATGCACCACATCTCCTTCTTCACATAATTGACGGAGACACTGAACAATAAAACAAAATCTTCTTCAAAAGTCAATGCTCAAGATTCATGTAAAAGTAATTATCATGAGCCTCCAGCAACATTAGTACAATAGAAGTACTCCTCACAGTGAGTACAAGCAAATGCTGTCAGGAAGCATTTATTCAACAGATAAAATGCCGTTTTTCACAAATTAAGTTGTTTCAGAGCAAACGTTTTCTAAGTTAAGCAATTGTGTACTTGGATGTTTGTATTATTGTATTATTGCTACTATTTTTCATGCAACCAAGTGAAATCAAGGCGGCAAAAGAATGCAAATCAGCAAGAGTCATTCCAAATTGTACTTCAGATATACCAATTACCATGGCTAACTACAGGAATAGTCATTCCATGTTGGCATTACATCCAATCATATTCCTTATATTTTCCACTTTTTTATTGGCTCATTGTATTTTCAAGACGACTTTTGTCAGTCATCCACTTAACAGGATCTTACATATCAAAAGTAAACTCGGCAATTTTACCAATCATAAGTAACAATTGAGCAAAAATCACAAAAAAAAGTTTGCTAACAGCATTCTCTCTTGAATTATCCCTTTGCTGTTGTGAAAATTACCAGAGAACACAAAATGTCACCTGCAGGAACCGCATCCAATATGGGATGATGGCAACGATGAAATAGAAAACATTATAGACACCATGGCTGTGGCACCTATTTTGTCTCTGAGAATACTCTCCCAACCCATAGTAGCAAATGTACAGCTCAAGACTCCTTATAGCCTGCACCTGATAATTAGGATGACGGAAAGTATGTTAAGAATATTCTCTACATGGACTGGCCAATGAAAAATTTAAAAGCACTTCCTAACTATACACCTGACTGGTAAGGTGGTCTGCCAAGAAGAAATCTGGAAGAGTAACCTGCTAGGACAGAAGATATCAAACTGTATCACTGTCTAGCTGCACATCCTAATGGAAACTTTACATCTCATCTTGCTTACCTTGTAGAGAGGAGCACAAATACAGTGAAAAAGACATCTGATGAAGAAAAAGCGACTTGAACCATATACAATGTTAAAAGGGCAGAAAATTATTATAAGAACGACCTGCACTGAAGGAACAGCTAATCAGCAAGAATCATATCATAAGAATAAAAGACTTGGCTAGTTGGAAGAATAAAATCCATAAAGAAAAGGGAGATGGGGACCATTTGCATTGTCATACCGTGACTAAGCTTAAAGGAACCAGTTCAGTGAACGTCTTGAAATTTCGAGTTTTTGAGCCCAAATCCAGGTACAAATTTACCAGGAAACTGCCAAGTGCAAGTACTGCAAGCCCAGTGCTTACAAGAAATACTTCACGATATCCCAGTTCTGTTCCTTGCTTAAACCCAAATATAAATGGGTAGTTAATCCGATATCGTCTCCAGAAGTATATATTTGCCGCATATGTTAGCATATGGAGAATGACATATCCAAAAAAACTGCAAACATGGGGGAAAATATTTTCATTGATTGGATTCGTGAATCCAACTAGATGGGTATTGGAGACGCATTTTTCAAGTATTTCATGGAAAAGTAAATTAAACTTCAGCAAGGTCTTTCCTACCTGTATAAAGGGAAAATGTTTTCCATGTATCTTGCACCTTCCTCCCTATCTATCAGATTTTTGGTTTCTATTCTCAGAACAACAGCAACCACAAGAGCAGCTGAGCAACCAGAAAAGAAACCTGGAAACCAGAAGAATCACATCGCAAATTGCAGTTTTTTCATGCCCTCAAAGCAATGAAGACCCGAAAATTGTGAATGTATCCTGATAAAGACATATCCTTCACCTGCAAAAAATGTTACTTTATGCCTCTCTTTTTTTGGCTCCGGTCTCAAAGACTTCATACCTTCTCTGCGATTTGAATGAGAAAAATGCTCGACAAAAGTTGCTTCCACCCTCTCCAAGAGACTAGTGACCTATGGACAATTAGTCTTTTAGTGTGAGAGTAATGCTTTTTTCACAAGGTACAGGAAAATGTAATATGGGTTTCATAAAACCTGGCAAAGCTTCTGTATTTCTACATTTGAATCTTGACCAGACTCACTAATGTAGTTAAATCCTCCTCAATATTTATTAAGAAGGTTTACCAGTGGGGATAGGATCGTGGTTGATATTACTCTAACCCCCTAATAATGGTCGTTCCCATCAAGTACATGAAATGTAACAAAACAAAGCACAAGACCAAAAAAGATAGAGAATTCATACGTCCATAAACCATTCTGAGTATAAATTTTTATCTGTACTGAGGATATAAAGGACTTATTATCTGCATGTACATTTAGGGCTGAATTTTACATGGGTTCTCATGAAAGATTACATAGTACCATATTCCAAAGCCCACACACCAGCTTGTCTGTTAGAGAACAAACCTCATCAGAGCTGCCCAGGTAAGAGTTGTCCACTATTTCCATGTATGACCTGGCTGCTCTTCGTGATGTGATCTATGATATAGGCAATAACAAGTAAATCCTAAAATTATCAGTAAACCATAATTCCTATCAAGTGACAGGTATATACATTTTCAGATAATTACACAACGAATAAGAAAGCTGAAAGGTGCAACAAATAGACGTAGCAATTCAGTGCTGATGTCTGACCTTTTCATATTTCTTCAAGATCTTTGAAAAGGCTGAGAGGTTCATAAAGCTGGTCTCATCATAGGAAAGCAATAACCATTCAATAGAGGGAAAGCAAATACCCCAGAAACAAAGAAGTTTCAACATTTCACCTAAAAAGCTTTAAAAGACGGAGCTTCTGATAGAATTCGATAAATACAAGTCTCAGTCTTTCTTCCACTTTCCTCAGCTCTTCTTCTTTGAATCTCAGTTCGACATCTTTGGAATCTCGGAAAACACCTTTCAATGTAGAAATCGGAGATTCAGGTGGTTTGTGAATCTTCACGTGCTCAAGTACTTCAAGGGGGTGCTGTCTGCATCCATTCACCTTTTGTCTGCACATGCCTACAGAAAAGGTCATATGAGGTGGACAGATGATCCTCCTTTTTTCTGTGTCTGCTTGGTTATATCATCAAATTGAGTCCTGTGCTCCATGTTTAGAAAATTATTCTGTATAGATGCCACCCTAGGATAGATTCTTCTGAGCAAAGTACCTTGCCGATTTCAACTCCTATCTTTCCTAAGTGAGAGAAGTACCCTATTGAGCAGGAACAGTTTATCTTACTGTAATATTTACTAGATTAAGTAATGGTTTCCATAATCACGCACTCACAATTTAAAGACACATATTAAATCGAACCCTCATGTGGTTATCATCACAAGAACTCCCTGCTGTATGCAAAACCTGACTCCATAAAATACTAGATGCAATGACTGAATATAAACCACACCATTACCCGAATTACCATCTTCATTTTGTTCATCACTAGGTGACAGCTCTGTGGTGGCAGTGTTAATTGAATATGTCTTCAAACTGGAGCCATTAGCATCAGGGTTCTCCACCTTAATTCTCAAGGCGACCAGTGCATCCATCTGTCTACCTAGTGAAGAAGCTTCATTCATCAGTTCCTCTACCTTATCTTTATAGAAGGTATTTACCTTGTTAAGCTCTTCATCAAGCTTTCTGAAGAACTTGGCCTCAATATTTCCTCCTTCCTTAGATTGCTTGAGAAAGTCAGTCCTGTAACATTGTGTAGAACCTTCCCCTTGTGATGAATTAACAGCGATCACTTGGTCCTCAACATCTCTCTCGTTAGGTGGAATGCTAGATGGTACAGTTAGTCCACTGAAGGATCTGTACAATGCTGATCTCTGCTGAAAGGTTCTCAATGGCGTCGCTGGTTGCTTGCTCTGCTTAAAGAGCACTATCTCTCTTAAAATCCTTTTCAGACCATTATAATCCATATAGGCCTCAACCCACTCGGGCACTTTTTGTCGCTTAAAATGTTTGCCAAACTTCATCTCTGCAGTTCTAGGTTGAGCTTCCGTTTCTCTTTAAGCGTTCATATACTCTGAAATACTGGGATAGATATGATGAGTAAATTAACCCTCATTTACGATGACAGAAAGCAGTAACTTGCATAAAACAGGAAAGCTTGAGGGCGAAAAGCCAGCCTTAGAAATATAAAAGTGGCGCAGAGATATCATATAATCATCTCTGTTAGATAAAATGAAAAAACACACACCCACAACTGTAGAGAACCACGCCAGCTCAGTGGTCTAGGCTCAAATATGCGAAGAGATTGGAACTCTCCACCGGCAATAGCACGGAAAAAGGATTGTGTATTAAGCAGCGCCAAGAAACTCGGTGCTCATCATAGCTATGGAAACGGGCCGAGATGGTGACAACAGACAGATACAGATAAGCATCTCTGCAGTGCATGACCTTAACTCCAGTGTCAGTGCCTCTTTTGAAGGGAACGCCAGACATGCGTAGCACAAAGATATAAAGCGACACAGAGAAGAGAGTACTAAGGGAGAGTCGGCGTCCGAGGCGACGATGAAACGTCGACTACGACCACCAAAGCAGACCTTCATCTTCTCCGTTAGATACTGATACAAAACGACATGCAGAATGAACCTAGCGCATGGCTACGGCTACGGCTACGGCTCTGGTCAATCACAAATCGCGTGTTCTTCGAGATGAAGGAAAACTCGTCAATGGCGGAGCAACATCATACCTCGATCAGCAAGATGAGTGCAGAAGTCGTATCAGTACTCGCACCTGCGCTCGAGATCTCTCTCGCTCTCGCTGGCCGGCAATGGCGTCGGAAACGAAGCAAACGGAAGTGGCGCTCTTCGGTGCCGCTGGAAAGGCTCTGCCCTGCTCTTGCTGTGCAGCGAGCGCGAGTTGGTTATGCTCCTGGATCAGGCGCGGCGCGGCCCACTGTATCCAAAGCGTTGGCCAATGCTTTTCGACTCTTGGACATCGCTCCCCGTCCATTTGACAAGTGGCTCGTTTCAGTTTGGGAATCAAAACGGGTTGGCGTGGAGCTGGGAGCAGCAGAGCACCTGTGCCGTTGCCGCGGGAAGTGTCCACAGTTGTCCCACGGATGCGCGACGCGTGTCCCTAAGCTTATGCTGAATCGGCACGAGTTTGGATTTATGCCAACGCAACCCTATTCCAAGGGTTTTACGTTTATATTAAAGGCCATTTCCAAAATGAATAATACAGAAAAAGTAAAACTTAATATACCAAATTAACTAATATGACGTGGCGGATTCCTGTTGGTCCTTACACATGCCCGTTAAATTAAATAATCATTTATCTTTTAGAGATTTTATTTGATAAACTCACTCACTCTGTTAATTTTTATATTTCTCGAATCTATTTACAATTGGATTTACTAAATCTCGTGACTTTACAAAAGAAAAATTGGAGAAGAGATCTTGATATTAATCTAATAGGCTTATCAGCCAAGACTAAGAATAATTTCTTCAAAATTTTCTCTACTTTGTTGTTACAAGGATCAATCGCTAAGAAATTATTCTTCACTTTGTTGTTACAAAACTAAGATATGTAGCGGTGTAAGACAATTGTTCGCATTCTCGAACCATACGACAAACTCAAACGTTTATATCCCTTAGATTACAAGCATATCACGCGAAAAAATAACTTAAGCGAACCTACTTAACAATTTCGATTTTCACCGTCGGTCTCCAATATTTAATCAGCACGATACGATCACCGATGTCGTGACTGATGAGGATTGTCCAGTGGATTTAAGCTAATATGCAACAAATGTTAGAGGGGAGGATCTCGAGATATTACATGTACTAATACTGTGATCCGTAATTATTGGTTATGTATCGAATTTTTTTTTTTTTTGTGCTCGAAATGTTTGCATGCACTGATATTACAATCCTGATGATCGTAACTTTGGGTTTCGCGTTTTCCTTCTATTACCTATATATTTAGAGCAACCTTGCAGAACATATAAATCACGTAATTGTTGAGAGCGCGAACTGTTTGCTTCAGCGTGCTGAATTGACGTTGTCGGTGATTGTTGTTGTTGCAACTTTACGGTCATCGGCCGTTAAAAGTTTGCCAACATCACATGATCCGACGGTGACAGAACCCGAGGGAAACAAAGGAGTTTGACCACCAATCACGCTCGCTCGCCAGGAGTCGTCCACTCTCCCGACCAGTCTCCTTCTTCCTCCTCTCCTTCTTCCACCTCCGTCCGCACTGCATTCAGTTATAGACTTACTCGCACTCCGGCTCCGGATCGCTCTCCTTCTTCTTCTTCCTCTTCTTCTTCCGCCCGCCCGCTCGCTCGCTCGCTAAGAAGAGGCATCGATCTCGCCGTGAAGCGACCGCCTGCGTCGGCGTCGGCGACGGCGAGCTTTTGGGAATGGCGAGCGCCCCCGAATGGATCTGAGCGCTTTCAGGAGGCGGTCGTCGCCGTCGGCGTCCCCGGATCGTAGCTCGGCCCACGGGTTCCTTCCAGCTCCCTCGAGGAGGATGAGGCTTGGCGCGATGAGGCTGAACGGGATCTTGGCTTCGGCTCTGCTGGTTCTCCCTCTCTTCGCGACGATCTCGGTGTTCTATCCTCGCGACGGGGAGCGGCCACCTTCCGATCTCGGTGTCGGGTTCGCGGAAGCTAGGGTTTTGGAAGGGAAGGCAGTGAATGGCAACGCTACGCCGCTGGTCTCAGGTAAATTCGAGGTTGTATGGACGCGTAAATGATGTGCATCACCCCTATGCTTGCTGTCGCTTTTGATCGACCTCTTTTATGTTCCTGTCGTCTTGTACTCCTAGAAACTTTTTGATCTGCTAAAGGACGGCGAGTTCACGTGATTTGAGGTTATTATCCAGTGCTTGGGAGATAAATAGAAACTATAAGCTGCTATCCATCATTTAGATTAGTTGCAGGTGCTTGGTCGTAATGAAGAGAGAATCTCGACGATTGTCTCACTGTTTCTGTGAAATTATTACAAGATAAAGATAAATTCAGTTGAGGTCGTTGAAGATTGAGTTAACTTTAAATGGGTCTACTAAAGACTTTGATTATCTTGCCATAATTGCTCTTCCCCCGCCCTCGAGTCACTGCTTCTGTGAATTATTACAAGTTACAAGATAAAAATAAATTCAGTTGAGGTCATTAAAGAAAGAGTTAACTTTAAATGGGTCTACTAAGACTTTAATTATCTTGACAGAATTGCTCTCCCCCCCCCCCCCCTCCTCGGGTGCATACATCGATGACCTAGAGCTAGTGTCTCGTGCTGTTAATTACACAAGTAATTTTGTTGCACAATGCGAGTTAGGCCTTTGAGCTATAAAGTTATTCCTGCTCTGTATTTCTCAAAGTTTCACAATGATCAACATGATAATTTGTTCAATCTCAGGGTTACATTAGAGAGGGAAACAAAATCATTCTTTCAGATACTTGTTGCTCTCACATGGCAACTTTTGTCAACTAGATCTCACACATTTACAATTCTAAAGCTTTACATTTTTTTTCTCTTTGCTGGGCTAGAACATGTTAAAGTTGCTTATGAGCAATCACTTGGCCTCTTAGCCTCTTATCTTGCTGCTGCTGCCATTGTTGTTTCATTATCTTGGAAACTTTTAATAACCTTCTCTTATACTTCCATTTGATATGTTCAGATGACACTGACAGTTCCTCTCCGCCAGCGGACTTGCCTACGGATGATTTGCTCGGCGGGCTTCTTGCTGCTGAGTTCAATAAGCAGTCATGTTTAAGCAGGTTCCAGTCAGCCATCTATCGGAAGATTTCACCCCATAAGCCTTCTTCATATCTCATTTCCAGGCTAAGAGAGTACGAAAATCTTCATAAGCGCTGTGGTCCCTACACTCAGTCCTATAACAAGACATTGGCGAACATCAATTCTGGCAAGGCTATTGGGTCTGCGGATTGTAATTATATTGTCTGGATATCTTTCAGTGGCTTGGGAAACAGAATATTGACCCTGGCTTCAGCATTTCTTTATGCTCTCCTGACCAATCGTGTCCTGCTTGTTGACCGAGGAAAAGACATGGTGGATCTTTTCTGCGAACCATTTCCAGAGAAATCTTGGCTACTTCCTGCTGATTTCCCCCTTGTCAATCAGTTCCAAAGCCTTGACCAGAATTCTCCCAATTGTCATGGAAAAATGCTGAAAAATAACATCATAAACTCGTCTACCGACGCACTACCAGCCTATCTATATCTCCACTTGGCCCATGACTACGGAGACCATGACAAGCTTTTCTTCTGCGATGAAGAACAAACTGTTCTTGCAAAGGTTCCTTGGTTGGTTTTGAAGACGGACAATTATTTTGTCCCCTCCCTGTTCTTGATGTCCTCCTTTGACGAAGAACTGAGCAAATTATTTCCTGATAAAGAAACTGTTTTTCACCATATGGGTAGGTACCTCTTCCATCCCACTAATCAGGTGTGGGGACTGATCACGAGGTACTACCAGGCTTATTTAGTGAAGGCAGATGAGAAGATCGGGATCCAGGTAAGAGTTTTTGACGTGGGAACTGGTCCATTCCCCCATGTAATGGACCAAATATTAGCCTGCACGCTGAAGGAGAAATTACTGCCTGAAGTAGATGAGAAAGGATCCATTAGCTCTCCTCCAGAAAAACAGAAGCTAAAATCCGTTCTATTGACATCTCTAAGTTCTGGATACTCTGAACAATTAAAAAACATGTATTGGGAGTATCCGACTGTCAATGGGGACTTAGTTGGGGTTTATCAGCCGAGCCATGAAGAATACCAGCAGACAGAAAGGCAATTACACAACCAGAAAGCATGGGCTGAAATGTATCTCCTTAGCATGTCTGATGTATTAGTCACCAGTTCATGGTCAACGTTTGGGTACGTGGCTCAGGGCCTTGGGGGTTTGAAGCCTTGGATCCTTTACAAGCCTGAAAACAAAACCGCTCCCGACCCACCTTGTCGGAGAGCCATGTCGATGGAGCCATGCTTTCACGCTCCCCCTTTCTATGACTGCAAGGCTAAGACGGGAACTGACACGGGTGCATTGGTGCCTTATGTGAGACACTGCGAGGACATGAGCTGGGGGCTTAAGGTGGTCAGTGGTCGCGATGAGTTATAGTTTTATGACGAGCTATAGTTTTTAGTTCTTATCTTTTCCAATTTCATTTTTTGAGTGCGACTTTAGCTTGAGGTAGAAATTATGGTGGTGGTAACTTGATTTATTGCAGAGGGCTTACGAGGTTGTGCATACGTTATTGTCAATGTAGAACGATGGAGTATTGGAGAATCTTGATGTTCAAGAACGGTAGGAAATTTTGGGCTAATGAGTTGAAGCATGCTTTATCATTCAACAATGTTATTATTTAACAATGATTGACGCAACGGAATGATGATCTCTTCAAACAAATGAATGATGCGATGGAGTGAAAGAACGAAATGAAATTGCAATCTCCAAATGGCCTTATAATGACTGCCCAGGTTGATGGTTAGTGTTCAGAAATTTGTGCAATGTAACCGTTGCTTCTCAAATTACCCCGTCATTTTCCTTTAGGTGATTATTTAGGGAATTTTGAATCCCTAGATGCTCGATTATTCTGCAAAATGTGAGAATAACCAACAATGGAAAGTAATAATACTGCTCCATGAGCTACCTTACTTCAGCAGTAAGCATCCAATCTCTTTATCCTCTCTTTAGTTCGAGAACGAGAAGTAAAGCATTGGACAAAATATCATTCTTGAATTTTCAAATGGTTGCGCTGGAAGAAGGTGAGAAAGGGACTCCATTCCGTGAATTCTGTGTTTTGTTTAGTCAGAAAAGCTTGGGATGGCAGTGAGATACGAAGAGGTTGATGCCCATCGAGCCAGTTTTATGCTTTTAAGGAGGAGAAGCCTTAATAATTAACTAGCACATATATTCTTGGAAGAAAAGAGAAGCATAATGCTTTTCATGAAATGCACACCCTTTTGCTCAATTCTTGTCGACATTAGGTGACGCTAGACACCCACGTCTTTCATTTCCTCCTTTCGACCTGATCCTGGATCTCGTGTTGATGATGATATGAGTGACTCTTATGTTGACCATACAAGATTTTCCTAAATGGATGAGCCATTGTATCCAAACAATGACAAAACTTGAAACACTAGAAGGAAAGGAACATCCATCTTCCCCTTAACTGCATAATTAATTGTTTTGGACAATGTCGGGTACATCACTAAGGTCTGTAATATCTGTGTATTGCGTGTATCAGAGATTGTAAATGTGTGCTTAAAACAAATGAGGCACGTTGCGCAGCATGCAAAGCTTGCTTCATGCACCTAGTGCGTTATTGGTGCTGTACCTTAGCTGACAAAACATGAAAATAAATGGAAAATATCACTAAACTATATGGAGAATTGTTATCCACAAACGAGTCACATGACTGAGACAAGTAACTAGAAGAAGAGGCCACCACCACCAGGCCATCCTCCTATGCACCTCCCAGATCCTCCTGATATAAAAGTGGGGGACCCCATAGATGAGAGCTAACGGGCAGATAAAAGAGGGCCAGAGAAGGAGCAATCTCTCCTTTCAATTCTCCCCTCAAACATCTTTACTTATATGATAAGAGGCTCCCAATCTCTCCAGTCATCAGTCAAACTTCCCCATTCACTACTCACCTTCCTCCACACTCAATTTGATTCATCTCTGCATCCACATCTCCTGCGATGAACAGCTTCAGCTTCCTTGCAGCTCCCACCACCGCTCACAACTTTACCACTTCAACTACCTCTCTTCCTCCATGTCCACCCCCTCACAAAGCCAACCTGCTCACTCTCCGTATGATCATATTTGACTCCAGGCACACCCCTTCTCTCGTCACTCACTGTTCCATGAAGCCCAACGCCGATATCACCGATGGAACCGACAAAAATCCGAGCTTCGAGTCCAGTCACGGCTCCAAATTCCAGGAAAAGTCAACACCCTCATCAAATAATTGCACCTCTTCTTCCACTTCTTCTTCCACGACATTGCTTTGTTCGAGAGGTTTGGTGCTTGACTTGGGCCCTGCAAACTCGTGGGACAGTGCAGAAGTTGGGTCTCCAGTTGTGAAGAGGTTCTTGAGCGATGAGGAAGAAAGGTGGTATATGTGGTACCACGGAAGCTCAGATCAGGATCCTAGTTCTGATGCAATTGGATTGGCAGCTTCCAGCAATGGGATTCATTGGGAGCGCAGAGGAGGAGCAGAGGTAAAATCAACCAATGTTGCAGGTTTGGTACTGAATTGCAGTAGAGATTGGTGGGCTTTCGACACAATGAGCATCAGGCCTAGCGAGGTGGTGGTTATGTCCAGTAACATGGTCAGAGCCTCCAGTGCTGTTTACTGGCTTTACTACACTGGATATAGTTCTGAAAATGTCAAGTATTTCGATGACTCTTTGGAACTCGATGTGAAAACCCCCGAAAGATTCTGCAGCAGAAAAGGAGAGATCTTCAAGTCCTTGCCAGGTTTGGCCATGAGTCAGGATGGCAGGCATTGGGCGAGAATTGAAGGGGAGCATCACAGCGGAGCTCTGTTTGACGTCGGGTCAGAGAAAGAGTGGGATTCCCTGTTCATATCCTCGCCACAGGTCGTTTTCCATACAAATGGAGACTTGAGGATGTATTACCATTCCTTCGATGTGGAGAAGGGCGAGTACTGCATTGGGATCGCGAGATCAAGGGACGGCATCAAGTGGCTGAAGCTAGGGAAGATAATGGGAGGAAGGAAAGGGTGCTTCGATGAACGCGGGGCCATGAATGCTCGTGTGGTGAAAAGCAAGAAAGACGGCCAGTACATGATGGTGTATGAAGGCGTGAGCCGACATGGAGAGAGAAGCATTGGAGCTGCTGTTTCCTCGGATGGGCTGAAGGATTGGAGGAGGCTCGGAGAAGAAGCAATCCTGGGAAGATCAGACGGAGGATGGGATGGTGGGGGAGTGGGAAGTCCATGCTTGGTTCAGCTGGATGGGGAGGCAAACGGGTGGAGGCTGTATTACAGAGGTCTTGGCAGGGGAGGGAGGACCGGCATTGGTTTGGCGGTTTCTGATGGAAGTGATTTGAGTGGTTTCAAAAGATGGACAGGTTTTTGCGTCTGAAGGCATTGGATTTTCTCTTCTTTTGTCTCTCCACTGCGCCCAGCCCAAAAACATGCGTTTGTACCTGGCTGGGGGGTGTCCTTTGCTTTGAATTGTATTTCTATGGCTCCTTGTCGTCTGCTGGGTTTTGACACGAACTAATACAAGCACATTCTTTGTATTCTTCTGGGTGTTAACATCAAGCAAATCTGTTGATCCATCGTATTTCAGTCGGAACAAGATTACCGTCTGAAGATTAGCCACTGCTTTAACAGCAACAGAACTGGTGTCGAGCCGTTCCTAATGACTTCGGCAACTGTGATTGAAAAGTGCATTAGAAAGCAAATTTTGAGAAAAATGCCCTTTGGAGGAACCACACTTGAAAAAGTCCCTTTTTATTCTTAACTTGTTTAAATTTGAAAAAAACTATGATAGCATACTATCTGAATGCTGAGTACAATGTAAATGGAACATATTAAGGAATTCATAAACGAAAAAAGTACACTCCTCGATTGGCTCAAGTCAAAGTGCAACACTGCTAGAGCTAGATAGAACCGGTTATGTAGATCTTGCCGCGCAAATCATTAAGATTGTTGTCTAATTTTCAGAGATACAGTACAGATTTTGCAAACAGCATAGGCTCCAGCGACTTTTCAATTTACTTCCGCTCTTGATAACCAATCTAATGATAATTACTGTACACTTCCTACCCTACCTAGCCAACCAGGCTATTTTCTTAACTCTCTCCAGACCAGCCTACTCATAACAATCACAGATGCATCATAACATGCTAATCGCCGTTTTAGATAGTGAGCTAGCATAAAAGTAACATTATCCCATTTGAGACAGAAAATATTGCCAGTGACCTCCGCTCCAGAAAAGTACAAGCGACAAGGGACCAGATCTGTACTCAGCATAGAACCAAAAAGCGCTGCAACTGCATGCAGATGGAAGTGCATCTTATCAAGGCTGTCCCGTTGCACAAGTAGCAATGGTCGGTGGAATGCATGGGTTTGAGCTATCTCGGTGCGAGGATTATTCATGGATTCATCCTTCAATGCCTGAAGATTAGCTTTGGAACTCCCTATGAACAACATCACTTTTTGCTCCGTATTCCCACAATATCAACGATATATCAATGATAGAAAGCAAAGTAATTTGACAAAATGCTATGCCAAAGTCTATCCCATTCAGCAGAGCGCGCATTGCCACAAAAGAGTTTGCACATACTCGGAATCCAACATGTTTATTAACAACATCACGCAATAATATCTACCAAATAAAAGTTTGACAAACATAAAGCTTTGATGGTCCCTGCAAGTGAGCCAGAGCACAAACAAGAACTATATTACAATCAGTCTTCAGCACCAGAAGAGCAAAAACTACAATGTCCAGAGCAGCTCATTCCTTTCAGGCTCAGAAGCCAAACCCATGTCAAGGAAGAGAAAATTTAGCCCAAAAGAAAACTTCTCACCTAGACCCCGTAAAAATCTTTTTGTTCCCCTGCTTCATCTAGATTAGATCAAGAACTCCCCAAATGAACTTACTTTATTATGCACATCAGGAAGCATTATCATTTTAGAGATTTTTCTGATGAGCTTGAAGCTCTCAGATCAAGCACAAACCAAAAGAGTAACATATACTTCAGTTATAGCACGTTCACCACAACTTTTCCAGAAAATCCATTAAACAAATTTAATCTAAATTATTAATGAAAAAAAAGAGAGCCAGATCTGATCACCCACGTAATCTACTGAGCCACTTGAAATGCACCCTGGAATTAACATGTAATCGAGCAACAAGAACAAGCACCCAAAAACAAAACTTTATAAATATCCTAAAACCAACCGGCATTACAGTCCACTAAAGAGTGAGACAAGTCACACCAAGCACCATCATACTGAAAAACGGGAAGTGAAAGTGGAGGAAAAATAATTGAGAGACTAAAAATCAAGAATGATTGTTAGTAACAGAAGCAACAGAGGAGATTAATGAAGAAATTGAAGAGGGAGGAGTGATGTCACCAGTAATTTTTTTCTTTTGTCGGACTGCACTTTAACATCATAGCAACACAACCAAATTAAGTTGAAAAGCCCTTGAATTGGTCGGGTGACCCTGCGCACCTTGCATCTTGCAATAAAAGGCCCCTGACTATGAATAGGGCTCCAAATCTGACTTGCTTGTTAAGAAGTAAAGGGCTGTACCCTCCTTTCTACTAGAATCTACTCAATGATCTCCCAGAAAAAGAATAAATTGACTACTCAAGACCAACGACAACCATCTATAGGTTTCCTAAGCTGCAGCCGTGAGGCGAGGGAAGAGAAGCGAGCCAGCCGTGAGGCGAGGGAAGAGAGGCGAGCCAAGAGAGAGGCAATGGATCCAAGGGTTTTTATTTTTAATTCATATGGGATTGTGCGTAGCAAGAGAGGGTGAAATTGAAATTCAGAAAATTCATTATTTCAGGGCTATGCATGACGAAATTGCTGAAAGCTAAATGCTCCTCCCTCCTTGCCTTGAGCTAAACCCCTTTAAATATGCATTGCATATCCCACTGATCCTCCAAAGTTTTTCACCAAACACAATTGCATTTGCCCAAGCATCTTTAGAGCCCCAAAGCCCATTCTCAGAGCTGAACCAAACATGCTCTGTATCATTGGTCCAGCATATCCTCCAGAAAATGAACCGACCATTGAAATGAATGAGAACAGGCTGCCCGACTCAACCATGCCTTGGCTAACGGTAATCCTCTTAATTACACAAACCAGTTAAATTGCCCAAACAAGAGGCAGCATAGCGTGTGGAAATAAATAGCTATGCTCAGACACTACAAAACTGCATGAGTAGCATTGCATGCTAAGATTGGAGCCTGGAGTTCAATGAACCATGTGTACTACCACACTGTTGCCTAACCAATAATGGATAAAGCACATCCCAGCACTCAGATAAAAGACCATAAAGTTTCTAATTTCAGGTTCAGGAGAGGCGCGACAAAGATCAATATGCTAATAATGTATAAGAAATGTCTTCGAAAGAAGACAGTCACAATAAGTTCTTGTCAGGCATATGGAGAGAAGAGCAAGTTCAAACAAAGAAAAATCTCGATATCCATTTAAAAGCAAAAGGCAAGTGACAACATTTCGATGACCATCTCCCCTAGTGCACTTCTGAAATGGATTATTATCAAATCATTCTTGCCTTGTTGGCTACACCAGCAATCCATCAGACAGAACTTCAAGGTGAACAGCAAGTGATGAAGACTTATGACTACCTATTGCACCTCAGGCCAAATTGGCCATGCTGTAAAAATTAGAGATATTTGGTATGCTCAATCTGAAAAGCAAGGAATCTCATTATCTTATTGTCACTCAGAAGCAACCTTGCATCCAACACCAAGTGATGGCAGCCAAAATGTACCGCTCAAAAATTTTATCAGAAAGATGACATGCCTGCAATTGTTCTAAGTTTTTCATAAGAAACCCAGAACACAAATTGCCAAGGACCAAGCCTCGCCCATGTCGGGAAAAAGCCCTTCCAAAGAGCTTTTATGCCTTCAAACTTTACTGTCTTCACCAGGCAATCATAAGAGCTCAGATACATTGCTTTACCGTCATTGTTTGTTGCCTGATTCATCATTCTCGTCTTTACCACATCAGCTGGACAGCTCAGAGCTGTAGCTGATAGACCTGACATGATCGATGCCAAGGTGTGGGCGTATATATTATCTTCAGCAATTTGATTCTCAATAACGAATCTCTTAGCCTGATCGTAGCACGCTAATTCTCCCATGTTCACAAGAAATGCTCTCTGCGCATTTGGAAAAACCCCTTTCCAAAGGCCGGAGACACTCTCTTCACGTACAATCTTCTTGAAAGCATCCAAAGGCCCAGAGTACCGAGGTTGAAGACCCTGGCTCACCATACGACCATCCGCTTGCATCCTCACCTTGAGAAGATCCGCGGGGCTCGCCACAACCTGAATAACTAACCATATACCGAAGAGCACTGTTTAATTGAAATCATTGTGCATCACAAAATTCAATCTTGCCCAAATGACAGTTCCATGAGTAGGTCGCACCACCAATTCTAAACAGCTTATAAATAGATTATAATTATTAACCATACAAATGCATGTAGTGAAAGCGCTGACCATGTAGACAATTCAGCACGAGAAATCATAGTCTAAAACAAGACAGAAAGATTTTCGAGAACTGAAGGCATCGAACAGCACTCAGTTGATCAGAGTATATTTGTTTTCAGCTCACGCCAGAGCTCGTCTATGCCGGAGAAAGACGACTCCCATAACCTCATCACCAACAATTCAATTAATACGATAGAACGAGCAATTTTACCTGAGCTGCGACTCCAGAAACTCCGCCGACGAGAGCCTTGCCTAGGAGAGGGAGGGACCGATCGCCCGCATCAACCGCATTCCTCAGTTTCTCGTAACCGACGATCCGCATCGGAGTGTAGAAGAGGTGCCTGATGATCGCGGGGGACAGGCCTTGATAGAGGCCGAGAACACCCTGCCGGCGGACGATGTCGGCAGCGACGCGGAAGGCGGTGGTGGCGGCGGGGCGAGCGGCGGAGGAGGAGGGGAGGGACTGGCCGTGGAGCTGGAGGCGCGTCTTGGTGAGGTCTATGGGGAATGTGCCCGACTCAGCGACCATGGCCGAGAGCGACGTGAGCAAGATCTTCGCGCTGGTTCGCTCGCTGGTAGTGGTGGCCGCCATGCGTTTGTGGTGGTGCTAGATGACTCTGGTTCTCGTGAAATGGTAAGCAAGGACCAAAGAGCATAATCAAGCTTTTCTTATCAGATTACTATTAACGGACAAGTTTCTAATCGGTCCTTTTCTTTGTGGTGGCAATTCAACCAAAATTGAGGTTATGCTCATCAAACGAGTAAATTAAGCCGAGTCGAAAATGATCTGATTCAAATTTAGTGGTCTACACCCGACCTGATTTGCATTGAACTTTGATCCTTAATCATTTGTTAAATTATTATCTCGAAAGAATGAACAGCTTCAAAAACCTACTTATCTTCATAATGAAATAGCTCTAGTGGTTAACTGGGTCATGGTCTTGGACTTTCATGTGTCACATTTGCAAGGGGTAATTGGTTTTTTGGGATGGAATCAGATCGAATCTGTTAATCCAAGTTGGTTTTCGAATAGTCCAATACTGAAAATTTTAAAAGTTTATTTACTTTTTTATTTTCTTTTGATAAAGTTTGGTAATGATTAAAATTTCATAAATTTAAATTGGATTATTTTTCATTTTTTTATATCTTTATTTTTAAAAAATGTAAAAACTTTTGAAGAATTTAATATGTCCAGTTCTCTTAGGATTTGAGAACCGAACCGCCGAATACCAGTTTCACTTTTGGGAAATGGCGTTTGGACTGACACCTCTAGGAACCAGGCCAAACCTGCTAGTATGAGCCGATCCGGGTGATTCTTGATTCGGCCGGTCCAACTTACTCAAGCGCCATGTTGATAGACAAAAATACCCTGCATGAAGAGGTTAGCTGATTAGGATAAGAATTGAGTTGGGCTCTGGCTAGTACTTAATACAAAAAGGCTGAAATTTTCCAACTGTCCTACAATAAAATTCGTTGTTGCTGATACCTTCTTATCGGTTCCTCTAACGATATTTTAGCAAAGAAAATACGGAAATGGATTAAATACCAATGAGAAAAAAAAAAGATACGATAAAAAATAATAGAAAAAGGATATCTGAAAAAAAAAAGAAGAAGAAGAAGAAGAAGGAAGAGGCAAATAGATAGGAACATAATATAAAAAAGAAAATTGTTGTGAGTAAGTTGGATCCTGCATCATATAGACAAGTTAAAAAACAATAAAAGAATTCTTCTCTCGTCAAAGGCCATATTTATGTTCAAACAAATAGATTTACTTAAATTTATTCACATATTTCAACCAGGCCAAAACAGACCAAGGAATAGACCGCAAAATGAAGGAAAAAGATCGCCTGCAGTACAGCAGGCAATCTCTGCCGTCCATTAATGCCCCCATAGTAAGAGGGGAAGCCCCCGAATGCACTGACTGGATCCCCCAACGTCACTTGGGGCATCTAACGGAGCAGAAGGGGACTTTTCCCCTTTTAATAGGGGGAAAGCTTGAGGGACGGTGGAGGTGAGAGGAAGTCACTTAACACACGTCAGGTGATCTTCTTCCGACTTAATTCCGTTCATCTTCAATCTCGCCACTCGAGAACGTCTCCTCGGCCACTCCGCTTCCACGAACTCCGAGTTTGCGTGCCCGGACGAGTTTAGCGTGTGCCCCCAGCGAGTTGTTCCTGGACCTCCCGACTAGCCTCCTCCTCCTCCTCCTCCTCCTCCTCCTCCTCTCTTCATTTCCATTTCGCCCCCTCCCTACGCCGCCAGGTCGCACATCGCCACGTGGAGCGGGAAGCGCCTGCTTCCACCGGCCCTTGCTCAGACCGGACGGTTTGGACTCGGAGGGAACACGTTGACGTCGGCACCCAATCTAAGAACGGATGATGGCCGCAGTGCTCAATTGAGGAGCAATGGCAGCAACGAGCCACGGTATCGAAGAAGGATGGCCAAGGCGGGTGAGCGATGGGGGATGCTGCCGCCGGGCGAGCGACGAGTGAAGGCCCATGATGGCGAGTCATGTCCCTCGCCCGAAACCTTTGCAGGCCATGCTCGAGTTGGATTTCTTTCGTTTTAGGCTCGAATTTATATTGGATATGGGAATCAGTGCAAATCCACAAACACTCGTCATTCCACTTTAATGTCTTAAACTCTTTTTGATATGTTTCAAAACTTTAAGTGATTCACATTCAACCCGATTCACTAAAACTGAGTTAAAAAAAATGAACTCCTAGTCCATGTTGCTCTCCTAATTGACATCAATTCTAAAAACATAGAAAATTGAGATGTTAATATAGAAGCTTCGTGATCACGAGTGAAACATGTGAAAGTACTTAAATATTAATCAACGTATTCATCTAATGGCTTAAACTTTTAAGACAAATGGCAATGGTCCTACAAAGTTTTACATGAGGTCTTGAGTTCAAATCTTCCAAGCCCCTACTTTGTCTCCCTAAATATTTTGACGATTAGTACTAGGTAAATAAGACCAGACAGACTTTTTGACAAAAAAAAAAAAAGACCAGACTAAACGTGATGGGGAGTGTGAAAATACTTAAATATTAATTCACGCCTTCACCTAATGGCTTAAGCTTTTAGAACAGTTGGTAATGATTCTACAAAACTTCACAAGTCCCCATTCCCAATCTTCTCACAGAACACATTCATAAGATAAATGAACCGGTACATTGCATTTGCACGATTTCTATTGAATGGAAAGAAAATACTTGTTATACCAAAAAGTAAGGTGGACACTATCTTGATATCCAAAGAAGAATATCAAGTTTGTTTTATTCATTATGTTATTTCTTGTAAGCATAAGAAATGAAGTTATGCTTACTTTATAGACAGAAATTCTTCCAATAAATTTTTAACATCTTGACACTAGAATTTAATATGTTTTAGTTAGGTTGCTTAAGACTCAAATATCACATTGCACCTAAAAAAAAGTCACAAGTTAGAAAATTGAATGAAAGAAAAGTATTTATCCCTTTAAATTTCCTACCGTAATAATATGCCGATTGTTTTGCGAATCTTGTGATCTGCGCAATAAGTCACTTACATTGCAGAAATAATATATTGTTTTGCTAGTCGTGTACTTGGGGGGTCAAACTAACCATGTTATTCATCGATTTATTATAGAGTATACACTTTTTTGCGGTTGAGCATCGAATCAATTTGAAGTTTAACTCGTGTTTATAAGCTCAGTTGAAACTTACGATCGAACTCACGAAAAACTCTAGCTCGAGAAATCACCAATCACTGCGCGGACTCGATTTCATCCGTTGGGCTCCTAGGCTGCGTAGAAGATGAACTTTTATAGGAAACAAATCTTGTCACAAAATAATAATAAAAAAGAAAAAGAAAAACCAAATAATAATAATAATAATAATAATAATAATAATAATAATAAAGACTAGGAGCACAATCCCATGATAGCCGTTGGGCGTTACAGAAACGTCGGATAAGGGAAAGGCAAAAAATATGGAGCCAAATGCCGACCGTTACGAAACCCCAGCCCCAAATTTGAAAAAAATTACTCCTTGCTCCACAACCTCAACCCCCAACAAGAATAGCACGAGAAACTCTGTGCAGTAGCAGTAGTGGTGACCACATCTCCCCAAGCAGCGATGAGAGAAGAGCAACCGCAACAGCAGATGCTCGTGGCAGAGGACGAGCTCCTGCAAGAGCTCAGGTCGAAAGCCACCGAGCTCTTTCTCCGCGAGCAGTGGGCCGAATCGTCCGGCATCTACTCCCAGCTCATCGATCTCTGCCGCGTCCACCTCTCGAGCGCTGACCGAGCCTCGGACCCGGACAAATTCTCCAAGCTCCAGAAATCCCTCTGCCTGGCGCTCGCCAACCGAGCTGACGCGAGGTCGAAGCTGAGATCCTTCGACGAGGCGTTGAGAGACTGCGATGACGCGCTCGCGATCGAGAGCTCCCATTTCAGAGCCTTGGTTTGCAAAGGTAAGATCTTGCTGAGCCTCAGCAAGTACTCAGTTGCCCTCGAGTGCTTCAAGTCGGCGGCTTCGCTAGATTTTCAGGCGAACGGGAATGCCGAGACTCTGAATGTGTGGTTGGAGAGGTGCAAGAAACTGGAGTATCAGTCCCGGACCGGCAACTTTGATCTCTCCGAGTGGGTCGCGAGCGGGTTCCGTGGAGAAATCCCCGAGCTTGCGGAATACATCGGGCCAGTGCAGATCAAGAAATCGGAGATCAGCGGGAGAGGGCTGTTCGCCACTAAGAACATGGACGCGGGGACAGTGGTGCTGGTCACCAGAGCGATGGCCATAGAGAGAGGGATCGTGATGGAAGAAGGTGAAAACAAGCAATTGGTTATGTGGAAGAACTTCATAGACAGAGTCGCGGGCTGTGTTTCGAAATGCCGCAGAACCCGTCACCTGATCAGTACCCTGTCTTCAGGGGAAGATGAGGAGGGTCTTGAGGTTCCGGATTTGAGCATTTTCAGGGCAGAGGCAAGCGAGAGCCATGACTACCCAGATGAAAAGCTTGACATGAACAAGATTTTGGGCATTTTAGATGTGAATTCTCTTGTGGAGAAAGCGATTTCGGCTAAGGTCTTGGGTAGGAACAAGGACTTCTATGGCATCGGGCTGTGGTTCCTCCCTTCTTTCCTCAACCACTCATGTTGTCCCAACGCAAGGAGGCTCCACGTGGGGAATCACCTGCTGGTCATCACATCTCGGGACATAAAAGCCGGGGAAGAGCTCACATTCGCCTACTTCGATGTGCTCCGGCCACGCACAAAGCGCCGCGAGATGGCAGCCGCGTGGGGGTTCGATTGCTCTTGCAAGCGGTGCGAGTTCGAGGAGAAGATGCGATCAAAGCAAGAACTGAGGGACACCGAGGCGGGTCTTGAATGCGGGATGGATGTGGGAGGAGTCGTGTACAGATTGGAGGAAGGCATGAGGAGGTGGAACGTGAGGGGGAAAGAGAAGGGGTATCTGAGGGCGTCATTCTGGGCGGCGTATAGTGAGACATATGCGTCGGAGAAGTCGGCAAAGAGGTGGGGGAGGCGGATTCCGCCTGCGGAGGCGGTGGTGGACAGCGTGGGGGAAGCCACAGGAAGTGATGAGAGGGTGTTGAAGGTGTTGGTGGAGCAATTGAGCAGGAACGGTGGTGGGGGACTTGGTGGGGTGATCGTGGAGATGGAGAAGGCACTGAAATTGGGAAGAGGAATATATGGGAAGGTGCTCAAGAAACAAGCATTGAGGTCTCTAATTGAGCTTTGATATTTCTGGAATTACCAACGCATAAGAGCCCCTCTTTTCTTTTTCTCTTCTTTTTCTTCTTTTCCTTCTTTCATTTTTCTCCAACTGTCTAATGTTGGGCAAAGAGATGAGAGTTGTTGATTCAAGTCTTTCCGAGCAAAAGTGCCAACTTTGAGAATAAAGTACTTCATTCAAGCGTCCATGAATCTCAGCGTTTTATACATGGCTTGAGGTATGAAAATGAGTTGGGCCAAGAAGGCGACATTTGATTTGGGCCGAACCATGGGCCATACATAGCATGGCAGGCCCTCGATCTTTTCTTCCCCAAAGTCCTTGCTCTTGATAGAGAAATACATCTTCTTTAGAGAGAGAGAGAGAGAGAGAGAGAGAGAGAGAGAGAGAGATCTCCTAGTGGGACATCTTCAATGGTTGAAATTCATAAGATATCATCAATTGATCCACACCCTTGAGAAAAATTTAATTATACCATGATTTGGCACGCTCTCTCTTAATCGTTGCAATTATATGACATTTGTCGATGCCATTGGATTCACTGCTATCATTGCCAAGCGACGAGTCCACACCAACAATCACAACAATATTTGTACTTCTATAGGCCACACAGTGGTAAAAGTGTGAAAAGAGATCAGGGATTAGGAAATGGGGGTTGGAGGATTAAAATTCTCCAAGTGGGAATTCTTTTTATATAAATAATTGATAAATTACAGGCGGATGTATTGATTCTTATAGTTTCTGATGGCTGTCTAGTAGATAGTAGATATATCACGTTGTCATCGCAAACCACTAGATACTTTTGCATTTTGCGAATTATTTAGCTCGTGTTTTTGACTTAAAAGATTTCTTTTCGTAATTTTCCTTTAAGTTAGATATGTTGGCGTCATATGTTCTGTAAAAAGTTAATGAATCATTTTTTTTCTGATTAATGATTTCAAATAAACGAACGTAAATCTTTTTTTATTAATTATTGAATGTAGATAGTAATCTACTCCAGGTATAATTTCGCGATTTAAGTGAGGAATCTCGGCGGTAAGTTATTAGGTTAGTTTCCTCCAAATATTGACCCGAGAATATATTAGTCTGAATACGTAGGTTCGAAGGACTAACAAAAAGTGGGGATCATCGGTCGGAAAAAAAATTATTATCGACAGTAATTTTTTTTATTTTTAAATAATAAGATTCATTATTTTTTTAAAATTGTTTTTCAAATCATTTATTCAATGGAGCCCTAATTTTTTTTTTCTGTAGAATTGCTGTTGTGGTCAATGTGTGTCCCAGCAGTGAGATGGCACGATAAGAACCACCAGTTAAAAAGACAAAACACAATCAGCAACTTGCAATTTTCTGTGGTCCTTATCTTATTCTCTCATCAGGTAGGCAGGCTTTTGATAAAGCCCGACGGGAGCCACGTCGGCACACTGATTCGCCAAAACCGCTTCCGACCGTGACCGACCTCCGTCCTAATCTGACGTGGATATCGAAGCTGCACTCTCGCGGGTGTGGAAAGATCTCTACTCTCTCTTTCCCTCGCGCAGTCTCTCCTGGAAACTTCAGTAGTGCAGTACTACTGCATGTGATGTTGGCTCTCTATTAATGGCCCCTTAGTAAAAGAAAAAGCTCTCCCTTCAATGCACAGCTATGATCGACTGCAGTGATCTTTCAAGTGGGTTTTTTTTAGAACTGCTAGATTATTTCATATAGTAGTGGTTTATGATCTATCCTTTTCATGACCGAGTGGTATTTGAAGAAAATTCTAACAAGGTGATAGTTTGAATCATAAATAGGAAGTGGCGACTTTCGTCGAGATGGATAGCTTGAATGGCAATCTCTCCATCTGAATATGAATTTTGCTTGTGGGAACTCACAAGTGTGGTATCTCTAGATTGGTTCCTTAACGAGCCACTAGTCGAATCACAGTACCATTATTTAGATTAATTTTGTTGGCGGCTCGAGGACGAGGTCAAGAGCCAACTTAACTTAGATATCCAAGCTGGGAGATTAGACGATGGAGCCCACGAGGTCAGCAAGCTAATCTCTTTGGTGACCGGCTACAAAAGAGGATGTGGATGGAGGAGCTGGGATCATAAGCAAGAGATTCAACTCATTCGGCTCGAGGCTCCAATCACTTGGTCGATCTCTGTCAGAGTCTAGCTTCAAATTCTTTTCAGTATTCATCTGAGGAAAAGATATGTCACGTTCGATGAACGTCACAGAAGGAACAAAATTTCAGAAATGGCGGTCGCAATCAGGGAGACTACAAGGCTTCATGCCTGACCTACGCAAGCATGACGAAGAGCCACCAAGTGAGAGATGCAGGGCCGAGAAACCATCAATCAAAAACCGTGCAAATCTCACAAGATGACAAGAAACGACCATCGATAAAACGAGAGGCCTCCTTCTTGCAAACATTTCAAACCCCTCGGTTTCTCTTCAAGCTCTCTCCCTGTCATCTCCCACGGCCTTCCCTATTCCTTTTCATAGCCAAGACACATAGCAGGCGCTAGGTGGTTCAGCATCGGCACTCTGTTTCGTGTTCTTTTCGTTTTCACTCGATTTCTAGTGTCAAGGGCTTGCAATGGATCTCGTACTCCCTCCTGGTTTTAGATTCCACCCGACAGATGAAGAACTGATCGTGTATTACCTCCAAAACCAAGCCATGTCCAGGCCATGCCCTGTGTCCATCATCTCCGAAGTCGATATTTACAAATTCGACCCGTGGCAATTGCCTGGTTAGTTGCCAAGATGTGGAGCCGAAGCCTAACGTAGTCTTTGTAGCTAATATGGAGAAAACATTAGTAGTTGCTATTCGAATTCAGTACCGGTAATTGCTGTGCTAAGTAAAATATCTTTCGATCTCATGGATTGTAGAAAAAGCCGAATTTGGAGAGAAGGAATGGTACTTCTTCACCCCGCGTAACCGGAAGTATCCAAATGGGGTGCGTCCTAACCGAGCGGCGGTTTCAGGGTATTGGAAAGCCACAGGTACTGACAAGCCGATCTATAGCGGGTCTAAGCATGTAGGAGTGAAGAAATCCCTTGTGTTCTACGAGGGCCGGCCGCCTAAGGGCTTAAAAACGGATTGGATCATGCACGAGTATCGTTTGGCTGATTCAGGAAGGCACGTGCAACCGCATGCACTGAAAGTAAGACTTCTTTGATCTGGAGACGATCCTAAATTTATTCTGTGTTTTGTTAAGATTCAAATCACATGGTATTGGATCAGTGACCGTCCCTTGAGGAACTCGACTGTCACTTACTCTTTTGTGTGTTGCGTTTCAGTTGGATTGGGTCCTATGCAGGATATACAAGAAGCGACACTCCAGTAAAACTTCGAATCAGAAAGCAGAAGACTTCCATGGCCAAATTAACCGAACCATGACTAATGAATCTTTTGCCAAGCAAGTGATGAGAGTATCTAGTACTTGCTCACTTACTCATGATCTGCTGAAATTGGACTACTTTGGTCCTATCTCACAGCTTCTAATAGACAGCTCATACCATCCAACATGATTGCCAGAACATCATTGTTGACGGTGCAGTCTTGGTGCCGAGAAGAAACTTCAGTTACGTGGAAACAAAACCTCCTGCCTTTATGCAGATCAAGGGAAATTATGACCGAATCAGAACAATCTCTTAACCGACGAAAGATATTGCTGATCTCCGTATTTGGTGTACTGTGAAGGTTCACATGCTGGTAAACTAAAGGAGGGTTGTGCTGATCAACTTTTAATTTGTGAAATTTGTGTGCTTAGGAGCATCCGTACATGTAAACTAATATATAAATATAATGGTTCTTGAAAATTTCAGCCATCCTTCGATAACATCCAAGTGTGACAAATTTTACGACATCCAGTAGTTACAATTGAAAGCAAAATTGTACTTTTCTTTAGCAGATGTGGCATGGCATCTGTTGTGGTCTATTTTATAATCGAAGAGACAAGGAATACCTGGTCGACAACTCCACATAGATTGATTAATGCATGTGGTATTATCATAAGAGAGCAGCGAAGATACACTTCCGTCATTCATTATATTAATTTTTTCAGCTTATTCAGATCAATCTATGAGGATAATCAAGAGGCAAAGCTATCTGTGTGATGTTTCAGAGGCAACTAATAATGTACATGCTCGGACTTGCAAAGGAGGGTAGTGCCCAATCCAGCGAACTGGGATCATTTCCAGCAATTGCTTAAGCACGTCTCACTAATGTCCTATTAAGGTGCATCAATTCATCAAGTTTTCACTGTCACGAGTTGAGTGAAGTTAGGTTGGGGGTGCAAAAGACGTGATTTGTTCTTGAACCTAAGCTTCTTTTAAAGCGAGCACAAAAAGATTGTTTTCACACAGTGGCCAATCCACCATCTTTGTATCTGTCCAGCTATCAAGCAGTGACCTACTCTCAATGCGCAATATAAGAACCGGTCCATGTCGACAACTTCATTCTGTCATTCCAGAATGGAAGCCAGTGATCTCTCATCAGCACATTTTCTTCCAGATGTACATATGGGATGGTCGATCTCTATTTGTGTCATTGTGTCATGGATCATTATCCACAGATGGAACCAGCGGCATAAAATTGGCCCAAAGACATGGCCGCTGGTAGGGGCAGCGATCGAGCAGTTCATGAATTATGAGCGAATGCATGATTGGCTAGTCGAGTACTTGTCCAAGTTGAGGACCATTGTGGTCCCTATGCCTTTTACAACCTATACTTACATTGCAGATCCGGAAAATGTTGAACATGTCTTGAAGACCAAATTTGTGAACTATCCAAAGGTATAACATTGATTCAGGTGTTTAATTTTCCTGCCTATTTTTCAGAGAAAATCATTTTTAACACCGGTGAAGCCCAGTGAAAAACAGTTTGCACTTGTCAAGAAAATCTCTCTTTCATCACCTAAATAACTTGTACATGCATCAAAGAAGCACTTTTGGCTTTCAATTTGTCAAGATGTGCATCGATTTTGGTGATGGTAGTGGTAGATGATTGTTCTCTTATCTTTTCATGCTCAAATTTTCTTAACTATTATTATTATCATCTGTATTCATCTGTTGCTGAAGGGGAAAGTTTATCATTCATACATGGAAGTTCTGCTTGGAGACGGGATATTTAACGCGGACGGTGAATCTTGGAGGAAGCAACGGAAGACCGCAAGTTTTGAGTTCGCATCCAAGAATTTGAGGGATTTTAGCACGGTGGTCTTCCGAGAATATAGTCTGAAGCTTTCTTCCATCCTAAGTCGAGCTTCATTCTGCAACAAAGAGGTGGACATGCAGGTGAATAATTGTTTTAATGAAAGCTTAATTTCTATTTAACAACAACGGATCTGTTCCTACAATAAAGTAGAGTCAAAATGAAGTAGTTTCAATTTATGTGGTATCAAACTGTCCCCTATTCGCTGTATGAAGCCTGACAGAACTTGAGAAGTTTTTTGTCTCTAGGAACTGCTGATGAGGATGACTTTGGACTCCATATGTAAAGTGGGATTTGGTGTCGAGATAGGAACTTTGGCTCCGGATTTACCAGATAACCGCTTCGCTCAATCTTTTGATGCAGCAAACGTAATTGTGACCTTTCGATTCATCGATCCCCTCTGGAGGATCAAAAAGTTTCTGAATGTGGGTTCAGAAGCTCTTCTCGGCAGAGCCATCAAAGTGATTGATGATTTCACCTACTCCGTCATTAGAAAGCGGAAAGCTGAGGTAGAAGCAGCTCGCAAGTCTTGCGAAGATGCAAAGGTAAATATAAACAAACCCCCGAATCCTCAATGTTCAAGTATGCTTTTTATATCCTCTCAATTGGAAATTGACAAAATGATTCATGCCATGAAAACTACAGATGAAGCATGATATACTGTCAAGATTTATCGAGCTAGGTAACGATCCAGAGAGCAATTTAACTGACAAAAGCCTCAGAGACATCGTCCTGAACTTTGTGATCGCGGGGCGTGACACGACAGCAACTACCCTCTCATGGTCTATATACATGATAATGACCCATCAGAGTATTGCCGAGAAGATCTATTCGGAACTTGAAAAATTGGAGAGAGATCGAGCAAGGGAAGAGGGGGTCTCCCTGCTTTCTTACAACGTGGACGACCCTGAATCATTCGATCGAAGAGTGTCGCAATTCGGAAAACTATTGACCTATGACTCCCTTGGAAAGTTGCACTACCTACATGCCGCGATCACGGAAACCCTGCGCCTGTATCCAGCAGTACCTCAGGCATGCACGATGGTTCTCATTACAAGTACAATATTGCTAAGTGACTGCTCTGTTTTTCGCTCTCACGAAACAAAATCTTGACCGCAGGATCCGAAGGGTGTGTTGGAGGACGACGTATTGCCAGATGGGACAAAAGTTAAAGCGGGAGGGATGGTAACGTATGTACCATACTCCATGGGAAGAATGGAGTACAACTGGGGTCCCGACGCTGCTTTGTTTAAGCCCGAGAGGTGGCTGAAGGAGGGGTTCTTTCAAAATGCTTCTCCATTCAAGTTCACCGCATTTCAGGTAAATCGATGGTGACAGAGAGACATTATATAACAGCTGCTCAAGATGAGCCTGGCTTTTTGTTAAAGTTCAAGCCTCCGAGTGATGATTCAGTATGGTCATCAGGCGTTGCAACTATAGTGCGATTCCAGGATCTGTCTTCCTATTAGTCCTAACAAGCTGCACTGTGTGATCTTTGCCTTGGCTGTTATTTTTACCGAGATGATCCTATTACGAGCACCGCTTTGTTTCGATTGAATTGTCATCGCCAGAGACGGAAATTCTGAAGGATTTTGAGTTAAATAAACCACGAAGGTGGAGAGCATTAACGAGGCTCGAGGAAAAAATGACAAGATTTTTATGATGTTCAAAACTTGTCAACTATTCAATGTAACCAACAAGCAAGTCCTAATAAAGAAACATGAAACGATCTTGTTTGATTGGTTGCTTCATGTTTCATTGTCGCTATGCAGGCGGGGCCGAGGATATGCCTAGGGAAGGACTCGGCGTATCTGCAGATGAAGATGGCACTGGCCATCCTGTGCCGGTTTTACGAGTTCAAGCTGGTGCCGGACCACCCGGTGGAGTACAGGATGATGACCATCCTATCCATGAAGCATGGCCTGAGGCTGACAATAGCAAGACGCCCTTGAGCCAGCACCACCTTTCTCAGTTTTCACTGGCTTCCGTCGCATTAATTTGGTTCCAAGAGCCGAAGATGCTGTTACACACTACATCTACTACGCCACTGTAGTCAACTCCATGGTCAATGTTTCCCCTCAGGACAGGTCATTATATCGGCACTGAAGAGTGACCACATAGAGTTTTCAATCATTGCAATCCACCACATGAATCAAGTGTTAGAACCTCCCGTTTGAGATCGAATTGATTTATTATCACGATGAAAACTAAATACAAGGCAAGAAGAGATGAACGGTAAATGTGTGTTTGTTACGAATGAATTGCCTAGTCATCAGTCCGGAGAAACAAGAGATGTCGAATCGGTAGGTGAAACTTAATTTCCGTCGATGGATCATGATAGACATATTGGTATCCATCAAGATGAACTTTTATCATCAAATTGGTCGAGACAATAATTGAATCTTTTCACTATTAGGTCGTTAAGTGTTAGTGAGTATTCACGGTTATATTGATAGGTGAGATTAATTTATGCGAATAGATTTTTATCGTTCAATGAAAGATACAAACAATATTCATAATTACAGACAATCTTGACCGCTCATTGAAAAAAATCACTGAGCAATATTAAAACGAAGGCGAACGAACTAATCTTAAAAAGATAATCCTCGTACAAACGCAAGATAGATCGTTTTATATTCTTCTTATGACAAATACTACGGAGGTTCTTTCGTTGGCTGCCGTGACGAATCTGTGACGTCATCAATGATCGTGCAAAATCCCCGCGCGGGAATCTGGGAGGGAAATGCGCGTGGCGTGGGATTCAGGCACAGAAAGCATCTTGTTCTCGTGCTTT
Organism: Melaleuca alternifolia; assembly: GCA_019926035.1. Lineage (NCBI taxonomy): Eukaryota > Viridiplantae > Streptophyta > Magnoliopsida > Myrtales > Myrtaceae > Melaleuca > Melaleuca alternifolia. The sequence goes on along the minus strand of JAGKPW010002266.1, from coordinate 4,044,265 downwards.
CCCGGCGTCTCAACATTCGCTTCCGTTCACCTTCCAATTCCGACGCTTGAATTCTCACGGTCGTCCGCCCCCGGTTTCTCCGTCGGAGCTCTTTCTGATCAGGTAATCCCGCTCCTCTAGTTTTGTTTCGAACAAGCAGCGACGAACGCGTTCGTGCGAAGGCAGTTCGGTGGCTCGTGCGAGCTCCGGAGATTTCCCCTCGCGGGGAGGTGAATTTTGGTGTTCCTGGCTGACGAACGGGTGCATTCAGCTGAAGAGTTGGTTACGACGTGAACAAAACTAGGTGTTGTGTAGGCTGAAAAAGCGTGCGAAAGAGTGTGATTTTCTAGCTGGAAGCAGGAGAAGGTGAAATTTTTATATTCGGATGCTCTAGTATCAAATGTGAGAGGACCCAGAAGACCGACCCATGATGTGGCATAGTGATCTTTCGTCTGAGTCGCTTTGTTTTATGGTGGAATGTTCACTGCTCGGATCGTGTTTTCAAATTTTAGTAAGAGAGGCTGGAGTGTGGGAGATGCCGTGGTTTGAGGGCAGATATTGATTTGCTAACTTAATCGTAGGGGATGTTTTAAATGCTGTATAAAATTATATGTAGCATGCGGCTTTAAACGTGTGCGTACCCGCGGGGATGTTTTGTTGATTTCTTTCGATATTGGCATGATCCTGCTGTGCTCACACTTTTTTGCTTTTCTTTCCGAACAAATTATCTTCTCCTTTCTCTTGGGTGAGTGGTGAGTCAGTGATTGGAGGAACATTTTCCCTTCTGGTATTGAAGCGTGAAAACATAAAAATTGATTATCCTGTTCAGTAGTGATGATGTTTGTGTTTTCCCTGACTGTTTGGTATAATCTGCTTCACCAATGTAGCTATTGCCTGTTCGATAAAATGTCGGGCACGATCACTGAGGACTCACAGGACCAAGTTCTTGCTGATTGTACAATTAAAAATGATGTCGAGGATGAAGGTTCTCTTAAACATATGACAGATTCAGATGTAGGTGATGAGAACGCCGTGCCTTCCCCAGAGGAGGAGGTATGACTAATTGCTGCTCGTGCATTCTGTATTTAGTTGAGGATCATGCCCCAGGATGAAGACAGTGATTAGACATTGTTTAGTTTAGCTGTAACCATCATGGGACTTTTCCCAAGATAAAAAAATTTGTGATGATATGTTAAGTGCACTAAGAATACAATTCAGTTGTAGATGCCCTTCTTTTTATGCTCGTTCATTTATTTTCTCGAGTCATCCAACCAGAGATAAGTGTCAGTTGTTTCCCAAGCTAAGATGGTTGATAACATGTGCTCTGTTTTGTATTCCATTGTTTTTGGATCTTGGTCTTGGGTTAAGTTTGTGTGGACTCTTTTATCTAGAAAGTATGTCTTCTATAGGAGGAAATAGTCAAGAAGAAGTATGGGGCCCTGTTACCAAAGAAGCCTCCATTGATTTCCAAGGTATGTTTTGTTTGTCCCCCTTCCACTTCTTTAGTTCTCAACAACGATATACTCCAGCAATTTTAAGACTAGCATCCGCTGAAAAAATGTGTTCTTCAGGATCATGAACACGCTTTTTTTGATTCTGCTGACTGGGCTTTGGGTAAGGTACTCGTAACTCGTTCAAGCTTCTGCAAGTATTACCTCTGGATAATTACTCATAGTTGGTTCTACTGTTTAATAACCTCACTGAGATATTGCAGCAAGGAGCACAGAAGCCCAAAGGACCACTTGAAGCTCTCCGACCCAAGTTGCAGGTACTTGACATTTATGCTAATGTTGCAGTTTGTATGCCTAACATCTGCCAAAATTGCAACCTATTGGGTCTAAGCAAGCAGCCTTGCAGATCTCAAAACTTGTTTGAAATTTGTTGAGGAACAAGCATTTCGCAATGTGCACCGGGACTGAGACCTCCAACCACATGTCCTAGATATGAGAGAGTACCCTCGGTGAATGCCGGGGTCACTGAATTTCCTTCATCGAAGATGCATCATGTGTCCCAAACAAGGAAAACTTTATGCATGATCTCAATTATTAGTATCTGCAGTGTTAAATACTTATTTGACCCTTCATAGTGTTGCTTCAGTTTACCTGGTAAATAATTGATATTCTTGCTCCCTTTACACGTCGCTGCATGCCACAGTTGATGCTTTTCTTTTTTGGGTATCTTCATGTCTTCATGTCTTCTTGCTTCTTTTTTCTTTTTTTGTTTGCATTTTATCTCTATTTTCTTGAAATCACCAATTCCTGCTGAGAAATGTGCTACTAAATGCTAACAGTAGGACAACATGAACATTCATTTACGGCAACGATTTGGCTTGCAGAAAATACAGTTTTCAGAATATGGATGTTTCATATACACAATTGCCATGCTATAACAGGTTTACCGTTAGTTTCTTGACTTCTTACTTCTCTTTATACTTTTGCTATAATCAGCCTACCCCACATCACCAGGGAAGGTCAAGGCGCTCAGCATACGCACCTGCAGATGATGGTAGAGAAGGTAAAGCGCATTGGCACTATCAATTGATACTTTAGACAGCAAAACATTTTCTACTCTAGAAAAGCGTTCACCGCTAAAAGAGAGTTTGAGGTTTTCTGCTGTTTTCTGAGCAATCATAAGGAGGGAATTATTTACTTTTTCTCCTGTTTTCTACTCTACATTTACTTTTTCCATGTGTAAAGAACCAAGTGCAGAAAATTATTTCTCCTGAAGTCCCAAATGTGTTTTCTGGTTAAGATGACCTTAGTAAATTGATTGGCATGAGGGCACCAGATTGTCAACGGGTATGACTTTCTTGGTCTCCTGTTCGTGTGTCACAGGGAATGGCTACCATAGCGAAGATCCAGAAGATGAGAGCCACAAAGCAGAGGACGGTGGTGGCGAGAAAGATCTTGCTTCGGAGGAGAAAAGCTGTCCAGACGAGCTGCACGATATTCAGTGCTGAGTCATTCTGGTCGAGCTGGTCTTTCATGTCCCTTATCTAGTCTAATGTGAACCAAACATTAAGGCAGTCGAACTCCATAAGCCCTTTGATGAGTGATGGACCGGAAAGGCATAATTGCCTGTAGTACTATGGCAGGCAACGCAATTAGAGTACACCTTTGGTCTTTCCCACCGGCACAATGACTCCTTCAGTAAAGGCCAAACTCACTAGGGACAATATCCAGAACTTGCGGTTGAAATTGAAAAGATCTTTTTATCAAATCCGAGACGTTATCATAGACCAGATCACTGTTCCGAATGGAACTGTTAGAGAACAAGTTCCTGCGACGCTTTCTTGAATTTCCTTCACATGGCTGAATCGGCGTCACTCGAAGAGCAAGACCGACGGCATATGAACTCGTGGCTCGATATTCACAGCGTCATTCACCATCTGATTTCACCGACCTTCTGCCAGCTTTTCATGGCTTCTGATTAACTTGACGTGAGACTCTCGCCAACCTGATCTAAGACTTGACGGCGTACGTGGAAACCCAACAAATTAAGCGACCTGAAAACGTCTCTGCGAAATTCTATGAGGGCGAGGGGAGAGAGAGAGAGAGAGAGAGAGAGCTTTCTACCGATAAGAGGATTGAGCAACTGATAAAAGAGAATCAACGCTCGCTGACGTTAGTTCATCGAACTCATTCAAACTTTCTCCACTCCGCCGTTCCAAATCAAAGTCGTCGAGAGAGAACAACGCTTCAGTGGGCGATTAGAACGGAGTTTTCCTGAAAAAACACGCGGTTGTGGCGTGGTTTGGATTTACGTTTGACCTTCAACTGCCTTTGTTTTGAGCAACCCTGTTAAGATTTTGACGGCCCACAGCAAATTCTGTCGCCATCGCTATCGGGGAGAGTGAGAGAGAGGTGGGCGTTTTCTGCAAGCTCCAGCGATAGCTTCATGGCTTCTTTTGCTGAAAGTCAATCCTGCCTTCCCGCACATGACGATGAGGATACTCCACTCATCTTCCTGGGCCTCCGTCTTCAACCCCAACTCCCACTTCAAGCTCGACGCTCCCGCCTTCTCCGCACAACTGCCCATCAGAACCTCGCTGCCCGATCACGTCGTTGCGCGTTCCGCTTCGTGTTCGGTGGCCGAAAACTCTGATTCCGAGCTGAAACGAGCTCTCGTCGGGGAAGGGTTACGTGGCGCCAGATTGTGCTGCTGCGGAAGACGGCATTTCATGGCGGCAACTGTAGCAACCACGTCGCCCTTCATCCCAATTCGCTCTTCAAAAGCTTCTGATCTTCCTTCTGACTACGAGGTACGCATGCTTGTCTCGTTCCATCTCATAGTTATAAAATTTTCTGGAGATGTTTTCATTTGGGTTCATTTCTCGAGTTTCCACTAGTGCCGTTTTTGCCTCTTCGTTTCCTTCACATGAGGGTGGATTTCAAATCATGCTTTGGTGAATACGGACAGTTTATTCGTCTCGTAGCTTAAGCTTTTTTTAAATCAAGTTGGCGATAGTCTCATGTCAGGTCCACCAGAGGCCATGAAATGCTGAAGGAAAAAGCCGGTGAAATTAGATAGGTGAATAACACGGTAAATATTAAACCAGGACTTCATATTCCATGGCATTGCTCTAAAAGTGAAATTGATCCAGCCACCCGAACAACATTCAAGAATGCTTCGTGGGAACTTGTTCTCTAACAGTTCGTCCAGAAAGTGATTTGGTCTATGATAGTGTCTTGAATTTGAAGAAAGATCTTGAACGAGAGTTGCGGTTAACATATAGTCCATATTAAAATTCAGTCATTACGGAACAGGGAAAGGCTGGATTTTGGGAATTGATTGCATTCTGTTTGGAATGCAAGCGATCTGCATATTTATCAGTGAGATATCAAAGGGAGGTTCTCTCGCTTTAATGTTCTGACTTCTCATTCACCCTTCGAATATGATCAATGTCCATGCTTTAGTTGGAGCTTGTGACGTATCCCCCTGTTAGAGTAGGTTAACCCACGAATAGCTGAGCCATAGCTACACCGTTTATTGGACAAATAGGTGGCCTTCTCTAGTGGTCGAGTAAACTTTCTTCCGACCTTTTTTTATTTCCAAAGAGTTTAGGGAGAGTGTCACATATGGGCCTGTGAAGTTCTAACATCAATTAACTTGCATTACCTGCACATAGGCGATGTTGGATAAATTTCATGCTCCTAGACCTCAGTGGTATGAGGAGTTGCAAGCTATGTTCCTTGAAATGGGTAAGGAAGCTTATGAGGCTGAGGTTAGTCTCCCTTTCCAGATTACCCGAGTTGTCTTAATCTCTGCCTCGCTCAGAAAAAGATTCTTGTCTTGAGTTCATACATAACCATCTGTGGTCGCATTCTGTTACTTGGCAAGATTGCAAGGTATAAGTCCCAGCTATTCAGCAAATTGAAGGGAAAAGTCAAGGATGTTTTGGAGATTGGCATAGGAACAGGTCCTAATCTCAAGTATTATGCCAATATCAATAACGTCCATGTTGTCGGGATAGACCCAAAGAGAACAATGGAAAGATACGCTCGGGCAGCAGCGGCAGCGGCTGGTCTACCATCTCCCAACTTCAAATTTCTCCAAGCAGTATGAACGCATGAATTTGGCAATTCTAGTTGCTGATATTTATCTTCCCTTTTTATTGTTTTGCTTTTTAAATTTGTGCATTTTTGAAGAGTTTTGTCATTTGAATTGGTATACCCAGCAGAGATAATTGGGCTGGAGTGATCCATGGTCAACTGGATCATATAAACTTTGAAAAGGAGATTCTTTGTGATAGTTGTCTATAAAAAAGAGGAAGTTTTGTCCATTAATCATTCAAAATGCATAGGCTGTTGATGATTCTGTAGTGCTTCATCTAACTTGTGTTCAGTGAGTTTAACTCGAATATACAGAATGAAAGATGCTTTCTCAAGTAGAATGGGAATTTTTTCTTGTCTGCAAGTATTACTTATAACCTTAACGGCCTAATAATTTATCAACTTCCAAAGAAGATCGTCCAAACCTTAAAGGACTTGGTTGGCAAGATAAAAGACCTGGTGAGTGGATGAATCAAGTGGGGGAAAAATGGCCATGGCTAGCTTTGTTGGGCTTAGTTAATCTGAATACCGTGGAATATATCTGCTGCATATGAACTCTGTCTGCCAATTACTAATGTCTCTCATGCCTAGATCAGAATGTCTTTGGTTGATGTCATCCAGGTTGGTGAGGCTATACCACTAGAGGATGCATCTGTTGAAGCAGTTGTGGGAACACTCGTCTTGTGCTCTGTCAGTGATGTTGACCTGACGCTGAAAGGTGATTACTCTGCTAAGGCTGTGATCTCCTTGTTTACCATCTGTCTACTCCTGCACTTCTACGTTACGAAACTGAGCTGTTGAGCTTCTCTTTCGACTTCCTCATTGGTCTGCAAAGTCAAGCAAGATGTCATTATTCCAATATCGGGTAGAAAACTTGGCATGCGTGTCGTGTAAAATATTGTTTATTTGTGAGCATTATACTCCTTTGTCATAGCTAGGGGTCTGAGGCCATTTGGTCTTTTTCAAAGCGCAATCTTTACTTGTTATCTTTTCAGAAGTGAAGAGGGTGCTTAAGCCAGGTGGTTCTTACATCTTCGTGGAGCATGTGGCTGCAAAAGGTACGAGCCCAGAAAACTTCTAAATGGCATGAGAAGTGAGAAGTGAGAAGTTTGAGTTGACATCACTTTAGCTACTTGGATATGCTTTAGTGTTGATACTTTTTGTTCAAAATTTGATAATTTAGATGGAACAATCCTCAAGTTCCTCCAAAGTATCCTCGATCCCTTGCAGCAGGCAGTTGCTGATGGCTGTCACCTTACCAGAGAGACAGGAAAGAACATTTCTGAGGCTGGATTCTCTAGTGTCGAGCTTGGCACGGCTTTTTTAACTAATGCCCCCCTTTTAAATTCTCATATTTATGGAATTGCCAACAAGTAGCGCTGCTCCACAACCATCAGTTTATAGAGATATTTGTCAAATTATCACCTGGGTTTGCTGGTCTGGTCCCCTCAGGATTGTTTTGATCTGGCTTAAGCAATATAGGGGATATTGGTGTCTATATTTGTGTATATTAAGTGCCATGCCTCCTCTGGCCTTGGGTCAGTGCACTCTGTTCTTATGTTTCTGTAATGTAGTGTTTGAATTACATAGCAGCACATTCTCGTGCCTGTCTTGACTTTGAGCTCTAAGTTATGTGGATCTTGATCACCATTGAGCTGGAAGAAGATAACGAGTATGCAGAATGGTGTTTGCTTAATGAAAATATTACTGATTCGAGATGTTGATCGCAACTAGAGGATCGTCTGCAAAAACTAACACCCCAGACGGGCTTATTGATACCAGCTGTTGAAACCAAACATGCTCTTATGCTTCCTGTCTTGTGACCGGAAGTAACTGAATCACGCTTAAGCCTGAAGAAAAAGAAAAAAAATTGCATTATGAGGTGGTTGGCCGGGCTCCTAATGAGTTTATCCAGATACGTCCAAATCGAACACATCACGAGAGTGGCTAACCGGAAACCAGCACGCTTTGACTCATTCTCAATGAAAAGTAAAGTATTCATCATGCCGAAACCTTCTTGCTAACATAATAATAACGGACACGAATAGGATGCCCCAGCATGAGTTGACAGCTCTGGGCGAAGGGTATCCTCTGAATCAGGCCAACATCTCTGGAGGATGGCTGGATTTGTTCTGACTTGTTTGTTCATGGAGAACATCTAAAGTTGAATCAATCCTTTTGTTGCTTTTGGCCGGCACTCTTGATTTATTCCTGTGGGTTGAGCTTAAAAGCCGAAAAGTACCGAACACGTGCCCGTGCGGACTACAGCTTGATCCAGTTCAAGAAGTTGAACGAAGATCTATTAGTCAGATAAGCAATGAATGCCTCGTGAGCGTGAATCGTGTCATTCTTTCGCAGTCATCTGACGGATCTTGTCCCTTCTCTGGTCCACTCTCTGTCCTTTTCAGTCTGTTGAACGAATCTCGATCTTATTCCCAAGATCAGATGGTCGTCCATACCTTATCTCATCATGTAGTCTTTAGGAAGAGAAAAATGATCGGACCAACCAACGAGGGAGTAACTTGAACAAGAAGTGAAATTGCAATGTGTTCCTAATTCAACCTGTCACGTAATGAATAAGTTTGGTTCGTGTCAATTGCAATCCCAAGAGAAGAGGCCTTTCAGTACGGTAGTCATGCATTTGACAAAGCACATCAAACCACGATTTATGTGAATTTATCATCCACATCCTTTATAGTACGATCTTCATGAATTTGACATTGCCATATAAAATTCGCTTTTTCGTATCATTTGTGACGGCCTGCGCCCTTCGCCTTTCATAAAGTTAAAAGGAGGAGCTTTGCCCATGAAATAGAAGGGAGCGTTTGGAGTGGAATGTGAATCGTAGGGCTAGACGACAGGACTTGAAATTTCGAGCAGAGTCCCTTGACAAAGACCAAACGCCGTACGAATGGAAAGTTTATGACGTCTTTGCATTGTAAAACAAGTCTAAAAACGACTTTTAATCTCGAATTTATGTCCTGGAATTCCGGTGATGATTTACAGCTATCAAATTCACTGTGGAACTCTGAACCGCCGCCTTTACTCTATTTGTGGGGTTTTTCATTATTGCCTTACCCTCGTATATATGTGCATTTTAAGCCAGTGAAGAGGAGATGGATTGTGCTTGCCCATGAAAAGAAAAATTGGCTGAGGAGGCACAAACTTGATGGTCAGAATTCACATCACTCAAGACATGTAGATAGATGTTTTCGAAAGCAATTACTGTTTCTAAATTATAGCAAGCAATTCGCATAAGTCATCAGTCAATTTAATTGATAATGTGAACACAAATTGATCCTCCATTGCATCATGTATTTTGACGAATCAAAATGAGATTTTCAAAACGGATCAAATGATACTCTTTGATGTGTAAGACGGTAAAAGTATTGACAAAGTAAAAATTAAGCACCAATTTTATTCACGTTATCGTCGTAGATAATTGGGTAAAATTATTCAATGTAGTCAAGTCGACGAGTCTAAAGTTCAAAAATCAATTGTGCTCGTGGAAGGAAACATCAGATACCTTGTGAGATGGTAACCCTCGAGCGTGAACAAAAGCCCAACGATTCTTGGATTTGTGTTTACTTTTAGATTGATCAGCACGTTAACCGGGGGTTAGAACGAGACAAAAAGACCTCTTGGGGAAGAAAAGGCAAAGGGAATGTGCGGAAATACGTAAAAGATGGGGGGCCTCGATGCAAATGACGCAGACACCTCCCTCCCCTTTTCTCTCCGGTCTGGAATTGTTAGGGCTTTTCCCTTCTGGACTGCACTTTCGTCTTCATTTTCATCAAATGATGAGTTCCCAACCACTGCATTTCTCTGAATGACGCTCTCTCTCTCTCTCTCTCTCTCTCTCTCTCTCTCTCACCCGTCTTCCTCGTTCACCAATCGCACTGGTAAGTGTTGGCTCCATCTTGCTTTTATCTGGGCATTTTTCTAAGTAATTTCTCGAGTTATTTAGCTCAAATGGGGTTGATTTCGCTTTGGCTTGTGTTTATCTTCTAAAATGTGTTCGGCTTCTTTGGTGGGTCTGTTTGCTTCGGCCTCCGGAAATAGTTTTCGGGAGCCATTCGAGTAATTTTGGTTTCAAGTTCTGTTTTTTCCCCCACTTTAATCTATTGGTGAGGGTAGCTTGTGTAGAAATGCTGTTACTGCAGACTTCATCCTTTTAGGTGCCTTAGGTCTCTCAATTCTTGTGTCATTTTGGCATTGGTCTTGTGATAGATGGGATGTGTTTTTCACTGTTAATTTCGGTCTTATTTTTCTGAAGCATGTTTTAGCATGAGATGGTGAAAGCTGAGGAGATGAAGAGTTGTTTCCTCCTGTTTTAACCGGTCCTGTTTAGAAATTCCGGGAACTACCCAGTTCAGTGTCATGACTGTGTAAACCCAAAACTGCATGCTATTAAAAAATGTTGCTTGTTGGTGCTCCCTTGGAGCCATTTTCTGAGTCCATAGCATTGGCATTCTTGTAGAGATGCTCAGGAACTTAATTCTTTTTTCGTCTTCAGCTCCCTGTGATGTAAGGTTGTTTTATTCCGTTTTCTTTTATGTGCTAGAATGTCCTCTGTGATTCCTTAAGTGTTTTTTTACTGAAATCCCATCACTGTAGGCACAACCATGCATTATTCAGGATGGATTCCTGTTCTTCCTGGACAGTGACAACTAAGGAGACATAACTACCCTGACTAGGAGGGCAAGTTGTTTATTCGCCGCTACAAATTAGGTGTCCTTCTTGGCTGCAATACTGCCTTGTAATTCATGCACCAATGACAGACAGTTATGTATTCAGTGAACCTAATTACTTGCGGAATCATAAGCTGACATGGTAGAAGCTATCAGATTCGTTTTAGTCGATCACTGTCAAGTTTTAAAAGGTTAAGATATTAGCTTCTGGAGTTATACAGAAAATAGCTAAAACGGGGTCGCTCTGTTGTGTGGCTGCAAGGCCACATGGATCACATGCAGCCAGTGGGGAGTGGTCTGTGGCCCCACATGAACCATACTGGCGAACAAACACTAGCTTTTCGCCACCTCCATCAAGATTGGATATCCGGCTTCAATATGAGGGCCTACCTAATGGTTTACGGGACAATGATCAGCTTTATCGATCGTCCACATCTTCAAACAGTAAAGGAAGTAGGGGCTGGGTGAGAGGCAACCGTCTCTACCATCATCATTATTCTGCTTCTGATGGTGCAGAGCTGTTTCTAAGTAGTCCATCTGACCAGTCTCAGGGTCCCCAATGGACACCTCCAGCCATACAAGAAATCAATGTTGAGGACTATGGAACTCCAACTAGAAGAGGTGAGCATCAAATGAACATTTATGAAGCATTCTCACTCTAAAATATCAAAAATTGGTCCCTTATTGCCATCCGCTACTGCAAGACCATCTTAAGTCTTTCTTGCTTTTTTAGAGTTAGAAATTAGAACTTTCATAATTCTTCGGTTCTTTGATGTTTGAGCATTTTCTCCGACATTCAGCATGGAAGTGACATCACATCCCCTTTAAGATGATGATTTTGACAAACTTATTGGATTGAATTAATTTCTGATATTATCATATATCAATTGCAATTCTGTTGGCACTTCTTTATAAAAAATTTAAAATTATTAGTTGGATATGAGAATGATCATCCTATAATGGGGTGCTTTTGTTTTTTTTTTGCATGTGCATATGTGTTTCTTTTGGTCTGTAGTGTTTGCATATGCAATTTTTTTTTCTTTGTAATTCAGTTTTTGACCATCCTTGGGGATAAAGCGGGAAGCTTGGCTCATAGAATCTTTTGATTTTGAAAGACCTTAGAACATTCAATGTTCAAACGCTACTTTTCTATGAATGGCACCCACTTGGTGATTCACACTGGACGATTTTTTTTACTTTCTCTTTAAGATAAAATTAATCCCGACCCAACAGCTGTGGGATATGTTGGTTTTTCTCGGGATGTGTCATGTCTTAGTGGCTCGAGCAAAGGTTCTTTTGCATTTGCAAGTATAGGTCATACTAGTACTGGCCTACAAAGGTGAAACTACGTAAAAGCGTTTGGTCAATTTCAGTTGGTGAAGACCCCATCTGATGTACGCCATAGACGGCTTATGTATTTTCCATGAGTGCACTCTTTGAGAATCCGCTATTTCGGCGTAAAGTTACAAGTTGTATATAATACTGTTTTGCTGCAGAACAAACATATTTTCAGTTCTAATTGGGGCTGTACTAAACAAAAGTACCTAGCATTACTCTAGAATGCATATATTCATTTCCTAAACTAGACCTTTGAATAACAGATGCAAGAATTTAGCAGTGTGAGATAAGCTAGGCTAACTATTGATGTCTCTGTTATATTGAAGCTGAGATAGCTAGGGCGTTCATTTCTGAGATGGCTGGACTTTCAGCTTTTTGATGCGATCCAAGATTACAAACTAAAATATTCAATTAGTAATTTTGATAGGTTATTAGAGGATCGGGGAAGTAAGGATCGAACATAATATGTAGTAAGTATTAGTAAGGATGGACCGCCTCTGGGCCAATTCTGTACCCCCATCAAATGTCTAAACCTACAATTTTCATGGGCTAAGTCGCTTCACAGCAGTACGGACTTAACAGCTCCTAGCCATGCCTTGCATGAGATCCCATTATGTATTTGAGAAGCATAATTGCTGATCGGGAAGAACTAACAAGGTATATAGTTGGTCCATTTCCATCACCTCGTTTCTGTTAAACATTTCCTGCCTAGGCATCTGAATTTGGAACCTACTTTTACTTTCTTTTCTTCCTCTTGAAGATTTTACTTGTTCACGGAGCATTCCTAGTAGCATTGAGATGGACCATGCTTCAATGAACAATTTCTAGCTTAAACAGTTTTCGGTGCCATCCCTTTGATTTATAGAGCCAACACTTCTGAACTTTTGATAACTTGTTTTTATCTTGCTAGATCAAGCTTCACGGTCATTAACCTTTGCACCTACAATGGAGGTATTTTGTTAGCTCCCCATTGTGATGGCTTCTGCATATCAATCGCATCTCACAGATTATTTGAATGTATGAACTTTGCAGGGAACAAGGGTGAATCAAGATAGTTTAGGTTCTTGTTCATCTCATTCAGACAGTAGTGAGTCAGAACCTGCATTTAAGTCAAGCATGCACACTCACCGCAGCATCTCAAACCGTCGCTTCTTTGTATCCAAGCCGATTCACCCACTCTCCTTTCCTACTGATAGTCCTGCTAGAGAAGCTTCTGATCCTGTGGCTGCTGGAATTTTGGGGCTTGATGCTTCCTCCCCTCCACAAAGAGAGGTCCATCGTTGGAGTAGTGGTAGCAGCAGCATCGACTTGACAGATGTATCGGAGCCATTGGACTCTGAAATATTTGGCCGATCCTCCCATTCCCACACATCCGACGCTTTAAGATGCGGATTGTGTGAGAGATTTCTTTCACATAGATCACCGTGGAGTTCACGTCGGATTGTAAGAAGTGGAGATATGCCAGTGGCTGGGGTCCTTTCTTGTAGTCATGTTTTTCACGCTGAGTGTTTGGAGCAGACAACTCCTAAGACACGGAAAAGTGACCCTCCTTGCCCTTTATGTGCAAGAGTGGATGAAGAGAACTCCCCAGAGTTGCGAGTTATTTCCAAAATGAAGAATGGTTTTCCCAGGCTTAGATCATTTTCTGAGGGTGGGCCATCTAGACCTTCTTGGGGTTGTACACAGGTTGGGGATTGCGTTGAAGGAGCACTGCATGCACCTCCTCGAAATGCCATGATATTGCTTAATAGGAATCGTGTGAAGAAGAACCTCTCTCTTAAGGGCACCGCAAGCAAGGAATATCCTGGTAAGTTGAGAAAAACTGGTTCTCATTCTTCGCAGTTTAGCAGTAGAATATTTGTGGATCAGAATCATCAGGCGGTGGTTGGGTGCTCTAATTCAAGGGCAGGCCCGAGCATGAATTTCGGATGACCGCTTGTGGAAGAGTTAACTTCTAATTGTAATCATGTAGTTTTGTCCCTCTGATTTGCCTTTGGCTGAAGGGTCTATACCTGTAGGATTTTGAGACCAGAGAAACCTAGTGTTGTTGTATGCTTACTACATTGTTACTTGCTCGAATCAAGTATGGAATCAAGTTCGGTGTTGTTTATATTCTTCGTAACTGATCATTGATGGAAGTGTTCAAGAAGAAAAGAGAGAGACAATTAACCCAAAAGCTTGTAAGTCTCTGAAGATGGGCCATTAGAGTGAGTCTTAGTCGTTCTTCGGTTTCTTTCTATTCCTAGGTAGTTCTTGTGAGCACCACAATCACTGCACCCTCTCGAGTATCTTCAGATGCTCAATATCGATATATGGCAGCCTAATGTTGCCTTGATTGGTCATTCCACATCAGGAGTCCAAACACCAGCGAGCTAAATTCTTTGCGAGGGGTAAAATGTAATTGCGGATGGAATGTACCTCCAGTAACAGGGATCATCCCGTGAAACGCGTAGTGTAGGGGTTTTTTAGTTAATGAAAATCTCGCAGATAAAGAGAGCATATGGCTGCATTTCCCACTTCTCCCTCAGAGTAGGCATCTCATCTGAGAAGGGTCAGCTCGGCTATTTTGCACCGCATTATCTAATGATACAAGTACGCAGCCAGCGGAATACATTGTCTGATTTGAAAATTCACGAGTTTCCAGCGGCAACCGGTTTCCCCCGTATCACAGTTTTCTGGACGTTTGAGAGACTCGAGATGAGTGTACCTATGGTGCTCATCATAGACGAGCGCTACAAAGATCTGATGTTACCATTGTCTCCATTTGAGGGGCGAGAGACGGACACAAACGATGCACAGACCGAAGGACTGCAAATACTTTAGTTGGATGCGAACACTTGGGTCCACACGACAAGTGTCATCCGCAAGGTTGTTTTGTACAAATGCTTTGTGCGAGACTTAAAGGCAGGATCTTTGCCGTGAGCGGCTTCCATCGTTGCGCCTGTAGCTGTCGCATCTTTTTTTGTACAAATGCTTCAGGCGTTGTTAATCGGAATGAGAAGAACCACTCTGGGGCCTCTTGCAGGCGTGTCATGGACCACTTGCTTGCCTGTTCGCACAGCACCCGTGCCACGGATACGTCGGATTCCTCTTCAGACGAGTTGGGCCTCACAGGACGAGGATTGGAAGATTGCAGGTTGTCGAAATTTTAGTGGTGCTTATGACAGGAAAAAGAAAAAGGAGGGAGGACAAGCAGGAAGAGAAGAAAGGAACGTCAGGGGAACCTACTTTTTCAGTGCTTCATACAAATGTGAAATCCTCTCATGGGGTTAATTAGACTTTCTTTTTGGCCTTTTCGAACTGGGGTTCATCTAAAGATTGAAGAGGAGAGGGCACAACATCAAAATCGTGCAGGTAATGTTCTTGTGGAAAGCTGGATTCAGTCGCCCTGAGGTGAGAAGTTTCGCGTTTCAATTGTGTGCGTGTCTCCGCTATTTTAATTCGATATGATCGTAGATAGTCGGGGGAGAAATCGTTGAGGAACTGTCCCGAGGAAGATGAGAAGTAGACTGACAATCGCGACAGCTTGTAAAAGAACAAATTTCAAGGTGCACCGGAATCATGCAGGCCTAGTTCAGCATTACTCGTGATTCTGGTGGGTCGCAATATGTCACACGATCCTAGCGCAATGATCATTCGACCGCGAATGTAACGATATCCCTTCGAAGCAAGTGGAACCTTTTGCTAACGAACTACTCGATCTAGCCCATGGGTCCTGGGTCGTACGATACTCCGACGTGTCAATGAAGAGCACTACATATCATGCACTCCCCCCTTTGATAGGAAAGAGCAAGTCGATCACCTTGATAAATCGTCGGCGACACGTCCACCTCGCTCCACATCGAGAGCGATGGGAATCCGCGCGGCACGTGCTGAGGACGACGGAGCAAATGCAACCACGCAAAGATGCATTCCGTGGATTGGAAAGGGATACGAATCGGAGTTTGTCGATGGAGGGATCGATGAAGTGAGGGGAGGAACGCACTCCACTTGAGGGGTCAGTGGAGAGATACTGTGGGATTTGGAGTCGCCGTCGACGTTAATGCCAACCCCCCAAATGGGTGATGTCATGCGATCTTTGACTCATCTCTTTGCCTGACCCTAGTTTAAGATGCGATGGACAGCAGGCTGGTATTGGGGACACATCGTGTGTCTTTTCGGGATGAGATGGTGGCGGTGAGTCTATAGAATAATATTGACTCAATATGTAATATAATTTTTAATTTTTTAATTTATTTAATATGATCTTTAAAATTTGATATAATTTATCATGTGATTCCCGACCTTTTAATTTAATATAGTCCTCGAATTATGTAAAAATATTCGATATTGTATTTAAACTTGAATTAATAGAACAACGATATTAAATATCTTCATATAGTTCATGGATAAGTTGAATATTTTAGGAACCACATTGAACTAATTGGAAGTTCATAGACCAAATTATTGGGCCAAAATCTAAGGATCGTCTATGTCGTTTCTCTGAATTTATCGAATATAGAGTAGAAAATGTTGAATTTTAGATTGGAATTAAAATATTCGGGTATATCTGAAGATGAATGTCTCGAGCATATCGAAATTCTAAAGAAAGCAGTACCGAAAAGTTCTTATATTGTGAAAATATTTAAGACCGCTCAACATTTCTTTTCGTAAGAGCTCATTGATAATTAACATGAGATATAATTGATATTAAATTTCTTCTTACACTAGATAGTTTTACTATGAAGCTTATTCATAGGCTCTTGTACTCATTTTTTAGTAACAAATACGATGTTGTTTTTCTCTTTGTTCCCAAATCTCAACTCTTACAATTAACTAGCATTTGCCTCGATCAGGATCTAATCGAGACTCACTACTAGCTAGGAGTTAAACATCTTAGTATAAAGAAACGACCAAGAAATTGATGTTACCATAACCACCCAATATTAGAGAGTGCTCAAATAGATGCAACAAATGTGAGTGAGAATCTTGTACGGTAAGCTCGGTTTGCTTCATTTTCCGTTTAGAATATTCAAATATTAAATCGAGCGCCCTACAGAACTTTGCGGCTGCTTAAACTATGTGGTAGTACATTGATGCGGTACCGAGTGTTGACATACTCAGAAAATCTCAAGTTGAGTACTGCATTGTTGTCCGAACATTCCGCTCGACATCTTCTGAAGCTAAAAGAAAAGTTCCACGTAACACGATCTACGCAACTCCCAATAACGATCCCAATCCGTAGTAATAACGACATCGTCATCCCATTAATGACATGGAACGGAGGAGCAACTGAAGAAGAATCAAATTTGGAGAACGCTTTCTCTCCTGTCGGCAACGACCCTTTTTCCCCCCTACCTTTAATCTGTCGCTACCACATTCCTCAAATCTCACGAGCCCATCGGGAGTCCATCTCCCTAGATCAAACGGTCACGAGCGGATTTTCATCTTCCCCTCTCTTTGCTGGCTAGGGCTAGTGATCAGAATCTTGGTGGTGTTCTTGGAGAGGTCACTTCAGCCCTACCAAATCGCACTTGCACGACACATTGTTTAGGGAAAGGAAAAAAAAAAAGGCTATTGCACCATGCACTTGACCTAATTGGGAGTTGGTGCACTTTTTTCAGTGCATCTTGTTTGGATTTCTAGTGCATCTTGTTTGGATTTCTATAGGGTATCAAAACAGGAGATTAGAGAAAAAGAGAGATGGAATTTTGTGGATTAGCTAGGTCGTTAGGTAATCTACGAAAAGGCAGTTGATAGACATGAACGTATCATATCTCAGTGGGGAGACGATTCACGATAGCTTTGGCTTCCCTACTTTTACGGAATAAGACTTCCCATTGATCGCGGGGGACTTTGCGTGATGCAATATTATTCTCTCCAAAGCTCGTCCATACGCTCCTTAAGTGGGACTGATTAAGAAACTCAACTAATTCCTTAAGGAGGGCTAAGCACGTGCCAAGTAGGTTTCCGCTCGCATGTCGGCATTTACATGAGTATTATTTGTACGTAGTTCGCACTACATACATTCGAATTTTATCGACCTTTTTAATTGGAAAAGATCGCGAATTGATTTCGAGTTAGCATTTTTCGTTTCGGATGTTTCACAACCAGATTCGGTCATCGCTGAAGGATTAGAGTTATGCCCCCCGACTTTGTGTGTTGTCCTAGCATCGCGACGCTCGATCTTACCCGGCCGAGTCCATGTTCCAATGGATGCTCCTATGCAATGGTAAACAGCGCGAAAATTCCAGTACAGATTGCGGTGACTAGACTCGTTGGCAATGCTTGTAATTAATCTAATGCGACCACAAGCTCACTGCTTCCTCTATATTCATGTATCATTTTTCCAATGAAAATCTTGCTCAACCTTCAGTTCATGCAAATCGAATCTATCTAAACTGTCAATCATATGAGTGCCATGATCAAATTCGCACCCTAACGATGGCAAAGGTTCAAAGGATCATGCAATAACTTTTTCAATTTTCTAAGGTTATACCTCAACAGCCTAAGATTGCGTTGTCAATGCTCGTTTTTTTCAACCTACATCTTTTCTTTAATCGCTTGACCTACTAGCAAATCTTAGAGGTCAGTGTATTAGGGAGTTGGTCCAAAAAGTCATACACCTATTATATGAGACCAGTTCAGTCCTAAACTATTACACGGTGGTTAATTCGATTTTAAATCTTTCAATTGTATCAATCTAGTAATAAATTTTTTAATGATTTTTTTTTGGTAAAAATATTTTTTTTAATTGGAAAGCTATATTATCAAATTTTTTAATGATTTGGTAATATAGCTTTCCAATAGTTTCTGTCAAAATTACTTAGAAAAGCTACATTGTCAAGTCGTTAAAAGATTTTTAGGATTGAATTGGTAGATTGAAAGAAGGTTCAAGCCTAATTGACGTGATCGAAAAGTTTATAACTGAATTAGCTGCCATATAATATCTTCAAGACTGAATTAGTACAATTGAAAATTTTGTAATGAAATTGTAGGATAGGTTTAAGGATTTTTTTGGACAATTATCCACAAACACTTCCTGCACAAGTATCAACCAATCCCGGAATCCGCCACGTCAAATCGAGAGGGGGTGCGGTGCACTTGCGATGTGTCGGTTCTAACGAACGGACGAACGGAGAATTCTCACGTCAATTCGACCCCCCTCCCTTCTAGCCAAGTGGGAATCATCCAATTGCGTCCGTCGGAATAAATCAACAAATCAAACGACAATTATTGCACAACCCGAGAGAGAGAGAGAGAGAGAGCGAAGAGAGTGTGTGTGCAAATGGGGAGCGCAATTGCAATCCAATGAGGACGGACACGATGTGTGCTTTCCGAAGAGAGGGAAAGGTTGGTCGCGACAGGAAATGATTAAGCCATAACGACTCCGGCCTCTCCTCCTTTCTTCCTTCCCAATCTTTTTAACGACACCCGCACGAGGAAGGTCGGGACCCTCCAAAGCAAGTAACCTCGGCGACGCGTACGTTATCACGCATGTAACAACTAAACTAACCCCTCTGCTTTCCTTTTACATCTCTTCTCGGCTGCGTGTGCGATGGCATCAATCCTCCTCCGCCTTCTTCCTCCGTGACCTGCAGCCTCGTCACTAGATACTCCGGCGACGTATCGACGCTGGCCATTGCATTTCCGGTGTTTTTACCGACTGTGTCCTCCTTTATCTACAAAACTCTGACTTCGAACGGTCGCTAGTTATACCTTCGCGTTTTTAGGTTTCTCATGCCTTCTTGTCATTTTTCATTTCACTATCTTTTACCCACGTTTCGAGAGGATCGCTTGCAACTTCACACGAGACAGACTGTGCTTCGTACGTGCTTTCCTTCTCACGCCGTGTCGATTCAGCCGTAGATGTTCGACATTATTAAGTTGATTAGGTTTAAACAACGAGATTAATATCGGAGAGTTCTCTCAATTAGACTTAAAGCGGGTCGAGATGGTCGCCTCGCCTCCAGATTCTCCAATCGACTTTCCACGGGTGCGTGGGGACATTGGACATCGCATTCTGGAAAAAAAAAAAAGTTAGGAGACAGGAAATCTTGTAAATTCAGCACAACCTTGGCTTATTGGGCAGATTGAGAATCCTAAAGATAAACAGACTAGGAAAACAAAATGGCCAGCGTGATCTTAAGCTTGTTTTGCTTTGTAACTTTTTGAACCAATCAAAATCTTGTAACTCACACATTCTGATCTTCTAATATTTAAAATTTTGTGGGAAATTTAAAGATCGATGCGTAAAGTTGGATATCATTTCTTCATAATTCTTTTTGAAGCTCCAGAATTTTTTTGGAGGAAAAGAACTTCTTCTTCTTCTTCTTCTTCTCGGAGAACTTCTTTTCTGCACTTCTGGACCTGTAGCTGAGGAGAATCAAAACCCTGATTGGAGGCAACAGTGGACCCGGAAAGAGCTGTGCGACAGTGAAAGGTGGGAGGGAACACAAAAGGTGGTGGAGATCCAGTAGAATATCAGTGTCTCCGAACATGTGATCCGCTTGGGCTCACATCCACATCAACGTTGCTTGTCATTAAAGGGCGCGCCACCAGAGCCACTGGAAAGAAGAAGGGATGGTGGAAGGAAAGTTGGTGCTTCGGACATAAATACCTGTCCGGATCGTAGCCATCGGAATTCGCGATGTTCACGTGAGGCCTCTCAGATGGCCAAGCTAGATCGACCGTATCCGAGATGGAACGGGTCCGAGCAGGCATTTACCGGTGGATGGCCGGTCGAGTGATCCAGAATTCCGTTCCTAGGTCGAGAAGTGACGGAGTTCGCTTCTCCAAAACATTCTGTGTCTACAAGAAATGCGCTTGGACTTTTAGATGTGTTGACAGTCCTAGGCTTACCTCCTCGCACCTTGCAAGATTACGGAGACTAGCTCACTCAGTGGCCTCTGTCAATGCAATTTTTTTTATTGTAACCAAGGACTCCACCACGGACTACCGTGCTCAAACGGCACCGAAGGGCCGAAACCCTATACCTCATGGGTGACTAGCACATGATTACAACATCATGGCCACACATTTAATACGTTAGCAATTGCGAATTTCGAACCCTTCACCTCGACAATGAGAGATAACTAACACAGCTACTCATGATTGAGTTATGCATTGTTAGCTCCTTAAACCAAACATCCCAACAATGGATGGGAGGAAGTCTTTCCTCTGTCCAAACCCTTTTCTTTTCGCATGTAAAAGAGAATCCATGCAAGTTTTTACCATTTACTAGACGCCTTTAACACGAGGGATTTATAACACTTTAAAATCCCAAGTTGATAACCTATGTGTTACAATTATCCCAAACTAATTTTTGGGTCACGAGAAAATTCAAAACGAGTACAATAATACCGCTATGCCTGCGACAGAAAACTTGATGAACCTCCCACCTCATAAAGACATTGCATATATTATATGCCTATCTATGGTAACTAGGTCAATATTGCCGCCACGTTTATAATGGAAGACAGATTTGCTTCACCATTTTGTCCCTTTTTCAACCATCTATGCTTGGAAAACGAGGCCAAATGAGAGAAACTGAATTGTGGATGGAAAAACGATTTGAAGCACACCAAGTTTAAACAGGTTACTCAAACTTTAAGAATTACAAAATGAGGATTAACCCAGTTTTTATCTCTCTACCTGAGCTCGTGATGTGGCCATAGAAGTCGACAAATAAGAGAAACCCACGAGATTTTCTCGATCGCTTGATTTTTCAGCGGCCTCCTCGAAAGAATCTTGAATCGAGGTGTCCCCAGAAGAAAATACCAAAGAAACTAAAGATGGATGCACAAAGAGCCAAAAAGGAGTGTGTAGAGTGCATGTGCGCGCCGAATGCATCTCTCTCTTGTAGGGAGCCCACCCACCATAATCCAATTGATTTCGACTAATTTAGCTTAATTTGGGGGGGCATAAAACAAAATCAGCGCGCCTAATTCAGATCGATACATACTCTGCAATAGTTATATCAATAATTACGTATCCAATTTGATCATTGGACCCACATGCAAACATATGTTTTAGACACTTGTGTATGCTTTATATTTCCTACTTCGAAAACTGTGCGATCCACACTTGCGTTTTGCGCCTCTAAGGCTTTACATTTTGCAAGACTTTCGAGAGTTGCATTCCGCGGACGCAAAACTTAGGGTTTTGGGAATATGAGATGCGTGGTCCAAATTTTGAAATGAGATCATGCAACGAGGAATGCATGACGAGAGGGAGGGATCATAATATTCTTTTCGTGATCAATTACTATTTTATGAGATTTTATAGGATACCATCAACTGTTTTAAATGCTAGAGTTGTTAAGGTTAAGAAGTAATTATTCTAAGACCGCTCAAATATTACTTTCATGGGGCCTATTCAAGCGGTCAATTCTGCTACGTGCTTACCATCACACAACTAATAATCAAATAAAATGGTGAAGTTTCGTTTCTCCATCGCACGACCTTTTGCATGTTACGTTACGCTTCTGGATTCTCAGTTTGGGGAGGGTCTTTGTCAAGCTGATGATTGATTGATGGGGCTAAAAGACCGGATTTCCCGGCCATGTCATCTCGCTAACCAATGGCTCCATCCGAATGAAGTTGCTTACGCTTCGGTCTCCATGCAGATCCTATCTTCACAAACAAAATCGTCCGATCACAAACAAACAGATGTGTTTATGTAGGAGATGACCAGCAATCCACCACATTAAATGACACGTATCAACTTGGAATTTGGAGGAGGATAGCAAAAGACGAAGAGAAATGCTGGACTCCAACTAGTAACTCATGCCTGTCATCCATGGAAGGGGATTGTCATTGATCCTGCATCATATGCTAATTATTGCTCTTAGGGTATTGGCTCCCCGAGAGCATGATTGATTAGAGTGCCCACTAATCGCAAAACTTTTCATTGATATGCAGGGGACAGGATATGTAGTTTTGAGATTTACGTGATCCGAAGACTTCTTATATGTTTTGAGCTTCATTTTAATTTATGCCTGTTGATCAGCTCCGGGTATAAGAAATAAGGATCGATTGAGTAGTTAAGCTTAGCTTTGAGCTGATAATTTAGGACTAACATCAACCCACTTTCATACTTTGTCCATTCGAATGATTATTCACTCGTTTACCTAACGGTGAACTGTCTAGGGGTCAAGGAATATGCCAGAATGAAGCCCACTCCTAGAAAGGGAATCAAGGCTAGGGGTGAAGTAAGTGTGTTCACTCGAATAATATTCACTTGTTTACCCAGTGGTGAACCAAGTGTCTAGGCCCCAAAAAATAAAAAATAAAAAAACTAAGTGTCCAGGGGTTAGTGAACATGCCAGAATGAAGCTACACCTAGAAAGGGAATCGAGGCTAGAGAGTTGTCTCCGTTATAGCAAGTGAACCCGCGTTGATTCATCAAAACTCTAGAGCTGTAGAGCAGCAAAACAGAGAGAGAAAGATGAATCATGTTGGCCTTTGAGTATCCACCCATTAAATGAAGCAAACGAAAGTTGGAGTAACTCCCACCTAACCTCCTCGTCAAGGACGTATGTAGCGGCAAGCTGTAATGACCACTCGTCGCTCTTCCTTCCTTAGGGTGCGTATAGTCTGTCGGTGGTTTGTTTACCCGGAGTCATGTAATGAAAAGAGGACTCTGTTAAAAATCTGCTAATGCAGATGGTGAGATTAGCGCATGGCGACGTAAATCAACTCTACGGTTTCCTCCACTGCTGGTCGTGGGTTCTCTTTTGGGTTTTATACTATGTTACTCCATTGAACTGGCCTTGCTCGTGAACGATAATCCTGCTCAAAAATGTATCATTAAGAAGCTACTAAAGAGCATCCAAGAAAGTAGGGGGAGAGACAGAGACAGAGACAGAGAGAAGGGGCAGGTGCGGCAAACGGGCTCGGCATTGCATGCCAACAAAAACGATTACATGTGAGCATGGCGTCCCAAACATCGCCATCTGTCCGTCCTCCCTTGGATTTTGAGGATCTTTTCTTCTGTTACTTCTATTCTTTTTGGCCTTTTCTCCGATTTAAAATACCCCGAAAACCACACGCTTTCTTCCCAAAACCCAGATCCGAGCCTCGTTTACGCAAATTTCCTTCAGTCACTAATTAGAACACTGTACAACGGTTGCAGTCTTTTGGTCCCTACCAAACAGTTCAGCAAAGCGTCTCTGACTGAGTATGTGTGCGTTAGTTGTGAAGCAACTAGCCAACAGATGTCAACAAGCGGTGGAGCAACCCCTCTTCCCGAAAACTCCCTATAAATCTCCCGCTTAAGCGCCCTTCATTTCCCTCACTCCATTCTCTCTCTCTCCCTCTCTATCTCTCTCTCTCTCTCTCTCTCTCTGTGAAGACTGAAGTTCTGTCCAGTCTTTTTGCAGGTAATAATCACCCTAACTTCCATTTTGGTCATTGCTCTAAAAGTGAGCTCCAAAAAGCTTCTTCCTTTACATTTAAACTTGTGCTAACCCTGGAGAGTGTAGTGTGCTTAAAACTGAGAGCTTAATGTTTTACCAGGAATGCTGCATTTACATAATGTGCTGATTTGGTCTTTGGGCTGTGCAGGGGAAGCAAAGAATGGCGGTGATCGTGTGGGTGTTAGTGGGTTGGCTCGCAATGTGGGTGCGCTCCGCCGATGGGTATGGAGGAGGAGGAGGGTGGATTAATGCTCACGCGACTTTCTATGGAGGCAGTGACGCTTCTGGGACAATGGGTACCAACCTTCCCCCTTGGACACTTCTATCCTCCTTCTTCCTCTGTTTCTCCATTTTCAAACACTTTTAACTCTGTTTTGTCTCCCTCGCACCGCACACAGCTACTCACTTTGCTAATAATAACAATGATAAGGTAATGCCATCCGCGTCCCACAGAAACGTGTAAGTGAAGTCAATTGTCTTCCACATTTCACTGCGGTCTACTGTGCTCGTACATCCGATGGAGAGACCCAACCAAAAAAAAAAAAAAAAAAACAGGGGAAATTTCACTGACATTTGTTAAGCATTCTCACGATTGGCCAATGGCCAATGTACATTTTCAGGACAAGAAAGATGGTAAAGTTCGGTAATTACATACATGCTATGGAAAGGAAGGTGGAAAAGAAATTGTATCTTTTTCCCCACATTTCCCAAATTTGTACGTTATAAGGCATTTAAGGGAAGTCGCTAGCACAAAAAAAGTCCTCTGCATTCTGCTCTGCTATAGCGCCTCCAGATAAATTTCCAATCTCATCGAAGTTTCAGATAAAAATGTCTGTCCTGTCACTTCCGCTCAAGAGTAGGAGCTCGTCTCCGAACTCTGTCTCATCCTCAAATTTTTGGTCTCACAGGTGGAGCCTGCGGGTATGGGAACTTGTACAGCCAGGGCTACGGCACCAACACCGCCGCGCTGAGCACGGCCCTCTTCAACAACGGCCTGAGCTGCGGGTCGTGCTACGAGATCCGGTGCGAGAACGACCGCCGGTGGTGCCTCCCTGCAACCATAGTGGTCACCGCCACCAACTTCTGCCCGCCCAACAACGCGCTCCCCAACAACGCGGGCGGGTGGTGCAACCCGCCGCTCCACCACTTCGACCTCTCTCAGCCCGTCTTCGAGCACATCGCCCGCTACCGCGCCGGAATCGTGCCTGTCGCGTACCGGAGGTACGTGCATTGCAACTCTACCCAATTTTTCTTGGCCACACGAAAAAAAGTCAGGCGCATGTGCTAGGAGCACATGAACATTGTGGTACGATCGGTCAATTTACAATGTATAGTGTGCGGGACTTTTTGTAGGGTGCCCTGCCGGAGGAGGGGAGGCATAAGGTTCACGATCAACGGTCACTCCTACTTCAACCTGGTCCTTATCACCAACGTGGGCGGGGCGGGTGACGTCCACGCTGTGTCCGTGAAAGGGTCGACAACCAGGTGGATGTCCATGTCGAGGAACTGGGGCCAGAACTGGCAGAGCAACACCTACCTCAACGGCCAGAGCCTCTCCTTCAAGGTCACCACCAGCGATGGCCGAAGCCTTGTCTCCTACAACGTGGCGCCCGGCCACTGGTCGTTCGGGCAGACCTTCTCGGGAGGCCAGTTCCGCTAGAGAAGCAAGATATCTAGACAAACCGGCTAGGGTCGAATAAGATGGTAACATAACGGGCCATATAATAAAACGGACCCGCCAAACCCTGACCTAGACAGAAGATGGGTAATATTGCCGTTAGTATAGAGAGTGTCAACCAAACCCTCAATTCAAGATTTGAGTGCGCATATGTGTGCATCCGTGTTTGTAATGTGTTGGCGGAGGTCATTGTAACCTTCCCAGTCCTAGCTCGGTATCGAGTCAAACATGAGAAGGGCTAATAATTTAACGTTGGCTCTTCCCATGTTTAGGCATTATTTGGTCATGAGTTGTCCCTGTGTGTTCAGGTGATTACAGAAGTGGGCAGTGGTGGACTCTTACCACCCGCAACTATCTAGGATTTCTGTGTCGGTGGCCTTTTGCCTTGTCCCACTCGTCGCTCGAGAAGGTGATGTTTCTTCAGCATTTGGCTGTGTATGTCCACGACTATAATTTGCGGTTTGTACTGTAAAATCCAAGTCAATTCTATCTGAATCGAAAGACTTTTATCCGTTATCTTCGGTGCTCTACAGTACGTGCCTGAAATATTTTAAGTTTTTGATCTAGACCTATCACCTTACGATTTGAATTCAGCTCTCGGTGTCGTGCCTGTAGCTGTGTTCTCGTCTTCAACTCAATGGACGATGGGGAAAAGTTGATCCATGACAACACGATGTCGGTTTGTTGTTTTGCTTGTGGACTTGTCCCATCCGAAAGGAACGGGTTTTTCCTTAAATTTCGGAAAGTGAAAAAGCAACCCACTGAATGAGAAGTGAGTATACGAGTCATGTGGTGCTCGGTTAATTGAATCGAGTCGAGAAAACAGCAGGGCTTGTCGTGTCGACGTCCGTTTTTGCCCGGTTCCTGGGATTGAAGGGGTCTCACGCAGCTCCATTCGGTCTTCCTAGGAACGAGAACTTCAACGAGCCAGAGGCGTATTTAGACGGAGCTGATTTCGAGCTCTCAACACGGTCCTAGAAACACGAGCAATTGCGCTGGAAATGGAAGGAGAACCAGTTTGTCGCCTAGGGAACCTTCAATCTCAGTTCCGACGTCCTTTTCTTTGGATAGTCGTCTAAGCCTGGCGTGCACATGCCCACAGCTGGGAAGCAACAGCAATGGAAGGTCCATCATGTCTAGTGAATCTCGATGAGACAATGACAACGTACAATAATAGCACCAAACTTCTTCATTTTTCTTTTATCTATTTATTACATTCCGGTCCTTTGTTTTCCCCTCAATTTGGCACGGGGACACAGGATTGCGATCATGAGGACGGATCATTCTTCAGCAATCTTTTGGCCGGGAAGAAACGGAAGGCGAGGAGAATCAAGATGTCGAACAGAACCCTAAAGCTTTTCGTCGTCATGTCTTCTTTAGTAGTGAACGAGCAGATTATAAGTTGCACAATAGTTTTTGACCGACGATATATATATCCTCTAGAAGGAGCATTGACATTATAGGTCACTCGCGAGTTCTATGATCTGGAAATCAATTCAACTTTTAGTGACGTGATTTGTTTCGTTTCTCTCGCGGTTGTTTTCTCCTCCTCGTGATTGCGGGGAAGTTTGGACTCTGTGGATCTGTCTTAATCTGTGCGATGCAGCTCGGGCCAATGTCTAGAAAGAGACAAACAAACGTTGTTTCGGTCTTTACAAGGCAATCTAAATCGCCCGCGTCCCTTCGATATGGATGACTGAGGATTTAGGCCCCAAGCTTTCTGATCCCTCCTTTTTCTTTCTCTTCCTTCTGTTGAAATTTCCAGGAGCAACCATCATATGCTATCAGCATCACATGGCCATCCCATTTGGGCAGCCAACGAGTGCCTCCATACAAAATGATGAGACTAAATCTAAGTGAATCCATCGGTTTGGCCCATTTGAGCTTTGGTTCCCGTCAGAGGTCTTGCATTGTGGCCACCGGTCAAGTGCCCCCAAAAATAACAGAAGAAGTTGATCTCCTTCGACATTTCCTGATCCCCCACTTGTGCAGATCCATGAAAGCGAAAGTTATTCGCACCCGTCGATCCAGTGTTCCTGTAACTTACAGGAACGAACGATTTGCCTAGGTCAGTGAAGCTGCAAAAATAAGTTCTGCGATGTCAAATGGTTTTGGCTCGACCTTTGCTTCTTTCTTTTGGGGGACTGATTTTTCCCATCCGACCTAGTCATGAGAATGGATTGGAATTTTCACCCGTACGTCATGTATGATAGTCAGTTGAAATGATTATGATCCATGATCAAGTTAGGGTTCCCCTATAAGAGGATGTAAGTTCATATATCCATACATACTTTGCAAGTGCATCATACAATAAAATTGTCACATCCCCATCAAACCCAGCATCAGCAAAGTATCACCTCCTTTATCAATGGCAACAATATCTGGAAAACACATCTTGCCAGACCTGTATCTTCTTTACTAACGGCCGACAATTATAAAGTACAAAGATCACACTAAAAACTGCCTACTTTAACTCTTAACAACGATGCGGATAGCCTCAGAAGAGGATGGGTGAGAAACTCAGAATTTGCCCTAGATAGATCCCAGAGTTCACTTGCCGATCTGCTAGTTTATTTGCCACTCCATATGATGTTTCACAATACCCATAGCACTCGATCCCTTCACTGTAATTGGCGCACAAGATTAAGGCCCTGGAAACGCTTCTGTAGATGTATTATAGAAGAGTCAAGATGAGCTGAATACCGAGCCCCACCAAGCAAATTTCCTTGGGACAAAGTAACTGGGACTTACAGGAAGCATTAGGGACCGAGGCAAATCTACCGAGGCAGGAAACCATGACGAGCAATTGCAATTTCAAAGGCTTGGATCCTCTCCCCACGAGCAAAACCATTGCGATCATATGTTGATATCTCATTAATGTCCAAGTTGACACAAGCCTTGATAAGCTCTTCACCAACACGTCGAGCCGCTTCCTGAGTGGCATGAAGTAAGCTCCACACTCAATTGAAACTTCTATTATTGAATAGGAAGCTCTTCACTCCCTATATTTATCAAAAAAAGAAACTCAATTTGGGACTTACAGTGGTGGTACTTGGGGGATTATCCCGAATGGACTTCTGAAGAGTGCTTCCATAAAACAAACACTTTTTGTTCTGGTCATCTACCAGCATGGCATATAATTGCTTATCCGAACAGAATACTGAAAGCCTTGGTCTTGTAGGGGTGCCGTTAAACTGGTAAAGAAGATAGAAATATATATATAAAAATATAATATATATAAGATGGCAACAAAAAACCATTTTTTAAGAAATAAGCTGATGAAAGCTCTTCTCCAATTCTAGAAACTGGCGACGATATAATCCTAGTATAATTTATATCATGAACTGAGAAAGATTCAGAACAGCGTAGCTACTTGAAGTATCAACCCTGAGTATAAGATAATGCCGTACTTGTTTCAGATAGGAGAAACTGTAAACGTACATGCAAGAATAGATTGACACTGTAAACAAAATGCTGTTAATCTTTTCAACTTGTTGAAGTGATTATAATCAACATTTATAGAAAGACGGCAAATTTTATGTAATTGGAAACAGTACACAGGACATCCACCGGGTAAACATTACCTTCCTTTGCATTCTCCTGTTTCTGATCTTCGGACTTTCAATTCGGGCATTCCCCTTAGCCTGGATCACCAGTGGCTTCACGAGCAGCCCTACAGGATTTCCCATGCGCACATTAACACCAAGACCCATGCCGCGCAAACAAGGGAACAAACCAAAACAATTTTCACGTACTCGTTTCTTCCCTTGGTGGGAGCATAAAAGGTTTGGAATAGGGTCCAAGGACAACAGACTTTTCCAATCGTAACGCTGGAAATTTCAAAAGAGCCATATTCCAGCCCCGGTTGACTAGCTTATATCCCCGCGAGATCAACAGACGGTTGAGTATATATTCACAGAAGCATCACACCCTGCAAAAGAATCGTCGCCAAAAGGGTGAATTCGAAGGAAAATGAGCAGCAAAAGCGAAGCTCAATTAGTCCTTGAGACAATTCGTCGAACAGGTCGCGCGCGGTTGCCAGTATCAGCTTCTCCCATCA
Source organism: Melaleuca alternifolia (assembly GCA_019926035.1). Classification (NCBI taxonomy): domain Eukaryota; kingdom Viridiplantae; phylum Streptophyta; class Magnoliopsida; order Myrtales; family Myrtaceae; genus Melaleuca; species Melaleuca alternifolia. The sequence goes on along the minus strand of JAGKPW010002266.1, from coordinate 4,014,570 downwards.
CACGACCGAGCAGTTTTCGCAGCTGGGCTTGCGGTTGCGTATTACATACAAGAAGCTGATGTCATCTTCCGTGGCTTTACACTCGTCAAAAAGAGCAAAGATGGTACGTTGACAATGATTGTCATGAAAACAGAGCAGCAACAGCTGCTCGCGGCGGACAGTATAACATAGAATGCCAGGGAAACAAAACGAAACTCATCGGATCAAAGGGATCCAATCATCAATGAATCAACCAAGTTCAGGATTCAGAAATTGCAGGCGCTTCTTACCCTGAACGAGATCATTGCTTCGCCACTCAGGCCTAGAAATATTAATGAATTCTCCTCAAGAGGAGCAATTTGTCTTCATTGCTCCACTCTTTCGACGGGATCCTTTAATTCCTCCTCGATCTCACCCTCCATCACGTCGTGATACTGTCTTTGGGGGAGAAAACTTTATGACAAAAGAAAGATTTTATTAAGAAATCATTTTCTAGAAAAATTATTTTTTTATATGGTGATATGTGACCGAAAACATTTTCTAATTCTTGGATTTCATTTGGAAAATGACTTATATCTTATGACTTTAATTCAAGCTAAAGAAAACATTAGAATTTAAAAAAAATCTTTTTTTCCTTCTTCCTTTGCCGACCACCGCCACCAATTGCGAGTCAATGCTTGCCACTTGCCGGCTATCGCTTGCCTTGGCTCGAGCTCCCTGCAATAGGGCCGAGGAAGAACCAAAAAGTAAATGAAGAAAACAAAAGATTAATTGAAATTTTGAAATTCTTCACAAAATAAAATATAATTATATATACTTCTATAAGAGCAAATGTTTCATCATCAAAGAATTGAAACCCGAGTGCCAAGGACTCGTACATGGCCATTGCTATCATGAGCCTGAGGATTAGGATCAAAGCTCGAGCTTCGAGGACTCGAGCATAGTCTTTATATAAATAAGCTTGGGTACTGGAGCATCAAATAGGGCACCAGGGGCTTGGGCTTGACCTTGATGGACCCAATCATAGGTGCCAAGGACCCAACCTAAGCACCAAAGACCCGACTTAGTCTCAATAGATTGCCAAAAGTCTAGTCCTAAATGCTAGAATCTAGGAATTAATGGTGCGGTTGTCATGCCTAACTATGAAGTTTTGAGTCTAAACATGAATACTTAATTATATTTTGGAAAAATATTTTCCGGTTCTTCCAAAGAGGAAATCATTTTTCTAATTTTAAATTTTGGTAGAAAAATATTTTCCGTTGATTAAGAAAATAATTTTTGAGAATCATTTTCCTAAGCAAATTAAACATAGGAAAAAATAGAAAAAAAATTCGCGAAACGAAAGTACCCTGTCCAAATCGTTGAAGGCTTGTCTCACTGGCCTAATAATAATTCTGATGACAAATCATGATGATTTGAAGAAATCATAATAACTTTTATTATTATTGAATGAAAGTGAATTAAAATGATTATTATTCTTTTTAACATATTTTTGAAAGGACAAGCTATCTAGGATGTGTCAGAATTTAGAATAAGATGGGTGTAGACGAGCAATTTTTTTTCCACCGGATGAATTAAATCTTGCACGAGATTCATATAATCTAATCTGATTAGTAAATTAGGCTCATATGTATCGCGAGCATGCAATATTTATTCTAGAAAAGCATATGTTTTCTATCTGTGATTTGTGGACTATCCAACTATAGTGATGGGCACGAAAATGCTCTCTAATTTGAAGATGAAAATTTCCACAGTACCGTAGTGCAATTACTTACTTAATTCATTTGATATACGAAACCACCGAGCCAAACAAAACCGTAGCTTTCTGCCTTAATGCAAGCAAGTCGTACTCTTATCATGACCGATGTCAACTACCAAAAGGCAAATCTGCTGTCCTGGCCTTATGTCGAATTCGCTTGAAAGAGACGCGATGCCATCACAGCATAAATGATTGCTCATTGGGTCTTGGCCTGCTTGGTCCAATTCATGCACAAGGGCGACATCTTGATAAGGAATGACCTCATGCTCGCGACCTTTGTTGAATCTCGTGCACAGAAACCCTAGCTGAAGCCTCAATGTCCATTGTTATTCTCCAAGCCAAATAGTAAAGTGAAACGAAACTCAATCGGAGGCTCCAACCCGGCCTCACACATTACACGACATGCCCAAGATATTAACTCCCCAAACTCGAATGATGAAAGAGACAAACGAAGAAAGAAACAAAAGAAGAAGGAAACAAGAAACTCAGCGGGAAGCACAGAACGCGAGTTATGATGCTCTGTCCGTCTAGTGGTAGTGATGATGGCGATGATGATCGATCTCGCTCGAACCGTTTCGCCTCTCGACCGAGAAGCTGATCCAAACGTCCCTCCCCTCTCCTCCTTCGCCTCCTTCTTCGTAATCGTCCTCCCATCTCCTCCCCGCGGCGGCTCCTTCGTCCACGGGCATCTGGTACCGGCACACCGGGCAAGACCCGTGAATCCCGAGCCACCGCTCGATGCAGCAGCCGTGGAACCTGTGTCCGCACGGCATCTCTCGCCCCTCCTCGAACCCTTCCATGCATATCGTGCACTCCTCCTCCTCCTCTCCTCGACCCCCCTCGCTCGTCCTCTTGCTCACGTCCCGCATGGCCCGCACGGACTCCCTCGACGCCGGCGGCCTGCCGCCGCCCTTTCCGGCCTGCAGCGCGCGGAGCAGCGGTTCCCAGGTGGACGGGGGCGGCGACGAGGGGTCCACGACTGCCATGTCCTGGGTCAGGGGATTGACCAGGATGATCCTGTGGCGGGGCGGGTCGGGGCTCACCCGGTGGCGGCCGTGTCCTGGGTTCTGATTTTCTTGGGGTTGAGAGAGATGGCTGTGAGGAGCTCCGAGCGGGGGCGATGGCTGTTCTGTGTCGGAAGAAGCCATCTCCTTCCCTTTCGTTGACGAGTGTGCGCGATAGGGAGTGGATACCTGACGATGGGGGTAAAATAAATGTGTGAGAGAGAGAGATCAGTAGATATCTGGTGGCTGCGGCCCACAGGATCGTGCGTTGATTGGATTGACCTTAATTTGATCCAAATGACTTGTCATTTCGCGAGTCCTTGAGAGAATTTCGTAGGTTTTAAGATTACCAAAAACTATACCTTAAATCACGGATTAATGAATGCGGAATTTGGGTGCTCGTGTTTATCCATTACGACCAAACCCACCCGTCTCCATCAGCCCTCTCCCTCAGGAGAAATTTACAGGTTATGGCTCACCTCCGGCCGAGTGCACTCGTGAATCGCTGCAACACCTGTTTTATGTTCAAGATGCTCTCCCAAAGGAAAAAATATTCAGTGGTTAACAACTACCAAGTCATCTGCCTACCTAGTGTGTACGAACTTAGTTGGCTCCATTCATAGAGCGACACATGTCTTATGACATGGAACGAAATTTTAGAATTCGAAGCTCATCTTTTCTCTCTCCGTCTGGCGCTGGCTGCGGAAAGGATTGGACCGAAGGAAGCATTTATTGCCGCGGCATTAATTCTCTGTCTTCTATCTCTCATCTTTTTTGAAACAAAACTCATCAGTTTCTCTTCAGCAACTTTTTTATTCACTCCCCCCCTCCCTCAAGCCTTTGTCTCCTCCTTCTCGTCTTCGTCCTCACGGCGGTCGTTTTGCTCTCGGTGACTTCGCCCTCGATTTTGAAGCGGAAGTGGAGGAGGCCCGCGAGGCTGGATATGCCAGTTGCATCCTCACCGCGTCCCCCACGAATTTGAGAAAGAGGGACCGTGAAAAGGATTTGATTCCTGGAGTTGTGGCAAAATTGCAAGGGGAAGCTGTTTTGTTGAGTTTGAGAGAGAGTGGCAATACGATGTCGCTTTTTCAAGTGGGATTATCCTATGTTCACTCATCTATTTTGTTCTTGTAACAAGCTGATTGTTCCACCAAGCACGTCGAATTCTTTTCGTAATCCTTCCTCATAAGAGATTGAGGAACATACACCTAGCATGCACCCAACACAGACCCAAGCTCAGAGCCTGAAAACAGTCTAGTCAATTTCCATTTCCACTGGAAATAAACAAATGCCCAACGTTACGACCGAAACAATCCGTGAACTAACGAGCAAAAACATACAGTTTCAGTTTTCCTTCTTTTTCCCTTCTTGCTAAGGACTGTTAAGCACAGAGCATCTACTCTGCCACTTCAACACACTCGATCAAGCAATGAACATTTGGGAAGTACACAAGTCGAAGAAGATGTTGCATTGATAAAGCTCAAAAGTAATCAAGCTGGAGCTCAGAAGAAGTCTAGCTAAAGTAGTTCACAAGTCTAAATTGGTCGACTACAAAGTCAATAATGAAGTCTCCCGATAACCAAGTGTTCAGTTGAAGACTGAAGGCTTGATATGGAGTGAAGATTAAAGCATTGTGATTTTATGTTCGAGAAGCTTTAACAGAATGAACAATAAGTAACAATAGTTAGTTTTTCTGTTGAGGTTAATTAGTCGAGCTCATGTATTACAAATAATGAAGGAGAAAGAGAACGAGATAGATTGACGAACTCTGAAGTTCTCTTGTACATTGTTTTTAATATGGCTTTTGAATACAAGAGTTGAGTATTACACAGAGAACTCTGTTTCAACTTCATCTTCATCTGCACCCTCATCTTCCTTCATTCAACTCTTGTTTGTTTTCATCATTCGTGACTCCATCTTTGCCTGTTTTTCACAAGGACATAAAAAACGTATGCTCAATCCCTGCAAAGACCCCCTTCACCCGCCGAACCCGTAGAGCGTGCGGCCCTGCCTCTTCAGCGCGTACACGACATCCATGGCGATCATCGTCTTCCGCCGGGCGTGCTCAGTCATGTATGTCACAGCGTCGCGGATGACGTTCTCGAGGAAGATCTTGAGGACGCCCTGGGTCTCCTCGTGATCAGCCTGCTTATGCGCTTCAACCGCAACCCAACACAGCCGAGCCCGAAGGGAAAAGGCAACGACCGCCGTGAGGACGAAGACGAGAAGGAGGAGACGAAGGCTTGAGGGAGTTTCAAAAAAGATGAGAGAGAGAAGACAGACAATCAATGCCGTGGCAATAAATGCTTCCTTCGGTCCAGTTCTTTCCTCAGCCAGCGCAAGCGCAAGAGGGAAAGAGAAAATATCGGCCTCGAATTTTAATATTTCGTTCCACCTCATAAGACAGGTCTCTATGAATGGAGCCAACTAAGTTTATACACGCCATGTAGGCAGATGACCTTATAGTTGCTAACCACCGAATATTTTCTCCTCCCAAAGGGTTTTTTTTTTTTTTGTGTAACCAAAGACTCCGCCATGAGCTTCCCATGCCCGGACGGTACTAAAGAGCTGAGCCTCTATACCTCGGGGGAGACTAGTTTAGGACCTTAACACTATGGCCCCCCACTTAAAACGTTAGCAATTGCGGGTTTCGAACCCGGAACCTCGGCCATGAGGGATAGGCTCTTAACCAACTATCATTATAAATCTCGATTCGATGCCTATGCAATATACTGATCGCATGTTGATTTTCGTGTTGCAAGAAATTTCAATGTTTTACCCCTATGACATCCCTATCCCAATCTAATGTATGTATATATACATAGTTAAATATATTGGTGTACTGTAGAAGAACAACGGAATGTAAACAATGTTATCTATGAAGCTTCAATTTCAAAATACCCTCTCCGGAGTTTTCTATAGAAAAAATTTAAATTAATCCAATAATTTGAACTAAAAAATGCAAATACTCAATAGAGCTTGGATGAAATGAGAAGAACCCTATTTAAGTTGGACTCATTATCAACCTTCAACTCCTATTATAATTAAGCTTGGTCTAGCATGTCAAAGCAAAGTAATGCACAATAGGTATCTCACCCGAATTTGGCGTCCTAACTTTGTATCATCTGTTCTCATTTTTACCTTATTAATCAAATAATATATTTATTGACAATTCACCCCGTGAAACGACTACAGAATATATTAAGCAATAGCTTTTAAAGTAATATAATTTTTATATTTCGCAAGCTATACTTTTCGAGGCAAAACATGTACAAAAGACACTCTCAAACAAAAAAAAAGGATGAATGTCAACTATGTTGTACATGAAATATCAATTGTGCGGAAGCGTATGGTCTGTGCATGAAAATTATAAAGTAAGTTTAAAAAGTTCACCAAATAATAGTAATAATAAAAGATCGAAAACATCAAGCGTGCCAAAGTTAAGGTTAGATGAATCTTCCATGAACGTTGGAACAAGAACCTTCCTCAAGCCCTTTAAATTTGAATCATGGAAGGAAGTTACTAAATTTGCGGGAAGTAACTGCTCCTGTAAGAGTTTGATGTACTTCATATATCCAGACAACGATTCCGACACACTCCATCGTCTCTCTTCGCGCTTTTTCTCATCTTCTCTCTTTCCCTCGCTCAAAAGCTTCGCTCTTTTCGCCTTGCCTGGATTCGGAAAGAGAGAAGAAAATGGAGCAACAATCTCCGGATGTCTGCATCAAAATCTACACACCCACAAAAACCCCGCCTCCGGAGGACGCCGATGCCGCTCCCGTGCCGGAGACGGCCCCTGCAAAAGGTCCAGGTGGACGGAAGAGGAAGGCCGTGGCGAAGGGGGTGCAGAAGACGCTCTCGAAGACCTCGATGCTCGCCAACTTCCTCCCAACGGGGACCCTCCTGACGTTCGAGATGCTCCTCCCGTCGGCGTACGGGAGCGGCGAGTGCTCGGAAGTGAACGCGTCGATGATCCACGCTCTCCTCGGCCTCTGCAGCCTCTCCTGCTTCTTCTTCCACTTCACGGACAGCTTCAAGACGCCCGACGGCAAGGTCTACTATGGGTTCGTCACGCCACGGGGCCTGTCGCTGTTCAAGACGGGCCTCGGTGTGGAGGTCCCCCAGGACGAGCGGTACCGGGTGAAGTTCTCCGACTTGGTGCACGCGGTGATGTCAGTGATGGTGTTCGCAGCGATCGCGCTGTCGGACTACCGGGTGACGAATTGCCTCTTCCCGGGGCACGTGAAGGAGATGGACCAAGTGATGGAGAGTTTCCCCGTGATGGTGGGAGTTGTGTGTAGTGGCCTCTTCTTAGTCTTCCCCAACACCAGATATGGCATAGGTTGCATGGCCACTTGATCATTTTATTATTTATGTGTTGTCTGTTCGAACCATTGCCTGTAGTTATTTGTTCATTGTTGTTGGTGTGACAGTCATTATTGTTTCGAGTGCGGGTGGCTGCATGGAATACATCATCGGATGTTGTCTTGGATTTAAACCGTTTCTTTAATTGGTTCATCTTGGATTGAGACTAACCTAGCCTGAGATTCCATGTGTCAGTCCGAACCATGCATCTTTCTTCTCTTGGTAGATCATAGCCCTCAAAAGATTGCTTTGCTTGGTGAAGATGTGTGATGACTTGAGAATTTCACTTGCTTCAGAAACACTAGACAAGATTGGGAAGTGCTTTCCTTTGACCTGATCCATTTCAGCCTTCCATTAACATATTAATGCGAGACGGGCTGTCATGTGACCAGGAAAACTTTCCCACACAATTGTAAGTAGGAGAAAAAACGCCACGCTCACAAAAGTATGAATTGAAAAGGAAGAAGAGACCGAATATGAAGCAAGAAGATCACTTCACACAGCAAAAAGAATGCTGGTAATTGGTGAGTTACTTTATGTCTGCCAACATCTTGGTGACTGGTAGCTTGGTAATCAACTATGACTAAACTGTACAATCATCTATCATCTCTCTCTCTCTCTCTCTCTCTCTGCAGGGATCAACTTGTCAGAAACTTACCTGCATTACCCACATGGAATACTAACTATACAATGGAGTCGGCAAAAAGAATCAACAAAACTGGAGGAGAACCTGGTGGGAAAAACCTCTGCTTCTTCCCACGCACTAATTTTTTAAATGAGATGTCATTTTCACACGTCGTGCAGCTTCAGAAACTGTGAAGAGGCTACCGATCTCCACAACACATAGCACGTTTGGCTTCTTGAAGTCTCTGCCATAGGCAGAGCATCTCTCGAGGGCCTTGGTAGTGGGCGACCACATAACCATCCTTGCAACCCTCGTTATAGACCCTCCCTTCGTTCTCATATCGTACTTCTAGACCACTCTTCTTCATATCTGCAATCCAGATCCCCATTGCCACATCTTCCAACTTAAACATCTGTCACAATAACATTGACAACTCATTGCACTGGGTGAGAAACTATTTGAAAGAAAGAAGCGCAACAGCCATGAATGACAAGATAACTCGTGTAGCATCATTTATAGAAGGAAATAATTTATATTTGTACCTTCAATTGGCCGTCTTGATATTTCTTATGGATGGCAGATGCGATGTCATGGGACACAACATAACCAGGCCCATGTGCCCAAGGAGGATAAGAATCTTCAGGCCATTCCTTTATCAATAAAAGAGGTGCAGCTGAGAGGCTAAGTGAACCACGCTTCAATTTGAAACCATGAACTATAATGTGTAGGAACATACCTCGTGGCTGATATACCACTTGCTATCCGAATTTCGATGAGGCCGAGATGCAGAGTTGATGAGTCCATACAGCAGCCCACTTTTTGCATTTATCCTACTTAGAGAAGCCAGCACTTCATCCACGCGGACAAATGCATCATCGTCAGTCTTCATGATATACTTGGCTGCATGGACCTTTGTCTGTGGAGAGATAAAGTTATGAGGTTATTAAAGTACCCTATCTTGGTGAGGAAAACAGAGGACTTTACCCCAAAGATGCAGATGGCAAGGGTTTTCCATGTTATGAGATTATAGTAGTCCACAAATGGCATCAGCTGAACATCTCCATATGTTCTTGCCTCATTCCAAAGCTCCTCATTCACTATCTGGTTCTTGTGCTGCAACACAATTCAAAGTTGATAAATAATTTGACAGCCACAATCTAACAGAATAATAATCCAGAATGTTTGAGATCTTGCATCCTAATGAATGAGATGATTACATGTAGGCACAGAGAGTGAAAAACAGACATTACATATGTCATGCATAAAAAGTTGTTTGCAGTATGTGGCATCACAAAAATGGTAGGCTGGAAAAGATTTCAGCTACTTTATAGAAGTGAACACAGATGGGCACAAGACGAGAAGGTTCAAAACATGGGAAAACTCACCAAACCAACAAAAAAGCGCACCGCTACTTGCCCCGAGCGCACAGCTGCATATTGCATCCATGTTCTCCTAACAGCCATGCGACGCTTGAAGTTGTTTGCTGTTGAAAACACACCAATGAAGAGATCTAATTGCCTCTTGCGAGAAAGAGGAACCGATTTGAGGGTCTCCAAATCAGTAGTATGATCCGAATCCTCTGATGTGGGTAAACCACTGGCAAGAACTGAAATCAGTTTAAGGTCCCCAGAGATTTTAACTTCACTTACAAGCCAGGGCTCCAGAGTCTGAAAGCATAAGGGAAGGAAATAACCAAATGCTTCTGCAAAACAAGCTTCTATAATCAAGTATAGATGGAAGAATAACTCACTTCGCGATAAGCAAATGATGTTACGTGCTTTCCATCAACAGTCATTTGAATCCCTTCTGATCCAACCCTAAGTGTTGCAACAGACAAATAACCCTGCTTAAAGGGAAAGTATCTTCTAGATGTAGATCCATCCTTCCTGGTTGCATTAACTTTTGAACTGTCAGAATGTGCATGAGTATCATCATTACCCACCATCTTATTGCACTGGTCCAACTCATCAACTGAAGTAGAAAATATAACACAGTTAGCCACCAGAAGAATATCAACAGTATTAATCATTTCCAAAGCACATAGAGAAGCCAAATTAAAACAATTAGCGGATTTATGTGGTTGTAATTTTAACTATGTTCCCATACAAACATGAACGTGATGGGTCCTCAAGGTCCAGGATTAACTGCTACACATTTATTGCACATGTATTCAAATACTGTATTTCAGAGGTACAGCAGATGGTCTAAAAGTTGCTGCCAACAAGTTAGAAAAGAACTTGAGCCAGCTTCGGCAATAAAGTAAAACGCTCCCCTCAGAAATCAAATATGAATGGTCAACAGTGCATCACAAGCAGTAAATGTTGGAGATTTTAGAATACAGATCAAGATATTACGAGTACTGGCCAACTCAAACAAAATTGGCACCAATTGCAGAGGACCACAAAGGTTATGAATAACCTTATTCCTTACCTTTTTTATTCTTTTCGGGAGATGGGGATGGACAGCGTTCCTCGTCACCCCAATCATGAGCAAGAGTCCAGGTATTTTGGACAATAACTGGATCTTCAGTGATCTTATCTCCATGAAGCCTTACATTATAGTGTAAAATAATGGGTGGATCGGGCTCCCCAGGAAGTGGTTCCCCAGTTAAGTCAATCCGAAAGTTGCCAAGAAGACCATTCGGGATACCAATAATTGTTACAGAAGAGCCCTGGGTAAGGCCACAAGGAACTCGTAACCTAAAGCCATCATTACCAAGCTCTGTAGCATTCATTCTGTTAAGAAAATGAGGACATTGTTTCTCATTTGTCCTCCTTCGTGAAGTGTCATTGCCAGAGGCGAGCCTTTCCTCTTCAATTGAGAACATGAGGCTTTTCCATGCATTCTCAGCTTGTTTTATAGCCTCTAAACCATTAGGTAATCCTTGAGCTTTATCAATCAAATACCTCAAATGATGCCACGCAAAGAGAGATTTCTGCTCTTCAGTAGATAGATTCCTTTCAGCAAAAAGACTCAAGAACACTGTTTCAGTGGAGATAACAACAGATTTGTTCACTGGACTTTGAATGGTAGGTGGAGTGGTAGCGCGCACCCACTCGAGAGGATTACTTGCATTTGAGGAGAATGGATTAGATAGATAGGCTTGCCCAATGGGATTGTTCACGACCGCATACCTTAGAACAAGTAACATGAAAAGAGACGCAACTAAAACACCGCCATACCATTTCTTCATATTTCTTTAATGCAAGCAACAAATCTGTCAACAGCCACAGGTCTGATCTATAAAGTGGCTAAGCAGATAGAAATCATAAAACAGCAAGTCGAGCTCATTTGACAAATTCGAAGAGGAAGAGAATCTCCCTGGGTAAGCCTGGGTATCACCAAAAAGAAGAGCAATATGGTCTTTTCAGGAACTTCAGCTACATGCCTGAAGATGTCTCTATTCTCAAGAAGCAGATGTTTAACATATTGGCATCATAACTGGAGCAATGACATTTTCTCGGGATAGAATTCCAGAAGGTGCAAAACTGATGACAGCGGTCCATCTATCAATTTCTGCTGATGATTGGAATCAAACATGTTGCATTAGTACATTATTGATATAACAATGTGGAAGCGACAGCTATCAAACAGAGAAACAAGACAACGAAATAAGTCGTGAAATGACAAACAGTAGAAGAGAAAAAACCTAATGCTACCTGAATGTGTCACATTATGCAGCTTTCTACAGTAACTTTCCTCTAAAGATAATCAAAGGAAATACGACACCTAACCTCAAAGCAAACTATCATCAACAGATAAAAGAGGCCTTTCCCAAAATTTAGTTCTAGAAATGGCCATAGCATCCATGCCTTTGCACAAATTAAGAGTTTCTTTCTATAATTTTAACTCTCAGCTGAATGAAGAAGATATCTCTGCTCCAGAAAACACCATGTTTGAATCAAAATGGCGTGGCTTGCTATGCGTATTGGGTGCGGAAATCCTTCTCCCATTCAACTAACATCGAAAACCGACGCTTCCTAATCCAGCACTTCATCAAAAGTCCAACATAAGAGGATTTGTATTTTGAAATCTTTAAGTATCCGCAATAGGTACTCAACCAATCAAATGAACAAGATGGCAAGCGACAATTCAGAAATAGAATAGAACAGAACTCACAAATCAGACCAAAAAAGGAAACTGGAAGCAAGAATAAACTATAAAGAGATTCTTAGATCAAAACAAGAAGCAACTAAAGTGGGGCACACTTAAGTTGGTGTAGCTAACCCCTCTTGTTTGCAATTAAATGGCTGGCCTTAAAGTTTAAAAATATTACGCATGCTCCATCCGCCAGGGCTTTTAGCGTTTCAGCAACGGATCCAACTTTCACTTTACAAAAGGAAAAGAGATAAAAGCAACAAGCGAACATACAATTACGCGCTCAGTAGAAGAACACAAGCAGTTACATTGACTAAGTCAACATCTATTTATACGTTCAATTTACTCAAGGCTCTACTTTCATCACTTTGATCCAGGGATTTTGCTGCGCAATGACAGGAATGGTATTACAATCAGACGAAAGCAAGAAATTACATGACACCGCTCGCTCAACAGATGCACGAAAAGGGGATAGGAACTAATCAGTGGATCAATTCCTCAAAGTCCGAAAATCCAACACGTCTTGTGTTCCTCTTTGGAGGGGAAACAAACAGTATCCAGACAAACGCACTCCAGAACAAGCGAGCCGAGATGCACATTCACTCTCGACTAATCAACACGACCGACAGAAATCCCGAAATTCACTCGAGAATTACGGCAAAGTAAATGGAGGACGCGAAGCGAGAGCCGAGACCTTACCGAGTTTAGCAGCAGCGGAGGAGGGAAAAAAAAAACCCGGGAATCGCCGGAGATTGCCCGCTCGAGAGGCGACGCCCGATTCGGCACCAGCACGGCGAGCGGAATCAGCGGCGGGCTTCGCACCTCTACTGCGAGTGCATGGACGACAATGGAGAGAGAGAGGGAGTGAAGGAGAAGTCAGGGATCTGTGTCGCTTGCCGTACTGCGGACGCGACGAAAAAATTGAAAAGTCTACGCGCAAAGAGCAATGACGGTGAAGGGAGAAAAGAAGAACATTCAATCACCACTGTTCACCATTTTTGACAAAGCGAAGCTCTTGCACTGTACCAATCTCTCTCTCTCTCTCTCTCTCCCTGGTCGTCTTCTTTTCTTTTCTGCAGCCTTCTCTTTCGCTTTTACCAATCCTTGCTGCTCTACAGAAAGAAAAAAATCTGTAGAAAAATAAGCGTAAACCAATTAAAGAAAACAGCATCTTTTTCCAAGGTTATTTCCAATAATAAGGAGCGGAGGGCCTTTCTGGGATTTCAACGACCGGCTTGACTTGACCCGTGTGTGCCACAGGCGGCGCGCCACGTGGAAGCTTCCCCCGTCTGTCACTGTACATCATCGACAACGCCTCCACCTGATGGCGACGCTTCATGCGCCCAAAGCCTAATCGACCTATGAATCGCCACTCCTAATCTCAACCGTTGATTTTTGCAGGGAGTTTTATGGGAATAAATCTTTGCGTCCTTATGAATCCGATGCAATGAAGTAATTTTAGTAGATCTTTTTAAATTTTTTTACCACGCTTTCCGTATGACCCTCTTTTCAAACTCCGAATTAACATAAATCTTATTGGATTATCTTCGCTCGAAATTTTAAGCGAGCAGAACATCAAATTTTAAATTTGAACCTCATAATTAGGCCCCTTTTATCTTTTTCCAAACAAGGAAATGAGGCGAAATTCGAACCTTTTGAGCATTCATTATATAGATAGATAAGGGATATCACGATATTTAATGTGTCGGCCGTTTTTAACAATATGCACAACCCATTCCTATATCTTCTCGTTGGCAACGGGTTCTTTTGTCTAAGACGCAGGGATGACGGCCAGAAGGGCCCGCCGGCCGTAGCCGGCAGCCAGCGGCGTGATCTCGGAGAGAGTACACCGGATAATCAATCCGTCAAAACGACCGACAAAAGCCAAACCTTCGACGGCCACGAGGCAGCGATGACAACAACAATGGAGATCGCACAATGTTGTTTCTCGTCCGTCGTTTTGCGGTTGGAGTGCAGTTTTCAGGAGTTAGGCGGCATGTCAATAGTGGCCAGCTGCCGCCTGAAACTTGAAGCCTACGGTTTGAGTCGACTTCAAGGAAAATATTGGGCACTAAACCTTATTGTATTGTTTCTTATCTATACGGTAATTTAAATTAATCATCATAGTTGTTTGTCCCCGACTTTGCTCTTTCTTCATAAGTAGGAAATATGTTGGATCTTTCCTTTCATTTTTCCTCCTTTCTTTTCGCCCCTGGAGTTCTTCCAACAAAAATTAAATTCCAATCTTGAAGGGATGATGACCCTAATAGTCAATTAAAATTTGACTAGATGTACAATGTGATTCCTGAAATATCAATTAATAGAAGGATCACGCGTGACATTTTCATATAATTCATGAAACTAGGAGAAAAATCCAAATAAGGACCCAAGGTGATATCATTTTCTCAAATAAGAATATGAAGTTGACGTTGTTTCAAATAAGGGCATGAAATGCATTCATTATTTCAAATAAGGATCCAAAGTGATTGTAACTGTTTCAAATAAGGGTCTTGCCTTGAAGGTTCTCTAGCGACCCCCATTTTCCGGCCGATCAAGGGCATTTTTGTCAAAAAATAATAATTTTAACTTAAATTTTAGTTAATAAAATTATTTTAAAAAAAAGATAAAAATTTAAAAATTATACAAGGGGAGGGCTGGAGCTGTAACGCCCCGGCGTTACCCACAGTATGGATATTGTCCGCTTTGGACCCATTGGCCCTCACGACTTTGTTCTTCTCGGTCTATCCGAGAAAACGCGTCTATACTATTAAGGGGCCCAATGCCTTATAAGTTGGCCCCAGGACTCCCCCCTAGGCGATGTGGGACAAGAGGAGTGCCTCCCTTTGCGCGCGTCCGGGGACCGAGGCGCGGACGCACCGCCATCCCTCCTCCCTGCGCACCGCCGCCTTGGGACGTCACACTCTCCCCCCCTTAGGAGCACAGCGTCCTCGCTGTGGCCCCACACGCGGTCGGGAGTCGGCTCTGATACCACTTGTAACGCCCCGGCGTTACCCATAGTATGGATATTGTCCGCTTTGGGCCCACTGGCCCTCACGGTTTTGTTCTTCTCGGTCTATCCGAGAAAACGCGTCCATACTATTAAGGGGCCCAATGCCTTATAAGTTGGCCCCAGGACTCCCTCCTAGGCGATGTGGGACAAGAGAAGTGCCCCCCTTTGCGCGCGTCCGGGGACCGAGGCGCGGACGCACCGCCATCCCTCCTCCCCGCGCACCGCCGCCTTGGGACATCACACTCTCCCCCCCTTAGGAGCACACGTCCTCGCTGTGGCCCCACACGCGGTCGGGAGTCGGCTCTGATACCACTTGTAACGCCCCGGCGTTACCCACAGTATGGATATTGTCCGCTTTGGACCCACTGGCCCTCACGGCTTTGTTCTTCTCGGTCTATCCGAAAAAACGCGTCCATACTATTAAGGGGCCCAATGCCTTATAAGTTGGCCCCAGGACTCCCCCCTAGGCGATGTGGGACAAGAGGAGTGCCCCCCTTTGCGTGCGTCTGGGGACCGAGACGCGGACGCACCGCCATCCCTCCTCCCCGCGCACCGCCGCCTTGGGACGTCACAGGAGCCCTCCCACTTGCGGCCGCCACACCATTGTTGATGGGGCGACGGCCATGGCTGGCGGGTCACCAGCCCATTGGCGATGGCCGACTGGGTCGTCAACCCCTCAACGAAGGCTGGTGACCCCTTGCTAGCACCGGGAGGGCTAAATGAGGGATCGCCGACCCTCAAGTAGGGTCAACGATCCTCCACTGTCCCCGTCGGCATCTAAATATGGGGCCAGCGGGGCTAGGTGAGGATTGCCGACCCTGCTCAAGGGCTGGCAATCCCTCATCCGCCTAGACGAAGGAGAGGGTCGCGACCCTCTCTTAAAAGGGTTGCAACCCTCTCCCGATGCTGGCGAAGGACTGGCCACCCGCCAGCCATGGCCGCCGCCCCATCGCGAGTAGGGCAGCGACCACGGGTAGAGGGCTCCAACCCTCCATTGATTTTTTTCTAATTTATCCTTTTTTGTTTTTTAAATAAAATTGAAAGCCAAAAATGCCCTCATCAGTAAATGAAGTTGGGTCTTTTTTTGGAAACTGATTAATCACTTTAGACTTTTATTTGAAACATGATTCACTTTGGGTCCTTATTTGAAATAATGAGGGCACTTCGGGCCTTTATTTGAAACAACATCCACTTCATGTCCTTATTTGAGAAAATGATGGTATTTTGGGTCATTATTTGGAACTTTTCCCATGAAATAATTTGAACATACATTAAAAGTTTAAGAACCTCATTGAACAAATTGAAGGTTGAAGGCACCACATTGCACATTTGTTCAAAGTTCACAGATCATATTACATATTTGGCCAAAATATAGAGACTATTTGCGTCATTTTATCAACGACACGACACCGGCGATGTGATCCAGAAGAAATCTTTCATTTTGCTCCCCAAGTTTTATCACAAGCTCCATGTTACCTCCCTCCATACATTCCTGTTAAAATCCTTCCATCCAAATATTCTGAACCAATTTCTGTCATAGCTATGATAGACACTGGTGCCCATGCTTCTCTCCTTGATCCCAAAGTACTCCCAGGAAAATATTGGAAACCATATATCCGATATTTCACTTCAGCCTCCGGAGATACCTTTTCAGCCAAAGTTCGTTCTGATCCCATCTCCATCCAGATCTTTCCTCAGTGTTCCATCACTACCCAAATTCTTGGCTGTCCTCTTCCAGAAAAGGATCTCATTATAGGTTGGGATATTTTATCTCAACTTCCTAAACTCAAAATCATCAGTGGAAAAGGTCTTAAATTTAAAGACTCTTTTAAGGAGTTCACCAGCATCCAAAGATTCTTCTCCATTGAAATGAGTATCCTTGATCCTATCATGCAAAGCCTTTTGAACTCATGTGCGAACAGCCATGCAGAATTCTCTCAGAAATGCCCACACCCTTTGTGGCAAAACTCTCAGTTCTTTGTTCGCCTTCCGTTAAAAAATAATGAAGATATCAACCCGACCAAAGCCACTCATCCGGGTATGAATCCTGATCATCTTGCTCTTGCTCAAAAGGAGTGCCTTGAACTTCAACAGCAAGGACTCATTGAACTCTCAGACTCACAGTGGGCTTGCCAAGCCTTCTATGTCAATAAGCGAGCTGAGCAAACCAGAGGAAAGTTACGGTTAGTTATAAATTACCAGCCTCTTAATATTTTCCTCAAAGATGAAAAATTTCCGTTGCCTTCAAAAAGCTCCCTTTTTGCTAGCCTCACGAAAGCCAGAATTTATTCTAAGTTTGATCTTAAGGCAGGCTTTTGGCAACTTGGCATTCATCCTGACGACAGATCCAAAACTGGATTCTGTATTCCAAATCATCATTTGATTAAGGGGTTCTGGTTCGGGTGGAGCAGTGGGAGCAGGATTAGATGGGTTCTCATCTTCAGGTAAGGCTGTTAGTCTCCTAAAAGGCAGACCCTGTGAGGCTTGAGCTTGTGATGCTCGCCTGTGTGGGTTAGCATACCTGGGGACGAAGCAGCTCACCTGCATATTTTGGTATCAGAGCCATGGATTTGCTTTGTGTTATCATGATGAGCAGATATCGTGCGCCTAGTAGGTGTTCCTAGTTGGAACTATCCAGTGCAAAGAAGAAGAAGATTTTTTCATCCTCATGGAAACATCTCCAGTTGTGATTGACGCCCCCGTTTCTCTACAGTCATTTCCATCTTCTTCTGAGTTTCGTGTGTCCAATGCCTCGAAGATCGATTTCCTCTATGAAGTTACTCAAACAGAGGAAACTCGTATTTCTGAAACCCAACTCCCTCTCATGAACCCTTACTCTGCTTTTGCCAAACCATCATCTTCGTTTTCACCCATTCGCTCCATTAAACAGCTTATCCGCCATACACCAGCCCAAGCTAAGGAGTATGTTCAGTCCTCAAAGTTTGATCAGCACCCTATCCCAGCTACTGATCAAGAGTACTTTGTTACCCTCCAGATTCCTCCAGAGTTTCCACGACAATGGTCTCAACAGGGTTATACCCATATCCATTATGGTGCAGTTCGTCTAGCTCTTACTTTTCATGGTCGAAAAGGTCTTCCTGTTGTTGCTAGAATGGCTCTTTTGGATACAAGGTTCTTAGAGTACCAGCATGCTTGTATAGGCACGGTTCAAACCACTCTAAATGCTGGCACAGTCTTTGTAACCCTTTATCCAAACTTCAATATTGCTCTTTCAGACCCTCAGTTGCTCTCTTTCTTGAAAGTTCAACTCCAGCTCACTGGAGCCCCTCAAGTTTCTGATTCTGTGGCAGCAACTCTCCACTACCAGTTGGTATATCGAGTTCAGAATCATGCTCTAGATCTGAACTTCCACGGGAACCAAGATGCCTTGTTCATCTCTCTTGAGAATGACCAAGCCTCATGCATCCATGTTCCTCGCCAGATTCCAAAAGAGAAGTTAACCAAGCTCTTGCCAGAGACTTGGATAACAAATTACGAGCAACTCCACCAGAGCAATAAGCCAGTGCACTCCACAGACTCCGAATTTATTCGGAAAAAAGATGGCATCGTTCAGATCAAGTTTTCAAAGGGAAAAGAAGAAGCTCCTCCGATTTTTCCTACACTTTTCCTGATCGATCCATGTGTTCCAGATCCAGTTCCTGAAGAAGGTGATCCGAAGCAGCTTGTTGAGTTTTTTAAAGCTGATGGACATCCTGTTCATCACTACAAAGACCAATATGGTCATTGTTTTTGGGATCCTTGGTGCCAGTGCTCTTACTGCCTCAACTCTCCTGATGAGGTAGATCCAGTACAAAAGTCCCGACGAAAGACCAAGCGGAAAGACCCTCTTTTCCAAAGGTATCTTAATAAAGACCCTTCTGTTGGTCCTCTTGGTGACGAAAAAGGATATCAGTTCTTGGTGTCCTATGGAAGTCCTTCTTATGATTCCTCTACCACCCAAGTCCCTCAGACTCCACCCCCTTCACCTCCTCCAGCACCCAAAAAACCAAAAAAATCTGTTGTTTCACCTTTTTACAAACCAATCCAAAAATGGGTTAAGAAACATTCTTACCCATTGACCCTTCCTACTGCTTGCTGTGAAGAAGCTCAAGAAAGTTCTCTATTACCAGCACCACCCAGTATCTGCATGTTTCAGCCAAGTGATTTCCCTCCTTTGAGAAAAGAAGAATCATCCCTCAAATTTCCTGAGCCTCAAGAATTTGTTGATACAAGTCGCAGATACCATCATGTGCCCAAAATCACCACTCCAGTCGGTGCACATGTCACAGCTCCTGCTGATGCTGTTTTAAATTGGCAATCTGAGACCCTTTTATCTCAGAACGAAGCTTTTAAGGTTATTGATGCCAAGATTGACAGTGTCCATAAAGATCTTGCGGTGCATCATAACACTGTTCAGAAAATGCTCAGAGATTTTAAGCAGAAGCTTTCAGATCTTGAACAGGGAAGAACTTTTTCTTCCTATCTTGATGATCCAAAACCAGAGATAGAAAAGCTAAAGAGACAAATAGCTTTTCTACAGGAAGGTACCCCTTTTCCTAAACCTTCTAGTTCAACTCCCCTTTTCGGTCTTTTTACTCCACAACAGCCACAACACACTGCTCCTTCCACTTTCTTTTCTGTCTCATCTGAGCCTGACAGATCTGACCCTTCCCGACTCAAACGCATTATTCAAGAAATGCACAGAAAAGGGAAACAGAAAGAAACAGACAAAGCACAGACATCTAATCCTGTTCCCACTGCTCCACCCGAACCAGAACCCCTTAATCAAATGATGATTTCCAACCCGATTGAGTCTTTTCTCAAGACCCTTGCTACACAGACCTCTGATTCTGACTCTCTTCCAATCTCAGTACCACCTACTCCTATAATTGCAGCCTTTGACTCTCCTCCACCCAGCGTCGCATCTGATCCAGAATACTCCCTTCCGGATTCTCTTCCACAAACCCCATCTTCTTCCAGTAGTTTCAGCATCCCTCCTTTGATGATGACTGAACCTATGAAAGAAGAACCCTCTTCTGAGCCTGATGTTGAGTTTCCCAGTGACCCATCTCCTTCATTCCCAGCCAGCCAAAGTTCAGGTTCTAAGTTTTTTACACTTGATGATATTCCATATCATAAGTGGCCTGATCGTTTTCAAGAGTTTCATTCCTGGCTAATCACTCAGAACCTCACTAGAGAAAGTCATTATGACATCCTCTTGGAATTTGTTTCCAAGTTCACCGGTAGTCTGAAAAACTGGTGGCACACTATTCCTGAGCCAGACCAGCTCACATTCCTTGTCTCTACGAATTTTAAAGACAACATCTATGCCATGCATCTTTTCTTCTGTGGAAATCCACAAGATATTCTCGAACACCAGAGACGAGAATTCTTTGAAAGAAAATGCTGTTCTCTTAAAAGGAAAGATCTAAATCGGCATTTCCAAGAGATGCTTAAGCTCTTTTATGCTTTAGGAGCAGATCCTAACTTAAAGCAAGTGTTCCTCAATTCCATCCCTAAAGAACTTAGCCAGTCAGTTGAAAAAGCTCTTCTTGCAAAGAACCTTACAGTTGCTTCAGCTAGTCTAGGCCAGTTACAGCAAGAAATTCATAACAGCCTAGAAGAACTGTGTTCCAGAAAGCGAGCTTTTAAGGAATTTCTCAAAGAAAGCCGTCATCTTGACAAAGTCTGTTCTAAAGACTATTTGAAGATCAAGTGTCCCCGAGATCACTCTTGTGAGTGTCATCATTGCCGAAGGTCCAAGAAAAAGAAGCACTTTCGGAAATTTCATCTTCAGGATGACAGGATCCTACACAGACGGTTTCGGAAAAAGAGATTTCTCCGACGAAAGCACAAGGCTTCTTCATCCTCCAAAACAGGCTCCAAACACAAAAAGTCAACTCGGTGTTATGTCTGCAACAAAATAGGACATTTTGCAAAAAATTGTCCTCAAGCACAAAGAGCCAAAATCAACATTATTCAGCATGTTGAACAGCAGACAGGTATGTCTCTTCGAGATGATGATCTCGAATCTCTCTTCTCCATTGAAGAAGATCCTTCAGAAGATACACTTTGCCCTATTCCATATTACCCATCCTTCAGTGAAGACGAAAGTGATCCAGAAGAAATCTTTCATTTTGCTCCCCAAGTTTTATCACAAACCCCATGTTACCTCCCTCCATACATTCCTGTTAAAATCCTTCCATCCAAATATTCTGAACCAATTTCTGTCATAGCCATGATAGACACTGGTGCTCATGCCTCCCTCCTTGATCCCAAAATCCTCCCAGGAAAATATTGGAAACCACATATCCGATATTTCACTTCAGCCTCTGGAGATACCTTTTCAGCCAAAGTTCGTTCTAATCCCATCTCCATTCAGATATTTCCCCAGTGTTCCATCACTACTCAAATTCTTGGCTGTCCTCTTCCAGAAAAGGATCTCATTATCGGATGGGATATTTTATCTCAACTTCCTAAACTCAAAATCATCAGTGGAAAAGGTCTTAAATTTAAAGACTCTTTTAAAGAGTTCACCAGCATCCAAAGATTCTTCTCCATTGAAATGAGTATCCTTGATCCTATCATGCAAAGCCTTTTGAACTCATGTGCGAACAGCCATGCAGAATTCTCTCAGAAATGCCCACACCCTTTGTGGCAAAACTCTCAGTTCTTTGTTCGCCTTCCGTTCAAAAATAATGAAGATATCAACCCGACCAAAGCCACTCATCCGGGTATGAATCCTGATCATCTTGCTCTTGCTCAAAAGGAGTGCCTTGAACTTCAACAGCAAGGACTCATTGAACTCTCAGACTCACAGTGGGCTTGCCAAGCCTTCTATGTCAATAAGCGAGCTGAGCAAACCAGAGGAAAGTTACGGTTAGTTATAAATTACCAGCCTCTTAATGTTTTCCTCAAAGATGACAAATTTCCGTTGCCTTCAAAAAGCTCCCTTTTTGCTAGCCTCACGAAAGCCAGAATTTATTCTAAGTTTGATCTTAAGGCAGGCTTTTGGCAACTTGGCATTCATCCTGACGACAGATCCAAAACTGGATTCTGTATTCCAAATCACCATTACCAGTGGAAAGTCCTTCCTTTTGGACTTAAAACAGCTCCTTCTCTCTTCCAAAAAGCCATGTGCCAAATTTTCAGTCCAATCCTGGACACTGCAGCCATTTACATTGATGACATATTGCTCTACAGCCCTGACGAGCAATCTCATGGCCAGCTCCTCCAGAAATTCATTGATATCATCCAAAAATATGGTATCATGCTATCTCAAAAGAAAATGGTTATTGCCCAGACCAAAATTGAATTTCTTGGTATGAATCTTGATCATGGCACATATCATCCGAATCCACACATTGCCCAGGAATTGCTCAAATTCCCAAATGAGAAATTAACTGTCCATGAAGTCCAGACTTTTCTTGGGATAATTAATTATCTCAGAGACTTTGTTCCCCATATTGCTAAATTTCTCATTCCTCTTCAGAAAATGTTGAAAAAAACTGCTCCTCCATGGAGTAAGGAACAAACTGAAGCAGTTGTGAAGCTCAAAGAGCTTATGCAAGACCTTCCTCCTCTTCAGATTCCTTCCACGGGCAAAAGAATTCTTCAAACAGATGCCAGCGATGAATATTGGGCAGCAGTTTTGCTTGAAGAAATCAATGATAAGCGCCACATCTGCGCTTATGGAAGTGGTAAATTCTCTCCAGCTGAACTCCATTACCACTCTACTTTCAAAGAAATTCTTGCAGTCAAAAATGGCATCAAGAAGTTCGAATTTCATCTTATCGGTTACCACTTTTTGGTAGAATCCGATATGGCCTCTTTTCCTCAAATGATGAAATTTAAACAAAAACAGATTCCTCATGCACAGCTTTTGCGTTGGTCAATGGTTTTCAAAATATTCTTTTGATGTCAAATACATCCCAGGAAAGAAAAATGTTCTTGCAGATTTTCTTTCCAGACCAAAAGCTCCTCTTGAAATTAACATGTATGTTAAAAATCTCAGATTTGGTGCATATAGAGTCCAGAACATGCCCCGTTTTAATTCCCGCTTAGAATATCCTCCTGATATTCGAACTGCCATTCAAGAGAATAGACTTGCTCGAAGTCTTCCAGACCTCCTACATGCCCAAGAATACACCATTTTTGCTAATCATGGTGGTCTATTGCTCAAACCCGCTGGACTCCATCCAGAATATCCTTTCATTCATCCACTTTGTTGGGATCCAGATGAAGAATTTCCTGAAGATCTCAAATGGTTTCTTTGGTATTTATGTAATGCATATACCATTGCCATTCAGTTTCCTACTGAAAAGATCTTTCGAGCTCTCACTGAAACTCTTCGTTTCCAGAATCACACCAGGCATGAACTTAAACACTTGTTCTCATTTCTGGAATGGTTTATGCCTCTCATGGCATGGAGACCTCTTTTTGGCTCCGAGAATAGAAAATCCCGACCTGAACCCATGAGGCACACAATTGTCATATTCCACCGACCATGGACATTCATTCTGCCCTCAGGAGATCATTCCACATATCCAGATTCACATACATGTGAATACAGACCCCAAGTCCATCTCCAGAAACACCAGGTATATAAAACCCTTTCTCGTACTATTGCAGCTGATGAAGCTTCTTACAGGGAATTGCAAAGGCTCTTGTGCCAAGACAATCGAGTCATTCCTCCAGAAGTATGGCCTTCACATTTTGAACCAGTCACATGGGAATCCTATGTTCCTTCTGAATCCATCCGAGAAGCACTCAGAATCTACAGAATTGATCATCCTTTTGAAGAACAAGCTTCTAGTTCGAGCAATACAGCAGACCCATGGTCTCAAGACCCTTGGGATTATGGCATCTATAATTCCATTCGTACACCTCCGTGTTCTGATGAAGAGTTAGAAAGGCTCATTCGACAATTCAGACTTCAGAAAGATGGACCACCAGTTTTCCCAGGCGAATCGTCACATGCTCATGAAGACCTCTCCCTCAGTCAAATTGATACTGACTTACATCCAGGCAGACATGTCGAAAATTGGCCTCAGCCAATTTTACCAACTGAATCATCTCAGCCGTTGCAAGTTTCTTCCTATTCCCCAGGACCAGCTCCAGATTCACCATCGTACCTACCATACTGGAGAGAAATAGAAGAATCCAGCACACTCCCTCCTGACGACACTGCAACAGCAATTAAATCCTCCTCTGAAGAAGATTAGGTGTGCGCCGTATGCAGCCAGCCTACTCTACACCCTGTAAAAATTGTAAAAGTCGTGTGTGCTTGTCGTATCCATAAAGCAGATCTAAGTCTCTGCATTCGCGGCTTTCCCGCGAAATGTTTTCGTCAAAAGTACTGTTCAAACACTGTTCGCTACTGTTCTGCACTGTAGAAGCACTGTTCTGCACTGTAGACGTACTGTTTAGCACTGTAGCAGCACTGTACAAATAGTAAAAGCACTGTAGCAACTGTCGGTTGTATCGTCTATATAAGACGGATATGTTGCGTGATCAAGAAGACGGGCCGAGAACTACTCTCTCTCGGATTTCTCTCAACCTTCTCCATGATCTTCTAAACTCCCTCTTTCTTCTTCTTCCTAGCCTGGTAAAAACCTCTAGGAACTGCAGCATCTCTCATCTTTGGTAACACAAAGCTAGCGATCCGTTCTCATCTTCAGGTAAGGCTGTTAGTCTCCTAAAAGGCAGACCCTGTGAGGCTTGAGCTTGTGATGCTCGCCTGTGTGGGTTTTCCTCTATGAAGTTACTCAAACAGAGGAAACTCGTATTTCTGAAACCCAACTCCCTCTCATGAACCCTTACTCTGCTTTTGCCAAACCATCATCTTCGTTCTCACCCATTCGCTCCATTAAACAGCTTATTCGCCATACACCAGCCCAAGCTAAGGAGTATGTTCAGTCCTCAAAGTTTGATCAGCACCCTATCCCAGCTACTGATCAAGAGTACTTTGTTACCCTCCAGATTCCTCCAGAGTTTCCACGACAATGGTCTCAACAGGGTTATACCCATATCCATTATGGTGCCGTTCGTCTAGCCCTTACTTTTCATGGTCGAAAAGGTCTTCCTGTTGTTGCTAGAATGGCTCTTTTGGATACAAGGTTCTTAGAGTACCAGCATGCTTGTATAGGCACGGTTCAAACCACTCTAAATGCTGGCACAGTCTTTGTAACCCTTTATCCAAACTTCAATATTGCTCTTTCAGACCCTCAGTTGCTCTCTTTCTTGAAAGTTCAACTCCAGCTCACTGGAGCCCCTCAAGTTTCTGATTCTGTGGCAGCAACTCTCCACTACCAGTTGGTATATCGAGTTCAGAATCATGCTCTAGATTTGAACTTCCACGGGAACCAAGATGCCTTATTCATCTCTCTTGAAAATGACCAAGCCTCATGCATCCATGTTCCTCGCCAGATTCCAAAAGAGAAGTTAACCAAGCTCTTGCCAGAGACTTGGATAACAAATTACGAGCAACTCCACCAGAGCAATAAGCCAGTGCACTCCACAGACTCCGAATTTATTCGGAAAAAAGATGGCATCGTTCAGATCAAGTTTTCAAAGGGAAAAGAAGAAGCTCCCCGATTTTTCCTACACTTTTCATGATCGATCCATGTGTTCCAGATCCAGTTCCTGAAGAAGGTGATCCGAAGCAGCTTGTTGAGTTTTTTAAAGCTGATGGACATCCTGTTCATCACTACAAAGACCAATATGGTCATTGTTTTTGGGATCCTTGGTGCCAGTGCTCTTACTGCCTCAACTCTCCTGATGAGGTAGATCCAGTACAAAAGTCCCGACGAAAGACCAAGCGGAAAGACCCTCTTTTCCAAAGGTATCTTAATAAAGACCCTTCTGTTGGTCCTCTTGGTGACGAAAAAGGATATCAGTTCTTGGTGTCCTATGGAAGTCCTTCTTATGATTCCTCTACCACCCAAGTCCCTTAGACTCCACCCCCTTCACCTCCTCCAGCACCCAAAAAACCAAAAAAATCTGTTGTTTCACCTTTTTACAAACCAATCCAAAAATGGGTTAAGAAACATTCTTACCCATTGACCCTTCCCACTGCCTGCTGTGAAGAAGCTCAAGAAAATTCTCTATTACCAGCACCACCCAATATCTGCATGTTTCAGCCAAGTGATTTTCCTCCTTTGAGAAAAGAAGAATCATCCCTCAAATTTCCTGAGCCTCAAGAATTTGTTGATACAAGTCGCAGATACCATCATGTGCCCAAAATCACCACTCCAGTCGGTGCACATGTCACAGCCCCTGCTGATGCTGTTTTAAATTGGCAATCTGAGACCCTTTTATCCCAGAATGAAGCTTTTAAGGTTATTGATGCCAAGATTGACAGTGTCCATAAAGATCTTGCGGTGCATCATAACACTGTTCAGAAAATGCTCAGAGATTTTAAGCAGAAGCTTTCAGATCTTGAACAGGGAAGAACTTTTTCTTCCTATCTTGATGATCCAAAACCAGAGATAGAAAAGCTAAAGAGACAAATAGCTTTTCTACAGGAAGGTACCCCTTTTCCTAAACCTTCTAGTTCAACTCCCCTTTTCGGTCTTTTCACTCCACAACAGCCCCAACACACTGCTCCTTCCACTTTCTTTTCTGTCTCATCTGAGCCGGACAAATCTGACCCTTCCCGACTCAAGCGCATTATTCAAGAAATGCACAGAAAAGGGAAACAGAAAGAAACAGACAAAGCACAGACATCTAATCCTGTTCCCACTGCTCCACCCGAACCAGAACCCCTTAATCAAATGATGATTTCCAACCCGATTGAGTCTTTTCTCAAGACCCTTGCTACACAGACCTCTGATTCTGACTCTCTTCCAATCTCAGTACCTCCTACTCCCATAATTGCAGCCTTTGACTCTCCTCCACCCAGTGTCGCATCTGATCCAGAATACTCCCTTCCGGATTCTCTTCCACAGACCCCATCTTCTTCCAGTAGTTTCAGCGTCCCTCCTTTGATGATGACTGAACCTATGAAAGAAGAACCCTCTTCTGAGCCTGATGTTGAGTTTCCCAGTGACCCATCTCCTTCATTCCCAGCCAGCCAAAGTTCAGGTTCTAAGTTTTTTACACTTGATGATATTCCATATCATAAGTGGCCTGACCGTTTTCAAGAGTTTCATTCCTGGCTAATCACTCAGAATCTTACTAGAGAAAGTCATTATGACATCCTCTTGGAATTTGTTTCCAAGTTCACCGGTAGTCTGAAAAACTGGTGGCACACAATTCCTGAGCCAGATCAGCTCCAATTCCTTGTCTCTACGAATTTTAAAGACAACATCTATGCCATGCATCTTTTCTTCTGTGGAAATCCACAAGATATTCTCGAACACCAGAGACGAGAATTCTTTGAAAGAAAATGCTGTTCTCTTAAAAGAAAAGATCTAAATCGGCATTTCCAAGAGATGCTTAAGCTCTTTTATGCTTTAGGAGCAGATCCTAACTTAAAGCAAGTGTTCCTCAATTCCATTCCTAAAGAACTTAGCCAGTCAGTTGAAAAAGCCCTTCTTGCAAGGAACCTTACAGTTGCTTCAGCCAGTCTAGGCCAGTTACAGCAAGAGGTTCATAACAGCCTAGAAGAACTGTGTTCCAGAAAGCGAGCTTTTAAGGAATTTCTCAAAGAAAGCCGTCATCTTGACAAAGTCTGTTCTAAAGACTATTTGAAGATCAAGTGTCCCCGAGATCACTCTTGTGAGTGTCATCATTGCCGAAGGTCCAAGAAAAAGAAGCACTTTCGGAAATTTCATCTTCAGGATGACAGGATCCTACACAGACGGTTTCGGAAAAAGAGATTTCTCCGACGAAAGCACAAGGCTTCTTCATCCTCCAAAACAGGCTCCAAACACAAAAAGTCAACTCGGTGTTATGTCTGCAACAAAATAGGACATTTTGCAAAAAATTGTCCTCAAGCACAAAGAGCAAAAATCAACATTATTCAGCATGTTGAGCAGCAGACAGGTATGTCTCTTCGAGATGATGATCTCGAATCTCTCTTCTCCATTGAAGAAGATCCTTCGGAAGATACACTTTGCCCTATTCCATATTACCCAACCTTCAGTGAAGATGAAAGTGATCCAGAAGAAATCTTTCATTTTGCTCCCCAAGTTTTATCACAAACCCCATGTTACCTCCCTCCATACATTCCTGTTAAAATCCTTCCATCCAAATATTCTGAACCAATTTCTGTCATAGCTATGATAGACACTGGTGCCCATGCTTCTCTCCTTGATCCCAAAGTACTCCCAGGAAAATATTGGAAACCATATATCCGATATTTCACTTCAGCCTCCGGAGATACCTTTTCAGCCAAAGTTCGTTCTGATCCCATCTCCATCCAGATATTTCCCCAGTGTTCCATCACTACTCAAATTCTTGGCTGTCCTCTTCCAGAAAAGGATCTCATTATAGGATGGGATATTTTATCTCAACTTCCTAAACTCAAAATCATCAGTGGAAAAGGTCTTAAATTTAAAGACTCTTTTAAAGAATTCACCAGCATTCAAAGATTCTTCTCCATTGAAATGAGTATCCTTGATCCTATCATGCAAAGCCTTTTGAACTCATGTGCGAACAGCCATGCAGAATTCTCTCAGAAATGCCCACACCCTTTGTGGCAAAACTCTCAGTTCTTTGTTCGCCTTCCGTTCAAAAATAATGAAGATATCAACCCGACCAAAGCCACTCATCCGGGTATGAATCCTGATCATCTTGCTCTTGCTCAAAAGGAGTGCCTTGAACTTCAACAGCAAGGACTCATTGAACTCTCAGACTCACAGTGGGCTTGCCAAGCCTTCTATGTCAATAAGCGAGCTGAGCAAACCAGAGGAAAGTTACGGTTAGTTATAAATTACCAGCCTCTTAATGTTTTCCTCAAAGATGACAAATTCCCGTTGCCTTCAAAAAGCTCCCTTTTTGCTAGCCTCACGAAAGCCAGAATTTATTCTAAGTTTGATCTTAAGGCAGGCTTTTGGCAACTTGGCATTCATCCTGACGACAGATCCAAAACTGGATTCTGTATTCCAAATCACCATTACCAGTGGAAAGTCCTTCCTTTTGGACTTAAAACAGCCCCTTCTCTCTTCCAAAAAGCCATGTGCCAAATTTTCAGTCCAATCCTGGACACTGCAGCCATTTACATTGATGACATATTGCTCTACAGCCCTGACGAGCAATCTCATGGCCAGCTTCTCCAGAAATTCATTGATATCATCCAAAAATATGGTATCATGCTATCTCAAAAGAAAATGGTTATTGCCCAGACCAAAATTGAATTTCTTGGTATGAATCTTGATCATGGCACATATCATCCGAATCCACACATTGCCCAGGAATTGCTCAAATTCCCAAATGAGAAATTAACTGTCCATGAAGTCCAGACTTTTCTTGGGATAATTAATTATCTCAGAGACTTTGTTCCCCATATTGCTAAATTTCTCATTCCTCTTCAGAAAATGTTGAAAAAAACTGCTCCTCCATGGAGTAAGGAACAAACTGAAGCAGTTGTGAAGCTCAAAGAGCTTATGCAAGACCTTCCTCCTCTTCAGATTCCTTCCACGGGCAAAAGAATTCTTCAAACAGATGCCAGTGATGAATATTGGGCAGCAGTTTTGCTTGAAGAAATCAATGATAAGCGCCACATCTGCGCTTATGGAAGTGGTAAATTCTCTCCAGCTGAACTCCATTACCACTCTACTTTCAAAGAAATTCTTGCAGTCAAAAATGGCATCAAGAAGTTCGAATTTCATCTTATCGGTTACCACTTTTTGGTAGAATCCGATATGGCCTCTTTTCCTCAAATGATGAAATTCAAACAAAAACAGATTCCTCATGCACAGCTTTTGCGTTGGTCAGAATGGTTTTCAAAATATTCTTTTGATGTCAAATACATCCCAGGAAAGAAAAATGTTCTTGCAGATTTTCTTTCCAGACCAAAAGCTCCTCTTGAAATTAACATGTATGTTAAAAATCTCAGATTTGGTGCATATAGAGTCCAGAACATGCCCCGTTTTAATTCCCGCTTAGAATATCCTCCTGATATTCGAACTGCCATTCAAGAGAATAGACTTGCTCGAAGTCTTCCAGACCTCCTACATGCCCAAGAATACACCATTTTTGCTAATCATGGTGGTCTATTGCTCAAACCCGCTGGACTCCATCCAGAATACCCTTTCATTCATCCACTTTGTTGGGATCCAGATGAAGAATTTCCTGAAGATCTCAAATGGTTTCTTTGGTATTTATGTAATGCATATACCATTGCCATTCAGTTTCCTACTGAAAAGATCTTTCGAGCTCTCACTGAAACTCTTCGTTTCCAGAATCACACCAGGCATGAACTTAAACACTTGTTCTCATTTCTGGAATGGTTTATGCCTCTCATGGCATGGAGACCTCTTTTTGGCTCCGAGAATAGAAAATCCCGACCTGAACCCATGAGGCACACAATTGTCATATTCCATCGACCATGGACATTCATTCTGCCCTCAGGAGATCATTCCACATATCCAGATTCACATACATGTGAATACAGGCCCCAAGTCCATCTCCAGAAACACCAGGTATATAAAACCCTTTCTCGTACTATTGCAGCTGATGAAGCTTCTTACAGGGAATTGCAAAGGCTCTTGTGCCAAGACAATCGAGTCATTCCTCCAGAAGTATGGCCTTCACATTTTGAACCAGTCACATGGGAATCCTATGTTCCTTCTGAATCCATCCGAGAAGCACTCAGAATCTACAGAATTGATCATCCTTTTGAAGAACAAGCTTCTAGTTCGAGCAATACAGCAGACCCATGGTCTCAAGACCCTTGGGATTATGGCATCTATAATTCCATTCGTACACCTCCGTGTTCTGATGAAGAGTTAGAAAGGCTCATTCGACAATTCAGACTTCAGAAAGATGGACCACCAGTTTTCCCAGGCGAATCGTCACATGCTCATGAAGACCACTCCCTCAGTCAAATTGATACTGACTTACATCCAGGCAGACATGTCGAAAATTGGCCTCAGCCAATTTTACCAACTGAATCATCTCAGCCGTTGCAAGTTTCTTCCTATTCCCCAGGACCAGCTCCAGATTCACCATCGTACCTACCATACTGGAGAGAAATAGAAGAATCCAGCACACTCCCTCCTGACGACACTGCAACAGCAATTAAATCCTCCTCTGAAGAAGATTAGGTGTGCGCCGTATGCAGCCAGCCTACTCTACACCCTGTAAAAATTGTAAAAGTCGTGTGTGCTTGTCGTATCCATAAAGCAGATCTAAGTCTCTGCATTCGCGGCTTTCCCGCGAAATGTTTTCGTCAAAAGTACTGTTCAAACACTGTTCGCTACTGTTCTGCACTGTAGAAGCACTGTTCTGCACTGTAGACGTACTGTTTAGCACTGTAGCAACTGTCGGTTGTATCGTCTATATAAGACGGATATGTTGCGTGATCAAGAAGACGGGCCGAGAACTACTCTCTCTCGGATTTCTCTCAACCTTCTCCATGATCTTCTAAACTCCCTCTTTCTTCTTCTTCCTAGCCTGGTAAAAACCTCTAGGAACTGCAGCATCTCTCATCTTGTCTAACACAAAGCTAGCGATCCGTTCTCATCTTCAGGTAAGGCTGTTAGTCTCCTAAAAGGCAGACCCTGTGAGGCTTGAGCTTGTGATGCTCGCCTGTGTGGGTTAGCATACCTGGGGACGAAGCAGCTCACCTGCATATTTTGCTCTGATACCAAAATATGCAGGTGAGCTGCTTCGTCCCCAGGTATGCTAACCCACACAGGCGAGCATCACAAGCTCAAGCCTCACAGGGTCTGCCTTTTAGGAGACTAACAGCCTTACCTGAAGATGAGAACGGATCGCTAGCTTTGTGTTACCAAAGATGAGAGATGCTGCAGTTCCTAGAGGTTTTTACCAGGCTAGGAAGAAGAAGAAAGAGGGAGTTTAGAAGATCATGGAGAAGGTTGAGAGAAATCCGAGAGAGAGTAGTTCTCGGCCCGTCTTCTTGATCACGCAACATATCCGTCTTATATAGACGATACAACCGACAGTTGCTACAGTGCTTTTACTATTTGTACAGTGCTGCTACAGTGCTAAACAGTACGTCTACAGTGCAGAACAGTGCTTCTACAGTGCAGAACAGTAGCGAACAGTGTTTGAACAGTACTTTTGACGAAAACATTTCGCGGGAAAGCCGCGAATGCAGAGACTTAGATCTGCTTTATGGATACGACAAGCACACACGACTTTTACAATTTTTACAGGGTGTAGAGTAGGCTGGCTGCATACGGCGCACACCTAATCTTCTTCAGAGGAGGATTTAATTGCTGTTGCAGTGTCGTCAGGAGGGAGTGTGCTGGATTCTTCTATTTCTCTCCAGTATGGTAGGTACGATGGTGAATCTGGAGCTGGTCCTGGGGAATAGGAAGAAACTTGCAACGGCTGAGATGATTCAGTCGGTAAAATTGGCTGAGGCCAATTTTCGACATGTCTGCCTGGATGTAAGTCAGTATCAATTTGACTGAGGGAGAGGTCTTCATGAGCATGTGACGATTCGCCTGGGAAAACTGGTGGTCCATCTTTCTGAAGTCTGAATTGTCGAATGAGCCTTTCTAACTCTTCATCAGAACACGGAGGTGTACGAATGGAATTATAGATGCCATAATCCCAAGGGTCTTGAGACCATGGGTCTGCTGTATTGCTCGAACTAGAAGCTTGTTCTTCAAAAGGATGATCAATTCTGTAGATTCTGAGTGCTTCTCGGATGGATTCAGAAGGACCATAGGATTCCCATGTGACTGGTTCAAAATGTGAAGGCCATACTTCTGGAGGAATGACTCGATTGTCTTGGCACAAGAGCCTTTGCAATTCCCTGTAAGAAGCTTCATCAGCTGCAATAGTACGAGAAAGGGTTTTATATACCTGGTGTTTCTGGAGATGGACTTGGGGCCTGTATTCACATGTATGTGAATCTGGATATGTGGAATGATCTCCTGAGGGCAGAATGAATGTCCATGGTCGATGGAATATGACAATTGTGTGCCTCATGGGTTCAGGTCGGGATTTTCTATTCTCGGAGCCAAAAAGAGGTCTCCATGCCATGAGAGGCATAAACCATTCCAGAAATGAGAACAAGTGTTTAAGTTCATGCCTGGTGTGATTCTGGAAACGAAGAGTTTCAGTGAGAGCTCGAAAGATCTTTTCAGTAGGAAACTGAATGGCAATGGTATATGCATTACATAAATACCAAAGAAACCATTTGAGATCTTCAGGAAATTCTTCATCTGGATCCCAACAAAGTGGATGAATGAAAGGATATTCTGGATGGAGTCCAGCGGGTTTGAGCAATAGACCACCATGATTAGCAAAAATGGTGTATTCTTGGGCATGTAGGAGGTCTGGAAGACTTCGAGCAAGTCTATTCTCTTGAATGGCAGTTCGAATATCAGGAGGATATTCTAAGCGGGAATTAAAACGGGGCATGTTCTGGACTCTATATGCACCAAATCTGAGATTTTTAACATACATGTTAATTTCAAGAGGAGCTTTTGGTCTGGAAAGAAAATCTGCAAGAACATTTTTCTTTCCTGGGATGTATTTGACATCAAAAGAATATTTTGAAAACCATTCTGACCAACGCAAAAGCTGTGCATGAGGAATCTGTTTTTGTTTGAATTTCATCATTTGAGGAAAAGAGGCCATATCGGATTCTACCAAAAAGTGGTAACCGATAAGATGAAATTCGAACTTCTTGATGCCATTTTTGACTGCAAGAATTTCTTTGAAAGTAGAGTGGTAATGGAGTTCAGCTGGAGAGAATTTACCACTTCCATAAGCGCAGATGTGGCGCTTATCATTGATTTCTTCAAGCAAAACTGCTGCCCAATATTCATCGCTGGCATCTGTTTGAAGAATTCTTTTGCCCGTGGAAGGAATCTGAAGAGGAGGAAGGTCTTGCATAAGCTCTTTGAGCTTCACAACTGCTTCAGTTTGTTCCTTACTCCATGGAGGAGCAGTTTTTTTCAACATTTTCTGAAGAGGAATGAGAAATTTAGCAATATGGGGAACAAAGTCTCTGAGATAATTAATTATCCCAAGAAAAGTCTGGACTTCATGGACAGTTAATTTCTCATTTGGGAATTTGAGCAATTCCTGGGCAATGTGCGGATTCGGATGATATGTGCCATGATCAAGATTCATACCAAGAAATTCAATTTTGGTCTGGGCAATAACCATTTTCTTTTGAGATAGCATGATACCATATTTTTGGATGATATCAATGAATTTCTGGAGGAGCTGGCCATGAGATTGCTCGTCAGGGCTGTAGAGCAATATGTCATCAATGTAAATGGCTGCAGTGTCCAGGATTGGACTGAAAATTTGGCACATGGCTTTTTGGAAGAGAGAAGGGGCTGTTTTAAGTCCAAAAGGAAGGACTTTCCACTGGTAATGGTGATTTGGAATACAGAATCCAGTTTTGGATCTGTCGTCAGGATGAATGCCAAGTTGCCAAAAGCCTGCCTTAAGATCAAACTTAGAATAAATTCTGGCTTTCGTGAGGCTAGCAAAAAGGGAGCTTTTTGAAGGCAACGGGAATTTGTCATCTTTGAGGAAAACATTAAGAGGCTGGTAATTTATAACTAACCGTAACTTTCCTCTGGTTTGCTCAGCTCGCTTATTGACATAGAAGGCTTGGCAAGCCCACTGTGAGTCTGAGAGTTCAATGAGTCCTTGCTGTTGAAGTTCAAGGCACTCCTTTTGAGCAAGAGCAAGATGATCAGGATTCATACCCGGATGAGTGGCTTTGGTCGGGTTGATATCTTCATTATTTTTGAACGGAAGGCGAACAAAAAACTGAGAGTTTTGCCACAAAGGGTGTGGGCATTTCTGAGAGAATTCTGCATGGCTGTTCGCACATGAGTTCAAAAGGCTTTGCATGATAGGATCAAGGATACTCATTTCAATGGAGAAGAATCTTTGAATGCTGGTGAATTCTTTAAAAGAGTCTTTAAATTTAAGACCTTTTCCACTGATGATTTTGAGTTTAGGAAGTTGAGATAAAATATCCCAACCTATAATGAGATCCTTTTCTGGAAGAGGACAGCCAAGAATTTGGGTAGTGATGGAACACTGAGGAAAGATCTGGATGGAGATGGGATCAGAACGAACTTTGGCTGAAAAGGTATCTCCGGAGGCTGAAGTGAAATATCGGATATATGGTTTCCAATATTTTCCTGGGAGTACTTTGGGATCAAGGAGAGAAGCATGGGCACCAGTGTCTATCATAGCTATGACAGAAATTGGTTCAGAATATTTGGATGGAAGGATTTTAACAGGAATGTATGGAGGGAGGTAACATGGAGCTTGTGATAAAACTTGGGGAGCAAAATGAAAGATTTCTTCTGGATCACTTTCATCTTCACTGAAGGTTGGGTAATATGGAATAGGGCAAAGTGTATCTTCCGAAGGATCTTCTTCAATGGAGAAGAGAGATTCGAGATCATCATCTCGAAGAGACATACCTGTCTGCTGCTCAACATGCTGAATAATGTTGATTTTTGCTCTTTGTGCTTGAGGACAATTTTTTGCAAAATGTCCTATTTTGTTGCAGACATAACACCGAGTTGACTTTTTGTGTTTGGAGCCTGTTTTGGAGGATGAAGAAGCCTTGTGCTTTCGTCGGAGAAATCTCTTTTTCCGAAACCGTCTGTGTAGGATCCTGTCATCCTGAAGATGAAATTTCCGAAAGTGCTTCTTTTTCTTGGACCTTCGGCAATGATGACACTCACAAGAGTGATCTCGGGGACACTTGATCTTCAAATAGTCTTTAGAACAGACTTTGTCAAGATGACGGCTTTCTTTGAGAAATTCCTTAAAAGCTCGCTTTCTGGAACACAGTTCTTCTAGGCTGTTATGAACCTCTTGCTGTAACTGGCCTAGACTGGCTGAAGCAACTGTAAGGTTCCTTACAAGAAGGGCTTTTTCAACTGACTGGCTAAGTTCTTTAGGAATGGAATTAAGAAACACTTGCTTTAAGTTAGGATCTGCTCCTAAAGCATAAAAGAGCTTAAGCATCTCTTGGAAATGCCGATTTAGATCTTTTCTTTTAAGAGAACAGCATTTTCTTTCAAAGAATTCTCGTCTCTGGTGTTCGAGAATATCTTGTGGATTTCCACAGAAGAAAAGATGCATGGCATAGATGTTGTCTTTAAAATTCGTAGAGACAAGGAATTGGAGCTGATCTGGCTCAGGAATTGTGTGCCACCAGTTTTTCAGACTACCGGTGAACTTGGAAACAAATTCCAAGAGGATGTCATAATGACTTTCTCTAGTAAGATTCTGAGTGATTAGCCAGGAATGAAACTCTTGAAAACGGTCAGGCCACTTATGATATGGAATATCATCAAGTGTAAAAAACTTAGAACCTGAACTTTGGCTGGCTGGGAATGAAGGAGATGGGTCACTGGGAAACTCAACATCAGGCTCAGAAGAGGGTTCTTCTTTCATAGGTTCAGTCATCATCAAAGGAGGGATGCTGAAACTACTGGAAGAAGATGGGGTTTGTGGAAGAGAATCCGGAAGGGAGTATTCTGGATCAGATGCGACACTGGGTGGAGGAGAGTCAAAGGCTGCAATTATGGGAGTAGGTGGTACTGAGATTGGAAGAGAGTCAGAATCAGAGGTCTGTGTAGCAAGGGTCTTGAGAAAAGACTCAATCGGGTTGGAAATCATCATTTGATTAAGGGGTTCTGGTTCGGGTGGAGCAGTGGGAGCAGGATTAGATGTCTGTGCTTTGTCTGTTTCTTTCTGTTTCCCTTTTCTGTGCATTTCTTGAATAATGCGCTTGAGTCGGGAAGGGTCAGATTTGTCCGGCTCACACATTGCCCAGGAATTGCTCAAATTCCCAAATGAGAAATTAACTGTCCATGAAGTCCAGACTTTTCTTGGGATAATTAATTATCTCAGAGACTTTGTTCCCCATATTGCTAAATTTCTCATTCCTCTTCAGAAAATGTTGAAAAAAAACTGCTCCTCCATGGAGTAAGGAACAAACTGAAGCAGTTGTGAAGCTCAAAGAGCTTATGCAAGACCTTCCTCCTCTTCAGATTCCTTCCACGGGCAAAAGAATTCTTCAAACAGATGCCAGCGATGAATATTGGGCAGCAGTTTTGCTTGAAGAAATCAATGATAAGCGCCACATCTGCGCTTATGGAAGTGGTAAATTCTCTCCAGCTGAACTCCACTACCACTCTACTTTCAAAGAAATTCTTGCAGTCAAAAATGGCATCAAGAAGTTTGAATTTCATCATTTGATTAAGGGGTTCTGGTTCGGGTGGAGCAGTGGGAGCAGGATTAGATGTCTGTGCAAGTTCCCATAACTTTTTAAGTATTAATCAGTGATTGCCACGCCCGCATGGCACTTGATGAACACCGCTTCTTTGGACCGGTCATGTTTGCTGAAAGAAGCCTTCGATAATTATGTCAATCTCGATGATCACATAGACACGATCATTTGTTCTTAGTACATAGTTTCATGATGGAATTAGGCAAAAAGCTTGGTGATTAGCACATTTTCATATAATCCACGGTTTTAATTAGTTCGTCGCGACACTTTGATTGGTTCTCTCTTTTAGGCCCACCTACACCGACAATCTCACCGGTTTAAAAAAAGGGTAACTTGTAATTATTGATTTTAGGCACGGAACGCATTTATTGCGGCTATTGTGATTGTTACGTTTTAATTTGGACCAATCATGATAAGCATAGGTGCCCACGTGCTTGTCCATGATCTCTCAGCAAACATGATTGTCACGGTGAACACAAATATATTCCGCCGTTCATGCGCGATATTAAAAGCGGACCGAGGCCCGATTTCTTGTTCGTGTCGATTCACCGGTGTCGCGAGTCACAATTCAAATTGAATTTTGTGATGGGTGATACAAACCGTCGGCAACAATTTTTATGCAGTTAATTTTTTTTAAATTTTTCAAGACTCGCACTTGTTAATGGAGTGCCCTTCTGTTCGACTAATGACTTATTGAATAAGGTCATATCGCAATTCGCATGACATGTATTCTGTACATTCCCTCTCACGATGTACATGATCATCTTATACTTTATTTATATTTAGTTTTGTTAATTCAGTCTCAAATCTTTGTGCAAAATTCCAATACAGGCATTCTAGTCAAATTTCTGCGAAGATTGCCGACATAGCAAAGTGTCAAGTAGGACGACGGGCGGTTCAATCAGTAATTTTCACAGAAAATTGGTCGAGAGGATAATATTTATGACTGAATTGATAAATTTAGAAAGACTACTACGACTGAATTAATATATGATTAATCGGATAATTTTGGCGTGTTGGCTCGAGACATGCCCAAAAAAAAAAAAGACCAATATTTCCCAATAAAAAAAGCCATAAGGAGAGGCTGCGTGCGGAAGAGGGGAAAACGCGAACTGGTTAATTAAGGGGAGCTTCTCAACAACAGACAAGACACCTGGGTACGATGATCTTCATTAATTAATGAACATGTCCAGCTGGCATTTCCCCGCAAATCTGTTTCTTCTTCCCCCCAATACTACCTCATTGCCCTCGATCGACGGATGCAAGGGCAGATCCGGAAGTTTCGGTGTATTTTTAATGCACATGACATTCGCTTTTTGTTTGACTCTGACCCTAACTTCCTTTCCTTTCGTTTTTCTTCTTCTTCTTCTTCTTCTTCTTCTTTGAGGGCGCTACAAAGACTAATAAACATGGAACTTCTTGGAAGCATCTGTCGTCTACTTTGGGTTGCCCGTCCCGTTGAATTCAGAAGATAATCAAATTCAAATGCACAAGGCAAAGAAGGCAATTCCCCCTTAATACCAAATTTCCCGTCGTCTCCCTTCTTCTCCCTCTCTCTCTCTTTTTCTAATAATGCTTTCAGTCTTTCTCCAAAGAGAGATTTTGACCAAGCTCGACTCTGGGGATTTCAGAGATAGGTCCCCGACTCTTCCTTACCGTTCGATAAAAAGAGAGTAAATCTCGCGGTTGATCTTACTATGTCTCTATCTAGTCGATCGATATTTAATTACGACAGCACTCATTGAATTCAATTGCTCAAGTGTATTCAAAAGTGCACGCCAATTGGAACGAGTGATATTCTCTTCACCCATGCGATATTAGGTTAGTGTCGCCTTTTCCCCATGTGGGTAATCAAGATCATCCCATAGGTAATTTGAGACCCAGACTTTTGCAATTAGGGCACATTGAAAACCTCGGAACAAAAATGAGAATCAAGTCGTGCTAGTTGATTCCCGAAGATATGTCAGGATACATGATGCGATGTAAAATTCATTTCTTTTTAAATCCACTAATTTTGAGGTTATGGTGCTGTACAAGGATGCTGTAAAATTATGTACTTTTTTTCGGTGTCTATCAAGACAGCTTGCTTTTTCTTACCATGACTCCTAAATTCAAATCACCATTCATCCGACAAAAAAAATTATCCAAAAAATCTTTAACATATCGCTTTTTTGTCACTTTAATCTCAAATTTGCAAATTTGATTATAACTTTTTTTAACAATTTGACAATATAGTCAATCTGACTAATTTTAATTGAAAAGTAACTGACGTTGATGCCAGGCACAACCGACATTGACGTGGATAATTGTAAATGATGTTTTAACATTTTTTTCCAATTTTTTTTTATATTTTTTGAATTTCCATTTATATTTCCTTCTCTCTCTTTTCGTTCTTTGCGAAGGTCTTGCCTACAACCGGCGAGGCTGCAAAGGCCCTACGCGAGGCCATTGCGGCCTTGCCCGGGGCCAAGGACCGCGGCCAAAAGGTTTTAAGAAATCACAAAAATTAGTTATGTCGACGTTGACTATGTCAAGTCCCCAAGCACGCGTCCCGTCTCTATCGAAGTAAAGAACATCACAACTGGGGGAGCGATTTTGTGACGGTCAAATGGCATTTGAGGGATTAATAATGTCTTCGATCTCCCCCTACCAATACGTCATCTGGTTTTGTGGCGCGATGGGGTCAAAGCAAAATGGGGGCAAAAGCGGAAGCAGAAAAGAGTGGGAAAGAACTCGGAACGAAACCGCACATGGCCAGGAAAGAAAGAAAGGACAGAAAAAGAAAAGTTGGAGAATGAAAAGAGACTGCTCTCGTTGAGAGTCGAACTCAAGACCTCCCGCTTACTAAACGGGTGCTCTAACCCACTGAGCTACGAGAGCTTGTTGACGAGTTGCGGCCAATGTACATCATATAAAACATGAAAAGAGAGACGAGATCAGTTATGGAGTATCTGTCGCAATTGGTCGTGAGCTTGACTCCGCATCCTCTGTGCATACGCGTATCCACATCTACATGGGCCGAACTTCTTACTGGATTTAAGAAGGGGGCCGCGGGGTCCCAAATGTTACGCTACGCTCTTATGTTTAACATTCTGCATGGCCGAACCGGCAAAGCGATCGGAATCTTGTGCTTCCAAGAATCGAGACGGGTTGAATTTGGTTTTTGATGCAAGCAAGTTTCTTGGGCTTGAGCTGCAGCAAGACAAATGGTTAACGAGGAAGGTAAAACCTCTTGTCGAAACGGTTCGAGCAAGACCGTGCTTGAGGCCATCCGACGTCGATTCGATTGGAAGACCAAGCATCGTATCTCTGAACGAGAAATTCGAACATCAATCGTAACGGCTAAACAGCATGGCATCATTCTAGCCGCTTCAATGTTATCCACGAAATTACATTAGCATGCTCTCCCATTGTGTTGGGAACAGTTTAATCACCATAAGGAATATTGAACATTGTAGAGGTAGAGCTCTTATGTTTCTTTACCAAGTAAAGCATCGAACTTGCTTTTACTTAGTAAAACTGACGAATTGATTAGAGTGATCATCGTTTTGGAAATGAGAATTAAAGATGAAAAAAATTAAAGAGATAAAAGCATCGATGGTCCCTGACTTTTTCTATTTATGCAATCTAGTCCCTCGGACTATTTACGTGCAATTTAGCCCCTAAACTATACACAAAAAAATTCTGCTCAAATTGGTGCCGCCATTAGAAAGTTCGAAAAGGAAACGCTATCGCGGCCGGTGAATTGCTGTGAAATGCCTGCTTGAGATGTGGTGTTTGCTGGGGTTATGAGGGCGAAAATGTCCAGTTACGCGAGTACAAAAAAATGTTCCTCCATTTGAAACTTGTGATTTGGTAATTTCTACGTACACCAACTCTGTACAAGCCCAAATACAGTTTTGACTCAGTCAATCAGCATATCACTTACGTAAATCGGTGTTGATATGCCTAGCATTACTCGTATCCATGCCAATCGATCGGTCAGTTCGACAAAAAGTACATAACTCAATAGTCGCAATATCAGTTGATTATCAATACCTTTGAACATTGCCCAATGTGACCCATTACTTATAAGCAGACTGTTTAATGATCTAGACAAGAAAAATCAAGAAAATATTCAAGAAAAATTTACTCAGCAATATATCTTTTTTTGCATGAATGCCTAGTCTAGTCCATTATCACATAGCGGATATATCATGTTGTGTACGGTGTATCCCTAGATTTTCTGCTCCTATATGTCGATATCAAATTTTTACAAGGATAATAATACAAATGGTCCCCGAACTTTGACTCGATATGTAATGTGGTCGCTAAACTTTCAATTTGTTCAATATAATATGTAATTTGATCTCTATAGGACCACACCGAATATTTCATTATCCACAACGATATTTAAATATAATTATTCTCCATAATGAAATGATTTCTCATTAATTTATTATGTTAAGCGATACGAGTTATCATATTTTTAAGAAAATATTTTTTCAAGATCATTCATTTCTCATGAAACAAGCGAACTTTAATTAGTTGCTTCGAATTTCATTAACTTAGAATTTTGGAACACCTTTTACAACTACTAACATACTAAGAGAGTATTGTATTTATGTTTAAATTTTGCATACTTCATTTTTAGTTATATATCGTGTGATAATTCGTGCAATGCATAACATCTAATTTACACAAATTGACACTAGTTATGAACGTGATATGATGTGAAATCAAAAAGAACCGTCCGCCCTATTTGAGGAGAGCTGCTCCTTTGTCACCCGAAATTTGGTACACCTTCCTAGCTTTATGGGAAATTTTATCGACTCCCAATCGAGTGCCTGACTGAGTGATCGAAGATTTGATTCGCAAGCCGTAAATTGCTGATCCGATGCCTTGGTCTGTCATCGACATTCAAGAAACCTTGAGGGGTGGATTGCGACAAGCTCGACGGGCAAATCGATATTTCCTCAGCGCCTTAAATTGGATAACATAGTTAAGGAGGATGTAGGTTTAGATTCAATCTCTACCCTTTTTTCTTGCGAGAAAAAGGAAAAGGGAAGGAGAAACCAACCAAGACTCTCTGGAGAACAGCTCATCGTGGAAACCGTCGTCTCTTTTGTGTCTTTGGACCGACAACGTCAAAACTGTTCACCCCCCTTATTAACGTGAGGCGAGACCAAAAAACTGTTCACCCCCGTTATTAAGAGTAGTTTTCAATCAGTACAGATGGTTGTTTCATTTGTTGTTCTTTCCCCTACACCAAAAAATTTCGACACAGAATCTGGAGAAACAACTGCAGTCACCACACTCGTATAGAAGTGAAACAAGCCATTTTTCTAAGGATCAAAATTTGAGATGGGAAGTGATTGTCTTGATGCGAAAAATAGTTTAATATATATGCGAGCCTCGATCAACTCGAAGCCTATGATATCAATCTACCTACGTGCACAATCCTGTGACAGATCCCAGGTTTGATACGTACAGGTAAATTCTGTAAAGGAAAAAGGAAGCAAACCCATCATATAGCCGCAGAGATTTGATCAAAATTATATTTGCACAGCAAATACTGTATCAATCCTTGTTGCACACAACATCAAAAGAATAAGGATCTGACGAAAGTTGTAACATGGTGACATTAACCAAATAAGTATATGGATTTCAAATCCATGAAGATAGACTCACGGCTCTTGCATCTACTTCTGCATAAACTCAGGGAGACTAAGACACCAAAAATCAGCTACAAAGTCAATGAGAAGCCACTGCGGCACAACCTTGATACATCACATAAGTTCTGCAACAAATGAAATAAAAGAACCTTTAGACAGATATGCCAACACAGAGATATACTGCCTAAGATGTAAGCATCTATCAGTTCCAAAATGATGTATAACAGACGAAATAGCAAATAATTGGCCAGAGAATATTCTTACATATTTTGTTGAAAGCAACAATGTCGCAGCTCTGGACATATTCGTTCACTGGTTCAACTGTAAGATGGTCCTCAATGAGAGTGTCGACCGAAACCAAATCGTCCACAATGGTCATCATAATTTGCATTTTCTTTATACCATAGCCCACAGGTGCAAGCTTGGCTGTGGGACATTAAATATTAATATAAGAGAGACTTCTCATCTCGAAGGTTCGTTAAGATAGCAGCACGAAACATACAATAGTAAGAGGAAAACATATTTTTTCACATCTCTAAATTACCTGTGGATTTCAAAGTAACAAGGACATACCAAAATTGTAACTAATGTTTCATAATCACATGAGAAATTCATACTATCTAAATGGACGAAAGGAAAGCTAAGACCAAGTGCTATCAATTAAAGCCAAGGACCAACAAAGGGAACAAGAACATACATGCTCCCCAAAGCAATCCTTCCATGTGGACGCTTCTTACTGCTTCCTCAAGCTTTTGCATGTCAGTCTCATCATCCCATGGCTTCACATCCAACAGCACTGACGACTTGCCAGCTGAAAAAAATTATTTAACAATAAGATCTCTCTTTCTCATCATTGACTCAATTTACTAAAGCATAGGTTGGACCAAGCAAACAGTCCTTAGAGCTTCCGTCAAAAATAAATGATGACTAAGCCATGGACCAAATTAGTGGCGTCATATGAATAAGGCTATTTTCTTCAAACTAACAATATAGTACATAACTGGAATTTTGAGAGAGGGAACTACGAAGAAACACTTGACACTTTTAGTCGTTATCTCCAATGTGTATATACGAAACTCACATTCTTTCTTCTTTGCAGATGCCTTGACAGCGGCTGCACGTTCCTCAGCAGCCTTCTTCTCCTCTTCAGTCTCATCACCAAACAAATCTACATCATCATCATCATCATCCTCCTCTGCAGCTGCGGCCTGCAATAGGCAAGCTTATATTATTGTAAGGTTCT
Organism: Melaleuca alternifolia; assembly: GCA_019926035.1. NCBI lineage: Eukaryota > Viridiplantae > Streptophyta > Magnoliopsida > Myrtales > Myrtaceae > Melaleuca > Melaleuca alternifolia. Next base: position 3,970,467 of record JAGKPW010002266.1, on the reverse strand, counting down.
CTACTAAGGATTCACAATCACGGTTTAACGAACATAATCCCATCGAACTTCTGTTTCTTTCAACAGAAGCAGAAAAACTAGTAATAAAGCATCTATCAAACCGAAGCTTGCCTTTGTGTCACCAATAGGAGGAGTTGCCACTGCCTCCCCAGCGAGTGGAGCAGAACCCTCAATAATAACACCACACCCTTCCGCAGAAACACCACTGTGATGGGTAAAGTGTTCAACTTTAGAAAGTAAGGAGGGGGAAAAAAAAAGGCAACTTAGAACTAACAAGCAAATGCTTGATTTGTGCCTTGAGTGCTGAAGCTAAGATAAATCACAAACTTGAGGTGTCACGAGAACTTACGAAATCCTCAATAGAGCCTCCATGTGGTTAAACCACCTAGACACATTGACAAAGTCAGATGACGGGGGTTTGGGAAGTGCTGCATGCACAGTGATGTCATCCTTTGAAGCTTGGTACCTACATAGCAAGACAGAGGAAAAACATTTATGCTTGAACTTATCTATTGTTTTCTTATTCGAAAAAGACAGGGAAGATCGAATACTAACCCAGTTATGTAGCTACGTGTGAGGAGGTATTCATCGAGCTTCTTCAGTCCTGATACTGAGCCAAGGTCATAAAATGCAACTGCCATTGCTCTTCCGGGAAGTGATTCCTTTATAATCTACAGACGCACGAGAGAAGATTATAAGTGTCAGCATTGAACATGAACAAGCTACTCCTTCAATTTACCGATCTAATGCCCATACCGTAAACAAGTGGAACTGAATTCTCAACACAGATCTCTCTCTCTATCTCTCTCTCTCTCTCTCTCTCCCCCTCCCTGACTAGAACAAAATCCCCTAAAAGAACTCTAATTAACACTCCTTAAGCAACCAAATACAAGATACACCGATGATTTGGTCAATCAAACCCAAAAAAGATTCTCTTTTAATATCTAATTCCACCCACTTCTTCAAGAACACTAGCATCATCAATCAAACAGAAGAAAGATGCCCTTTGGATCCAATCCCCAAAGTCCACAATCAGACCTTGTCTCTCCTCGATGTGTCTCGGTCACCTTCGCCGATTCACATACTCGATAAATCAATGACCTTTTATCGTCCGATTAGACTCGGATGGCTAACTTCTTGGCATACAAATTGACTGAAGATTGCAGGAAGAACGGAAAAGAACGAACCGGTTGCGACATTCACAGAAAAGAAAGAGGAGAAACGTCAAGAAATCCCCTCCCTTGTAGGGAGATGATTACCTGAAAACAACAGACGAGGCTTCTGGGACTTGGGGGTCTGCAGGCGAGGAGGGAAGCTTATAAATTAGGGTTTACGTCCAAGGATGTCGTAGGGGCTCGAGTACGAGGATAATTTGGTGATTTCTGTTTAAGGCAAAGCATCGTTTTTACAACAACTAATCATTAATATTTTTATAAATGATGAATTTTTTTTCTTTCATTTAACTATTATGAACAATATAAAATGATTTTTTTTTCAAAAATACCTTTAAATTTTTTATTTTCTCGCCAATAAACACACCCTTTTCAATATTTTGTTGAAATAATTTCACGATGAGAATCAAGTTAAATAGTAATTTTTTTCTTTGAGTTATATAATATTTATTTTGCCTCTAAGATTTGTAGAATGAGAAGACTGGTGCTTTGTTACTTGGTTGAGGATTAACTTCTCTTTATAAGGGACATTAACGGTTAGGTTTCCTCTCTGCCAGCACCCGAAAATAAAATCCTTTTATTACGTTAATCATAAATAACGCTCGCGTTCAATGTTCGATGTCGAAAAATTCCAACTGCAAAACTCATTTCAAGCACGCATTCCTTTTTGTTTAAAAGTGGACAAGTAAACTCTTTTATTACAATAGTGGTCATAGTCGTTTTGCTTACTATGACTCTAAACTAAAAAAAGATTGGTTATTAGTACTATTAAACTAATAAGATGGGTTGTTTACGACGTATTAGTTTTATACTTCCTTTTGTTTCACCGAAGATACGAGTGATTTACAGAATATTTTCTCACAAAACTATCGTTTATATAACTTGCGAAAATCGAACGAATAAAAAATATTTTCAGCATTTACGAAAATATTTAGACATAAATTATTGTTGATAACCAAAATATATAAACACGCATTAAACTAAACTGATAAACGTGAATCCCTTGATCTAAATAACGAAGATGAACATGGAGAAGAACCAACTACGAGTTAAGCCTAATCCCATGGCACAATGGTCACCTCGGTCCAATCTGGATGTTTTTTTTTTTTTTTATCTTAATCTTCTTCTTCTTCTTGGACTTTAATATATGAACTAGCTAAATGTCTCGGCCGCCGGCTTGCTCCGATTTCAAAGGTGGCCATGAACATACACAGAAAGACCCTAGATTATCCCCATGATAAGTAGGAACCCAAATATCAATTTAAACGGGTAGACTAATTCTCATCGAGGCAAAACTTTCAAACAAACTAGTCATATTGATATGTGAAAATCACTGATGTAGATGTTGACCATCCCAAGTGCACAACCGACATGGATGTGAATGATATCTATAGTTTCTTTAAGTTCATTCTAAATTTTTATTTTATTTTCGTTACAAAAATTATCTATATCGACGACAGTCGTGTCACGTAAGATGATTAAATTTTTTGTATTAGTCATTCTTAGGTAAAAGGATTATATCGAGATATCATCAAAATGTCTAAAATTAAATTAACTAAATTAAAAAAATTAGAATTAAATTTATATCCGTAAAATAGATTTACGACTCTTTTAGTAATTTCACCGTGATTTTTCCACTACGTTTCTAACAATGTCGTCCTCTGTCCTTATCCCCAGCTCGGCTGTTCTCCCTTCATATCTCGAACTCTTACCCGATTCTCTTCAAGAATTCCTGGTGAGATAATCCCCTCACCTTCGATCGCGGCGGTACCTTTTTCGAATCATGCCATGGACGTCGGCTGTTCATCTCCAGAAAAATATACGAATGAATCTTCTTCTGTCATAGGTCAAAAGCTCTATCTTGAGATTCAGACGGAGACAGACTTCGAGCTTCGGCCATTTCATCTTCAGACCTGGGATTATGGCCAACCCCCAAAGATTCATCCAAACCTCCGCGATCCTTGGATCTGTAAACCTACTTTCGTCTTACTCCCGCAATCTTGGGAGTCCTATCCGGTTCCAACGATATGATCAGCTCCTGCAACCTTCGAGTCGCGTCCAATCCCAAAATCTTCGAGTTGCGACCGGAATTATGTTCAAATGACTCGTGATCTTTTGGCCAATGTGAGGGAAACGGAAAGAGTAACCAAGATTTCCATGGAGGCCGAAGTCATGTGGGAACAGTCTTGGAAATTCAAACGAGTCATCGAGCGACAACTTAGAAAAGTTTGCAGTGTGTTATTCTTATAAAGTAGTTTTGCGGTCCCAACAAGAAATTGAAAGCAAGCAGAGTCTTCCACTGGGAAGGGAATTAGAAAAGTTTCAAAAAGTTCCGGACGGTCCTTTTCGAGTGTATATAGTTCTTCACAAAACTTTGAGCTCGAACAAAAATTGACCTGCATATTCTCGAGAGAAATTTTCAAATAAAGGTTTGAGGTAGGGCCATTCTTTTTGTCAAAAAGAAAAAGTGTGGAGTGAAGCCCTTTTCTTTAAAGAGGACCAAGAGTTGATTTTGACTCAAATAAGAGTCAAAAGTAGAGGGTCGTTTTTTTCTTTTTTAAGATGGCTCGAGATGGACAATTAATCAAATAAAGGATTCAAATGGCCTAATTAGTCTCAAATAAGGATATGAACTCATCGATCAACTATATCACGCCAATCAATTTGTACTGGTGTCCTGGGTGCTTTCGAGAAATACATCATAAACCATGAAAATGGCAAAGTGTAACCGCAAGCTATTGTCAACATAAAAGAGTAGACGATTTATGAGGCCCTAAAAACCTGAAAATAAGAGAGTTAGAATTAAAATTTAAACTTGCCTCAACGTCTCTTATGCCTGTTAAATTTTCGCGACATCTTTTCCATTATTAAGATTAAAGGAGAAGAAGTCATTTGAACACTCAACCAATCCAATTGAATTGGGGAAGATTCGATGGCCCAATGAGTTTGAATCCTTATTTAAGACTAAATTAACTACTTTCGACCTTTTTATTTTATATAAGATTCACTTTGTGAATTATTTCGAAAAAATGATGTCATTTTAAATTTTTATTTAAAATTACGAAAGAGTATGGAGTTAACGGAAGAGATCATCGATCTCGTTGCTATTTACTCGGGATCTTTGTCTTGACATTTTCACTGTAATAATGCTTTAAAACCGCACGATCTGAAGATGGTAGTCATGTAATGTGATACGGCGGCGGCGGATGAAGGATCCGATCGGAGGAACTGGAGAACTCGTCGGACTTTTTCTTGGTTCCAGATGAAGGCCGGATGATCGATTTGCCCTTCGTTTTTTATCTTCTATTTTTGGGGCGACGAGATCGAGGTGTATTATAATAATTATAAAAAGAACGGAAGAGTAACGGGTGCAGACGGGAAAAACGGACGTTAGCGAACGCGGTGCGACCGCAACCCCCGAAAGCGAGGCGGTCAAAAAGAGCTCAAAAGAAGCGCGCCGTGACGTGACGGCAATCGCGAAAGGACGAGAATACCCTCCCACACCCACGGCATCCGAATTCAACGGGAGCCGTTGGAGCTGCAGTTTGGACGGACGTCACGGAACACGGAACGCGGAACGCCTGTTTGGACGGTGTCCGTCTTCTCTCTCTCTCTCTCTCTCTCTCTCTCTCGTTCGTCCCACCCTCCCCCTAAATTTCCGCAGTGGAATCAGAGTTATTGCGATCCTTCTCTTCGCTGTTCAATCCCTCTGTCGCACAAAGGAGAAAAGCGAAAAGCGCGTCCATCGCCTGCTTGGGCGAAAATCTGCTCTCTGCGGCTGCAGCGACGACCACCATCCGCTCACCGATCTGTGCGGTAGGTCTTCTCTCTCCGTCTCTCTCGCTCGCCTCCTCTTCTTTTCTGTCTGTGTCTGTATAATCCGGATGCGAGATCGATCGCCTGCTTTTTCCCGGGCGATCTCTGGTTTTGATCTTCTCCTTCCCCCCTTTTTTGACCGGGGGTTTCGTTTCCGCGGTTAGACCGACCGCGGGCGTTTTTCTTAGTTAGGTTTTCCGTGGATTTGTGCGGTGGAATGAGGGTTTTCCCCTTTCTCTCTCTCTCTCTCTCTTTCATTCTTTTTTGTTTCTTTTTTTTTTTTTTGGTATAGTTTGATTTTGGAGGAAGATGAGCGATCACGTGGTGCTGTCCGTGGACCGGCTCGTGCGGCCCATGCCGGCGAGGGATGAGGCCGAGGCTTCGTCGTCGTCCTCGTCGTCGAGCAGCGGGAGCGAGGAGGCGGCCGAGGTGGAGGGGAATGAGGAGGAGCCTCTGATTCAGATGGCCGAGTGTCGCATTTGCCAGGACGAGGACAGTTTGAGCAACCTGGAGTCTCCCTGTGCCTGCAGTGGCAGTCTCAAGGTACGCTGCTCGTGTTGCTTTATGATTGCATTATTGTTCGGAGGTCTTGTTATTGTGAAGACATGTGTTGTGCGCATGTATCTTCGTCTTTCCGCGGGAGGCATGCTTCGTGCTGCTTTTCTTTGCTCTCTGCAATTCACTTCGAAGTTTAGGGAATTTTTTCCGCTGTTTTCTATTGCTTTTAAAAACTGAAACAAAAGGATTGCATCATTTTTTTCCCTCAAAGGGGATACGGCTGCCTCATTTTGCGTCCTGATTTGAGAAGGGAAAATTGGAGGTGATCAGACTGATGTAGGAAGTTTGGGCTGTGTTTGGTTTGCAGTAGTTCTTCAATTTCTTTTTCTGTGTCGCTTTTCATTTGAGAATGAAAAAAGACCAGAATAACTGTGAAATATTTTTCAATCAGGAATAAAGACCAGAATAAACAGAGAAAAACCTGCTAGTGGAGGAAGATTACCTAGGGATAAGAGAACATAGGGCTAAATAGAAAGCCAAAAAGCATCTTCCTCGTGCAATCCTGCATAAATCTCAAATTTTGTCAGTTAATTTTAAAAGCAAAAGTTATGAGCTGTAAATGATTTTCTCAATCTATTCATGTTAGGGAGATTCAGAATGTCGAGAGAAAAACATCTTTTGCAAAATTTGCTGGATCACCATTTTTTTTGTAAAATTATTTTCGTCATCGAAGGGTATAAAATCTTATGTAAGGTTATTCGTGTAGTGTAATATGCTAGATTTCCTTTAGTAACAGTGTATCTGCTTTCCAGTATGCTCATAGGAAGTGTGTGCAGCACTGGTGCAATGAGAAAGGCGATATAACATGTGAGATCTGTCATCAGGTATGCTTCTGGGTCCACATTGCTTGTTGCTGTGCTATATCTTTGTGAAATTTATGCTATTAATTGCACAGCTAATATCCTGCTAAAGGACATCATAAATTAGTTTGTGATGCATTTGACTGGAAGGTGTTATTTCTACAAATTGAGCAGCATAAGCTTTCACCTTGTTATTCAGAAAGATCAGATAGAACAGATTCCCATGCAGTCATATGATTTTGTGTGTTAAAAGAACTTGTTTTTAATATTTATTATCCCAACCCAGAGACAAGATAAATACTGCTTGAGTTTTGCCTTTTGTCTGTCAGTGTCATCATAGATGAAATCTAACTGCTATTTCGCATCTGTTAAACAGCAATTTCAGCCCAATTATACTGCCCCACCTCGTCCACCTGAAGACGCCACAATCGATATTGTGTAAGTTAGAGTTACTTTGTATTTTTCTTCGCAAACTTGTTTGGTGCTAGATTCCTATTCTTTAAAAGTGTGAAAAAGTAACAAACAAATTGTATTTCTTTAAGACTAAAAAATTGAATTTATTGAGAACAACAATAGACTGTTTGAAGCTAATACAGACCATTCTTTTTAGAAATATATGTCTTGCACTTCTGCCAGTCCTCTCTTTATTTAACCATCGATAGACTTTCTTTTCACTGGAGGCAGGACAATATCTGGAACTCCACTGGACCTGCGAGATCCTCGTTTTCTAGCACTTGCAGAGGCAGAGCGTCACTTTTTGGAAGCTGATTATGATGAATATGCTTCCTCAAATGCCAGTGGAGCTGCATTCTGCCGCTCAGCTGCTTTAATTGTAAGAACTTAATTTTTGAATCATTTAGTCTGTATTTTTGCTTCCTCAGATTTTTATCCAGTACAACTGTATTACCGATATTTTGGGAAGAACATGAGCCTTATTATTGTGCTATATTTTTGCTTCCTCAGATTTTTATCCAGTACAACTGTATTACTGATATTTTGGGAAGAACATGAGCCTTATTATTGTGCTTACTCTAAAGCCTCTCATAATTTTCTGACTGGTTCTTGGCAGTTAATGGCCCTTCTGCTTCTGCGGCATGCATTGACCATTCCAGATGATGATGGTGGAGATGATGATGCGTCCACTTATTTCTCTGTAAGCTAATCTTAAACTCTCTTATAGCTTCTTGAATATCTTGTCTTTATGGCCACAAAATGATATCCGGCTCAACCAATTCATCCTTTTCAGCTCTTCTTACTCCGGGCTGCTGGGTTTCTTTTGCCCTGCTACATAATGGCTTGGGCTATCAGTATCTTGCAGCGCCGCAGGCAGAGACAGGCAAGTCCCTTCTCCTCTTGTTTTGTTGGTACTTTCTGCAGGATTTATCTCTCCTTAACTTATTGATATGCTGTCACCTGGGATGTATAGTTAAACAGGAAAAATGATTGGGTAAATCCTTAAAATGATGGTTATTGCGTGGTAGACAAGGCAGACTGTAGTAGAACTTGGCACTGTCCAAAGATGCAACTAGTTAGTGTAAAGCTAGTTTTTTTATATTGCATTGTTGTATTCTGTGATGAAGCAGGAGGCTGCAGCATTGGCAGCAAGGCAAGTTGCTTTCGTACTCCAATCCGGTCAACATAGGGGACTGCAGTTCACGATAGCACCAGTAACCCCAGTAACAACGGCTCATGAAGAACCCGTATGATCTGTAGTTTGAATTGTGGTACTGTTCGCTACCAATTCACGTGCAGTGAAGAATGTAAAAGAGCTGATCCGGCCGACCAAATATGTATCCATATGTTTATCACTAATTTCTGGAAGTGATTATATACTGGGAAAGCCCTATTAGATGCGATGCCTCTGTTGGTTTTGCCTTCTTGTAATTATACTCTCTCATTTTGCGTTATTTGGCTCATGAAAAACCTTCTCAGGTTGTGTACCAGAATCTGATTTACCTTTTACGAGTTATTTCTTTCCTTGGAAGTTATTTTGGCAGATCCGATCGTGGCGTATTTTTATTTTTAGTGGTTTCTTTGGAAATCTGGGCCTATTTCTGGAATCACGAAATTCTTGGTTCTTGATCCTACTCTAAATCTGATACTGGAAAAAAGATTTGGAGTTTTTAGAATAACTATTTCTTTATATTTTTGCACTGAAGTAGCCCTTTGTCTTTAATTAGGGGCTTTTCTGAAACACATTGGTTCGTAGAGAGCAAAGTCTTTACTTGAGGAAGCACTAAACGGAGCCAAACTCTGGCGATGACTGAGTTTCTCAGTCACAAGCCAACTATAAGTATTTGGTCGAATCAATCAGAGAATTGCTCCGAGGCAGGAATTATGCATGGCTTCCCTCAAATAGATTTGAGGGAGAGATGGGAATTGCCGTGAAGGTCTTCATGTTGCGTCTCCTTTGCATTTGTAGGCTATCGAGACCAATGTATTTGAAGTCATTGGACGAACATGAATTATCAACATCCTGACCAAAAAAAGAAAAAGTTATCGACATGCGAACGTGACTTGTCATCCTTACCCTCTAAGCAAACATGGGCACCGAGTCCGAATTCCTATAGGCATTAGGACTTTGAAAGAGCGCATTCAAAGATGGTGATGCCACAGCCTACTCAGATTTGACTCTCTTTATTTTTATAGCTTTGCGACCCACCCTTCGTTTACCTCTTCCCGCAGATTCGGTCATTGCATTGCAGGTGGGCTGTCTTGCGGGGACCAACTCGAAGTCAATAAGCTCTAGGAAAGTCCCCTCTTTAATACCAGCCTCGAGAATCCACAATTGCTACAGCGTTCCCCCTTTCATTTCTCTTTTTGCATTCCTGCTGAGTTGATTAAAATAATTTCGAAATACCAAGTTAGAACGAGATGGGTACTCTCAAATTCTGACTGTAAGTGGCCTTCAACGGAAGACAATTTATAGGAGTGCTGGACAGTGTGGAAGGTTCAGAAAGACATCTGGTCCGGTAGATTATGTACGTGGTAACGGTTCGCGAGTCATAGTGGGTTGGATTCGCATGAAGTCCACTTCGACTTCACTATAGAGATTGATATGGTCTGTCATGAATCACAGCAAAGCAAGAAATTCACTCAAAGGGAGCGATCCTTGTCTCGGAGATTAGTTGCGGAAAGAAAATAACGACCGATATATAAGAAAAGCTCTTTCATTTTCTCCTTTTCTTCTCTCAGAAATACATTAAGAGAAATGTCTGCTTCGCTCTCTTTCGATTACATCGGTTGTTGACACTTTCTTCTAGTTGAACTAGCTGGAGCATCGTGCTGAAGTTCAAGTCCCATTAGACTTGATAATCTAGTTCCAGTCAAAAGATTTGCCACACAAGGGTGCCACAGTGACTTTAGGCCATGAACAAAAGAGAATCACCAGATACGAGTAGAACAGAAGAAAAAATTTATTCCCCTGTTTCGAGAGATCACCTCAGCCACCTAAACACTAACATGTTGAGATCTGCGATGGGATTTCGATACATAAATTATTGAAACGTAGAAAAGAGAACCTTGCGAAAGAGGTGACATATTGGAGAGAAACAAGTCACTTGGACTCTTTCCATGTCGATTGGTGAAGAAAAAAGCAAACAGAATCAGAACATAACAGACCCATCTAGGAGGTGCTCGTGCTGCTTGGACCAGAACTATTCTCCTTTCGCCCTTCACCTGGCATAAAATCCTGCAACCCACATTCAGGAAAAAGTGGACTACTTATGCTTTCGAATGTTCCCGATTGCATGTGAGACAGCATATTATATTCAAAATATTTTCAACAGTACAGAAAGAACATATGAAGAGAGATTGTACACATCATTAAAGTGTAAACAAGAAGAGAACTAGAGGAAACGGAGTAGGAATTTCAGCTTGCAATATATCCAAGCAGTCCAGAAACGAAGGCAGAAAGAATTTTATGTTTCTTTTCACTGCTGTTCCATCTCCCTATACCATCCCATTTTATTCTCAATAATATATATTGCCCGACACTGTAGCATGAGCCGACTTCATCAAAGATAAACACAATACATTACCTTTCTTGGTAATGAGAAATTTCCATCACTAGCATACATTCACAGTAACTTATGAAAACTGATCCAAGATATGACTCTACGTCAGCTAATATCGACCTCAGTGTTGACAAACACATGCTCTTGATCCTAAGAAAAAAAAACATCCAAGATATAAGTCTGTGTCAGCAAATATCAACCCAAGTGCTCTTTAAGACTGTCTTTTTTATAAAAGAAACCCTTCGGTACAGATTTCAAGCAGATTTAAGTTGCCTCTTTATAAAAATCTCCAGCGCACCTACCTATGTGGCAAGATGAGTATTGTCCAAGAGGCATTTGGCCCTTGCCAAAAGATCAGATCAAGAAAATGACAGATAGATTAGGAAATACTGTTAAAAGATGCTTGGCTTCTCAAGGGTATTGTTCCAAGACCTTTATTCATACTTACCGGATTCCCCATGTAGCAGCCTTAATATGCTTGTTTGCTTCAATTGCAGGCAGGCTCAAGATTTTTAAGTGGTCTGAATTCCCTCTAGCTGTTAGGGGGCCCTCCGTACCTTATGCTATTAAGTGCAATATCAAATCCACTACTAATAAATCAAAGGCCTATATTTGCAGGAGTTGGAACAGAAAGAAACGAGGATCTCCAAATCACCTACGCTCCTGATATTACAGAAGGGAGTTTTTGTGCTGTTCTTGTCCTTCCAGAGACCACAGTCATGGGCTTCATCTTAAACAGAGCCCTTTTACTGCTTGTATGCATCTTCTTCTTAGCATCAGACCCGGATAAAGTCCATGGTGTAATGAGTGAAGAGCTCAGTTTCAGGAGGGCACAAGAAGATCGAGGAAAAGCACCCCAGAGTCGACGCAGTTTGAAGACTTTCAGCACGGTGGGCATGAACTCAAAGAACTCAAGTGTGACAAAGACATATGATCCTGACACATCGAGCAAAAGACAAGTCCGAAGAGGATCGGATCCCATCCACAACAGGTCCTAATTCTGTACAAGTTTGTTCCGTTCGACTAAGAAAATCGGTCAAGCAAGCCAATTAGACAGATTGGAAGAGAGTTTCCTCGGCGACATGAAAGCTAGCATTTATAAGTATCCTGCCTTCAACGGGAGGGTGTGTGAAGGTTGATTAGTTTCTCTAGATATTTTCTTTTGTCGGCTATTGTCATAAAGCCACTTGTACAGGCAAGCTAAGCTATTGTAGAATTTGTATTGAGAGCAAAACCATCACAACGCAGCTCTGCAACCATCATAGACCCAAGAGAGGGTCCAGCGTAGAAGATGGCGTGAATTCTTCTTTCTCCTCCTTTTCTAGACGGGATGGTGTGAGATAGGCAAAGGGATTATTGCAAACTCCGTTCCTATTTTGATCCCAAGAAGACCTCGTCTGTTCCTATTAGTAAAGTCAGTGCTGCTTTTTCTGCGGGAAGAATGACAATTATATCCAGGAGGAGAAGACTTTCTGCTGAATTAGCGATACCGCTTTAGAGGAGCCCCTTGAAGAGCCTTGCTTACCTTTAATTCTAACTCGTGTTGTATGTCATCTAAGAGGAGTACATCTAGGCAATTATCCAGCATATAATTTGAAATTCCTCTTGTCATCTCAGTCAACGATTTTGAGCCGCTTCAGAATTAACCGTCACAGGCTCATACTGTAAATCATACTCTAGAATTTACAACTATTCAAGACAATTCTTTCACCTCATAAACTTAGTAACTTTGGCTTTGCTCTTCAACATTGTTCAATTATGAGAAATAACTACTTCGCTGGAGGTTTTTAGCATCACTCCATTACATACAGACTGAGATCGTGTGAACATCACTAGATGAGGTCAATAAGAAAAGACCAGGGCACCTGCTAAAAGAGCTCCTATCATCAATAAGTAAATCTTCTCTCCACCAATAGAAGTCAAACGTTACATGGTAGTATACTTTCCGCCCCTTGCATCAGGCTTGTTATTTACAGCTGTAAGCAATATGCAAAAAAAGAAACAGGAAATGCTGCAGCTAATACTTTTAGCCAGATATAGTATAAAACTGGATTTGCCTACTTTCTCTGGGCCGTTGGCTAGTTAGCACAAGATCTTGGTCCAGCTTAAACCCGGCCTTTTGCACTTTACTCCATTCAGAGCAAAAAGCATAAGAGGTCATGGTACAAAACCTATGCACAAAATGTCCCATATACCATATACTATTCACTTTGGAAACAGAGTAGCCAGGCTGCAATCAGCACTCGAGCTATGAGACAGCAAATTCCAAATATCTTATATATTCAGACTAGAAAGGTTAATTACATCGTCTGCATCATCTTCTCGAGTCTCATCACTACAGAACTTGCAAGATAATTTAGGAGGGGTTAAATGCAGGCAGTGTTCTATTCTGTTTTCCATCCAGGCTAATCTCCTCTCAAAATTCAATACACCCATGTGCATACATCTAATGTCAACCTGAGCTACTCTAGCACAAGCATGAAGCAATATGTAATAATCAGCATGGGCAACATAAGCTAATGCACCATGATCCCTCTTCCTAACATAATGAAGATAATCAAGTCTCTTGACCTTTACCCTTGGTGGAATGTAGAAGAACCGATTCTCTTCCATGGCTAATTTCAGCTGTCTAATGGTTTTGTCTTGGTAACTTTCTGAAGATGGGCGATTGCTAGGTCTCGTGGTGTCATCTGCTAATGAACTCTGTGAAGAAGCATCATCATCTGTGCTGATGAAAAGTCCTCTATTTGCATCAGAAGTTCCCCTATTAAGCCTTTTGTTGCCTATAAATGAATTCTTTGAACATCCATTAGCATTATCTGTAGGCCTCTTTTGGTAGAAAGCACCATCAGAGTGAAGCTCTGGCCTTTCCATTTGTTCACCCTCCTGACATCAATCAAAAATTCCATTAGATAAGATTTAAGGTAGAAGCATCAAATACAAGGACAGGCTCCTCGATCCGTAAAAATAACTTTATGATCCAAGTAAAAAATTGATGATGAAATTATATCATATGTTACCTTGTTCTTCTGATAAAAATCCCATAGCTCCTCCATAACTTTTCCTTCCTCGTAGTCCTCAAAAGACGGCTCCAGATCAGCAAATACAACATCTTTGCAATACTGGAGATAGGTGGGCAAGTCTTTGCAGAACTCTGTCCACACAAAAAGATTTAACACAAGGGTAAGCCAAAAAACCTTTCAAAGCATGTCACAATAAATAAAGCATTTTAAACAATTCTGTTAAATTGTCAGAACGCAATTAGGTACCATATGAGTCGGTGAAGTCATTGTATCTAGCATTGAGGTTTTGTAGAAGCTCCTTAGCATCAAAGTCAGACTTATCACCATCTGAGGCTTCTGCTCCCAATCTTGTATCTATATCATCCCCAGCACCAGGAGAAAAACCAGAACCATTTTCACCATCTTCGCTCATTCTGGAACCCCCTGTGTTTTCAGATCCACCTTGATCACTTGATGTTGAAGACTTATCTCGGTGATCAGTCAAGCTCTTCTCCCATTCTCCGAAACCATGTATATTATAAAGAATTCTTATTGCTACCATGAGTATTGACATAACACAGACACGAGTTGGAAGCCTCAACTCATTGGCTGACAACCATAGATCAGGAGGCATTGACCATTCCTGTATTCGGCATGCATGTGGAAATATCTTCTCTGCTGGTAGGCATAACTGATTGAGATAGCGGGAACAAATTGCGTAGAAGTTCACAGGCGGCAAATTCAGACCTATAGACATAGCAATGGATGCTGCCATAGCTTCTAACTTCTGTGAAGGAACTGCCTGAGAAGGCCTAAACATAAGATTGGAACTCAAAGGACAAGCAGCTGACGGTGGACCAATGTCCCTTTCGACGTCATGGAAAGCAGCAAAATATGGAAGCTTCCCTTCAACTGACCACTTGATTATGTCAGTAGGGAGGATAGGTTCCCTAGCAACATGACAAGCCAGGAAACAAACAGCTAAAGAACAAGACAATGGTATCTTTTTTCTCAGGGTCCTATACCATATCATCACTGCTCGTTTCCCATGCATATTGTGTGGTTCTGCACTAAACTTAGCACGAGGCCTAAAATCTTTTGGTTCTCCTGTGGCCAAATAGACAAAAGATTAAGATTCAGAATCAATTCAAGAGAATAGGGTAATTCAAACATGAGAAGCAAAATGTGTGAGCACTGTTAATTAAGAATTTCTACCAATTTCACAAACATTACAAAATAAAACTTATAAACATCTTCGAAGAGGCAGAACCATTTGAATATTCTGCTATGTTGTTAACTAGAATGCACACATGGGGAGGGTGGGATCCCACACCCAAGATCTCTACCATCTTATGGATCTTGCTTCTGTAACCTTTCATCATGCCAACATTAGACCTCATAATATCTATCGATTAACTTTCCCAGTTGCACGCAAGGAGCTGTTTTTGGGATTTTGAGGGGGCATACCTAATTTAGAAACCTCAAAGCCTAACAAAGAGTTCGTGAAGACTCTTGTTGTGTGTTCTTACTTGCGTTGTAAGTAGATGTTTCACCTAAATAGCTAGAGATGAAGGCCTTTCCTCCAAAATGCACATTTTCTCATACCAACACTATCCATACTTAGAGGTGAGAGAGAGAGAGAGAGAGAGAGAGAGAGAGATAATTTTCATAGTAAATCCAGCTAGCATGACTTTAATTGTCATTACTCAAGTTTACCAGAATTCTTCGTTACAATCAAAATGGCACAAATGCTAATGGCCATTAACTGAACTAGTGACTACCAAGTAGAGATAGTGGTCACCAAGCAAATAGTATAATTATCTCCACATTTCATATCCTCTGACCAGTTTGAACTTTTCTAATCATCTCCAGTGGGGAAGCCTATCTATGAGAGATTGAAATCCAACAACCATATCAACTTAGCTGCCGACAGGAAAGTTCTTTGAACATGGATTAAAAAAAAGAAGTATAAAACAAAAGGGTCTCTGGTGGAAAATTCATTTCGAATTCAAGCAAATTATTTACAGCAAGCTATCCATGCTCATATGACACTATTGATATGAAAAAATATCGAAAAGGACCGTCCAAATAAGCATATAAAAAGAAGGCAATTGGACCACTTCCATACTGAATTTCATACTTCTATTCAGTGCTTCCAACTAGATGCTGTGTCAACAGCCAATTGAATAAAACTAATCACTTCACTGCTTAGTAGAGTGAATATTTTTAGTTCTGCAATAGATAAGCAAATGGACATTAAGTTTTTCTGCACAACAATTCTCCACGAATACTATCCTTTTGCCAAATTTCAATTCTTAGCCAGCCTATGCTTTGCCACACCCCCTGGACCATTAAATTATATGAATAGTAAAGTTTCTGAGATTCGTACCCCGTACGAACCATTTATGCTCGAAAAATTACAATACAATGATAAAGCACAAGTCATTGATCATAGCTTGGAAGGCACAAATTCTTCAGGGCGTGATTAAAATACAGAAACAAAAAATCAGCGCACCTTGAATCTGCATTTCGGACTCATGAACCGTCTCATCCGCCCATTCATCCGAGAAAACCCGAGTGCTCGCAACGAACCTCAGCCAAATCGGCCCAGCAATCCCACAAATCAGCGGTGTTGCGCCGAACTCCCTCACGAGAGCCTCGCACTGGAGCTGCACCATCGTCTGCAGCCCCATCACATACCTGATCCTCACCTCATTGTAGTAGTCCTCATAGCCAAGCGATCTCACCCCGGCCGAGCCCGAATTCCCGAAGTCCTCGGGCCCCGTCGGCCCGATTCCATCATAAGCGACGTCTTCCTCCTTCTTGGGCGTCTTGGGATGCGGAGTTTGGGTTAGCCGGGACCAAAGCTGGGGCTGGGAGAGGTTGGGCTCGGGCTTGACGTCGGGGAGGTGGCGCTGGCGGCGGTGGCTAGCCTGGTAGAGGGCGCCGCGGGCATCGCCGCCCTTGTCGACGAAGTCCTCGTCGGCGACGCCGGTGTCGACGATGTCGTCTGCCTGGGAGCCGCAGTGGACGCAGTAGAAGAAGCCATCAGAGCCGTCGGCAAAGCCGAAGCCACCGCAACCGTGGCACATGATGTTGACCGTCTCGCCTTCTTCTTCCATGGGAGGAATCCGACTATGACCGCTCGCCGACTGAACGCGGGAAGGAGCCCAAGGCGATGACGGCGGGAACCAATGAGAAAAACAAGGGGTGAAGTGAAGGCATCATTGATTTTTTTTTCTTTTTATTTTTTATTTCCTTCTTAAAATTGGGTCTTCGCTTAATGGGCTTATTATAAATAAAAACCAGTAATGGGCTTGGATATTACAAGCCCTCGCATAATGGGCTTTTATTATAAATACAAGCCCGAAATCGAGCTCAGTAACTCTTGAAAAGTTTCATGTTTTCAAGAATAACATAATCAATTCGATAGTACAATAAAATAAATAATTCAGTCGTAAGTTTTTAATTTTTCTCATTTAGGATGAAAAGTATTGATGAGATATAATTAGAAGTACAATAAAACCAATTCTCATTTTCCTCGTCGTCCCAAGAGGACGAGACTTTCGATTCTCATATTCTAAATCAATAGTTTGGCTCGAGATTTTTATCCATCAATTTTAACAATACGAACATCCAATTTATTTCAAATTAAGTGATGTTTGGACAAATTCGAGGTCGGAGGATGGAGTTGAGCATTCTGCTTTGTCAAAACCATATAAGCGAACAACATGTGGATGAATTCACGGATGATTTCGATTGGCCCAACTCGATCTCGAACAGAGGGAGGAGAATCGCGGCACGATCTAGAAAGTTGATCTTTCCAAATCCAACTCCTGTCCACGCACACTCACACGACTTGAGTGCGGACCGCGAGGTCGACCCGAGTTTCGGTTTTGGATTCCACAAAACGTGCGAGCGCCAAAAGGCGGGGTTTGAGGTTGACCCGCCCGTCGTATGCGGAGCTGATGGAGACGTCTTTTCCGTCCCAAAATTTGGAGCGCTCGCAACGTGTTTGTGTCTATGTCTCACTCAAACTCCCAAAGTCCGAAGAGGCTAAGAAACTTGTGAATATAAAATAAGGAGGGACGGCGTCGGCAACATGGAATGCGCCCCTACCGATCTTCCTGTCCTTTCACCCACGTCACGCCCTGAAAGCTTATAAAATAGCCTTCCTTAGACAGTCCAGTCGTCTCCCTTCTCCCACTCGTCACGGCACGATTTTGGCCGACCGCGAGAGCTTGGAACATCTAATCGGATTCCGGCCGGAGGAGAAAGTTCGATGTACTGATGCGATATTGCATCAATCAAGTGTCACATATGAAGGAAATGATTAGTAATTGATTAAGTTAAAAATATGAGAATGACATTGTCTAATGAGTCAAATTTCATAAATTATTAACATCGCTTTTTTAATATGTAAAAATAAATCGATACAAAAGTCTCATATCATATCTTTGCCAATGACAACATCGGAGATGTGAAAATCAAATAAAGAGGAAATATTCAGGTTATTCAAATAAGAAATTCTAGACTTGAGATCATCAACTGTCGTAGAAGGTCGGTCGTCCTTGATGTCGATCAAATTTGAGCCCTTGAACCAGAACCCGAACTCCATCGTCCTCAAGATCGTGAAGATCGTGCGATTGAAGAAGCGATAGTGAAGGGATGATGAGAAAATAGAGAGGTGGATTTGTTAAGGGCGTGTCTTTAGTTTTGGATTTTTCGCACCTGAAAATCAGTTTGGAATAAATGCGCTATAGATACATTGGTTGGCAATTTCCGATGACAATCTCCCATTGGACTTGACATTTCGTGTCCTAATACAACGCGATCGATCCATCATAAGGAAGATTACCATTCCACATGGGATATTTTCCATCTTGTGGTGGAAACATATGCAAAATGTCATATTTGCGATCAGTATCATATTTTCCCATCATTACTCGGGACGATTCGCGACCGCACCAATCTTTTCAATCTCAATGCGATGGCAAATCACGTCCGGGCAAGCACCCTCCATCATGTCTTGATCCTGATATTAAGCCCACATTCGGTGGCCTTAAATTGACGCGCACCAACAAATATTCGACGGGAAGATAGAATTATTTCGAGGCTGCATCACGACCCGAACAAAGAGAGCAGAGAAAACCTCGTCAGATGAGGCCCGAACAACCCCATTTGTTTTCTCAACACTCCAAATCAGATGATTAGGTGAAGGCTCCCCCGCATGATCCATGACGTGTGGTTAATCATGGACTGAGGACTAAAGGATCCATCGCACGCACGAGGGCGCATCTTCTTCTGCAGAAATTAATTTAAGTACTGGGGCGGGTACGTATGTTAGTTTAAGTATGGTTGGGTGATGGACACAAAGGGTGCCCGCCCATACCGAAAGTATGGCGGTCCAAGTGATTCAGTGGGATGTGGACGGTAGCCCCATAAACAAAGTCAACTCCCCAGCATCAAACCCATCCTACCCGCGATTCAAGTATAGACAATCGGGTTGTACTTTGAGTTGGAATTTTCACTTATTGTGCTAAGTCCATCCATTCGATCGAGTCAGAGACGAATTATCTACATTTGAATTATAGAATTTTTGAAGAGCTACTTTTTTGTGACGATATAATCTCGCGAGAAAAATCAATTTTCAGGCATCAAACCCATCCTCCCGACTTGTGATTCGTACCCAACCGAAGCACATTTCTTAATAGATAAAATCCTATGTTGTACTTTGAATTGAATTCTCACTTGTCATACTAAGTCCATCCATTTGATCGAGTCAGAGCCAGATCATCCACGACTGAATTAGAAAATTCGAGGTTGAGCCACTTCATGTTGTGATGTAGTCTCAAGAAGGCCAAAAAAGTCAAGCACGAATAGAATTCGAGCTTTATGAAAATACGAGGTCTCATCACTTGCTCGGTCGCTCAACTAAATTACACCTTGGAATAAAATCTAACGTAATGCATCAACAGTTTCATCAGAGTCAGGCATAGAAGCAAGTAAAATTTTACTCACCGTGGAGCCTAGAATTTTGTTGATCATGTATAGATCTAGAACAGTGTTTAAGTCTTGTTACCAGTGGAATTCCACCAAATCATACTTGCCTGCGAAAAAGAGCCTAAACCACGAACTGGGTCGACTCTTTCCATCAAAAGACCGCGAGAATCGGTCGCTTCGCCACTAAATCTGTTCTGGCCTGTGACGGCATCGTGCACTTTGCCTCCTGCTCCTCCTTGTGTACCGAGAACACTCATGAGATGATTGAAATAATAATTCTGATCAAATGCGTAATCTCGTTTTTATATTTTTAATTTATTTAAATATGTTTCTTAACTTTAGCTCAATCCCTAGTGCCGTTTATGTACTTTGATAGATGTTCGACTTCATCTCTAAACTATATGGGAATTTACCCTACGTTATTCTCCCATTGATTCATGTAATTTGCTCATTTGATATATAATCCAATAAGTCTGAATGGTGAAGAGGAACATAACATTTTACGTATCGAAATTTATTTTTTCAAATTCGAAAGAATCAAAAGAATTAAAAAAGGGATCATAATATTCTAATTTGAGTCGATTCTTTTTCATGAATAGCCTATCCGTAATTTTTCTTTTATCCACAAGAGAATCAATAAATCCGAATAAACGAAAGAATAACAATGGCCGCATATCAAGAGTTCATAAATCTTGTCGTGCAAGTTAAATATTTTTAAAAAATGACATGATGTATCGAATTTAAGTTTATTGGTCATCCCTACCGTTATTTTGAAAGTGTTGTACGGTTGCAATTCAACCGACGCCATAAAATAAAATGAAGCGTGGAGCACAGAACACCGACCAGGTCACAAGCAAAGTGCAAATCGCGCTAACCCCCAACCAAAACCAAAACCAAAACGGAGTGCGACTGCGACCGATATCTCTTACGCTCCGTCGTCCCCATTGCCGAAACGTGTCGCTTTCAATCGAATCTCTCCAGGACCCCCCGGAAAAGAAAAAAATCCCATATTCTTCCTTTCTTTTTAACTTGGAAAGGAACCACGGAGGAGAAATATTTGAGGCAAATCTCCTGTTGGAAACGCAAAGCCAAGCGACCCCAATGAGAAAGAAAGAAAAGCAGAGGGTCCGCATGTATATATTCTTGTTCCTGTGAACGGTTTGGGAGCCGAATGTTCTCCCTTCCTCCTCCCACAGTGTCGTCGAGTTGGTTTCAAATTCTCTGCATAAATTTCGCTGTCTGCAAGTGGAGAGTCCACTTCGTTCCGTGGAATAAGTAAATGAATAGTAATGGAGAAAGAAACAAGGGGGCTTGAGGGTCACTCTTAACTTTGCTTGCGATGGGGAGAAAAAAACATGAGAAGAACAAACGCAGAGGTTGATTGAATTGATGGGTACCCGAGAGTTGTTTTTCTTGAAAGCCCATCTTGATTTGGTTGGTAAAGGTTTGCTGAACCGGTTCCTGCACGGAAACATGTCTCGGCTCGTGGCCTCTTTCTGGGTTTTCTTCTGCAACTTCTTGTTCTTCGTCTTTGGATCAGCGGCCGAATACATCGCCAGGTTTGCCATGAGAAGAAGCCGGTTCGTTTTTTTTTGGTGAATTCTCGACGTAAGTATTGGTTGAGATCATTTGTGTTCCATTTTGGCTTTTTTTTGTGTGTGTAGGTTTCGAGCAGCTGAAGAATCCGACAAGAACGTAGAAAGTTCCTGTTTTGCTGATTCACATGAAGACGATGGGATGGATTCGGAGGGCAGAGAGATTGAAAACAGAGGACGCAGTGAAGATGTTACTGGAAGTGATGGAGTCAGACAGGCCTCTGTTCTTGTGGAAACTGCATCGAGCAAGTATCAGTTCTGCACCGGGAGAGACATCAGTGGTTTTGTGGAGCAACCAAAATTCATGAGCTTCACTGTCCAAGAGGTGTTTGTGGATTCAAGCCATGATTACTCAATCCATAGTAAAGATATCAACGCGGGGCATCGTGTCGGCAAAGAGTTTGGTGAAGAGAAGAATGAAGCTCAAGAGCAAATAGAGGATTCTCTTGAGAAAGATGGCTCTGTTCAAAGCATTGCAATGGATGATGCCCTTGACAACAAAGTAAGGAAACGACTGATGGATCATCAGCTTACTGAAAAGGCAGAAATTCTTGAATCAGAAGATGATGACTTTTTGGATGACGATGCTTTTCTTGATGAAGAGGAAATGATTTTGGATGATCTCTCGTCTCAAGCTGATCAAGTTGGTCCGGAGTTGGAATCGGTTTGCTCAAATGATGGAATTGTTTTCGGGGCTGATTCAGCCATTACTTTCGATGCGTATGAACAACAGCACCTGGAAAATTGCACGGTGGACGCTGCCATAGACTGGAACGGCGATGAAAGAATTCCAATTTCACAAGAAGATGAAATGCTCAGTGAAACTACATTAGACCCAGAAGCAGCCTTCGTTGCAGATCAACCTAGTGATAGTGAATCGGAATTTGATGAGGACTACATAGAAGTCCAGTTGCAGAAAAGGAATCTCTCCAACACAAATGGGCCGTCCTGGAAAAATTCAGTCAAGGACAATCGTGAAGGGGAGAATCCGGCATCCGACATGGAAGCAATGCCGGCTAATTCAGAAAATCCCCAGGAACTTGGTCATTTCCAAGAGAATTCATCAGCATCAGATTCTGATGATAATTGGGACTGGGAGCATGATGACATAGTAGAGCAGCTCAAGATGGAGCTTAAGAATGTGAGGACCGGAGGACTTCCCACGATCTTAGAAGAATCTGAAACGGACTCTCCAACGATGGTGGGCAACGTCGATCTCAAGCTGAAGCCGCTGAAGATCGATCAGAAGCTTGAGCACAAAGATCTTCTTCATGAGATTCAGAAAATGTACAAAAGCTATGCCGAGAAGATGCGGAAATTGGACATCTTGAACTACCAGACTCTGCATGCTATCGGTAAGTTACACGCCAAAATCTTAATCCTTTCCCTCTCATTTTGCTACAATTCTCATTTACATAGCAAACAGAACGATTTAGAGCAAATATTAGCTGCAGTCACCTTGATTAACAGGTGCATAATACTGAAGGATCTTTATCCTTTCATTCTGATCTTTGTACAATTTGTCGTTGACATTGTAGACATGTACGGAGCAGAAGTAAATTTGATTAATCAGTGCATTACAAGGATGAATTTTGATTGCTATGTCTGCAGTTCCTGATTTTCTATTCTTGGGAATCTGTCTGACAATAATGAGGAGCTAATAATGGATGACTTTTGTCACTGGTGGGGTTTGATGACTTCTTTTGACTCCACAATGATCGCCTTTTTTTTTTTTTTAATTTGAAGTGTGAAAGTGGCGACTCTCTTAGTATAGACAATTTAATTTTGATAAAGTAGGAGCTGAGCAGACCAAAGACGTGCAATCCCTGTGAGGAAGATCTTTTGAAAGAAGCATGGTGGACGGTGGGTCTCCATCCCCTGTTTTGAAATCTTTATTCCATTTTTGAGTTCTTTCAAATCAACCGATGTTCGTGTAAAGCGGCTTCATTTGCTGTCCACTCCTTGAACCAGAAAAGCCGCCAATTAGCTAAATGTCCTTGCCACTCTTGTCTCAAAATTTTCTTTTTGCTTCTTTATCCTCCATTAATTTCTCATGTGAATAGGACAGGTAACTGGTACACCAAAGAATTTGTGACAGTTCCTCTAATGACCCTTTTGATTCACTCGAGTTTCTCTGCTTATGCACCAACTCGTATAGTGACCTTAATCCTGTTGACAGACACATTCCTCCTAATTAATATTGCTTGGCTGCAATCTCGACAAAAGGCTTTTACTAGTTTCTGGATTTAGCTAGACCGTGTCATGATCATGTGCAGGGCTACTCCAACTGAAAGACCCGCTCAACTCGAATACGAACCGTAAAGTTCTCTTGCAGAGCTGGACGAACAGATTGAGGAGGCCCAAGATTGATTCCGTGGCGGAGTCCAAGGTCGCGTTGCAGGGTGACCTCGAAATGGTATATGTAGGGCACGCTTGCCTCTCGTGGGAGATTCTTCGGTGGCAGTATGGGAAGGCCCGGGAGATGAGAGAGTTTGATAAGGGAGGGTTTCACCATTACAATCAAGTAGCTGGCGAGTTCCAGCTGCTTCGAGTGCTTCTCCAGAGATTTATAGAGGACGAGCCATTTCAAGGGCCGAGGATCGAGTATTACGTCAAGAACAGATGCGTCCTGCGTGGCCTCCTCCAGGTGCCGGCCATAAGAGGTAAATTAGAGGACGTCTTCCAAACAAAACTGAACTGTTGATGCATGAATGCTGAGCTCAAATTCTTTTGTGAGCTTGGTTAGGTTTATCAATTGGAGAAACTGACGATAAATTGGAGCAAATCAGGTTCCAGAACTGGCTAAAACCAGCTAAACCGCATTCCATTTGGTTAAAAAAGATTTAATTTTCATTGCCTACATGTTATAAACCAAATCAAGTCAAAGCACATTCAAGGGAAACGAAAATTGCAGGGAAACAAGAATTTGCAGATAAGTAACTATTAAACTATTGCAATATGCAGACGACAGCTCCAGGGACAACAAGGGGAAAGCGGCTGAGGACGCTACCTCAATCGAGACACTGGTGGAGATCATAGAGGAATCTATGCGAGTTTTTTGGGACTTTATCCGTGCCGATAGACACGAACCTAACAGAGGTTTAAAGCACAGTCAGCTCGACCAACAAGACTCGGCAGATTCGGCATTCGTGACAGCACTCAGGACTCAACTTCAAAAGGTCTGTTGTATTCTGCTCACACGGGCATTCCGTATGCTTCACGTACTTTTCAAGCTATCAATTCAGCCGATCGAATCTCTTTTGCTTGCAGGATGAAAGAAGGCTCAAGGACATAGTGAAAAGCGGAAACTGCATAGTGAAGAGGTTCCAAAAGCCTCGGGACCGGCTGGATCCCGCGGTTCTGTTCGCTCAGGTCGAACTGAGGTTGGTCTCGAGAGTTCTGACCATGCGGAAAGTCGGGGGAGATCAGTTAGCATGGTGCCGCAATAAGTTGGACAGGATCAAAATCGATGGCAGGAAGATCCACGCGGAACCGTCTTTTTTGCTCTTCCCTTGTTGAGAGAGAGGAGGGAGAGGTTTTTGCCGCGGAGATCTCGGGTCGCGAGCGGCGACATTATACGGAAAACAGGATTAGGAACATAGGGTGAGACTAGATTGCTGTGTTGCCGGTAGCTATTCTGTTTACCATCAGGATGTATTTTGTACGGTCCCTGTGGTGTGCACACATGCATCTTTCTCACGCTCTCGTGTAATAGTTGTGATGGATGTAAGATATATACAATAAGATGCCAAATCCAGAATCGAAAGCTGGAAGAGAAAGGGCGGTGCTGTCATGAGACTTTCCTCTTGTCCTCTGCATTTCTGTGTCGTGCTCGGTCATCTTCTCGTTGCCGTATTCAGAATTGTCATCCCTTGTCGCCCTTCGGAAAAGAAAGACGAAAAATTAATGGAAGAATTGGTAGCAAAGAGACCCTTTTCACCTCGCGACTCGCTCTTCGTGAAAAGAGAATTCGGTCAAGAGGGAATTCTCTGGATGAGCTAAGTAATGTTATTTACTAGTTGTTGAAACAAAAACTGTTATTGTATTTCCATTAAGCTTAGGTGGGTATTTATATACACAATAGTACATTCTAGAAGATTTACATAAAATATAAAACTTCTAAAGATAAAAGATTTTAAATCTGACAACCTAATATATGGCTGATATTCTAAAGATAAGATTGTAAATCTTCCATATCGGATAGCCATATATTTGGTTGATACACCCCCTCAAGTGGAAGAGTCGAGACGGCGAATCTTCAACTTGTCACGTAAAAAAGCAAAACGTGCTTTAGGAAGAGCTTTGGTGAGAGCATCAGCTAATTGATCAGCAGTGGAGATATACTGCACACTGAGTCGGCATTGGGCGACACGATCACGGACAAAGTGGAAGTCAATTTCAATATGTTTGGTGCGAGCATGGAAAACTGGATTCGCAGATAAATACGTTGCACCGATATTATCACACCAAAGGATGGGAGGACCTTGAAGAGGAAACCCAAGCTCTTGAAATAGTGATTCGAGCCAAATGAGTTCAGCGGTAGCATCAGCAAGAGCTTTATACTCAGACTCAGAGATCTGTAACTTTTGGAAGGCCTTAATACTCTCATGACTGAGGAGAAGACCTTGCAGATCCGTAAACGAGATTGGTTCAGAACGGCCAAGTAATGTAGGAACAATGTCTTGAAGGTCAGATCGGAGACCACGAAAAATGTGGACATTGAAATCCTCCAATTCAAGAGGCTTGCCGGCAGCACCCATCTCATCGGCAATGAATTTAGCACGTTGAAGGAAATCAGTAACTGATTCATCGTGCTTTTGTTGCAAACGTTGAAGACTAAGATGAAGGGAGAGCATTCGAGTAGCGGAAGCTGAGCCAAAAGAGGTATTAAGAGCATCCCATATAGCTTTGCTAGTTGGTTTACCAATGATCAGAGGTAAAACTGATTCTGAGAGTGATGCAATTAAAAGACTCGTGATAGAAGCATCTTGTTGTTGCCAGAGAGTTGCTTGAGTTGCATCAGAGGGACAAGTTGTGGTTCCATCGACATGACCACCATAGAGGTTTTGTCCCTTAAGAAATGGAATAACCTGTGCTTTCCATAGCAAGTAATTGGATGTTGTGAAACGTAAAGAAAGGAAGTGGTGAGCAGAGCCGAATGGAGGAAGTGTAGAAGAAGGATTGGTAATGGGAGTCATGGCAGTAGTGGCGGCGGGATTTTCCTCAGCCATATCGATTGGAAGGAGGAAAAAAAAAAGATAGAAGAAAGTTAGATTCGAAAAGAGGCGTTAGCCTTAGATGTCTCTTATATCATGTTGAAACAGAAATTGTTATTGTATTTCCATTAAACCTAGGTGGGTATTTATATACCCAATAGTACATTCTAGAAGATTTACAT
The DNA here is from genome assembly GCA_019926035.1 of Melaleuca alternifolia. Classification (NCBI taxonomy): domain Eukaryota; kingdom Viridiplantae; phylum Streptophyta; class Magnoliopsida; order Myrtales; family Myrtaceae; genus Melaleuca; species Melaleuca alternifolia. The sequence goes on along the minus strand of JAGKPW010002266.1, from coordinate 3,944,107 downwards.
AAAATATAAAACTTCTAAAGATAAAATTTTCTAAATTTGACAACCCAATATATGGCTGATATTCTAAAGATAAGATTGTAAATCTTCCATATCGGATAGCCATATATTTGGTTGATACTAGTAAAATCAATTTCTGACCGACCCTTATGAGATTGCTTGAGTGGTCAAAAATGTATTTTGAATGCGACAGATTTCACGTCTAAATCTTAGTTTCTTCACTCGAGGTAAGCTTCACACCTCGTGCGCCATTCCTTAAAATCCATAGAAATTAGGGAAGCTAGAGATTCTAACACTCCACGTAATGAAAAGAGAAACGATTCATATATTGCAAATTAAGGCATGATCACAAATAATCCAGGCTCGTTATGGGTTGGAGTTCTATAAAGAGATTACTTTTTTTTACGTCAGTTTTCTTTTAAATATAAAAATAAGCGAGAAGATTGACTCTATAACAGCCATAAAAAATTATATCCATCAAATTAATCGTTCGTAGTTTACTTACATTTCCAACTAAATTTATGTGCTTTTACATTAATTAGTAATTTTAAGCTTCGTTTATTAATCTCAATCCTAATTTAATTTGAATATATGTTTTTTTTTCATTTTAAATGATTTAAAAGCAATCAGGCACGCGCATGAGCAATTCTAGGATTCTTAAAGGTCCATGAAATGGGCCGGGTTCAGGCCCAGTGAACTGAATCCATCTAGTAGACCAACGCCGGCCCATGTCATCCACCAGCGCATCGCCGTCAGAGTGAAAGACGTGGAGATCATTCTCAGCCGTCGGATCTAGGGTGGTGTCCATCCCTCGTCACCAAGCGAGAGGCTCTCTCATATATCTGCAAACCCTAGCACACATCGCGACCCCTCTCCGCTGCGACTGGAAGCCGAACTCTCTGCAAAACCCTAAAGGTAATAAAGGAGGAAAAAGGAAAAAAATGGTGCAGCGTCTCACGTATCGGAAGCGGCACAGCTATGCCACCAAGTCGAACCAGCACAGGGTCGTCAAAACCCCGGGTAATCTCCTTCATCTCCTCTCCTTCTCTTTTTGTTTTCTTCTGCGTTGAATCGTCTTGCGCCGCCAGTTTGATTCGTTCGGGGCTGTGAGTTTGAATCGGGTTGCTTGTGATCTTGGGGATGTAGGTGGGAAGCTAGTGTATCAGACCACCAAGAAGAGAGCCAGTGGCCCCAAATGTCCTGTTACTGGCAAGAGGATTCAAGGGGTACCCTTTCTCTCCCCTTCCTCTCCTTTAACTGATTAGTTTATTGTTGAATTAGCTGCGAACAGTGTGTATGTAGGGAGATTTTGTGTTATGGTACTATAATGGGGATGATTGTTTCGGATGATTGCGGTGCACTTGCTGTCGCTGTCGGATCAAATTGATAATCTTGCGAGGTGTTTCTTCGTGTATTCGGTCTCGACTTAGGGACATTGTTATTGCTATTCGGGAGTGTTGTGCTGGTTGAGGGCACAGTTTTTAGTGTGCATTTAGAGGTTTGTTCGAACTTGGACTTTACTCAGTGTGGTGTTGGGATTACCGAGATTGCGGAAGCTGCCTTTTGACTAGTAAGAGGTGTGTATACGATGAGGAATATGTGCACAGCTGGATGAGGCTGTTGATTATAAGTGCTCAACACGGTCCTGAATTGTTTCCTTCCCTACAAGCGGTGGGTATTGCTAGCAACAGCTTTATGCTCTGTAAATGGTTGACAATGTTTTACCTGATACCATAATTCACAGGTTGTACTCGATCTAGATCCTTGTCAATGAGAGTGCAGCTGCTGCTTTTAGAAATTCATTCCTTCGAATTGCATCTGTCATTGTCTCATTTCTTGCTTTCTTTTCAGTTTTGTGTTTTGTAAATGCTGTCGATGATTTGTTCAGATAGTTGTCATGTGTTGAAGTCACCATTGTTGCATTCCTGATAGGCCTTGGTCGTTTGTGCAGATTCCTCATTTGAGACCAGCTGAATACAAGAGGTCGAGATTATCGAGAAATCGCCGTACTGTGAACCGTGCCTATGGTGGTGTATTGTCAGGAGGAGCTGTTCGTGAGAGGTCTTTAGTCTAACCATATATCTGTGGATCTTCTTTTCTTTTGAAATTATCTTTCATGCTATGCTTAGGAATGCTCAACCTGAGTTTGAATGGTATTTTCCAGGATTATCCGGGCCTTTTTGGTGGAGGAGCAAAAGATCGTGAAGAAGGTGTTGAAGATTCAGAAGGCTAAGGAAAAGCTAGCCTCCAAGAGCTGAGATTTGTAAAACCACCGTGAGTTTGGCGCTTTGAGAGTAATTTTGGCTATGAATTCTTGGTAGTAATATGAGTTGCTGGGTTCAAATTTGCTTCTTGGGCTTCTTGGAACATCATATGTAGCGCACCTTTCATCACTTTGTCGACAAGTCAACTACTTAAATTTTGTCTTTTCCATTTGGATGCTTGCTGATGGTACTGAAAACATCATTTATGATATTCATGATGTAATATTAGATCCATGATTTGACATATTGGTTCCGTATGAGCTTGGATGTTCTTGAGGGTATATTCCAGTTCATTTGTGCAATCTGTTCATTGTTCATAATCTATTATCAACTAAGGAGAATGCATAGCCTCATCGTAAAGTCCATTAGAACTTTGGTTTTGGCGGCGCTTAGATAGAATCTGGTTATTAGTTCAACTTTCTGTTCTTAGACTCAATCCTGAGTACATCAATTTGTACTTGAAAAAACTGTTAATTATTTTGAGAAGTAAAAGTATGCTGCATGACTCATTTTTCCATTATGTAATGGAGTGTTTTACATCAGAAGAAGCTGATGTTATGCATTTCCAGGCCGAAAGGAAGATGATTTTCACTGATTGAGTTTAATGTTTCATCACAATGTCATTTGGATAGGAATAAGTGAAGAGTGGCAATCGTGAGATAGATTTTGTGCATTTCGCATGAAACGGCTGTCAATGTGTGGAAAGTCGAATATTGTCTTGTTCTTGTGGAAATAATGAATTTGCTGAAATATAGTAACAAGAGGAAGGTTGGGGACTACTCGAAATCTTTCTGCTTGGTAATAGTATCGTCTGCAGAAGATGCAAGGTAGATCTCAGGAAATAAGGTGCAATCGTGGGAGCGATGTGTGTTTTATTCAACTATTTTACAATAAATAGCGCAACGCCTGTGCTAATTGCTATGGCCACGATATAGTATAATCATGGGAAACAATACACAAATTATGCTGTGTAGACTTGCAGTCTAGACCTTTGGAGTTCGGAAGAACTTGGCCTTGATGTTGGCAACCAGCTCGTCATGAGGTGGGAGATTCTCTCTCATCAAAGGGTGTGCCTTCAATTCATCCACCCAAGAGAAGAACAATGCATTCCGTGCTCGGTTGATGGTCTTGCCAATGGCCTCTTCGAAGGCTTGGTAGTTGGAAGCATTTGTACCGACCACTATGCCCAAAAGGTTCAAGTTCTCACCATTGAAAAATGGAGATTTTGTAGGAAAGTCCCTCTGAATGCCCTCCTCGAACACCCTCAGCAGTTCAACTAGGTCTTCTCGAGCCTTATCTTGATCCTTCCCTCTGGTCTTGAGGATGAGGTAGGACGCCTGCTTGACCTTTTACACCAAAATATCGGACTGTTAGGACTCGAGCGAAGCGATTGCTTGCCTCTTCCTACTTCTCGCATAAACCATGGTTATTGTGTTTCTGAGTTATGTGTTTAGGGAGTAAAGTTCCAGTACTTTTAGTTATAATCATTAGAGTTTGTGTTTTCTGTTGGCAATTGCCCAATTTAGCCTATAGAAGGAGACTACCGTCAATACCTTCTGATCGTAGAAGTCAGCCCAAAAGCGGATCTGTGACCTGTTGTAAGGATCATCGGGAAGGAGTCTGGGGGCGTGGCTCCAGTACTCGTCGATGTATTCGAGGACAAGAAGCGACTCACAGATCGGATGGCCATTGTGCAGGAGCACTGGCACTTTCTGGTGGACGGGGTTGGAGCGGAGCAGCAAGTCGCTCTTGTTTGTCAAGTCTTCCTCTACGTACGCGAAAGGAATGCCCTTGAGTTTAAGGGCGAGCTCAACCCTCTTGCAGTAGGAACTACCGAACATCCCTAGAAGTACAACCTCGCTGTTTTCACCCATGTCTCTCTCTCTCTCTCTCTCTCTCTCTCTCTCTCTCTCTCTCTCTCTATCGGTATGTTATGTCTAATGCAAATGCAGCAACTTATAGTCTGCCTTTCAATGTAAACACCAGGTGATCCAAATTTGATTTGGTCGAAAGCTCCACAGTGATGGTGGGATATTATAAAGACTATTCCGGTTAAAAAACTGTAGACGGTGGGGAAAACTGACCAGAGATCTTAAAAAGATATTGTGCTCAAGACTTTTCCATTCGGTTGGTAAAGAATTTGATTGAAGGTAAATAATATATAGTGGCTTGTAGAGCAAGTTGAGGACCAAAGACTTTGCTCGTTGTGGTAGAGTAATTGGACTGGAGGAGATTGCCTCGCAAGGAAAACTCATCTGCACCTCGGCCCGTTAAATAATGAAGGTAGGGTTGGCGAGCTTTCATGTGCACTTTCCGTTCACCTGTATTTGGACTTTGTCTTAATTGAGTACACAAGCACAACACAAATCTCCAAATTCACTGAGATCTGTAAGTGACAAAAAGCCATGGATGAATGCCGCATCATCGAGGTTGCAGCAAAACCTTTCCCTTAATGATCGCATGATCACATAGGTGATGTGGAGTGGAACATGCCCTTGAAGAAGGTAGGACAATAAGTGAATGAAGCTATCGAGACTTCATATGGCAACTAACAAATACAATGCTGCCTTTGCAGAATCAGTTTGCAAGTCGGTTTTCCATTGTCAATGCGATAAATAAGACGCAAAACTATTGTCCCATTTCAATACGGGTTTCAGACTCCTAACGCTATATGTCGTCAAGAAACCTCTCATGTGCACCTACTAAAGAAATTACTCCATGCCGACGTGAAGCAACGCTCCATCAGAAGCGAGCTCGACGACCCCTGCCAATTCACGTTCAGATTCTTCTGTGTAAGCGTCTCTCTTCCATTCGCCCCCATCCTTTGTGCAGGCTCTGGTTGTAGGTTGACGAACGAGAAGGCGCAATCTCCGAACACGGATGAAGGTACGTCGAACACAGTGGAAGCGAGGTCAAGTGTTCCTTCGCTGGGTGCTGATGGCGATAATGACGAACGCGTCTCGTTGGAAGAGCACATCACCTCGTCCTTCAGACACGGGCTCGGAATGCGGTGATCTGACGGAGGAGCGGTGGCTGACGAGGGAGAGAGGCAGAGTGAATGCGAAAGGACTTTTTGAGTAGTGGACTTGGGCTTCTTGAATATCCTGCATATGGCCCATGAGTCCTGCAGAGGTCCCAGAATTAATTGAATTAACGAAAACCGAGTTTATGGCCGTATTCATGGGCCACTAATGAAAACTGACCTGAGTTTGCTAACTTCATCTACTAATGTGCTATTGTGTTGAATTGGATTTTATTTTACTTTTCCACTTTACTTCTTCCTTTCAAAACTTCAAAAATGGAAAAAGTTATTCCATAGAGTTGATTTTTTTAAGAGACATCATACTCAACGATTTTAGTCTGTACGTTTAAAGTGCACGAAGAACAAGGTTTCAAAGAAGAACAGTCACTCTAAAATAAATCGCGATAAGGAACTCGATAATATGCTCAAATTTGAGATCATTATATTGTTTTTTGTTTTGTTTCTGTTCGCAACAAGGAACTAGAAACTGTGTATATTTATCTATCAAACATGATACTAATTCGCAAGAAAATTATCTGAGAAACAAGCGTGACAATACCGTACCACATTCTTGCATGTGGGGGAAAATAAGAAAAGAAAGTAGTTTCCATCAATATATCTCAGAAAAGGAGAGAAGACGATGAACCCAATAATAAACCCTAAAAAAGAGAAGAGAGAGAGAGAGAGTACTTACATGGGTGGGAAGGCTCTTCTTTAATGGAAGTGGTGATGCAGCTAAATCAGAGAGAGAAGGCAGCCGAAACTCGTGCATCATCCAGTCAGTCTTCACCCCTTTCCCTGCTCTGCCTTTGTAGAACACGAGTGATTTCTTCAACCCAATAATGTTATTGCCGCACTTGATGCTACTGACATCGACATCGTTATTGAGTTGATGAGATGAGGAATAAATGGGTCGATCAGTGCCCGTGGCTTTCCAAAAGCCACCTCTGGTCACTCTGTTGGGCCTCGCGCTGTTTCGGTATTTCCTGTCCCTTGGGCAGTAGAAGTACCACTCCTTTTCCCCAAGAGTCGTCGCCATCCCTATATGAAACCACATGAAAATTGCAAAGGGAATCATATTCCAATCTAGTCATCCCAAAGTTAAGCACGCATTGAGTGTTGAGATGCAAAAAGCAATGACTCCTCAACGTGTTCGGGAAGGCGTGAACGTAAATTTCTTCGAGTAGAAACTCGAGATCATGCGCATATGAACCAGACAAAAGCGAAACCCATGCCTCTTAAACCTTGACCATCTTGTCTGTAAGGAGTTCACTGACATACTAAATCCAAGCATTCGCCCATGCATGCAAATGATCAAACTCATCTTACTTGGGAGATCCCATGGATCATATTTGTAGATATCAAGTTGCTTGATTATCTCAACACAGATGGCTTGCTTTTGAATCTTCCTCTTCAGGTAAAAACCCACAAGCTCCTCATCTGTGGGATGGAACCTAAACCCTGGCATTATCAACTCCTCCATCGTCTCACCTCCATTTCTCTCCTCCATCTTTTTCTCTCTTTAACTGACTCTCAAGAAGATATTAAAGCGGATGTAAAAACTGCAAGCTGCTGTTTTCAGAAAACCTAGAAGTTTTGTACGCAAAATGATGAACACTAACCAGTAGGTCAAGTTTTAAGAAGTGAAGCTTCCCCGATATGAAGTACAAATCTGAATAACGAGTAAATTTAACCCTCATTAATTTGTTCACTGACCGAGGACCGAAGGATGAGCCGCCAATCATGGTGGGGTGTGTGACTTTGAGAAGCAAATTGGGTTGCGAGGAACGTGGTGGATCCTCCGATTCCGTGAAGCTCTCAAGTGAGTAGGGAACTACTACCGAGAAAATTACTGTCTTGTAAAAGAATCGGAATTTTTATTTTTTCCCCCTATTTGGTGAGTAATTTATACATCAAAGAACATTTGATCTTCTCATAATTTTGTTGAAGACCATCTCATATAGCTTTTTCATAGATAAGCATTGCTCAAGATCCCTTTTAATTTAATGACAAATATGTCTTTTCAAAAAAAATTAAGGCACTATAGCTCAACAAGTCTTTTGAGGGTACAACCTTGTTGATTTTATCACGTTGAAGAAAAACAAAAGAGTGTATATAGTATCACACAAGTGAGTTTTTCGAGTTTTTACTTGAAAAAGACTAAGAAAGTATCTTCATCTCGTAATATCAAATTTTCACTTCTCTTATAACAAATATAGTGGCAGCTGACATGATTCTACATTAGAATTTAATCCATCCAGGAAATGAAGAGGACCATTAAATGTTGCCTTCCTCTTAATTAATTCGTCTGGCAAGGGCTTGTCCGGTCTGGTCCAACTTGAGGAATCTCAAGAACTGCAAGATCGAAGTCTCATGGGGATGAGGAAATGAAAGCTTGAAAAGAAAGCATGGTGTTCGAGACCAGCACCACTCACTGATTATTTTAGGGCTTTCGGGTCATGGGAATCAAGAAATGCAGTTTCTATTCCATTCCTCAAAGCTTCTATTCCACTAGACTGTCAGGTCTGAGAATGCATTTTAAATAGTCGAGGATACCATCAAATTGAGAGACCGTGCATTATATCTTGCTTGTGTTGGACTTCACTGCAAAGATTCGTTGACCTTAATGAATTGCATTAATAATTGCAACGAAGGTCGTCTTGGGTTTCCTCAAGGGAGCAAAGTCGGGCTGTTACCCTTTTCTTATCTAATATAAAGTTGTCGTTTTTCCCTTTCTTTTTTCACGATGAACATGAGAAGATCTTAATTTATGCAGAAGAGCATGTTCCAAATGTATTGACGGTAGTGGTCAAGAAAAAGAAGCCCATGTAATAAAACTGCCAAACAGGCTTAGTAACATTGAGATTTTTTTTTATTCTATTGCCACTCTCAAATCTTTTGGAAATTAGAGGAAAGAAGCGAAGACTGCATTTAGGCTTTAGCTACCGCTAATTTCCAAATTTTTCGACAGTTTTATTATTGTTCAAATCTGACTTCGTAAATCGTTATGAGCATTCCCAGCATTTCTGAATCCACGTTAGGTGCTTTTTGTTGAAGAGTAAGAACCATTCTCTAACTTGGTTGGCACCCTCAACTGGGCCAAGAGATATAGTTCAAAAAGAAGGTGTCAAGGAAGTTTCAAGAAAGGTTCGTACATTTTATACATAATTAGGATTGCTAAGTTAAGTAATGGAATGAATTACGTATGATATGCACTTGCTAGTTGCCAACCAGTATGAACAGGTGAAAGATCAGTAGGGATTTGTTCCGTGTATGATAAAAGCATAATGATCCAACGATATTTTCTAAGTTTTTGCCATAGAATTAGGCAAATGCTTTCCCCCGCAATGGGAAAATGCAGTTTCAGTTTCACTCCTTTGATCCAAGCTTCCAATCACGTGTAAGAAATCATGCATTATGTCTCGCTTGTGGTCAACTTGATTACAATGAGTACATTCACTGTCTCGTAAAATTTTGTGTGATTACTACCAACTGTTTTAAAAGCTTAAGCTCTAAAAAAAAGACGTGGTTTAATATTTAATTATTCTTTAGTTTGATCTTTTTGTCGAGTACTGAGTGTATTGGGGAGGCAAATGGGGCATAAAAGATTTGAACTTGGACCTTCAGCTCCGATATTGCAAGAGATTTGTGGAATTGCAGCCAAATGTGCTAAAAGTTTAAGATCACACGATAATCTAGTCTTTTTTTTATCTAGTATTAAGCGTGAAATATTGCAATAGAAAGAAAAATAGGGCCTGTAAAGATTTGAACTTAAATTCTTTTACTTTGATATTATATGAGATTTCGATGGTAACACTGTCAATTATTCTAAAAACTTAAATTTGAATACATGGTTTTATATTTAATTATTCTAACATGGCCTTGCAACAAATAGTAGCGATAGACATGGTTGGCTGCAAGTGTCACCGGCAAGTAAAGCACATATAATCACTGTCATGAGCTCACGAGCTGGTACAGGACACACAAATCAGTTCATGTTTACAGCACCAGATGAGTGTTCACCCAAAACACCCGAATGGCCTAAGCGCTTTGCTGCCGAGGAATCATCGAAACCTGCCTTTTAGCTCTTTGCATAAACTACCGAGTCTTTTTTCACAGCTAATCTGCTCACCGTTAGTTGGCTACAATGTCACCGTGCCCCACATATTGACTTGGTTTTTCACAGAAAGAAGGAAAAGAATAGGAGTTGCCGATGGTGCACTTGGAGGAAACGAAGCGAAAAAATTATATGGCTTCATGGTCTTGAGAAGAAAACTCTATCAACTCGCCTGGAACAACACCTTTATATCGTATCCTTGCAGCTATAGAAGAAGAACGAGTCAGGAAAACAGTAGCATGTTGAAGAAGATGAAACAGGCCAGTTATAACATCAGATCCTCAGCAAGCATATATGTGCAGTGCAAACATAAATGGTACAATGACTCCTGAGTTCCAGAGAGAATGAATCGTGATCGGTGTGATGAGGTTGCAAGTCTGAGCATAGGAAAATCCTAAAGCCGTCCCCGCCACACCATGAAGTACATAACTTAAGAGATCAAGATGAAGGAAACTAAGAAAAGTGATACTGATCATATTTGAATACCCATGACATCATTTCTTTTGACCATAGCGTAGAATATCAAATCACTACCAAGGACAAAGAGTTGAGGAAACTCTCCAAGAGTGCAGTGTGCAAGCGCAAACACAGCAGCACTTATTAGGATAGCCACTGGAGGAGGAAACATGTGGAAGAAGCGAGGGCAACTCCAAAGTTAAAATTACTTCCACATTAAAGAATGAATATCTTGTTTGATTAATTTTGCAATTGAAAAACCGAGCACAGGAAATGATCATGAGCTGGCAAGAGATGATGCATCTTTATGTAAAACCAGCCACAGGAGCGAGAAGAGAGGTTTAACCAAATAAGGATGAGCTGCTATTAGACAAACCAGATGAAAACACAAAAATGAGTCAATCAGAACTACGAGGAGACATGGCCGTTTCCACTTTGACACATAAGCAATCATTATTGAGCCTTTAATCACGTGAATGATGAGAAGTTTGAGAGATGATGGGACCATATAATTAAAAAGAAAAGGCAAGCTCTCTATTTTAGTCATAGCAAAGTCAAGCATGCATTGAACGTTGAGATGGAAACAGTGATTCTTTAACGAGTTCAGGAAAGAGTAAACTAAAAATGTCTTCAAGTAGAAACTAACAAAAGCACCCTCCATATGAACCAAACAAAATCACCCCTCATGTCTTTTTAACCTTGACCATGATGTTTTTTTATCTTTTAGTCTGTCTCTCATATCCAAGCATTCGCACTTGCATGCAAATGATCGAACTCATCTTACGCGAGATCTCATGGATCATATTAGTAGAAATCGAGTTGCTTGGCGATCTCAACACAAACGGCTTGCTTTTGAATCTTCCTCTTCAGGTAAAACCCCAGAAGCTCCTCATCTGTGGGATGGAACCTAAACCCCAGCATTGTCAATACCTCCAGGGTCTCACCTCCATCTTTCTCTCTCTTTAACTAACTCTGAAGAAGATATAAAGCAGATAAAAGAACATCAGGCTGCTCTTTTCGGAAATCCTAGAAGTTATGTGTACAAAATGATGAACACTAATCAATAGGTCAAGTTTTAAGAAGTGAAGCTTCACCTATATGAAGTACAAAATCTGAATAACTGAGTTTAACCCCATATTTTGTTCGCACACCGAGGACCGAAGGATGAGCCGCCATTTATGGTGTGGTGTGTGACTTTGAAGAGCAAAAATGTTTTTGCAAGGAACGTGGTGGATCCTCCGATTCCTTGAAGCTCTCATAGGGCAAAGCAAGTAAACAAGGAACTACTTCCAATAAAATTACTGTCTCGTAAAAGAAACTGAAGTTTCCTTCTGTTTTTTTTTTTTTTTTTTTGGGTGAGTGATTGATACATTAAAGAATATTAAATCTTCTCATAGCTTGATTGAAAATCATCTATAAGGAAATCTGTCCTTTATAAACGCAAATTAACTGAACAATTCTTTCGAGGGCATAGCATTGTTGATTTTGTCAAGTCGAAGAAAAGCAAATGAGTGTCCATAGCGTCGCCCACTATATGGTGATGAGGTTTTGAAGCAGATTGGTGATTTTTCGGCCCCCCAACCCACCCCCCCCCCCCCCCCCCAAAAAAAAAAAAAAATAGAGATGATATATTCGTCTTACATTATTAAATTGACACTTCTCTTACAAACAAATTTACTAGGTGCTGATATTATTCTACAGTCATATAAAATGGGCTAGGAAATGAAGAGGACCATTCAATGTTGCCTTCCTCTTAATTAATATCATTAGGCAAGGGCCTGCCTGGTCCGGTCCATAAGGAATCTCAAGAGCTGGAAGATCACAGTGTTATGGGGATAAGGAAACAAAAGCTTGAAAACAAAGCATAGTGTTCGAAAACCACTACCACTCCCTGATTATATTAAGGTTTTCGGGTCATGGGAATCAGGAAATGCAGTTTCTATTCCATTCCTCAAAGCTTCTATTCCACTAGACTTTCAGGTCTGAGAATGAATTGAAAATAGTCGGAGGACACCATCAAATTGAGAGACCGTGCATCATATCTTGCTTGTGTTGGACTTTACTACAAAGATTCGTTGACCTTAATGAATTGCGTTGATAATTGCAACGAAGGTCGTCTTGGGTTTCCTAAAGGGAGCAAAAAATAGTCGGGCTGTTCCCCTTTTCTTATCTAATATTAAGTTATCGTTCTTCCCTTTCTTTTTTCACGGGGAACATTAAAAGATATTAATTTATGCTGGAGAGTAGGTTCCAAATGTGCAGATAGTCAATGTCATGGCATAGTGGTCGAGAAAAAGAAGCCCATGTAATGAAACTGCCAGACAGGCCAAGCGAGGATATAGTGACATTGTGTTATATCCCTATTCCATCGCCACTCTCAAATCTTTGGTAAATTAGAGGGAAAAAAAATCCAAGATTGCATTTAGACTTCAGCTACTGATAATTTGCGAATTTCCAATGGTTTTTTATTGTACAAATCAACTTTGTAAATCCTTACGAGCATTCCTGGCATTTTCGAATTAAAGTTAGATGCTTTTTCTTGAAGAGTTGAAACCATTCTCTAACTTGGTTACCAACCTCAGCTTGGCCAAGAAATGGGGTTCCAAAAAGAAGGTATTAAGGGAGCTTCAAGAAAGGCTACTACATTTTTCTACATAACTCGGATTGCTAAGTTGAGTTATGCCAAGTAGATCTACAGAAATAAACACGTAGGTTAGCACTTGCCAGTTGCCAACTGGTACGAACAGGCGAAAGATGTTAAGAAACTTGTTTCTTGTACAGTAAAATCATTATATTCCAACGATGTTTCGTAAGTTTTTCCCCCAGAATTAGTATAAGTCTCTCGTGACCAGAAAACGCAGTTTTTAGTTTTACTCCTTTGATCGGAGCTTCTGATCCACTAAGTTCACCTCCTGCATATCCTCGTTTATTACAAGTGCATTCAGTTCACACACAATGAACAAATTGACAAAACATTTTCTAAAAAATTTTGTGCCGCTTACAAAAATAAATGAACGCGAAATAATTTTATTGCCCACAGAAATGTTAAGACAAAAAATTTTGTTGATAATAAAATATTTTCCATTAACTAATGAATGCAAGTGATAAAAAGGGAAAAATTCAAATAAGTGTCCAAAGGAGAGCCACTTTCTCAAAAAAGGGTTCAGAATAAATATTGCCTCAAAAAGAGACCTGAAATGTCCAAATTGTCTCAAATAAAGGCCTAAAGTGGCCAAATCATATTAAATAAATGTTTGAGTTTGCTAGCTAGCCAAATTGTGATTATTTTGGTCATTGAAGAGGGGTATTCTAGTAAAACCTACATGTAAAATAGAACTCTTAAATACAAAAGGCAAAAAAAAAAGCATATTAGTATTTCCCTTCCCCGTCCTCTTCTTATATCAAAAGGTATAATCCCCAAAACCAAAAATCCCCAAATACTTTGTTTCTTCTCTTCCTTGGTTTGTATGCTTTGTTTGTCTTTATTCATTTCTTTATTTGCCATGTTTCTTCATTTTCAACTAATATATCCTTGCTAAATGAAAATCTTTGCTTGCTATGTTTCTTCCCATTGCAACTTTGTTTACATAGGTTTCTTCTTTTTTATTTGTACTGTAGCCGATTTTTCATTCATCCAAGAGGAGGCTCGTGAAGCAACATGAAAATGTAAACAAAAATCTGTTTTTGCTATGTTTCTTCCTATTGCAACTTTGTTTACATAGGTTTCTTCTTTTTTGTTTGCACTGTAGCCGATTTTTCTTTCATCCAAGAGGAGATTCGTGAAGCAACATGAAAATGAAGTGTGGACATGTCGTGGAATGCCATACCAATGGGAATGATGGTAAGATAAATATTTTTTCTCCTTTTATGGTGTTGATTTAGCCATTTTGATTAGACTTTAAGGTGTGTTCTGTCTCCTATTGTGCGAATTGACGAATACGAGTAACGTTTTCTATTGGGACGTTGTTTTAATGTGCATTTTCCAATTGGAAATATGCCATACCTATAGTTGTTTAACTAAAATAACCCTCTATAATGGCCAAAATAATCTCAATTTAAATAGCTAGCAAACTCAAACATTTACTTAATACAATTTGGCCACTTTAGGCCTCTATTTGAGATAATTTGATCATTTCAGGTCTATATTTGAGACAATATTCACTTTGGACCCTTTTTTTAGAAAATGACTCTACTTTAGACCCATATTTGAAATTTTCCCTGATAAAAATGATCATTTTTAATAAAATATGTTTTAAATCGTTTATTTTGTAAGAAACAAAAGAAGACATTTTCACCCGGGTTGAGTTGAGGAGAAGGGGGGGGGGGGGGGGGGCGGGGAGTGTTGAAGAAGAAGGTTTCCCATGTAAGATATCGTACATTATGTCTTGCTTGTGTTCAACTTGATTACAAAGAGTACGTGTGCTGTCCCAGCGAGACAGAGAACTGATAGACATGGTTTTTTGTCTTTGTTGCCCGCAAGTATCGGCGGCAAGTAAAGACATATAGTCATCTCATGATCTCACCAGCTGTTACTGGACACATAAATCAGCTCAAGTATACAATATCCGAATGGCCTAAGCGCTTTCCTGCCGAGGAAACATCCAAAACCTACTTTGTAGCTCTTTGCATAACTACCGAGCCCTTTTTTCAGCGGCTAACCTGCTCTGCATTGCCTTGCTCCACATATTGACTTAGTTTTTCAGCAAAAAGAAGGAAAAGAATAGAAGTTGCCGATTGTGCACTTTGGAGGAAATGAAGCAAAGACACTATATGGTTTCACGGTCTTAAGAAGAAAACTCTATCAACTCGCCTGCAACAATTCCTTTATATCGTATCCTTGCAGCTATAGAAGAAAAACAAGCCAAGAAAACATGTTTAGCATGACCAAGTAGGACGGAACGGGCCAGTCAGAACATCAGATCCACAGCAAGCATACATGTGCAGTACAAACATAGACGCGTTACCTGAAGGAAGGTAAGAAGAAGAATGACTCCTGAATTCCAGAGAGAATGGATAGTGATGGGTGTGACGAGGTTGCGAGTCTGAGCATAGGATAATCCTAAAGCCGTCCCTGCCACACCATGAAGTACATAACTTAAGAGAGCAAAATAAAGAAACTGGGATGATATTGATCATATTTGAATACTCATGGTATCATCTCTTTCGATCATAGCATAGACTATCAAATCACTACCTAGAACAAAGAGTTGAGGAAGCTCTCCAGGAGTGAGGTGTGCAAGCGCAAACACAGCAGCACTTACTAGGACAGCCACTGGAGTAGGAACCCTGCAGAAGAATCGAGGGCAGCCGAAAGTTTAAATTACTTCCACAATAAAGAGAATGGATATTTAGTTTGATTAATTTTGAAACAACTGAAAAAACGAGCATAAGAACGACAGTGAACTAGCAAGAAATCATGCATTGTCATATAAAACGAACCACGAGTAAGGAGAGATTTAACGAAATAAGGATGAACTGTTAATAGACGAACCAGAAGATAACACAAAATTAGACAATCAGAGAGCCATTTTCACCTCAACACATAAGCAGGCATTATTGAGCTTTTGATCACGTGAATGATGAGAAGTTTCCAAAGATGATAGGACCATAAAATTAAAAAAAAAGGGCAAGCTATATGTGTGTGTGTGTGTGTGTAATATTCTCTATATAATTTAATAAATTACATGCGAACCCTATACACACTTTTGCACAGAAAATCAATAAAATTTTGGCCCAAAAAACTTTCCAAGGTACTTCACCAGGCACGGAGAAACTTGTTAGGACCGCAATGCATGTGGCATTACTGTTAGATAAATATGACGCACATCTCTCCACTAGACTGGGAAAAACCCACCTCAGTCTTTTCTCGGAATGTGTTAACAAGCCTCTTTAGCTGTAAATCTCACACTCATACCGCCTTCACTGTTATAGATCATTAAGTTCCCACAATAGCGGTATGAAGCTTTATAAATGGTTTTCTGCACGGCCCTCTACAATGATACATAAAGTGGCCTGTTTCAATTTACACAAATTCTTTGCGTGTAATTTTTTTTTCCAAGGGAAACAAAATTGAGATAGAAATGACAACAGGGAAACACATAAAAAGTCCAAGAATCCAAGTCCAATGCCTTAAGTAAATTAAAAGAAAAAAAAGAAGAAGAATAAATTGTATATTCCTCTTTCTCTGCAGCATGATGGTCTCACAACAGACGGTCTCTTGTGAAACTCAAAGAGAACTGAGAAATAACCCAGAACATAGAACAAGTTATGAATTGCACAACCAAAATACAGAACTTTTGGAGAATAAAACAAACTAATGAGAATTGAGAAGCCATACCATTTTGTTAGGGACACCATAAAAAATCCTCGGAATATAGTCTCTTCAAGAAATGGAGCAAGGATGCCCGTGATGCCCAACAGACAAGCGGTGCTACACAATGAAATGAAATTAGCAAATTCCCAAAGCACATTAAGGAATCTACCAGTCTATTCAGAAAGTACCTGACACTCGACGAACCAATCAGCGGAAGCAAGCGAACCAGAGCATCTGTCTGAAACAAGTAAACATGGTTGCACCAACTCTCAAATTAAAAAGGAACATGACTGGAAGGAGGGACCAAAACCTTGAGAAGAAGGTCAACCAATTATTTTCATATTAATGAACCCTAAGATAACAAGATTTTTTTGATTAAGTAGTTATCTAATGAAAGAAATAAAGCTAACTTATCCACATTCCAGCACAGTACACTTAAATTTGATCTGGAAGTATATTGTCCTCTGCACCTTGATACAAATTATTTATACAATAAAAAAAGAAGCTTATTCAGATTCTAACCTCTCTTTGAGGGGTCTCTCCACTAAACAAAGACATAGCATACCCTATAGCTGCTATAGAAAGGAGGGCACCAATAAGACCAATTCCAGCCCACAAGAGCCATCCTCTCTGTAAATTAAAAGGTTCCTTCAAATCTGAAGCAGTAACATATAATGCCAGTCAGTTTTCACCTCCGAAGACATATAATAGAGTCTCAGAAACGTAGTAAAGCCCCAAAAAATATATCCACTGTGCAGGCGGTCAGGCATTTCTGTTTCTCTAAGCAGTGAATTTAAGCTTCGTAACATAAGATAATAGCTTATGATGATGGATGCCAATAGCGTGTCTTGGAACAATACCATAGCGGAAAAGATCTTCAGGAGCTGGTTGAAAGGTCCGAGTGATGCCATAAAGAACTCCAAGTACTGCTGCAGTTGTAATACTGCCAAACAACATTATCCAAGAGTAAACCTCTAAACCACATTTATAAACAACAACAGAAAAAATTTTATGTTTCTCTCGCCCCTCTTATGCAACACAATAGCGTGATGGATCAGAAACTCTGACAAGCAAGACTAAAGGAAAGTAATCTTCGACCATGTTTTTCAAAAACAGAATGGTCGATCATGCCGATTTATCAGTCAGTGGGCTCAACTATTTGCACGAACACTTCTCCCCCTTTTGTCATGCAGACAACTGTGAGTGTGATTGCCAGAGCGCCACAATCATGCAGAGGTCGTGAATATTCATCACAATATTTGGTTTTTCCTGATCTCCTTTCATGATCTCAGTAACAGTTACTAAAAAACAAAAGGATCAGAAAGGACGAATCACATACCCTTGGTCAAGAAAGAGGATTTCTGCTTTCTCATCTAAGCTCAGCTCCTCGAGTCGAAGGCCGAGGTATGGTATCGCCGCAGTCTCCACCAATCCTGTCAAAACAAAACTGCCTGGGGAAAAAGATCAAACTCATTTCCCTACCAGCTCCTGCAACATTTTATCAACTGTTTCGAAGAACGGAAATTGTTTTGCACTCTAGAGCAAAGTTCGATCGACCTAATGAACTAGCCAAAAAACAGAATTTCGTTACTAATGATTCTTCCACCAACATCTGGCTTACATGCCAGCATACAAACGAACTAGTAAAGCCACAATGTCAAAAAACACAAAAGAGAAAAAACAGAGCAACCACCTTACTCCACAGGCGAGCGAGGTGAGAGAAACAGTCTGCCAATTCCACGGCACGTCCCACCGCTGAAGTATTGGCCAGTCCGGACCACTTCCCTGTGGACAAACCAAAACATGAGAATCTTCGCCGGCAGCCGCGAATTGGAACGGAACTGGAGAGTTTCGCTCCACGGTCTCCTCACCTCTTCTCGAGAACTGCCTCCGGATCCGTCCCGGGCATCCTGACAGCGAACCGAAGAGAGCGTCTTGCGGTCCGAGATTCCGCTCCGACGACGGCGAGGAGAGAGGAAGAGGCGAGCGTTGGCGAGGAACGAGCGGGTCTGGTTGAGCGGAGATAGCTCCGGAGAGTTGGAGAGGAAACGGAGTGGAGAGTGAGCCAACGGGGTGAGGACAACCATCGAGGCCATTTCGAGGTGGAGCTCTTCCTGGGCGCGTCGCGGACGCTGAGCTTGAGGATAAGGCTTTGAGCTGCGGAAATCGCAGGTGAGTTGAAGAAGAAGAAGAAGAAGAAGCAGCAGCAGAAGCAGAGACATCAGTTTCGGGCCTCATTTATCATGGGCCGGACCAAAAGTTGGAGTCCGATAAGATTGAATTGAACTTAATTTTCTTTACTCTCGAATTTCGCCTTTCAAATTCGTGGATTTATGCAATCAAGTCCTCGCGCCAAAATTCGAAAGGGTGAGAGAACGAGGAGATAAAGGGTGACCGGAGTAGAAGCTGCACGCGACGTGAGCACCGAAGGCCCCCCTCGTCGATGGGGCATTCTACTGCCGCCTCCCCCTCCACAGCGAGGAGGAACTCTTCTGTCTATTAACCTTTCGTTTCGTTATTACTAGAAAATGCGTTAAGGCTTATTGAAGTTGCTATGAGAAGCCTGTTTTTTCAGATCATTATAACTATTGCTAAGTTCAGGTGATTATTATCAATAGACTTGATCGTTAATTTAGGTAAATGTGAACTTTGGCAAGATAGAAACAGCTCGGAGATTGATTTTTTTTTTTTTTTGGAGATTAGGAAAAGTGCGAGCAATGATAAATTGTAAAAGCCCCACAGTGACTCAATCGGGTGCCAACCAAGTTCAGACAGCAACAAATCAGGCTCAACTCAATGCTGGCTCGGCTCGAGCCCCGTCTATGATCCTCTGCTGGTATTATCAGACATTCATTCATTCATATTACCAAACGACGCCCATGACCATGATAGCTCTCGAAAAACGTCGTCTTTGTCTGCGGATTTCTAGGTTTTTGAGAGCGACGCCGCAAGCCCAGAGAAACAACGTGCTGCCATCGGGAAAGCAAGAACCGGCCGCGCCAAACCCTCGCCCATCTTCAAGATCTCAAGCACCTCTCTTTTCGCTAATGGGCTTTGACTTTCCGGTCATTTCTGTTAATGAGTTGATTGGAAAGAAAATTTGTCAATTTTAGGCTTGCCGATTTATCACGTGCAATCTGTCCACCAAAACTACAGTCTGTACTACCCTGTTTTGGCACTGCATCCACTCCCCTCCTAGCCTTCAAAAACCAGAACCTCTTCTGTCCCGAAAAGCCCGCCGACGCCGCCGCCGCCGCCGGAGACCTTTCCTAACGTCAAAGCAAAACCCAGCTGCCCAACTCATTTCCCTTTTACATCCTCTCTGCCCTTGGGTAAAAAGAAGAGACCTTGAAAGATCTCCGAATCTCGGAAGCTAACTAGCTTGGACGCACACCCGCAATGGCGGCGCTCGCTCGCATCACCCACAAAACCCACCTCCCGTTTCCCGCCACGGCTACCGCCGGCGGCGGCAAGCCTCGCGCCGCCAGAATCCGCATGTCTCTCCAGGAGAACGGCCCGTGCGTCGCCGTCGTCGGTGTCACCGGCGCCGTCGGCCAGGAGTTCCTCTCCGTCCTCTCCGACCGCGACTTCCCCTACCGCTCCATCAAGATGCTCGCCTCCAAGCGCTCCGCCGGCAAGCGCCTCACCTTCGAGGACCGGGACTACGTCATCGAGGAGCTCAGAGCTGATAGCTTTGAGGGCGTCGACATCGCTCTGTTCAGTGCGGGCGGGTCGATAAGCAAGGAGTTCGGGCCCATCGCCGTCGAGAAGGGGACGATCGTGGTGGACAACAGCTCGGCCTTCAGGATGGTCGAGGGCGTGCCTTTGGTCATACCCGAGGTGAATCCTGAAGCCATGGAGGGTGTCAGGCTCGGGACGGGAAAGGGGGCTCTCATTGCGAACCCCAATTGCTCGACCATCATTTGCTTGATGGCTGCCACACCTCTGCATCGGCGCGCCAAGGTGAGGCGAAAGTCGTGTGTGTGTATCTAGGTGTTCGGGAAGTTGTGGCTTGCATTGTGAGGTTTCTGCATTTGGTGTTATGATACAGTTTTTCTTGTCATGAGGCAGAGTAGATGTGTGTCGACGCCTTCATGTCTTCATAGAGCTTTGAGTGGGGAAATCAATGGGTATCTAAATGAACTCGATGTGATTAGGCTTGTTAGAATTGAAAATTTCAAATGGTTGTTTGGTAGTTGAGACAAAACACGATAATTTCTGCTGTGTGTGTTTATGCTCCATTTACAAATTGAAGGTTAGATGGCTTAAGCACGATATTCTGCCCATGCCTTTGAGATTTGTATAGCAGTATATCCCTAAATATCAGGTTATGCCTAGAAGGGGAATAAGACTGACACTGTTTGTGGCTTATTGCAGGTGGCTCGCATGGTTGTTAGCACGTACCAAGCAGCTAGTGGTGCTGGAGCTGCTGCAATGGAAGAGCTTGAGCTTCAGACTCGTGAGGTTGTCTGCTTTTATTGGAACCACTCTTTTTCGTTGCAATGCATCAAATTTACCCATGTCCTCCGGGATACCTTCTTTTGATCTGTCATCAGGTTCTTGAAGGGAAGCCACCGACTTGTAAAATCTTTAGTCAACAGGTTCGGTTTTTCCCAATTATTGGAATTTCTTATGTTCCATTTGGTTGCTGGGATCATTTCATTAAGAGCTGTTTCTCGATTTTGTAGTATGCCTTCAATTTGTTTTCTCATAATGCTCCTGTTCTCTCGAATGGGTACAACGAAGAGGAAATGAAACTAGTGAAGGAAACTAGGAAAATCTGGGTAAGTGCTTGACCCAATCCTTTTGGAATTATTTCATTTGATAATAAATACTTATTGTACTCTTCATTTCATTTGATAATAAATATTTATCTCACTCTTCATTGTAGTTCACAGTAGAAAATATTCACTTCATTCTAACATAAATTTTCTTCCCTCCAATTACCTTGTAGAATGACACAAATGTCAAAGTGACTGCTACTTGCATACGAGTTCCTGTCATGCGTGCTCATGCTGAGAGCGTTAATCTTCAGTTTGAGAATCCACTGGATGAGGTAAGTTTCATATTCAGAGTAATTTAACCACCGAGTCCCATTAGTTTGTGTCCACATCAGGCCCAATGCAGCATGAGATTGGCTTTACAATGCTAGATTTTTTATATCTATCTTATGATTAAAAGTTCTTGTTACCTATTCTGTTGATGGAAGCTATTCAAGAAAATTAACTGCTGGATAAATAACTTCTTGACACATCTTGTCTATGTGTACAAAATATGACATGGAGTTACGTGTGTGCGCATTATTTAGATTATTTGAAGGGAAGAAGAGGAGGTGATGACTCCTAATAAGTTAATGTACATGTGCATTTGTCTTATTTTTTTACTCTACATGACAGTATCTTGCTTTGACATTGATAACAGGGCCAGTGATTTGATTTAAGATGTCTGATTAAGGCAAATAAACCAAATTACCACTAACTTCATTCCCAATTTGACATCGTCACGATCTTGAAGTAATGGAGATTCTGCTCATTAAGAATATGTAGTTTGTGACCTGAGAAATATCTACTCAAGCAAAAAATATTAGCATTAACAACAATGCATAAGTTAGCATAGTGATTTTGCTAGATTGTGCGGCTTCCATTACTAGTTATGAATATACTTTGAAATTTGCTACATTTAGATTCTTCTTTCCAATTGAGTTATGGATCGCTTTTATTCGTTGATACTCATTGATGATCTGCATGGTAATGAACAGCTCAAAGTTTTTAAGAAGTATACTCATGAATGACTTGATCATGTTCGTTTTTGCTAAAAGCTGTTTAGGCACATTCAAAAAGTCAGCATTGGGTCAAGTGCATCCAAATAGTAAGGTTTCCTTACAAATGAATCTATTATACTTCAAGTCAGGATTTTGTTACGGCTGTCAATCTACATATATTAGCTTTACTTGAGGACTTTTGGTTGGTTTCTGGTCACATATGGCAGTAATTTAGCATTTTCTATTCTAAAAGATACGCATCAAGATTCTTTGTAAAATATTGAACTTGAAATACAAAGCAATTCCTGTAACAGCTTAGTAACTAATTCCAATTTGAAAATCTTCAGTTGTCTTCTTTAGTCTCACTGAAGCTGATTTCTGCAAATTTTTGTCCTTATGCCATAATCCTATCAGGTAAGCATATATTGTGTTTTCATGGCTTCTCCCTGTAAAATGGGGAGCTAGGTTTCAAGCTTGAATCAGGAGTTCTATGACATTATAACTTATTCTAGCAAACAAGGTTATGCAGTAATAGGACAGTAACCTCTTCTGTAGTTTATTGGATGTTTGTTGAGTCGACTTAGTCTTTCATGGTTCATACTCTCGTCTATTTCTTATGCTAGGAGACTGCAAAGGACATACTCAAGAATGCTCCTGGTGTTGTGGTTATCGATGATCGGGCAGCCAACCACTTCCCCACACCATTGGAGGTGTCGAATAAAGATGACGTCGCAGTTGGGAGGATACGTCGTGATGTTTCGCAAGATGGGAATTATGGGTGAGTTGGTTTTGCATCAGTTTTTCTTTCACGCGGTCATCTCATTTTGGTTGTTATCACGATTTTCTTAGATTGATTCATCAACTGTGGAACTCTGTACAGGTTGGATATCTTTGTCTGCGGTGATCAAATACGCAAGGGAGCAGCACTCAATGCTGTTCAGATTGCTGAGATGCTCTTATAATTTGGAACTTCTTCACGACAGTGAGGCTTTAGATCTTCGGTTTTTCAAGTACTCAGGCGGTGACTATTCCTTGTGGAATGTCACTGTTGTAAGAGTTCTGTTCATTCTTAGTGTGGAGTAGAACAAGCTGGAGGATTAGTTTGATTTTTCCCAGGACGAACAGATAGGCTCATTAGTTCATGTTTAAAAGCTTCCTTTGGGAATTTTTGCTATGACTTGCCTGATTGTTTATTTGGGATTCTCGTTTACCCTGAGTTCTAAATGCCATAATTTGTCATTCGCATGTAGGCTGCGTATTCGCAACAAAGCACCTCATTCTTGGTAATCAACGTCCTCCTTGTTCCCATTTTGTAGTCTTTTAGCCCTAGCTAGTCATCTGGAGCATTCATACGTTGACGAGCATTCGTGGGCTTGTTTTATCCTGGTATTATGAACTTTTGTACATTACATTATGCTAGTGTGTGGATTTCAAGGGTACTCTGCTAAATGCCCTTATTCGCCGTAAATGACAATAATATAGTCACGAGAGACGTAAAGAACTTATCAGTCCCCCAAGTGAGATGATTTTCCCTCATTAGCTGATTCGTGCATAGGGTGGACGAGTTAGGACACAAGGTGAAATATGATCGCATATAATTCACAGCTTCGGACACAATCTCAAAGATGATGATATGTGATTCAATCACATTACAATTTTAGTGAGATAAATATGGTTCCAGCAAGAGAGGAATTGTTCCTCTAGAAAGGATAGAAATAATATGATAACAACGCAAAATGGATTCAATAAGTGACCTGCTAAGATATGACAAAAGCACTTTAATCTCCATTCATAAAGACGGTCACAACCAAACCAAACCAAACGACTTTTCCACTCAAAACAGCAACAAATGGGTAATATCTGCATCTTCATCGCCTGTAATTTTAGTCTGTGAAGCTGAGGAGCTTGGTCGACGAAAGGACGTTCCAGATGTAGATTTCTTAGAGAGGTCGCCAGTTTTGCGAGAGCGCTTCAAATTCGGGACATACAGGTTCTGATGTACGGATTGAGTCCCACGTGCTCCTTCTATTCTTGAAGAAGAAATCGCTAGCTAAATACCTTCCTTAAGACATCTCCAATTTCCATTATTTTCAGCATAAGAGTTGGTCAAGAGAAGATCAAAGAAATAGATACAAATTGAGAGTCGTCATGGCACCACCAAGTGGACAGCCCATTCTTCTTACTTAACCCACGTACAACTTAGGGCAACCAAAGCTAGAGATCTCAAGTTTGCAGAATATTTCCATTATCCAAAAAAGTTGTTCAGTAGTAGAAGAGCGAGACGGGAGATACAGCTCACAGCAGTATATATACACCGACTATAGCAGAAAAGCGGGACTTTAGGAGCGGAAAACATGGAACAACTCATTACAAAAACAAAGCAGTCAGATTAGGAAAATTCAATTGTCCTTGTACTCCTTAGTCGGCCGCGCCTCAAAGCCGCCACCTTTTCTCTTCTCTAATGTGTATGGCATATAGGTGCCGAGAATTCTATCCCACGTGATGAAAAAGGGCTGCGAGAAGTTGTACTTGCTACCATAAAGTTGGTGGTGGACATCATGATAAGCTGTGTTGTTCTTGAAGAAAACATGAAAGAGATTCCCAGGAAGCCACAAACCACAGTGGTCGTCAACAGTTTTTATGGTGGCGAAAGAGAAGAAGAAAATGGATGCTCGAGGGCTCATCCCAGAAAAGAGGAAAGACAGAGCACCCCCAATCGTGTCTAGAAGAAGACCCTCTAAGGGATGGTTATAGAGAGCTCCGAAGGCATAGGGCACAACGAGCCGGTGATGTTGAGAATGGATGTGCTTATAGAGAAACTTGTTGTGGTGCATATATCTATGCATGAAGTATTGCCAAGTATCCAATATAACCATTGCAGTGATAAATTGCCTTGCTAATACAATCACGGAATTGTTAGAACCTGTAGAAGCCCCAGCATCATCTCCAGTGACCTAAGCCATACCAAAACGTCAAGACAATCAGAAAATATCCAAGTATGGTCATGTTCGTGCAAAAAGGCAAACATCTTATAAACCATAAACAGATCAAATGAATTGAGCACAGAACTAGGGGAACACTCTACACAACTAGCGTGAGAAGTAACATTTTAACAATCCATCTTAAAATCAGAATTCAATGCACACAAGAAATTGAGAATACTTAATTAAGCGATACTGCAGAATGGGGATTTACTCCCATTTCCACGCATCATGTTGCATGTCAATAAGCAGAGGTAACCTATTAAATGGCATGAGCCCCATCATTCAGGGCAATGACGAGCGAAAGAAATTTGCAATATACTAGCCAGACAAAAATGCATAATAAATCTGTTATCTGCAGCAACAAGCTGTGCTTTACAGCTTTCTCGTTGATGGAAATCTGACAGCCATTTATGCTACTAACTTTCTTTCTCAATCATGTTAGAAGGAACAAAGTCTCAGACCATCCGTTATGTTCACGTGTACGCAGGCCAAGAGGCAGTAGAAAGGACAAGACATTTCATTGTGGATTCCTTTTATCAGTATGAAGCACGATCAAAACAAATTACCGCAGAAACAAGAGCCGTCATTTCCCGTCATATTAAGTTCATTAAGCTACCAGATTTCGCTTACAGGCGACAAAGCATAGAGTAACCATTCACAACCCAACAAGGCAAATGAAGAATACGTGATCAACAGCTAGCAGGGGAAAGGACAATCCCATAGTAAATATCATCCACCAGATATAGGCAAAACCAAAACTTCCCAAGCCTAAAACACCTCGGCAGATTTCTAAATAAAAAGATTCACAAGGTGACAGGCGAACATACGCGCAACCTCCCAGGGTCTAGAATTGGCACAGGCCGACAAAAAATCAAGAACCGAGCCGGCAGGTGACACGACTGGAATCATCCATGAAAATTCTCTAGCAAGACACCTCAAGCTAAAAAAGCCCACGATCGATCAAATTAACCAATAGCAGGCGACCAACAACGAATTCACCGAATGATCTTCCTGCCAAAAAAAAAGAAACACATACCGTGAACAAGAGGATGGCAACAACAGCCTGAACAGCCTGTTGGAGAAGAACCCCTTTGACCACCGTCCCTTTGGACACCAAATTCTTATCGTCCTCGTCCTTCTTCGAATGTAACCGGTAATTCTCAAACGAACCCAGCGAGAGATATATCCCGGAATACACCCAATACACTATGATCGGAACAAACGTCCCCAGCATCTCATCCGACAGAGCAAAGCCCATGTTTTCTTTAAATATCCCCTTTAAAAAAAATATCACGAGCTAAGCGCAAGATCCCAGAGATCGCATGAGACGAAACACGGCCTTCAAAACGACGACGACGACGACGTCCCCTCTCACCGCCGAACCCCCTCTGACCTCGACCTCGATGGAAAAAAAAATTCTACCCCCCCTGCCAAATATAGAGACGGCGAGGTCGGCAACAATTAAATCAAACGAAGAAAAGAGAGAAGGCGAGAGGGAGATGGAGAGAGAAACGCTTAGGTCAAATAAAGGCTATTAGGGCTCGCGAGGACGAAGATTCGTCACGATCAGAGATAGAGAGAGAGAGGGACGGCTTTGGGGGCAGGACGTGGTTGACGATAGAGACGAAGAAAAATCAAACTGCCCTCTTTTTCCAAAACTCGGAGAGGGCCCGAGCCCTCTGCGGGTGAGCTTACTTTCCGTTACATGTCTCGCCACGTGGGCTTCTTTAAGCAGGTTGATCCGCGGGGACGTGCTCAACGGACGGCGGAGGTTTCACTAGGGGGAGCGCAGGCTCGGGTTGACCTGTCGTTGGACACCGGTGGGGGGGCCCCATGGGGCGATGCCGCTCCCAGAAATATCGCCAGCCGCGTCGCTGTTTTGTGCCGCGCTGTTGGGTTTCCTGTCGGGGTCAAAAACGACGCCGGTCTCGCGCGTGGGCGGGGCGTGCCCTGGAGTCCCCCGACACACGGGTGGAAGGCGCTGTCCTTAGCCAAGTTGTGGAACGAACGTGGAGGGTTTCCCCCTTTTATCCCTCTTCTGACTGCCAAAGAAAAATCATTCGAGGCACGTTGATTCAAATTTTAATTTAGTCCACCCGGATTGAACTCGTGCAGTTTTTTTTATTTAAGAATCTTGACGGAAAGTTTTAACATGCAAAAGGCAGAGGTCCCCATAGAGAAAGGAACGGGAGGAATAAATAAGCTTTAATGTATTTGATTAAAAAAGGAAAGAGTGCTGGAACTCCCTGATTTGTATACAAAATCTGATAATGGATAAGAGTAAACTGTGATTTTTCTGTATAATGAACAACTTTGCAATTGACACCCGTCCGTTTGCCAGAGTTTCATGATCATTCCAGCTCACGCAACCGATAGCTTTGGCATTATTGGCAGAGTCGTTGTTGACAAAAGTCAAAAAAAGTGCCTGTGCTATCATCATGATGCCTCCAGCTCTTGGGCTTCAGGGACCTTTTTCACAAAGTTGATTTGGGCTTGCTTGGTCCGCTTGCATGAAACTAAGGAGCAAATGACGGATGATCAGGTAAGACAGCCTACGAGATTCTAAGAGAAGGGAAAGCTAAAAGATAATCCGTTAAACCTTCCGTCTTTTCGTTAGATGCAAGGACAGAGGATTTCCACTGCTCGTAATCCTGCTTCTCCCTCTTTTTACGCTGCTTGTAGCATGAAGACTGAACACAAGGCGTACATATAGTTAGCAAACTCAAGTAGAAGCTCAGCTTCATAAATTTTGGTCAGATTAATGCTAGAGATCTTATCACTTGAACAAGTGGATCATCAAGCATTGAACGCTAATATGTTTATTGGAAGATTTTACTTCCGTCACTTTCTTGCTAAGGAAGTAAGGGGTCTCTGTAAACCAACACCTACAAGTCACTTAGAAATTCCACTTTCTCATTGCAACAGTTGATTCACTTTCTTTTAAAATCAAAACCAGATGAGCACAACATGTGAACAGCAGCAAGTATAAGCAAATAAAGGTGGTTCATCTCATTTGTAAGTTGGTGGCCTTGACGTGGCTCAGCAAATGTTAGACGGGTGTAATGTTGGTTGTGGATGGCTCATGTCCTTATGCTACATAAAAGAGTCCTACGTGCTAAAGCTTATGAACGATCATCAATCTAAACATTCAAGTGGCTTGGTAAGCCATAAGCCTACAACACAATTTACTCAATTCTTCTCAAGTTAACTAGATAGACATAAATTAATCAAAAGTGACTCCATTGTTTGAATTCCACAGGCGAAGATATATTGACTGGGAAGCCACATGTGCTAACAGATTTTAAGAACTGATAGTTGCTACGGTGAACCTCTTCCCTTACCCAAATTATATTTGCCTCTAGAAAATGCTTGTGCAAAGTATTGCGGAAGCGAATTAAAGAACCCTAAGTGATATGGCTTTTCTATGCAGCCTGAGATTGGAATGATATTAGAAGTCAGTCCTTCAAACATGCGAAATATTGAACAATTGTTTAAAGATGAGGTTTTTCTTTTGGCCTGAATCAGATGAGGTTTAATACCGACACAACAAGAGAAGATCAGATTGAGCATAAAAGAACAATGGCCGAAACAGTCATAATCCATACAGACTCGTCTGAACCATGAAACCATAAAGAACTTTTCCAGGAGACAAAAAGAAAAGGCATGCCAATACCATACCTCTGGTCCCTCATCAGATAGATAACCCCCATCTTCCAGTTGCCTCTTTTCAGGTGCAACATCAAGCAGATCTAGATGCCAAATAATAGTTGATCAGGAAAACGATTTATGACACGGTGAAAAACCAATAATCAAGAACATTCTAGTTCTTCAGACCAGGAAATCAATAGGAAGTACTGGAGGTGGGTACAAAAAAAGGAGTGTTCTAAGAATGTTGGGCCATCATATCAATCACCTCGGTTCCCTTTGACCTCTCGTGGATCTCTCTTTTCCTTTGAGATGCCAAAAGTGTCGTGGCATAGATCCTTCATTGAATTGGCGACCTGAAAGAGCAGTTGAGCGTCATATATATCATAACAGCAAAACACAGGTGTCATTAGATTGTTTCTAAAGGGCAAGGCATAGCAAGAGTGCAGCTATCTTACGGAAGCAAACTCAGTTTCGGATGTCCCACAAAGTTCGATTAACTTGATCTTGTCTACCTTGAGCTGCAAAATCAATTTAATGATTCATCGAAATGTTTGAGATGTAATAGTCCATCGCACAACAAAAGGTAGTATGTATATAGAAGAATGTAGACATGAATACCTTTTGTTTCTTCGCACATAAGTAGAATGCCACAGCAACAAATACAGGTCGTGTGAAATCAGCAGTGGCCCTTCGTGAAGCAGGCAGTGATGTGAGGAACCTGTCCTTGTACCTGGTGAAGATGGACATTGCGGTTACATCTCAAGTCACAAGGCATCATTTGAGGCCAAAGAAATCCTTCTAAGGCAAAGTCGAGGCTAACTAAAACACGACAAGTGATGATTGTTGAGCACTGAACAAATCACACAGTGAATACTCCTACATCATCTACAATCAGTGACTTTTCTACAGCAATAAGCGCATAAATCTCTCTACGGCGATCCCGTACACATTTGGTAATGAAAAGTCAACCAGTCTCCAAAGCCAATCGAGAGCAATGACAAGACGGCCGAGCCTCGTAGCCTATATTTCTAATACGATCGGAAAGGAAACCGAGCCTTACAGAGATAGGCCCTTCTTCACGAGCGGAATCAGCCTGACGCAACCGAACTGAATCGCAAGCTCTCTTATATCCAGCGTATTCCTGTAACACACCATGCGTCGTGCTCATCAAGATTTTGAACAAATCGCACTAGGCAAAATCAGCTCCTAAAGAAAACGAAGCGCAACCTACTTGAGGCCCATTCCATTCTGCATCGAAATGAACGATCTATTGTACGCTTTCTCCGACATTCCGCTCAGCTTCACCGCGGCCTGCCTATCGAACATAACCTGCAATCTACAGAATTCCACAACATCGCCACCAATCACTTCTGCTGCTACAGGAAACAAAATAATCTCCCACAATCGACTACAGACCAAAAAGGGAGAGTCCGAGCAACCTGTTCGCGGCGATTTCCAAGCAGATTATGGCCTTGCACACCTCTCCCTGCGGTAAACAGAATCGAATCTCAGAAATCGACCGTGTTACGAACGCATCTAACCTTAGCATTCACGTGAGAAGAATAAGAAAAAGGAGGCGCGGCGCGTACCACGCCGATGACCGAGGAATCGAACTGGACGTCGCAGAGGCGACGGAGCTCCGCCGCCTTGCGGAGGAGGTGCTTGGGTTCCGAGAGGCCGAGCTTCCTGGCGATCTCGGAGAGGTCCATTCCGGGCGAGAGTGTGGGGACTGCGATGACGGGTCGCGATTTGGAGAGAGGGAGGGGAAGTCGAGATCGTTTTTGCCCCCTGAAAATGGCGGGAACAGAAGTCGGTAATTTTTTCGTTCGCGCTGTTCCATCCCGCTCGTCTTCTTCTTCTTCTTCTTTTAATTCCGTTTGAAAATTAATTAATTCCCTTTTTTTTGAACGGTTGGCGCGTAAAGAGGTTTTTCCCGGGAACCAAACTGGAATGGCGCAGAAATACGGGGGAGAGAGAAGAAAAGGAAATCGTTTGATCCAAATTTTTTCCCTTTTTTCTGAAAATTAAATACTATTTTTAAGTATTGCTGATAAAGGGCAAAAAAAAAAAGGCACTCTCCTACAATTTCCATGAGACAAAAATGATCAAGAGAAAAAGTGTTTTTGTAATTTTTGAAAATATAAATTCTTATTGGCAATGAAAATATCTTTCATTAATTGATTATTTCAAGTATTACGGGCATCGCTTTTAGAAAGAGGGTATGCAGGTCATTTGATTTTGTGAAACAAACAAAAACCTAAGTTTGTCTTGTTTTGGGAAAACTTGTAAAGGAATGTGCTTTCCATAAATCACTTTTCCATGAAAAGCATTCTCATATTTAGCTTAGGAATTTCATTTTCCTAATTTCAAGGATGTCCATTTTCTCGATAGTAATTGGTTTTTTGTTGATTGATCACTTTCAACAAATCAAAAATGCAATATTTTAAAGATTGATTTGTCGAGAATTCTTTCGCTTAAATAAATGCACTTGAATGCTTATTTGAAAATAAGGGACAATTGCCAAATAAGTCAACAATTTTTTGCTACTTTGTTGATTCAATTATAAACTTTTTTTACACCAAATAAGTTATAAACTATTTGTAATTTTATCGATTAAGCCATTTCGGCGGATTTTGGTGGCAACGACGTGACGTGTCAAACCTCACTAATGATGACATGACAACGATATAGCGATGACCGAACCCTTTTTCCTTATTTTTCTAAAAAAAACTACTTGGCCAATAAGCTCCATCAATTGCTGGAGCTTGCCGGCCACTCCAAAGAGCGATCCGGCCCTTGCTGGCCGCGAGAGAGGGAGAAGGAGGCTGCCGCCACCCTCGCCCGTGGCCAGCAAGGGCCGACCTCATTTAGATCTGATTTAGGCGAGGTAGTTGGGCGAGGGCTGCCTCGTTGGGCCCGACAAGCTCCGACGGCCGACGGAGCTCACCAGCCAAGTAGAAAAACAAGGAAAAAAAAAGAAAAAAAATTTGGGATCCGGTTATCGCCACATCATCACCGGCGAGGTCCGACGCATCACGTCGTCACCATGTAGGCATTTTCTAATCAAAATCCGTCGGAAAAATTTAATCGGCAAAGTTGCAAAAGATTTAGAACTTATTTGGCATAAAAAAAGTTTTAAAATTAAATTGGCAAAATAGTAAAAGATTTGTGACTTGTTTGGTAATTGTCCCTGAAAATAATGTTGACAGGGTATTTAACAGAGGTGGAAGCGGACTGATTAAATTGTTTGGTGTGGATGTGGCTTTTGTCCTAGGCGTGTTGCGATGTGGGCCGACTAAGTTGATTATTGAATTTCGAGATACTAATTCGCAGCTCATTTACGAGTCTCAAACTAAATAAGTATAAAACTGAATCAACATGCCCTGTCATGAACTCACAGTCGCATCTAATCACACGTGTTTACACGTCTAGTGGAAAAATCGGTTCGAAAAGGAAATTGTTACCAATAGAAAACGTTCGAAACCACAAATTTACAATAATTAGAAAGAGCTTGATGATAGGAGAAGGATGTCGCTATGGTCAACGGCGCGAGGTATTTTCGTATCCCTCTAATGAGACATTTCTCGGGATCGTAACAGTTAGATCGAATAGCTTGATCGCCAATCGAAAACTTTTAAAACTTATGCGTCATGACATTTTATATAGGAATTATTTCAAAGCGCATGCAATTACGATGAGTCGCGATCAAGAAAAACAACCATTCGATAATTTGTGAAGTCCCCCGGCGACACAAAAGAGAATTTTGGTCTCTCTTGGGGGTTGAAATTGCATTTATACCAAAGCACACGACCACATCTGCAAGAGGAGAAGGATGGACGTTACCGAATGCTATTCTCAAATCTTGACGCCTCACTTCAGCTGTAGTGGCTTTCGTTGGTACATGACTCTATGCACCTCCTCACGGTGGTCTTAACCCAGTGGACTTTATGGATCTACTAGATCGTGTTGATATTGGGTTCAAAAAGCAAATCTTATACTTGTACAAACGGCAGAGAGGGGCTTTGCCGGCATATGGAAAAGATTGGATCGAGCAATTTGTTCGACATCACGGCGTGAGAAATTCTCAAATCGGGAACTCTGCTTTTCTTGTCCTAGGGACAAAAATTTGGGATGTAATCAGTCTAAATCAAGCGTTTTGTGTAATCTTAGTACAATCCACTCTTCAAATCCATGCGCCGAACTCTATTTGGGGGTGGACAAACCAATTCGACATCTAATGATTGATGGAGTATTTTCCGTTAAATCTGCTTACAAACTCATTAATCCCGCGAACTAAAAAGCGGCAAATTTCCGGGATGAGGAACAAAATCGAGAAAGCTAGAGTTCACGAGCGGCTAATGTCTTGCTTTGACGAGACTCGCTTTAATCACTCCATATTCCGGACCCTTCTTGCTCGTCGTGTGAAGCCTCGGAGGAAAATTCGGTACAGTTGGTCACAACATGTCCTTCGGCCCAAATCTTACGAAGACAGAGCCCGTAGGGTATTATCCCGTCTGCTCAGAGCTTCAGGTCTCCAGAAGAGATGGCAAACCATTTCTTGAACCCAGAAAGTAGCACAGTCAACGGGATTAGATTACAAGCTCTTCACCTTCTGTGCAGCAATTCTCTGCATTGGCGTTGTGGAAAATGCAAAGTTACAAGATTTCATGGAATATTCAACTATGCTTAGGAAGGATAATATAGTTGATATAAATGAGAAACCGCATTCTATTGGGGGGTAAGGACAGATTTTTAGATTCCTCTGTCAAACCAAGAGTTGAAGTTTTATGTAGATGATGCGTGGAAATATAACAAAGGCGCCATAGAAATTGTTGCATGATCGGGTAGAGGCTTGAACGAGGAAGATGGAGGTTGCCAATGGAAGTGGAAGCCGCACCTCTTCTTCTCGCATGCAAACCTGCTCAATCTCTCCATATCCATGTAGCGACCTTTTAAAGTGATTGCAAGATGTTGATTGATGTCATTCAACGAAAGGGCCTTTTGCTCTTGGTTGTATTTATGCTTTTGTCTCGAACTTTCGTTTATTACTTAACAATAATTTAAGATTTACTTAAAATGAATATCTAGAACTTGCGACATTGTTATTCCTGAACTTGTAAAATGGGCCGACCCTCGAATAAAAATCGCGTCTTTCTTTTCTTTTTTTAATAGGATGCGTTAGTGGAGAAATTAACATCTTGATATATTCCATTTTTCTTCTCGTAATATTTGCCACGCTTTGCTCGAATGGACGGTTTGTTTTAGCGAGGATTAAAACACAATAACATCGGAGCGAGGAACAAAACCCATAGGGATAAAAAAGGAAATGTAAATCGAACTGGTTCGGATCTCCAGTTCGGATCCAAATCGCTTTTCCCGCTTGGGAACGCTCGGCTCGCGAGATCTATGGAGCTCAGGTTAGCCCCGCCGCCGTCACCGGGAATCGCGTGATCGAGTCGGGTTTGTCGTAGATTTCGCGTTCTTCATCTGCATTCGCGGGAGTTAGCTGGACAGATAGCTTGTGCTCGACGCCCATTTATGAATCCTGATGGGGGGATGCGACAGCTTGCGCGCGTGATGCGGGAGGCTAGGGACAATGGCTGTGAATGGAGATAGCGATGAGGTAGCTCTTAGTAGAAAGGAGGAGTCGCGGTTGCTGAAACCACGGCGGAGTAGGGATAGTTCGTTGTCGTGGTGGCCTGGGAAGGGTTTGCGATGATGGGTCTGGATAGGCAGGGGGATGAGATGTTTGTCGAGAGAAGGGGTATGATTGGCGCGTTCCTGCATTCGTTGAGGCGAGGCAGGGAACGGCTTCGAGCTGCTCGTAGAGGGAGGAGGACTTATAAGCAGAGGTTCTCACGCTTGGCGTTTCTTCTGGCCGCTATATTCGTTTTCTGCTTGGTCGCTTTCGGCCTGAACTTGTTCCTGCACGGTGAGACATTTGCCTCGGGTTTCTTCTGATCCTTATTGAATCTACGTTGGTGACAGACTGGTTGGATTGTAGTTGGTTCAGCTTCAAGCTTTGTCATTCTGGGAGCACCAATCCAAGCACACGAAAGATTGTGCTCATGGCATTTTTAGTGCATAGAGCATATGGCGTGCTCTTTCTTTCTCTTTGTTCTTATTGATGTTGGGTTTTCCCCTTTATCTCGGGGGAGGAGTGGATTTAGTTATTAGCAAAGAGGGGTCTATGCATATTACGATTTATAAATTATCGTTTTCCAACTGTGGTCCTACCCATCGTATTCATGCCAAAATGACAATGTTTCTTCTCCATTCAGTGGGCTAACCTTGCGATTTGGACTGGAGAGACTTTTCGTGGTTGATTTGTTATGAAAAGTAGTTTCAAGAGGCAGCTTCTTTGTATCTGTTTCCATTATTATTTGATTTTATTATGACACTCCTCTTGTAGTTACTATAACTACTTTAAAATTATCTTCGATAGTCGCTGTTGTTCCCATTTGCAAGAGACCTTATCTTCATCAACTTCATTCTTCACTGTTGCCCAATAAGATCCTCTCTATCGTAGTCATAATCCGTCATATTTGATTAGACTATATATACTCTTCCTGGTCAAAGAGGGGGGCGGGGGTGTGATAAGTGTTGCTTTTCTTGTTTTCTTGTCCATTTTACTTTCTTAACTTTAGTATGGCCCACAATGCAGGAAAGATGGAAGTGAGAACTTCATCTGCCCATGCCGGAAAATTAGCAGATGCAGTAAAAGAAGCAGACATGGTAAAAGAAGAAAATTCAGTAAAAGAAGCAACCGCAGGGTCTGATGTTGGAAAAAAATTAACAACCAAGCATCGCAAGCGGCGTAAGTAAATTGCTTGTATGACTTAAATCCTCTATTTCAGTCCTTAGTCTGGCCTATACATGATCAGGTGATGGATGTGATGTGTCGTCTTGCATTAGCCTATGTGATAAACTTAAACTGTGCCCTTTGTTAGTCTAAGTAAAGCAGACGATAAGCAGATACCTTTTGATATCTATGGATTCAGTCTCAGCAGCTTTGGAATTTTGACACCTTTATCGACGTCATAATTGAGTCTTGTAAACTTTTCAAGCTTAAGTTTGATGCCATGCTTGTTGGCTGCCTTCATTTAAATTTGCACTGTATTCGAACCTGTGCAAAGATGAAAATTGCTTATTCATTATCCTGCCGCTTGCTTATTCTGTGTACTTATACCTACATCTTTTCTATGTTGATATTCAGATCTTCCTTGTGAAATAACTTTATCAGACACAGTTGACAATCTAGATGAACCCAGCAATTTCATGAATTTCACACAGTTTTCACTGCATTTCATTGAAAAGGAGGAAGATAGTTTTTCAATCCCTAGATTTGGAGGACATCAGACCCTCCGTGAAAGAGAGAAATCCTTTCATGCAACAAGCCAACAACTTCATTGTGGTTTTGTCAAGGGGTCAGCAAGATTCCCAAGCACTGGATTCGATTTGGATGAAAAAGATAAGATATATATGAATTCATGTAAAGTTGTAGTCTCTTCTTGCATTTTCGGAAGTTCTGATTTCCTGAGGCGGCCAACAAGCAAGCGGGTACATATACTTGTTCAATTCTCTATTGCCACATTCTAGAAAGCAAAACTTATTGACAACTTTAGTTAAGACATATTGTTGAAATTGGTGGTTCTTCAAGTTTGAAGTTGATTTCTCGATCTGCAAAACTTAAATGATCAGTGGAGTTTCTTCAAGTTTACCCTTATGCAAATGTTAACATTGATGGAATGAGGCATAGGCAGGATTCCTTAGCCAATATTATCAATACATGTAATGTCCTACCTGAAGTGGAAGTTCTTTTGTCGCAGGCAGTAATCCGACAATATTACTTGGGATATTTTCGCATGAAATATTTGAATTCTAGTTGCTATCTCCTGCTCAGGCAAATTCAGTTATATTTTGCACAATATTGAGGTCTCAAACTACAAACGCAAGCTGTTCACCAGGAATTGTGAAATATATTCAACTCTAGGGCCTGAGTTTTGCAAACTTTGGATCTCTAAGTCTAAGGCGAATAGATACTTGCATGCTTAAACAATAATATCATTTGGGATAAGCAATATAATTTAACTGTCTAAGATTTTTGAAGGAAGTATATAGACAAATCTAAGATGCTTGCTATCTTCCGAGCGATATTATGTGACACACACATATACTGCAGATCTCTGAGTATTCCAAGAAAAATGTCTGCTTCGTTATGTTTGTGGATGAGGAGACTCTATCAACTCTGTCATCAGAAGGGAATACTCCTGATGAGAGAGGTCATATTGGGCTATGGAAAATAGTTGTCGTCAAGAACTTACCATACAAAGATATGCGTCGAACTGGAAAAGTGCCAAAACTTCTATCTCATCGGCTCTTCCCTTCTTCTAGGTAATATGATTTATGTTTTCAAACATTCTCTGCTGGAGGCATCTATAAGTTCTTCTAAATCACGACCTTGAAAATGGCATTTTCTTCCTTCTTTCTACTAGGTATTCGATATGGCTTGACAGCAAAATGCGTCTTAATACTGATCCAATGCTTATTATCGAGTACTTTTTGTGGCGAACAAAGTCAGAGTATGCCATTTCAAACCACTATGATCGTCACTGTGTCTGGGAGGAGGTACTCCAAAACAAACGCCTGAACAAGTACAATCACACAGCCATTGATGAGCAGTTTCGGTTTTACCAGTCTGATGGCCTCATCAAGTTTGATCCCACTGACCCAAATACTCCTCTTCCTAGTTGTGCGTGCAATTTCAGTTTTCCATTTTGACATTTGCATCCACCATTTCCCTTGATTCTCACTATATTTATGTCTATTTTACAGATGTGCCTGAAGGCTCCTTCATTGTGCGGGCCCATACACCAATGTCAAACTTATTTTCATGTCTTTGGTTCAATGAGGTTGATCGATTCACGTCACGTGATCAACTAAGCTTTGCATACACTTACCTCAAATTGAGGAGATTAAATCCTGACAGACAGTTCTATTTACATATGTTCAAGGTAGGGCATATCTTCTCTTATTCCTTTGCACTTATTGAGTTGCCATTATGTACTTGGAAGTAGCATATAGCTAGCAATCGAGATTATTTTTTTCTTTTCTTTCAAGCATATAATTCTATATGATTGATGCAGTGCATCCTCTCCCTTCTTGTGACGCACCTGATTAACAGCAATGCTTCTGTTCATTACGGTTGAAAAATATCGCAAGCTGAAATGGGGCTCGTCCGAGATCTCCTACTGGCTTGATGAAATAAGAAATCATGGTTCTGTTGTCCTTAATGAAACTTAGATCCAGAATTGTAAATACACAGCTTCTCGACCCCCCGTGGGAGCTGTAGAGCACCTTGGTAGATCCTGGGGCCGTGAAACTTTTTTGAGCCTGGCAATTTTGTAGACTGAATTCATTGAATGCCCATAGGGACTTCCTAAATCCGTCTTAATCCTACTAGGGCACCACTTGGACAATAATGAGTTGATGTAACCAGTACACTGGTTCCAGCAATTGTTCACGGTTCTGCTTCACAAAATTAGCTGCATGAAGTGACAAAAAGCTATATGGCAATAACAGGGAGAAGAATAAAGATGCTAAATAGTATGCAGCATGTCTGTGTACAGGGTTTCCTTTTCTTTTGATCTATAATTGCATCAATGAGCAAACAGTGTTTAAAGGTCAATAGTAGGTATAGGATTTCCTGTGTACTGGCATAATCAGCTTAAAGTACCACCAACAAGTGCTGACTGTTGTATCAATTGAAAATCATGCAGATTATATGTTGGACTAATTTAATCTTATTATGTAAATATCTTTCTCCAGGATTGTGAGCGCAGAGCGATAGTAAAGCTATTCCATCACAGGGAGCTTCCAGTTCCAGCATCACCTTGAGTTTCCCTGGTGTTTCTACCTGGTAAGGTAGATCTGACTAATGCAAACCTGTCATCGTATTCTTTCCACCTTCAGAGTATATGACTTGTCAAGCTCCCAGAATTTACATCAAAATAAAAATTTTCACGGATCTATGCATCTGTCCATCCACCCTAGCACTCTGTTGAAATTGCAACTGAATTTTGATGAACATTTGAGTTGGACCAATATACACGTTAATTCTTAGGAAAGAGCTGTTCCAGGTTTTAAGTGTTAATCTGTGTGCTTTGTAATGGCAGGTTCTACCAATTGTTACCTGCCTCGTTACCCTATTTTGAATTTGTGGTTGGATGAAGATACACTCATCATTCTAGAGTGAATCGTCAATTGGGAAATGATTTCAAAGTCAATATGTTAGTTCACCAAGAGATCTCCAATATCTTGTCTGGTGAGTTGAGTATTTGATTATGGTAATTGTTTATGGAGTTCCTGGATCTGCATCAGCTTTAGCTTTTTTTTTTAAAATGGTTGATTTGCTCCCCATTTGTGTGATTCACAAATTATCTTTCTTTCACCGAATCAGATGCTAAGTCTGGTTCATTTCCGGTATAGCTAACATTAACAATTAGTCTGCGTTGGCTCTGGTAAAAGAGTAGCAAGGACATTCAGTGAAATCACAGATATTGCAGGAGTAAGAGAAGGGTAGAATGAGGTTGCAATAGTAAAAATTCCTAGCAAACTTTACTTTATCTGTTCTTGCCTGAAGGTGCTGATGCTTGAGCAGTTTCTGCAGGAAATATCGGATCCTTGTGGTCAGATCTACATGAAGTGCTCTCGGTTGATCTTGAGACAGGAAGCAATGAGTGGACCTCCTTCACTTGCTCTGTTCAAATTTATTCGTTGCCCGTATGTAAGCCGTTGAGAGTGAGCAAGGCTATGTGACTTGAGGGTGAATCTCCCATTCAACGAGGGTTTAGTTATAAATCATCACGAGTCGGTTTGCTGATTAAATGACACGCCTGCCCTTTGAAGTGAACAGGATGACTCTTATTTTTTCTAATTTCCTGGAGAGGGAAAAGCTCATTTTAATCCAGCTTCTTGTCTCTCCCTTAGTAAGTAGAAGACTAAACTGTCTTGATAATGTTCTTGGAAGCAATAGTGGAAAGGCCAATATACCGGTGATAAGGTTGCCTTTCTTTTATTGATTTGGTCATTCTTTTTGAGTGTTAAGGCAGAGAAAAGGTTTGTGCTTATATTCTGTGGTGAACTTCAGCTGCCATGTGGAATTTTATCCTTTTGTTTTTTGACCCCTGTCTATTGACTCGCAGTTCTTTCAACCAAATCAGTAAGAAGGATGCTCCTCTGGTTTAGCCACTTTTTACCACACAAGTAGAATAATTTGTTTTTTTGGCCAAAGTACGGCTAGAAGAAATTGCTATAGAAAGAAAAGATGTTATCGCATTGAAAAAAGAGGAAAATGTTGATGAAAATTGGGAGAACTGCTCGATCCAAGTGAAAAATCATGGTCGAGGAGTCTAGAGAAGAGGCTTAAGAAAGTATAACGCAGAGCGGCTATCAAATGGTTCGAAAATTCACTTTTGCTTTTCCTCCCCGACGACAAATTTGCATCCGAGTTGTTACCAGGAATGTGCCAGCCAAGCGGATGAACATTTGCT
This sequence comes from Melaleuca alternifolia, assembly GCA_019926035.1. Lineage (NCBI taxonomy): Eukaryota > Viridiplantae > Streptophyta > Magnoliopsida > Myrtales > Myrtaceae > Melaleuca > Melaleuca alternifolia. The sequence continues at coordinate 3,903,993 of JAGKPW010002266.1, read as the reverse complement.
TCTCAAAGACCTATGCAGAATACGTGCATTTCTTTTCAGATTCGATCCTCAATGAAACTAGATTAATCAACTTCGAACAGAAACAAAACTGGTGGAACAGGATGAGTAACAAGTAGCATCCACGACTGATGAAAAAGACAACATGGAAATGCAAGGATATACTACAATGAAATTGTCATAAATGTTCATAAATGAGAGATGAAGGTAATTACATGTGCTCTTCTGGAGGAGTCGAATGGGCATCCTATTTCAATCGAAATGTCTCAATCAAGTGCTAGAAAGGGAATGAAGGCCAATGTCGCGATTCCATTCTAGCCTCCATTCCCGTGCTAAACTAAACGTGGCATCCCTACGGCTGCAGAAGGTCTAGTTCAGGAATTCAAAGAAATCGATCGTTCCGAAGCATGCAAATTAAAAAGGGGGTTCGTACTCAATGTCAATTACTCCACCTAATAACTAGTAAATAAACATAAACATTCAGGGACCACAAGATTTATTATGGGTATGAAAAGAGAACCATTACAGGGCATACTTTCCGCTTTGATTTCTCCTTGTCCAACTTCCGCGCTTTCATCAAAGTGGGAAGCTTTCTTTTCAGAAGTCTTTAACAGGATTATTACACGCAATTAGGGGTGCGCATGATACAAATTCTATCCAGAATTCTAATTCTAGATAGAATTAGAATTTTCTGATTCTCTTCCAGAATGAGTTTCAGAAGAAAGAAATGCGTTTGATACGGTTAAATAATTTCTATTCCAGAATGAGAAATCTGTTTGATATGATAAAAAAATTTTGTTTCTATTTCTGATTCTGTTTCTGTTTCATTTAAAGAAAAGTTTTAATTTTTTATATTGCAAGATATCTATTCCATTAAAAATCAAATACTTATTATTTAGCCCAAAAAATTGATGAATTTTTTTCACATTTTCTATTATAATTGAACTCCGAATTCACTTTTGTTGTATAAATAATAATATATAATAATTCCCAAAGAACTAGGAGAGATGAGAATGTCCAATATTGAGGTAAGGCATTTTTCCTGTGGGTTTTGCTTGGCCAATCCACGAACATATTGGGCAGAGTTAAATTGGGAAATTGATGATATTTACTAGTATTTTTCTAATGTTAGAAATTTAATTTTCCAAGAAAATTTGAGATTTCCAAATAAAACTTTAATTTTTTTAGTTTTTAATAGAAATTATGTTTTATTTTATTTTTGAATTTTTAATACTTTTTTAATAGAAAATATGTTTTATTTTAATTTTTAATTTTTAATACATTTTGTGAATTTTTTTTATAATTTCTGAATTAGGTTGGATTTTTTTTAGAATTTTTTTTTTAAATTATTTTTTATTATTTTATTATTTTTAATTCGAAAAAGGACTTCGGACTGGGTCGGGGCACATTCGAATGAGAGGAGGGCGAGTGCAATTTGATTAGGGCAAAAAATAAAGAAAGATTTTTAAAAGATAATGGATTCTCAAATAGTGCCCGAGAATGAGAAATCAAAAAAATTTCATTTCTCATTCTTGCCCTAAAATCAATTCTGGATGAGAAATCTAGTCTAGAATTGATTCTTGGACATTTTCCAATCAAACGGAATTCTCATCCGGAATGGATTCTTTTACCCAAGAATCCATTCCGAACGAAAAACAAGTGCGTATCATGCGCAGCCTAGGTGACCGAGTATCTCTCAAGTCTCAACTCTCGATGCCTTTAGTGGAAAGACTGTCTCCACAGTGCTCTTACGAGGATACATGAAAGAATCGCTCGAGTGAAACCTACATGGCAAATCTTCTCTTGCTAAAATTTAAGAGATTGTTATCTCTTGTAATGAAGAACGAAAAAGCGAATAGCATTAGCAACCCGGCAGATGCTCCCATTAAAGTTCAATACTCTGCTACGAATTACTCAGTTTAAGCCATAACCATACCTTATATAACAATTCAGATGGTACTGCATCACAGGATGCGAATTCAAATAAAGCTGGAGCAGCGCTCAGTAAATACAAGCCAAATCAAGACACGGATGAAAAAGGATTCCGAAGATCGAGGAATGACCAAAGGATTCACGTTCGTAGCGAATTGATGTGTTCAGAGTTGGGTCCCAGAACAATGAATGGAATTTATCCGCAGAAGCAGCGTTAACAGATTCCACATCCTCACCAAACTTCTACTACAGTCTGGGATTTTTGTCCTCCACTATTGGTGTATGATGAACTAACAGAAAAGCCCCGGAGAGACCCTCACAACATATAACTCGAATAACACTGATATGACATGCCAAACAAGGAAAATGACGTTCTCACTACCATCAGCAACCATTTGAATGGAAACACAAAATTGTCAGACTTGTTGAAAAGCGATGAAAGGAACAATAGATATATGTTTCCACCAGCCTAAGAAAGGGCAAACTCAAATCCAACAACTCATTACTGTCAAGAATTAAAACGCCAAAAAATTACTCTCAAAGTGCCAAAAGCACTGTAGTATAACAATCTCAGCTCTTAGAAGCTAGTTTTTCCTTCGCCTTCTGAATCTTCAAAACCTTCTTCACGATCTTTTGTTCTTCCACCAAAAAAGCACGGATGATCCTACATATCAAATCATAATCAGCATACGCACCATAGCATGAAAGATAAAATTCAAAATAATATCCCCAAAAAATGGTGAAAGCTGACCTCTCACGGACAGCTGCCCCAGATAATACTCCACCATATGCACGGTTCACAGTTCGACGATTTCTTGACAATCTTGATCTTTTGTATTCAGCAGGTCTCAAATGAGGAATCTGCACATAAATCAGGATGTATCATGCTAATGCACTTCATAAGTAAATGAAGACTATTGCACCAACATCTAATATCTACCCATATAAGACTTCAAAACCAGAAGTTAAGACTCTGACAGATGCGAGTGAAGTGAAGATAAATGCAATCTTTGATCGCCATCCCTCACACTCCCTCAACTTTTTCCACCCCCTTCAGCTTATGGGAAAAAAATTTCTCCAACAACTGAAAAGAAGACTTCATGAGGCGAGCTAGATGACAATAGCACACATTTCAAATAGTCAGGAAGCTAACAAATGACATCTAGAACACATTACTAACATCAAAACAGGACTGTCTCAGAAAACCTATTTACCGTTTTGCCACAAGCCAACCTATTTATAACAGGCAATCGCACATAGGAAACCAGCAAAAATTCTGACCTAAAAGACAGATTAAATTCTATTTTCACCCAACACTAGATCACTTCCAACTTGCAAGTGGCAGGCAAGTCATCCTTATCTAACATTTCAATTAGAGTTCGACTTGGCCATGTATGTGAGAATGTAAAAGCAATACTACTGTGACCAACCGATGAATACTACAATCTGCAAAAATACTCATGGCTGCAAATTATTTCCAGCAATGTAATTCCCTATAGGTACGTGTTGCACCAGAATTGTTATCCTAAGGATCAGAAAACAATTCTCACATCAGCACTAAAATATTGCTCGAATTGTTCTGGCTTAACTTATATACAATCACTCATTAACTTGCAATCAATCTGGAAACAATCACCAGACGACACTTCTCCAGCATGAATAAGGCGCTCGAAGCGACATGACAAGTATTTAGGTAATTTTTTTTTTTTTGCTAAAGTGCTTGCCCACTGGCTTGTAAAGAACATGAGACTCAAAATATGCCACAGCAAGCAAGGTCGAGTGTGTATAATCAACGCGTCATCCCGTGACATACAATTTTCTCATTATCAAACCACATTAGCAATCAAATGCAGCGCCAAGAAGAATTTTCTCCCGTTCGCCATAAATCAGTGGCCTCAAGCAGCAACGACAGCTACCATAACTCTACTACGCTATGGTAAACATAGAGAAAGAAACACCTTGCCAACGCATGAGCTCGATCAACAGTGGCTGCAGATGGACGCAATCACCGGATAGCACGATGCAGATAAAAGCACAAATCACCACATCTCTACATCACATAGTTCGCCGCTAATCTCAACGAAACCCGAATCAATCAGTTACAAGAAGAAAATAAGAAGAAAACAGTAAGCCTACCCCTTGAATCCTCTTGCCAGTGACGGGACATTTGGGGCCACTGGCTCTCTTCTTCGTGGTCTGGTACACTAGCTTCCCACCTGCAGCGCCAGAAACACAGAGCCACAAATTCAAACTCGCACCGCCAACACCAAAAAGTCCTCAACTAACGAATCAAATCTCAGTACGACGAGAAGACGAAGAAGAAGAAGAAATACCAGGGGTTTTGACGACCCTGTGTTGGTTGGACTTGGTGGCGTAGCTGTGCCGCTTCCTGTACGTGAGACGCTGCACCATTTCTCCCCGATTCTCTCTCTCTCTCTCCCTTCTCTTTCTAGGGTTTTCCTCTCATTAACCGAGCTCGGCTTCCACCTTTTAGCGCAGAGAGAGAGAGAGAGAGGACAGCAGCCCCCCTAGGGTTTGGGTTTTGGGTTAGGAGAGAGACAGAGGGGCATTTCACAGTGATTAGATCGGACGGCTGAAAAATGAGTTCGAGATCAATGGGTCGGACCCACGCTACGAACTTTTTGCAGGATGACGAATATGGGCCGAAGCCCACCGTCACATTACGATTAAATCCGACCCGACCCGACCCGCCTCCTATCTCACTCTCGAGCACAGTGATGGTATCTTTTTGGTAATGGTCAGTAGTTGTATTGATTTTTGCCAAAAGAAAATTTACAATATGGAAATCCGGCACCAACAAAAAAACTTGCACTGATGATATCATTAGCCAATGTCAATTAAGAGTTGAAGGGTGTCATAGTTTGAGAATATAAAATACGACCAAAATCACAGGTCACCATAGCCTAACAACAATACTTATAAACGAGACCCTCTATTACAGACACTACATGAAATAGAAGGATCAATGCCCCAACTTCATTGTAATTGTTTATTCCCGGGTGAATCCACTACCTTGTTGAAAATCATGACCATGTCCTTAACTATTTCCAAGTTGTATCGCCAAGGTCGAGACAAAGACTTGCCAACTATGGAACAAAACATTTTCCCCCCTCTTTTTTGGGAAAAAAAGCCACTAAGATTCTTAAACTACGCTAGTTATGACATAGTTTTTCTAAAAAAAATTTATATAATGCCAAAATTTCAAAGATTAAATAAATGTAATATATTTATTGTTCATCAAAATTTTATGAATGAGCTCCGTTTTATCCACATGCATAGATGTTGGAAAGCGAACAATATCGACAGATTGTCACATGACTCAAGTGAAATGAAAAATAATATTATTTTGACATATAGGTGGTAAAAGTGCTTTATGAATATAAATTTAGGATTTTTCATGTCCAATTATAAAATTTAAAAGTAAATGTATCACAGTTATAATTTCACAACAAAAAAAAAAACGTAAATATGCCGTGTAGCCATAATTTCGATGGCTTTTTCTTATTATATGTATATATATTATATTTTTGGGTTCTCCATTTATGTCAGTTGGGAACGCCGCAACGAGGCTTGGACGAGCGCGCGAGAGCTGAGGAAACGAAGCAGAGCTCGAGAGAGAGAGAGAGAGAGAGAAGCATGGAAGCTCGCATGGTGAAGTTGACTCGATCCAGCCTCCTCTTCACCGCTCGAAGCAGCCTCCCTCACGATCGCTCCAAGCGAGCTCGCTTCCCTTCCGCTCTTCTCCACTCAGGTCCTTCCCCCCCCCCCCCCCCCCGGTCCCTCTCTGTGCTCTCGGCAAGGGAAATTGCTCGATTCTCGCTTCGATCTTTCGCGATTCCCGAATCGCAATCTCCCGGGACTTGATTGGATTTTCCGCGTGCTCGTAGGTGCAGGGAGCCGGAGGGATGCCGGGAGAGCGTACGACGCGCTGTTGCTCGACGCCGGAGGCACTCTGCTTCAGCTGGCGAAGCCGGTGGAGGAGACCTACGCGTCCATCGGGATCAAATACGGTCGGTTTTTCCCTCGGCTCGCGTTCCTCATCTTTTCCCCTCGTTGGTCATGTGCGTGACTGGCCGTGCGCGCGTTTTTCGTGTGCTGAATTTCGATGATGTCCGCGAAATGTTTCTCAGAGCTTTTAGGAATGTGGGCAGATTATGCTTAATTGTAGTTTTCGGTTTCTAGGTGCGAATGCGTATGATGCGGTGATGAGTGAATGATTATGTATGCTTCGCAGGTCTTACTGCGACTCCTGCTGCTATCAGACAAGGATTCAAGCGGGCTTTTTCTGCTCCCTGGCCTGAGAAACTTCGTTACCAGGTACATATATTTCTTTTTCCTGATGAGCTACGCATTTGAATTTCTTTTCTCCTTTTTCCCAGGTTTTTAACAGGCTCTTGCTCCAGGAGAACCCTTCTTTGTACTTTGGGCGTATATACGTTCTTACTGATTTTGTTCTATTTGTCAGGGAGATGGAAGGCCGTTCTGGAGACTTGTCGTGTCAGAAGCTACCGGTTGTGCAGATCATGACTATTTCGAAGAAGTTTATCAGGTAAAGTTTTTAGAGACAAAAATGCCCAGCATGTTTTCTTTTATCTTTCCCCTTTTCCTTAGCATCTTCAATGAATACTCGAAAGATGAACTATGTAGTCCCCCCACACCACATTGCGTTCTTTTTGAGCAAGAGAGAGTTGACTTACTGCTAAAAAGAATACTAGAAAGATTTCTAGGTAGATTAAATAGCTTTCAACTTGTCTGGGAATTACCTTTTTTTGTATATCAAATTTTGGTCCTTGTCGGCGATATCTGAATAAACTTGCTTCACAGTTCTATGCAGACGGTAATGCATGGCATCTTCCTGCTGGAGCTTATGAGACAATGAGTATTCTGAAAGATGCTGGAGGTCATATTCATCAAGTACTCGTCTTTATCTTCTGCTAAGCTAAGAACCATTAGCCAGGATTTCTTACAGCCTCCTTCAATAACGTGTCAGTATTATTACAGTTAAGTTGGCTGTTGTGTCCAACTTCGACATCCGGTTGAGGAAACTATTGAAGGACTTAAACATTGTGGATCTGTGAGCATTAATCTTCTCCCAAGGCTTCTCTTCATCTCCTGATTTTGCAATTAATTATGAAACCAGGGTGTTTCTTAAGATGAGGTTATGATGTAAGCTTTTATTTGGTTGATAATGTTTCAGGTTTGATGCTGTAATTGTATCCTCAGAAGTTGGATATGAGAAGCCAGATCCTGCAATTTTCAAAGCTGCTCTAGGTATGTATATTGGAGTGTTTTCATCTGAATTCCTAGTGAAATCGTGAAAGCAGCAAGTCATAATCTTAAGTAACAGTTAATTAATCTTGCGTTTCCTTATTTGTTCTTGACCTTTAAACAGCACACGCAAGTCTTAGCTGGACATTTTCAGTCATCTACTTTGCATTATGACCTTTTTTGCCATCACATGATGCCTTAGTTCAGCATAGTTATTGTCTAAAATGAGTTGAAGCAATCGAATGTGTTATTGAACAGCAAGAAATTTCAATATTTGTTTTGTTTTGTTTTCCTTTTCGACCTTATGAGGGGAGTGAATCGAAAGGCTTCCGTTTTCGTTCTTGGTTTGGGGGCTTTCGGGCTCCTCTCGATCTTATTCGTAGTTGGGAAGGGGGAAGGAGTCTAAATCAATGGACATTCATGTGACAGTTCATGAATATCAGTGCAGCATGAATTGCCTAGAGTTCCTGCTCAATTGGTAGTACTATGCCATCGTGACAGTGTTTAGTACGATGATTCAGCTTCTTGGTTTCTTGGCCTTGTGGTTTCAGACTAATGTTTGGCATGATATTCTTCCAAGAGAAAGAACTCTAAATTGACAATTGAATCATGTCGGCTTGTCTTCTCAAAAATGTCAAGGGGTACCATTTATTGTGGTGTGGATGGCTGGGAAGTCTCCTCTTCTTGGTTTCAGCAGGACTATTATGAGCATTAAATCTGTGCTACAGACTTTTTTTGTGTATGAATCTCCTGCTTTTTTGGCTAATCTAGAAGGGCAGGGAGGGGCGAGCAGCAGTGGCTACCCCTTGTACGTGTATAGGTATTTATGAAAACTTGCATGTACTAATTAGAGATTGAAACCTTGTTATTGTCATTCAATCAACTTTTCTTACTCCTTATAACATGTGCGTGTTGCAATTTCTGTATGGATCTCTTGGAAGTTAGGCCTTCATGAAACTTGCAGGCATCGTATATGCTGGAATTATTGGTATTAGAAAGTGTGCATCTGGAATATTTATAATGCCTGGTGATCTTTCAGATCAACTTCGAGTGGAACCTAATAGAGCAGTACATATTGGGGATGATGAAAAGGCTGACAAACACGGTGCTACTGTTGTTGGGATTGAGTGCTGGTGAGCCTTCTGTCACTTATAGGTTGTGTAACGATCAAACTAATGCTCAGTATTGCTTATGGATTAACATATTCATTGATTGTTTTCTTGATCAGGTTGTGGGGCAAAGATGTGAAGACATTCTCAGATATACTAAACCGTGTACTCACCCACGTCTGAATGATATCAAGGAATCAATCGCTCTTCAACATTGTGAGGTCATACCAATCTTTCCTGCGCTTTTGCCTGCTGAAATTTCGCCATAATGAAGATGGCCATCATGTCTTTGGAATATTGAAATATTAATGAGCATGAGTGAATCGAAGCATCGGAAGCAGGGGATTTTGATGAATTGCTTCTGATGACTTATGTGGCTTTTTGTCAGTTCGAACTGCCAATGGTCCTCTTAATATTATGCAACAGTGTCTTCTTTTGCCATTGGCGATTCTGAATAAAAAGTTGCGTGGCCTTCAGGTTTGTCTACTGTGTTAGATATGCATTCGGACTTTGAATGTTTGAGAAACTTTAACCATATTCAAATAGACGGAGTGAAGTTGAGGTTGCGACTTGCGACTGCAGCATGTGCCATGAGGAAGGCCAAAGTACGAAGTTGTTGCTACCTGAAGTGATAAATTTCTTCTCAAATTACAGCTTTTCTTCAGCCAATCTTATGTCTGATCATTTTCATTGCAAGGCCAATCTCGCAAAACTAACTATTATCTGCCCGACGGTCACAACTGTGAAGACGTTCAGTATTATCCCCAACTCCGGACTAAGATTTTTCCTGTTACTTACTAACCCACGTAAACTTGACCGTGTGACCGTAAACTCGACTGACAGTGCGACCATGACCCTGGCTTTGTGAAGCACGAGGCCTGGCGTAAGGTATTTTGCAGTAAACAATAGTCGACATTGCCGTTATTAGAGACTTGGTGGCCAGTAGTACGAACGGCAGAACATGGGAACGGCTTTGTATCAGCTCTTTAATAAATCTTCACCAAGCCATATGGACTTGCATTAGGGCCGGCGATGTGGATGCTGACTGAGAAAGAATATAGTGTACTAGGGACGGGGTGCCCAAAATCATCCTCTTTGGGAACCGGATAAATCAACCAAAAATAATCTCCGAGGCATTTGCATCGAGATGTGACAGCCATTGCAAATCCGGCAGCGGTTTGTAACACAAATGAGCACCGATAGAACAGGACTCGGATCAGATCGATACTCCGCTGCGATGCAGAACTCAAATTTGGCAACCATAGAAGACATGCAGGACTCAAATCTCTTGATGGGAATATCGGAATAATTCTCATCGTTCTTGTCCTTCAGACCTTGGTTCAAATTGTCGAATTGCAATTCAAAGCAAAAGAGAAAAACTAGGCATCCATCAATAAACTTATCCTCTTGGATGGGGCTGAAACCTGCTTTAGATGTCACAGGAAGTATATAATTGCAACGAAAATGCATTCTTTTCTTTTCTACTCCTGGAGGAGAGAGAGAGAGAGAGAGAGAGAGAGAGGTGGGGAGGGAGGCCTAAAGTAGTCTAACCAAATTGAGCAATTCAAATTCTGAAACTGAATGGAACCTCTTGAAGTTCAAAAATAAATTTTCCACTGAGCGAATTAGAGTACAAACCATTTGCAATTCCAGCATTTCCACACGCGAAAATGTAATCTGCTCAAACCACTTCATCTAAGCCAAATACCGGTACAGCTTCCTATCCACATTATCTCTCTCCAAGAAATCACGCTCAATAAGAGACTCAATCCGCTTCTTTATCTCCGTTGGATTGGCCAAAAACCTCGACTGCAGCTGCTTCGTTACCTCTGTTATTATATTATTATGATCCAACACCCTCCTTGATTTCATGATTCTCACTATTGCAGCCTCAATTTGGGGCTTCCGGTCCTCCTCCACTCTTTGTCGGGTTTCCTGTTTCTCAGGTTCTGACTCTTTCTGTGCAACAACAGTTCCTATCTTGACCTTGTAAAACTTACTTGTGAACTTATCATTGACGAAGAATGCATCATCCTCACCGATATCTTTACTCATGGGCTCCTTTCTTAGAACATTCTTTCCCTTGACACATGCCAAAGATTGCAGGCACCGCTTTAAGTCTGAAGCAGGGATCTCTGTAGCTTGTTCAATCTCTTTATAGCTCAGTCGGTCAGAATTGTTGAATAACATCAGCACGCACATCTGGTATGTGGAAACATTCAATTCATGCTTCTGCCCTTTCCCAAAGGTTGCTTTTATGTCCGCAGTTCCCATATTTGTTTGCCAAGACAATCTCCGACCAGTGTGGGTCCCAAGGTAATACGAGCGGAACTTCTCACAGAGAGCCGACATCTCAGCTGGCAAGTTACATGTCACACTAGGTTGTGTAGGCCACGAGCCTGTTGTTAGAACCTGCACGGTTAATGTCGGGCCCTCTCCCAGCTCGGGGTGGCTGGCATAGAACCCCTGCATTGTATCTTGGGAGGTTTTCATATCAGTGAACATACCTTCTAGCTTTGAAGTGAATTGATATCCACATTCAGTCTTGAGCTTAACAATGAGACTCCTTTCTGCATCATCAGAAACAGTTTTTCCAGACAGGAGTCTTTTCGCCAAATGCTGTTTATAATACTTCTCAAACACGTCCTTTTCTTGCAAGTAGCGGAACAACATCATCACCTTATCAAGAATAACCTCCACATCCTCCTCACTGACGCCCTTCAAGCCTTTGCGCAATTTATCATCAACAAACAACGAAATGAATTCTGGAGATCGAGCATTCAAGTTGATGAAGTATTCAAAGGATGAATTCAAAGCATTCTGAAAAGTCTTGTCGTTGTTAAATGCAGAACTTATGATCTTATCATACTTATCCTTTTCATCCAATAGCCGCTGAACAAATTCAACAGGGTCTTTCAATCTCTCAGGGTCGGTAACTAACTGCTTGCCAATCTCCCTTATATGAGAAGTCATCACGTCTCGAACAGTTGAGAGACCATTAGAAACCCGACGAAACAAGCTGTACATCCTTCCTAAGTCTTCATACTTATCGTCAAGAAGCATATTCACCAAGCCCGAATTCTCCATGTGCACCAATGCCAGCATGTGATTTGCGATCATCTCCTTCTCCACGACATTTGTGATCTTAGCCTCACTCTTGGCATCCAAGTAGTGTGTTACTCTCTCCATTTCTTCATTAAGACGCCTCTCAGCTTTCTTCAGATACTCACCACAATCACAACACTCGATAAACTTCTGGGATTCGCCTTTGTAAAACTCAGCCGAAATATCCAGAAATGGCTGTTCAAATTCTTCTTGATAAACTGAAGAACCTAAATCCATCAGCATTTTAATTATGTTCCTCATCAAACCCCGATTGATGACCTCGCCAGTCCGCTCTCTAAGTACTAGTTCTAGTAATGTATCCAGAAGCCTACTCCGGATTTTGCTGGAGTAGATAACATTATCCCGCCAAAGAATCAACCCGAGCTCATGAACTGGGGTTTTGCGGGTGCTTTGGATGAAAGTTCTATCCATGTACATGAGAATGTCCCTAATCATTTGCAGTGCTTTATTATGATCGTTCCATTTCCTGTTTAGTTCCTCCAGAAACAGACCTCCTTGGGCATCTTCGATGGATTTTGATATTTCCTTTAGGTGACTAGTCATGGTTGTCACCAATCCAGAGTACAGCTTCTCACCAAACTTGTGCAGAACCATGTTGTAGGCGTTCCTATATAAGAAGGCACATCAAATTATTACAATCTCACGAGACTTTACAACCGTTACCACCAGACAACACAACTCAATGACAATGCATAAAAGAGGAAGAGTGCGGCTGCATTGTCACCTCGATGCTGTTCACAGAACAACACCAAACCAATTGACATCAGCCCAATACAAAAGAGAGTTTCCTAATCCATCAGCCCATAGGGCGAGGCTGAGCTAAGAATTGTGCAGCGACTGTTAATTCCATTGCTTATCATGCTCAATAAAGGATAACACTACTATGTCTATATCTCCTTCCAGAATGCAATTAAGCAGATCATAAGCCAAAGAAGTACTTCCCCAAAGTACAGATAAAGCAAACCAAAAACATAGCTCTGTTTTAAGGATCTTAATTTGTAGAGATGTCTAACCAGGAAAAGAACGCTATATGGTACAATTAAAGGTCAAGTGTAACGTGCAAATAACAGCAACATCAAAGTCAATACTGCATCAATGAGTAAACAGACTTATCTACTGTAATAGGCCATGAAGGCCTTGAAGGACACGTCTAGCTCAAGCTCGCGAAATCGGGAATTCCCATCTCCAAGAAAAATAAACTAGGATAGCCTAAATCGTCCGATCAACCCATACACATATCCAATTAATAAGTCTCGAGTCACAAACCGAACATCAGATGCAAAGACAGCATGCGGCACATCGTTGACCGCACCAATGGACACAAAAAGCACAATCACAACATAAACAGCAACGGACAGACAAATCAAATGCTGACGGCAAACCTCAAGAAAAGAGAGAGAGAGAGAGAGAGAACCTATAGAGCTCTTCGAAGCTAAGGCCACTGGCGTTATGATTGTAAATCTCATGGATAGCGTGCTCCAGGATCTTCCACGTCTTGTCGGCGTACTTCGGATCCACCACCACCTTGTGCTTGAAGGCCTCTATCTGGAAATTCCTCTTCTTCGGCTGATTGCTCATCTTTCCCACCCGACCCGGAGAAGAAGCCGGCGAATCGCGACCCGGAAACGGACGGAAGGGTCCCCTGCGCGCGCGCTAATCCCAGCGAAATCAAGGAGAGGACCGGACCCAATCGGCGAGCCCTAGATTGACAACAGTCCCAATTGGAACCCAGGATTCGATTGGGGATTGGGACGGCGAAGGTCTGAACGGGGAGAGAAGCAATCCTCTGCTGGAATTTGGGGTTTTCCTGAGCGCGATGAATTCGAATAAATGGAGGATCTTTAGGGTCTCGATTGCGAGGCGGAAGAGAAAGAATGAGGAAGGAACGAAGCAACGAAGGAAGAAATGAAAATGAAGTTATGTTAATATTTATTATTGTTTTTTCTTCTTTTTCTTTTTAGGGCTGCTTTAGAGATGGCAATTTTGGAAGTGTGGAGAATAGGGAAAAAAAAAAAGGAAGGATTGCTCCTATAGTTTCTCGGTATTGACATGATTTGGTCATTTGGGATTTTCTGGTTTTCCCAATCATGGCTGAACTTGGAATCGGATTTCACGGATTATGGTCGGAATACAAGTCCATCGCAATTTGCCCTAAGGCCGATGCGGATGGCTGGCGTCTGATTAAAAGAGTGATGATCTTCGAATGAGCGGAGGAGAAGGAAGAGAGGAAAAAGGTTGAGAGCAAGCGAAGGCCACAATGAAGAAAGGAAAATGAATGTGGAAAGTAGGAGAGGGCGGATATCAATACTATGAAAGGCTAAAATGTAAGTTACTCGTAGTAGTTTGTATTTACAGAATTGGTTATCTGTGATTTTCATTATACGTTTCTCTTTAGCCATGATTGAACTTGGAATCGGGTTTCACCGCTTTTGTTTGAAATGTAAACCTCCATAATATTGACAAGGAGTGTTTAGTATTCGATTGAGAGACGAACTGTCGTATTGCTACATGGAGCCCGATTCACGTCAAGAGCAAGAAAATGTCTATTTCTTCCCCTCGAAGTCAAGCACTTTCGGCTTGACTACATTAATGACAAGGTGCAAGTTTAATGTCATCGGTATTTAAGAGCTCTACATATTCTGATTAATTGCTTTCCCTTTTATTCGTTCACTTTAATATCCGAAGTAATCTCGCAATCAATTATAAAAAAAAACTCTCTAGATAAGTTCCACGCTACAATGAAATCTTACATTTGAGAACATTTGAATTGCAAGGGCTTTTATTCTAAGATACTCCCGGACTCACCACTCTATGAAAGAGCACATTACAGCATTTAAGGCGTGTTTCGACGGAGGCCTTTTTACTACCTCTTCCGGCCAAAACGAAAGCTTTCGTTCATCAACTAGTGTACATGGAGTCACAAGAACGGGCCTCTAAGTAAGGGACAAGCCCAAAAGAGTTTGGGTGGGTTAACCCACCAGTCATCTGGAAGGACTACTCAGTCTGCTACTTGATTGGCCTCTCGACAGTCAACAACGGTGGACGAGTTAAGCTGAGCGGAAACAGGCCAGTACCGACATGCACTGCTCGACAAAAGGCCCCTTCCCATCCAAGGCTCGGTCATATCTGCAGTGGAAATTATCAACGATAGGCTTTCTGACTCGAAACTCGTCTATCGACCAGTCCTGTCTTTGAAGTGCTTCGACGCCCCTGGCCTCATTTGATTCTACTTTGGGGGAATGCGAAGCCATTTCCCAGAGTATCTTCCAATGAAGGTGCATGTGTTGAGAGTAATAGTGTTTGGATAGCTCGTTTTTGTTTATCCTTTTGTAAGGCGTCTTTTTTGTAAGGCGTCTTTGAAAAGGAGGAGGAGGAGGAGGAACATAGGGCAGACTCGAGCACTGGCAAAGAAGACATGGGCTCGGCAAGCTTTGTTGGTCGGTGACTAGAAAAAAGCATCGGTTGGGCGAGCTTTGACGATCAGCTAGGGTTTGGCTCGTATTTTGGCCCTTCAATTGTCGGCTTTGTCGGAGCTTCATTGGCGACCTCGAGGAAGCCGAGATTGATTAATCCTATCGCGATTCATTATGATTTATCTCGATTTCTTTTATAATACTTTAGCTGTCTCGTTCGTGATGAGCAAACGATGTCGGAGTTGGTGGTCAGGATAAAAGTCAAGATAGATAATTTTTATTCTATCTCATGATTGGTCGATGATAAAGATTGGGATAAAATCTGGATATAAGATAGATCTAACTTGAATTCCCCATGTGAGAAGTGGTATAAAGGTGAGTAGGTCTTTTTTTAGGTTTATAGTAAAACTGTTCTTTCTAGAAAACCTTACCATCTCCTTCTCATACTTTTCACCTTGAAATTTCATGATTTCTCATAACTCTTTTATTCATGTTGAAACTTCACGAAAGTGGCAAGATAGTTGAAACTCATTCTCTTTTTTAGCTCTTTGTTTTGCGTGGAAGCTTCACAAGAACAACGAGGGATCTCCCGTCATCGAGATTTCGTGAAAGCAACAAGAGAGTGAAAAAAATGCCATACATTTTACGCTCCGTTCATTTCACGGAAAATGTAGTAGTTTAGAAAATGTTTTTCAGGAAATAATTTTCATGGAAAATGATAATATTTCCAGTGTTCGTTTGTTATAGATTGTCAACTCACCGGCCTCAAGCGAGGTCGATGCACACTAATAAAAGCTGCGATATTTAAAGGTAAGTAAAGAAGAGAGAAAATGTTTTCCACTTTCAAAAAAATGAAAACATTTTCTCCACTTTTGAAGGTGTTTCTTTCATTGGTGGAAAATATTTTCCTTTACTATCTTATTTTCCGCCTCCTGAACACCACAATTTCCGGAAAACATTTTCCGTGAAACGAACAGAGCCTTAGAATTATGAAGGTGGATGATCATACTTTTTTTTTTATATATATCTCTTATTGAGAAGTGAAATCGAGTCCCGAATCGATGCAATGTATCACTAAATTTTCGTAGGAAAAAAACACAATTGAATTCCAGAACCACATCTCAAAGTCGCAATTTAAGGCCGTAACTCAAGACAAATTCTAGCACCATACATAAACACGTCGAATTATATTCGCAAAAAAAAGGACTTGATTACACATTTTTGAAAAGAGGTTAGGGATTCGATCAATACCGATTAACAAAAAATTTGGAATCAGTATTCTGTATATAAGGTTTAGGAACGCGGATATACGATCAAAATAGGAGTACAATATCTACGGTACTCGTCAGCATTCGTATCAATCTACGTTGGTATCGTGGTCATCCGTCTCACATCGATTTATCAAAGAGTATAGGATTGTAATTGAGTAGAGAAGAAACAACAATCAGAGTGGCGCAGCGGAAGCGTGGTGGGCCCATAACCCACAGGTCCCAGGATCGAAACCTGGCTCTGATATTAACTTCAGAAGTGGCTTCCGCACTCCCTTTTCTTATTTTTTATTTTATTTTATTTTCCGAATTCATTTTACTTATTTATTTTTCTTTCGCTGAACTGCCGAGTTTGCCCTCGTCTTCTTCTCATAATTCACGACGATGACCCACCCAGCCTCTTTCTGCTTTTCACCGGACGCGTGGCGTAAATAAACCGCGAAGCTTGAGAAACTTCGATGTCGCCATCTCTCGCACTTTCTCGCTCGCTCTCTCCTTGGAGCAGGTCCAGGTACGGTGTCAGTCTAGCGCCATTCGCTTGTTCATCTACGTATGCTCACTCCCCTGCGAGGCTGCGACGGCACCGTGTTCACCGCCGTGTTTCCGTTCAGTCGGCGGGAGAGGGCGTGTGCGTGTGCGGTGGCTTCTTGTATTAGCTCGCTCGCGCCTCTAATCGCTCGGCAGTTCTGCTGTGGTTCAGGTGTCTGCGCTTTCCTGGCGGAGCGATTGTTGACGGCTCGAAATGCCGGAGGAGTTGTGCACGGAACGGCCGTTGTTTGGGGGCGCGATCAGTAGCAGATTTCCTAATAGATTCGAGGTCTTTCAATCTCACCAATCGTCTGCGCTTCCGATTCTTTTTGTTTTCTTTTTCCTTTTTCGAGCATTTGAATGTGGAACGAAACGCCTTTGCTGAAATATGTAGGATGTGAGCAACATCAGGCAAGTCCCTGACCACCAGGTTCGGATTTACCTCAGTATACGACGTTTCTTTACCGTTCGGTTTGAGTTTGCTGTCGATAAGGTTACCGAGTGGTATTGTGTCGTGGGTATGTGTTTCTTTGCAGGAGGTGTTTGTGGACCCTTCACGGGATGAGAGCTTGGTTTTCGAGCTTTTGGATTTCAAGCATGAAGTGGAAGATAGCGGAAGTGCGGTGTGGTTTCTACAAGACCTTGCCACTGAACAAGATGCGGAGCAAGGCATGGTATTAGGCTTCCTGTGCTTAATTTTTGTACTTTTTCCCTCTTGTGCACTTGGTTGATTATGTATTGGGATCATAATGCGCTGTGAGTAATGACTTACTGTTTGTCTCTCCTTTTCTCGCTGCCACAGTTCTTGGTCTTACAGTCATATCCACATTCAAGTCATAATCATTTGTCAGATGTTAGAGAGAGTACACAATACCTTTGGTTCACATATATATCTTAGCATGAAGATGTTTGGACCTTTTGTGCATATGTGTGTGCTTGCGTGCATGCGTGTATGTGGTGTTTACATGCTCTTTGAAAAATTCCGAACACAAATTTCTTTTCAAGGTCTTACTTGTCAGGCCAGTCAGTTGTTATCTTCCATCCGTGGCGTGCTAGTGCATTTAGTAGTTATTATGCATACATCCAATGAGAATGTTCTGGTATCTCCTTTAATTGGAGTTTTTCCACTTCAATGTTCATCAGGTGATCGAACAGTCGGGAGTGGTTGAGGCCCCTGGATTGACTTACAGAAACATACCTGCTGTCGTTACCACTGCAGTTGGACAGATGGTATAGTTGTAGAGCTCTATTTTGTTTCTTCTAACTCACTTTTGTCGTTGTCAAACTTTATAAGGGCCTAATATGTATTAAATATCACAAGTTCCCATTGGAACATCTCCTCTCTTCCGCATGGTTTTTGATGATAGGATATTTTTTGTGGAACTATTTTCTGCATGAATTGTCAAGTTTTGGAGTCACAGTTATTCAATTGTTTGCCATGGTATTTGTCTGCTTTTCTTTCAATCATTTTTTGAGCAAACATTGAGGCCTTGATCTTTTCTGCTTTTATCTATGTTATGTTGCTTTTCCTTTTGTCTAGGAGTTGTTTCATCTTGCTTTTCTCCTCTAATCTGTCATGCAGGCTATCTCCAAGGGACGGCAGGGAAGGGAAGCACAAAATATAGTGAGGGTCAGTCTCTTATTTTCCCTATTAGTGTGTGATGTTGTTTAGGACTACCAGTGGGGGTTGCATTGATGCGATGATTTTCATACAGGTCTATCTGGCCAATTTTCGCCTGAAGGAAGTTGGGACAGATGTACTAATTGCTGCATATGAGCCTATATTAATTAAGTAAGTATTAAAAAAATTGCTATCGTTGTGATCATTTTCCTAATTTTTTTGTTGAGACGGTGTAGTTAAAAGCTATGATATAATACATTACATACAACAGGAAACTTGCCATCCCTTGTTGATACTAGAGTTTAAGAGAAAAATGGAGGATGATATTTAGTGGACCAAATCAATACTTGTAGACAGTGTCCCATTGGCTTATTATTTTGCTCACTTCTTATTGTCTTGATACGGAGATATTTAGATTTCCAGCCAGAAAGGCTGGAATGAAAGAAACTGGGTTAGAACTGAAGGCTGTAGAAATCTTGCTTGAGGAGTGTTTCCAACCTAGGATTTGGTGGATCTATAATGTGAGGGTGATCGGGTTCTTCTGATTGTTGTTTAATGGATACGATTCGCCAAACCAACTGCTTGTGAGATGTCCCTCTGAGTACGCTGCTGACTCTTCTTGTAGCCGGAAGTCTACCTCTCATGGTGATGGAAAGCCACTGTCACCTTGAGTGCTGTCTCTTTACGTCCTCAAATCTTTAGTCCTGATAAATCCCTAAAGATGGTTTTGGGTGATGGTCCACTACTTAATGTGTCTGTGTGTAATATTTTTGTTGTTGAAGTTTTTCATAGAGTTGCTATGTCTGGTAAATAGTAAAAGTGAGACATGAATATTCTCACTTTGCAATTTACTATATAATTGTTTCCCTAGATATATCCTTTTCCTTATTTCTCCTATCTGAACTCGACCTAATACTTAACACGAGTCTGGAGTCGCGTAGTCTAGGAGATATTGCACTTAGATGGGTATGTTGCTCCTTCTCCGGTGAATTTCCTCCACCCCAGCAGTGATATGACTGACCCTTTCGCTTTTCTTCTCTGGAGTTTAATGGAGCTCGATTGCCCTTGAGAAGTTTTTGGTGAGAGTAGCTGTCAGAATAAATGAAAACTTAGAATTACTTTGGCTCAGTTTTCCTTACAAAACTTTTGCTGATGCACTAGCTTTAGAAGTATGAATACCCAAATCTGGCCGAATCCTTTCATTAATGGGTCATTTTGTACTTGTGCCAGTTAATTGTGAATACCTCTTTTGCTATGGGTTGTTTGGAATATATGACCCCTCATCCCACCCACTTGGGGCCAAGTGCCTAATGCATCTGCATATATATGTAAAAATAATACGCAATTTATTTGTTTAAAGTTATCCCTGTTCACCCGAAAACTCAATTTGCTTGCAGCCCTTTGAGCGAAAGTGCAAGAACAGTTGGTGCTGGACAAACTGCCCCTGCATCTCAATCTGGATACATGCCCATGGCTGAGGTCTTTAAACTTGCAGTCTCTAGCTTTAAAGTCAATGATTGGAGCCTGTTTGGTTCTTCTGCTTGAATTCATATGTACACATCGTATGTATCAAATCGGCATTTCTGGAAAAAAGGCAGATAAATTGCAGGTCCCAAAACGTCTTGGCAGTCTCTTGACTTGATGGCCAGTTTTTGTCAGGAATATGTGGTAATCAACTTGTGGCTGGAATTTCTCTGCTGCGTCTAGGAGAAGGGTTTGTAAAAAGCGTGGTTCAATGATTTTCCTGATGAGGCTAGTTGGCCTTGTTGGTTTTCCTTTAATCTGGTCAAGTTCCATATGTGGCTTGCAATTTTGGTCAACTATGTGTTGGAGGAAAACTGAATCTTGCATGCTGAACATAACACCATATCTTCGAGTTGCATTCTAGTGGCGTCGAACTATTCATTAATTATGGGAATTGTCTGAGCTAATGAAGGTGAACATGTCTTGACGATCCATTTTTTGATGGAATAACTGAAAAACATTCTTAAGCTAATCCTTTATGGCATCTGAAGTGGCTGAACCCCAAAGAATATACGAATCCGTCCTTTCTTAAAAGGCTCCGGACTTAAAAACGATGGATCTTGGCCCAACCTCAGAATACGGTATGGAAGTAGTGCATCTCCTTGTTATAAGAGGGCTATGTGTCAACTGAATTGGTAATGGTTCTGCAGAAAGCGGGAGGACGCTTTCTGAAGTATAACCGAGAATGTTGTTGGTTCCTACTCTCTAGAGGCCTAACAATTCATATTAATTATCATGATTTCTGAATGATACATACTTAATGTGAATGCACGAGGCCATATAATCCGTTTTCAGGGTCATGACTCATGAGTCGCGAAACCTGTGATGATGCCCGTGTTGTATGTTTGATAGTGTTCGAGTCTTCTATGGGCCCAAGCCTTGAATAATATAATCTGCCGTTGTAGCGCAGATCAAAATTCCCATATTCAATTCCCCATCATCTCTTCGTTCATTCTCTAGTTTTGCAGGAATAAGATCGGGGAATTATCGAAGAATAAGCACATCCATTCTGAGAATAAGTTCTGTCAATCGAGATGATCTCTTCTTTTATTGTTATTGCTATTATTATTGGGGTTAGTTAGGGGATCGAATCAGCTTAACCTTCTTGCGCGGAATGTTGGCTCAACTAATTTAAGGCTAGTGGGGGACACTACTTGAGTAAGGAGTAGATGACAATATAAATACCTAAGCTTGCCACGGAAACTGCTCCAGCGAAACACTGTTAGATCAATTGAGGAGAAAGATTTGAGTAGACACAATCAATAGTGGAATGGATATTCTAATGAGGAGATTAAAATTTTGATTAACGTCATGACCATTGTATATTCCATACAGGAAACTGTTGTTTATGTACTTATCAATCTAACTAGACGGGTCAATTTCTTCATTTGGGAAGGAATCGAGTATGGGTTGGCATCGAAAGCAGGGTGATTCGCGGGTTATCGCTACCTCTCTATCCATCTCCATTACTAAAGCTACCAGGTCTTCCCATACTTAATCCCAATCTACTCTCTCTCTCTCTTTCTCTCATCGTTAGAATCCAATAGGAATTGGAAGATCCTATGGCTGTATGATGACGTCCTATTCTTGACCCTATTGATATGATGTGGGTCATGGAGGTGCTGTATACATATACACATATTTGCATTTATAAGATCTTTTTCCACTTACATTATTGATGAGGACAGCCATTTCGGTATGCCATTCACATCACAATCATGATCCCCATATCTCGATTACAAAGTGCCGTGATGGGGACACCCGATTCTTTATTTGAATATCCAACCCAATCTGAGGTAATGCACCTTTGGGTTCTCCACTTATGGCCGCACAATCTAATTCTTCATATACGACAACCTGAATTCTTGATTTTTTTAATCCTATCTTAGGTGGTAAGAGAAAATTGTGCTAAAGGTTAGATTAATCTTTACACGAAGACAATCGCGTGTTTCATTGTCAATCCCATCATTCCTTAATTGAACTTTGACATTATTGCGCTTGTCTGGCTATCGGTTAATAATTGCAAAGTCGGGGCTGTCGTAATCCCATCATCCCCTAATTGAACTTTGACATTATTGCGCTTGTCTTGCTATCGGTTAATAATTGCAAAGTCGGGGCTGTCGTAATCTAGATCGGATCGTGGAACCTTTTGATATGACAAGACCTATGTTAAATCAGGTGGGATAGCGAAGAATGCCAAAATAGTTTTGAACTGACACACTTTCTCCAACATTTTGAAGAAATGTTGTGGAAGATGCCATGGCTATGTGGAGTGAATGTGTCGTTTTCAAGGCCATAGTACCAAAAATTTTGCCGCGTGTAATCGTTTTTGGCTTAGCTAATCGAGTGTAGGCCGTGCGTAGGTGTCCAGTCTTTTCAGGCTGAGCGGATTATCACGTTATCAAGCAACAGTGCCATGCACCATGGTAAGTTCACTTTTCTAATTCAATTAGAGAAAGTCGATCCATATAAGAAGATTGCCAACATAGAAATTGGTAATAATCAGATTGAAATGTCAGTGATTTCTAATGAATACTATGGTATCGGAATTTTGCGCAAAGAATTAGTATTAATATTGATAAGATTAAAAAATTTAAAACTAAATTGATGTTCATATAATAGATTTAAGACTAATTAATAAAATTCAATATTGATTGTCCCCCTTTGGTCTAATAAGCACAAAAGATTTTCGATTGGAATCACTGTTATGTTTGTCTATACTTGTGTGAATATATGGTGAGCATCAAACTTAAGAAGTTGCTGAATAACTCATGTGATGGAGTTTTCTTTCAAGATTATGCATTCTGTGCCTGTCCTTTTTACCATTTGGAACTTAGACTCGTATGTTTCGTTGAAAATGTGACATCTTTATAAAATAGCCTTCAGAAAAATTATAATATTTTTTAATATTTGGCTGAAACATGAAAATGAATTATGACATATTTTCGGCCATTTGGTAAGAAATATTTGATTTGATTTTCTTAAGAAAATTACTCCAAAAATTTGAATTATTCTAGTTATTTTCTATTCTTTTTTATTTTTATTTTTCCTTCTTCCAATTTTGTTGCTGGCCAACAGTCGACCACGAGGCCATGGGCAAGGAAGGAGCTTGTTGGCTCGATAGCCCACCTCACTAAAGGCTAGCAAGAGCCTAGTTGATGCTTGAGGCTAGCGAGCTTTGAGCTTGTCCCTCACTCGCAGTTGGTGATTAGCTGAGAAAGAGATAAGGAAAATAAAAAATAAAATTAATTTTACAAAAATCTATTTTTGAAAAAAAAAAGAATGAGTGCTGCATTAACTGAGGTCTTGAGGCGGCGAGGACTTGTGCACAGCTTTATTCGGGAATTAGTATTGGGGTTCCCATGTTTAGATATAAAATTTTCGGGCTCAAGAGTCAATATCTAGTCATATTTTAAAAAATGATTTTTAAAGATAAAATCTTTTTTTTTTAATTCAAGCACATATATATTTTTTGTCCACCCCCCCTTCCTTGTCATCTCCATCTCCACTTGAATTGCCGCTCTCTGCTAACCCTTCCCATCGCCACGCGCAGCCCTCTAGGATCCTCCCTCATCACAGTTGACCCCTTCCCCGAGTGTTTCGAGAGAGAGAGAGAGAGAGAGAGAGAGTAACTGGCCTTGGCAAATCCAAGGACATGCGTCCTTCATCGAGGTCGGGCGACAATGTTCAGATACAAACTTCCGAGTACAATACCAATGCACTAACTTAGAGGGCCTAGTAGTATCCCGAGATGTTCACACCAGCATTCCTTTCTAGGATCATATTAGTAGGCGTAGATTTTTATGTCATCCCCAACTCATATCACGGGTTACAGATCTTATGTAACTAATGTTGCGTTTGGTTGACCGAATAAAAACCAGAATATGATATGTTTTATCATATCCCGTGTTTGGTAGCTATCTAGGATATGATAAGGTCAAATATAGAAGGGATATAAATCGGATAAAAAAATCCGAGGGGAAGGGTGGGATAAGGTGGGATATGATTTCTTTTATCCGAAACATAAAACTCTTTTTTGTTTTTTTTCTTTCTCCGTTGTTCATCCACAGATGACTCCGACCCCTTCGTTGGGTCCTGGTCAGAGAGTCAGACCGGGTTTCCTTGACCCGATCCGAAGTCCATTTTTTCAAATTAAAAAAATTACTAATTTAAAAAATAAAAAATCGAAAAAATTCATTTAAAAGAACTAAAATTTAAAATTTGAAAAAAATAAAATAAAGAATGTCTAGGTGGTTGACCACAATTTATTTCATATAGTATTAATTCTATAAGTCTTGAACCAATTTTAGATTTTCCGTTTTGAATAAACATTTCTAGTTTAGCATAAAAAATGAGAAAACCCTTGAAAAGTTTTAAACTCAATTGAATAAGCTCTTATCAAAGTATCGATGTCGTGGCCTTCTTCTTGATAGCTCTCTGATTCACATCAACATTTTACGAAACCGACGAACTGTAATTTTCTTTATGAATATGAATTGTTCAAAGATCGTTTGTTAACGTGATTAATTGTTATTGCATTCTCATAGCAGCTGGAAAAAAAGAATGAACTTTGGACTTTATGCTTTGTTCTAATTGAGCATTTGTTTGATTTGATATTAGACCTGTAACAAAATGAAAATAAATGAAAAACTTGTAAGAGAGAAGAAGAATTCATGTTTCAAAGTGAATATATTAAAATTGAGGTTATTCTAAAAACGTTTAATGTTGAAGGGGATAAACAAAAGATTATTTCAAAGGAACGAAAAAGAACAATGTGTAATTATAAAATTCGATAAAAATATGTTAATTTGAAAAAGATATATTATTTTGGATGATTCTGTGAATATTGGACTTGCAAATTTATACTTGCCTAATGTTATTGTTTTTAAATATATGAATTTAAATTCGTAGTTGTTAGAGAATCTCTTCATATTGTTTTGAAGTTGACAAAACATAGTTTTATTTGCAAGTGTTATTTGCTGAAGAAGATAGACTATCGCATCGTCTAAACCATGTTAGAACATACATTGTCTGAAAGGATATCATAACATGCATCGTCTATATCTATCGTTTGGAATATTTGATACTAAACTGTGACTTCGATCTTATTGAATATCTGTTGGCCATTTTATCCTTTATGTCTCGGTCATATCTAAGGAGTATATTTTGTGAGATATATTTAGAAAGTTGATGGGTTGATTCTCCGGTCGTATATCTGATTATTTATGGAATGTTTTGTTCGACTGGAAGGCAAGTATTTTGAATAAATGCTCATACTTGAAAAGTGGAGATTTTGATTGTATGGGCAATTAGGATTGACATTATCTCTTCTTAGTTTCTAAAACAGCTCGAGATTCCTTAATTGATTATATCCAACAGTATGATTGGAAAAACCTCTTTGGCAAGTGGCAACGGTCAACAAGGCAAGATGAAGTATTTAAGGGACGAGTCTCCAGGTGTAAAAGAGATAGAGAATATATGAGAAATTTCTATAGTTTGAGCTATTCCCTCTACTTGTCATTGTGCACTTTGTATATTCAAAAGAGAGAAATATTACTGCTTCGTGAGAGTAGAGAAGCTTGTTCTTGATATTGTAATCTCTCTTTCAAACCGAGAGTAGACGTAGGCTTAATCAAAGCTGAACCATTATAACTGTTGTGTTCTTTTCTCTTCCCTAACTCTATGTTCTTAATCTCCATTTAGTTTATCTTGCAAATTTAATTTCCGCACATAATTGCAAGAACACCTATGCAACCTCCCTTCTAGGTGTACGCACTAGCACTTTCAGTAGTTCATCAAATGACATATTTGATAAGATATGAAGATATCCGACTTTAAATTTGTAGTTCACCAAATAGTATATTTGATAGGATATGAGGATATCCGAATTTAAATCCGTAGTACACCAAACAGTTAATTGAATATGAAAAAAATTCATGGATAAGATGATTTCTTATCCTATCCTATCTAATCTTATCCCATTTAGAAATTCGGACGACTAAACGCAATTTAAGGGTTGATGGGGTGTTGGATTATGCTCGAATGACCAAAATGTCCATATGTTTAAAGAAATGTCCCCAGGATATCACTTTTAAGTTATCATACAATGTTCTTTCCGACGGAGCGATTTGCAGAGAGACGTCCAAGATTCATATTGCCGCTAGAATCAATCTCTTCTTACCATACTATCATCTGCTCTTTCTTTCCCAAGGTATCATCCTGTTTAATCAATTACATTGGCCACCAGACCTCCAAATGTCTTTCTCACGTATGAATTGCTAACCTACAAAAGTACAAAAGATGGTCGGTTAAATGTCATGAGTCTTGAACAGTTTCCGATCGTGAGCTGTCGTTTCATGATCGTTCTGCATTAAATACGTCAAAACCCCTCAGGGCGTGCAGTTACTGCCGTCCTCTCTCTTTCTCTTTCAGTCCCTCCTTCTCGAGCTTTCAACTTCATGCACGCACACACCCATGTGTGTACGGGTCTATACACGAGCAAAATCTAAATTACATGTGACTGGTGGTGTGGTGCCACAGTAACCACGAGGAATGGTCCAGGTCCAGGTCAATGACAGCCTTTCGAAATGGTGATACCTGATGACACACCCTTTCGTTCACCCCTCTCTCTCTCTCTCTCTCTCTCTCCTTTGAAGATATACCTAAGTGCATGCCGACCTGTCATTCCTTTTTATCGTCTTCTGGGTCGGATCTGGCTATGGAGTATCAGCAGTGATCTTCATCCCATTTGCAAAGGTGGGAGTTTGGCTCGCTCTCTCTCTCTCTCTCTCTCTCTCTCTCTCTTCATTCGGGTGCAGATAATTCATCCGGAGACAAAACATGGAAATTGCAATTTTGCGAGCTAAACCTTTTCCCCATGTCTCCAACTTATGGTTATAAGTTTTGAATATTAGTTACACGTAAGCTCAAGTAAAACTACAACTGGATAGTGTCCATGTTCACAGTTCACCAATTAGAGGTATGGTTCGGTGAAGGTTGCCTTCGATCAGGGATCGAGGAGATCATCGCCTCTTGGCGATTTTAGCTACCTTTAGTAAAATTGTAGGAGGGCTCTCTTTAAAGGTTGTCCCAGGGTATAACATATGTCGCGCATGGCGACCTAAATTTGGATTGAACCTGGACCATATATATCTATCTCCATAATGCTATTCAACTATGACCTAAACGAATTATCTGGATATGTGGGGTTGGTTTATCTAGTTCAGATTGATTGACCTTGCTTAATCTAAGCATTGGATGCTACTTAACTAGAGATGATTACCTGGACCATAATTGCTCCGAATATCGGCAAATCAAGAGGGTGTTTACGAACTGAAGAACGTAGCTTTCCTTAAATTTTGTAGTTAATTACTTGACCTTGCTTAATCTAAGCGCTAGATGCAACGTAACTAGAGATGTCGTGTTTGAAATTTAATTTCTCTCGGGCCTCGAGCGCTCGATCTAATAATCTCCATGCTTTATATCAAAAGGCACAACGCCAGCCTTCGAGACCGACAACATTTTAAGTATGCTTAAGGCAATTAGTTGCATTTTGATATTTATTATGTGTTTATTTCACGAAAATTTTAGATTTGATTTTTTTTCAAAAAGTAATCGCTTGTGTCGCTACAAAAAATGAATAAATAAAAACGATTTTCATTACCCACAAAAATAGTTAGACATGAGTTATTATCGTAATAAAAATATGTTTTGTTACCTAATTTTTTTAACCGACATAACCAATCATTTTTCAGGGACAAATATATTGCCCAAATCTTGAATTTTTCACTAAACAAATACACCCTTAGTTATACTCTTATTGATTAAGGATAATTCCACGCTTAATTTTAGTTGATGGAGAGTGTGAATCTCTTTCTAATCTAACCATCGTATGTAGCATAAGCAGCAAAGTCTCAGATATCCTAATCGTTTGAGTGCAGGCTTGAAATCTTAGGATCCTACATATTTTCTCAAAACGAAACGGTTCGCCACGCACACACACAAGCAACACGACGCCCTTGATTCTTGAATCGGTCTCCTACCTTCCTCACATGCAACACATAGCTTAGGTGCCAAAGGACCACAAGGACGTCCTGAAAATGGTCAGAAGAATAGTAAGCGCATTTTGAAAAGTGACCCCCATAGATTCCTCTAAATTGGCCTTTATTTCTCATCTTTATGCAGCCCTGCCGACCACCATTCCGACAAAACTGGTTCTATGATTAGACCGAATGGATGGCGAGCTATCTTCATCAATCAGAAGCATACGAACAAAGTTATATGTGGATGTCCATGTATGAGTACATCGTTAGGTGTCAAAGCACGTGATATCTCAGCAAGGAAGAACAGTGACGGATAAGAGCAAGAGGTGGATGTCGAACTTCAATCCTCTGGTGGCTCTTCCGGGACCATTACTGATTCCGGGTTGGGGATTGTGCCCGAAAGGTGCGGACGAAGGCCCTCTCTCTTTTCCCATTTTACTCTTCAGAAGTTGTGCGGGTAGATCCGAGTTGGGGTATAGATGTTTGGCAAGCGATGTTCCATGTTATTCGTGCTTTTGTTTAACTCGGGACCTGAAAGTTCGGGGGTTCGTGATAGATAAATTTTTGCAGTTGCCACATGTCCGAATTGTGGTGACGGATGTGCATGCGATTATTAATAACTACGACAGATTGATGTCGTTTATGCATGCAAATTCATCTTTAGATTCATGGAAAAGGTGGAGGGGAAGCGGGAAAAGTTTATAGCTTATTAGAGACAACGTATGTTACAAGAGTTGATTAAACATATTATGCTTTTTCCATACTTTTAATTTTTCTCGTGAAGTGCGTCGTGCAAGGTTAGTATTTCAAAATTCGATACTTTGGTTCTATAAATAAACAAGCAAACGCTTCGAAAGCAGTCGTCAACATATTGTCGAAGGGTGAGGGACAAACGGTAGGCGTGAGTTCATCGGCTTCCGGAGAGCCCCTGCATTGTATCTTGGGGAGATCTTCATATCAGTGAGCATGCCTCCTAGCTTTGCAGTGAGATGACATCTACGTTCGGTCTTGAGCTTTGCAATAAGACTCCTTTCTGCGTGATCAGACTCCTTTCCAGGCAGAAGCCTTTCCGCCAAATGCTGTTCATAATAGTTCTTACAGACATTCTTTCCTTGCAAGTAGCGGAACAACGCGATCACCTTATCAAGAATAACCTCCACATCCTCCTCACTGACGCCCTCCGAGCCTTTGCGCAGTATATCATCAAGAACAACGAAATGAATTTCGGGGAACGAGCATTCAAGTTGATGAAGTATTCAAAGGACGAATTTAAATCGTTCTGGAACGTCTGGTCGTTGTTAAACGCAGCGCTTATGACCTTATCATACTTATCTTTTACATAAAACAGCCACTGAACAAATTCAACAGGGTCTTTCAAGCTCACGGGATCGGCAACAAAATGCTAGCCAATCTCCCCTGTATGAGAAGTCATCTCGTCCCGAACAGTTAAGAGGCCATTGGGGTCCCGACGAAACAAGTTGTGTATCCTTCCCAAGTCTTCATACTTGTCGTCACAAAGCATGTTCACCAAGCCTGAATTCTCCATGTGCACCAATGCTTAGGATTTGCAGTCATCTTCTTCTCCACGACATTTGTGATCTTAGCTTCACTCTTGGCGTCCAAGTAGCGTGTCACTCTCTCCATTTCTTCAATAAGACACCTGTCGGCTTCCTTCAGATTCTCGCCGCAATCGCAACACTCGATAAACTTCTGGGATTCGTCTCTGTAAAACTCCGCTGGAACCTTCATAAATGGCACAAACTCGGCTGGAACCTCCAGAAATGGCTGTTCGAATTCTTCTTCATGAGCTAAGGAACCTAAATCCATCAGAATTTTAATTATGTTCCTCATCAATCCCCGATTTATGACCTCGCCAGTCCGCTGTCTAAGTACTAGTAATGTATCGAGAAGCCTAGTGGGGATCTTGCTGGAGTGGATAACATTATCCCTCCAAAGAATCAACCCAAGCTCATGATCCGGATCTCTTACGGGTGCTTGGGATGAAAGTTCTATCCATGTACGTGAGAACGTCCCCGATCATTTGCACTGCTTTAGTATGATCGTTTCATTTCCTGAATAGTTCCTCCAGAACAAACCTCCTTGGGCATCTTCGATGCATTTCACATATCCTTTAGGTGAGCAGTCATGGTCGTCACCAATCCAGAGTACAGCTTCTCACCAAACTTGTGCAGAACCATGTTGTAGGCGCTTCTATATATGAAGGCACATCTGTACATTATGATCCCACAACTCTACGACCGTACTGAAGCATAAAAGAGGAAGAGCGCGGATGCATCGTCGCCTCGATGGTTTTTATAAGACAACACAAAACCAATTGGCATTAGACCCACACAAAAGGGAATTTCATAATCCAATCAGATGGCCGCGGCCTCGGCTGGAACCGTCATTGCCAAGCTTAGTCAATAAAGGATAACACGACCTAATCGATACCTCCTTTCAAAGTGCAATTCGGTGTATCATAAACCATAGAAGTACTTCCCCGACAGAACAGCTAAAACAAACGAAGAACATAGCTCTGTTCTGAGAATGTTAATTGTAAAGATGTCTAACCGAGGGAAAAAAGCACCATCAGTAACAATTAGAGGTCAATTAAACGAGGCGAAATACCTAAGGAAAAGAGACGGTGCATCGTGCGAAAAATAGCAGAATCAAAGTCAATATCGCATCAATTGAGTAAGAACACGTATCTCCGATAACACGACATGAAGGGCTTGATAAAAGACGTTTAGCTTAAGCTCGTGGACTGAGAAATCGAAATCCCCACCTCAAAGAAAAATAGTACAGGAATAGCCTAGATCGCTCAATCAACCCATACACACATCAGATCAACAAGCTTTGAGTCACAAACCGAACATCAGATGCAGAGACAGAATACGGCATATCGTTAGCTGCACAATCGACATAAAACACAATCATAACAGAACCAAAAATGGACAGACAAATCAAAAAGCGAGAGAACTTACAAGCAAAAAAGAGAGAACCTGCAGAGTTCGTCAAAGTTGAGGCCAATGGCATTATGAATGTAAATGTCGTGAATAGCGTGCTCCAGGATCTTCCACGTCTTGTCGGCTTACTTGGGATCCACCGTCACTTTGTGCTTGAACGCCTTTATCCGGAAGTTCCTCTTCTTCTGCGGACTGTTTGTCTTAACCGCCCAAAGACTCGACAATCACCACCCAAAATGGAAGTTTCGGCATGCTAATCCTGCGAAAGCAAGGAGCAAAGATTGAGAGAGAGAGAGAGAGAGAGAGAGAGAGAGAGAGGAGAAGCTTTGGTGAGTTTGTGTTTCCTGAGAGTGATGATTTGGAGTTAATGCAGGGTTCTTGGCGCCATGATTCACTTTCTTTCAATCGAATAACTTGCAAGGGAAGGGTTTTCCGGATTTTTCGGCCTTTGCATGCATGAAAGCTAGATAAGTGAAAGAGAACAGTATAACCTTTTCCACTCCATATTTGACTGCCGACGCCCGTATTATTTTGAATTGACCACGAAATACGTTGGCGCACGGAAATATTGTAAATGCACGGGCGTCAAATGTCCGAGTGTCATCAGTGGCGCAACCTGCAATGACCATATCGTCTACTTTCTTCTTTTTGTGCTCAAAACGATTGCTTTTATTTCATCAACTGGCGTTCTTGGAGCAACAACAAAGAGAGGGCTCGTGAACAGAAGATGGCCCAAAAGGGTGGCGGTGGGTTACATAACCAGTTATCCGGACAAGATTTCGCTTACTGAGCTTCGACAGTCAAGTTTGCCAACTGATAACCCTCGCGGTAATGGAGGGTAACTTGGACTTCAAGGAAATGGGGCAGACGCGATCTGCGCTCTTCAATAACAGCCCGCGACTCCCATCCAGGCTGAACAGTACTGGCAAGAAAGCCTATCGGTGATAAGCCATCACTTTCCAAGCAACACCTGCAGATTAATTCTAGCTTCAAAGTACCTCCAACGACTCCTGGCAGAGTTACTGCTCCAGGGTGAATTGCAAATGGAGCTCGAACACAACATGCAAAGTCATCGACCAAGCTTCCTGAAGAATCTCGACAAATAATTGCTATTGCACCTTCCATCGTCCCTCCAACAATCGATCCATTGAAAATTTGTCTTCAAGAAGCCTCTTGTCGCTCGAATCCGTATAGCCAGTAAGAAGAGAATTATTAGAATAGTCATAAACCTATTGCAATTATCTTAGTCCTAAACTTTTTATGTTTATGTCAATTCAATATATTGTACCAATTTTGGCTACCTGGTGCTAAGATGGATAATCTCTAATAATATTTTAATATTTTTCAAATATTTAATTTTTTTTCTTTTCCTTTATTTTTCCTTCCTAACCTTTGGCTAGTCACTTATGTCTGGCGACCGAACAGAGGAAGAAGGAAGGGAAAAAAAGAGATAAGAAAGCAAAAGAGAAATATATATATATATATATTAAAAAAATTTCATGTCAACAACGTAGTGCCACATCGGAAGTTCCTTAACTCGGTCTGATGAGGTAGAGATGTGAGCTGAGTCTTTGTGGATTATCGTCTGAAGTAGCCTTGGGGGGACACCATAGTAATTTACTATCCTTGCATCATGTGGAAAAAATCGAATGAATTGTGATAGAATTGAATGAAGTACGGTTAACCAAATTTCTTTAAAATAATTAGTTCCTACCAACAACATTAAAAAACTTTACGAACTAGGTCTTCTAAGAAACAACATAAAAACCCATTTGAATTAGCACTATGCAAATAGGACTCTATTAGACACTTCTTAAAATCGACACACTTAAGGAAAAGATTGAAAAAATGTTTCCTTTATTCTCTACTTTCCATACTCAATAAACTCTATCTTCTATAGAACAAAGAATAGTTCAATTCCATTTATAGAGTTTGAATGGACAGAAAATTGAACACACAAATGAATTCAAAAGATACATGAATTTAATAAAAATATGTATTGAAGAGATTCATGAATTCAAAAAAAGAAAAAAAAGACATGGATTGAAGATATTCATGAGTTGAAGATATTCATGAACTTAATAGATACATGAACTAAAGAGACATATGAACTAAATAGACATGTCATGTCTTGCTCAATTAGGTTGAGCTATTAACCCATAATTATATTAGTTTTCAAGATCACAGTACCAATAATTTGCACGCAGAGTCGTTTCTGGCTAGCTAATCAATGGTAGGCCATACATTCGCGTATATTGTCAAGTCTTCATAGGATAGTGGATCATCTTGTTCTTGTAGATGAGGTTGTCGATCCATATAAGGAAATGAAATATGAGTTTCTTCTCTTTGTTTTACAAAGTGCCACATCTTTTGAATCGAAATAATTTTCGTATTACTATATACTCGTAAGTGTTTTGAAATGATCAAACTGAAGAATTGCTAAACAGTGAGCCACATTGTAGTTTTTATTCAAGATCTTTCATGTCGTGCCTTTCTTTTTCACTATTTGGGACAGAGGGATACACAAGGATATGCATCCTTCATCAAATTGAGGTGGTAGTATCCGGATATAGTTTTCGCGTACAATACCACCGCATCGACTTAAGAGGGGCTAGTAGCACCGCGAGATGTTCATCATCATTTCTTTCTAAGGATTTTCTTTTTAGCAAGCGTAGCTTCTTATGTCATCCCTAACTTATATCATGCGTTTGCAGGATGGTGATCTTCTCTGATTAATGGTAAATGGGCTGTGCAGCTATCCTCAAACGGACTTAAACGTCCATAAGTTTAAAGAAATGTCGCCAAGGCACCGATCTCTTCTGACCATACTATTAACCTGCTGCTTCATTCACATCGATTTAATTAGTTACTGGCCACCATACCTCTAAATGCCTTTCTGCAATGCGTAACACTGACTCCAACGATGGTTGGTTGCATCTTATAATTCTCGTACCGCCTATCATGAGCTGTCGTTTCCCGATCGTCTTTGCACTAAATACGCCGAACCCCACGGGGTGGGGCAGTCACCGTCGTCCTCTCTCTTTCAGTCCCCCCTGCTTGAGCTTTCAATTCCACGCACGCATCATATGCTTCATATAATCTCGAGGAGGCGCGATGAGCGAACTCCAATTTACATGGGATGGGTGGTACACTGTAACAACCAGGAAAGGTCAAGGTCAATAACAAAAGAAGAAGGAAAGAGGAGGAAGACCGCACCAACTGTCACTGCAGAGAGATTTTTCGTAAAATGAATATGAATGCATTACTTTTGGTACAGTTGCAGGAAAGAGGGTACGGAAAAGTCACAGCCTTTACATGTGGTGATACCTGACGACGCGCCCTTTTGTTTTACCTCTCTCTCTCTCTTCCCCCTCTGAAATTATATGTGCACATGCCAATCTGTCATTCCTTTGTATCATCTTCTTGCTCTGATCTGGCTATTAAGGGTGAGCAGTGATCTTCATCCCATCTGGGATGGTGAGAGGTTGGCAAACTCTCTCTCCCTCCCTCTCCCATCATTCTGGTGGAGATAATTCGTTTGGAGTTGATGAAGACACGGAAACTCAGCAATTTTGAGAGCTATATTTTTTCTCCATTCTCCGTCGAAACATCTCTTATCGGTAGCCATAAATGATGAACATTGCTCGCATATGAATTTAACCAGAATTACAAGTTCCATAATTCAACAATTGATTATATGGTTGGACAAAAGTCGCAATCAATCAGTGATCGAGGAAATCATGGTCCCTTTGTGATTTAGGCTGCCTAGAATGAAATGGGAGGAAGGCTCTGTGAAGGTTGTCCGACCGCATAACACGTTTCATTTGGTGACCTAGATTTGAAGTTCGAGTGCGATATTTTTATCCAATTTAATGTCTATTTGGATCGAATCTGATCAAAACATCTCAATATAATTGTCCTGAACAAATTATCTGGCTATGTGGAGTGGTTTGTTTCGTCCAGACCAAATGAGAAAATCTTACAAACTTCGAAATGAGGAATTAGAAAAAAAAAGAAGGGCATGGGGTCAACGACGGAGGAAGCATTAAATCTATTTTAACGCAATGGGCGGGTCTGGCGAAGAGTTTTTAGGCTCAGAACACAACTCCCCTCTTCCCACATTTGATCAGATCTACGGTGGCCGCGACCACAACATATCACCTATCTACTTTTGATTTCTCAAATTCTTGGATCAAAATTTTACTGCACACTTAAAGCCATCCCATGCGTACAACATAGTCATTCACTCATGTATGGCAGTTGTTTCTAATGGGACTCACCTAATAAAAAGGCTCGTATTTGCTAGGTGCATACGTACTCGAGGAATTATATTATCTCCAAAAATATTTGACCAAGTCGGATTGAAATCATGGTGATCCATTTTATATATAGGCCACATTCATTTTCTAAGACATACCGAAGTTATTTGAGTAGCGACCGGTTACAATATTCCGACAATAGCATCCCCAAACCAATAAATATAGCGTGGAAAATTAAAGAAGAAGCAGAAAGACAATACCCACATATTTTATGTGGAAAACCCAATACAGGAAATAACACGGGCTTACTCAAAATTTTCTATTAATCACCAAAAATAGCAAAATACATAATAATTCATCTCTAATCATAGAGCTTGAGGTTTGACATCAACAATACAACAATATTCCATCACCACATAGGTGGATTAACAAAGGATCGAGAAAACATTAACCAGTGCTGGAGGTGTTAGGAGACAGTTTGGAGATTAACTTGCAGCTCTCGACATAATGAATAGCACACTAAAATTTCAGCTAATTGCGATAAAGTCTTACCGTCAAATCCGGACCACCTCTTCTCCAATGGATTGTTGCTATCTGCCTTTTGTTTTTTTCCCTCCTTTTGCGCAAACGATCCTTCTCTCTTCTCTTTCAAGAATGTTAAACACCCCCCTCCCTTTTCTTTCTTGACTTTTCTTCTTCTTCTTTTTAAAGATGCGCTGGACCCCATGAGTCCGACTTTGCCTATAAAATCTCTCCCTCCAGCTCCTAAGGAGAGCTGCCTCGTGTTCGTTTTATCTCTACAATAATCTAGTTTCACCATGAGTAGGGTTTTATTCAACATACTGGACTCGTTATCATCGGTATGAATTTTTTCAAGTAAAAAGAGCTTCTTCTTTAGTTTCTCTCTGATAAAAAATATTAGAATCATTATCTGAAAATATTCTCATGAAAACGTGAGAATTAGAATTGGTCTTGCTATATCCATAATCCTTCACGAATTATTCGAACTTTTTGTACTATGCAATGGTGCTTACTTGAGACCATATAAGATTTTTTCTCAATCTACATAATATACTCGTTACTTGAGACAATTGCCAAACTCCTAAACCTTTTGCTATTTTTCCGATTCAGTCCTAAACCTTTTTTATGCTAAATAAGTCCTAAACCTTTTGCAACTTTGCCGGTTAAATCCTTCCGGCAGATTTTGGCCAGAAAATGCCTACGTGGCGATGACGTGGCGCGCCGGACCTCGCCGGCTAATACGTGGCGATGACCGGACCCAAATTTGTTTTTCTTTTTTTTCCTTGTTTTTCTAAAAAAATATTGACTTGGCTGGGCCGGCCCTTGCCGGCCACCGGCGAGGGCCAGTGAGGGAGCTTGCCCAAACTGCAGCGAGGGAGGAGCTCCCTCGCAGATCTGTAGCGAGGGTTCACTCCCTTGCACAGATTTGCAAGGGACCTCCTCTCTCGTTGCAGATCTGGGCGAGGGAGGAGCTCCCTTGCCGGCCGTGGGCGAGGGCGGCGGCGGCCTCCCCCGCCCTCGCCCGTAGCCGGCGAGGGCCGGCCTGGCCTCTGGAGTGGCCGGTGAGCTCCGCCGGCCGCCGAAGCTTGCCGGCCAAGTAAGTATTTTTTTAGAAAAACAAGGAAAAAAAAGAAAAAAAATTTGGGTCCGGTCATTGCCACATCATCACCGGCGAGGTCCGGCGCACAACATTATCGCCACGTAGGCATTTTTCGGCCAAAATCAGCCGGAAGGACTTAACCGGCAAAGTTACAAAAGGTTTAGGACTTATTTGGCATAAAAAAAGGTTTATGACTCAATCGGCAAAGTAGCAAAATGTTTAGGACTTATTTGGCAATTGTCCCCTCGTGACCTTCAACTTTAAAACCCTCTAGCTACTCCATATATGTTTCTTGTTCTACATCCCCATGAAGAAAAACTGTTTTTACATCATACCACTCAATTTCTAAATCCAAGCTACTTGTTAAACCTAGAATAATTCAAATAGAAGGCTTTCTACTTCTATTGAACAGATATTTACAAAATCAATTCTTTTTTGAACGAATGCCTTTGACAATAAGCTTAGCAATCGACAGATGTTGTGAAATGCCTTTAAGTAACTTTGAATAAAAACGTAAATGACAAGAAATTGAAAGTATGAAGACTAGAGA
The DNA here is from genome assembly GCA_019926035.1 of Melaleuca alternifolia. NCBI lineage: Eukaryota > Viridiplantae > Streptophyta > Magnoliopsida > Myrtales > Myrtaceae > Melaleuca > Melaleuca alternifolia. The sequence goes on along the minus strand of JAGKPW010002266.1, from coordinate 3,866,748 downwards.
CAATCGTGTCGAATATTGTGAAAAAAATAAATGACACCAAAGTAAAGATAAAGATAAAGAACGTAGAATTTTGCGATTTCATAATTATATCTTCAAAATAAATGACTTCCTAATCCTATCTACATTTGAAAGAACTTATAACATCATTATCCACAAGAAGTTAAAAATCCGAAACTATCGCTATGCAGCAATTACGCGTAGATGTCGACGACTTCATTCCCAAGTAACCATTGTTTGACGTCGACGACTTCCTTGTCCAATTGTGGACTGTTCATTTCATTGATGACTACTTCTATTATTCAGTACACTCCGCTACTATCAAGTAAGCCCGTCACTTGCCGATTATAACCAAAAATTGCTATTTTTTTATGTCAACATATATCATCTTTAAAGGAATTAAATGATTCCTCGATTATTGGATTCTTTCAAATAAAATAATCAAGAGTCATCGTGCCGCCTTGTCATCAGGAAATTTTATTTTTCCTTGTTAAATTGCATCTTCATGGTGACCAACATATGAGGATTTGGTGCAACTTCTCTCGATTTCTCTTAAATGAGACGTCGGGAAAAGTCCACCCCCTCACATTGGCCTTCTTATGTCATTTTTGGCACTAGATTGTTGTTGTCGCTAGCATTATTTCTGATTCTTACCATCGTAATCTCCTCTAATCAACAAAATATATCCCACTGGCGTGTACCAAAAAGATATTTCACCAGAATTGAATTGACGATGAATACCTATATATGGTTCGACGAGTGAATTGACAAAGGTTGCAAAGGGTCCTTGGTTAATTTTGGAAAGGAAAAGCAAATGATCAGAAATGGCCATGTAAATTGCCCAATAATAAACTGTAGGAAAGTAGAGATGAAGATAAAAGAAAGTTAACTTCTGTGACTGATCGGAAGGGGGGAGAGGGAATAAAGAGTACCACGTGGTTGTTTAAAGCCTACAAATGACCGTTACAAATTGTTATTGAATTAAAAAAGATGTAGTCATAATCCTATCTTTAAAACAAATAACTTCTTCATCCTATATGCATTTACAAGAAATTACGACAACACTTATTCATGAAAAGTTACAAATCAGAAATTATCATTACTCAACAATTACGGGTCAATATCGATAATTTCATTCTCGTAGAATTGATATTTATGGTCAATAACTTCTTTAACAAAACGGAAAGTAGTCTTTTTTTTATACCAACACATGCAGAGGTTCGAAGTTCTAGGGTTCTAAAAAAAATTTGGCTTCTTATCATGCATCTTCAAGAGCGGCGACTGTTAGACTCATATCTGCTCGGTTAATTAACCGTCGAAAAAAGTTGCGGTTTTTCCATATGGCACATATAAGCCCTCGATTCTTGAATCAGTCTCCTAGCTTCCCAACATACAACGCACAGCTTGGGAATCCATCCGTACCCCAGGACCAAAAGGACGGCCTACAAACCCTAGATTGATGCAAACTCCTCATTTGGATTGCAAGAAAATGGTCAGAAGAATAGTAAATGAATTTTGAATAGTGACCCTATAGCTTGGCCTCGAAATGGTTTCCATTTATATTATCTATGGAGCGCCCTGATAACCACCAACATTCCGACAAAATTGTTTGTATGATTAGCCCAAATGGATGGTGAGCTATCGTCGTCAATCAATAGCATACAATAGAAATTTATGTGGATATTCATATATGTGCAAATCCTTAGGTGTCAAAGCACGTGATATCTCAGCTAGGAAGAACAGTGAGAGATACCAGCAAAAGGTGGGTGTCAATTCTTTGGTGGCTTTTTTGGGTCCATTATTGATTCCGGGCGACTGTGACCAAAAGGTGTGGACGAAGGCTATCCCATTTCACTTTGCAATTTAGTTAGGGTTTTTTCAGAGAAGTCGTGTGTATAGACTCGAGTTGGGATATTTATGTTTGGAATGTGATGTTCAGGATATTTATACTTTTGTTTAACTTGTTTAACTTGAATTTGAAAGTTCAGAGACATGTAATACATCATTTTTTTGCGATGGACCGGGGTTTGAATCATGGTAACGAATTTCCGTGCAATAATTAGAACATGTCTATCTTGTATATGCATACAAATCCACTGTCAAATTTATGTGAAAGAGTGGAGGGGAAGTGGGAAAACTACATAGTTTACTAGAGACAACGTAAATTACAAAGATTTGATTACTAAAAATGGTACATGTTATGGTTTTTGATACTTTTGACTTTTCTTGTGAAGTGCGTGGTGCTCAATTAGCATTTGAAAAAATCAAAACAGTTCTTTTCATAAGTATATTAACAAGTATTTCAAACTGTCAATATATTGTAATCCACATTTATTTCTGCGATGTGTGTGACTATATTTATATATTTCAATCTTTTTATTGCTGAAAGATTATGTGCGTTGACAAATCTAGCTGCCACTTACGAGATCTTTCAATGCGTGCACGGTCCATAATTGCCAAAGTCTCTTTCGCCAAATATTGACAGTAGCAGGTCTAGCAAACTCCTATCCATCCCTGCTGGCCCAAACTAATACAATGGAAAAGAAAGAGAAAATCCCTATCATACTTCTCTGACCCCATAAATTCGAGGAGGCAACTACCAGGAAACGAGGAGATTGGTGGATGTGATAATAACGTGAACTAGGAAGAATTCCCCTAAACTATCTTTTTCAGCGAGAGTCTCTCAGGTCTAAATGTAGCCGAATTATAGTCTCGACTTTCGTTTGGTAGATTGACCGCAGCAAATCATTCCACCAGCAAGATTCGGACCTTGGTAGATCAAAGTCTCCATCGATATTGATCAGTGCCCACTAGCTCGGTTATTATGCTATTTCGTCGTGTGAACAAAGTCCTACCAGAATTCCAACCTGGGCTGTCACCATCTTTTCAATAAGGAAAGAACAATGCCAAATCGAGGACCATGGCTCACGCATAGTGGCAACATATCCACAAGCACAATTATTGCCAGTCCTACAAAGGCGATTGGAGTGGAACGTGATCGTGTCGCTGGCTTCGGCGACATCCCACATTCGAGACAACAACAACAACCCCCCTCCTTCTCCCTTTATGATTATTTGGCTTCCCTCTCGCAATTATTTGTGGGGGGAAAGGGAGTTATGCACGTAAGGGCTGAAAATAGTCGGACAAGTTGCAACATTTAGCCGATTGATCGGGTCGTGCGAGTTCGGATGAAACAAGAAGCGGGACGCACTTTGTGCTAATGAGCAGGGAAATGACGTGACTAAGTGTCACCTGAGATCAGTTTAAGTACACACCGAGGGTTTCCTTAATAATGTAGGGTGGTCATCAACCAGCTCGAACGGGCCGACTAAGTGTCATTTGCGCTAATGATTACGAATGTCCCCAAATTGTTTTCATGATTGGTGCGTGCAACTCATGGTCGTAAGTGTCGGTTGTTGGAAGCGCTTTCGAAACTGTTGCTAAGCTGCATGGAGTTACTCCCACATGTCCATCGTTAATCTTCGATAATGCATGATAAAATTGGTAAATCAGAACTTCTGTCGAGCCAAGCTTTAAAGGGCTCGACTGATGGAACGCTTGAAAACGTGCGGAGATCCTTGTATTCTGCAAAGGAATCGTGTCGTGGACGTTGTAGATCCTTCGAAGTGTGACTGTATTGTCCGAATAATCATCAATCGAGATAGTTTAATCGACAGGTAAACATGTCTTGCTTTTGATGGGTGACCTGCATAGAATAAGTGGCATCGCTGGCCAATTGATGGGTCTTAATTGAAAAGGTGGTGTCATCATGATCTGCACTCAATGCATGATGCATAGAGGACTCTCGCGACCTTATACGAATTTGTTAAGTAAAGGTTATGGTTTTCTTTTTTTCCTGCTCAGCTGAAGCATTCCATATCTGACGAATAATATTCAGCTTCGATTGTTCTCCTTACTAAAAAAATTGCATTTGTAACTTGGGAAATTCTCGTGTATTCAAAGTAAGATATCCCCATGGTGTCTTTCTTGTTGTTTCTTACTTTGCCTCCTAATCAAATGATGTGGCTGATCAGTCGAGTGGCGGATCTAAGCGGATCAAATGGGAGATATTCCTCTAGCAGAACAAAAGATGACATAATAATAACAATAATAATAATAATAATAATAATAATAATAATAAAGAATCAGAGATATACCATTTTGATATCCTTCTAACAAATTAAGCTGGGATTTTTTGTCACAATCTAAATTTGGGTTCGGATTGTAGAATTAAGAGGTAACGTGAAGATTGATTGAAGCATAATTCCCCATAATTTATAAGATACATGTGATGTCCTATAGAACCCTAACTCCTTTGTCGACCTCTCCAACCTCGAGTTTTTGCCTAATCAGACATCTCTTGACTCGTAATTGCCTGCTCCCAGCTGCCATCCTTAAATAAATTTTCTCTAAGGTCTCAACCTCAAAGAGGTAGGGAGAGAGAGACACAGATTGATGTGGCGGTTTAAATCACGATGGCCGGCCCAATGACGCAAGGAGTAGTCAGAATGATGGCATACAAAGGTAGAACATCAAGGAAGAAAGAGCGATAGGGAGAGAAGTAAGGGGGAAAAGTGTAGAAAAGAACATATCTCAACCATCAAAATTCAATATATATGATTGTCTTTTCAACACTTCTTGATCCTCTATAAATACATATTGTACAGTGGCAAAAGCATAATGCGGATCAAATTTTGCGATCCATGCATGTGCGAGGAGTCAAAATCATAGATGAAATTATCGAGTTGAATCTAGTCGTAATTTGTCAATAAACAAGAATATCTCCATAAGCTAAGCATATTGAACTTGGAAGACTCTTCTTGACACATAAAAAGAAGAATGAATGTACTTAGAAGACTCTTGAAAAACCCTAATTAAGTCAGGGAGTCTCAAGCAACAAAATAAGATTAGTTGTGAACAAGCTATAAGAGCAATTGAAAGGAGGAGAAGCAGGAACTACTCCATGGCTTTTGAATTAAGCAAAAGAGAAACACACTCCCCCATAAGCCACTCCAATCGCCAAACCAATCTCTTTGGAATACAGCTCTTAGGAAGAGGTAGAAAAGGAGAAGAACAGAAGGCAATGTGCTCTTTTCTCAGAATGAGATGTGAACCCACTTCATCAGCTTTTCTTCTCTCACATTTCTTTCTTTCTTCTTCTTTTTTTGGCTGAATGATCATCTACTCTTCTTTCTTATATATTTACATATTCAATTTTAAGGGTGCTAAAATCATGTGGGGAATTTTTGCAAATTTCCTTTTTCTTCTTGACTTGGGGGGAGGGGGTGGAACCCACGCGCTCAGGGTGTCCACTGTCTTAATAGCTTGAACGATGAGGAGCACCGCACGTGGACTCTGAACCGAGGGGCTCTGTCCTCAACCCAGCACATTATCAAGCACAACGTTACCCCCCAAAAGAAGAAGTGATAATAAAAACCAGGAAGAAAAAATGAAAAAAATTTACCAAGAAAACCGGAATTCACCAACAGATCTCTGCCCAATGAAAGAATTCCTTTTTCAAGGAAAACGAAAGAATGATTATCATTTTTCCTTCATGATTTTTCCTCTGTTTTTGGTTTAATAACCTTGATGATTCTTTCTCATTATGTATTTGTTGCTTCAAGCTTGCCTCCTCCTCCCCCCCCCCCCCCCCCCCCCCCTTCTCTCTCTATTCTCTCTCTAGACAGAGAAAACAACTCATTTTCGCCAGCTCCCATCTGAAAGGAACCTTGAATATCCCTCTGTGAGTGGGAGCGAGAGAGCGAGAGAGAGAGAGAGACCCACTAGGGCACCAAGTTCACTGAATAGCTGGGTCATCTACAGATACTACACGCTCCCCCACGAGCAAGAGAGAAGGGAGAAAAAAGGGAAAACAGTCCAACATAGCGTAGTATAGTCCACCACCACCATATTATATTATTATGATCCAGACATGGATGATGATAATGGCTTCCGCAGACCTAATTTCCCTCTCCAATTGCTTGAGAGAAGTAATGACCACCGCCACCCGCCACCTCCTCCCCCTCCTTCTTCAACTCCCTCCTACGCCTCCCTTGCCATCTCCGCCGCCGCCGGGGAGCCTAGCGCCGGCCCCCCCAATTCTAACCTCCAGGTCCCCGAGCTGGCCAAGAAGCCCCCTCCCAAGCGGACCTCCACTAAGGACCGGCACACCAAGGTCGATGGACGCGGCCGTCGCATCCGCATGCCTGCCCAGTGTGCCGCCCGGGTCTTCCAGCTCACCCGCGAGCTCGGCCACAAGACCGACGGCGAGACCATCGAGTGGCTCCTCCAGCAGGCTGAGCCCGCTGTGATCGCCGCTACCGGCACCGGAACCATCCCCGCCAACTTCACCTCCCTCAACATCTCCCTCCGCAGCAGCGGCTCCAGCATGTCAGCCCCCTCCCACTTCCGCAGCGGCTACTTCAGCCCCGCTTCCACGAGCTTCGCTGCGTCCCCGCACCTGAGGAGCATGATGATGCACGGCGTCAGTCAGTGGGAGCGGAGCATCGCCACTGTCGACGAGCCTGTGACCACCTCCCAGCACAGAATTCTGTTCCCCGGAGTTGGCCTTTCGTCCGATAATTCATTTAACGCGAACGGCAGCGCCATGTCGGAAGCTAAGCAAGAGCTGCGCGACGCCGATGCCACGGAAGTGGCAGAGGAAGAGGGAGAGGCAAGTTTAGGGAGGAAACGGAGGTCCGAGCAGCCGGAATTCAGCAATCAGAGCATGATGATGGGGAACTATCTGTTGCAGCCGCCAGGCGCGGCGGCTGGATCGTCAATCTCTGGTGGGAGCCCAACGACGCTTTGGATGGTGCCGAATTCGAGCAGCCAAGTGATAAGCGGCGATCCCTTGTGGACGATCCCTTCTGGAGCCAGCAACAGCAACGCTTCTATGTACAGAGGCTCCGTCTCCAGTGGTCTTCATCTCATGAACTTTCCCATCCCAATGACCCTCTTGTCTAGCCAACAATTGGGACCGGGAATCGGTGGCAGCGGTGGAGTGACGGTCGCCGACAGCCACGTGGGCATGCTGGCTGCGCTGAGTGCATTTAGGCCGGGCGGCGGCGGTTCGGAGTCCCAGGGCAGTGGTTCCCAGCGGCACCATCACGGAGGTGATCAAGATGGCCGTGATACAGCCAGTCATCATTCTCATCACCATCACCATCAACATTGACGTCATACTTTAAAAAATGTATGACCTTTTGATCCTCTCTATCCTTTTTCTTCGCACTACTTGTTTTTTTATATGTATGTGCATTTTCTTATTTTTTTTATGGGGCATGGCGGACGTGGAAACATTTGTTTCTGATTAGGGATTGTTGAGTTTGATGTCGATTTTTTGGTGTGATGCCGACTGTGGATTTTAGGGTTTTTAATACGTAGTGTTCGATTGGTTTTCCTTCTTTTTCTGATGAAGTTTCTTGTTCAAGGTATATATGTCTTTGATCTACAAGTCTAAATGAAAAAACTGCTTCAAATATTCTGTTGTCTGTTCTAACTTTGAAATTTGAGTTATTGACAATAGCCAAGACATATCTTTGAATTGAAGAAGAAGAGTCGTATCATGCAATGTTAGTGCATTATCAATGTCCAATGTCTTCTAACTTGCACTTTGATCATCTTAGATGCAACAAACATCTAGTAACAACTCTCTCTCTCTCTCTCTCTCTCTCTCTCTCTCTCTCTCTCTCTCTCTCTCTGAACCACATTAAATTCTTCCGTGTGGAGATCATCATGTCCATGGCATTATTGCGCTTTTCACATGTCAATGCTTCACATTTTGTTGGCATTTTTCCATCTCATATATGTCTGTCCTCCTCAATTCGAAATTGGTAAGAGGGGGAAAAAAAGCAGGAGTTCTTCACCATGAAACATACTATATAGTTTGGGATGATGAAGTATTAAACATTGACAGATATTGGTCAGGACCTGATCTTTCAGGTGACCCTCATTTTTAATAGACCCACCAACGCATTTTAATTTCATCAGTCCTCCTTTTCCTTACGTCAGGTGTGCGGGTCTCTTGCTGAACTGTATGAGAAAACTGGTAAATTTTCAGGACCCCACAAAAGAAAAAGAAAACTCGCTTCTTTCTATTTTATCGGCTATTATATCAAAACCCACCGAGGCCATTGGTTGATTTTCCATATATTAATCTTCATCCACCATCCTTATTTAGTGTGCTCCAGCCTGTGTTCCCTCATTCATGACCGATCGGAAGCCATGATGTATTACTAGCACATACATACCGTTTAAAACAATGTTTAGGACATGCCCATTTTATATTCCCAGCGCAGCCGAGTTCAAATTCACCCTTTCCCTTGTTGAAGCAAAACTGCCTCGCCACAAACAAAATTCAGCTGAGTATTTGTTGAGCGTTAAGAGCAACGTTTGCATTTTTCATTCATGACATCTCTCGTGCAGATTCTTATAAGTTTTCAGAGACCAGTTAAAAAGGCACTCAGTTTCTGTGACTTCGGCTGCAAATGAGATGTTAAATTCATTTCGAAGGAAAAGGACACCACGTGCATTTGCCCCGAGTTCACCGACCGGTTGAACAGACTGCACATCAGGAACTGTTAATGCACTTCTGAAGCGCTGGAAGTTATTTCTGTCCTCTCATCGTGATCGTTGAGTTTCAGTTGTGTTTCATGCAACGTCTGGAGTTGTCATCCTCTACACCTGCTCGGGGTCCCTTTGACTCTGCAGATTGCTGGGTGAGTTTTCATCACTCAGTTTCTTGATGATATTATGCTGCGACTCTTCCTCGAGACCTAGCTATCATCATACACAGTCTGCACTGAGCATGTGTATGTGTGCGCTAAAAGCCATTTCACGTGATCCCAAGTTGTATGAGCATGAAGGGTCTCTGTATCTAACCTAGATTGTGCTGGTTGATATGGCGTTTCGGTTTATTGCCATCGAGCAATGACCGATCATCAGGAGCGCAGACAAATACAAGTAAATGAGGAGTCATTCGAGATTACTTGAAGTGGGCTTCGTGCACTCAGTCATTGACTGAGCTTTTGTTCATGGAACTTTTTTTTTACTAGATGGATCTTAATTGAAATTAATTTTATATATTTCAAAATAGCCTTGCACGGTTACAAACCTTAGAAAATAAGGGGAAAATACAATCATTTAAGCATGTGCATATGTCAACAAACTTAGATATATACAGCAAGAAAATGTGAAAAACATAGGACTTCCAAGATGCGTGTTTAGCGCGCAGCTACAATTTCATGAGGCATTCCACAAATTTATTAAGAGGTCGTTTGTCACGACTTTCTTTCAACGTTGTCCATGTGAAATCCTTTTTACTGATTGAGGATCCCTAGTACAGTGGCAATACAGCCATACAAACTATTATACCAAGGGAACTGTAAGGTAGATAGAGTGTACCGATGATTCAGATGGAGATTGATTTCTATAGATTAAATCAATAAAAAGTATGTTGGAATGTCCTAAACTTACCCATATCGGTCCTATAGGTTGTCATGCGCGGCATTAAAGTTTTTCCTATTTAGAATGTCTTGCATGGCAATCTGATCTCCAAATAAAATCTCAAACATGAAAGTTTCATGATGCTAAGGACAAATTATGTAAAAGGATTAGATAAATGTGGTTTACGTTTTTCACTACTCAATTCTTCATTGCAAATAAGTGAAAGATCGGAAGATCAAGCAGAGCCTTCACTGTTTCGAGCATATTATTTGCTTTCGATGACAATCAGATTAATCGATTGAGATGATCCACAATCACTTCTACTTGCCATTAAAGATTTATCTCCAATTAGGAAGTAGGGTTTGTGCATGAAATGATTTTCACAGAGACATCTTTGATGGAAAGGAAAATTTGAACTGAAACGATGTTTTTTAATGGCTCAATTGCGGAAACATTTATCCTAACAGTCATATAATGTAGGACAACCCAAGAACCAAATTATACCATGTCCGGCCAATATTCTCCCAACGAGATAAATCATTTGATAATACTTCATTGGGCTACTTTAAAAAGTTTTTGGAATTCAAATGATTAGAACTAAAGTTGATGTTTTTCAAATCCGATCTCAATTTTGCTCCAAACTCTCTTCTTTTTTTTTGGTACTCTAGGCCCACATGTCCAAAAAAATAAGCATCTAGTTTTTCAAAATTATCAACATAAGGGTCAGTTAGAGGTCCACTTTTAGAACACATATCTTTGTCAACAACCTCACCTTTATAGGGGACAACATCAACCTCATAATATTGATAATTTTGAAGAAATAAGTAACACTTTTTGGATGTGTAGGCAGATTTGGGACTACAATGAAAGTTAAAGATTTTTTTTTAGATAACAAAAGTTCGGGAATTGAGATCGAACTTAAAATTTGAGGTGTTTTAGATAATTAGATCAATGATTGATAATAAAGTTATTATACTCAGTAGAATAGTCCCAATTAAGACTTTGATGCACTTTTTTTCTTATCACAGGCCAACAGGGAGTCCATAATCAATTTGATAAATTAGATTCGCTCACGCTTTGAGAACATAGGCATAAAAAGAATCGGGAAAACTTGGCCCAATAGCTTTGTGAGAGGAGCGGAAGTCGGTAGGTATAGTGAAACGAGTAACTTTAGGAATATCAATTAAGACCTTTTTACGGAGTCGACTTACAAAATTATATGATAATTAGGTGCGAGTGAATTAAATGAGTCAGATCATATGCTTAATATTCAATAAGAGGACATCAATTATAAACCGGTCCTGGAAATTTATTACTCTAACAGAAAATGGAAAGAAACCCTTAGTTCCTTTTGATCAGAACAGCTCATTTGCCTGATGAGTCTTAGTTCTTGTGCATCAGATGGGAAAGCCCTAGAGAATGGCCAGGAGCTGAGTTCTTGGAGTACAGAAAAGGAGGAGCGCCCATGTCAAAGTCCTCTTTTGAATTCAAAAACTTAGCGCTGAGAATATATCTAGAACAGTGAAACTCTTCAATCATCCAATTTGAAGATATGTCCAGTAGAGTTGGGGATCTGGGTCCCATGATGGGAACTTTATCGCTGTTACAGTCTCGCCTTATGATCAGAACATGCAAAGGAGAAAAGGAAAAAGTTGAATTTCATTTTCAGAAGAATAACAAGATGGTAACATGAATATCGGGTAATAAATACTGGTGGATCGACACGGGTGACCCTTGGGGACCCTGAAAATTACATTCTTATCTCCTCATATTCACCACTAACCATCAATACTTTTTCTTTTTTAGGTAAGTCGAGCATTTCTTGTTACTGTTGAAAACCATGGGGCAAGCCCCGCTACAAGCCCAGCAGCCCTCTCGAACAGCTCGGCGGAACAGACCGTAAACAACACAATTCACATGCCGGCAACAATGGACTACGGCAACAACCAAACAATGGATTACTAAGCATCTCAAGAAGAATGCTCCAAGCAGCAGAATAATTCAAGAGACCATTAGAGGAAGTGGTACATACTTCTTTGTCAGCAACAGAAGTATTTGGCCACAACGCACCACAAAGAGCTTCTTGTACAGTAACAAGTCATTCTGATCTAACAGAAAGCCAGGTCCAAACAGAAATGGACACATCAACAGCTACTTTTACATTTAGAGAGAGAGAGAGAGATGAGTAAAAAAATACTCCTCCTGGAATAAGCTTCAATAAGAATGCCATGTGAATGAATTTAAGTGAACATGGATAAAACCTTTGCGCCATCTACTTTTTCTTATGTGATCTTCTTAATTCGGTTTGTGATGCCATCTACTTTTTCTTATGTGATATTTTTAATTCGATTTGCGATGTACCATTTTCCCTTCAGCGGATGCCAATTATCAAAACACGAGTAGGTAGCCTTCGCATCACCAACTTCATATTTGAAAAATGATTTAAAGATTCTCCTGATCTTTAATAACTTTCTCCAAGCATAATTAGATGTTGAAGATGCTTGAACGGCCCAAATAGTACCTTTGCTTATGGATAACTGTGTAAACAAGCAATCCAAATGGAACCGGACATGGATAACAGCCTCCAGAGGCATGTGAGTATACAAGCAACGTCCAAAGATCCAATCTTCGAAGACCAAGTCCTCCTTCCGATTGAGGAAGACAAATTCTGTCCCATTGAACTTTAGCAGCACCTGGGGCATTCAAGCTCCCTTTCCAGAGAAAAGATCGACATTTATGGTCCACAGCACTAATCACTTTCTTGGGGAGAAGAAAGATATGGTCCAAGTATTAACAAGGCCATAGATGACAGATTTTATTGACTATAATCTCGCAGAATGCGGAAGATTCTTCACAGCCAGCCATTAAATTTTGAAGTATCCCTTTGATAAGTGGTTTACAATCATTGTTCGTTAAGTCTACCTGAAGTAAGTTGAACTACGAAGAAATAAACAGGCAACTGGCCCCATGCGAAACCACTAGCATCGTCCAACTCAGCCATTTGATCGGCAGAATAGCCAGCATTGAAGATTTCAGTTTTAAGTGGATTTACTCGAAGTCCAGAGATGGGTCTGAAAACAGAAGTATTCGAAGGATCTCATCGAAACAAGCAAGATCACCTTTAAAAGAAATCATTAAATCATCAGCAAAGCAAGCACGATTGAGCTGGACTGGAGAAGCAAAGAGGGTGGTGCCAAATTCTCTCATTTGCTGCAGCAGAATTCAGCAATCTTGAGAGGACTTCCATGACAAAACCTATATTGTTTCGACTCGACAATGATTATGTGCCCACTTATTTTATTACGTAAAAGATTTTCCTGTTACTGCCTTTTAACTGGACAACTGACCCTTTGGGATTTGTTCTTTTCGTCCCAAAAGTGCAGGACGTGAAACGTGGGAGTTGGCTTTGTTTAAGAACACATGTAGAAAGGGAGAGATGTCCCCTCTTAGTAAATTGACGCGGTACCTTTGGTAGCTAATTTTCATCTATAGCACCATGGACGGACGACAGAATGAATGTCAGCTTGGATGGCTAATTAAAGCACGTACAACCACCGATTTGATTCCGTCGGAACTAACTACAAGGACGTCGAGCATCGATTCCCCAATCATCGCAATTACATAATCATCAAGATAGAAGAGAACTTAAAAAGCTACCTCCAAAGGACTTGTCTTCACCGTCAAGACTTGAAACCATGATCATGTCTTCTTTGGGCAATCTATTGCAATTGCTATATGCGTTGAAGCAAGTATAAATCCAATTTAGTTAATAAAGTGGACAGGGAATAATATATTTTCAGCATACCACATCAAACTATGATGAAACGGTTCCTAACCTCTTGCTCTATATACATATTACCGTTTGAGCAAGCATGAAGCAAGAATGCGATGCGAGACTTGTGATAAGAACTTTTTATTCTACTAGAAATTCTTTTTAAAGTTTACCTAATTTTTTAAAAGGGCGTAATAACATATGAAAGTTCTGGTCGCCCTTATATCACAAAGTCAAGAAAAGAAGTTTGGAGCATGTTTAAATTAACAGAAAGTAACCTTAAAACTAGCAATCGTCTCGTCACAAATAATAACACAATCTTATGTGCGCCAGCAGCTAAATCACGTATCGTTTGCCCAAATTAAGGAACTTGTAAGTCGAGATGATCAATGAAATCTTATGAATTGTGACTTACCTTAATCAGAAGAAAACTTACACGAGTTAATATCAGTAAAAGATCCGGAAAGCTCTAAAAGACAGCACCAGAATAAATACTTTCCAAACATATGGAGGCGTGCAGTCAACTGACCAATAGCAACAAAGCCACGAGACCTCGTGGCATGCACCGATTGGTTAGTCTATGGTGATACGCGGTAGAGCCTCGAGCAGCGGATAAATTTCGAAAATTTCGGTGCTCCTCGCTTCGTGCACCCCTTGCAAAGATTCTCCGGGAAATCAGCCTCTTTTGCTCTGGAAAACTCCCGCCTTCTTCCCAAAGTTTCCACCTTTTCTTACCCTTCTGCGTCCTTTCTCGCTTTCCGAAGTCGCTTTTCGCTTTTGTCAGCTTTCGCTATTTATTTGAAAATCAACCATTTTTCTGTGCGGGAAAAGAAGATCCCGAAGAACAACCGGAACTCGCGGCGATACCGAGTAATGGGGTCTGGGAATCTCCTGCAAGTCTTGGCCAAGAACTTGGATGTCCTCGCGCTGTAAGTCTTTGTTGTTCCTTAATGTTTCGAGATGTTGTTTGTGCTGTGCTTGTTTTCGAGGAAGTAAAGTTGGGTTCTTTGTGCTTGATTCGCAGGCCTGTCGTCACTCTCGTTTATCCTCTGTAAGTTTGGGTTCTCACTACATTCGTTTGGGTTTGAGGATCTTTTCATTTCTTTCGAAATCATGGAGTTTGGTTTCATCTGTCTCTTTCTCTGGCTTTTCTTTTTCTTTTTTTGGGCTTTGTACTCAGGTATGCTTCGGTAAAGGCGATAGAGACCAAGTCTCGCGCAGATGATCAGCAATGGCTCACTTACTGGGTTCTCTATTCCTTGATTACCCTCTTTGAGCTTACTTTTGCCAAACTCCTCGAATGGTAATCCACTCTTGTTCGCTCTTCAACTGTCTTTATTTGCCTACTGTTGGTTCCCCAAGTTACAACCTTTTAATGGGCAGATAAAACTTTGGTGTCATCATTTGATTTTAAAAAAGAGGGTCACTTGTTGTTGTACGTACAGACATATTTTCTATGTACATTGGTGGATTTGTACTTTTTACATTAAAAACGAGATGCACACTTTTGACTTGGGCTGGTTCAAAGGAATATGATGAACCTGCAATGGAAGGAAGGAATGGCTGTTATGCCAAAAAGAGCAGAGATAACTTCCAGAAGAAAGCAATCGAGCTTGATAAATTCAACCGGCCCTTCTGTCTACTATCTGCAGGCCACTTTGCTGTAGCAACATTAGGCCTAGTCAGGACCGGTGCTTTACAGTAGCGTAATCAGAATAAGTTTCCCCGTAAAAATGCTAATGTGCATCATCCTTCTGATAAAACTATGGCCAATTTGACCTGAGCAGCATGTTTACTGCTTAATTAATTGGGTTCGATCGTACAAGCAAGTGTGAGACTGCATCTTCTTTTATGGATGGAAGCAATATCCTTTTAAATTATTATAGCGCTACTGCCAGATTCAACTCAGACCAGTTCATTATTCATTTATGCTCTGATTAAAGATCATCATAGGGAATGAGAAGCAATAATCTGCTTCTTAGGAAAAATAATCAGATAGAGTTGCATCGCCAAACAAATGTTCATCTTGTCCCTAGATAAAGCGTGTCCTCAAACAGCCCTGCCACCTGAATATGTATCTGCTTGCTGGCATCTGATTGGTGTAGTTTTCGTTTTCTTCTCCACTTCAGGTTTCCTATATGGCCTTATGCAAAGCTGATATTCGCCTGCTGGTTGGTCTTGCCACAATTCAACGGTGCGGCTTATGTGTATAAGCACTTCATCAGACCCTTTTATATGAATCCTCAGTCTACTACACTGTGGTATGTTCCACGGAAGGGCCTGTTTCATAAGCGCGATGATGTGCTCACGGCTGCTGAGAGGTACATGGAAGAACACGGGACCGAAGCATTCGAAAGGCTCATTTCCAAGGTACACAGGCCCTTACGTGTTGAATTTAGATTTGGAACTGGTAAGACCGGATCCGCTCGTCTGATATGTCAAACCAATGCAGTGCGAATGGCTAAGGCCTCATGGTCCTGTCTCTAGATTTTATAATTGATTTGATCGTCAGCAATAAACATTTCGTTCTCATTGGACTGAACAACTTGGGGTTCATGGTCCTACTGAAGAACATTATCGAGGTTTTGATATGAACGTAATATCCCATATTCATGCTAGGCTTCTTTCTGGAACATAAGCACGAGCACTTGCATTGGCATTTAGGATTTATACTTTACTCATTCAGAACATATCAACAAATCAGGTCTGAGTTTCTAATCTCCCACAAAATCACTTCAGTAATCATTCAATGCTCCGGAACTTAAATTGAAAATCCTTCATACTCACTACTTAATGTTTTAGTCATGCAACAACCGTTGCCCTGTTCTAGCTGATCTTCTAAGGCCAATTTGCGCTTTTTCTTTAACTATAACAATGATTCTTAACTTCTATAGATCATGAATTGGATGATGAGAACTGAGAAGATACATTCCCAAATGGGATCTCATGGAGGTGGATGACTGTTTCTGTGGAAAATTTATCTAAGTACCTGTACTTTTTCATCATGACTGTTTCTCATGTGGTAATATGCATTTTTAAAGTAGTCTCAACAAGCAGTTTGTCCATTTTCCACGGTTCACTTCATCTGCGTACGAATTCGGAGAAAAAACCCATGTTCAACTTTGTCCTCACAGTGGTTCGTGCTCCATAAGTATTTGCCTTGATTAATTTTAGTCGTTTATGTGATTTGCAGGCTGATAGAGAAGGTCGAGCTAGAAGAAAGAACAACTACATAACATTTGATGATGACTACAGATATTGAAGAAGACAAACGTGGCCTTTTCCGGTCGAAGCTGTGAGGAACCCGGGTATCGGCAGAGGAGGCAATTGCATTTTTCCGTCCTGTCCCATCTGCTTCCTTAATACGTGTAATGGTAATTCCTCGCCATTGAGAGTCGGACATGATGCTAGGATTGTGAAGAGTTCCTTATGTACTGGAGGAGTTGATGCTACTTTCCTAACAACATTCTTGTGAATACTAGTTTTTGTCATCTATTGGTTGGCGTACTGAATCTTTTGAGTTAGTCGGACACTGCAATTCTTCCTTTAGTTGCCAACTTGATGCTTAAGGCTTATGGAGAAGTTTATGAAACGAATCGTTGTTGGATTAACTTATTACTTAGTCATATTGATGCTACGACTACCGGATAAGTAATGTCAATGCTTTTTGTTAAATTATTATAGCAATAATTAACAAGCTTATAGTTTTTGTACTTTGTCGATTTCACTCGTAGTATTGTATTATCGTACGGACAATTTAAATTAATTAAGTGAATACAAGTCAGGTTGTTGATTAGGCTGACACAACCTATTTAACCAAATAGATCAAATGGATCAATTTCAAGTTGCACAAGTTGAACCATTCACTCCGTCATAAGGATGACATAATCATGACAAGAACATGATTGACTTAAATCGAAACCCGTTAATCTCGTATTGTGTTCGAGCCGTGTTAAATTTATGATGCCCAAACTCAAGGTTCCCATTGCACGTGTTTCATTTACACTTTAAATATCCAAACTCGGCCACGACATGGTTTTAAGAAGATGTACAAATCAATAGACTCAGAAACTCTAGAGTTTAGCATCAATCGAAATGTATCGTAGAAGCTAGATGGCGAAGTGTTTGGAGGAAAGTAAACCCGCTTTGCGATCGACAACATGCGTAGAATTAATTTTCTAAAATCTCATTTACGCTTTTGTTATATCTTATAAGAGTGTCCGACGCCAGTTGACAGTCAATTAATCTCGTCAGAATACAGCAGTCCCCGTCTCCGGACCGCACCGGAGGTGGTCAGAACTCGGGAGCTCTCGCTTGTTGAGACGAGAGGCCCAAGCGCCTCGACCATGGCTTCAACTCCTTAATAGAGCAAAATCTATAGAGGTAAATGAAACGAACGACTGAACTACTGAGATTGGACCTGGCCTTCACCTTTTTCGTTCAACTTCTGAAAAATTTGTGTTGGTCCACGGGCTTTGTCCATGACTAGTGGCCCTGAAAACTGGCCTCCGATGAAGTCCGAAAGGAGGGACGAAAAAATTAATCTTGGGATAAATGAAACGTAACAACTCCCTATCGACATCGGGGATGATTCAGCCCCCGGAAGAAAAGTCAAAGTCTCAGCTTCAGAAACAATTCGAACGAATGAGGAGGCAAAAAGCATCTTTGGGAGCACTCGCCTTACTGTTATTTGAAGAAATGGCACCACGGGATGGACAATTGCAAGCTGTTATATCACTAGAATAGAAAGTCGACTTTAGGTATGTGAAATGCCAAAGCACATGAAATATCCGCTTGATATCGTGAACCGGTTAAAACGCGGGTCGGATCTTAGATGAGTAAAGCAGATGGTGAAATTCTCTAATGTATCGTGGTGTTGGAGTCGAATCGATGTTGTGCACTTAAACCACACACCCAAATCCGTTACTGATCTCTAAGACACACTTGAGGCTAATTACATTTCTTATTATCCAGGGAAAGGAAAGTAGAACAAGCAAAGGCTTGCTTGAGTCTAACATGGCTCGATAATTTCCTTTCTCAAGTACAACCATAAACAAACAGAGAAACTTAATGAGTGATTTTCGGAATTTATTTTTATCAGCAGTTGCCAATCGCTGGGACTTACGTACGTAACACTTCTGGTTTACTCGTATCCTCTTCCTTTCTGCTGAGTCTACTTTAGCTTCCAAACGAAAGATACACGGGACGGGAACCCGTCATTATCCTTCATATGGACAGCCTGTGTTGATGAAAGTCAATCGCATATGGACAAAGTAAAAAAAACTTTCGTACACGTACTTGGGTTGGCCCTTCACGAGAGCTTCGGATATGATGCGGACATCCAGCGAATCGCGTGTTTTCTCTGAATCATCTCTTATGTATTATTGGCATTATATGCACAGAAGCTAAGTTGACGTGTAGTGAATCCTCATCTCCCCACATTGTCCGTCCATCATTGCACGTCGCCGTCGTTCTGGAGTGCTGGGCGGTTAATCAAAGCGCACAGATATTACTGTAAGGTTGGTTCTTGGCCAGACGCATTAATCCAAACCCTACTTTAGCCTGGATGATCATGGGGATAAGCCGATGATCTTGCTCGATGACTCTGCGCATCGGTCGAGGGTTTGTTAAACCCTAGATTGATGTTTGGATCTTTTTATGCCCGAGCGAGGTCGACATGTTAAGCGGAAGACCGGAATAAGAACAAGAAGAAGTCTAGGGCGTTGTCCTAAAAGAGAGAAAAGAGTGTTCAGTAGAGAGAGAGAGACGTGACTGTAAACTCTTTCTTGGACGACGAAAATGGAAACGCTCTCTTTCCCTTTCCAGTTCTTTTCGGTAAACAGACTGGACTTGCTTACGGATCACGGCATCGGCGTTACGATCCTCGTGAATCATCGACATGAACGACTTCGCCTGGTTCGTCTTTTACATGCTCCTGACCCACCGATCGAAGATGCGGTTGGAGAGAGATTCGAGAAAACTTGGCCCTATTCAGAAACCGCTACGGACCCTTCGTTGCAATCGGGTCGTCGTCTTCTAATCTACGTATGATCCGAGGCCCCACGAGAGAAAGACATTGCGGGCATAACACGATGGGGAATAATAAGTCGAATCCCTAATCGGATCGTCCAAACTGCTTATCTGCTTTCCTATTTGATCTCATGGTCCCTTGTCGAAGAAAGCACGCATCGGCTTCCCTGTCTACCCATCGGCTCATCTGATTCTAGACTTACCTTCTCCTCTGTTTCTTCTTCGAGTTTGGTCGCCTTCTTCCATTTCTTTTTCCCCACTAGAATCTTGGAGATTCACAAATAATTCGATATCAAAAAGCAAATTTCTGAGCTCGACTGAAATTAATTTCATTGGTTTGGGAACAAAAGCCAAAGAAGAACACCATGGAAATGGACCTCACTTAACAAAAGTTCAGCAAATAAGAAAACATCCATTCCGCAGATTATCATCAGACCTTCATTCATTCGACGTTTTAACGAAAATAACCCAAAAGTAGATAATCATTTGAGAATCGGAAGATAGAGGCAAATTACGAGTCTTTGCCACGGTGGTTAAATTAAACGCACGCTATATATAATAACATTGTGAAATTCATTTCTAAACTCCGAAATTCAGAGAAAATTTCGGCGTAATGCCCGGGAAAACGAAATGGTTTTGACTTGAATAAGTAGTAGCCGTGACGTCGTCGTCCACCTGTTGGCCAGTGAATTGCGCACCAAACTTACAAAGCCTGCGATGACGGGTGGGGTTCCGCATTCGATGACCAAACTCGCGTCTAGAACAACAGGTAATTATTCAATGGCCAAACTCGCGTCGTCCACCTGTTGTCTAGAAAAGAAAGGAAAAGAAAGAAAGAAAGAAAGAAAGCAATTGCGGATGAGGCACGCCCGCCCGCCCTTTCCTTTTCAATTCCCCGAATTTTCGGTCAATCTCGTGTTTATCTATTCCGAAACGGAGCTGCGAACAAAAAATGTGGACGGAGCTGTGCGATCCGTCGGATTCGATGGGGACGCACCGAAACGCCCCGAGCTCGGGTCAATTGAGCCGACTTCGGAGCAAAAGCAGGGGCCGAGGATTTGGCATTGCGAGGCGGGACTCGACCTCGCGTCTCTTTCTTTTTGCCCTTTTCCCTACGTCTCCGACCTGCGCCATAGCTTTTTGTTTTCTTAACCTGTGCGATCCAGCCAAGGCATCTTTCGGTTCATTTTGCCTCCCACCGACATCGGCGGCAGTTCACGTTGTCCTCTTCATAAAGGAAAGGAAAGGAAAGGAAAGGAAAGAAGAAAAAAAGAAAAAGTCTTGCACGGCACAGATACGCATGAGAAGTCTGCTTCCGTCTGTCCATTTTTTCCCCTCCCCACCTAAAGAAAATCCTGAACATTTTCGAATGAGGAGGTTATGAAGACATAAATGGGATATAAACCTTTTCCTTATTAGGGCAAATCATTTGGGTACGATCCCGAATTCATTGATGAATTGGAGCTAAGTACTGAAAAGACTGTCTTGTAAAGTCAATAATACGAGGGTCGGATAAGCCTTATCACCCGATCAAATTGATTTCCATAACTCGAGTCAAATACAGCAAACATCTAATGTCACTCGAAATCAGCTGACCTCCCTTGGGCCATGCCCCCATCCAATTGAATCAAAGGAGAACGCTAGCCAAGTTGATTGCAATGAAAGCTTTTAAAATTTTAAAAAAGTTAAAGGGGGGAGCTTTATCGAAAGGACCCGGCTTGTTGCATCTGCAGCATCTTCAAATGTCCCAAAAAAAAAAAAAAAAAGGAACATCATCGTCGAGAAAATAAAGAAAGAGGGAGAGATTCTATCCCCACGCTGCACGTAGGAAAAGTCTTGTCTACTTATCCGACATATGTGGCCAAGCTTCCATTGGAGAAATTATTCTACCCAGGAGAGGGCTGGCTTTTCCTTACTTTTGACATTCTGCATTTATCACCACATTTCGTAGACGACTGCCGCCGCCCGTCCATGTCGACGGTCGACGACTCCAACCATATCGTAAAAATGAGAAGAAAAATCCAGAAAAAAAAATGCAATTTTGCAATATCTTGGACTTATGTTTCTAACCCACATCCGTTGTTTCTCGTCGTATATGATTAGTCAATTCGTAGAGTTTCTTAAATTTCTTTTATTTTTTCAGAACTCAAGGACCATCCTAGAAATTACAACTCTCTATCCTAGAAACTTACTCTGTTTTCTTATAAAGGTTTAATCGATATTTAAATTGCTTGGCCTCTTTTTCTTTTTCTTTTTCTTCCACACACTTGACGACAGTCCCACTGTCCATGTTCTGCGATAGACGATGAAAAGATGAAAACTAAATATTTTCTTATAATCTAAAGATTGTATTGAATATTTATCGAAAATTCATAAATCAGATTGAATGAGTCGGAAATTTATAAATGATATTATATGTTAAATTAAAATTTGGGAATTTGTTCATTTCGACGACGCGTGAATAATTCATATATGACAATAATTTTGTCCACTTTCAAACGTATCGGATTGAAAGTTAAACCGGCAAAGTTTCATTTAACTTGAATGAATAGGAGGAATCAAATTGGATATTTTACATATGATTGGGGGACCGCAATAAATAATTGTCGAAAGGTCCATCTCTCAAACTAAAACAAATAAAAAATCGAGAGGCGATATCTCACATTGCATCGAAATCGAGGGGGCCATTCGTGTAAATACACGCGATTTGTACGACGGACGAAGTGGGGTCGAGGGCATTTGAGGGATTTCACAATCGGGGGGACGGGCGTGCCTGTCAGAACAGAACAACATGGCCGACAGCTCATTATCACGTGGCCCCATGCTCTCTGCGTGTCCATCACGCTCTGATTCGACCGGGCAGGCATCCGGGTCCCACTTGGTCTCTGGACCCCACACAACCAATAAAGCACGCTCCCCCCCACCGTACACGAAGATTATGAATCGCTTCCCGAAGCTGCTCCGCTTTTCACTTCGCCGAATGGGTCGTCTTTGTTTATTTTATATACTCAGCCGAATTCTAATACTTTGCAAAAATGTCTTTTTCAAATAAATAAATAAAGTCGAAATGGGTCTGCCGTAAAATTTAAATTGAGTCAAAAGTGATGTGCGAGAATATATCCAAAATGAGACCCGATTCTCATCAACTTTTAATTGGTTAATTTCGATGGCAAAAATCTGTTACCCTATTATCATATGATTTTCTCGATCGATTCGGAACTCCAATGCTAACCGCGCGCTATTAAGATTGTAAATTTGAACGACGAAATGATATTTGTTATCGTCATTAAATATCATTGTATTCGATCGATCCAAGTATGTCCATACTTTGGATTTCTGAAGTAAAAAGTATGAACATGGATTAAATAAAATAAAAGCAGAAAAGAAATAGAATTGATTAAAATTAATTGGGCTCTAGCTTATCTCCTATTGAGACTCCGTTCGTTGTGCGAAAAATATAATATTTCTGAAATTAGAAAGTCATTTTATGAGGAAAACAATAAAATTATCTAGTGTTTGGCTGAAACCAAAAACGAATTAGAAAATGTTTTCCTCTGTTTGTTATCTGATTTGATTTTATGAGGGAAACTTGCCAATAAAAGTAAAAATTAAAATCAATTTTATTTTTATTTGCTTTTTCCCTTTGTTTCCCTTTTTTTTTAGTCTCTTCCATAGCCGGTCCCCTGCCATAGGTGAGTGAGGCTCAAGGTGGGCGAGGCTCAACCTGGCCCAGTTCACTGGACACATCGATTAGGAAACAAAATAACGTGGTATTTATCGGAATTTTACAATTTAATATTCCTCGCAATAGGGCGAAATTATCAAAAAAAAAAATGAATCAACAAGAAACGAAAAGGACAGAGAAAATTTATGTGATATGATTGAAGCAACGGCATCTACATCTCGAGGAGAAACGGCAGCCAAAAGAACCCCACTTTGAATCTGGCAAAAATTACAATTTACCTTCGCTCGAGTGGTTGGTTTGCGGACTAAATCATACCCGAGATCAATTCACGAGTGTCATCTCAACAAAGTCTTACGGGGTAAATCCACCCGGAAAACTCGGAGAAAGCGCTTGATGCTTCTTTTGTTTGTTCCCAAGAGTGTGACTTGTGACTTGTGACTTGTGAGAAGGGGTGAGGAATGAACTTCGAGTCTCAAATTTTGCCTCGGTCGATTCTCCCGGGTGCTTGGCAGATGGACAGAAGAATTAACAGCCCGTTTTGATTGATCATTAAAAAAAAAAAAAAGACGATCGTGCCATCCACTCTCGAGCAATTGAAGCGTGATAGACCGCTATGGTTTCAACGTATTTCAATCCGGACGGTTGAGACTTCTTTCGGCTCTTAAAGCTGATTGTGAAGATCCATGGCGGCAAGACATCCACGAGGGTCGGACGGCAGTAAGGCTCAACCAAAGTAAAGGTGGTGTACTCAGCCCCCGTGAATCCTGCATTGGAGTAAATGGTCTCGCCCATCTCTGAAGAGCTCTAAAATGAACTCATCTGTGTCTAAAATGATCAGAGCTGCTGCGTTTGGGTACACAAGCTTTTGGCGCAATTTCAACTTCCATGCTTTTTTACCCACCAAGGCAAAACATCCGAAGGATGAGAAGAAAGGCGAATGTAGTCAGACACAACACCGTCGGCGTATCTAAATCACTTCACCGTAAACGTCCGTTGCCCGACGCGGGCATTGAAGAGAGTCAGTCAAATCTTAGGAGCCGGTTGTTTCCTGCCGTCAAGGATTTATAACTTAATTATAAAGAAGTCATGGAAGATTTCCACTCATCGCGGGTCTAACCATGGCTTCCAATTGCTGTTATACACTTAAAAACAAATATCAATGATCTCTTTTTGTCCATTCACAGTTCATGTCTCCTAATCTAGAGTTCCCAACAGCTTCTCCTACAGACTAATGCTTAATCCACTGCAGAGTGCACAAAACGAAAGAAAGCAACTTTTTTTTTCCCTTCACTTTGCAGCAACCCCTCCCACTAATTTTTTTCTTCTTTTTTTGTTCACTTCCACGCCCCTTTAGAACAGCCTACTTTGCGAATCCGCCCCCTACATGAATAGCTCGGACTGCAGCAAGGTGTAGTAATTCGCAGCCTCGTCTTCCAGCTCCCAGAAGCCATCACAAGACAAGAGCTCCACGCCACTCGCCCCCACACCCGCCCCTTCGTCCTCTATGCTGGGCAAGCCGAGCTCGTCGTCGGAGGCCACGAGCAGGTGTCTCAACACCTTCTCTTTGTCCTCGTCGCCGTCGCTCTCTTCCTCCCGGGAAGAGGAAGAAGAGGAAGGCGACGCCATCTCCGGTTCGGAGGTGAGGCCGTTGGGCTCGGGCTCGGGCTCGGGCTCGGAGGCGAGCTCGTCCTGGAGGATGGAGATGAGGGAGGACAGGTCCTGGCTGGAGATCTGGCCGTCGTCCAGTTGGTCGTCGAGGAACGACAGGATGTTGTGGGTGCACGACGACGGTTTGAGGCGCTTCGTTTGGTCTTCTTCCACTTGCCCGTCTACGTGGGTTTCTGCCGTTTCGTCTCTTTGGCGCTTCAGTGGCGTATCTGCCATTGCTGTGCTCCTGAGGTCTTTTCTCAAAGAGAGAGAGAGAGAGAGAGACAGAGGGCGAGAGTAGGGATGAGTGCACGAGGGAGGCTAGGGTTGAGGATGAGGAGAGAGAATGGAGGATCGAGTGGGATTATATAGAGGAGAAAAACTAAAGCGGTGGTGGGGTTTGGGGTTGCGGTCAAAGTGGGGTTCGAAGAAAATGCAAAGGAAAAGCAAAAAAAAATAATATGATTATTAACGAAAGTCAGAAATTGTTCTAGTGCAGAGAGTTATGTCGGGAAGAGAGAGAGAGAGAGAGAGAGCGGTGCTTGGGAAAGAGAGAACAGCGGAGGGTCAGAATTGGGATTTCAATCGCTAGGGGGCGCAGTTTGCCGGTCCAGCCCTTTTTGTTGCGACCGTTGGATTTGCGTCGTAATCGGACGGCTCGTGGCCCAAAAGTTGAATGGCCTCCCGCGACCCGAAAACGGCACATTCAATGCCCGAGGAGATATGAATACCGGGGTCCTCGCACCATCATACGGACCCAACCAAAATCCGTTTAAATCGTCGATCACACGAACTCCACGTAATCGACGGCTTAGATTAACCTCATCCGCATGATCTATACAAATCATGCAAGCGAAAAGATGCTTCGAAATTCTTAATAGGCAAGAACTACCATCAAAATTCACGAGTTTGGATTTGGAATCATAATCCCAAAGGGATACTTGAGAAAGCAGTCCGTCCTAAGAGTCAAATTAACGACCTTTATCACGCACGGTACGATAACATTGACTAGCAATGGACGGACGATGAATTAGCTGGGAGCCCATATTTGGGAGATTATTAACCTGATGCGCAAATGGACGGCCACGATGGTTCCGACGATGGGGCGGATGCGGATGCGCGACGAAGGCTCAAAGATCTAGAAGGGAAAGGAGACGAGGGGGGGATCTGCCGCTGGAGATATTGTCTCCTCCTTTAATGGCAGAAGGTATCGACAACACTTGCCACGCACGGCGGTACAGTTGCAGCCTCGACTCTCCTCCATATTGCGTCCCACATCGAACCACACCTTCTCTCTCTCTCTCTCTCTCTCTCTCTCTCTGTATATTTCCTTCTTTTTAAAGTTTTAAGTCGAATTCGAATTTTAAGTTCTTCGTTCGTATGTAACAACGTGTTCAGCGATTTGGACGAAACGAAATAATGATAAATTATGATTTGACTCGGATGCGGTCCAACATCTCCACCTTCTTGTCGTACGATATTTTCGGACGTGGATTTTTCATGGGGTCCGACGCAATTAGAATTATGTTGTCCTTATTTCCTGTTGCTGGCGCCGAATCTAATCTTTCCTCTGCGCTTTATTGTTGCCGAAAGCCTTTTAATATTTACGAGGAAACGAATTATCGGTTAGCACAGTTTCGATATTCTAAATAGTTGTAAGCGCCCTATTTAATGAGCTTACGGCAACAATAATTTTGAGATTACTAACGATGCATTTGGTTCGACATTCGAGAAAAATTATCAAGAAATTGCAAACGTTATTTTACCTAAAGGGATTTGGTGAGATACGAATAATATTTAAGGAAATACAATCAAAAAAAGTATTTTGAGATATAATTATGAGGAAATAGAGTTTGGTAAACATATGTTTTGAAAGTTTTTTTCCTAAAACTATTTTTAAGTTCTTTAGAATCAAAGTGGGATAATTGCCGGAGGCGGGGAGAGGCGAAAGGTTGCGGCAGTGAAGGAGTTAGAGTCGTGGAGAGGCGGCGGAGGTGGGTGGGGGGTTGGGCGAGGTGACAGTTGCAAGGGAGAGACGAAATCGTCAAGAGGCAGTGAAAGGGTGAGGCAACAATTGCGAGGAGAGAGTCAGAGTTGTTGGGAGACAATGAAGGGGTCGCTGGAGGTGGGGAAGTAGCATTTTCGGAATATTATATCTCAAAAATTACATTCTCCTAAAAATCTTTAAAAGAGTTTTCTCCAGCCTCTCCAAAAAATGAACCAAACACCATTTGCATTCGACCAAATGGTTTTAGAGCCCGAAAGCCAATTTCAAATGCTGAACCAAACCCCCCTAGTTTAGTTAGGATCGCGAATAAGAGAGAGTGAAAATTTATTTTTTTTATTGAAAATACGAAAATTGCATGTTGTCATTAAAGTACGAAAAAATGTTTCTATAGATCGAAATAGTATTTTTTTTAATTTATTTTTTATACAAACATCATATCCTCTCTTGTGCTCACTAATGCGCTTAAGTTAAATTTCGTGAAGGATCTTCGGAATGAGTTCGAAGACTGTTGGTAATCTTTGTTAATTCAACGCATGCCGAATCCAAATTATAACCAGGAAGAGTTCACCATTTTAATTGGAGAATTTCACTCAAAAACTAATTATGTAATTTTCCCACTATCCTTTTAGAATGGAATTCCAATAATTAAATTTACCAATATACCCAAATTTGAGAGGATTACCCTAAAAACAATGAAATTGTAAGTTCCTCCAATTTGAGTGCAAAAGGAGAGGAAACAACATTCACATATATAATTTATTTTGATTTCATCCATGATATAAATTAGAAACTTTTTATGACTAATTGGAGCATCCGTATTACACAAACCGAATTTAGGTTTTTCAGTAACGTAATAAAAGTTCGAGCTTGTCACCATGGGCATACTTCGAGTTTTTTTTTGTCATATTAACCCATTAAGTAAAAATCAATAAAAAAATCACAAGATTGATTGATCCACGATAATAGTGTCGTTTATTATTATTATTATTATTATTATTATTATTATTATTATTATTATTATTATCACCATTACTGTTGTCTACTATGTTATATTAGATAATTCAAACTTTAATATGTATCTACAGCTATGCGTGCGTGGAAAGAACACCAGCTGAATTTTATTGCATTTACAAATACTTTCCAGATATCTTTTTGATTATAAAAAGAACTGGCTTGGATTTAAATAGGTGATATAAATATGAAATTGTTTAATATGACGATACGATTAATTAGATCCCCATTTAATTTACATGTGTTTTAGCTCTTAAAGATTTCGATATTATTACTGGCGATCGATTTTACATGTGTACGGACGTGTCTGGACATGTCGTGCCTAGCTTTTTATTAATAACCAACAGTAATACCCGTGCAAAAGCATTTAATATTACTAACGATCAGACACAATTGATTCCGAATAATACGAAGTCGGTTGGATATCTTTTTTGTGCTACGCATGCGACGCGCTTAAGCAAAGATTGGGGAATGCGAAATTTTTTCGTGCCTTCGATGTGATAATAAGCTGTTGGTAACATCACACGTAAGTAGATTTCCTTTGTCCCTTCAATTATTGTATTGATGGTGGGCATGTTCATAGTGCAGTTCCGAGTCAAGTCGCGAAAGGATCCCCCTCTTTTTCGAGTGGGGGAGAAACCAGAAATTGATAACGTGTCGAGACTTGAGGAGAGATTTGGCGTTGTGCTTTTGTAGTTGGAAAGGAGAACGGCATTTTCTATGTTGACCTGGAATTTTCCCACTAATCAATTAAAGCAGGCCAAGATACATATGTTTTCTCCCCCAACCTCGGATTCTATGTCAAAGAGAAAGTCCATCCATCGAAAGTTAAATTTAATCCGCTGGTGCGCGATCATTGAAAAGCGCCAATAGCATACGCCGACGAGAAAAGAAAAGTTAAGCGCATGCGTTAGAGGCATAACGAGGCAACCCTCAATTAGAAAATCGAACCAATATGACCGGCTAATCGATCGTAACACCTTGAATTTCGAAAGAAATTCATGACCTGAAAGAGTCACGTGAGTTTCAATTTTTTTTCGCGAAATTATTTGTAAGAAAAATTGTCCGAGTCGTGATGGAAGCCGAATATAATTTTCTGTAAAGAAGAGTTTTATATCGAAGTTCCCTCGACATAAATATTTTAATTCCTTTTTGACAAAGTAAACTTGATTCGCTTTGGAAAACAAAAAATCACGTCGTCATTGAAACGTACGCAGATCAAACCGATGGAGCTATTTCTATCCTTTTTCTATTGTCGTTTCGATAGAGAATAATTAATTCAAAAGCCATAAATTAAGATGAGATGTTTTTTTTTTAAATTTGTTCCCACATATAAAAAAGAGTGTCCTTGAGATCAACGAGGAACTAAAGAAGTCGGTCCACACTTCCAGCTAAGAAGACAAAAATTAAAGGGTTTAATTCAAAAGTTAATAATTTTTATATCCATAAGCTGACGCGACTCGCCTGGCTTTTAGGGCTTCTAGAGTTTCATTAATCAAGATTTATAGTGTTTTTTTTCTCTCTTAATCAAGCGATTAGATCTTCTTGAATTAGTGTCTTGATTAGCGTTCCCAACGTTTCTTGTCTCTGTGGGGTTCTGAAGTAACCGAGGGAGGCGTAATGCTGACCAAGAACCGAGGCGATGACTCCGATTAGCCCTCTTAACCAGATTGATTTGGTTACTAATTGAATTGTTTAGTTATTTCACGTGGGTTTGGGATCTATTTCACGTGTAATCTTGGAAAATCAACGCCCTCGAATTTACTAACTTTTACCACCACACGGCACGGGAAGGAAAAAAGACGCCGCGTGCACGCGAAGATGTGGTACTTTGGGATTTCTTTAATAAAGAATATTTTGATTTCTACAAACTTATAAATTTTTAAAAAATCGAGAGAGTAGCACGGCCCCCAAATAAATAAAAAATAGATACTCGGACATTAAAACGCGTTAGATTGAAGAATAAAGTATTTTACAAATTTTCCTAGCTAAACAAATGTTAGAGATTTGCCCCCATCTAAATCAATTTACAGGTTTGCGATTGCATTGCATGAACATCGCGGACGAAGATTTATTCGGTGCGACGATTACATCGCGCTACAGTGTGACACTTGTCGTGTCAAAGTCAATCAGAAGCGAGAGATTTCGAAGTCTAGATGCCACTAGAAACGACATTGCATATCGTGATAGATAATGTAATTGGTCTTATACCATATCTCCTCGTAAAAGTAATCTCAATCGAGATTTCCCTTTTGCTTTCATAACACATCAAACGTGGGGTCCGGACCACATTATTGATCAGTACTATGTTCCTTGCATTTACATATTGCTACTCAAGTAGGGTTTTTTTGGTGGAGGGGGGGGGGACAGTTTAATTCGTTAAATTATGGCTTTAACAATAATTGGGCAGAAAAAAGAAAGGGAGGAGCACGTACCACATTATTCACTGGTCGAATAATTGGGGAGAGCCCAAAGTCATGTGGATCATGATTCGAAAGCAAGGACCATTATCTTCAATCATTAGGCCAGCAAGTATTCGCCCCCCCCCCTCCCTGCTTAATTACATTCTACATATGTCAAAGAGAAGATAAGATGTGGACATTTCTGAAGATAGATCAACATCGATCCACCTCGGATTAAGGACATGATAATCATGTTCAACACCATAAGAGATATCACAAATCCGATTCCGTCGATAAACCACTCAAAACCCTAAGAAAGGGATCGCGTTCCCGTCATTTTGATTTCGAGATTCGGACGGATTGTCAAATCAAAGTCTTAAGAAAGTTATAATCTATTCGTTCGTACGACATATGAAATAGTCGTTCACATTTTATGGGAAAAAATTCATGCTGCGTGTGAATTTTTTAGTCCATGCAACTCCCAAGTCTGTCCTGCTTTGCAAAGTGAAAAGCCAAACGAGGGTCTGCTTTGAACAATGGAAAAAAGGAGACTTGAGAGAAAAGTGACAGACGTGGGGTCGGAGCTCTGCTTTTTCTCTTGGTGGTTGGCTTGGCAGGATCATTATCAGCATTTCACATTGACATTCAGAAAAAAAGTATAGTATCAAAAGACAATCTAAAAAATAATCATGTGAATTAAATATTGAATTTTAAAAAGGAAAAGAAAGAAGAAGGAGAAAAAGAGCATCCAAAGCGACAACGGACATTATACAAAGTGACAACACCCACTGTATCTGCCGGAGTTCAAGGGGGTTGGGGCATGTGATCCGGATCACTTAAATCGGACGGCGCCCATTACTAGAGGGAGATTTTTATTTTTTATTTTTTAAAATGACAGCCGTCCGATTTGAGATCGGACGGCTGTGATTGGAGCTGGTCACTCCTGCTTCTGGAAAGTACCAGGGCAAGGGATCCAAGTCCGTTGCGGGGATTGGATGGGTTTCGTCGGATCCCTCGATCCACGCCGAATATCTCCAAATATTATTTATTTTTTAAAAAGTTATTTTTCTTTAATTTTTTGGTAAGATCTTATTCTTCTTCTTCTTTTAATTTATCGTGTGGAAACCTTGCCTCTTTGTTTGGCCGTGAAGCTTGAACTTTTTGGTAGAGATTAACACTTCTTCCCCAACCCGTCCCCCCACCACGTTATTGAGAGAGTTCGGGAAGAGAGGGATGTGCTTCATTCGAGTTCTGTTGTGGATAATCTTTAGTATATTGGGATACGATTGAAAAAATGACATAAAATCTTATCGCGTTTGGAATTGGACCCGCGAATTTGACATCTGGTTCGTGATGTATGAAATCTATAAGTCTACCCGGCATCGCGATCGTTTCTTATTAGTACCCTTTAATGTAAGGTGTCGTGGTCTTTGAATGAATTTTAGTTGGCTGGTTGATCTTTATATGGAAACTAGAGTCTCTCTCTCTCCTCCCTAGACGATTACGACTTAGGAGTGGTTGTACATCTACCTCGCATTGAAGTCAATTCAAAGGCGAATTCGTGCAGAGAGTTGCTTGATTCTCAAACGAGTCTCGAAATGCGATGGTCCACGAATCATTGGTGCGGTGAGTTGCTTTCTTTCTTTTTACCCCGTTTACAGGAAATTAAAGTGCCGTGAGTGAAAATGATGATCGGCTACTTTCACGTAAGAAACGAAGATGGGGAAAAACCAAAAGAAAGAACTCGAAAGAGTTGAACTGCCTAACCATCGAACTCATAGAAAATGTCCAATAGAAAAAAAAGAAAGAAAAGAAGACTTTTGATCCTCCATCATATATATGTAATATACATCCGTCACTTCCTTTGCTATTCAACTTCATGTGTGCCTTGTACGCATCTTAATCCGGTCAAATTGCTTCTAGAATGAGAATTCCTGCTCCACGAAAAGCAATTAAACTAAAGAAGAGAGAAAAAAAAGTCTCCGAAAAAACACAACGGTACAAAGGCAGGAGCGGCTGATTAGATATTGAAATACCTCCCCGAATCAAGTAGGGTTTGCAACAATTCTCGAACGTACATATTAGTCCAACCCTACTTACGCCGCCTCCAATATTCTCATACATGAAGCCAATAGACTAATTCGTACTATCTTGCTTTTTCACCGCCGGCGCCTTCAAACACGACATTCTTAATGCCCAGAGAAAAGATCGAGCCCCATCCCCATCACATAGAATTCGAACTGCCCAAGAAAGTAGAAGCCCAAAAAAAATTAAAAAAAAAATTTAGTGGCAGAATGATTTTTCATGGGACATCCAATCCAAATTAAACTTTTCCATAGCGATGAATGGAGTGTATGGCCTCTAGGAAGGAGCATGTGCACATCACCACCTAATTCTAATTGACCTAAAATGCGCACATCGCATGTGGAGGGTGGCCATGATTTCTCCTCTCTTTCCCTTTTCATTTTCCTTTGTCATTATTGGGGGATGAACAACAAAGATCAAGTGGCATCCATGTGGGCGGGGGCGACAACTCAGTGCGCGGTGGATTTGGATCCACGCGACGTGGATCTCTCCAGCACATAATCACATGATTTTACAAGTCTTTAGTTGTTTCGCGAAAGGAAAAAAAAAAGCAAACGATCAAGTGAATTTAATAGAAATGTGTGCATATATAAATTGCTGTCGATAACGAGAAGTTTTTCATTTCGAATTACTCGTTTGTTTCGCGAAACTAGCGGAGTCGTATTTTTTCTTTTTCTTTTTTGGGGTGGATGGGTTAGTTGAATAATTAGGAGGCAATAATCATGGGGGTGCCTCAACCACAGGGCACGTGGTCCAATTTTGGGACATCATTCGATTGCTTTCTTGCATGGGGCTTGGCCCGATCGTGTTCTTGCTCTGCCGGGGGGTGGTTGGTAGTTGGCTCCATGCCACGATAGTCGGTTTCTGTCGTTGCATCGTGCGTGGATTCGTGGCTCGTCGTCCAATGGAGACCTAAGCTTTCGCCACACTTACCATTAAGATGTGGTTAAGACGTTGGTGAACTTGATCTGAATTTTTCTTTTGTTAAACGAGAATCTGGAGATTAGATCCTAACCCCAGTTCATCGGCCGAACGAGGCTGGATTGTTGGTGAAATCTTTGAGATGCAATGGACGAGGGACGTGTCAAAACGAAGTATGGGGTCTAGCGACGGAATATCGACTTTTTTACATGGCACGCTCGCAGTGCAATGACATAGGCACCACGAGCAGGGCTCGGGCGTTGGCATAGGCACGATGGATTGGTTTCATCTGTAGATGAGAATGTTCACTTCTTAAGTTCTCGTGTGAAAAAGACCGTCACATTGATGATTGTTAGAAAATCCAAACTTTAAAGTTTAAGCTCAATGAGTGGAATGAAGCTATATCCTGTTATTGAGAGATGTGAGATATTTTTAACTCTTTCTCTCATGTGTAAGCCAGATTATGAATGACACGTGGAATTTGAAAAAACGGAGATGGACTCACAAGCGAAATAGGTGAAGATTTTGCAGGATTCTAAGTTGATTAACATCCCATGACAGTCGATTTCTGCCACTTTCACATGTATATAAACCCCTATTAATCAAATTTCGAATGCCACTTTAAATCGATTTGCACATTAGGTGAGGTATTGAAGTATTTCGCGTCGCTTCATAATAAAGTCTTCATATTTCTTTTACACGCATGCGGTCTCTCTCCCACTTACAAATTTAAGGTTTTTGATCGGATTTTCCAACGGTAGCATATCTAACGTGAATCCACGAACTGCTCACCTGAAGCCGCCGCATTGGAAAACCTATTAAAAGCATATGGAGGTTTGATGTAAGATGGGAATCTACTAAGCGGGGAGACAAGATAACAAACACGAGCCTACGATCACCGGACGCGAGCTATCATCCTCACATCGGTCGGCGATTTGATTATATAGGATCCTGAAATGGCGAAGGTGGAAAGGACCACCAGAGAAAGAGAAAGAGAAAGGATGCTGCTCCCCACAGGGAAAATGTGCTTTGATCATCCATACTTAGTGGGGATGTGTAGGATCACAACCAACTTAACTTCGACAGGTGCGGCTCGTAGATCTCGCGAATTTGTCCTTGCTTCACGATCTCTCCAAGGTGGCGGCCAACTAAAATTAGGAAAAGACGCACGATGCTGCTTCACCTTCGGGCCTCGATGAGGGGACAAAGACAAGGAAAGATAGGTAAAGAATAGAATCATGCCCCATTAGTGAAGCACCGAGGAGGAGGAAGATGTGGTCGTACGAATCCCAATTCCGAAATCAACATCGAGGCTTAATGCGCCACCTTCTCCAGGCTCTTCCCTACGACCAAGGGCCAAAAGTAATTGACAAAAAAGAAAAGAAAGGGAAGAATCGGAAGAGGGTAATAATGAGAGTTTTGAGGGATTGGACGTGAAGAAATCAGTGGGTTGTAATCGGAGAAATTTGAGCGCTTCTGATTCGACGAATCGTCCGAGTCGGGTCGTCCTTAGATGTGTTTTAGTTATTACTCACCAACATGTTTTGCTTTTCCCAGGCTTGAACGGTAGTGGAGACCACGCATTCGTCGGATTGTCGTTAGAGTTCGCAGATCCAATTGAGGTTGTACGACGTGGGGGTGAATCGATCATGTAGTCCGAAACAGCTGCTCGATCCTAGTGTTACTTTGGGATTGAAACGCCTCCTCCTTGGAGGTCTTCGTGGAAACGAAACATGGAGAAGCATCGCAAGATGACGGACTAATTTGATTCGACACGATCGTCTCGACGAAACTTTGTCCATACTAATTTTCAATTTAACATTGGATTTCAATTCGAACTAGGAAGCTCAAACCAACGACGTACGTGACCGTGTAAAGGCACGTAAAACTGAGCGACGTGCCAACGCGATCGAGAAATCGGAGCATTTACCTCCTACAGCCTGCAGAGAACTCAAATCGTGGAGAGACCAAGTTTAAATGGACCATCGATGGGATTGCCCGTGATCCCATATGGTTTTAGGGCCCATCAGAGAATTTTATTTTCTGCTAAGAGTTGGACGATTGATGAATCGCGAATATCATGCACATCCGTCCTGCCAGATTTGCCAAACCTTTGCCAAACCTTTTCGGTTCATAAACCAGTGCAGCCGACTCTGGCGGCCGGACCACCTTTGCGCTTGCAGGCATGCCTCTCTAATGAACTTAAACCTTTCGGTATCTAGAAAATTCACCCGAGCTGCGTCTATCCCACTTGATATCCACAACAAGCAGAAGCAAAGAAGATAGTCAGGTCCAGTCGCGCATGCGGATCGTTTAAATAAAACCAGCCAGAACCAGCCGGAACAAGACAGTATTTGCCGAAAGAAGTCGAAACTAGCATATCTTTGCCGGGCAATGGTGAAAATTACACTGCGCAAAATATTAGGTTTCCCTGAATCAACACGGTAGGAGTAGCGGATCAAGTAACACGAGAAGTAACATTACCAACTCGATAAGAGCGAGCACCTCAAACAAGACGTACGAGTGTAACCACCCGATGCGATACCATCAAGTTCAACTAACACTGCAGCTTCACCCCGATGCAATTTGTTCAAGCAAAGGAAGTAATAGTCAGGTTTGCTTCTCTCGAAGTAGGACCGTCACACCGAGAAACAAAAGCATAAATATTCAGGCTCATGTACCAGAAACCAAAGACGACTACCATTCAAATGCCCAAGCGACCGAAAATGCCAACCGCAGCATGAAAAAGATTCAGGCAAAAGAGAGAAGAACGAGTGAGCGAGTGCCCTCCGACCTCCATTCACCCTGTGCCTATAAAACATCGACGCCACTTCCAGACTTTAGAACAAGATGAAAAAAACCAAGCGAAATAGGTTTGCACAACTCCTTCCAAGCCTAATCAATACTAATGCAACAAACGGGGCAAACTTTCTTCATTATCACAAAAACGATTATAGTGACAGCCTTTTCCACTTTCATAACATTTTCCTGAGCGGCACCACAACTCATTGAAGACAAGAAGCCCGAGTTAGGGCAAAGTAAAGCTGCACAGGCCTAATTGGAAAGAATCCAAAAACTCGCTCATGCCATCTAAGAATTTTACTGACCCGTTTGCTCAATCATATCAAGCCAAAAATCACCCATCAAGACCAAGTTTGATGCTACACGACCTTCAAAGAAACCACGTCCCATCGATATCAACACTCCTAGAGTAATGGATTGAATAGGCAGTAAGCCTCTCCGTCAGAGTTTACTAGCCTCTTATGCACAGCTCAGCAATCAAGATTGCGAAAGCTTTCTAAAGCTTTACAAGCGACAGGTCATAAGCTCGGGTTTGACTGTCCTTCAATAGATCACGTAAATATCCACAAAACCAAAAGCATGACAAAAAGAAAGATTGCACGACGAGAAAAATAAAACCACCAAAAGATGATCTATATCTATAGTCAGACAACCAGGATTTAGATGAATACTTGAGGTAACCCAAGAAGAAGACCAACGGAAGCTACTGGTCAGACAGCAGAAAATCAACACATTATTTGGAACTGGTATCCTGATGATCTAGATGTTTCAAATCCTTTGGCCAAAGTCTAGCAACAGTGCATAGACGCATTCATAAGCCAACTACCAAAACAGAGATTACCACTTGCATTGGCAAGTAAAGCCTAGTAAAGGAGGATGAAAACCATTTGCCTACATACAACCCAGCTACTTTTGCCTTGATCCATATCGAGCACCCAGTAACTACAAGTGAACCATAGTATAAACCTAGGAAGACGGCCAGATAGCTTTCCACAGGCATCAGCCCAACAATAATCAAGCCCCTTGTTTAATTGTACTGTTGCAATCTATTGCTTTCTATTCCCCCAGCCACTATCAAGCACAAGTTACAATTCTGTGTCCCCCCTTGCCAATTGCAAAGGAGAGTTATTCAGGCACCTCAGGTTAGCCCCTCCCCTCGGCTATCTCTAGTAAAAGCCCACAATGCGAGTTACAAACATAGAGCACAACCGATCTGCTTTCTTGAAAGAATGAGATCCCTTAAGCAAAATTGCCGTGATTTAGTTCTGACAATCACTCCACACAATTTATAATGAATGGTACATCCCCTGCAAATACTCTCACTGTATGAGGCATTACCATCATTACATCACAAGGGCAAGCACATAATAGGGATGACAAATCCTTCTCAAGTTCATGTTACTGCAAGAAACATAACACATACATACACGGCCAGATTTTTATTTTGGGGTTTGTGTTTTGCCTTTTCTATGTTACCTTTCCTGCATTATTAAAATGATTATATGAAGTGTTAAATATTTGAAACCTCTTCAAATAAACAAACATTGACATATAAAATCAGTTATAAATTCTTCATAATCTACAAATGAGTTTTTTCTTTCAATTTCAAAATTTTGGGAAGCAAAGCAGAAGGTAATTGAAGAAAGACAGGACAGACTGACCTTCAATAATGGAATTTTAAAATCATAATTTTGTTCAATATCGGATCCTCATATACTTCAAAGCAAATGAATACCATCATTTAAGGTCAATCTTCAATTTGTTCACCTTTTGATTTTAATTATTTTTTTTTATCCAGGCCAAAAATGTTCAAAACCCAAACCAAACAAACCAAGCACTGGGAGAAGCAAAACAAACATGGCACTGCCATACATGTTGCAATATTATTAATGTCCACTGCAAGTACATCGCTGTGCACTCTGCTTAAGGGATGCAACCCCATCTATGCCCCATTTGTGTTTATAAACCAGAGTCTAGTCACCATATGTGTGCATCCTTAAAAAATGTGAGTTTTGGCAAGAAAAACTCATCCCCCAGAGTAAACCCATAATGCTGCCAGGATGAAAAACATCAATGACATCAGACATACATTGTCATCATGCATACTGCTAAATGGAAGCAACAGCCAAATGTAACTGCCAGTACTGTCAACACCTAACATCAGATTCCGTATAATGTCTCACCCGTAAGTCATTTCTCACACGATTAGAAACCTTTCCGGTGGAGATCCATTCACAACTCAACTATCAAATATCAGAAGAGTATGAAGAGAGATTTTGAAAATCAAGTCATCAAGATTCCATCTAATATTTCACCTGCAAATCATTTCTCGCATGCTAAATGACATCTTTCTTGGTGGACTATTATCATTAAACCAATAGCCCCATCATCACCTCCACTAATACTTGCACGCAGCTACTCAATATCTGTTGACGATATTTTTCAACCAACAATAACATTACGGATATGCCCCGCATAAACAAATTTCAAGAACTGTCAGCCTGGAAACTTGTCCAATTTAAAAGCATCTTTATCCAGAGTTTTCAATATCTATGTGGTCGTTCTTTTCTTGTCATGCAAATCAACCTGGACACTTTGTCCCAATACGTTGAAACAAAATCAACCCGATTCAGCAAAGGGAGTATGCCATCATGTCAAAAGTCTTCCACAACTAAATTTCTCAGCAACAATGATAAATTACAATAACCGACACATCAAAGCTTATGAAACGTTTGCTGCAATTATCTGCTTTTGTGAGATATTATGGCAAAGAAGTGCCCATTACGACCAACACACATGCACATAACTAGAAATTGGACAATTACGCTTTTGCAGATTAAGTTCTCGATTAACTTCGCGTTTTGTCGAAGGAAGTAGAAGATTGGACCCAAGTTTAAGCGATTTACATCACTGAGTCACAGGGTCATACCGTCACGACCCTACAAATCTGAGTTGCTATCCTGA
Source organism: Melaleuca alternifolia (assembly GCA_019926035.1). Classification (NCBI taxonomy): domain Eukaryota; kingdom Viridiplantae; phylum Streptophyta; class Magnoliopsida; order Myrtales; family Myrtaceae; genus Melaleuca; species Melaleuca alternifolia. The sequence goes on along the minus strand of JAGKPW010002266.1, from coordinate 3,827,977 downwards.
AAATTATCGCATGCTACAGAAGATGTGAAAAGCCAGTACAACAATGTTTTTCTAGCGTACCGATCATATTATTAATGAAAGGAAGGACAAAAAATTGGAAGAACTCCACTTTTATCAGTCGAATGAACATTATTGCTACCAGAAATCCAGAAACACTTGCCCCACATCAAATTAAGGCTACATCTGATTAGATTTGAGATTGTCAGGCACAAAGACCCCATCTCAACACGACATATCATACCGCCAAACTCATCTGATTGACTCGAACCGCATGCTACAGCAGAATCCCACAAAGAAAATGAACAATACAAAATGAAGAGCAGCAGAAGACCAGAATCTGGGAGAAGCTCTACAGATTAGTGCAACACTAGGTCAACAGATGACAAGCAAGCGAACCATTACTAATCCCAAATAAACCCACCTTTTAGTGCCTTTTTTTTTTTTGGAATTAAAGCCAATTCCAAGGACGGCAAAGAATTTGACTATTCTGGTTTGTATTTTGAGAAGATAAAACTCAGAACCAGTTGCAGCTAAAAGATTGCCAACAATTAGATGTTCCAATCTTTACAAGAAAGGAGGAAACTACCGACTCAATTGGTGGAAATGAAACTTAAATGTATTGAAGATGAAAGTGAAATCATAACCTCCTCTTTTGGGAAAAAAATTTCTATAATTCTTGAAGAAGGAAATCTGAAATTATTCCCCGTTCTTCCCTAGTCCCAATGGGAAAGAGAAATGCAAAGAAAGAGGGGAAAAATACCCGTTAGCAAGAATCCTGTGTTGAAGGAGAAGCCAATCTTGTACAACCCTTGAGAGGGAGGGAGGAACTGCTAAAGTACACAAGATGCTAAGATATCCAACTGTTTAGCATCCCATCACGGCACAATTATACACAAAGTTACTCGAACTCTTTCTGGCGAGCAAGTTCCAACGTGGAGGGCCTTCGCTTGGAACCCAAGAATTGATCTCTATGAAAACTTCACCCGGCGTCCTAGGTCCACCGATGACGATAAGACTATCTCCACAAGCCCTGAAGGCAATACCCCAACCATTCATTGAGTCTGCACGTTCAGGCAGTCTCCCCACTGCAAGCCATACCCTCCTCTCCTTATCATACTTTCTCACCTCCATTTCAGCATAATCAGCTGCATACAGTTGATTGTTAACCACTGCAACAAGAGGAGGTGCTTCCGCTGCTGCAGGCACCTCAGCCTCCCTCGCCGCACCTCCCCTCACAGGCGACATATTAGGAATTACGGTCCAAGTTTGTGTCCTTCGATCATACTCTTCCCCAGACGTGAGAACTCTAGGCTGACCATTTTCAGTCCTACCGATACCACCAATGACATAAAACTTGTCATCCATAAACACTCCTGAGCACATTTTTCTGGGTGTGTGCATGTTAGGAAGACGTGACCACTGCTGAGTCTCAGAATTGTACATCTCTGCAGAGTCAAAAATGTTTCCCTGCGAATCACAACCACCGGCTAATATTGCTATCTCCCCAAGGCTCGCAGACCCAAATAAGCATCTAGGAGCGTTCATCCTCATCCCAGAAGTCCATGAATTTGTTAGAAGGCTATAGTTGTATATGACATGTGAGTTGGTCATGTCCTTAGTGAACACGAGAAGCTCTGTACCCACTGCTAAGGATTCCTTATCAGGAAATATGACATATTCGTTGGAGATCATTCTGGGTAAATGCATCCACCGACAGCGAATAGGATCAAAAGCTTCCCATTCGAGTAAATGGCAAGAAAAATAAATCCAGTGCTCAATCACACATTTCTGCTTACGCAACCTGTAAAGCTCGCCACTCTTGATCAAATTCCGAAAGCTCGTGTTCAACAAGGCTATGGAACCATAATCAGATCTCGAGCAGTGGATGAGACAGCTGATCGAGTTGTCCCGCCCAATGGCACCTATGAGGGAATCCAAATGCGAATTATCCCCAGCATGACGTTGATCACTGGATTGTGTTCCCGAATCCTGAGCATGCTGATCTGTTTCTTGCATCTCAGAAAGCTTCAATGACTTCCTGCGTGGGTGATCTTCATTGTTTTCAATATCCCGAGGATGCTTGCTGCTCCCAATGTCAATTTCGAGCCGGAAACTCATGCAACCTGCCCAATTGCTTTCTGACTGGCAAGAGTTTGCAAGCACCCTCGGGATCAGACAGGACCGACCTTCCAACATGTCTTTGTTTTTCGGCCGGGGAGAACTCAGAAATTACCAGTACACTTTCACACCGATTTATCAGCCCAGCCTTTTCTTTTCTGTTATTTTTCTTGCCCTTGCACACAGAAAATGAAGACCCCTAAACAAAATTGCGACTTTTGAGCACCGAATGTCCCAGCGAAGTCTGTTCACGGACAGAAAGCACCTGTCAGGGGCCAAAGCAAGAAGAAACGAAGTTGAGATTACTCGATCGAAATAAACTAGGCCGATTGACAGAGAAGAAGAAAGAAGAAAGACGAAAGATAGAGAAAGAGAAAATCATCTCCCCGATCACGATCATTGCTAATAAATGCTATGCACAAAGCGCTATTCAATTCAGCAAAAGACACATCAGAGAAACGAACCGAACCAGATCGATTCGTTCGAAAATCGAAAGAACCCACTACACACGGCAATTTGAACACACACCCGCGACCTCGAAGTTCGATCGAAAGATTAGCCAGAGCAACGCCGTCCGGTATTCCGAGAACGAAACTGCAGATCTATTTCGCTTCGCGCACACGGAAGGGGGGCGGGTATAAAGATTGAGAAAGCCGAAGAGGAAGAAGGGGCCATAACCCCCAAAAGAATAAGAGTTGAAGAAGAACTCACGAGAGCAATAATTAGACAGCCAGACTAGATCCGCCCGTAATCGCTACGAGAAGGGAACACAATGCTTCTCCTAATCCACACACACATATCCACAGAACCCAAAAAAAAAAACAGAAGAAGAAGAAGATGAAAATGAAACTACAGAGCAGGACGAGAGCAGCGTAGGAAGAACCGCTAAAAAAATCAAAACAAAAGGGATTCCACGAAAGCGAGGAAAAAAAAAAGAAGCGAAGCAAGAAGCAGGGCAAAACACAGCAAGGCGGAAATGAAGACTTACAGGGATTGGATAAGGAGAGGAGGCGCAAAAACAAAAAAAGGGAAGACCTTTTATTACTAATTCCAATTAGTTTAACCTCCGAACACTCAAAATCTCTCTCCCTAAACAGTTTCTGTTCTTCGCGTTCTTCGTCTCTTTCCCTCTCCCTCTCTCCTTCTCTCCCTCTCCCTCTCTCTCTCTCTCTCGCTGTGCAAATCAGAGCAAAGCGTCGGGCTTCGGCTCTGGCTGGAGCGAAGGAGGACCCCCTCCTCTCTCTCTCTCTCCTCTCTTTCTCTCTCTCTCTCTCTCTCTATCTCTCGTCTCGTTCGCTCAGCTCGCTTTAATATTTTAATCGCAGTCCTTAACAATGTATATAACCACGACGAAGCTCGCAAATCACCGGATCTTTTTTCCCTTTCCTTTTCTTTTTTTTTAAATTTTCTTTTCTCTCCCCTTTTTTTTTTTTTTTGTCTCTGGGGGGCACCTCCTTTCCTTAATATAATAACGTAAGAGTCCCACAAAACCCGACCCGACCCGCAATAAGCCCGAGAACTCGCCTCGGTTTCTCTGGGGGTAGTCTGCGATCGTTGATTGGGGCGGAGGGGGGGGCCGGGGGGAGGGGAGGAGGTCGCGGCGGGTGGCGGCGGACGCGGGCCTTCTCCCTCTTGTTTTATGTTTTTTTTTTTTTTCTTTGCCCCTTTGCGTGTCCCCCGTTTGGCTTCTTGCGGCCCCGCCGTTATCGCGGCTTAGTGGAGGTAGCCGGTGCAGACACGTGTTGACCGCGTAATAACACGAGACTGTCCCTGTCTCACAGGGAGACCCCCCCGGCCTCGCCGTTCCCAGCTCGCCTTTTGCACCGTCGGATCTTCGACCGGTCTAACGGATCGTGCGGTCCATTTCTGTCCCCCCCCCTCTCTCTCTCTCTCTTCTTGCGCTTTTTGTGGCTTTTTGGGTCAGCGGTCAACGGGCGGGCGGGCGGGCGGTTGAGGTGAACAGGTTCGTATCGGCTTCTTGAGGGAGGAATGATAACCTGCGACGCGGCGAACGTGGGTAAGTCCCGTTTCTAGCTGCCTGGCTGTTTTGCCCGCCCCTCCTTTTGGCCTTTCGGTACTCGTCGGTTGCCGTGATGATGCCCGTGTTGACCGGTCAAAGTTCGTGTTTCCGTAATTGTTGAACGTGGAGTTCCATCATCGTTTTCGTTTTCCCAATGCCCGATTTCGACGACGTTCCATCGACTTTTGCCATGCCCCTCGCCTTCTCCCCCCGACATCCAGATTTCTTAAAATCTCAGCATTTGTATTGATATTAGCTTGGTTCCGATGTATTTTAGGAATTCCTCGTTGGTTAAGAATCGAAATCGTTAGGTCCGTAAGTAAAAATAAAAAATAAAATGAAAGACCGTGTTGGCCGGATAAAAGGTAATTATGGAAAAAGTTCATAGGCTTGAAGTGTTTTCGGATATACAAACTCAAACGCGAGGAGGGTCTCGTTCTAAATCGAAACGATGCCGTCATAGCCTTCTCGACAAAATACAAATACACGGCCCAAAATATTTTCTCGAAACCTTAGTGTCCTTTTGAAAGAAAAAAAAAAACACCGTTCATGTTGGATTATGTTAAAAGGGATCTACTTCGAGACTATAACGATCGAAAAAACGAAATGCGTTATTTCTTGTTGGTTTGTGAAAATTAGATCGAGATAATTCACACGGATTGAGCGAACCCTCATGATCTCCAAGACAATTAAACCCCAAAAAAATGGGCTAAGCGATGAGCCCGACGGTCGATCATCTCGGACATAAGAATCTTTACACGCACATGCAAAAGACATCCCTTTTTTCCCAAGAAAAATCCTTTGGCTGGGAAAATCTCAGAAGATATGCTTAGGGTAGGTGTGGGGAGAGAGGGAGAGAGAGAGAGAGAGAGAGATGGTAATGGCAACAACAACAACTTCATTAAATTATCTATTTGACGAGGAGATTCTACACAATAACGTGATCCCGCGCATCAGGCTTTTGATTAGCTCCGTGGGTGGTGGTGCGATGTGTAATGTACGCTGGTATTTTGCTACTTTTAGTTGAGATGGGGGGGTCGGCCACCATGCTTTTCAGCCTATCATCGTGGAAAAATTAATCAACACCACCACCATCCCTTACTGCGATTTCGTCCGTTTCCATCATATTATAGTCGTTTAAGGTCGTGCGCTTTTGTAATTTGAAGTCGTCGATGGAGTTAAAGTAGTAGGTTCGCTAACTTGTGGAAAATATGTAGGAGGGGCGGCGGCGAATAGGGAATATGAAAGGATTCGAATTCATGGTCTTTTGTGTTTCGATACCATATGCAAGGTTTCTTGAAATTACTATTAACCATTTCAAAATTTCGAGTCAATTTCACTATTACGACATAACAAGGTATATGCCGTAAAACACATCATAAGCTAACGAACTCGATTTATGACCAAAAAACGAGCTCGTCCAATGTAAGGTCTAGGATCGGGTACGAGCGCGGTCCGCGCTAAAGATTAGGTCTCTTCTTCCCCCCATAAATAGGGGGTACCAATATGTCCTAGGCACACAAACGGCCATCTACGCCCATTTTCGGATTTCTGCCTTCTCACGCATCACAATCTATCCGAGAACCCGAGTGTATGTCCCAGGAAGGGAGGCTCATCCCGAGCTACTCCTCAGCCATCATATCTTCCTTACGAACTCGTGAAGGAAAAGGGATCAGGACTTCCGAAGGCAAGCTCCCCGAGCTCCAGATCATCAAATCCCTTATCCTTGCAAAAAAAAAAAAAAACATCGAGTCACTTGGAATCTACGCTCGATCCTTTTGCGCCGTTAACGTGAGTTTGGCTACGCTAGAACATGGATTTGGAACATCAAATGACTTCTCCTCGTGCGCGATCCCGACACCTAGTAAAAGTCGAATTATTCGAGAAATAGACAATCTTGAAAACGAAAACGAAAACGAAAACGAAAAAATAGAAAGGACCCATCATAATATTGTTCCTATTGAGTGATCAGCCCGAAGATCTCCCAAGAATGGTCAATTGTTTTTAACGTCGATTCCAAAATCTTTTTTTCTCCAACCGCGGCATGCCTGTACGGACGGTCCGCGGCGGTTACGTGTGTGGATTTCGGTCGTGACCTTTGAATTGAATGTCTTTCGACGCCACGGTGTTTTTGCTTGGTCTGGTCCAAAAGATGCCGCCCCCCGCGCTTCGAAGCCGAAGAAAGTCGGACGCGAATTCCCGAGAACGCCGTCCGTGACGGCGCCGCCGTTGATCCACGTCGTCATCGTGTCCATTTCCCTTCGGGTGGAAGACCCCACGAGCGCCGCGTTCCGCCTCGTGGGGGCCGCCTCCGGGGTGTCGCCACTGGCCGCGTCGAGACGCGCGAGGCCACGTCCGCCATCTCGTGAAGGAAAAAAAAAAAAAGTATTACATACCACGCCGTCCATTTACACTACGCAACGAGAGAATCACAATTTTCAATGTGAATCGATCGGATTTTGGGGACACGTCGAAATCCGACGGCTGAAAACGACTCCCCCTCTTATCTCCCCACTCGCCAATCACAGTGCATCGTATGATGGAGGTCCATTTCTCATTTTCTTTACGTTCTTCTTCTTTTTTGTGTTGTTTGGATGAGTTTATACTTAAATACAACGCCATTGACCAAAAGCTCTCGTCATACGACTAACATAGATTTGAGCAGTACAAAATTGGTCGACCGTCATAAGATCACGTGGTATAATGCGTTTGCGGACGTCTTTAGCGAGAACGACTTTGATGAAGTCTTGGGTAATAGACAAGCATTGAAGTTTCACGTGGGAATCAAACTCGTTTACTGATGAACGGGCCCGATGTGGCCAGATAAAACGGTGGTCCCGCCAACTTTTGCTGCTCTTATCGCGTTGATTCCAAACAATTGTCCAAGATGACTGCCTCATTTTACACATTCGCACCATCGCAAACACGGGATTTTAAGTGCGAATCTCTTAACTTACAAAGCTTCTTATAAAGACGGGCCAACCTCGGAACTATAGCCGCCCCCAATAAAAACAAGAAAAAAAAAGAAATTACCCAACAAGCTTTCAATTTGCGAAGCTTCTTATAAAGACTTGCCGACCTCGTAACAATAATTACCCCCACGAAAACTAAAACAAAAAAAAATTAGAAATGCGCACTATTTATCTTCTTCTCCTTTTTTTTTCTGGGAAAATAAAGACAACATCATGAACCCAATGACACATTTTTTTCCACTTAATTTATTCGAGACAAGACTATAAGGGGAACGGTTTCTTAATTTCCAAAAGATCGTATCGGTAAAAATCAATTTATCAATCAATCCTTTTGAATTACAAGAGAATAGCTACACGATTCAATCGCATTTAGATACTCGTGAAAAGATTCATGCTATCCGTTGTATCACTTAGTAAATCAATTTCTTCGGGTGGCGGCGGCCATAGATATTCAAAGCCCCGCCGATCCATCGCACTGTTCGAATACACAGTAAACGCCCCCCGGATCTAATGACGCTTATAAGCACAAACCGATGGGGATGCGGATCGCACGTGCTGCCGGGGACATGCGTGTGCAGGCTGGACGAAGACACCGGTTTCGGAATCCGGGTCACGTGTCCGCGCACGTGGATAGCCATTTGGCGGACGGCGTGGTTGTCCTGAAAGATAAATAAACAAAGGGGGAGGAGGAGGAGAAGACGCGCGCACTTCGTTTTCACCCAAAAAGGAGGCGTAATTAATCAAAAGAGATTAGGCAGCCGCCTGAGCTTGGAGGGGGACAAAAGGAAGGATTTAATTAGTCACGGATCGGTGAGGGCGTTCCACGTGGCATAATGTCCCCCACTGCCGGCCTCTTTTCCTCCCGATCGAGATTAAGGCGATAATCTTGATTAATTGGGCGTGATGATTTCGTGTGCTCGACGCCCTTAACTTTAGCTTTTGGCAGCATATTAATGAGGGAAAGAAAGAAGATCGAGAAAAAAAAGCGAGCATGGATTTTGGGGAAAACCCCCCGATTAATGTCGGCAGGGCCTTGTGCTACTACGAAAGTTGATCGAAGGGGCTCAGCTTTGTATTCATTATTAGTCGATCGAATTCCTCTTTTTTTCTTTTAATTTTTCCGGATCGATGGCCAATCCGCGGCCGAAAGCTGGAATGGCGGGACTCGGTTGGTTCTCGAGATGAATGTGTTTTTTTATTTATTTATTATTTCTCTCCTTTCTCGTTCCGAAAGTTATTTCAGGTCGTCGTCGCGTGCGGTTCTCGCCGTCCCTTTTTGAATGAGAGGATGAAGAGCGCAACTCGATCGTACAATCCAAAGTTTTTCCCATATGCGCCTCGTGTGAGATGCCAAAAGGTTAATCCAGACCTTCCTTTGGAGTGGTATCCTCGTTTTACGATGTTAATCTTAGCAAAGTTTAAAAATGCGATGATTCATCTCTAATTTCGTGATTTGCAACCTAATTCTATTTGGATATGGCCAAACGATGCTATAGGCATATGTCCGCGGAAATTGCTTGCCAAAGAGATTGATTGGAGAAGCAAAGCTCTAGGCTTGAAGTTGCCCACTCTGTTTCAACCCGTAACCCTCGTTCTCTCATCTCCTCCTTCGTTCATCACTATCTACCTCTCGCTTGCAAACGCGGATATATTTTTATCCCAATTATTATGGTGCTACTGTGGCTCGGAAAGCAATCAAGCAAGAGAACAAAGTTCTTTGTAAAGCAATCGAGCAAGATGACAAAATGGAGCAAATTAGAAGACGCCGAAATTCAATGGAATTGATGCTCCTCCAACGCTTCTCCAAGGTGGCGCACCTGCCTGTTTTTGGTGAAAAGGACAACAAATGAATCCTCCAACGACAGATTTCGTAAAAAAATATAAATAATTAGTCTTGATTCGTTTCGGATAGAAAACGAATTCCTCCTCAATTCAAGTTAGGGTTCAAAGCAAATACCAAAATCAATTAAACTTATGTTGCGATTATATTGTAAAGCGCAATGTCAATCATACGCATCTCTCTTTTTCTTGAATGTTTTTCATTTAAAACATCTAGAGAGACTAAGGAGAAATACGATGAGAAAATTCGAAGACAAAAGGGGTTAACTTTTTTTTAAGTTTTCTATCGGGTCAAGATGGGTTTTTTTTTGGATAAGATTAATTTGGTTAGAAGAAAATACTATGTAGAGAATTCAAAGCAGAGATAATTATCTTTGACTTAAGGAGGAGAAAAATCTATATAAAGAACTAGCATCGAGAATCGAAGATCTACATGAGAAAGAAACAAAATTGATAAAAATCCTAAAATTCAATCCAGGATCTTTCCCTCTTAGGACTTGTCCCCTTTTTCCCAGTTAAAATTTTTGGAGGAAATTGCCCATGCGTTGATCGCTAGGATAAGTCGACGGACAAAAATTTGGCTAGCTAACAAGTCGAGATCATTTTTTGAGATTAAATAGGTAATTTCATATCATTATCCGAAACAAATGTTACTGTGGACCCTTATTAAAATCACTTATTTGGTCTTGCACATTTAACTAAATAAAAATAAAAATTTAGCGTTTTTAATATAATAGCAGCGACAGCAATCGTGAAATTCCATAAAGGAAAACAAACATCACTTGACGAATATCACGAGTTCATTTGCCTTGCGCATAAATTCGCTTTACCTTTGTCTAGCACAACCTTACTTCCATTTTTTATTCTGATCGATTGTTTGGTCATTTCTTCTGAATAATCATTGTCTTTAAGTAATTTTTTTGTTCACTTGTCCCGGAGAAACTCTAAAAAGAATTTATTTGAAGAAGTCATATAATTAAATCAGCCCATAAACACAAGAAAAAATTCCGACGCGCAATGAACACGGTGTTACAACGACGTCCCAACACGTGTCAGCCACACGCGACCGGAGCCCTCCGGTCCCGCGAGGGGCAGCAGCGCCCATTACAATAGGTTGCAAATCCCAGCCGGTACGGACGCTTCATAATTCATCAAATATCAACTACAAAATATGATACTGAAATTGAAAATAATCAACTTCGACTGTAATTGGAAAAAAAATAAGTAAAAGCAGCTACACGAGCTTACAAAATCTCAGTGAAGTCGAGCCAAGTCGTCCCTCGTTGACTTTGATATTTCTATCATAACACTAGGCTCTCGAGCACGTGTTCCGTGCTCGTATACACATCTCGACAATTAACGACTTACGAATCAATCGGGGCGATTCACTTCCAACCCGAATCCAATCATTTCTCTATTTTTTTCGCCCATTTCCCATATTTTCTCCTCGGACTAAAATTGCTTTATATTTTTTCCACGTCCCCAATTAATTTCGCGGGTGCGGACAGCTTGCTAGCGAGAAAGCAATGCACGCAAAGTACTCATTCCTTCGTTCATTCATTCATTCATTGATTCTCTCTCTCTTCTATCTCTAAGCCTGACACAATAATTGAGAGAAAGAAGAGGAAAGGGGACATTACGCACATTAAAAGAGCCTATGCTTAAGACAATGGGAATTGCGACGTGTCTCCATCGTCCAATTAAAGTTCGATTCCTTTGTTTTTCTCCCCCTCCTTTGTTCATCTACTCATCCTTTTTTGGTCCATTTCTTTGGGATTTGGTAGGCAAATGTGAAGATCTTATTTTTTATTATCTTTCACTTTGGGAAATAGTAGGATGGGGGAAGTTCCCATTCCGCAATGCCAAAGTGGGTTCGCAAAATCAGCTGCGAATAAAAAGGCTTGTTCCTAATGCTCTTTTCGCTTTTGTTAGTCTCCACATCAATCACATGCTCCGGACATCGGCATGAGCAAATCCATCGTGGAGAAAAGCCGTGTCTGCCGAGGGGGATTTCCCCTTGAACAACCCTTCCCGGTGCTTGCCGGAATCTCTCCACGCACGATAGCGAAAAGGGTATCCCGAGCAGAGATTTACACATAAAGCCGGGAAGAGATTTGCCCTCGAAAGACAGCCGGTGGAGAACCAATCGAGGTCTACCTTCCTCGCGAATTATCGACATGTTTATTGGAGTTGGTGAATACTTTTGGCGATCCTTATTTCTCGTACCGCCAAAATATGAACCGAAGATATGTGATTCCTTAGATTTAGACCGATGTTTAAGTTGATTCATTTTGTTGTGGGATCAAAGGATTTATGATGGGTTTAGATTTTGAGCTGTATATATTATGCTCATATGAGATATCATCGTAATTTTGTATTGTACGGCCACAAAATCATAATGAAAACTCTTTTACAGGATGTAGTCCTGTTTTGGATAAATCTGGACAAACTCTTGCGTCGTCTTTTTTTTATGTGATATTTTTTTATTTGATTTACAATACAATTCATCATTATTATCCCATCAATTATGAACCCAAAGCTTTCCTTCATCAATTTAGTCTCGGCCAATTGCACGAAATTCCGATCCGTGCCTTTCGATCAATTTTCGCTGGAGGTTGACGTCGCGGCAGTGCGCCACGTAGGACGACCGACGATAACTATACCACCACGGCACGAGGCGGGATATTTGGCGAAATGTACACTAGCTCCGGCGGGAACAAGGGCCAACTACCCTCCAAGCTCTCTTGGGAGAACAAGAAGTAAAATCCGTCAGGTTCGAGGCTCTTGACATCCCTCGCGGACGACGGAGCTAAGTGGATTACAGCCACAAGGTGACGGGACAAACAGCTGACGCCTCCTTCGGAGAAGGGAGAATTGAGGCACGTCCTTCAAGGCTCCAATAGAAAATGCCCTGGCGGGACGGGGCCATGCGCCACCCAACAAATGTTGACGAAGAGATATTGCCCAAGTTCTGGTAGGAGCATCAAACTTTTCTAACTTTTCACCTTTAGAGACAGGTTTGCATGGTGGGTCTTTCTCTCGTAAAAAGTGCCGGGATAATTCTAAATTAATTATACGACGGTCAATCTAGTTATAAATATTTTAATTATGTTAAATTTCATTATAAACTTCTGATGACTTGTTGATTTATTCATTTGGATCAATTTTAGTTGGGAATCGATGACGTAAATGTCGCAATGTCCTATGTGACATAACCAGTGCCGGCATGGACAAATTTTGTAATTTTGTAAATTTTTTTATTTATTTGATAATGGATGAGACATCCCGATCTTGATCTTTAGAAAGGAAGATGCTACCTCATCGAGCCTATTGCTAGAGAAGAAAATTAATTTTTACGATTTTATTTTATTTTCTATATTTCTTTATTTTATTTTCCTCTTTTTTCACTATTAAGGGCCGGCAGCCATTGTTACAGGCCTAGTGAGGGCTCGTAAGTGGCTAGCGGGGGTTACCGAGGCCCCGCCTCTTTACAATTAAAAAAAGAAGAAGAAAAAGAAGAAACTATAGAGAACAAAAGAATTAAATTACAAATAAATGCCTCTTAACAATTAAAAAAATAAGAAGAAAAAGAAGAAACTATAGCGAACAAAAGAATTAAATTACAAATAAAAAAATGTAAAAATTGTATGTATCAACCACATGAGGCAATCAATATCCACATTAACAATTTTCAACTAAATTTGGACAAAATTACAAAAAAAAAAACCCATTATACGGATAAACCTTCTAACATGGTCAATTTAGTTCTAGCTAAATCTTTTGTCAATTTACCAATTTCGACCGATTTTGGTGGAAAATCGCTAATGTGGACACCAACACTTTGTAGGTGTTGACATGGAGTGGCTTTATAGTTTTTTTAAATAGATTATTGAAATTCTTGGTTGCTTATTTTTCTAGGCCCTCGTTGGCAATAATGAATAGCAAGAAACTAAAAAAAGGAGAAATAAAAAAATTCAGAAAAATTGTAAAAAAAATTGCAAAAGTTGTTCAAGCGGGCGTCGGCCGTCCTATTAGGCATGGTTGATGAGCATCCATGTTAGCAAACTTTTATTAAAATTGACCGAAATGATTAAATTGGTAAATTGCTAAAAGGCCCGTGATAAAATTGATCAGATTGAAAGGTTTATAGTTGGATTGATATCTATACAATGAATTCAATACTTTAAAAAAAATATATTCATAAATACTGTCTTACTATTCACCATAAGTTTATGCTCGAGGTCATATGGAAGTATGGAATTACACAAGTTCATACAACTTATGATTCTTACGAAAAAATATCGAAAGAGTCCTTTATGATACTTGATAAGATTCCTTGCATATGATTTGCAAATGTCAATTTCTTTCTTCCAGAAGTGTAGGCGTTTGTGTTCATCTTTGGTTCCTAATCAACTAGAGTATATCAAGGTATAAGCAAGACCCTTTTGAATTTCGATTTGTCTGTAGCTTCTTATCTTTCCTCAGACCCATCCACGGGACATAAACACCAGAGTCAGTATCTCTCACATCGATATGCCCAGCTCTCATGCTTAATTTTTGGGCATATGATTTTGACATATTGAAGTGGATGCAAATTTATGTCGCACACGAATAAGAATACATTTCCTTCAACTATAAGGCAGTATATATTCTATCTTTGTTTAAAATTATTAAAACAATAAAAATAAGATCATATAAATTCATTCAACGTTTATAAAACTGACAAAATTGATCAATGAAAAGACTACATATGTGCGCTAATTATAGGGATGTTTATGCATTTCAATTTCATTATTTCTCGAGGAACTATTGAAGAACATGTCCAATAATTTTCTTTGAGAGGAATGGCCAGTGGGCGATGGCCACCTTTGGAACCAGAGCATTAAAGTCAATTTTAGCAAAAAATAGCTATTTGAAAGGTCAGTTGAGGAGACGTATTCCATATTCCCACCCTCCATTTCAACAAGAACATATCTGCAAGACACTTTTAGGCATACGTCAACATCAAATCCCTCTCCCTCCCTCTCCCTCCCTCTCCCTCTCCCTCTCTTTCTCACAGAAGTACCGAGATTATCTTGACATGCACAACACCTTGATTTTGTTTTTTTTCGTTAGGTAATATGGAAAAGATACAAGATAAGCCCTACCCTCACATTGTCAAATTTAATCAGCATTAAACATGCGATGTTGAATTCTCATGATCACATCTCCCCATTGCTCTTGCTTTAGGTTAATATAGACTTCGCCTTGAACCCTCCTCCCTCCAAAAAAAGAAAAGAAAAAAGAACCGAAAAATTGCTCGAGTCTATATATTTTATGCATCGTCGGCCCAACACGCCCGTGATTTTCGCCCAACTGAAAGAATCGGCTTTTGATTGAATGGAAACCCTAATGCTCGTTTAATCTACTGCATTCATGACAGCGACACCCCTCCATTAGGGCATGTAATGGTCTTTACGGAAGCATTTGGCACCTGAATTTTTCCCTCACTGCTTTTCGCTCCTGAAAAAGAAAAGCCTAAAGATCAGCTGCCTTTGTTTTTTGTTTTTCCCCCTTCCCTGTTCATGATATGACCTCGCTGAACGAAGTTAAGCTTGCGCGACGACATATCAAACCCTCCCCCCCTCCCGTCATTAAACAAGACTTTCGGTTCTGTTCGCAAAACAAGAGAGATTCCCTACTTAATGCGTTCTCGCCTCGCAAGTTCTGAGTCGGCCGCCTCTCATAATCAGTGGCCTGCTTCACCTCTGCAATAATAACAAGTGGGGGCATCTCTTCTTTTAGGGTTTCGTGGCCTGAGTTTCGATCCCCTTGGGTCCATCGATTGATGATGGATTCTCTTGATTGTTCCTCTTCTTCCTTGTGCTTGGAGAATCTTGCAACCTGGTTCATCTTTTGTTTTTATTCTCATTCTCAAATTCCGTGACGATTTCCTTTCTGATGATGCTCGGGATAGGTGGACGAGCATGGAAGATCGCAGTTCTTGTCATGGACAAACGAAGTTGAAGAGCGAATAAGTAGCTAAGGTCTAGAGCTATGAGACCTCGGGAATAAATCGTGTCACCTTATTGTATCCATTTTAGTCGTAATTAATTGCCAGTGGGCAGATTAAAAGTGATGTTTTCGATTAAAAGCATTGTGAGGAAATTAACGCAGATCAAAACTAATTGCTTCGATCGTTAACCAATAATTTATTTATACCACTACGAGCCGATTGCGATTAGACAATGCTTGAGATTTTAATGGGTGAAAGAATGATGCTTAAAATACGTGGATATCAATACCTAAGTAAAAAACATGACTTGTTTAATTCTCGTTATAAGTAATCTAAGAACATAAAGAGCGTTAGATATAGTTAGAGATATATAGAATATTTCATCTAATTTGTTATATTTATTTTAATTATGCATATCTAATTTGATTTTCTCAGATGGTTACATAATAAAGCATATTATAAATAGTACTCTATGTACTTTTCTTAAAGCCTTGAAGGATAGCAAATTTCACATTTCCTCTCTTCCGCATTTTATATTTACCTGAGAGATTGAAAATAAAGTCCACGGGATTGATAGACTATTTCACAGGCTTGATCAGTTGGGCTTACCGAGCCTATGTTAGTCTTAAAATGCAAACAGGCGAGCAAACGACAGTTTCCTTTCGTAGCCTAGCTCGGTTAAGCAATACTCAATCGATTTGATTTGTCTATTAATCCAGTCTAATCTGCAGAATCGGATTATTATTATTTCTCGCATCAATTATCAATGCCGACCCAATCAAACGTGTTACATCTTACACCTTCAAATCTAGACGGCTTAATCTACACTGAATAGTTTCGGTCGATTCAGGGTTGTTTCTTCTCCACAACTTGGTTAATGCTCCTCAAGCACACAAACAAATAGCTACGTGCCTGCCGCCATTAGAAAAGCTCATTTTCCTAAAAAGCATCGAACGGTTGCTGTCAAGTATTCTGGATTTATGCATGCCTTCTACTGATGTGTCCACATGCTCAACTTTTTATCCTTTCATCACCACGCTTCCTTAGTGGAATCTGGATGAGCTTGCGTGCGGATTTTTCTTCGGTAGTTGGAAGTGTCACGTATATTGCTACTATCCTACTGAAATCTCTGGGGGGTTTTCAACCCCGCCCCGATCCTTTGTCATCTTATGAATCTTTGGTGCCCAAACGAATGGGCATTGACTTCACACATGCATCTCGACTCTCGTCGCGATATTATCAGCGGGGCATCTCGTGCGGTTACTGCTGTCGCATGATGGAAACTATCAAATTAAGTGATGCTGATCTGAAGGTGTCAAACTTGAGAGAGAGAGAGAGAGAGAGAGAGAGAGAGAGAGAGAGAGAGATTTGGACCTATGCATCGGGCTTGAACAGTAATAGACAGCTTTTTTTTTTGATTAAGCAGAGGAAAACTCTGTGCATCTACATGTCGAAAGACTATGATTTGCTGCTGGAATTTGTGGGTTTCGAGTGATTTTTGTCCCATGCAGAAACTCCCCCCGTTTATCAGATGAGACGTCCTGTGCATTATCAAGAAGGCGCACGCGATATTTACACGAGACCGATGGACGGAGGAATAAGTGAAATTGTGACGGACCAAGCACCCGATTTTTCCTCGCGGAAATTCTTTGATGAATTAGTATAGTTGACCTGATGAGTGGTGGGGTTCTCACAAAGACAAAGAAAGGAATCCCGAACTAAACGCGTTGTTTCGCATAGTCGATAGGATCGAATTCGGCATTGCATAGAGACGATCGTTGGAGCCAAATTGTAAATCTCATGCAAAGCTAATGAGAACATGCCGTATTATTGCAGGGTGATGGATGAGAAATTATCCGATCACTCCTAAATCCATCGTTCGGATAGCAAGTCCTAAGCATTTCATTTTTGTCTATTTAATTTTAAAACTTCACGAGAAATTCAAATACAGACATTTCTGTTAATTTTTATCAAAAGTCCTTGACGTGCTGCGATGGCTTGTTGTCAATCTTTTGCATATAGAGAAAAAAAGGTGAAGAGGAGGGGGGGGGGGTTTTAATTTTGGGTCTCGAACATTATCATGCACTCGTTGACATGAACGTTTTTCTGTGCGCCATCCCTCCTAGAGAGATGGTCGGCTCAATAGTCATTACGATAATATCTTGGGTCACTAAGAACTAATTGACCGTACAAGACAAAAGGTAAAAACATTGACTATCATTAAGTTTTCTCTTTCCCCTCTAACTCAAACCTAACCAGAGTGGTTTTTGCCTCTTGCTGTCTGCTGGCCCCACGTAAAAGCCAGACATTAGGAAGGCATCGGTCCTTCGAGCACGACGAGAACCAAATCTTTTCTTCTTTTCTTTCCCTTCCTCTTTGGATATATCGAGGATCATCTGAAGAAACGAAATTTTGTTTTCTTTTTTTTGATCGCCACCTTTGAATGAGAGGGAACAATATTTTTTTGGAGAACACAATGACGTTAACTAAGATTAACCCGTTGGAAATAAGATGATGAAATGATAGATATTGGGGCATTTATCAAGAATTAGCAAAGAAATTATAGAGCAGTTTTTTCTCTTCTTCGTATTTTCTCCTTTTTTTTGGTTGGGGGTGGGGGGGGGGGGGGGGGGGGGAAGGGGGTTGCTATGCGTATGAATCATCCAATCACCTAAGTACAAAAGAAAAAAGAAAAACATGAGCATCTAGATTGTTGAGTCGTCTCCAATCATGGGAGACTGGTTGCTGTCGATGACAATTGGGGTTTTGAGTTTTGGACTAATCATTCAAGTTCACAGAGAGAGAGAGAGAGAGAGAGAGAGAGAGAGAGAGAGCTGTTTGGGAGTCCACTTTAGGATACTAAATGAACAGGGGCTGCCGTGGCAATCTAATAACCACACTAGCACGAGTCATGGAATGATGCCCTCAGAAGATATAGGGTTTAAATGATCGAAAGCCTGTATGGCCGGCTTTCTTTCTTTTCCTTTCCTTTCTTTTTCTTTCTACTTAACTTGCATCATGCAGAGCCATAATGTCATGATGTATTATGATTCCCCACGCTTTCAGTTCTTCATCAGAGCCCCGCCTAAAAGTGAAACCCTATCTCTCTCTTGAGCCTAAGCGAGATTTCATTTTCCCTACGTTTGGTTGCGTCTTACGAATGATATGGAAAAACATTTTCAGATGCTTAGGCTACAGGAAAATTTATGAAGCATAGAAAAACCTTGACTACAATCCCGTGTTCTTGGTTTGGCTCGAAGGACCCGGTCTTTGCCGCCGGGGATCGAGCATGTTTGTCGGGTCCTAAGCACGACTACTGGGGACCTGAACACAAGTGCAGGGGTCTCGGGCCAAGGCGTCAGGGTCTTAGGACCGGCCTCGAGGGGCTCAGGCAGTAGCGCTTTGGTCCAAATCCCGACCTTAGGGAAATCATGAACAAGCCTCGACAACTTGAGCATAGCAATGTGGATTTTGATTCATAAGTAGTTGGTACTCCCCTATATTGCATAAGCATTTGCTCTCGTCGTCATATATCCTTCATTTAAGAGTTTTATGTACAAATCTCAGAGTCTTGTGGGCGTGTTCGATGCATTTGTAGACAGCTTGATCATATAAATCAACTCCTTGCGGACCCTATGGGTGCTTGAGTCCAAGGGTACCTTGGATCCATGGGTTGGGCTCATGGGCCAAGAATCTAGCCTGGTTCAACCAACATGGGCTCGTCCCCCACCGTCATAGGGAAAAATAATAATAATGCAAATGCAAAATGACTGGTAAGTAAGGAAAATACTTTATATGGCCGTCACACAGCTCACATGGCGTGACCGATCAATCACATTGCCTATACTGTAATAGTTGTCGTCCTACGTAATGCTTAGATCTTCTAATCAGTTACGCCATATAACTACTACATGAAACACCTTCTTCTCACATGGGATGCAAGTTTAATCAAACCAATGTGACTTTAGCCCAAAAAGGGTTATAAATTAATCAAGTAGGCTCGGCATCGTTAAACTTGTAATTCAAATAGTGAAGCGTTCCTTGGATGACATCTAGAAACATTTTCACATACAAAATGGGTAATAATGCTCTATTTTCAAATGGAAATTGTTGGAACTAATGATAACAACCTAAATTTCTGTTAGGATAATGGCACAAATAATTTTCAAATGTCAGTTTAATGTCCAATCTCATATGTGGACTTATTTAATATGATCATTGAACTGTTAATAAATATTCACAAAATAATAGTCACATCTAGACGTTCCTTGAATTATTAGTAAATGTTTAACTCGGTTTCCAGACTATATGAAAATAATTAACATTGCCCTTTTAGGGAAAATTACTAAAAAATCACAAAATTATTGTGCCAATGCTAATTTAGTCATGAACCTTTTTATTTGACTAACTTAATTCAAATCTTTTGATAATTTGTCATTGTAATTTATCGGATCAATTTTGACTAGATGCTAACATGGAGATTGTTTGTTTTACGTGGCACAGTCATAGCTGACGTGGGTAATTTTTTCCCTTTTCAATAATATTTTTCTGATTTTTTCTAAAATTACCTTTTTCTTTCCCCTACTTCCCTTCGCTAGTCACTGACCTAAGAGAGAATCAAATTTGGCCAGGGTGACTCTCATTGGCCTCTGGCAAGCGGGTCCTCTCCAGAACTGGCCATGGCCATGCTCCTCGGCCTTCAGCAAGATGGCCCTCCCTAGATCTCGCCAGGACAACGCTCGCCGGGCCCTCGTAGGCCTTTGGCAAGGTCAGTGGGCATCTCCTTGCCTGTGAGGGCGACTTGTGCCTTCAAAACTCAATGGATAAAAAGGACATATTGACTTATCAAATTTTAAAAATTCAACTCGGCATGTAATAATCTATGACTATATTGAATATTTACCAATAGTTCATAAATCACACAAGTAGTTGAAGATTTTTCCTTATCACGATAAAACAAAAGATCTTACCTTTACTTATAGTTGAAACAAACACTTAACTTTGAATTACAATGATAAGGCTGCTTATGACATAAAGAGTATAAAGATGGCATGAATACATGGGACGATCTCCTGGATCTGAAAGTACAAAATTTTGATTCCATAATAATTAGGTTGTGACCTTTACACCCTCATTGGGACTCCACGATCACAGGCGTTGATCTGGTAAACCGACCCATCAATCTGTCTGTATCTAATGAACCGAGGTTGCATGAATGAAGCACCCAATTCTTGTTTTCTCCAGCGTTAAGTCTACGACAGCATGCACGACATGTGCTGCTGCTTCTTGTCTTTGTGACGTTCGTTCGACCCAACATGTTCTCCCCGTCCATTGAATCTTGACGTACATCGTGATACTAGGAGCTATGCGACATGCCAGCGAGAGCCAAGGCCCTTGCAAGTCGCTGCCTAGATGAATACAAGAAAACTGTTTTTTTTTTCTTTTTGCCCGAAATAAAGAAGTTGGACGGAACCCAACGGTGGGTAGCTGTTTTGGTTAAGAACCCATTCCTCATTGTCGAGGTTACAGGTTCGAAACCTGCAATTGTTAGTATCTTTAGTGGGGGACCATAGTGTTGGGGTCTTGTGCCAATTTTTCTCGAGGGATAGGGGCCCAGCCCTTTAGCCGTTTGGGCATGGGGACTCGTGGTGGAGTCTTTGGTTACCAAAAAAAATAAAAATGGACGGAGCAGGATCAATTTGATAATTGCCGGAAGAAAGCGAAAATCGTATTCCTAATTCTTGTATGGGACCGAGACAAGGGTCCTCCTACATTTAGTTTTTTCGTTCTTATCTTGTCAGCTCGAAAATTTTAAAAACAATCACGACCCTATGAAAATATATTCTGTTTTAATTTATAAATTCATTCCTTTTAATATCGAATATCATTATTGTGAAACTATCTGAGTGAAAACCGTGGACATCCCATCCACTCTTGGATTAGTGAGTTTGGCCATCATTACATAGAACCAAAATTGCATCAAACAGTGAACGCTAACACCCCTCCCCCTCCCTCCTTCCTAGATGATGTGTCAAGCTCCATATCTTTGATGAGCCGGTAGCCGACAACTCCAGGCCTTTAGACTCAGAACTCCAAATCGGAAGGTTCCTCAGCATCTAGAAGTGAAAGCTCTCCCCCATGCCTACTTGAGACTCGACGTTGACGGTGAGATCTGGACCTCTCATGGAGGGGGAGGAGATGTTCTCGAACCGACGTGCCCAGTTGATAGACGCGACATTTGATTATCAACGGAGGTGCCCAACTACAGACGTAGAACCTTGGCGCCATAAGGGCTCAACCTGTGTCCTTGTCTGAACCCGCAAACCCGATGCTCCAAACCAGATACCCGACACTCGGATTCGAATTTGCACAGCCGGGACCTTAGGTCCCTACTGACCCGACCCTGATCATCGATGCCCGGACCTGAGCGGCAGCGCCTAGACATAGGTGACTGTGGTCCCGACTTGACAATCCTGATGCCAAGACTGTGGACCTTGGCATGCCGATGCGATCCTCAACGGGGAATCCGAATCCTCGAGGCTGCAATTGAGTACGTTCCATAGTTCTTTTGGTACAAATATCAGGTAATGGATTCTATCTCATTCGCAATAAAACAAAAGAGTAAGAATAAGAAAAAGCAAACACAGATAATTCAAACCGCTTCCCTTGAGAATGACTTGATTCGGATGTTCAAGCGAAGTACATATCTCTTACAACAAACAGCAGCTGGAATGTGATTTCATGGGCCATTTTTCTTGGGATGGATGCCGAAGGAGGTCGGGCCACCCGTTCATGGTGGTTGGGCCCAACCTCCGTGACCGAAACGAAGAACCCATCCTAACTACCAACAAGCAGAAAAATAACGATAAAATAGTCGCGTCCACCTAGCAAAACCTATTAGCTACCAGGGATAAAAACCTAATCACCAAATCAAAGGCCACAGAAGATGGAATTCCTCGGACAACGAACGTATGAATGGGAAGAGCACGTGGCGGATTGCAATGACAACTCGAACATGGTCTCTGTCTCTCTGTCCTCTCCCTGGCGTCTTGTCCCATCGTCTGCTTCGGATTAAAATCCGAATCTGGGGGTGTGGTTTGACTAAGCGAGCGAAAAAGGGCCCCTTCTAGGATGCGTTTCTAGGGACCCTCTCTCCCTTTCGAGTTTTGTCCCCAATGAAACACCCCCACATGGCTCGCACAATGGCTAACATGTGTGTCTGTGATCTCGACTCAGTATGCGACCTCGTGGTCTCATGTTGTTTCTTTTATTACCCTGCTTGAGTTGTTGCCATTGCCATGTCGGGTCGGTTGTCTTGGAATATGCGAGAAAATCCAAGCTCATTTTATCAACGTCGGTGAAAGGTATTAATGCCCCGGCCCACACCATCACATGAGAGAGAAAGGCCCGGGGGGGGGGGGGGGGGGGGGTGCGGGGCGGGGTGGGCGCGAAACACAGCATCTGGTCTGGTTAGGCAGTCGCTCATTTTATGTTTCATCCCTCTCCCTCTTCTTTCTGAAGCGATAACTTCGGAGAGTTGAGAGTGACAGTCGGGACGATCTGCGATTGGTATGCTTCTGTGATATCGGGGGAAACTCACTCCGTCGCTTGAGACATTCCCGACGACAAAAAAACCCCTTTTTTGGAAGATCGTCCACGTCGTTGGGCATGCCTCGGATTAGCATTCGATCATGACAAGATCTCCACCGGACTGCGCTATACACCGTGAATCCACTAATGCCACTCGAAGCTCACTTTGCATGAGAGGAGGGAAGCATACTTGTAGGAGATATGATACGCACGGACCTCTCCTTCCCTGAGGAGGCGAAGTAGTTCTCTATGGAGTGCTTGCGCATTTTTTTTTCATTTTCCCATTTGAATTGACCAAAAAAAAAACGGCATCTAACACGATGAAGAATTTAAAGCTAAGGAAAAATCAAATCACTATATCCAGACTCATCTTATTGTGTCAAGTAATTAACTTTTGCAGAGGACAACCGTAAGGTCAATGTCAAGATGCACAACATGATTGTTTCAGTTCTCTGATGGTTTAGAGTTCTAGAGCACATAGTTTGCATGGAGGCGCATTTGTGAGTAGTCGTAGAAAAAGTATGAATAAATATCAGTCCAATTGAATATATTAATATGTTTGGATTCAGGCTCTCTCTTGGCGGTCCCCGGTTGACGGTATTGCGTTTCTGCTGCACCTCCCATCGATTTAAATTGATGCCCTAAAGTGGCCATATGCAGAGTTTGGATTTCCATACTGTTCTTAGAGCCAACTCTGTCTGGGGCCAGGCGGGGCGGGGGCGAGGGAAGGGGGGTTCCTTCCTCTCTTAGACGGGTGAGAATAAATGCAATCAAATGGCGACACAAGAGGGTTGCAACGGCGGCTTGTCGGGACAAGGGCGAGTCTGCGTCTTTATGGGTCATAAGAAGTTCTGGGGTCGGCCGTGGATATGGTCTTTTGAGAGGCTGTGGCTTTCGTGTTGGTTTGCAGCTTGAAGACGAGACAGCGGCGACGGATAATATTCTGTCACGTGACTCGTTCTTGGATTGATCTCCTGTCGACAGAGACCCAACCCCTTCTCCTACCCCTATGTGAGGTTTTGGAGCTTACTGGGTAATAAAGGATCGATGATCTTGCGGCCAACTTATTAAAAAAATAAACAAATGAAGAAACCCTACTTGGCAAGAACATATCTACTCAACAAAGTCTCTGGTTTGTTCGAGAAACACAGGCAGGCAGAGAAGTTTTTTGTTCTCCTTTCGATCCCCTTTGTTACAACTTTGACTTGCATTGTATCGGTGTCTCGATTTTTCCTTTTTTCTTCCTATCTCTTTAGCCAGTGGTTGTTTTTTTCAATTGGATCGTATCTGTTCCTCCGTTCACAGCTACTGAGTGGTTGAATAAGTATATTCACTATCTTATTCGATTGCCATTCGACGTGATCTCTCAAGATTCGAATCCTTCGTCGAGCAATTCTAGTTTAGTATAGCAAGTTAATCAGCATCTATTTAAATCTGGATCCTGGCGTTGACTAGCCATGTTATCGGGATTTGAGCGTCACATGAATCACGTTTCTGACTCCGGAACCTTGCTATGCAACTTCAGACCCGGGATGTCTCCAAGTCTTTAAACAAAGACTCCTCATGAAACCTCCGAAATCAACGCAACAGGAGCCACCCAAATACTAAGAGATCTCGAATCTTTGGGACCAATCTAGTCACGTGATCTCTAAAGCATTGGCTCTGATTCTGAAAACTTCGCAATCCTTAGAACATTTCCGAGGATAAACTAGTGGCGTTTGTTTAGTATAGATAACTTCCTTACCGCAAAATAAATTATGCCAACGAAACAGTGATTGCTGACTTCAACGGCTAAGCTTGAGGTCGTCCGCACCGATCGAAGGGATCGATTATGTCCATTGGCTTTGTATAAAGCATAGTCCTAATAATAACACATTTGTCTTGTGACGTAATAAAATAATCTTGCATGTGCTTAAATCTCTGTCACGTTCGCCATGCATGTGATGAATAATAGGTGGAAAATCTGAAGAAGGAAGTCAAGACTGAAGGACTATCAGCAAATGGAAGTAGCTGGAATCAGGACTATGTATTTTTTTTGGAGGATCATTTTAGCAATTTTTCTCAAGGTTTGCATTTCTGATGGTTGCCAAACCGGCAAATAGAATAGTGGGGTGAGAGAGAGAGAGAGAGAGAGAGAGAGAGAGAGAGAGAGAGAGGAGAGAGAGAGAGAGAGAGAGAGAGATTTACATGGTTTCCTAGCTCCTTACACCATGGGCACCTCCGGACTTGAGTATGTCTTTAAAGTGCTTCGTCTGAGATAATCTCCAACGGACTTTGGCATCTCTCAGACATTAAGCACTTAGGTGGTAGAGCCTGGTTAAGGGGCTTGAGAAATATACCTTAATTAATTAGGGAGCTCGAGCGGTGGAGGAAGTACTCTTCAAAGTGACTATTACTGGATAAGCAGGTATAGTAGCTTCTTGCGCTTGGAGTGACGAGTAAGAGTTTCAGCTTCCGCATGATCGACCAGTGCTTGGCATTGGATCTATAAACAACTTGTCGGTCATGTACCCCTAGTTATAACTGGCTTATTTGGACCTCTGGCCTGGTTTAGCCTCCTAGGCAAGGGGATCAATTTCCTAGTTCCTCACACCATGGGCACCTCGAAACATGTCTTTGACTTATCTCGATCTCCAGGCTCAATCTAAACTCCAAATTTAGCAACTTCGAGCAATAAGTTCAACACATTTGTTAGGTCAAAGCAGAATTGGAGCCCAACATCTTTACTCTTGGACATCACTAAGAAGAAGTTTAAGTTCAAACCTATCAACGTATATGATCGGACTTACCTTTAGTAAAAAATTTAAGCCAATTACATTTGACAAACTATAAGATATTAGTTGCTCCGCATTGTACCGTATCCTCCAACACAGGACTTCTTTCGCCTCAAACCTCCACATGAGCCTCATAATAAATCTCCTTTTCAAGTTTGAGCCACCTCAGGCCTGCTTCACCTTAACCTAGGTTTCTTTCCGCACCAACAAAACTTTAACTCTAGAATCTCCACCTTGCATCGGCTAAGTTTGGCAAATGTTGGTGGAGGACAACTCCGACCCTTTAGACTCCACCTCAACTATCTTGACCCAGCCAGGCTTAACAGCAAGTTAGGGAATACCAGCCATCACTTCGATTAGATAGTCACATTCAAGATATTCCGTTATATTCATCAAACACCGATACATATTGAAAGCGGGCCGCCAATCTCCACTTCACCGCAAACCCTGATGGAAAATTCTCGATCGGATTGTCAAAAATTTCGTCGATCGAGTTGGTGTACAAGTTGGGCTACAATTTGTGCTAACCAATGAAAATTCAAAGTCAAAATCAACAACAGTGCTTATACATCATGATCGATGGTTACAATTAGAAGGAGATGGATCTTACCCCACATCGACAATCCACGCAATCTCATGTGTCAAGTACACCCCGCGTACGAGGCTGACGTGTCGAGTACTCCATATTCATCCTAGAAATAGATTTCATCGGCGAGCATGGTAAAGTCGCACGGCCGTATTACTGATTGATGTCCGCAAGATTCATTTCGAACCCGGCGATAAAAGTCTTACATTCTCTCGCTCGATTTCTTCAACGCTGCAGCTAAATTCACTATTTTGGAAGATGAAGCATGCGCACTTCTAGATCGATCCACGCTACGACGTTTTGAAGCAATCCCTTCCTCGAACGATCTGAATTTTCATGGAAAATGATAGCCGAACATTATTTCCGACGATGAAGTCCATCCCACATGATTCACCACCTTAATTATATATTTCCACGCTTTAGTCTTAAGACACACTTTATCGTATGCACGACATAATATTCCCACATTTTTCAAGTTTTTCCTTATTGAACGCGCTTTTGCTTTTTTATGGACAATGATCGATTTAATACTGTTTAGTTCACGAGTTATATATAATAAAATGGGGGATATATCTCGACAAAATGTAAGATCACATATTAAACTAAATCGTCCCACCAGATTTTCTCAAAGTTTGGCGTATGGCCAACGTGGGCATGCGGTCACGAGGTGGACGAGTTCGAGGTGATCACCTGTGGATTGCTTATGGCCACGGCATGCGGGATGCCCTAAACATAGGGCGTTGAGGATACTCATAGACCCTACGACAATCTCGTGACATCCATTTGAAAATTCGCAGGGGCGTGCGAGAAAGCTCGTCGATCATTGGAGCGGGCAACTTGGGTCAACTCCTTCCGACCGCATTCTTTCGGACGGTAAACCTAATATGAACTGTAACACACGAACTGAACTGTGCAACATCAACGTCTGCTGAGCGGAGGTGAGCTGCTGAAGCTCTCAGTTACGTGACGGCGCAGGAGCGCTCCACGACCGCGGATGATTCGAGAGATTTAGGGTTTGGTGGAGAGTCGTCTTTCGCTCAGAGTTTCCATCCTTGTGAGTCACGATACCTCAGGGGAACCCTATCTCGCAGTAGAGAGGGTTGGGTTTCCGATACGTCGTACGTCGAGCATGTGGTTGAACAGTGGCGGACGTAAAAATTACCGATCGACGTGACGCAGTACTCCAATCCCTCTCTCGTGGAGTTTGGCCTGAGATGTAGAAGGGCGAATATCGATGATCAATAGCACGTTTTTTTCAGTAATTTCTTTTGTTATTTATATTATTTGAAAATTTTATTTAATAAAAATATTTTTATTATCGATAATAATTTATGTATAATTATTTTCGTGAATGATGAAAATAATTTTTGTTCATTCGTTTTTTGTAATTGATACAAGCGGTTGTTTTTTTTTTATTTTAAATATTTCAAATTAAAGAACATAAAGGGTCTAAAGATTCTGTCGGTCCAAAATCATGTTCACGAACTTTTCTGACCGCATAATTCATTAAAAGACATTGGGGATCGAAATGCGTGATACGGATATTGTCTAATGTCCGGAGTGCGCATATTAGCAAGTTCAACTAAATAATTTCAGCAAATGTTTGGTTTGGATTTGTCACTTTCAACTGTTTTTTTTTTCTTCCTTTTCTTTTTGGCTTTTAGTTTCTACACTGAAACACAAAACTTCTTGCAAACCATCGTTTGTCATCCTACGACCTCAAAAAATTTGGATCATTTTCTAAATTAAACTAATAATCAAATTTCTGCGAGATATATGCGGCTTATTGGTGTAAGGCCAACCGAACAAGTCCTAAATTTCTAAATAGAAGTGGCTACACTCTTCAATTTCCTAGAGAAGAACGATGGAATTTTATAATTTATACTTCTATTTCAAGATGGACCAACGTATGATTACAAGAGTTGAATCAAAGCCATTGGTCATGGGTGGAATCGGAAACATGAAAACCGTCTTATCGGTTCGAGTTGAGGTAGTTTGATCTGATTTCGATCCAAATTTCTAACAATTTCCAATTCTGGGGCACAAGTAGGGATTGACCTCATATCAATTGGCTTCGAGACCGGCTGGTCCACGTCTCAGTTCCACTTTCTGACAAACCGATAGCAAAGGTCGAGTAGAGTTCTCGTTCCATCCCGAAACCGAACCACTCGGACCGATCGGGGACCGAATTATGGCGTATTTAGGACACCTTTCTCGTTCTAGCTCCGGATCATCTTCTTTTCACGTTGTCAGCAACAGTTGGACATCCACGATCGAGCATGCGTCAACGGACTGACCCGAAACCCCACCAGGAATCTCGCCGGAAAAATTTGCTGGTCCATCCCCTTCACGTGCATGCAGACACACCACGCCCGACATTTGCGATGATGCATCACTCCATCAGAGATTTCGAACAGAGGGACGATCTTCTAGGATACTGATCTACCTTCATATTTCCTGATTAATTTCTCTCTAAACAGTCAAAGATCTCCACCATTTTGTTTCTTTATCGCGTCTGGTTGTGTTTGTGTCCGACTAGACTGCATATAGAAAAAGGCTCGGAAAGATGGAGGATGGCTCAAACGAGATCCAGATTCTGTCTTATGCTCGATTACTCAGTTTTGAAAAATCTTCTGAGAAAACAGAAGTTGCTGATGATGGGGATAGTTTCTCAATGACCACTGCCCGATCACATGTCAAGTCGAACGTAGAAATTCGACCGACGCGTCTTTCAATCGACGGTGTTAATAGGGAAATTTCTTACCCTATTTTCCGCGGCTCTAAAGACATGAATTTTTCCTAATTCGTCTCATACTAATTTTATATAGTATAAAGTGTGGTTCATGGAAAATTAACAATCCGGCAAAGACACAGGTTTTGAGCAGAGTTCACGAGACGACACGTGCCATGTCAGGTCCCGGGATGTGCATGAGGGGTCAAATGGCATCACCCGTAGTCCTCTCGCATTGTCGCATGGACGAATCTCTCATTTACAATTACTATGAAATCAATAAAGTAGCTTTTAAGTCCTGGCAACCCTTGTTTTGGAGAATAAACTAGAGTCTACAGCATACGGAAATACATATTTTTTTTCCCTAAGCTTCTCTGACACTTTATAATTCATAAGGAAGGTGAATGCAAGAGTCGGAAATCTCAATTTTGATTCTCCACGGTCCACAAGCATGTCCCATTTATGAGTTCCCCCTTTTATAGTCTTGACTAATACGTGCGAATTATTCCAACTTGTCTAATTGAAGTCCCCAGCATCGGGACTCCGAAGAGAGAGCATCGATGCATCCGCTGCATCTCCCGTCATTCTCTCACGGTTTAAACTCACAAAGGATGGTTTGCCCCTTGAGCTTTGATAATATGGTATTTTCAATCTATACCAAGAAGTTACTTTATAACACATGCAGCACATGCTTTCCGGTACTTATTTATGCGCCGGTCGTTTTTTCCTTTGACCTAACTGGCGGATTTTTCCTTGAAATGGTTGTACTTTCCTCCATTCTACATTGGAGGGTATTTCCTCGACGGATTTTTCATCTGTCGCCCGCCTTCCTCTTTCTTAGAAACTTTTTTTTTATGCAATCATGTTCAAAATATTTTTGTTAAATCATGAGATCCACGTCTCCATCCAATAAGTTATATGATTTCCACCGATTCAAGGAGGAGAAAGGTATATACGCAAATTGACTAAGGAACTGTTCCTTTTCCCCCCCATGTTCCCTCATTGAATTAGAGGGGCTACACAAATGGACGAGTGGGCTCTGTCCATTGAGAGGGCCAAATGACAGGAATGTAATCGGATAACATGGGCATGCATGGCGAGGCTGACACAAATAGGGCCGATACGTCGTCTGATGAAGCGGCATCATATTACCACTTGACCTCTAACCCCAATTTGCAGGCACTTTGAGAAGGACATCCCTCTCTCTCTCTCTCTCTCTCTCTCTCTCTCTTGCCTATTTAAAGACTCAACCGTAGCCCACAGCTTTCTCCCATGCACTTGTCTTCTTCAACCCCTACACGCGCACCTCACTCTTCTTCTCCCTCTCTCTCTCTCTCGTTCATTATTATTCACTTCTTGTTGTTTTCATGGCTCCCTTATCTCTCTGTCCATAGCTTGTCTCGGAAATTATTTTTCTCCCCTCTATAAGTACTCGCAATCCACAATCTCCCTTCCTCCATAACCTCATTAACTCTCCCTCTCTCTTATCATTCTCTCTACCTGAATCTTGTTCCTGAGAGATCACCACCACCTTCCTCGTCATTTTTTTCTCACCTCTCACTGACACTCGCTCTCTCTCTCTCTCTCTCTCTCTCTCTCTCTCTCTCTCTCTCTCTCTCTCTGAGCAATGTCTAGCAGTAGATCCCGCTCGAGGCAGTCAGGAGGAGTTTCAAGAATCAGCGACGACCAGATCGCTGACCTTGTGTCCAAGTTACAGCGTCTCATTCCTGAAATCCGCAACAGGCGCTCCGACAAGGTAAAAAAAAAAAGGCGCGCGCACACAAAACAACAGAGAAAATTTATCAACAGCTCTTTTCCGTTTCTTCTCTTCCTTCCCCACATTCTCTCGTGACTATTAAAGTTTTGTGTGGTCTTCGTTGCGCGGTTTCGAGCACAAGATAAAGTCATACAAAAAAATAAAAATACAGAACCCACACAAAGCCCTTCTCATTTATTTTCTTGTTGGGTTGCTTAATTTTGTCTCACAGCAACTTGAGTGGTGTGGGACTCATCTTTGTTCCCGCCCTCATTAACTTCGTTTTGTACTTACAGAGAATATCTGTAGGTGTAGCTCTCATTATTTACTCCATCTCCTACACAAACACTCTAAATAATATCTATAAGTCATTCCGTGACACCTAGGTCCATGATAAATACTTCCACTTCAATAATAGCTCCTTCCGCAATTGATTACGAGGGAACATACTAGAGCATCGAGTTATAAACATCATCATAGAAGAAGCTAATGGTGTTAGAGAACGTGAAGAAAAGTATAATTAGTGCCGGGAGAAAACATCATAACTTTTTTCTCAGATAGCTATATTTTAATGTACCTTCTGGAATGCATGTATGCAGGTGTCGGCTTCCAAGGTTTTGCAGGAGACGTGCAACTACATAAGAAGCCTGCACAGAGAAGTAGATGATCTCAGCGAGCGGCTTTCCGAGCTCTTGGCGGATTCCGACAGCGAGCAAGCGGCGATTATTAGGAGCTTGCTCATGTAGCAATAGTAGCTAAATATGCAATTGATACACTCCCCTTTAATACTTTTTACCTCCTAATTCCCTACTTTCTTGTACCGTTCTTATATCATTATTCTTGATGATCTTCTAGTTCTAGCTAGCGCTAGGGTTTGGTCACTATGTAGGCCTCGGAGAATGAGAGCTAACATGAGCTCATGTCCACGTCTCTCTTCCCGAAAACCTTGTTTGTAGTAATTTAACTTCCATATATATATATTATTAATAAGAAGGGTACTTCTTTTGTAGCTTTAAAATGCTTGGGAGAACTCTATGTTTAAAAATTTCGTGCCCTAGCAATTTACGTTTTGTCTGCGTTTTCCCGGAAGAGGCAATATTTAGTGTTATCTTCCTTTCTGTTTTCGTCTTTCAGCTATTGATTGCGGCACTTGCTAAAAAGAATATATAATCTTCGCGCAGTGAAGTTTGAAATATATGGCTTTGGAGGCTATGTAATGCCATGGGGTTCTTCGGCAGTTCAATCAGGTTCAAAGGATTTCCCCATTATTTGAGGAAAGAGTGTGGACCCATTTCAGGTCAACCTTGAAACTTACAAAACCTCTACACGGATATACTGTTTGAAGACTATGATCTTTGACTCCATAGATTCGGATTCTAATATACTGTTTGAAGACTATGATCTTTGACTCCATAGATTCGGATTCTAATATACTGTTTGAAGACTATGATCTTTGACTCCATAGATTCGGATTCTAATTTTAGTTTGGCAAGATACTCCTTTACCTTTGTTTATCTCGTGAAATTACATAATCTCCTCGACTTTATATCAACTAGCATGGCCAAAAGGAAAAGAAATACAAGAAAAAATATCAAGGATAACTTAGAAATGCTAACCCCCATCAATCCCTCAAGCGCATAATTGTAAGGTGGTTGGGCAAGCTATGCAGATGCACGTATGCATTTCTGAGAATTTTACCTGCACTAAGCCAGATATTTACATAATATATGCATGTTATGTATCGATCGGGATTAAACCACGTAACTATCTGGGAATAACCCGCATCCTTTTCGTAGTCCGGCCAGATATTCGGGCATTACGTCCGATTTGTATATGGTCGATCACCTTATGGGTTACAGAATGAAGAATACCATACCCTAGATAAACAAGAAAGTAGGTGGCGTCCTGTTCTGGTCTACGTCAATCAGCGCGGTGGCCTAATAGTTACTGTTGGCAGTCAAAATTCAAAGCCTTCGAAACCGAATCCTGTCATGCGGAGGTTTCATGACAGAGCTTGACATTTTCTGGAACATGTCCGCAGCGAGTGTGCAATCTTGTTGTGACATATCACGCCACTCTTCCTTTTTTCCTCCTTTCATTTGGATTGTGTCGCAAGTCATCATGGGTTCGGCCTTGACCAGCTGGTCAAACAGTCTCGAATCACCCGAATTATTTAAGACTAATTATTGCAGATCGATCTTCTTTGGGAGCATTAATTAGTCCTGCTGTCATCATCAGTCACAATTGCTTGGGCCAGCATGGGGGCGTGAGGCGACCTTTGAGCGCGAGGGAGACGGTGAACAGGATGAGATATCTAGTATTTGAACTCCTGATCAAGATTAGTGGCAAAGATCAAATCGAATATGAATGTTAAATTAGGTAAAATCAGGATAGAGTAAAAGCCATTTCAATAGATCGAGATCAACCTATGTCCCATCTATGGTTTGCGTATAAGTTGGAGAGGAAGATCATTGTAAATCATGTGGTTGAGAATTGATCGTTGATCTAAAAGTTACATGAATGGGGGAAAACTATCAAAAAAGTCTTAAACCTATTGTATTGGTACCAATCTAGTCATAAACTTTTTTATTATAATCATTCGATTTTAATTTTTTGTATTTGTGCTAATTGAGTTCATTTAGCTAATTTTGTCTAGAAATGACTAACATGTACACCTGTGTTATGGCAACGGTCAGTGCTGCGTGAAAAATATTTGAGATTTTTTTTTAATTATGAAATTCTTATTACTTTTTTTGTCCTTCTCTTCTCTTTTACTTCTTTCCCTTTTATTTCTTCTTTCTATCATTTATTTTCTCAATTTAAAAACTTTCCATGTCAACATGGACCATTGCCATGCCACATGGAATAGCGAGCATCCACATCAGTGATTTTGTGATCGAGATTAATTTAGTAAATGTAATTGATAAAATACAAAATGTTTATTGATTTAATCAAAAGTATCAAAGCAATAGATTTATGGCTTTTCTGGTAATTTTCACCGTAAGTACGAGTGAGCCACATTCCTATGTGATTTTTAATCAAGCCGTAGATGGAAAATTAATGTTTTTTTCATGTCAAACACATAACCGTGATGGATATATTAATTCAAAGGAAATACTATTCAACTGCAATTTATCAGGATCGTTATCGTGCATGCGGTGCAATGTGAAGTAACTGGTCTTTGGGTTTGCATAGGTTGATTCTACGCTTCATGGGCCTTGGCCCTGGCCTGTAGTTCCCGATCAGAGGCCCACCGCAACCGAGTCCCGGACATCGAACCCGATTTCGCCCATGGATCAATCGTTGATCCATTTCAATCGGAGCGGGCCAAACCCGAATCTCGATCCGAGAGCGTCGAAGCTCACCGACCCCCATGACAACGACGGCGACGACGACCGGCAGTTACTTTCGAAGAAATCAAATAAACCTTTCACACGGAAAGCCAAGCCACCTGAAAAAGAGAGCGGTGTCTGGAAGTCTCCATTTCTCTTT
This sequence comes from Melaleuca alternifolia, assembly GCA_019926035.1. Taxonomy (NCBI): domain Eukaryota; kingdom Viridiplantae; phylum Streptophyta; class Magnoliopsida; order Myrtales; family Myrtaceae; genus Melaleuca; species Melaleuca alternifolia. Next base: position 3,794,104 of record JAGKPW010002266.1, on the reverse strand, counting down.
CGTTTCAACCCGAGGTTTCCACTCGCGATCCCCAGCTTCGGAGGTACGGTAATTGAAGGAATTGTCGTTTCCAACTTTTTCCTTTTCCGTCTTTTGAATCGTCAGGATCTTCATGGATATACCTTGTGTGTAAATCACGCCTTTTGCAGTAGCTTTTTTTTTTAATACATTATAAATTTGTGTCTGCAAAGGAACCAGTGCATGAGCTTGTGCTTTGAACTTGGAGTGTGATTGTCGGGATGATTGACCCCGTCGAGTACTCTGCTTAGGACTAGCTGGTCGGAGTCGGGGAGAGAAACCGGGATTTTGGATTTTTGGGTGAAGATGAGTTCCGTAGGTTATTCAATTGAAGTCGCCGGCCTATCTCCCAGAGCGACCGAGAAGGACCTCTACGATTTCTTCGGCTACTCCGGTGCGATCCTCCACGTCGAGATCCTCAGGTTCAGCTCTCGGCTTGTCTACAGGATCTTAGCATCTGTTTTGAACTTTAGATGTCGACTGCCTTGTTCGGTAATTTATGTGTGCACATTTTCATACAAGGTGTTTTTTTTTTTGGTTCTCGGGAGGGTTGAGCTTGAGAGTGAGGTCTTTCTTCCAGTTCACAATGCCTGGATTGATAAAATTTAATCTCGGCTATCTTTTACCTCAACTGAGATGGCAGTGGGATTGGATCACTGTCCTCTGGATTTTGCTGATGTTAAACATTGATATCTAATGATTTGATTAGGTGGAGTTTGTTTTTGCTGATGGTGGTCCTGTATTGTTGTTAAAGATTGTTCTTTTCGGCAGGTTTTCTCATTGATCATGCTATTGGGGCATTCATTTTTTGCCCTTACGACATGCTATAATGTATTCCTTGTGTTTTCCCCCTGATATTCGCATTACGTCTGTGTCCATCGATAGGTCTGGAGATTATGGGTGTACAGGCTATGTGACATTCAAAGATGCTTATTCTCAGGAAACTGCCGTCCTGCTCAGTGTGAGTTATTATCCATCCAACACCTAAGAGTTTTGAAATTAGATGAGTAATGCAGAACTAGAGGTCTTCTGATGTAATATTCCGCATCCTGTGTTGACTGACCTCATGTATCTTTCTGCTTGGAGAAGAATGTCATCGTGAAGTGACTAACTACATGCGATACATGGTCATAGCTCGGCATTTCTTCTCAAATATGTTATACTGCAACTATTTGCATGATGTGTCAACAGCTGAGAGGTTCCATGTTTCTTCATGCTTAGCTGAGGGGAATATCCGCTTCTACATAACCAATGTTGCATCGGACACATAAAAATTCTGCTGGTTCCAGATCTCTCCTTTTACCTTTGTTGCATGCTCTTTCGATCTTTTGAGCTGGTACTGGTTAGGGGTCTACAATATGTCTTGTTCGCTTGCTGCTGTATGCTATCGTTCTGTTTGTGTTTCGAGCCTGGCAGTTGTCATTGCCTGTGATTGCAAACAATGAAAGAGAAAGGTTGAGGAAAGTATTTAAGAAACTGAAAGTTAAATTGCACTCGATACCAAGCTGCTCGGCATCTACTGTCAGGGGCCATCTACATGTTGGTATTCTCAAATTTGTGGAATAAAGCTGGGGAAAAAGGAAGTTCTTCTGAGGTCAAACGACAGATTGTGAAACCAATGTTCACTCTTATCACTTAAAACCTGCTTAATTTTAGCATATGCTGTGGAATTTCCTTTTGCTTATCTCCGGCCGAGTTGTGTATCAGCAAATCTCCCCCTCTGGGGGAGCTTCCTTTCTCCTCCCCTCACTTTGTCCTCATACTACACCACTAGATGATAGTAGCAGGTCTCACAAAAATATTTGGTTGTCACTAATTTTCACTCACCTGAGTTGAGACTATTACCATCTCCTCTCTCGCAACTCTTGCTTACCATATGACAGCAGAAATATTACTTTATTCTCTTAATGTATAACTTTCAATATTGTATTAAAAAAGGTAAGTGAAATTTTGTTAGCATCTTGACGCAAATGTTTCTTTTTGCAGGGTGCAACCATTGTGGATCAGTCTGTTTGCATAATACGCTGGGGACAAAATGAAGATGAATTCGATTTCTGGAACAGGTCTTACTCAAGTCATGAAGACGGAAGCAACTCAACTGTAAGCAATTCTCTGCACCAGAGTTGTGACATTATCTGCTGCTACTGTTAAAGAGTTTTCGCTTAGAGTTCCCTTCTTTCCTGCATATGCAGACCCTGAATGGAAGTCGATATGTGCCCACTCCTGGTGAAGTAGTTACCGTGGCTCAAGATGTAGTGAAAACTATGCTATCCAAGGGATATACGCTTGGAAAAGATGCCTTTACCAAGGCAAAAGCTTATGACGAGTCTCATCAAGTCTCAGCAACTGCAATGGCAAAGGTTGCCGAGCTGACCGAGAGAATCGGCCTCGCCGATAAGATCTGTGCTGGGGTCGAAGCTGTTAAATCAGTGGATGAGAAGTACCATGTTACTGAGTACACGAGATCTGCTGTTTCAACCACGGGAAGAACAGCTGCTGCAGCTGCAAACACTGTGGTAAACAGTAGCTACTTCTCCAGTGGCGCTCTTTGGGTATCGGATGCGCTGAATCGCGCAGCTAAAGTAGCCGCTGATTTGGGTAGTCACGGGGCGAGGCAATGAGGTCACACGTCTTAGTTACATCGCTAGCTATTTTGAGCGTTATAATGGGGCTTCCATGTAGATTGTTACTTTTAACTTCAATGGGGATGTTAGTGTGTATTACTATTGTCGCAGGAAGTAACCTGAGAGCGACTGTGTTCTAAATTTTCGCGCGCTTTATCTGCGTTTTCTCATTCTCTTTGTGAATTTATCAGGAGAGGAAGATTGTACAAAGTTTGAATAATCAGTGTAGATGATATCTTGATCTGTTCGGGGAGAGCTGATGCTTTCCGTCGTTGTTGCAGAACTTTTAGGGTAACTATCTTTCCATAACGAAAACAAGGCCAACTTATCTTCTCCCACAACTTTTTCCAACCCTATAATTTTTCATCGGACAATGCTCTTAAAAATTCTTGAAAAATACGACGAGAATAACATCGACCAAATTAGGTAAGAATCAAAGAAGTACAGACCTGCATTTTTTGTTTCTCCTGTATATTAATTATAATATATTGTTTTGAGTTCGATTCCTCATGAAAAAACCGGTGATTTAAGGAGGCCATGGTGGTGGGTATGGACACATCGGTTACCCAAAAAAAATTTATATGTATTGTTTACTAATTTCCTCTTATTATTTTCTTCAAGTATGATTTATCACTGTTTGCATGTGAAATACCAGCCACAAAATCGGAGGAAGGCGCAGCTTTGACTATTATAATTCCTTCTCTGTCCATGACATTTGCGATAGAGGCATGACGATCACATTGTTAGATGGTGATGCAAACATTCCTCTCTCTCTCTCTCTCTCTCTCTCTCTCTCTCTCTCTCTCTTTTTCTATAGTTGCAATTCAGTTTTAATGTAAACTACCCATAATGACTTATAACACAAACTAATATAGATGTCACAATGTTTCTAACTACACTTGTTTTTCATTATAATTAAGGTAATGTATATGTTTATTGCAATTTATTTGCTTAACTAAATAAGTTATGAATAAGTTAATGTAAAAAATGTAGTTTTAGACTTTTCCATTTTTTCATTTTATTTAATAAGATGTGTCATTATAATAGTATTTGTATTTGCTTTTACTTAATTTTCCCAGTAAGAATGTAATTATTAAATTCAACTTAATCACTTAATCAAATAAATTATATTTCCAACTATAAATAATTTATTCAGCAATAAGCTATGTTCTTTCAACTTGTCTGTTTTTTTATTTCGTTTAAATGTAATAATATTGATATTGTTTATTTGTTCGATAATTAATTTTACAAAAAAAAAAACTTAAATGCATGTTAAGCCAAAAAAATTCCGTCTCGCGGAGTGAGGTATATCAGGGAAAAAGAAGAAACAAACGATCTACTCATAAGTTAAATCTCTTGTTATAATTTACGTTACACCTTACTTGCATTATAAAGTTAATAGAATTCTTCAATTTTTAATTTCATAGATTACTTTCAAAACAAGCTATATTATCGAAGAATATTCTTGATGATATCTTCAGATTTACATTTTTTTTTCACATTTAAGACTGAACTAGAAGTGGACGTTTAGATGTGACAAATAATCTGATCGGTACAAAAAACCACAGAAAGAAAACAACATTCTGCCTAGAAAAGCAAACATTTGGAGTGAAAAGGAAAGTGGAATTACGTTTCTTGACATGGAAGAAAGAAAACGCTGAATGCATTTTCATTTATTAATTTGATTTATGTTTTATGAGAGTATTAAATCTTTTGAGACTCCTCAACAGATTGCTAATGAATTGTTAAGGGTAAATTAGTCCATTAAATATATAGAATAAGAAAAGTTGTGGAAAGGAAGCTTCTGGCCGTCGCAATCCAATCGTAACCGTTATTTTGACAAGTCAAATATGATATTCTCTTAACTTATAAACGTCGATAAAAAATTAGTGTACATTTTATTGATAATTTTTAAGAAATTAGAGAATGTTTTAAGTTTTAGTAGAGAGTAGAGGTGGCAAAATGGGTCAAAGACCCATATTTTAATCCATATTTATTAATATGTGTCATAAATGAGTTATCTTAAAATATTAAATGGGTCACTTAATAACTTCATGCGTCTTAAATGGATCACTTAATAATTTCATGCGTCTTAAATGGGTTTTAGACAGGTCATAAAATAAGTTACCTAATTAATTTTAAGTATTATTAATAAATAATTTTAATAATTATTAACAAGTAATTTTTAGACTATGAAAATTCGGATATTTTAATATTTTATTTTCCTTTATGTTTCCTTTTTTTTTTCTCTCTTTTTTCCCTCTTTCGAAGTTGGTTGTCGGCCAAGAGGCGAGGGATAAGCTCATTAGATTTTGCTGACCGGGAGAGAAAAAGCAAAAAAATGAAAATATATATTTTAAAAATAAAAATAATTAAAAGTTCAAAAAAACTAGAAAATTTATTAAATAATCTTATTGCATAAAATTATTTTAACAATACATTAAAAAATTACAAAGTAAATTTTCCCGAGCTTGGTTAAATATTAAATTATTTTAATAATACGAGTTTGGGTTAGATATTGGTCGCCAAAATGGTATTGTATGAAAATGAGTTAAAATGGGTTAAATGAGTCAATATGAGTCACATCATTTTTGACCCGATCCAAACTCGACCCGACTTGCCTATTGGACACCCCTAGCAGAAAGTAGACAATTAACTACTTTCCTTGTTTATGTTAAACTTAAATCTAACCAAAGGTCTCCGTGTACGTGTCCGCCCAGATTTTTAAACGTAGACTCGACTCTAAACCAATTTCTCCCGTCGGTGGCGTCACGCCCTTCCCTTCGGTGGAACGCCATCGATCCGGACGCGGCCTTCCACATCGACGGTCCTGATCCGTTTGCTTCACGGTTCAAGAGGTCATCGAAGCCAACGGTCACGATCCGGAGTTGCGTGGTCTACTGTTCATTGATCTGAACTCCCCATTCTCCCGCACCGAAACATTCCCCCACCGAATCCATCAAGATCAGCCCATGTACGGCGTCGACCGGATCAGCCCGAGCCTTCCTGCTGCTGCCACCCACTGACCAAGCGCCCAAATCCCGCCGTCACGCGCCCAAGTTTGACCAGGGCCCCCTTCTCCCTCTTGCGCGTCGCGGCTCGCCATTGCTTATCGCAGATCCTCGATCTCTCTCCGTTCTTCGCGATCGGATCCGGCCCTGTTGATGCTGCGGTTGAACCGAGTGAAAAGGAGCGGCGGGTGAGTTTCGCGATCTGGGCGAGTCATGGCGGGGAAGACGGACTCTGCGTCGTCCATCAGAGTTCCGTACAGGAATCTCAGGGACGATCAGGAAGTGGAGATGGTGTCGGTGGACGACGCGCACCACCGGATCGAGCTCAATTCTCCCTCCACGTCGTCGCCCGCTGGGGTTCCAAATGGCACCGGCGGCGACTTCAGACCTACCAACTGCAGTCTCGTGACTCTGATCCTCAGTTGCACGGTCGCCGCTGGTGTCCAATTCGGTTGGGCTTTGCAGCTTTCTCTATTGACTCCTTATATTCAGGTACGCTTTTGTGCTGACACTGTCTCTGGGGTTCATTTTAGTGCGTTCTGTTTTGTGATTATTGGTTCTCGGCTTTGTCACTGTGCATCTAGATCTCTTGATTAATCCGCGTCTAGTATTTTCCTTTTTGGCTAGGATTAATGTCATTCTCGTATCGCCTGATATCAATGGGGGAGTGGATACTGTTTTCGAATTTGAGATTTTGCGACTAAGCTCTGCTGGGCAAAATGCTGATTCAGATGTGTGCCCTGGGGAAAATGGAAGAAAGACTGTTGAGCTGAAAGGGCATTGAATAGATCCAGGGTGCCTCGTTTAATGCAAAAGATAAACCTGCTTTAAAAGACTTTGATTTAGAGATCTCATTTTGGATTTAAATGTTGTTATGCATCAGTATAACTCTTTAGGACTTCAATTTTGTATACAATTGGCATTATGATGTTTAGGTTATCGCTGCTCGTCGATTAATTAAATTTAAGGAGACTTTCAGGATGGTTATGCTATAATGGCTGGTGGATGAATTATTGTGGTCACACTAATGCATGTTGCACATCATGTTGCAGTTTCGTTTTAGTAGTTTATAATTGAGTTTTATTCTAGAAACATTAGATGGGCAGAGCTTCTCTGGTCTGTACTTGCGGTTGATGTTTGGTCTTAGTTTTTCTTGAGAATTGAGACGAAATTTCTTCTCATAGTCTTTAGACATCTGTTGCTTCCAGTTAACTCAACATTACTATTTGTGAACTCAGTAGAAGTCCTTTTGAAGCCATCATAAAGACAAAACATCACCATTGTCATATGGTGATTATTAGTCTGCACCTGAATACTAACAATGACAAGCACACTGCCCTCCTGAATTTTCTGCTTCCTTGCCCTTGGCTTTGTCATTTGGTTATGGTGATTAGTACCATTAGCTTTTCTATTCAAAGCAGAATAGCAGGAGATTGCATGTGCAGTTATCCTGCCTCTTGTTTTGGAATGATAGTATTGTGAGATAATGCATTGTGAGATCGAATTATGTTGGTTAAGTTAAATGCAGTTAATTTGTATCTCGGTAGCTTGACAAATTGCTCAAAGCCCCGCAGTTATGAGAATGCTCCATACATTTATTGAATGCTTACTGGAGAATTTTAGTCTGCTAATGATGTGTGGCTTTACAATTTCATGCAGACACTTGGCATACAACATGCTTTCTCTTCATTCATATGGCTTTGTGGCCCGATAACAGGTCTTGTGGTATGTGATGTCATTTCTGCCTTATATTGTAATGCTAAACCAATCGTCCTAAATTTTTTCAAACAAAGCTACATTCATGGAATAGTGCCAGGGTTCGATTATTTTCATTTGCCAGCAACTTATTTGTTGCTGGAACTCTACGGTTTAACACCGATGTAAATCATGACAACCTTCACTGTCCTTGCAAGTTTACTGTCTTTCTTCTTTTAAAACAAATTACAAGCAAGGAAACGGATCACTTTCCATCATCTGTGCGTCTTTAGGAGTTGCTTTTGTTTTATCTTTCAGGTTCAACCTTTTGTGGGGATATGGAGTGATAAGTGCAAATCAAAATATGGTAGAAGACGGCCATTTATTCTTGCTGGATCTCTGATGATCTGCATTTCTGTGAGCATTAATAATTCTGATTCTTTTTATTCTGAGTGCAGATTTTGTTGTTCCTATGCATTTCCTAAGTTATGCCCTGTAATTTAGGTGATATTAATCGGATTTTCTGCAGACGTTGGATATTTGTTGGGTGATACAAAGGAGCACTGCAGGTTCTTTTTCCTTCTTTCTGTTTTTGAGAAGTTAGTTGGATGATGGAAATAAACAACCTTATTTGGATATGCAGGACATTTAAAGGTACTAGAGCAAGGGCAGCTTTTGTCTTTATCATAGGCTTTTGGTTGTTGGACCTAGCGAACAACACGGTACAGGTAAAGTTGCTGGACAATTGATCTTATCCATTAGTCTTGGCTCATAGGAAATTGCATTTTTCACATTTCCTCGAAAAGAATCTGAACATTTTTATCTTTTAGGGTCCAGCTCGCGCTCTTCTGGCTGATCTATCAGGTTGTTACTTTACCTTTTGAGTTTTGGCAACAGATATTCATTTTTTTTCCTTGCCAATTTCTCATTCTTTTTATGTGCAGCTGTTTTAACCAATAAATGCCTATTTAGTTGTCAGTTTTGTGTTCGTGAATGCATGCTAATGCTGTTTATATAACTTCACATGTGGCTGCAGGTCCTGACCAGAGAAATTCAGCCAATGCCGTTTTTTGCTCCTGGATGGCTGTTGGAAACATTCTTGGTTTTTCCTCTGGCGCTAGTGGGAACTGGCATAGGTTCATATTTTTTATTGGGCTTTGAGACAACATGCTTCTGAGATCATTGCAGCTGTGCAAAATGTTTCCTTGTTTATTGAGATTATGTTCCTTCCTTTCATAAATGTGGCCTATTTGTCATTTTATTCTCTGGATTAGTGTTTTGAGGGAATAATACATCTAGTGTTATCATATGATATATATATATATATATATCTCTGGCATTTTGGTTTCTGCTTTTGGCTGGCTTTTTTGTTGTTATCTTCCTTTTGCTAATATCCTGCCTTCGATGCAGATGGTTTCCTTTCCTGACCAGTAGAGCTTGTTGTGAAGCTTGTGGTAATCTGAAAGCTGCATTTCTTGTTGCTGTGGTAATGTTCTAAATCAAATGTCACATTACTTCTTGAACCTGGCTATTGCGCTTACGCTTGTGGAAATATATGCCTTGTTTCATGATCAGTGTCTGGGATTTGTGACTGCAGATTCTTCATTGAGTTTCTTTTTAATCAAACTATACCTTGTGAAATACTGCTCTTTAGGGTGTGAAATTTGGAAAGCAGATGGGAAGCGTAGTGCCGTACTTTCATTGTTTCCCTTTTTCATCGGTATATTCTTGCCTATTATATGTTTAATCAAATCATCATGAAGAGATTCCCCATTGGGTGAGTCTCTCACTAATATCAGACACCAACCCTGCCAAATATCTATGGATTCAAATCCGTGCATGAAGAATCAGTACATCCAATAGCATTTGTTGCTTGATGTTGATCGCTGACTCTTTGTTTTATTGACTCATGAGAGAAGAAGGTTGTGAGTATATCAGAGGATAATATTTCAAAGTTAGTGATGAGGTTTTGCATGCAATGTACTAGAAGCTATGAAAACAGGCACTGCTGTTCTCACTGTGCTTAACAACTTGTTCTCTTACTAATGAAGCGATAAATATGATTGGTGTAGATTTTGGTTCAGTGAAGGAACAGTATGTCTATCACCCTCCTTAAGTAAGCATGAGTAGAACCAACCTTCTAGAGGCTTGTTACCCAAACAAAGATTTTCAAGTGTTAGTAATGATCTGCTTCATCTGCTTGAGTAGATGGATGGGAAGTTGGTTTTAGCATACGGGACACTGAAGGAATGTCTTGTCTGAGAGATTCACTTAATTATTTCTCTATGGATGAAAGCAATGAGTGATGAAAAGACAATGCTGTCAATAATCTTAATATTTGGGGTTATGGGTTCATGCATTAACTGTCGGCATGTAGTTAGGTTTTTGTGGGAGAGTAATAGTTGAATTTATCGAGAGGCTAGTAGGGGTGAGCATTGGAATCTGACCTAGCCGGCCGGCTTTGGGTGCTTCTTGTAGGAATCGGGCTGGTTCTCAGTTCCAAAAATTTGGAACTGAGAATAACTGGTCCAGTGTCCAGTTCCAGGGGTGGGACCGGACTGATGGAATTGGCCCAGATATATTTTTTTTTTTTTGGGGAAAATTTTAAGACTTGAGTTGCAAAGCCTCAAATAACTCACACCGGCCTCTCAAGTTTGAGAATTAGCATGTTCTTTCCTTCTTGATGCAAAGATGCTGATTCTCAAGATGTTAACAATTGCAGCAAGTGAATGGCAATGACTGGATTGCAAGTTATGGATGAAAACTTCAGCTCCCATTTGATCGGTTGTTTTACTGTTTTGCTAATTTATTCCTCTATTTTCCAAATTGTTTGGTGCAGCTTTTAAGAGCAAGACGTAGGATTTACCAATTATCACTATTCATGGGTGGGTCATAAAACCAACCCGGACCGGTTTGTCTGGCTCTTGGTTCCACAAACTGGGAATCGACCCTGCCCGGTCTGGTTCCAAGGTGGGAACCGACCCACATTGAAACCGATCACCCCTAGAGACTGGGCTCTTGACTCTCTATCTAAGCACCAAATTAAACACCGGATTCATATTAAGTTCAGTTTAGTGAACACTGGGGGGACTTTGTTGATTCTTCATGTGGTCAAGTTTATGCAAATTGAAACGTCGTGTTTGGTTACATGCAGGTTTTCCTTACATTGTGTACCTTGGTGACACTGTACTTTGCTGAGGAGGTTCCCCTTTCTGTGAATGAGCATCGACCTTTATCAGATGGGGCTCCTTTGCTGGATGATTCCAAGCAAAATGGTCTGGAACTGTCCAAGATGAAATCAGACATTCCAGATGGTCACAATGCCCATGCTATCAATGGGGAGGGGTTTCATGAAAAAGAGCTTGCTGATCATCATTTGAGACCAGAAACTAATGCTGGACAGAATGAGAATTTCATTGATGGCCCTGGAGCTGTTTTAGTGAAGTTGTTGACCAGTTTAAGACATTTACCCCCTGCAATGCATTCAGTGCTTCTTGTTATGGCCCTAACCTGGGTACGATCCAACTTCAATAATCCTGCACTTTCATAAGAAGAAACTCAGTGTTCTCATGTCTTGGTCAATCTTAGCAGCAATTACTTAAACCTGGTTCCTACAGATGGCGCTTGCCTCTATAGGGTGTTTTTGCTAATTCGTAGTCTGGTTTCACTTTTGCTGACGTATGTATTGACGGTGAAATGCAGTTGTCATGGTTTCCTTTCTTTCTTTTTGACACTGATTGGATGGGGAGAGAAGTGTATCATGGTGATCCAAAGGGGGATGATTCTGCAGTAAAACTGTACAATCAAGGTGTCAGAGAAGGTGCTTTTGGTTTGCTATTGAATTCAGTAAGATTCAAGTCGATTTTCATCATTCATTTGTAGGCTAAATTTGTGAGGATTTACCATATTTCTGCCTTTTTCCTGCTTGACAGTACCCCTCTACTTCTTGTTGTAAGGGAAAATGTATCTGATGCAATATTAGCTCATTATTTTTATCTTAACTTCCTTTATCTCTTTCCATAGGTGGTTCTCGGCATCAGTTCATTCTTGATCGAACCAATGTGCAAGCGAATTGGGGCACGGCTCGTGTGGGCTTTGAGTAATTTTATCGTCTTTGCCTGCATGGCAGGCACTGCTATCATCAGTTCCATAGCCATTTCAAAACATTCTGAAGGAGCTGAAGTTGTCACTGGAGGGATTAAAGCCGTTGAAGTGGCATCTCTTGTTGTATTTGCTATCCTCGGTTTTCCCCTTGCTGTAAGCAGCATACCTTGAGTTAATTGTTCTCATATTATTATGAGTTTTAATGCACTAATCTAATGATGTTGGTATTGTAGATTACATATAGTGTTCCCTTTTCTGTCACAGCAGAGTTGACTGCCGATTCTGGTGGTGGCCAAGGTATGTAATCTTATATTGCCTTTTCCTGTTAAAATTAATTGACTAGGTTTCTCAAACTCAACATGCTTCTCTATGTAATTTTCCAGGTTTAGCAATAGGAGTTCTTAATCTGGCAATTGTTATTCCGCAGGTAGTTCTACTTTCTTCACTCTACTCTTTTAAATTAAAATTCAAGGCATTACATATTTTTCCCTACCGTAGAGATCATATTAGTTTGCATTTGGAAAAAAAAAAAAAGTGTGGCGTCATTTTGTAATTGTTAGGATGCATATGATTTCTACTAGTCGGAGTTTCTTGCTTTTGGAAGATCATTTGGGCCTGATCTTTGTACCAGAGAATGCAATAACTCTCTCTCTCTCTCTCTCTCTCTCTCTCTCTCTCTGCACTATGAACAATAGAGTGGAGACTATTGCACAAATGCTAGAGATATTAAAACTGGTTTTCAAAGATTTGTTTACAAAAGCAGAAGATTGACTTCTGAGTAGTATTCAAACAATAAGGGGATCTCATTCAGTATCCAGTAAGAGCATGCAACGTTATCATTTAGTAAGCAAATCTTCTAAATTTGTGTTTGTAACTATAGCATCTCTCGTGACAGAATTGATACTGAATTTGCGTGCCTTATGTTTTTTTTTTTTTTTTCAGATGATAGTATCAATAGGAGCGGGTCCATGGGATGCTCTGTTTGGTGGAGGGAACATACCTGCCTTTGTTTTGGCTTCCTTTTCTGCTCTCGCAGCTGGTCTAATTGCCGTTCGTAAACTGCCAGACCTTTCGAGTAGTGGGTACAGGTCATCCGGTTTTCATTTTGGCTGAGGAAAAAAGTGGCCTTGACTCAGTCCAAGACACCCCTTCGAATGCTGATCCCCTTATGGCTCAACAGAACGCGGCACGTTTCACTCAATAGAGCAAAGGGCTTGTTTACAGCACAACAGCACCATGATTCTTTTCCAGGGTTTACCCATTTCATATTCAAATTTATTCATTTTCCCCTCACCCGGCATGGCAATTTGTAAGCTAGGTAGATTGTAAATCACCATATATACGATGAAAGGCTTATACTAGCAGGTATAGCGACAATCTTTGAGTTGGTCGAGGTTGACACTAATATTAAGCAATAATCTGCCCCGTCTCCTCTGTCCTCCCTTTGTAAGACCCCTCTGTTCCAATCTCTTCTTCGTCGTGCTGCTTAGAAAACACTGAAAATCATGTTTCAAGGCATGATTCTCACTTAATCAGGAGGCCTTGTACTCTTGATTTTAGAGGCCGCGAGATTTTGGACTAGGAAGTTCTTGTTTAAAGTCAGTTTTGGGCTTTGGCTTTTCATTTCTATACCGCGCGCTTGTGGAATTATGGCTGACGGAGAGTTATTATTTAGACAGAAAATTAAACACACACTACCCATGTTAAAAAGAAAAATTTTCTTAGACGAAATTTATACGCGGGGTAGATATAATTTTCAAACCAAGGATGAAAATCCTGTGTGTGAAATGTTCTTTACATCGGCGATTTGTCGTGCTCTGTATTTTCACATAAAGGGAACCCTTCGCCGAAAAATAAGAAGAAAGAAAGCCAAAAACTACAAAAAAAAAAAAAAGCCATGGCAGGGTCCTCCACTTGAAAACTTGCAAGGAATGCGCAACCAAAAACCTCTCAAACTTCACATCAATGCTCCTGAACAAAGGGTTTCACTCATTTGAGTCTCTGACAAAACACGTATCTGTAAAAGTGAGCAATCAACTCACAATAGCTCCAAATTTTGCCAACCTTGTTTATGTACTCGCACCCTCCTTTTTATACATCAACCACTTTGTTCCTTGTTCATCTGTGCTAAAGATGCAGTGACACATGGCCCGTGAATTAACAACTACCAAGTTGAGGCTTCAAGGAGGGAACTTTTAATCTAATGAACACTATGAACATTTCCCGTCCTACCTAGCATCAAGTGAAAAACCCCGGTTCTCATGCACGATATTAAGATATATAACCATACGTGCTGATGAAATATGTTGAGTAAAATGATTAGGCTTTAGCTGCAAAATGTCGAATCTCGATACTGTATGCACATTGGAATCGCTTTGCCACCTACATGTGGACCCAACGAATTCTCTTAGTATAAATTAGATTCTTAAGAGGAATCATCTTAACTCAAAAGGATGTTCGAGTTCCTTCACCAGAAGAGAGACGAGAGAAAAATAACACGATTGTTTACAGAATTCGTTGATCATACTAATAAAACAATGAATGAGCGGTGCATATGGAAACCTACAGAGTCATATGTCTTCAGCAGATATTAAAGAACACAAACTTTCAAAATCTGAAGACAACGTGAACCGAAAGTACCTAGTATTATTCTACTGTAGAGGTGGAATCATATCCACCTGTTCATAACCTATCTTTAGTTGCAAATGACACGACACATAGAAGCAAACGATACTGTCATCTCTAGATTAGACTCGTGCTTCTTCTTGAGTGAGGTTCGAGCGCTTAAACTCATCATTTTCTTTTACTAAGTGATTGGCTCAGTCTGTACTTTTGACAGATAGCCCATTTTGGCAGTCTCCCCCACACCAACTCATCATCTATAATAAGTCATTGGTGTCATTGAAATCCACAGCAACTTCGGGCAGAGCAAAAGAAAAGGAGGGAATAGGAAAAACGACTCTGAACTCATCATACAACCCTTTTGACCATGTATCAGCTTCGCTCAGAGGCTTTAGTTCTTTTTCTCTGCTACACGCTGGTGATATTGGTTTCGTCAGAAGAAAAAGGAAAAAAGTAAGACAATGAGAATTAAGAATGGCATGGAGGGATCAGAGGGAGGGGATGAACTGGTATGTTCCAGGAGGTGGTGATCTCTCCTCATTTGGAAAAATGAGACTAATGTAAAAGAAAAAATGTAAAACAAAGTTGTGCAGGACCTGCACATATGGCCAGGCCAGTTGGTGAGCGAGGCCGTCCCATGAAGTGCATGTATCTTTATCAAAAGGTGTCGAAAAAGGAGAGATGTAAGTGATCGGTGTCAGCATTTTTCAAAGAGAATGAACAGGTCGTGATTTGTTTTCATCCTTTCTAAGTTCCCTACTGTATTCTTTTGGAGCTGGGTTGTGATATGCTGTGGGATCGTTTATATGATCTTGAATAGATTTCCCTTTTTGTTTTGGATGATGAGAAGCGTTTTCTTTTATCAAAGAAACGAAGATGGTGCTCATCGAGGGATATTGGCTCGCATTTCTCGATTGGCTATTTCAAGCATATCGATACTTTATACGCAACTCAGTCAATTCGTGATTCGCGAGTGTAGACTGAACTACGAGATGAACCGAGGCCTTGGCTGAAGTTTTGAGTTAGAGGCATCTCCGACTTTATAAGAATATCTCCAAGTGAGTCATGCCGAGACCTATCCGTAGGTAATCTAATTACTTGACTCTTGAGCTATTAACAGTAACCCATCAAAAGATGAGCTCGACCCAGATAACATATCTCAAAGATTGGACGAACATAAAAATCATTATATAGTTCGCAGGGCTCCATGTCCATGATGAGTGGACACATGAGTGCATATAAAAATGTATTGAGCCAGTTGCCAGAAGAGAAAAATAATAAGGCAAATTATCAAATAAGCAGCTCCATGGCAATGATGTAATGGACCATGCATATCAATCAACAGCAAAAAATAATCGTAATCACAAAATTGGAAAATGATTTTGCCACACTAGGTGGGATCCAAGCGCTGTTGTCTTGGCGGGAAAAGGAGATTAATTGTGGAACAAAATCTTGTTTTGGCCCATAGGGGTTCATAGGGTCATAGCCAAATGTCAAGCTGATATTGGATGATTCGGATGTTTTTTAAGGATGAATCAACACCCTTGTAGACAACAAAATCATTGCCAAACCGCTCACATTAATCTCCTAGGTTCTACAATGATCACTCATGATGATCTTATTACAAAATTCTCTTATCTAAACCATTCATTAAGTATATATTTTGAGAAAATAGCAACTTCTACAAGTTGTCTAAAATACATTTATTATCAGCCACATTCGATAAAGTTTTGTTCATATTAGAATATCTCCTGTCTTTTATACGATCATTTGCATTTTTAATTGGACCTTTTGAAATCCTTGTGATGCATGTTAGATTAGTGAAATTACTCTTTGCTTTATTTCTTGTGGTTATTCATTTTTTAAACACTCGACCCTTTTGATTCAAAGAATGGAGAGATAACATCATACCGTTCACATTGTTCTACACTGTTTTCCCGCACAGAAAGGTTAATGCCTGCAACAGTTATTGTGTTTTAAAAACAAGTACGTTGAAGCAATGATAACAAGATCTAGTCATCCATCACAAAGGGAGATTGGAGAGAAAAAAGAAAACCAAGTGATGACAATATGAATGGAGCATAGGATTCCCCAAAGCTTTCTCTTTTACGAGAGCGTGGCTTTTTGCACAAAAGATGGGGGAAAATGTGTGCGTGTGAGAGAGAGAGAGAGAGAGATCTAAAACCTTTGTCAAGAAAAGTTGCCCTAGTATCTAAAAGAGAACCCACAAAGTAATTAGGAATCCCAAGCCAAGAGGGACGTCAAGCTAAAAAAATTTATATGGTGTTATCTTTTGTCATATAAGCTCCAAAGTTCATTTCTTTCCACACGTGGGGCCTTTTCTCTCTTGCTCTTTTTAGGGCTTCTTTCTACTTGTTTCTTTTCTTTTCTTACATGGGATCAAAGGAATAGTTTTTTCTTTTTCTTTTTTTTTTCAAGTTCTCAAAGCACAAGTGTGTTGTGAGGAAAGATGATGGCCATTGTCACCCCACATACATAAAAAGGAAAAGGCAAAGTGAGAAGGCCCGGAGAGCAAAGATCGTTTATGGTGTACGTGTACTTAAATTAATATTTCTCCAACTCATTCACACCCTTTCTTTAATAAGTAGAATTTCTTGTGACTTTGAGAGAGTTTGAAAGTTAATCATGCCATACGTTATAATGAGAACAAAACTTTTTCTTATTTCATTCGAAATAGAACCTAAAATAGATCTCATATGCCGTTAGACTTGGAAATTACCTATTGATTTTCTCTCAAGTGTTGCACTAGTGACTATTATATACCAAAGTATAGTGCAAATATAACTTCATTTTAAGGCAAGGTGGGAATGCAACAATTAAATAGAAAATGACCTTTTTCAGTTACATTCAACGTTAAGTGGGACATATTTTTTTTTATATCATAAGCACAATAAGAATTTGGCAATAGATAACATTTCTCGTGACATGTGGTCCGAATTGGATAGAACTAACTTAACTTAATTAAGCTGTCAAGCCTGCCGGTCCATGCATCTTGTCAAGTTATGTCGGCTTCTATCAAAATAGGAGCTACTAATTCAAACAAATCCCGGGTCCAATGATGTGAAATTTAAGATTTAATTAATATGGAGCCGAAAGGCCAACCATTGTGAAAACCTGACTTTCAATCTTCATTGTTAAGCAGATGTGCCAAATTTGCAATACGAACAGGTTGAAGGGAAAAACAAATGCGGCAAACCCTAAAGGAGCGTAGAAAGTGGTGCACGACCCTTTATATGTTGCCACATCCAACTTTGCTCCGTGTAGGGTAAATAATGCCCTCCTTTTCTCCAGCCCTTCTTTTTCGACCTTCTTGTCCACCTTTTCTTTTGGCTAATGTCCCTGGTTTTAGTGAAAAAGCATATGATTAGGAGCGTAAAACCAGCCCCATTTCGGGACCCTTTTGTTGATAAGAAAGGTTTGGACCCCTTTCATGTCGCTAATCTAATCGCCACGTGAAAGGGATTGCACTAACAACAAGACAAATTGATTCTGTGCTTAGCACATAATCTAAACAGGGTTTTCGCATCGCTATTCCATATGAAAAAAAGGGCGAGCTCGCCTGATAAAGTCGGGGAGACCGGCCGGTAATTGACTAGGGCAAAGTATACTTTGAATTCTCTTTCTTCTTCTTCTTATTTTGTATAAATATAATAAAGAGCACACTTTGATTTTTCATCTTCCTTTTGTGGCCCAATACACAATCTGAAATTTGAACGCATCGTTTTAAATGATAGGGAGAGGTCACTTGGATTATAATTCCTCAAAGAAAAATGATACTTTAGAGCAAGGTTATAATCGACCAAAGGCCCCAAGAACCACATTGCAATGCTTTTCAAAGCTAAACTTATAGGTGGCGCATGCCTTCTTTCCTTCTTCTTTTCGTTGCGCTATTGTTTTCCCTCCCTTCATATGTCTTATCCTTCTACGCGTTTCTCCTTTGTCTTTAACATTAGGAAAGCATAGCTTCAAGGTCAAACATCGGGAGAGAATAATCTCCATGAACGATTTGATTCTGTGGATGTATACATCGCAAATTTGTTGATACAGGACTAGATAGAAGATCTACTGATTTGAAAGCAGGATTATCATCAGATCGAGAATCGACGTGAAGTGCGCCCCCATTCACTCTTTGAATGAATGAAGCATGGTTATGCGTCATTCTAGTCGGCAGAGTGAGGCAATATGTAAGAATTCGTCTTGGTTTTCAACTTATCATCTAAACTTTTATATTTTGCTGACAAAGTGAGGTGCTGGAGACTTTTTTAGCACCCGAATAGCAATGCACTTGTGGTAGAAGCATAATGACACGTCACTCAATCAAAGGATAGGTATCCACAGCATTGGAACAATCGAGTTCATTGAAAGTCGCCTGAAAGGAATAGCGTCGGATGGAACATTTGATAAAATATAAATTGAGAAAAGCTTAGCCATCTCGTATTTTGAAGAACTTATAAGGAGGATAAGATTGTTACGGGTGAGATTACCTTTCCGAATTCATTCAAACACGTTTATTGAGCAAATACATCACATAATGTGACTACATCAAGGTAGGCGCTTATAAGTTTTTAGAGGCAGCTTCTTAAAAACTCCTTTTATATAATCAAAATTAAGTGTACATATCTTCGACATGTTAACATTTAATAACCATGTCGAATTTTAGACTTAAGATGATTAACGAATGTGCCTTACTTAGGATGAACTGACGTGCCATGTGGAAGTAAACTCGCGCAAAATTTGGCTAACTAATCTTTTGCCTTGTAATAGAATTTTAATGGTAACAACACGATTATGAGGTTAAGCAAAAAGAGAAGAAGGAGGTGAATCGCCAGGCCCCACCCAAATTGGTGTTCAATCTAGAAAAAAGGAAACGTGTTTTTCTAACCCCTTCCTTTTCATAATGTACATGAGAAAAAAAAATGTTAAGCAAAAGCAGTCCATGGAGGAGAGACACGTGGCGGAGTGCGAGTGGGTGGGAGGACGCTCTCCTTGGGTGACATGATGATTTCATGAAAAGAATATCAAAAAAGCCCCACAACTTATCTTTATCACCCATCAATCTCTTTCGGAACTTGGGCCTTCCCCTTCCCCACCTCCTCCCCCCCCTCAACTTTCCTTTCTTTTTGCTTTGTTTTTTTGGGTGACGTTATTATGTGCTCTAAGAAACCATCTAGGCCAATCCTCTCCCGCTCAGTATATTTATATATGCACATTATATTTATTGAGTAGAGACCATACCCCAATGGTAGTATGACACCTCATTCGTTTAAGCCAATCACAAAATTATGATTAAGCGAAAAAAATTATAAAAAATTACTCATGATACAATATATAATCGACTTGACGTTCTTACCTTTCTATATACTTCAATCGAAATGATTTATCATGTTTCGGTGTTGTCGGGATATTTCCAAATAACTCCAAATGAGAGCTCTCGATACACACACTCACACGTACATATAGATACACATATATATTATGATCATGTTGCTAATGTTAGCAATTGGTTCAACAGTTTAATTGATGAACCAGTCATTCCCTACTGAAGGGACCCTCACGTCTCTTTCAATGTCCAATATTTGAAATTCCGAACTTGCCTCCTCTTGGGCAAGTTGATTGAGGTTGCTTTTACTCATTCTTGCATTTATATCTATATGTATATAAGGGCCGACTTTAGGGCATGAAGCGTTTAGATTGAAATTTTAGCTGCCCAGCATCACGCTCACCAAGGTGGTTTATTTTATTTTATAAGTTATTCATGGTTCATCAAGAGATTCAGCATATGTTGAGTTGTAAATTTAACATCATTTATGTTGTGAACGACAACCATCATAGACAATGAATGCTTTATTTGTCTATGGTCTTGAGATTCCATAGCATCCACAACTCGTTCATAGTTCCACGAGCAAAAGAGATGCTTAATGCTAAACAGGACAACATTGAATCCCCATCTCAAGTGCATGGTGGAATGTTTTGTCCCCGTGATTGAAATGTTTCAAAAGTCATATGTAAAAAAAAGAACATATGAATTTACGTCCTTTTCCCTCCTATTAACTTTAGGCCTCCTTGTGGGAGGATCTCTAATTCAATGGGAAAATCATTACCTCCGCAGGCAATTGTCAAAGGCCCAATGGAGATAACGCGGTTTTGGAGAGAGCACCACATCGTCTCATTCATGCCAAATTTATATATTCAAACCTATTTGATATAGGGTGCCCAATATCACTTGCAATGTTCATGCATCACGCTCAATCAACAGCCTAACTTTGACAAATTCTAAGTCACAATGGATGAAAAAGGGGGAGGGGATCTCGGTTTTTCTTTTTGAAAATTAGAGTTCGTGGGGTTCACTCTTTTCTCTCTCTTATATCTTTTCGGGGCGAGTCCTTTGTGGGTTTTTGTTTTTCAATTTTTTGAAGAAAAAAGGAATCAAAGTGGAGCAAAAAATTACAACTTTATGAAGAAAGGGGATCCCACAAGGTTGGTCTTTTCCAGGGTCGTCTTGCTCTTTGATGGCTGCTTGTGGGACAAAGCACCACCGACCCCCTAACATCCCTCGCCTAATGTCTAGAGTTCCAATTCTCAACCTTACCCTTTCCCTTTTCATTTAAAAAACTTGGCCCTTTTCTTGACTAATTTTATTCCCTTGCAAGAAATCCTCCCATATGTTCATTCACATTTTGTCAATCACCACCAAGGTGGCACCTAAAACCTACCGGTCCAACTCGTGATTATCGCTCCCTTTTTTCCTCGTGGGAAGATATGGGATATCTTGATAATTAACGGTTTCACTTAGGAGCAATCAGAGAATTTCGAAAATAGGATGATCCAAAGCACAATTTAAGTCAGTGATAAAAGCGATGATTCGAAACACAATTCATGTCATGGTACCCCGGGGGCGGAGGTGTTCATCATGGTTACTATCCAATCCATGTATAATCAAGATCTCTAATGGTTAAACATCATTGAATAAATGCAAACAGTACAAAGCAGACGTTTCTTTTTGGCCGCTCTCCCTATCTGTCATTATTTTTCTGCAATTTTTTTGTCTTTTTTCCGCCTGTCTATCTCGCATCATAGGCGGGAAATTCACAATCAAGAAAGAGACCATGAAGACGGCCACTTTGTCCAGTTTCCCGTGGAAGGAGGGCTCCATCCGCTCCGGATTAAAAACACGATGGTCAGAGAAGACTGGTAGTTGGCGTCCCGCTTCCACGTGGCGTCCAGCCAGCGAGTCCAGGTGCATGGCCAAATTAGAGAGCCTTAATTCATTCCATAGTTAAGAGATGTTAAAAGACAAAAGCAGGACAATAGGGTAATACGTAATGTGCAGCTAAACTACGCATCAAGCTTCTCTATTTCTTAGAAACGACGTCCAAGACCGACAAGATATACGGGTTCGTCGTGGATTTATATGATTATTTGAAGGTACGGTGGCCGGCACGTTCAAATCTAACGATAGAGATGTCTAATACTTCAGACTATTATCGTTATCTTGAGTTAGGTTTATGTCACCTCACGAAGAGGATTCTTGCTTCCTGTTTCATTCTTCCCCCTTTTTCCTTTAATCTTCTTTCAAACCTTCGGCTTTTCTCTTCTTTTTCTGTCATCGTGTAGGGCATACTTGAAGTCTAATATATGAGGACAACAAAGTCAAACGACTCCACGGTTTTTCTTGCCCAAGAATGAAGTCCTAACGCGAGATGTGCGGCTTCTGCTCTCGTGTAATGAAGACTATACAGCATTTAAGGTCTATCTATATGTACGTATTCACTAGTTCTGGCATTGACTCAGGACTTCCTCTCCCGAAATCAAAAAAAGAAAAAAGAAAAAAGAAAAAAGAAAAAGATTTACACTTTATAAAATTAGGAGAAAATCATATATGATTCTACCCATGTCATATAATGTATGATTACTTTGGAAGGGCTCAATATCTTAAAATTATCAAAAGTCATAATGAATCCGGCAAATAAAAAAAAAAAGAACCAAAACTTGAAGGTGGAAATCCCTCCACTTAGCTAAATTCCTAAAAACTCGAATTGGATCCTGTTCTCACCAACATGCAGCCCATGAATTAGGGTTTCTGGCTGTTAGCCAAAAATGTTGACTAAGAACTGCTGGAACCTAATCACCAGGACGGCTTTGGAACTGATTTGGGTCACATCCTTTTTTGACATTGAATAATGTCACACGCAATCCTTTTCTGTTCTATTTTTAACATGTTAAGTTGTTCTTAACTTTCCCTCGATCTTCTTTGCTTTGCGAGAAAGCTTTTATGCAGAGCGTGCAAACTTTGTTTATTGTTCATTCTTCTCCTATTCACGTATAGCAATGCTGCCTCATACTTTCTATATGACAACGCTATAAACAGTTGCCCAAGCGGCAAAAAGTCGAATGTTTTCTCCATGAAGGAAATGATTTGAAGAGTTCCAATCAAATCATGCTGTAAAATCTTTAAGGAATAATGATATAAATGAATCAATGATCCTAAACTTTGACTCAATGTACAATTTGGCCAATGAATTTTTAATTTGCTCAATGTGGTTCATAAACTTTAGCCCAATGTGCAATTATTTAGTCCATTAACTTTTAATTTATTTAATGTGGTTCCTGAACTTTTGGTTCATATTCAAATTGGTCCATGAACTATATGAAAATATTCGATTCGTTCCTAAACTATATAAAAATATTCAACGGAGTCCCTAAACTTAAATTAACGGAAGAAAAATATTGAACATTTTCAAATAATTTAAGGACTAGTTTGAACATATACTAAAAGTTTAGGGGTCACATTAAATAAATTGAAAGTTCATAGATCAAATCACATATTGAGCTAAAGTACAGATGCCACATTGAATAAATTAAAAGTTAAGGGATTACGTTGTATGTTAGGTCGAAGTTTAGGGACCATTTACATCATTATCCCAATCTTTAATTGATAACAAGCGTGATTCAATATTTAATGCTGTAACACTCTCGATTTTGCCCTTGACCGTAGTAAAAAAGATACACATTATGGAAGTGGACAAGGGAGACACGGAGAGAGAGAGAGAGAGAGAGAGAGAGAGAGAGAGAGAGAGAGAGAGAGAGAGAGAGATTTGGTGAGGTTGTGATTTAACATCGAATTGCACCACAAGCAATATGGCCATGGGTTGGTATTCGAGTTTGAGCAGTGTGGATATCCTATAGCCCCTGTACCCTAGTATTTATGCGATTGTGGGGAAGATGTGAAATTGTCAGTCTGTTGAGATTAGTCTCATTTCTTGAGAGTAAATGACCATGTATTATATAAAAAAAAAATGTTAAACACTCTAAGTTTTTGTATGATCATAACCATCCGGAGGTTGTTTACTATCAAAACCATGAAACATTATTATATGATTGTGATCTAATTATAATTCAATTACTTAAATTCACTTGCACTTTGTAAAGGTGGTTACTGATTTCTGTCTCATACGACGGATGTGAAAGAGAAAATGCACCATTTAGCTCAGAGGGAGAACATGTAGAGATTTTAGACGAAACTTTCTCAAATTATAGTATATGATTGATGAGAATTGCATCAAGCACCAACTGACCACGAGGTAATGACCAAGCTAGCCCCCATCGGTCTGCATTTGACAATTTATCACAAGTGAAATAGTCTAGACAAATGTGATATAGTTTGTATATGATGTAGGCACATTTAGAGCATTCAAAAAGAAATGCTATGTTTACTAAGATTGATTTACATAGTCTGTTTTCTGAATAATTTGGAGATTGGTATTAGCTATGATAAATGATCCACTTATTTAATTGACACTTGCAATGTGCCATCTCAGTTAGTATAGGGACTTTGTAAACCAAATTAGCATGCCTGACACATCTCAAATGAGAGAAGGCATGCGGTGTCAAAACTTCAGTAGATGTTCATGTTTATGTATGCTTGGATTTTCAAAAGGAAAATGACACAAATTGTGTATCCATAAATTTTAGTCTAACGTACAATGAAATAAGTAAACTTTAAGTAAATGTGCAATGTGGTCCCTGAATTTTTTATTATATACATTTAATTTAGTCTCTGGACTAGAGAAAACAATTTAATGTTGTTCTTGAATTTGAATTAATGGAAGGACGATATTGAATATTTATAAACGGTCCAATAACTAATTTGAATATACACCAAAATTTTAAGAATCACATTAACAAATTAAAGTTCATTAATGACATTGTACGGACCACATTACATATCGTACCAAAATATATTTGGATTATTATCCTATTTGCAAAATACAAAAAAGAGAATGTCAATGCAGGACCCCTTATGGCAGGGGCCACTGGCATAAATTTATCAAATAAAGACGTGAGAAAAATATCTGTCTACCACGCTTCTCCATGTAAATGTATTTTTTGTGCGTATGTGTTCTAATGAAATATTAAAAGAACTAAGGGTACGAGCTTTAATTTGGTATGTGTGAACACCATTTGAAACTGACTTAATAAATTTCTTCGAAAGAATCTCCACCATGTTTGCAAGAAGACAATGACGAAGTTTTTAAAAATCTTCTTTTTTTCTCTGCGGTGACTACTTAAGTAGGCGATGGATGACAAACTATACAAACAAGTTAGATATTGGTTAGTGGATCAGAGAGGACTCTCGCTTGCTGCAACAAAAGGGTCCACACACCCATGACCCATCTGCTGCTGCTGCACAGAGAGAGAGAGAGAGGGAGGGAGGGATTGGACCATCGTTTTCGTAGGAATAAATAAGGAAGCTGCTCGGTTGTCGTGATCTTCAGAAACTTTTAACCCAAAACCAGAAGAAGAGTGATTCAATGAATGGTTGATGTAGAAGCTCTCGAACTCTGCCCGGCGACAACGTCACGTCCCCTTCATAACCAGAAAATTTTCAAAGTTACTCCTTCATTGGCATGACCCTTCCCCACTTCTCAGCTCCCTCACTGTTGCCTTTTTTTTTATGTACTCCAGGAGCGATCGCAATCAATTTTTAAACCTGGGTCTCGATATCTTTTCTGTAAGCTGCAAATTGCTCTCGAACGGTCGCAGATCTTGTTGCGAAAATACGAAATACTTGTTGTTTGATCTTATTCGGCATACACACTCATAAGAAAGAAGAATGACTTGCTGCGTAGTCTCTTTTTTTCTTTAATTAATTTTGTTCTTCTCGTCTTGCATGTGGGTGTGGTCGTGGTCCTTTTACGCCACCATCCGTGAGGATGACGACGTCCATTAATTATCTTATCTCGTGGATTTCAGCGTTTCATTCAAATCCCCTCCACGCCCGCGCACTAACGCAAGAAACCGTTGATCCAAATTAATATTTTTCTGACTCTCCCCTGTGGCGGACCTCCTAAGACAGAGTAAGAGGGAGAATGTGAGGGAGAGATTCAAATGGTTCTTGTTTCTAGAGAGAGAGAGAGAGAGAGATAGGGAAAATCAATACTTTGACAGATCATCATCATTTAGGTTCAGCCCCATTTGCATTCTCCTTTTATTTTCCCAAATCTACACTCATCTACTCTCTCTCTCTCTCTCTCTCTCTCTCTCTCTCTCATATTCATTTTATAAGAGAATCTGACCATCATAGCACGAGCTTTGGTACTTTTGAATAAGAAATCACTATTTCTGCAGATTCTTGCTCTTTGTATTCCTACATCCATACATACTCATCACATCACTACATCGAAAACTTTGATTCCTTCCTTTCCCTCGAGAGTGTCATTGAAGTCTCCGTCATTCCTCGGATCCCGATAAATTTGAAAAACCATCAGAGAGACTAAACGGCAGGGCTTGCCATTTCGATCCAATCGCAGTTTCCACATTACAGAAACAGCCCTTCCATTTACGGTCTGAGCTAAAGCAAAGCATTCTCTTTTACCAAAATCTTTGCATCCCACTTTTTCTGTGTGTGTGTGTGTGTGTGTGTGTGTGAGAGAGAGAGAGAGAGAGAGAGAGAGAGAGCATGTTGTCTGATCAAAGGTGAATCGAAAAGTCGGAAACTTTAGAATCCGAGGCATCTGGCTCTGTGTGGATTACAGAGTTTTATACTTCATGAGAAGCAAGCCTTTATCTCAGTCCCGTTTGAACTGAACAGTGACCGATAAAGTTTGTTGGACGGAAAAGGTACATTTTTTTAATAGAGGGTCATCGTTATGAGTCATGACACTGTGAGATTGAGTTTGGTCTCTATAAAGAGAGGAGCGTCAAAGAAAACATAGAATAAGGGCTGAGTAGACAAAGAAACAGCGATGCAGGATATGAAGAAGACGACTGACGCTGAAGAATCGAAGAAGAAAGAGAGGCATATTGTGACTTGGTCTCAAGAGGTACTTGCTCTTCTTATTTCCTTTGCTCATGCTTTATTTTATTGTATTTCCTTTTTATTGGTATTTTTGTGCCCTCTCCTTGATTGGATTGAAGAAGTTTTGAATTGATTTGATTTGAAAGAAGACGATTTTCTAAGGTGGGAAATTTCGTGGGCTGCAGGAGGATGATACACTTCGTGAGCAAATCGGTATTCATGGAACTGAGAAGTATGAGTTTCGCTTCATTTTTTATGCTTGCTGGTATTGAGTATTTGTATCACTTAACGATTCGGATTTTCATCTTGGTATAGCTGGTCAATTATCGCATCAAAGTTCAAGGATAAAACGACGAGACAATGCAGAAGGAGGTCGGATTTGATATTCTGTTCTTAATCTTATTCCTGCTCTCATATAATTTTTTTTACGTAAACTGAGATCTTATTCATGTTACTGCAGATGGTACACATATTTGAATTCTGACTTCAAGAAAGGGGGTTGGTCACCTGAGGAAGATATGCTATTATGTGAGGTGGGAAACCAAATCTATTTGGATGTGAATGGTGTTTAGTGTTTCATAGTCTCTGAAAATACTAGTCTGCAATCTATACGACCAAGATCATTGGACAAAAAATGAGTTGGTGACACAAGCCGTGAGCGGTTTTCACACGATGACTCATTTGTGCGTGGTAATAGCATGGCCAGCAGGAAATTTTCCCATTTTTCAGTAGAAGGATCAATAAATTAGAAGACAGTTCTCTCTTAGAAGTTCATAGAAAAATAACCAGAATTATGGGGTGTGAACCTTCCCAGTTAATGTGATTTTGCTCGTATTCAGGCTCAGAAGATTTTTGGCAACAGATGGACAGAAATTGCGAAGGTGGTTTCAGGCAGGTATACCATATGTTCTTCACTTCTTTGCACAAGAAGATGCATTCTCCCGCTCTGCGTCAATTTGATTGCTCCTAATTATGCAGGACTGACAATGCTGTAAAAAATCGTTTCACAACCTTGTGTAAGAAAAGAGCAAAGTATGAAGCCTTAGCGAAAGAGAATAACACTACATTTATCACCCCGAACAGCAAACGCATCATCTCACACAATCCATCAAGTGTAGATGGAACAGCAGAATCTGCAGCACCAGCTAAGAGGATGAGGTATCGCTAGATAGGATGCGTAAAGATCTATACTGGATTCATAAACTTTTATGTTTGTTCATTCTTTCTTTTTTTAATATGGAGAAACCTCTTCTATACCATGAATTGCTTCTGGGTTTATTTCAGGAGGGCTCATATTCAGAATATAGCGGAAGATTGCAACTTGAAAGACAGATTACATATACAATGTGGAATCAAATATGGTCAGCAACAGAGAGCTCCCTTGTCCATATTGGCGCAAAACTTACGTGCTAGCAGCTCACCCCTCAAGCAATATGAAAGCAACCAAAAAGAAGCCACCAATGATGGTAACCATCACCCAACAAATTTCTGACATTTTAAGTATGTTAGTTAAACGGACATGACGAGCTTTTGAGTACATGATCCTTTGAAAAGATCATCACCTTCAAAATTAGTCAAACAAGATAAAAAGACATGATATGTGAATTTAATGCATAATTCTTAGGAAAGACTTTCATCTTTAATTCAGTCAAACGAGACTGTTTTTACAAAAACTTTGGACATAAGCCGTGCCACTAGTTGAATTGTTTGGTAAACCCAGAAATGCTAAGGTTACATTACTCTCTGATCTTTAAGCAGCTCATGCTACCAAAGTCCAAGGAACATTTCTTAAAAAGGATGATCCAAAAGTTACTGCTCTGATTCAACAAGCTGAACTGCTCAGTTCCCTTGCGCTGAAAGTCAATGCAGATAACATGGAACAGAGTCTTGAAAATGCTTGGAAGGTGAGAAGATTTACATTTGTTTTGGCGTTTTTGGCAAGATCACCGATGGCATTTAGTTCAATGGCTAGAGTAAGCCTCATGGATGAAGTTCAGAGATTCTGTAGATTGATCTCTTCCCCAAAAGAACTTCTTTTTGATTAGAATGACCCACCTTCTGATCCTCTCAAGGTTACATAAGTTGCCAAAACAGAATGCCGGTAAATGCAGGAAGGCTACTCAATCATACTTGGTTACTGAAATTACCCCATGTAGTCAAGGAACATACTGTCCTTTTTCTGCATATTATCACTGATTTTCAGGAGTTGAACTCAGGTTCTCCAGGAATTTCTGAGCCACAGAAAGGATGCTGATATTCTCCAAGATTGCGTCTCTGATTCTGATCTCCAATTTGAAGATTTCAAAGTCATGGTGGAGGACATCAGAAGCAGCAATGACGGAAGCCAAACATCTTGGAGGTAATCAGTGTAGATATTAACCATCGAAACTTCAAGAACTCTGCCGCTCAACTTTTCTATCTCTCTGCTCCAAACACTGCCTATTATTACTTATATTGCAGGCAACCTGATCTGTGTGAGGAGTCTCCAGCCAGCTCAGAGTATAGCACAGCTTCTACTATTTCGTCTCATCGTGTTTACGATAAAGTGGAAGAACCTCAAGCCGAAGAAGTTGCACTGCATAAAGTTTTTGGAACTGAACTACAAAGTAACCATTCTAATGAACAAAGTGTAGTCGATAACTGCTGTAAAGGGATTCTTTCCAGCTCAGTCGCTCATGGAGGTTGTTTGCTTCGCAAGAACCTGGATCTTTTTAGGTGTACATTACTATTTCGTATTAGATTTAGCTGACAAGACCATTGATCTTTCTGCATCAGGTACTTTCCAATCTTGTGACGACCATGTAACCACCGCTGGTGTTGTTTCTGTCTCATCAAGTACAGAATGTAGCTCTCCTGTTCATGTAACTCCACTGTTCAGATCCTTAGCAGCAGGAATTCCCACACCAAAATTTTCAGAAAGTGTAAGTTCCCTTTCAACATAGTTTTGCTGATTTAGATCCACGATCAAATTTCAGCATCCTAGGAAGTTCACCATTTGCACTATAACTTTGATAACCATGAGAGGAGGTGGACTGATACTTTGACTGGCTGAAAAATCTTCTGTTCTGGAATAATTACATGAATTTCGATAGCTTTGAATTTGCAGGATCTCAGATCCATGCCTTCATTGAAGCCTACTGGCACAAACGTACTAAGAATATGTGCATAAAGAAAATTCTATTCATACTCTTCTTGGTGTTCTATGTTCCGACTGCATCAGGTGCCAAAAGAGTGTAAGGTAAAAAATGTGGAACTAAAGGCAAAGGGTTAGAACAGCCCTTCATGTCTTTATGCATTAGAGAATATAAGAAAAGAACAGAGTTCAGAGGAATTTGGTATTCCGTTATGAAAGGAGGTTTTCTGACCTTATCACTTTGAGTGAGTGAGAGAGAGAGAGAGAGAGAGAGAGAGAGAGAGAGAGAGAGAGAAGAGGGGGTCATCCATCCTGAGAATAGAACTCATGTCTGCTTAGAAACATTATAATCCACATGAATGCTAGCAGCACTGAGCTATCAAAGTTTCTACACAGGAGTCTTAAGATCACATTGTTGAAAATGCCTATTTGTTCCATGGGTGCCTTCGAATTTTCACCAATAGAATACCTACATGGTATGCATTAAGGGACCAAATTTTCTTAAATATTTCATAAGTGAATGTGATATGCAGAAATATGCACTGTTCTATACGTAATGAGCTGGACTAGATCCCCATCAGGAAAAAACTGCTTTCTCATTTTCACAGAACTTTAGATAGGTATTGAATAGTTGATGCCTCATAATTTTTACGAAAAAGCAGGAGCACTAGTTTTATCTCGTGCCTGGAGAAGAATATTCTCCACCAATTGGGACAACCCTTGGTCTTAGTTGATGCCTGCTGTCTAAATGTCAATGAGCATTCATCAGGAGCTCAGTAAGGTCGAATGGATCCCCAATTATTCCTAGACCAGCTTATAAGTGCGAATTCACAATTATGTAAATCAGAATAGAAACATATAGGAAATTTTCCCTATATCCCAAAAGAAGTAGATTCTTTTAAACAGCTCCATTCCCATGCTGTCTGCAAGAGATAGTGGGCATAAGTTTTGGCATGTGGGCAGACTCACTCTCTCCCTCCCTTCCCCATACAAAAAGTAAATGACAGAAAAGATCAAATGAGGAAGAAGAAAATATGAAAAGTTGTTTATTGCTTGGGCTTTGGAGTTGATATGGTCCAGTTAAATTTGAACTTTAGATTTCCATAATGAACTCATTTGCAAAGCCTATTAGCTAAGATCTCTAATATGGTGGGAAACTAAATGCTTATTTGGGTTTCCTTTTTCAGGAGAGACACTTCCTTCTGAAAACGTTCGGCATGGATACGCTTCCTACATCTCCTCCAAATAATTCGGCTTATCAGCCGCCCTGCAAAAGAGCTCTCCTTCAGAGTCTGTGACCAACCATGTTAATCCAACTTCAGTAATCAGAGTTCCAAACGAACCCCAGACACCTTATTTTTTTCACTTGGCTATCCCGCCAATAGTAAGTTTTCTAGTCCTGTTCACGATCCAATTTTTTTTCCGAATGCAGCCATTCATGCCTTAAGTTTTACAAAAAAAGGCATATTGAGTCTGCATTTGAAGACCCCCCTAATTGGGATCCAGAATGTTATGGCACATTCTGCGATCCTGACAGATTGAGAGCTTGTCAGAAGTCACTACCAGTGACCAAGTGTGCTTTTAGAAGTGTGTCATTCCCTTTGTCATTTCTCGTTTCCCTCTGCCAAATGTTGTTTCAAGGTGAAACAACTCCTATTCAGTTTCTTCTATTGATTTTCAGTTTGTACAGAACCTTCCTTATAGCCAGAGTGTAATTACGCATCGGCAAATCGCCCCCAGCCTACCTACAATAGATGATCATAATCCGAAAAATAGAGAACCGAGAAAAGGAAAAAAAGAAAGAAAGGAGGACCAACCAGTTCACAGGCACTCCTGTTTGACTTATTTTTTTGTCCCAACATTTATGGTGTGCATATCATATACGACAATCTTTTTGGCCTTTGTATTTCGTTTCTGATGTAATGATACTTACTGAGATTGGAGTGGAAATATAATACGGTTCTTGGTGTGCTAATCTTCTTTCTTTACGCATTCAACACATGGAAATGCTATGCATGATCAAGATTAGGCCAATGTCATCATACAGAAGAATGTAAGGATCAGCTAAATGAAGAAACTTGAGAAATGATCTAGTCAGCTTCTTTGGCGAAGGTCGATAGGGAAGGATAGAAGGAAATCAACAACTGCAACAAACCACAAATATATTCATCTGAGTCACATGAACAAGTCAGACAATTGATCAACTAAGAATAAGCATACCCGAGAAGAGAGGAGCTCTTAACTGCTTTGCCTTTGGCATTTCCTGTATCTGGTTTCACCTCAAAGGAGACAGAACTCTGGGGAAGAAGGGCTTTTAAGGATTTGTTTGCGGTGAATCTGGCTTGAACTTTGAATTGTGATGGAGGGATCGGCATGTTGGTGTTCCGGCATATTTAACTCAAAAAGATCGGTATAAAGGTTTAAAAAGGGAGAGGCGGGGACCTCAACACAAAATGATAACGCGCATTCATTGGTCATAGTGAGCTATAAAAAGAAAAGGCATGATGTCGTTTGACCGTCTCCATCAATCATGTGCCGCATTCCTGATTTGTTTTTCTGGAAACAAAAAGGTTTAGTCCTTTGCCCAAGCTCGATCTGAGTTCGTCTGTTGGACAAAAATGCCACGCAAAACGATTTGGGTTCGCTCGTCATACTCAACTTGGTTCTATGGAGATAAATGATTCATTCGGCGTCATAGATAAATCTCTTCTTCACAATGAAGATTTTTAAGTTTTTTTCTTTCCTTTTTTTTATCTTCCTTCATATAAATCTTACCTTTTCTTTATATGATGGAGATGTTGCATCAGTCTATTCGAAGTGAGGAGAACGCGCAAATTCTACACTCCCCTAGGGTCAGATTGAATCGGGTCACGTGAATCACCAGTGATGTCACTAGTTAAACAAGGCATATTCACAAAATTACAATTGCAAATACACAGATTGACCCCACAATGTAATCTTTTGGTGATCGGCAATGGCAATGTGAGTTAAGAAATCTTCAATGCGCATAGAGAAAAGCTCT
The DNA here is from genome assembly GCA_019926035.1 of Melaleuca alternifolia. Lineage (NCBI taxonomy): Eukaryota > Viridiplantae > Streptophyta > Magnoliopsida > Myrtales > Myrtaceae > Melaleuca > Melaleuca alternifolia. The sequence goes on along the minus strand of JAGKPW010002266.1, from coordinate 3,761,556 downwards.
CAAATTATCCCATGATTTCGAACACAGCCTACTTATCAAAGTACTACTTTATCACGCAACCCAGCAACAGACGAAGTTTATACCTATCGCAATAGGGTAGCGGCCAGAGAATGTTCCAAAAAGTGAATCGAGTATTAAAGAGCGCCGAGCAAAAGGAAAGCCGATTCTGAAGACAAAACTCTCTCCTCCTTGTAAAAGTATCTACTGAATTACATTGATCAATATGCTACCTGTTGCCTAAATTTGAACTACCGGACCTTCGGGTCACAATTGTACAAGCGAAAAGTTGTAAATAGGAAGGCGCAGGAAGAGCTAATTATGAAGACCAGGAGTTGTCACATAATCTTATTCAGGTGGCCTTCCTCTTCTTCTGCATCCTCTGCAATTTCCTCCATTTGAGGAAGATCTGGTATGACAATCCAGAGAAGACCATGACAACACAACCCCATTGTTTGGTTGACAAAGGATTGCCACTTAATACCGAGGACACAACTATGCTCACGAACTTGCGTGTAGTGGTGATGGTGGTGTTAGCAAGGGAGCCAAATCGGCTAATAGTCAGGAAAATGAAATTCTGACCCACTGCACCACAGAGGCAATAGAGGAAAATGTCCCACGCTGCCTCAGGGTGCTGCTTGCAGAACTGGACGGCCTCATATCCAATACCTTGTGGCCAGCCAAACATGTAGATTAGGTTGTATATAGTGCCCCAAAGGTTCATTCCTAACATTATGTCCCAAGCAGTAGTCTTCGGATACCTGTTGGACAAATTTCAGGCATGTAAATGAGAGATGGGGAACAACTATTACCAACTGACAAAGAATTTGCAGGGAGCCTCTAAAATCATACACGAGGAAGAAATTGAAGTCCAGAATGAAAAGCAAAATACCTTGCCGTGATGGAATCCTGAGTTGCATTTGTGAATCCATCAAACATAAGATTGAGGAAACACAAAAGATATCCTAAAGGGGCATTGGGATGTGCCAACTTGCTGATAGTTTTCGAGCTGGTCTGTACAAATCAAAATAAGAGTTAGTGCAACATAAAAGAAACAGAATTCTCATATTCAATCTCTGACTTCCATATGATAATAACTTGACAATTTATAATCTACAGAAAAGGGTGGTCTCATATGTGTACCTTTAATAATGCAAAGGTAGAAACTCCACCAGCCACAAGTAAAGAGCATATGTACTCAGGTAGAGTATATTTTATTCCATAAACTAGAGTACCCATCAGCATCACTGGATAGATAAAAAGTACAACAATCGGTCATAAAACAAAGATTGATGCACAAAAAATACAACATAAAGAGCAGCCATGGTACTGAATCAAAATGAAAAAACCTTCTATAGTAAAAAACTTGAGCTTTTTTCCCCACTAAGAAATAGACAGAAAGCAAAGACTTCAGGTTAGCTATCTTACGTGAACTACTCATGGCAGGTCTATTCTGAGGGTCACCATCAAAATAGATCTATCCAAATTCTCATTAGATAATTTACTGCAATCTTAAACAACTTCATCACTTTCAAACATGTTTGATTCTTCATAGAACCCAAACCCTTTCCGGCAAAATTCGTTACCATTACACTCTTAAATTTTTCTTGTAAAATGTTTGTTTTAAGTTTATTCATTTGTATCCCACAAGAATCAATTATAAAGAAAGCTGAGTCCATCTAAAACTTAGTGTTGTATCAAGATGGCAAAAGTTGATCCTACCTGGAATCATCTTTGACGATTTTGCCAGGACCTGCAAACAAGAAACAAAGAAGAACAAAAACAGCATGATCAGGTCCTATGAGTAATTCAAACTATATGTGAAAACACTAGCTGTAACTAGAACAAAATTACTAAGAAGATGAACCGTCATTTTGCTTGATGACAAATAAACAGGGAACTTAAGGGAATGTAGGCCATGCCTGGGCAGGGTAACTGATGTATTTCAATGCTTCAATTCCCATAGCAGGACCAATAGTGTTTGTAATTCCAGGGCTCCAAAAAGTCCACAATGGAGCCCCTCCAGAACCACTTCTGGACCAAATTTTTATCACTGCAAAAGAGCACAGAACAATTGAAACCTTAAATCTCCACCTAGTCCTACTATATGTAAAACCCAGGCACATATAGTAAGGATTTGGCATGGAGAAGGGAACAGGGGAACTCACTTATATATGACCAGATTAAACAGACCACATTTTGAGCCAAGTTCAGAAAGGAAAGGTGCTCAAATCTCTTCCCATCTGCACCGAAACGTTTGGTGGACCTAAACCACCCGAAGGAAACAGAAAGACAATCAGCAACGAAATTGCTTAATCAATCAACGCTTCCCTAACTAAATGAAATTCCAATTTATTCAGCAATGCAGGTATCAGAAGCTGCAATAGAATGTAGATATTACAAAGAGCTTCTGTCAGTCAACCCTAACAATACAACAACAGAAGCTCCCATCGGCAACGGGAAACATCGATCAACCGGAAAACCGCACCATATCGCGCTCAATAAAGCATGCATTTTCATCAATCAGAGATCGTAAATCCTGCAAGAGATCCCATCGGCGAATTGAAGTGAAAATTGCTGCGGCAAAAAGAAAGGAAAGAGCACTCACAAAGTCTCCTGTAGAAATCCTTGATAAATATAGGCGGACCAGATTCCGGCGATACATAATGCCAGGACCAACACACGGCGGAGACCGGCGCCGTGAGCTTCCATGAAGTGGCCCAAAAATGTCGCCGGAAAGCACCAGATCCGGCGAGGCGCTCGGTCTTCTCCGCCGTATGCCTGAAGAATAGGTAGAGACAGAGAGAGGGGGCGTGTGGGAGACTTACACCTGCAAATTCGAAGGTGACTTCGAGGAGGAGACGGTTTGGGCAGGGCGTGAGGGGGAAGGCTATAAGAGGAGGGGCGCGAAGTGACGCGGGCTCTCCACGTGGACGATTCTGATTGGAAGTGATGACTTGACGTAGAGTTTCTATTGGTCGAAAGGACGCGGAGGGAACCGTGACGTTCACTGCGGGAGCGAATGACGCAGCAGCAAAAAGCCCAACGAAAAAAGAAGTATTCGGGCCAATTTTGCTGGAAGCGGAGCCACGATTGGCCCAATTCATAATAAACTCGGACGGTCCAATTTGTCGCAAGAACATTGGCAAATGAGAGCCCATTACGCCATTTGTCCAAGGAGATGTGTTTTCGCATGTGTTTCAATGCCACGCGAGTCGTTATCTTACAGCGTCTTGTTGATGTCGGGCGTCTCGAGAAATGACGAGAGGTCCGTATGATCCAGAACCGCCGGTCCCTTTTGTGATCTATGTCGTACCTCACTGGAGTTTCGCACTTACCTCCCATGTCGGCGGTGGCGGCTTTAGAAAGACTACAAATGAGCGACTGAGCAGTATTATGTACAGAAATAACTTTGCTAGATCGAGTTGGCAAGAAGATTGATGGATATCTAAAACCCCAAAAAGAGATTAGCTATAGGGTTGCATGAATTTCCCGTGGGATATAAGTTTTGACCTGAATTGAGTTACAATATCCTTTTACCATTCAGTAGTTCGTTGGAATTTATCTTTTGAATGGAAAGATGGAAAAGCGAAACTCCTATGAAGTCGTTTACGAGTACGACCTTGAACGAGTCATTATTTGTCTCTATTTGACAGCTTCTTTCAATTTTGGACGTATTTTCTACCCGTTACTATCAATTGTCGATTCCCACCTACCTATTTTGTTTGAGGGTTATATCTACCAAAGTCAGTACATTTTGACTATCTATCATTAAATTTAACAATGCCAGGCAGCTCTTTGCGTGTCTTGCAAAAATTAAATTGAGAAGAATTCCTTTGCATTTCATGAGAATTTTGATTTCCGTGTCCATAGTGGCTAGACATTCTAAAAGTACGAAATTACAAAGCACCTTTTAACTCCATTCGGTCTACAACTCGTTAAGTCTCATTCTTCATCATAATTGTTTGAAAAGCCCTAAAAATAGTCTAGGAAAATAATTTATTTTTTAATTTTAATACTAAATCTTTTCACTATGCCAACTTTGTCCTAAATTTTTTGAAATTTTTTTGATTTAGTTCTAAATAGTTTAATTGTCTGCATTAACGTAGACAATTTTTGCTTTAATATTTTTCTGAAATTTCTCTTTCTTTTCTCATTTTTTTCCCTTTTAAAGGAAAAGGATGAAAAATTCAGAATTTTTTATTGTAAAAATTATTCACGTTAGCGTTGGCCACAATCGAAAATTCTAGAAATCAATTGATAAATTTTTAAAGATTTAAAAACAAATTAACACAATTGAGAGATTATAACGGATAAAGTTAACATGTTTAGGACGAAATTGGCACAATTAAAAAGATAATAAATTTAAAATTTTTTTAGACAATTCCCCTCTCTTTCTTCTAATAAATTCCCACCAAATTTTCCAACCGAGAAGCTCCATAATAATTGAAGGCGCACGCGCTATTTGGGCGACCTTTAGTTTCTACACGTCTCTCTTCGTCGGAGATAACGGAGAGGACAGGAAACCAAAAAGAAGGCTTCAAGGCATGGAGTCACCCTGGAACCACCGCGGAAACATCCTCGTACGCAGACCAGCCTCGCCAATTTTCTCCGCGGTCGGTTTCTCTCTCTCTCTCTCTCGCTCCACACACGTCCATTCCATGTCTCCCGTTAGGGGAGGAAGGAAAACGAAATGGTAAGGGAAAAAAGCGTGGACCCAGAAAGCAAAATGTGCAAGATAGGCCCGAATCAGCGGTTAAATGTCGGACGAATTCGGGGAAACATCGCAATGCAATGCAATCCAGCTCAAGCACAGGCGCAATACGTCACGACATCACGGAGGGATCAGACACGAGCAGAACAGGTTTCGAGTTCGGTTTTTTCCATCAATGTGGTGAATTCTAGGCCACTTATGACTCGAGAGTGGAGTATACGGAGAGATATCGCCATCCCCCACCCAATGGACCACGTTCAGAAGTCCAGATCCACTCGATTTTTTTTTTTTGTCTTTTCTTAATCCCTGTCTCGTCATTAATCGTTCAAAAAGTCAATTATCGACAAATCTTCGATCCAATACCTCGAGATACCATACACCCAGTCTTAATTGATGCAAAGTCCGCAACATCACTGATTCATACATCCCAATAATAGATATTATTTATCGTTAAAAAAGAAAAGAAAAAGAAATGCAATGTCATCAGGTAAAATCTTTTAACTCTTTTGGAGACCCACTAGTCAAAATCTAAGTCAACCACTAACCATTGCTTACTTTATCGATTTGATCACCATCGATTGTAAGATAACTACGCATTGCCGCCTGACAAGGGTATTAGATAAAGAGCGTTTGCATAATGCCCAAATTGCAACGATGTTGTGGTGGAAGGTTTCAAGTAACGGTACTTATCCCCAGGTATCAAATCCGGTCGACTTAACCAGTATTCTGGGCTGCTTATTGATTCTTGGAGGGGAACTTCAGCCGATTTGGTGAGTTCTAGATTATACATCGACACCTTGATCTAGTTCGTAGACTTTCGACTCAATTTCTCCTCTCCCTCTTTCTCCATTGCATGATTGAACCTCAAAGGAGTTGCGTAATAGATCATGCTGTAGAATTAATACTTGATGAGCCCTTAATCGGAGGACGCAGATGATTGATCATTAAAGAGGAAGGAGGGAAGGAGACGCAATGGCTGGCAATTATGGTTGAGCATGGGTTGGGTTGGTCCAGTCGAGCACCTAACTTAAGGACCAACTCATACAATGTCGGTCCTCGATTTTTAGGACCGAAGACTGACCATGTTGAGCATGGATCTAGGACCAAACCGACCCTATGGGTTCGGTCCGGTTCCAAGATCAACCTAAAACCGCTAAATTGTTTTCTTGTGATCATTTATTGCATTATTCGAAAGGACAAATATATTATTTTAAATTTTACATCCATCCATAATGTAATATTGAGTAACCAAACTATGAATATCAGTGAATGTCAAACATAAATATAAGATAATAATATAAATCGCCATTTTCTAAAAGCTACAAACCACATAAATGAACATATGAAATACAATGAAAGTATTAAAAAAAAGTTCAAAATATATGATATAGACCATGAAATAGTCATAAAGCGATTGAGCGAGGCCGACGGCAAGAAAAAGAAAGAAGAGAAAAGCTTTTCAGTAATCTGCTCCTAGGGTCGGCGAGAAAAAGAAGTTGCTCTTGGGCTTATCAGTTTTCTGCTCTTGGCCTTGGCGAGAAAAAAGGCTCATCTGCTTCTCACTTCATAGTATTACCATCTTATTTTTAATATTTTATATATACATAATATGTTGGGTTGGTCCAAATTGGACCAATCCAAAATCTCATGACCAAGTACCAATCCACATGGTACCGGGTTAGAGATTTCAAGACTAAGAATCGCCTCGGTTGTCTTAAAAACCCGACCAGAATTGCCTCGGTTGGGCCGACCCAGGGTCAACTATAGACCATTGCTCAACCCTAGGTGATGCCAATGTGAACAAAAAGATAATTACGGGCGTTTTCTTGGCAACAACAGTGGTGGACAATGGCTGCAAGGGACTAAAATTTCAGTGGTTAGATCAGGAAGAGGAAAGGGTACAAAAGCTGCAAGTAATTCCACGACAGTTCATCTTTAACACATGAGATAATGATGCAAATGATCTATAAACATTAATTTAATATGCAATGATATCCTTAAACGTTTAATTTGTTCAACACAATCTATGAATATTAGGCCCGTTTGGTTTGGCTTTCGGAATGGGCATTTGGCCCCGAAAGCCCATTTGGCCAAAATAATGCTGTTTGGTTCAGCATTTGAGTTACATTTTGGAGATGCAATGCAGGCCGAAGGCCTTTGGGCCAAAGCAGCTCCCAAGGTGCATTTGCAATTAGCATTCTCGGGATACAACTTGCCCATTTAATGAAAATTACCACGGAGTTCCCATTTTACCCTCATACATTTTCAATATTCCTCTTTTGCCCTTAAGAAACCCTAAACCTGCAATTCTCTATTCCTCTATTCTCTTCTGCACTTCTGTCCGCCTTCTCCTCCTCTACACTCCTGCTCCGGCTCCCTCTCCCAGCTCGGCTGCTCCGCCTCCCTCTCCCTCTCTCTCGGCTGCTCGGCCTCTTGCTTCGCCTCCCCTCGGTCGTCTGTTCCTCTTCCTCTCGGCTACTCCGCCTCCCTCTCCCTCTCTCTCGGCTTCTCTGCCTCCTGCTCTGGCTCTCTCGGTCATCCCTCCCCTCGGTCGTCCCAGCTCTTCCTCTCAACTGCTCCGCCTCCCTCTCCCTCTCGGCTGCTCCGCCTCCCTCGGTCGTCCCTCCCTCTCGGCTGCTCCGCCTCTTCTCGGTCATCCCTCCCTCTCCCTCTCGCCTCCATCTCCCTCTCGGTCGTCCCCTGCATCGCCGAGTTTCGGTCGTCCGTCCCTCTCCCTCTCGCCCGTCCTTTGCTCCGCCGAGTCTCGGTCGTCCCTGCTCCGCCTCCCTCTCGCCTCCATCTCGCGTTAACTGGTGGGCGGCTAGTGTTTCTCGCACATACAGGAGGAAGGAGGAAGAAGATGATGGAGGCGGGCTGGGCTGCTCGCATGGCTGGAGGGAGATGGGCCGAGCCAAGCCCACACACAAAGAAGAGGGAAAATGGAAAAAAAATGAAGGAAATTTTTAATACTTTCCTTTAATAAAAATTTTCCAAAAATATTAAAAAATAATCATATATAGAAGGTGAATGCATGGAAATAAAATTGAAGGACTCGTGTTTATTATAATGAAATGACTTTTTTCTTTAATTAAAAAGATATCAATTAATGTGAATTTTTTATTTATAAAATTATTAGTATGCCTCTTTTACATTATTTAAAATGTGAAAATAATATTTTCTCTTCAATTCCAAACAAATTAAAATTAAAAAAAATTAAAATTAATTACAACAAAGCACTTTCTAAATATATGTTTACCAAACAGCATTTCCTCAAAGTTGCATCTCAAGACAGTTTTCAGTTATAATTTACCAAACAGTATTGCATTTCATCAAACCCCTTTAGGCTAAAGGCGTTTGCATTTCTCCAAAAGCCGAACCAAACTCACCCATTATCCTAATATGTAATGTGGTTCTCGAACTTTCATTTCATTCAATGTAATTCCCAAATTTCGCATGCATTAGGTTGATACTAGATGGTATCCTTTCATTAATTTAAGTTTAAATATCATATTAAATATTTTTCATATAATTCATAAATTAGTTTGAATAAATTTATGATTCACATCTAATAAATTGAAAATTTATGGATCATATTACATATCAAATAAAAGTATCGATAATTATATTGAATAAATTAAATATTTAAGAGTCACATTATAGAAATCATTTATATCATCTTTTTTTTTCTTGATACATTAAAAATACAGCCCGAAAAACGGAGAAATAAATAGAGTCCCAAGAGGAGCACACGGCTGCAATGTCTAGAACCCCGTGGGGGCAGCGGTGGTTGCGGGGCCCACAGACTAAGACCGGGTCACTCTGATGGGACCAAGTCAACGATAATGGCGAATTCTCTCTTTAACTTTTTGGCCACGATTCCGAGTCTTAGGAAGAAGCTTTGGCGTGGGGTGTATTAGATCAAATGGTAAAATTACATTTGACAATTGAAGTCCTCCGAGTCTCCCTGGACTTTTCGTGCGTTTCGGGGTCCTCACTCCTCTCGTACTCCGCATGATGTCCCCCGTCTTCGACCGAACTCGTCACCCTCCCCTGTCCACAAACCTTCGACAGCTGCACCTCTTGTTGTTATCGCGTGATCCATTGCTGCGTTCCCTTGATGCGCCGCTACCTCGACAGCACGCGTCGACACGAGGCAGTCTCTCCCACGCCCGGAGCTGTCGTTGTCTGGACAGGAGGGAACGCGTGAGGATGGATTTGAAGAATTCGAGTCGTCGTAGAAAGTCCGAGGGGAGAAAGTACTTAAAAAAAAAGTCCTACACATTATTACATTAATTCAATCATTAACTTTTTAATTAGAACAATTTAGTCCTGAGAATTTTCGTGTTGATATTAATCGAGTCGATTCTATTAATTTAGGCGAAAAAGTTGCCGATGTAAATACCGATTATCTCATATAACATGGTTGGCACTGACATTAATATTTTTTTAATTTTTTTAATTTTTGCGATATTTCTAATCTTCTTCTTTTATTTTTTTCATTGTGATCGAGGAGGGTCATCAAAGCTCGCCAGCCATTGGGTGAGGGTCAGGAAGCCCTTGTTGGCCATCAGTGAGTGTCGCAGCGCTCAGCCCCATATGAGCAACCCGCAAGCAATAGGGGGTGAGCATGCTCGGGACCCTCGCTAGTGCCGACAAGGGCAATGCGAGCTCTAGTGACCCTCCCCGGTCACAAAAGGGGGAAAATGATTATAATGAAAGTAGAAGAAATAAAAAGAAAATAAAACATTAAAATTTCATGTTATATTATTGACGTCTATGTTAGTATTTTTCGATCTAAATTGATCGGATTGATTCAATTGATGTGAATGAACTAAATTAGTCTAGTTAAAAGGTGTAGGAGTAAATTAGTATGAATGCAATAAGTTGAATTATTTTTTGGTACTTTTCCCCAAATTGGACGTGGAGATGATTGCGGAAGATGTTTGAAAAAGAAAGATTTGGCTCATCGGGGGTTCGCTCGTTCTACAGCTCTAAGTTTCTGCTTTTACCCAAAAGAGATTTTTCATAAGGAACCAAAAAACGTAGAAGCATTCTATCCGTGTCTTAGCCAACATGGACGAATCTGAAAAAGCATACTATTCTGGAAAAGTTCCACGGTAAAGACGGACCAACGATTCGTTATCGTTCATCTGTTTAGGCAAAAGAATTGGGTTCTCCAAATGCAGCCCACTTACTTTTTCTCTGGTCAAAAAGGGACAGTACATCCCATTAAGCTAATTAAACAAATCGGTCTAATAAGAACCGCTCCTTTGATACCGAAATCGAAGACGGAAGTTCAGGTGGTCTACCCAGTGGTAAAAAGAGTCTTCTTTCTTCTTCTTTTTTGGGGCCATTAGCCATTTTCGATCGTGCTGCGATAACGGGCTCCCTAACCTCGGATTTCGGAGTTGCGATTGGTGCACGGCAGATCACGGCGCGATTGGAACGTTACGCAGTCGGGCGCAGTGTTTTCTTGATGACATCCGACGCGGATCGCTCGTATCGATCGCCCCGTCTTTGCATCTTATGCCGTTTAGTGGGTTTGGTTGGGGGAGGGGGGGGGGTTTAATCAAACGATTCAGTTATATATACCAAAAGGAAAGCGAATCTCTCTCGGTTCTTGCTAGACAGTGACAAAGAACAATAAAAATACGTTGGTCCGGGACCAGGGAATGATGGGGGCAATTGACTTATTCATATGGCGTCGCATGTGGGTACGAGGGCCCCACGCTCGTGTGGAAAATCGCCCACCGTCTTTTTCGGTCAAAATAAGGAGAGGAATAAATAAATAAAAAAAGGCATAAATGAAAAGGGAAGAGAAAAGAAATGAAAAAGAAAACATTCAGGGGGACGCGGGTCGGTCTCCCGGTTCCATCACGTTGATGGTGGGATGACACGATGCGGCGGGTCCCCGGATTCATATCCGAATCCGGATCCTGATCCGGGTGTTTTTTCCGGTTGAGGGCCTGAGCGTTGCTTCCCCGAGCATGACGTCGCCCTTCCTTGCCCGAATTCACCGGACTTCCCGGCATCTCAACCGGACAGAAATTTTTCGAGGAGCGGAATTGGCTCGCTAGATCAGATCGGACATCAAGAGTATGTCATAGATAATCAATCGGGAAACATGCTTTTCGACATGCCAAGGGGAGAATCGAGTGAGATCTAGCAAATTCGTAATTTCCAATGTGACTACAGCTGAAGTATAGAGAGATATTGCTTGGATATTTTTGACAGATTATTGAAGGAATTTCCTTTAGACTAAATGCTCAATTGGTAATGCAGTACATTATTTATAATGCATCAAACACGACGATCTGTTAATTTGAAATATTTATCACGTTATATAACAAATCATAAGTTGAAATAAGTGCTCAATGTTGAAAATTAAAAATAAAAGAAAATAAAGTCTCGGGACATGCTTAGCTTTTATGTTTTGGCGTGAATGGTATGACATTAAGGGAGGAGCAAATACCAAAAAAAATCTCAAAATAAGGTATATTTATAACAATAGCATAAATTCAAGGTTTTTATGACATAAAATAAAACTTAGGGTATTTTATTATAATGGGCAAGTTTAGAGTTTTTATTAAAATTAAATTAAATTTAGAAATAGTTATGTTTCAATTAGTATAATTTGAGATATTTTATAGGATTATCCTCGACATGGATGTATCCATCTCTCTCTCTCTTGCGAAATGCGTAATCAGTGAGCAAATTGGGTCAGGGACATTCTGGTCAATCTACATCCCCTTCAGTGCCTCCACGGCTAGAGCCAAGCGAGGGCATTTTCGTAACTCGGGACACCGCCGTCGGCCGTCGTGGCGGACACGTCATCGGAGGCGACCAAAGTCCTCCCCATGCGCTTCGCTTGCGCTTGTAGCTGTCTGACGCGCCCTCTCTCTCTCTCTCTCTATCTCTACACCCTCTTTCTACTTAGCTTCTCATCTCCTCCTCCTCCTTCACATCATCACATGTTCACATTCCCATTCCTTGGTTCCCTCATTTCCTTCGACTTTCCTTTGGTTCTGTTGCTTTCTGGCCTTTTCCCCCTCGAGCTGAAAATCGCTGCTTTACACGGAAAGTCTTCTTCTATTCGTCCAACCTTCCCCCTCCCGCTCATCATTAGCATCCTCACCCGTTGAATTGTTTCCCTCAAAATTTTCCCTTTGTTGAATAAGATAAAGGAGCAGGGCAACGGGTTCTGCTGAATTCTTGAAGGGGTCTCTCTCTCTGAGAAGCCGTTGATATGGGCAATTGCTTGCGTTCTTCTGCTAAAGTAGAAGCTACCCAGAGCTCTCGTTCCACTTTTGGTAAAGGAGACAATATCATAGATGATACGTACCTCCTACTAGCGTTGCTGCTGCGGCTCTTCTTATAGAATTCCCTTTCTGTTTCTTATTAGACAGGATATCGATAAATTCCTTCTTTGAAAATTTTTCATGAGCTAAGGCTTTGCGCTTCTCGTTCCTTTGAATTTTGATGCGACGGCTTTGGTGTGATCACCGTGTTGGGGTAGAGCAGGTGAGAGTAGTCGCTCTTTCGTTCTTGAGCTAGTTTTGGGTCAGCTTGTTAATCTTGATTGGTCTTGAAGTAGGTTTGTATGGGGTCCTGTGATGTATTTGTTTTGTACTTCGATGGCGATCATGGAGTTGAACAGAGGGTATCTCGCACGCAAGGATTGCTGAGGGTTAGCATCTATGACTGCGATTTTTTTTTTTTTTTAAGAGTTCAAACGTTTGAGATGAGAGCTTAGGATCCAATGTGGTGGCTACTCCCCACATTGAACCAGTAAATATGATTGTGAGACTGGGACTGCTAGTAGAGACTATCTTTTTTGGTTGTTGGTCTCTGTAAGTGGGCTTCTCTTTCTTCTCTGATGTCATGTGTGTTAACGAAAACGTGAAGATCATCAGTTTTGTTAGAATCTTGTGTTTTGGTGGTCAACTAGACATTCTTGCTGTCCTGCTGAAATTTTGGCAGAAAATAAATGAGTTCTTCGAGATTGAATTTGAGCAATAATTAGGGTTTTTTTTCCTGAATCAGGAGTCTCGAAAAACTCCAGCAAAACCAGCCGTTATTCGCCTCGGTCGAGCCTGACTACGCTATCCTGCGGTGACAGGAGCAATGCGTCCACTTCAAATCTTCCGACACCAAGGTCGGAAGGAGAGATTTTGTCCTCTCCAAATCTAAAAGCATTCTCATTCAATGAGCTGCGAAATGCCACTAGGAACTTCCGTCCGGATAGCCTTCTTGGCGAAGGGGGATTTGGGTATGTTTTCAAAGGTTGGATTGATGAACTCACTTATGGCGCTGCAAAACCTGGATCAGGAATGGTTGTGGCGGTCAAGAAACTTAAGCCCGAGGGTTTTCAAGGCCACAAGGAGTGGTTGGTATGTTTTGTCTGCTATTATCTGCTTCTTTTTCCTCTTATACAGTTGGTATTGTTGATCTATCTCCTGGCCTGTCTAGTAATAGCAATCACTTTCAGACAGAAGTTGATTACCTTGGCCAACTCCATCATCCAAATCTAGTCAAATTAATTGGATACTGTGTGGAAGGTGAATATCGACTGTTGGTCTATGAATTTATGCCCAAGGGGAGCTTGGAGAACCATCTTTTCAGGAGTAAGTTGACAATGTGCCATTAACATTATTGAATTTGGCATGTCTGAGTGCTATATAAGCATCTTTGGAAGTTGAATTTCAAATATAGGAAATGGTCTTTGACGTTTGGACTGCTCCATTGCAGTTTATCTGGAAAATGCCAGATTCTTTGTGAACTAAAACACAATATCCGGGAAATTTTTGTAGATAAAGTGCATGTCTTCTATCTAATTTTCTTTTATGGGTGCACGACTTCTTTCCCTGGCAGCCCAATTTTTTTCCTTTGTCCAATCAAACATATGCAGAACTCATGGGGGGCAAACTCCATCTGTTTTCAAGTCATTCTTCCTTTCCCATAACCTAACTCTTCTCCTCCTGTATATGCACACTACAATAATGTCTGGACATATCAATCTCTTTGATGTCGTCTTTAAAAAGGTGGTTAACATTTATCTGTCGTATGTTTTGCAGGAGGGCCACAGCCACTTTCTTGGGCAATAAGAATCAAAGTTGCTGTAGGTGCTGCCCGTGGGCTCTCTTTTCTACATGATGCCAAATCGCCCGTAATATACCGTGATTTCAAGGCCTCAAATATCCTTCTTGATGCGGTACACTGGGACAAAGAGCTGCAGATTTAGGATTCCTTACTAACCCACTCGAGCTACTGACGTTTTCCAGTGCAATTGTGATGCAGGAATACAATGCAAAACTGTCTGATTTTGGATTGGCCAAGGCAGGGCCAACTGGTGACAGGACGCATGTGTCTACCCAAGTCATGGGTACCCATGGGTATGCAGCACCTGAATATGTTGCTACTGGTATGTAATTGCTAGTGCTTGACTTGCAGTTTACATATCTATGAAAGCTCAGTAGCTCAACACAGTTTTTCTAGCGATGTGGAACCATTTCTACCATACTTTTGTCTGTAGTGGTTACAAGTATTGTCTTAAGCCTTGCGTATTTTTGGAACCTGGCATCCAGTATTGATCACCATCAATCATATGGAATCTTTTTTAATGCAGCCTGGCCCTTTAATTGAGCTTATTTTGAAATTCAAAATCTTTTCCATACTAAAAGTTCTAATGCTGCACAGGACGGTTAACTGCTAAGAGTGATGTCTACAGCTTCGGGGTCGTGTTGCTAGAACTGTTGTCTGGCAGGCGTGCAGTTGACAAATCGAAAGTTGGGGTGGAGCAAAATCTGGTGGATTGGGCAAGACCCTATTTGGGCGACAAAAGGAAACTGTTTCGGATAATGGACACCAAATTGGAGGGCCAATATCCCCAGAAAGGAGCATATACAGCTGCATCACTGGCTTTACAATGCCTGAACCGTGATGCCAAAGCTAGGCCTAAGATGTCTGAGGTTTTGGCGAGCCTTGAACAGCTGGAGGCTCCCAGAAGCGGAGCCAAGCACTCCCTGTCCGACCATCACACTGCTCCAGCCACTCTGCCGAGGTCCCCTCTGAATCAGCAGCGGTCTCCACTTAATTTGACACCGAGAGCATCGCCGTTACGATCTTACAGGCATTCGCCACATGTTTGATGAGGAGGATGAAGGCCTTTTGTTTGTATAGTGGTTTCTTTCCCATGTGTAATGTGGTTTTGATAGTTGTGCTATATGAGCATAGAATGTTTGATGAAATTTTTGCAGCGTCAGTTAAAATGTGCTTATCAACGATGTATCTTCTGTCACTCCATGAGCTTCATTTCTCTTTCGCCAGGCTTGGTGGCTGGTTTCAGTAATTGATCCTTGTAATTCTCTCCCTTTCTGCGCATGCACGTACACGCACTTGCATAGGCAAACAACTGCACATTAAAACAGATAGAAGAGTGTAAAGCACATTTTGATGTGCTTCAGATCTGCATCCATGGATTTTTTGCCGTATCAGTTGGAGAGTTTCGCCCTATCAGTTGGAGAATCGCTCGGAAAGAGAGTGGTCGCTAAAGATTGAATCTTTTCCTTTAGGAAGGGCCATTTTCTCCTCTTTCTTGGCATATTCCGAGAAGTTTCGCCTGATTTCACCGGTCAATCTACATTCCAGAAAATATCAAACCATTATCCACGAACGGAAGTGCTAAAAAGAACGAGATGCGAATGAGAGAAGTCTGGGTCGCCTAGTGAGTCAGTTATTTCTAACCATTCTTTTGTTGCTCTTCTCCTGTCGCAAGCAGACTACGAAGACCTCCAGAGTAGCATTAGTAGGTCAGCGAACAATAGTCCATCAGCTTTCAATGTTCATAATTATCTTCATCAGCTTTCAGTGTTCACAACTTCAGACAAGATGATCCAGCTGCTGCTTTGCCACTTCCATCATTGGGGAGGCACAGGAGGCAAAAGAGGAATTAGCAAAGAAATGAAAATTGAACACTCTTTTGACTCTCCCAGTTCGTTGATGAATGAAGATACAATTGAGACGGTTCTGATTCCATTGAACACGTTCTCCATGTGAACCGTCCCTCCAGCAACTGGAGTCCCGAGGAATAAGGAACTTAAACACTGATTAAGAATGAGCAATAGAACCATACTGATTTCTTGTTGGATATTGTCGGGCTCCACGTTAATGTCGCCATTATAATATAATGGAAGATCCTGAAGTTTTTTCTTTGCAGAATCCCGTCAAAAAACTTATGAGAGCAGCCTGCATGACATAGCTCCCTAGCTACATGGCCAACAGAATGAGAGAAACTTGGAAAAGCATTAAGGGGAAAGCCGCCCAACATCGAAGGATGATAATGTCTGATGTAGCAGTGATATGAGTGTACAGTGTACGCATTCCCTCGAAAGAGTACTTTGTGTTGTCTTCAATTCCGTCCATGGCATCAAGCGACACCAGGAGTTCCCCCAAACACTTCATTGGGAACTGCTCTCAGAGATAGTCCCATTGAAGTGTTCAGGAGAACTCTAGGGGACACCCGATTCGTATTGTTCCTCTCCTTTTTAAGTGTTTCATCTTACTTGCCTTGAATTGATGAGTAAAAGAAACAATGCAGTGCTCTATATATATATGAACTGCTCCGCTTGAGGAGGGAACATCGCTTGTCAGGATAAGGCTCTTGCCATGTACCTAGACAGGCCTCTGCGCAACATGGAAGCCCTGGGAATGCTTTGACGAGAATTATTGTGGTATGTGATTCTTTTCCTTTTTCCTGCTTTATCAGTTTCAAATCGCTTTTTCCTCATTGTCTGAAATGTAGTGATTAATTTACGGTTCGGCAAGAATTTTGCCCATTGCTCGGCCTGCTTCATCTGCCACGAGCATGCACTTTATTGGCCCTCAGAGTCTAGTTTTCGTTAGATTATTAAAGAAGTGTTTGTGACTGAAGTCCCAATTCGCCTAGCACCAAATTCCTGAAGGCAGAGGATGCTGTGAACTGGATATGCTACATAAATATATGATCTAGATATTTAGATGCAATGAGTCGTTCGACTTAAAACTCTATCGATACATCCTTTAAAGTGCTTGAGACATCCTAGACCGCGATATTTGAGATAACTAGTATCTATAATTTGTAATTCTACAGTGCTTGAACATCCTTTAATACGAGATTTCATATAATTTGTATCGATGGATTCAAAATTCTACTGATTTTTGTCCTAGCTCTTTCTGTCTCCTTTTAAACTGGTTATTTTCTGCAGTTTTGCTCTAACTTGCGCATTTAGTTCCAATACCTTATGAAGGATAAAAGAGCCCTCTCCAGTGTAAAGGGTGAAGAGGACTGAAGGTGAGGCAAGCAGGACAAGGCCGGTATGGAGAAAAAGGGCTTGTGGCAGCATGCCATCAGATAATATTCTCGCTGTTCATCCGATGCATGAAGACGATCGGATTCATTTCTGTTAATTGCATGGATCTGATCACAACAGATGGTCAGAAACCAAAAAAGCATATCATTCCTTGCGTAGACAGAATCTTCACTTATAATTTTAGGTCTTTCCGTGAGATTTGCCTTTGCCACAAAAAAAAAAAAATTTGAAATCTTATCTCAGAAAGCATATTATTCCTTGCCCCACAGGAATTCTTGGCTGACTAAAATTTCTAAATCGAAACAGAACTTGGAGTTCTAATTGACTTCTAGAGCAGTTGGCGTCCCGCTTAAAACACGACATTGCATATGGTAAACAACCATACCATCTGAAACAAGTGAAGTTATCAGATTACTCAACTTCTACATTGATTTTAATGGAAAGCATGCAGCTATCCCTTCAGACTTGTTTCATAGGTCATTCACCAAACATGTGGATTTGAGGCGCTCACATTCTCCGCCACATTACCAGAGCAAACGACCATTTATTTGGAAGCATCAAAAGACAATCCCAGCATGCTAAATGCCAGGAATCTGAACACAAAACCTTCACATCCAAAAAGGAACAGCAACAAAACTTTTGGACATTCAACTTGATGCGATTCCTCCCTCCCTTATCAATCTAACCAGCAAATCTGGCCAGGTTCATTTCGGCCAACCTAGGATTGATGAATTTCTCCTCTTTTCCAGGTTTCGCCGCAAACCCAACTTTCTTTTTCCATGGAGTTACTGGTAACAAGTGATCATTATAAATAGTAGTTCTTACTTGGTACACCTTCAGCACTCAGGCAAAAGCACAAGAAGGAAGGAAAAGAAGAGCAAAAAGTAGTCAGCTGTTCCCTGGAGTTCCCCGGAACACTTCACTGGGGCACATGATCTCTTATACAGGATGGGGGATTGTCTCAAACACAACCCTACTGAAGTGTTTGGGGGAACTCCGGGTGACATCTGACACCGATCACGAAATTGTTGTCTTTGTTTTTAAGTGCTACGCGTTTCGTTTGTTTCAGTTGTGCAAGAGATGACTGACTTGGTTTCGGTCTCGAGCTTTCTGAGGAAAGTCTCTATCTCATGTGTCGAGACCTCATCCACTCGAAGGCTACAAAGTCAACATTTCAGAAATTGAGTTTGGCATAGAACTGAATTTCTTCTTCTAGTTTCTGCTCCTGCGGTGAGCTGAAGATATTCTTGCCTGTTTTTGTGGAAATTAAGATTATGTGTTGTTGCATGTTTTGTCAATTTTATTCGAGCAGAGTTGTTCAAATTGCATTCATCCATCAAATCTCAATATCTTTTAAAGCCTCCCAATCACCCCCCCCCCCTACCCTTCCCCGGGGGTTTGGTATGACAATCTCTATCTATGATGCTTGGTCTGACTCTTGCATGCGACATTGATTAGCCCCCTACAAGTCGAGTTCAACTTTAAGATGTGAAACCAGAGCGATAATTCGGCGATGTTTAGCACTGGGAGGTTTGTTTCTTCCCTAGGAAATTACTGCTAATCTACCGCTCAAATATGGCAGCCTCCCGCCACAGCAGCAGCTTTTGTCTTCCAGGTGTACGTACCAATTTAAATTTTCAGGTGAAAAGGAGCCCAAATAGTAATTCCACGCACGTCAATAAGCTCTTTGGAGAAAAATCCAGCTATTTCAGTTATAAATGAAATAATATTTGATTATATTATGAAATACATGTATGAATATTCATTATATTCAATGTATGTATTTATTCAATTCAATGATATTAACCATAAGTTCATCTTCATTTTCAATGTATGTATTTAACCAATGCAATGATATTTATGATAAGTACGTACTTATTCTCCTATAAATAGGATGTGGAAATAAAATTTCCGAGTGGCTTTCACTACTATTTTTAGTGTCTATATGTTTCATCTACTTCTATTCTCTCTATTATATACTTGCAATGCACTATTATATAACACGTTATCTGCACGAAAATCTACCAAGTAAGTAAGTGATTTTTGCAAGGTAAGTGTTCTCTTTGTTTTTCCTTAATTAACTCATACTTCATATTCTTCTATCAATTCTTTATTTTTCTTTTCCTTGGCCCGAAGTTAATTCCAAATCTAAAAGTATCATTCCACTCTTGAAGTAAGGGCGGATACTTCGAAATCCTTCTAATTAATTTAAGGATTCATTTTGGTGTAGAATTATGGCAAATATTAAAAAGCTCAAATTCCACATCCTAGAAGTGAGTGGAAATAATTATCTATCCCGATGCCTTGACATGGAAATGGACCTTCGCTAATGCACTTACTAAAGACAAAACCTCGAGGGCAAAAGATAAAGCAAATACATTGAATTTTATTCCTTGTCATTTGCATGACTCAATATTTATTTGTTTGAGATCCTCAGATCTTGTGGAAGAGGTTAAGGATAGATATGATCTCATAAAAAATGTTATCCTCTCTCAAGCACAATATAATTGACAAAATTTCAGGCTTTAAGATTTTAATCATTGTCTCATGATGACTCCACTTTATTTGAAATTGTTTCTCGGCTTGAGTTATGCGGTATCAAACTCACTGAGGAGGAATTATTAGAGAAAACTTTCTCCACCTTCCATGCTTCGAATGTTGTATCGTAATAGCAATACTCGCAGTATCAATTTGCCACATACTCTGAATTAATTTATGTACTTTCTCACTGCTAAGCAAACTAATGAATTGCTACTAAAAACTCATGATATGCCTGAAGCACATGCTAACTCTGAGAAAAATATTGGTCATTTTAAGGGCTATAAGAGCAGATAAGAGCACAATCCTCGAAGGAGTGGCAAAAAATGTAACCGCCTTAAGAATTCTCACTTTGGCCCAAATCATGATAAAAATTAGAAGCCAAAGAAGGCGACTCATGAAAGTATTTGCCATCTATGTAGCATGATTGGGCACTGGTCACGTACTTGTTATGCACCAAAGCACTTTATTAATCTATACCTAGCATCTTTAAAGGGTACATGAAAGTGTGGTAAATCTCACGCCATTGAAATTAATCCTACTGTCATAACCACTGCCAACCACTGCCAAGACCAACAATATCTCTGTTGGTGGAATTCCTCTTGCTCCTAAAGCAGTAAATGCATATTTGAATGTTTCTGATTTCTTTGAAAATATCTTATTGATTTTGATGAGGCATCGGTCTATAAATAACAATCTAGATTTCAAATTTTTATGATTCTAATAATTTATTTTCCAGTTGCTTTTCTTTAAATGTGTTACCTTTTATTATTTTCTAATATGATTATATAATGAAATGCTTATGAACCTTACATAATATTTTGAAATTTCAATGTAAATTTTATGATACTGGACACCTTAAGTTGTCAATATAAATGCAAGTGGCAAATGACGAGAAAAAGAAAGATATTTATCTGCTTGATAGTGCATCTATTCATACTATATTTTATAATATACACTTTTTCTCGAGTATGACATTGCAATACATAAGGCATGTGTCCATACAATATCAGGTCATGTTCCAAATTTCTAAGCAGCGGATCAAAAAGGAATTTACTTAGTTTTAAAGATGTATACCGTAATGGGTACCATATTGAAACTATTTATGAGTAAATAAGAAATATATTGGCATTAGTTCTTGTAAAATGGGCCTGAAGATCATTCATCAGAAATTAGAAGCTTCTTCTATAGGTCATGATTAAGACCATTGAAACCTACTTGACCATATCTTGGAGATCGGTAAACCCCGATCAGTTTGGACTATGGCATAATCTCCTTGGTCATCTTGATGTTTCAATGATGCAGTAATCCAAAATACAAAATGGTACACTTTAAAAGATAACACATCCAAAGATTATAATTGTGAAGTTTGTTCACAAAGAAAACTCATTAGCAAACATTCTGTAACAAAAGTTAATCATGAATCCCTTGTATTCCTGCAAAGAATTTAAGGTGATATTTGTGGACCAATACAACCACCAAGCATACCGTTTCAATATTTTATGGTACTAGTGGACACATCCTATAAATGATCCTATGTTTGCCTATTACCTACGTGCAAGGTCACCTTTGCACGTTTACTTGCGTTGATTATAAAGCTCCGAGCACAATTCCTTGACTATCCAATTAAAAGCATAAGGATGGATAATACTAGTGAATTTACATCAAAAAGTTTTGATGTGTATTGTGCTTCATTTGAAATCGATGTTGAGCACCCCGTCGTATATGTTCATACTCAAAATGAATTGACTGAATTTTTCATTAAACATATCCAAATCATTGCTTGCATTTTATTATTAAGAACAAATCTCAACGATACAACATGGGGTCGTGCAATTTCATATGTTGCGGCCTTAATAAAATTGCACCACACTACTAGTCTCTTACAATCTCCCCTTCAAATGGTTCTTGATTATGAACCTGATAGTTCACATTTACGCGCCTTTGGTTGTACAGTATATGTGCCTATAGAACCGTCAAAAAGAACAAAAATGGGTCTCCAAAGCCGTTTGGGCATTTATGTTAGGTTTAACTCACTATACATCATTAGGTTCTTGCAACCAACTACCAATGATCTTTTTACTGCAAGATTCACATATTGCCATTGCGATAAAATTGTGTTTCCATTAATTGGGATACCTGTAGCCTCCAAGGTTGAAAATCAGAAACCAATTAAGATTTTTTATTGGAATGAGAAAAATTTATCTCAATTAGACCCAATAATTTATAAGTGTGAAAACAAGATACAACACATAATCCATTTATAAACTATGGTCAATAGACTTCCTGGCACATTTAATGATGCTGCCAAGGTGACAAAGTCTCATATTCCAGTTGTAAATATCCAGCTAGGATAGCTATTCCTGAAAGACAGACTTAAATGGATCAAAGTCCCCTACACTTGAAACACGGTAGACCAATAGGATCAAAAGATACTATTCCATGTAAACGATGGCGAAAAATCAAGAATTTGCTCTAGAAGAGCCTAGTGTTATGCTTACTCTCAAAGAGCTTATTGCCTTTAAAGAGGCATCCATTACATATTGTAATGAAGTTTGGGATCGCAATGAAATCATCATTGATAATTGTGAGCCACAATCTATTATTGAATGCTATCAAAGGCAAGATTGGCCTAAGTGGAAGAAATTAATCAAGGTTGAATTAGCTTCCCTCACTAAACGAGAGATCTTTGGACCTATAACTCGAATCTTCGATAATGTAAAGCCCATTGGATATAAATGGGTATTTGTTCAAAAACGAAATGAGAAAAAATGAGATTATCAGGTATAAAGTTAACTAGTTGCTCGAGGATTCTCCCAGAGACTTGGGATTGATTACAATCAAACATATTCACCTGTTATATATATATAATTACATTTCATTTTCTAATTAGCTTGGCAGTCTCTGAAAAATTGGAAATGGATCTTGTGGACGTTGTAACAACATATTTATATGGTTCATTACTTTCTAATATTTATATAAAAATTCCGGAGGGATATAAAATGTTTGATGCATACGCTCATCGCAATTTGTTCTCAATAAAATTGCAAAGATTTTTGTACGTGTTAAAACAATCCGGTCGCATGTAGTACCAACGCCTAAGTGAGTACCTATATCTACCCATGCTTGTTTATTAAGAAATCAGAAACCGGATTTGTTATTGCAACAATTATGTTGACGATATAAATATAATTGGAACTCTAGAAGAGTGAAATAAAAAACTACTGAGTGTATATAAAGGGAGTTTGAAGTTAAAAATTTGAGAAAAATCAAATTTTATCTTGGTCTAGAGCTTGAGCATAAAGCAAATGGAATAATCTTCCATCAATCAACATACATTGAAAGATTACTTAAACGGTTTACCATGGACAAAGCTTTCTTATTGAGCACTCTTATGGATGTAAGGTCTCTAGATCCCCAAAAGGATCTGTTTCATCCCAGAAAATCTAATGGATAGATTCTTGATCCCAGAGTACCATATCTAGATGCAATTGGGGCTTTGATGTACTTGGCACAATGTACGAAATTAGATATCGCTTTTGTCATAAATTTATTGTCACGCTTTAGTTCTGAGCCAGCTGATATTGGGTATGGATCTGATCCTCGTAAGGCTCGCTCTCAAATCGGTTAATTATTTTGAGGATAAATACACCGAAAGTCCTACAACTTGGCACGAAAGTACAAGTGAGTCCTAAAACTAGCAAAAAGTGTAATTGATTCCTAAAACTTGTGAAGTTTATACAATCAATTATTTCCGTTAGTTTCGTCTAATTTGACCAACGGAAAATGCTGACGTGTCATTTTTTCTTACGTCCATATTAGTATTTTTTACTTGTCAAATTAGACAGATCTAACAGAAGGACTTCATTGAATTAACTTGACAAGTTTTATGACTCACTTGCACTTTCATGCCAAGTTGTAGGACTTATACTGCACATATCCCTTTATTTTGTTATAACTGCACTGCCAAATAATCACTATCTAACCACTCTAAGATTATTGCTTTATATAAAGCTGGAAGAGAGTGTGTTTGGTTAAAATCCATCATAACACATATTCACAATTTTTGCGGTTTAACACCGGTTTTATATTCTCCCACTGTAATTAATGAAGCTTGTGTTGCACAACTTAGGGTAGGATAGATCAAACATGATAAGACCAAGCATATCTTGCCAAAAAAATTTATACTAACAAATTTTAATAAAGTCGACAAATTGATATTAAACAAATTCAATCCACAAATAATCTTACACATCTTTTTACGAAATCATTGTCAACGTCAACTTTTGATAAATTAGTACATGGCATTAGTATACGACGAATTCATAAGATACAAAATTGACTAGCCCCAGTAGTAGCTATATAGCTTGATTGAGGGAAATATATTATAAACTATGCATTGCATTCTTTTTTCTTTTTATTCGGTTTTTGTTCCAATGGGATTTCTGACTTAAGGTTTTTAACGAGGCAATTAACGCATTCATGAAAGGGAGAGATAATGGAATTTGTGCTATGTGCTTTGTACTCTTTTGCCTTTTGTCCGATTTTTGTCTTGTTGGATTTTTCCGACTTATGGTTTTTAATGAGACGGTATTATTCAATGCACATTTTTAATATCATACAATGAATATTCAAGGGGGAGTATTATGAAATATATATATATATATGTATGAATATTCATTATATTCAATGTATATATTTATTCAATACATTGTTATTAATTATAAGTTCATCTCCCTATTCAATGTATGTATTTAATCAATGTATACGTCTTTGTTCTCCTATAAATGGGACGTGGAAATAAAATTTCTGAGTGACTTTCTGTATTATCTTCAGTCTTTATCCGTTTCCTTTATATCATCTCTCTTTATTCTCTCTATTATATACTTGCAACGTAATATTGTACAACAGATTAAGCTCTAAATGCTAAGTTCCTCATCTAACGTTGCAGACAGCAACAAGACCTACACACATTTCAGATCCAAGGTCTTCCTAACATGGCAGCAGCCAACAACGAGCGATTGGTCGAAGGGCTGAAAAAATATCAATCCGGAGATTAACTTATCAAGTAAACAGTAGTACATCCGGAGCTAAATTGTATAGACTGACAAATCATTTAAGCTTGCTGTGGTTTCTGAAGCATCCCAACCAAAACCGGTGGTCAATTTTGCCCCGGTCCTAGCTACATGAACTGGAAGATGCTTTGCTGACCAGCGCGGGGAAAAAGAGTGTAGAGAGGAGACATTATTACACATTCCCACCGCTTTCAAGCCAGTCAAATATTCACTTAATAAGAAGCTCACACTGCAATGATTCTCAAGTTTCTCAATGTTATTTAAGCAGGCAAGTGGACTATTTTGTCAAGCATTTGTGCATCCAACAAGGCACGCTGTAGTCAGCAGTCCAGCTTTGCTCGACTATCTCACGAACTCTCCTATTGTGTTCACGTTTGTCGTCACTAAACAATCCGGCAGCTTCTGAGTTTGCAGGAGAGTTCGGGTTTGGGTCGCAAAGCAAGGACTGCGATCATAAGATAGACACTACGAATGCTCGGGAAAACAAATAAAGTGTGACAAAGAAAGAGAAGCTAATGGCGGGACATGCCAAATTCACAAAAAGGAAAGTCTCACAGACGACCTCTTGATTTAATCAATAAGATGGAGGAAATTATTGGATAATGTAGTGGGCATCATTCATTTGATAGAGATATCATTTATCGAAAAATATAATCAAAGGGGAAGAAAGTGCACTGTTATAGATATAGTTATAACATTGAGTGGTTCTGCAAAGACAGTGCTTGCCCTTTGGGATTACAAAAACACCAATGACAGAAAAGCTTTCGCTAGAACGTGCAATTAAGTAATTCGTCATACTTAAGAAGAGACGGTTCAAATCAGATGCACTCCCTATGTTTGACACTAGAGTTGCAACTGGATGCCCACATAAGTAGGATTCAATGAGTTAGATCAACATTAGTATCTGGAATCTCATGTCTCGTCTTTTATTCAAAACGCAATTAATATAGATCCGGCTAAGACAGACACCTGTTCCTATTCAATGCTTGGCATGCATCGGATATGACCAAATACACAATGACCATTGTAAAATAAGCAAAGATATGAAGGGGGAAAGCCGAACTAAATTTCTTAATTTCTTGACAACTTGTCTAGGACGACGATCGATGATGGGCTGCAAGAAAAGTTGAGCTTAGAGAGAGAGAGAGAGAGAGAGAGAGAGAGAGAGGATCTTGCTACAAGGTCCAAAAAAAAAAATATCAGTTGCAATTCTCTCTCTTTCGGCGCATGGGCGTACACGCACTTGCATAGGCAAACAAGTGCAGATTAAAACAAATAGAAGAATGTCGAGCACATTTTGATGTGCTTCAGATCTGCATCCACGGATTTTTTGCCGTATCAGTTGGAGAGTTTCGCCCTATCAGTTGGAGAATCGCTCGGAAAGAGAGTGGTCGCTAAAGATAGAATATTTTCCTCTAGGAAGGGCCATTTTCTCCTCTTTCTTGGCATATTCCGAGAAGTTTCGCCTGATTTCACCGGTCAATCTACATTCCAGAAAATATCAAACCATTATCCACGACCAGAAGTGCTAAAATGAACGAGATGCGAATGAGAGAAGTCTGGGTCGCCTAGTGAGTCAGTTATTTCTGACCATTCTTGCGTTGCTCTTCTCCTGTCGCAAGCAGAATGCGAAGACCTCCAGAGTAGCATTATTAGGCCAGCGAACAATAGTCCATCAGCTTTCAATGTTCATAATTATCTTCTTCAGCATTCAGTGTTCACAACTTCAGACAAGATGATCCAGCTGCTGCATTGCCACTTCCATCATTGGGGAGGCACATAAGGCAAAAGAGGAACGAGCAAAGAAATGAAAATTGAACACTCTTTTGACTCTCCCAGTTCGTTGATGAATGAAGATACAATTGAGACGGTTCTGATTCCATTGAACACGTTCATGTGAACCGTCTCTTCCAGCAACTGTAGTCCTGAGGAATAAGGAACTCAAACACCGACTAAGAATGAGCAATAGAACCGTATCGATTTCTTATTTTGGATATTGTCAGGCTCCACGTTATTGTCGCCATTATAATTTACTGGAAGATCCTGAAGTTTTTTGCCTGCAGGATCCAATCAACAAACTTACGAGAGCAGCCTGCATGACATAGCTCGCTAGCTATATGGACAACAGAACGAGAGAAACATGGAAAAGCACTAAGGGGAAAGCCGCCCAATATCGAAGGATGATAAGTCTGATGTAGCAGTGATATGAGTGTAGGGCGTACGCACTCCCTCAAAAGAGTACTTTGTGTTGTCTTCAATTCCGTCCATGGCATCAAGCGACACCAGGAGTTCCCCCAAACACTTCATTGGGAACTGCTCTCAGAGATAGTCCCATTGAAGTGTTCAGGAGAACTCTAGGGGACACCCGATTCGTATTGTTCCTCTCCTTTTTAAGTGTTTCATCTTACTTGCCTTGAATTGATGAGTACAAGAAACAATGCAGTGCTCTATATATATAGGAACTGCTCCGCTTGAGGAGGGAACATCGCTTGTCAGGATAAGGCTCTTGCCATGTACCTAGACGGGCCTCTGCGCAACATGGAAGCCCTGGGAAAGCTTTGACGAGAATTTTGTGGTATGTGATTCTTTTCCTTTTTCCTGCTTTATCAGTTTCAAATCGCTTTTTCCTCATCGTCTGAAATGTAGCGATTAATTTACGGTTCGGCAAGAATTTTGCCCATTTCTCGGCCTGCTTCATCTGCCACAAGCATGCACTTTATTGACCCTCGGAATCTAGTTTTCATCAGATTATTAAAGAAGTGTTTGTGACTGAAGTTCCACTTCGCCTAGCACCAAGTTCTTGAAAGCAGAGGGTGCTGTGAACTGGATATGCTACATAAATGTATGATCTAGATATTCAGATTCAATGAGTCGTTTGATTTAAAAACTCTAATGATACATCCTTTAAAGTGATTAAGACATCCTAGACTGCAATATTTGAGATAACTAGTATCTATAATTTGTAATTCTACAGTGCTTGAACATCCTTTACTACGAGATTTCATATAATTTGTATCAGTGGATTCATAATTCTACTGATTTTTGTCCTAGCTCTTTCTGTCTCTTTTTAAACTGGCTATTTTCTGCAGTTTTGCTCTTAACTTGCCCATTTAGTTCCAATACCTAATGAAGGATGAAAGAACCCTCTCCAGTGTAAAGGGTGAAGAGGACTGAAGTTGTTGAGGCAAGCAGGACAAGGCCGGTATGGAGAATAAGGGCTTGTGTCAGCATGCCATCAGATAATATTCTCGCTGTTCATCCGATGCATGAAGATGACCGGATTCATTTCTGTATTGCATGGATCTGATCACATCAGATGGTCAGGGACCCAAAAAGCATATCATTCCTTGTGTAGACAGAATCTTCATTAGGTCTTTCCGTGAGATTTGCCTTTGCCACAAAAAGAAGTTTAAATCTTATCTCAGAAAGCACAGTATTCCCTACCCCACAGGAATTCTTGGCTGACTAAAATTTCTAAATCGAAACATAACTTGGGATTCTAATTGACTTTTAGAGTAGTTTGCATCCTGCATAAAACACGACAATGCATATGGTAAACAACGATACCATCTGAAACAAGTGAAGTTATCAGATTACTCAAAACTTCTACATTGATTTTGATGGAAAGCATGCAGCTATCCCTTCAAACTTGTTTCATAGGTCATTCACCAAACATGTGGATTTGAGTGGCTCACATTCTCTGCCACATTACCAGAGCAAACGACCGTTTATTTAGAAGCATCAAAAGACAACCCCAGCATGCTAAATGCCAGGAATCTGAACACAACTTTCACATCCAAAAAGGAACAGCAACAAAACTTGTGGACATTCAACTTGATGCGATTCCTCCCTCCCTTACCAATCTAACCAGAAAATCTGGCCAGGTTCATTTCGGCCAACCTAGGATTGATGAATTTCTCCTCTTTTCCAGGTTTCTCCACAAACCCGACCTTCTTTTTCTATGGAGTTACTGGTAACAAGTTATCATTATATATAGCAGTTCTTACTCGGTACACCCTTAACACTCGGGCAAAAGCACAAGAAGTAGGAAAAGAAGAGCAAAAAGTAGTCAGCTGTTCCCTGGAGTTCCCCCGAACACTTCACTGGGGCACATGACAGGATGAGGGATTGTCTCAAATACAACCCTACTGAAGTGTTTGGGGGAACTCCGGGTGACATCTGACACCGATCACGAAAATGTTGTCTTTGTTTTAAGTGCTGTGCGTTTCGTTTGTTTTCAGTTGTGCAAGAGATGACTGACTCGGGTTCGGTCTCGAGCTTTCTGAGGAAGGTCTCTATCGCATGTTGTGTCGAGACCTTATCCACTCGAAGGCTACAAAGTTAACATTTCAGAAATGGAGTTTGGCATAGAACTGGATTTCTTCTTCTAGTTTCTGCTCCTGCGGTGAGTTGAAGATATTCATGCCTGTTTTGAGAAAATTAACATTTTGTGCGGTTGCATGCTTTGTCAATTTAATTCGAGCACAGTCGTTCAATTTGTATTCATCCATCAAATCTCAATATCTTTTAAACCCCCCATCGGGTATGAGTATCTCTGATGTTTGGTCTTAACTCTTGCATGCGACATTGATGTTGACTCCTCCAAGTCGAGTTCAACTTAAGATGTGGTTGACGTGAAACCAGAGCGATCATTCGGCGATGTTAAACCAGAGCATCGGGAGGTTTGTTTCTTCCCTAGAAAATTACCGCTAATTCTACCGCTCATATATGGCAGCCTCCCGCCACAGCAGCAGCTTTTGTCTTCCAGGAGTACGTACTAATTCAAATTTTCAGGTGAAAACGAGCCCAAAGAGTAATTCCACGCACGACAATAAGCTCTTTGGAGAAAAATCCAGCTATTTCAATTATAAATGAAATAATACTTGATTAAGCTCTAAATGCTAAGTTCCTCATCTAACGTTGCAGACCGCACGCAGACCCACATACATTTCGGAACCATGGTCTTCCAAACATGGCAGCAGCCAACACCGAGCGATTGGTCGAAGGGCTGAAAAAGTATCGATCCCTGGACATTTTAACTTATCAAGTAAACAGTAGTACATCCTGAGCTAAATTGTATAGACTGACAAATCATTTAAGCTTGCTTTGGTTTCTGAAGCTTCCCGACCAAAACCGGTGGTCAATTTTGCCCCGGTCCAAGCTACATGAACTGGAAGATGCTTTGCTGATCAGCGCAGGGAAAAAGAGTGTAGAGAGGAGACATTACACATTCACACCGCTTTCAAGCCATTCAAATATTCACTTAATAAGAAACTCACACTGCAATGGTTCTCAGGTTTCTCAATGTTATTTAAGCAGGCAAGTGGACTATTTTGTCAAGTATTTGAGCATCCAACAAGGCACACTTTTTAGTCAGCAGTCCAGCTTTGCTCGACTATCTCACGAATTCTCCTATTGTATTCACGTTTGTTCTCACTAAACAATCTGGCAGCTTCTGAGTTTGCAGGAGAGTTCGGGTTCGGGTCGCACAGCAACGACTGCAATCATAAGATAGACACAATGTGAATGCTCTGGAAAACAAATTAAGCATGACAAAGAGAGAGAAGCTGATGGCGGGACATGCCAAATTCACAAAAAGGAAAGTCTCACAGACGACCTCTTGATTTAATCAGTGATGGAGGAAATTATTGGGTAATGTAGTGGGCATCATTCATTTGATAGAGATATCATTTAAACAAATATCATCCATCCATAAATATAATCAAAGGGGAAGAAAGTACACTGTTAGAGATATGGTTATAAGATTAAGTGGTTCTGCAAAGACAGTGCTATAGATATGGTTATAAGATTAAGTGGTTCTGCAAAGACAGTGTTTGCCCTTTGGGATTACAAAAACTGCAGTGACAGACAAGCTATCTCTAGAACGTGCAATTATGTACTTCATCATACTTTAGAAGAGACGACTCAAATCAGATGCACTCCCTATGTTTGACACTAGAGTTGCAACTGGTGGCCCACATAAGTAGGAATTAATGAGTTAGATCAACATTAGTATCTGGAATCTCATGTCTCATCCTTTATTCAAAAGACAATTAATCATAGATCCGGCTAAGACAGACACCGGATCCTATTCAATGCTTGGCATGCATCGGATATGACCAAATACACGATGATCATTGTAAATTAAGCAAAGATATGAAGGGAGAAAGACAAACTAAATTTCTTAATGTCTGAATTTTCACTCACTAAACCATGCACTTCATTTAGCCTCTCATCTCCTCTGGCACTCAGCAATCAGCACAAGTGCTTGATCATATCGTGTTCAATCAATAAACGTACAAAAGTTCAACAACACTCCACGCCCCAAGAAGGTCCAACATGACCTGAGTCCTCCAACTAATAAAGCAGACTTGAGGAAGATGGCATATATATAGAAAGTCGACTATTGGAGTTGGAAGGGAGCAACAAACTGGGGACAGCAATGTTGCATCAGGTACATGGTAATAATTTGCATCAGCACAAGTTATAAAGAAGGCAATATGATATGCTTCTAAAAATCAAACACATTGTTATTGTCTAAAAACCAAACACATTCTCAAAAAATGATAACAATAATAAGGAATAAAGTACCTGGATAGAGGTCAAAATAGCAGCTACATCATAAATAGGGCTCCACTGATTCTGTAGAATGTCCAAACAAATGCTGCCATCTGCATAAACTATAAATTGCGAACAAGTTATCACAATTGTTATTGTCATTTCTTTTTTTTCTCTTCTTTTTTTTTTGGGGGGGGGGTGTTTGGTGAAGCAAGAGCAAGGCCATAACAGAACAGTAGCATTAAAATTACTAGACTCTGTATAAGTAAAAGATCAGACCTGTATGTGGGAGAGAGGAGAAAGAGACAGAAAGTTCAATATGCAAATAATTGTCCTTAACTTGATGCCAAATTGCAGATATGAGTATCAGCATAAATTCATTAGTATTTGAGGTTTGACCCATGGATAAACTTATAAAGAGGAAATACCAAGGAAAAGGATCTGACAACGTTATATATCTGAGAAAGTCTGCAATTAGCTACTCCATAAGCATGCGCGATACTAATAATATCCATTTACGGCCTGCATCTGAACTAGCATAAATTTTGTGATGTAAGTAGAACTTACTGTTTGGATGGAACATTCTTGAAACAAATCGCACGGTTGGTGGCTTATTAGGATATTCTTCTGAAAACTGAAGTGTCAATTTAAACGTTCCTGCATGTCCAAAAGTGATAGGGAAGATATGAGAAGCAGAGAGAAGAACTAAACCTAGCTTTTCAGTCAGTTCCATTCACGCATTGGTTGAAATTAAGGCAACTGATCTGAAAGATCATTGCAACAGGAAAAGAGAAGATTACATGTGGAATGTCTGCAAAAAATAATTAAAGCAACACTCTAACTTCATCTCAACCATGTATTCCTTTTCCCACTCCAGTTTTATTTCATTGCTTACTACTGATTTCTTTCACTTGTAAGATCTTTTTTTTCATCTTCTAAAAGCTAATAGGAATTAGATAAAACAAAATGATACAGAAAGATGACATCTCAAATTGTAGATTTGATCTGGACTTTACGATGCCCATTCAAGAAAGATACAAAAAAACAAAAAATACAGATCGAGTACGGAGAAGAAATCCATTGAGTAGTTGTAACCACATCAATTAATAATCGACCCTACAAGGATGAGAATTCCTTTTTTCAAACATCAAGCTTCACACCCTAATTTTCCATTTCTCAAGCTTTTTCTAGTCAAAAAACTGTTTCAATGTGGCCTGGACATGTTTACACTGTATCACTAAAAGGAATGCACAATAAATAAATAGTCATGTGCTTAACTCTTTACTACTAAGAGAAAGAAAATTAAACCAAGCCCAGTAAACTTAATTATAGAAACCCAAGTAGCCCGCTCACTCCATTTGTAACTCCTCTGAAGAACAAACAACAAAGAAGCAGAAATAGATCAGTTCAAAGCATCTCTCTCTCAACCCCCAAACCCCCCCCCCCGGCGCTTTTCTTATTTCTACTCTTTCACCCAACCTCAAAGATAAATAAAAAATAAAAAAACATAGGTGCATACATGAAGAATTGATTCCGGGCACTCATCTCTAAGACAAGATGAAGCTGAGAATTAACTGGTTGCATGTAGGTATTCACCTTCCTTTTTTTAGCACTACACTCTCACTCACCAAAGTCCAAACATTTTGCAAGTAAGTCCTTGTTAGTGCACACATTTGGAATACTTTTCAATCACCTCCCAACATTCTTACCGACACCAAAGATACATAAATATCGCTATTATCCACATACTTAAGTTCAATTTGTCTTAAACACTGTTCCTCTTCATCTTTTGGGTTCATGCACATCAATCTCAGTACATAACAGGAGCATAGACCTAATAAGTGAGCAAGTAATAGTGGACCTTTTATGTTGAAGCACATCCCATGTGAGGCAGTCATAATGGTTAAATATGACAGAAATTAGTCAACATTGAAAAAGCATCTATTACTAGGGTCCAGATGCACCAATTTTTAATTGCATCCAGACAGTGGACACTATATGTAGCTTAAACTAAACCCACCCAAAAGCATAGGTAGCCCAGTCAAGGTTGCCTGATAGACCCCATCTACAGTGAAATCATTACAGCAAGTTCACCATATGTCATTAACAAAATGATGGTATCTTATGGGCTCACTAATTCCTAGAAGCAATCTCAAAGAAGTCCAATCTGCATCAGCCCAAAGGAACTCATCTACATGATTCATAAAAAGCATTACGTAACAAGCCAAAGTAGATCCAGCATCCTATTCCTTCTTAATAAATTCTCATACAAATAAGCATAAGTTTATAAGAAAATAAATAGGGGAGTGTGTTAATCATCAGTAGGGAATGACTGTGGTTGTCAAAATCCCAACCCAGATAGTGGGATCTCCAAGTTGTACGATTTTTAAACTTAAGGAATAAATGGTATCCAAATATTAGAAACAGTACAATCCTACCCATCGAATTTTGAAAAGTCCTCATCTAGAAGTATTTTTATCTTGATATTTTAGGTTATAGGAATATCGACTATTCTTTAATTCTGGCTTTGAAATAGTGTGAGCCTTTAAGATCACAATTTATGGAGTTTTGAGCTCACAAGATATCATAACTAGTAAATCTCAAATTACTATTCGATACTATTATACTGTTTGAAATTTTTAGAATCTCACAATGCTCAATTCGATCCTTGAAACACCCCATCATACTAGTCCAACACAGTTTTTACAGCCTTGGGAACAATTATCAAAAATGAAACTTAAAGATTCACCAGTGCAACTATGAATAGAACAGTTTTCATGACCCTTCCACGATAAGAAGGGAAGCAGATCGCACTTGATGGAGTTTTAAGCTCACGAGATAGCATGATCAGTAAATTTCAAACTACGATTTGATACTAGTATACATTTCGAAATTTTTAGAATCTCACAATGCTCAATCCAACCCCGCAATTCAATCCTTTGGAGAAACCCCATCATACTAGTCCAATCACTGGTTTTACATCCTTGGGAGGAATTTCTATCCAAAACAAAACTTCAAGATTCTCCGGCGCAACTATGAATACAACAGTTTTCATAATCCTTCCAATATAAGAATGGAAGCATATCGCGAATGAAAAACATTTGATATAGGGTTAAGAGGAATTAAAGTAAGAACATAACCCAACACCATGCAATCCCAGGAGAACAAAAAGAAAGTCATTGAGCTTTACCTCCATCCCAAGGAGTGTCATCAGGGCTGCAACAGAAAATATTCAAGACAGGTTAGATCAGACCTTCCCCAACCAGATTAGAAGGGCAATTATGGTTTAAACAACAAGAAGAAACTAAAAAAGAACTCATGTGCTACAAAGTTCTGTTTACCATCACGCACCCAAATATAACAGCATTCCACAGCATTATGTTGTTTTCATGAGGGGCACCACTGACGCCCGCTGGAGGATCCTGTTGCAACCTCTTAAAATCCCTCATTAGTCTTTTCCTTGCGGGAGTTGACATCCTCGCCGCCTATTATTAGACCATAAGCCATTATGAATGTACAACTCACCAAGCATCAGTCAGATTCATTCATACATAGGACCATTGCAGCTTGTTGAAGTCATATGATGATATCAGCTAATGTGGCAGGTGAGAACAGCCAAAAGATGTTAGTTTTGCTCTTATCATGCTTGATGTAAGCTTATCGAGAGCCCCAGCCATGAGACAGAAAAACAAAAGTTACCCTCTGCAACCGATACTGCTCTACAACCACTTGAGTATCTTGCCCCACTCTATGTAAACAGCAAGAATACGCAATGAAGGATAAAGCATTCGCACTCCCCCGGATTTAACATCAGCTATCAATTGACCGGACACTAGCAACATCAACGCAAGCCCGACCATCAATCATTAAGAAATCGTCAGCAACAATAGGGGCAGCATCATTCTACATGAAGATCGGTGAGCTAACAAAAGGTAAAATGCTCGCTACGACCAAGGTTAAAAACTCGGAGCACAGATTACTGCTCCTAAACCTTCTGGTCATGAGCAACCACGTACGCACACACTCAGATCCGTCACAAGCCATTACGCGCGCGAGCCTATCACCAAACCGACTTGCACACACTCGGCGGCGGATCGACCAAAACCGGTTCAACCACAAACGACCGAACAACAAAACCACGCGATTTGCAGCATCCAGTGACCACAGGAGGCTAAACCAACACCGGTCGGTCGTACCGTAGCGGAGGCTTACCTGCTAGCCGACGCGGCGAGAATCTGGAATCTTCGAAGGAGCTCTTCAGGATCGAAATGATCGGCGAACTGATCCCTCGGCCTTCCGGGGTGGGGACGGCGGTAGCGGGCAGGGGCGAAGGGAGGAAGGCACGGCGTCAGAGGAAGGAATCCATGGCGGCGATCGGTTGGATCGACGGGGCAGCAGAATCGCGGCCAGAGAAGAAGCTCGATGTGAGAGAGAGAGAGAGAGAGAGAGAGAGAGAGAGAGGCTATCCGTTCGCAGGTGGGGGGAGTATTATAATGTCGGAGAGGAAGCGAAATGAATAGCTCTGCTTTCGTTTCACGCGGGTCCCGACTCGTTCTCCGCTTCTTTTTTGGGTTTTTCTTCTTTCTTTATTTCCCCAAATGGGTAACCCGTCCAATGTCCCGCGGAAATATTAAACATATTAAAACCGTGATTACGGAATCATTCCTTTCATTATCAAATTTCGGCGCCCTTTGAGTAATCAATTAAGAGATATTACAATTTTAGGTAGGGATAGTGACATGAATAATCTCAAACTTTAGTATAATGCATAATGCGAAATCTGAACTTTTAATTTATTCAATATGATTTCTGAATTTTGATCCAATTTGTAATGTGACAAATGGATTTTCAATTTATTCGATATAGTTCATGAACTTTTGATACATGTTCAACTTAATATCTAAACTGTATGATGTTGTTTGATATTATCCTTCCATCAATTCAGGTTTGAGAAATCGGGCATCTTCGTATACTTCGTATGGACCATACTAAACAAATTGAAAAATCACTGATCACGTTGAAGATTAGACAAGAGTTTAGTAAGTACGTAAAATGATTTATGAATTATTTGTGTTGTTTTCTCTCTGCGGCGTATTGATCGTCCTCGCGATATATGTCGACAGTATATAGAAAATCGAGTATTCACCATTAAATACATGCGTATGACAATTGCGTCGAGAATGCTCATTAAGAATAATCTATTTAGCATGATTGGTCAACATTGTGCTGGGATGCGACATGATTTTAGAAGCATCATAGCTTGCGTGCCTAGTGAAAATTTGGAGGGAAGGCATCTTGAAAGCTTTTGAAACATTGATGATTGGAAAAATCACGGCGAGTCATCTCATTATTTTCAATGGGCAAAAGACACATTTGGTGGGAAACTAAAGAAGTGGTTGTCTCAAGTGTTTCGAAATCTGGTCCATACAAAACATTATTAACTTACTTTGTAAAAGCCAATTTAGTTTTCAACATTTCAATTTTATCGTTTCAATCGTAAATCTTTTGACGACTTGTTAATACAACCATTTATGAAGAAGATTTCTTATTGACTTGATAAAATTGAAAAGCGGGACCGATCTGGCCGGCCAGCCTTATAATGGGTTTATGATATTTTGGACAGATTTCGCTATTAATGTATAAATCGGCGCGAGCCTGACCTGCGTGGGCCCACAATAATGCTGTGTGGACCCTTGTCGCCGGATTTTGCTCTACTGGGCCAAACGTGTAGGCCCATGGAGATGCCCCCGGTCAAATTGAAAATTAGCATCGAATCAAAAAAACGCGTGGTAGCGATTGATGACCAAATCGCAGCGGGCCATCTCTCATGACCGAATGATGGAAGATATTATATATTAACATCTCTTAGGCACTCAAATCATCGATTACTAGGATCATAATTACCCGATTATTATTATTTGACTACCAAGATGCAAACGTGGAAAAATCATAACATCTCGCCTTTCTTGAACTCACTGGAGTGCGAAGCAACGTTAAAAAAAAATTAATTCAAATGAACGAAAAAAAAATATATCTAACTTCGAAACACTCCTGTATAAAAGGGGAAAAAATAGTTTCGTTTTTCTAGATCAAATTGATGGAAAAACTTTAGTTTATATACATGTTGTGTTATCGTCATTAACGATGAATAGTTTTGGTCCTCCCGAGTAACTAAGTACTGGTTAAACAGCACGAGTGCATGCGTTTTTTGTGCATGCAGAAATTGACATTTGAGAACTTCTGCAAAATCACCATGTAGTGGAATATTTGAATCATTAGTCAATGGCCAGAAATTATTTATATGGCCGTAAGAATTGGTATATAGATCTGGAAAGAGGAAAATTACAATATTGTTCCAATCATGTGAAAAAAAATTAAAATTTAAAACTGAAATACTCGAGAGATAAAACAAAAGTGCAAATTAACACATTTATCATTCAATGAGATAGTTGGGAAATAACGTAATGAGTATATTTTGAGGAAAAATAAATAAGAAAAGGATTGTGAGATCTTAAAAGTAGACAAGATCGTGGTTCAGCTTATCATAAGTCTATCAAAGCTTGACCCAAATTGTAAAGGCCCAAAGTATTTATGTGGGAACTTTGACAGAAATGGATTCCCTACTACATGTATGAACGCGGCAGGGACGACATAGGGAGCTTCCTAGATCGGATGGCTGGGAATTTTTTTTTTAAAATCAATTTTTTTTCTATAAAATCCCAGCCGTCTGATCTTAATTGGACGGCTGATATCACTGCGTCACCTGACGTATTCCGTACACAAGTCAGGTGATATGGGTCTAACTTTGACGAGGGTATTTAGTGAAAAAGCCTAACTTGGAAAATTATGTATAATACAAAAATAACGATCGCATATTTGGTCAAAAACATTAATGTCAGCCTAGCCCAACCCGTATTAAAATGTAGAGATATTTCATACACTTGTAAATATAAGCTATTTAGCATTTTTATTTATAAGTAATAATGTCACGCCCTGAGACCGGTGCACGTGCACAGCCTTGCGATTTCGTCTTTCCTTGGTCCAAAGTCAGTTGCGGTAATCGTTGAAAATCAGAATAGGCACACAAAAGCGTAATAATATACATTCCCAAAATTTACGTCCAACTGGAGCGTATACATACCCGAGCACATACTAACCTAGTATACCCCGATACTGTACAATTTCAAAACCGGGTCCCATAGACCATCCTAAACTACCTATCATAGGGATCTATGACTGTGCCTCCGGGTTGGTCGCCAGAACCCAGGTCCGGATTCCAAACACCCCTGTCGGTGCCTCATGCTGTCCCTGGTGGAAGACTAGTGGACCTCCGACCTCGCCCTCGTAGCGCTCCCAATACTGGTGACCGACCCATCTTCTGAGGAGGGGGTTCCATTCCCAGATGGTAGTCTAATGTTTTTCTGCTACTCTTCCAGAGGGGGTTTCGACCTGTCTATGATCCATCCCTTATCTGCGGGCTTGGGAATGGGTTCCCGGAGTTGCAGCTGTTGGTCGAACTCCTGGTGCCAACCCATCACCATGTCGTGCATAGCTTGCATTGGTCCGTCGTCCACCACTTCCTCTTCTGGCTCCTACTGCACTGGTCATTCCTCTTCAATTTCCTCTTCCTCCAGCTCTTCCTCTTCGAGCTCTTCTTCCTCCAGTCCTTCCTCTCCCAACTCTTCTTCCTCCCGTTCTTCCTCTTCCAGTTCTACTTCTTCTTGATCCTCCTCTTCAAGCTCTTCTAATGGCAGGTCATCTTCGTTAGTTTCATCTTCCAACACCTCTTCCTCGAACTCCACGTTATTCTCAGGGTCTATTACTGATACTTGGGGGGAAAGGTTGGGTGGTGGGGTGAGATACTAATTATCTCAGCAAGTTAACTCCTTAGGTTTACCTCGACCCTATGGTCCCTAATTTGTCACTAAACAATCTGCTAAGCTCACGTCAATCCCAAGAACTCCTAGTCCGTCACTCAAGTCTAGTCTAATCCCAAGTCTCATCGATCTAGACTAATCACGTAGTCTAAACGAATAATCAATTGCAATAATAAAATAATACTTAACTTTAAATAAATAAATGATGTAAGTAAATAATTAAATTTCAACACATAAATAAATAAATTGCACGTCTAACGTGACTCACAACGAGCTCTCATTGACTGAGGTCACTTCCGGTCGGTTCCTCAAAGCTGCTGCAGCAAACCCCGGGCGAATGGCCGGGCATTTCGCTGGCGTGGGTCCCGCACAGCGAGCTTCCCAACCAATCGCCAAAACAGAGAAAAACAGAGGAGAGAGGGGCTGTGGAGGCAGCTGGGACGCGGCTCGGCTGGGCAGGGCGTTGGCCCAAGCGCGGGCTGGCCGTGCCCCGCGCGTGGCCTGGCGCGGCCTGGGGCGAGCTCCCCATGTTAATGGTCTAGAAAGAAAATCAGCAAGAACATTTTTCTTTCCTGCGATGTGTTTGGTTTCAAAGGAATATTTTGAAAACCATTCTGCCCACCTTAAAAGCTATAAATGAGGGATTTCCTTCTGTTTAAATTTTACCATTTGGGGGAATGAAGCCATATCCATTTCCACTAGGAAGTGATGACCAATAAGATGGAACTCGAACTTTTTTATTCCATTCTTAACTGCCAATATTTCCTTGAAAGTGGAGTGGTAATGAGTTTCAGCTGGAGAGAACTTACCACTTTTGTATCCACAGATGTATCGCTTGCCATCAACTTCTTCGTATAATACAGCTGCCCAGTATTCGAATATCGTCCTGAGATCCGAGCAGCCATCGAGGAGAATAGGTTATTCGAGCGACTTCCCGACTTTCTCCAGTCCGGCGAATATAGCATATTCGCAAATTATGGAGGTTTACTTTTGAAACCTGACGGACTCCATCCGGACTATCCATTTATCCATCCCCTCACTTGGGATCCAGATCAGGATTTTCCTGAAGAATTAAAATGGATGTTTTGGTATTTATTTAACCTGCACACTGTAGCTGTTCAGTTTCCTACTGAGCAAATCTGGCGAGCTCTAACAGAAACACTCAGAGCACAGGATCATCGACGCCACAAGTTAAAACATTTATTTTCATTGTTAAATTGGTTTATGCCACTCAGCGCTTGGCGCCAAACATTTGGTGCAGAAAACCAACGTGGTCGACCAGAACCTAAAAGACACACCATTGTCCTTTTTCATCGACCATGGACATTCATTCATCCAACAGGAGATTATGGGAAAAGACCATCATCTGTAGGAACAAGTTCCTATAGACCACAACATCATTTACAGAAACATTTTGTATACATAACTTTTCCAAGATGTATCTCATCCAACCCACAGGCTTACAGAGAACTCTAAAGAATTCTTTGCCAAGAAAATCATGTAATACCCCATGAAGCCTGGCCACTACATTATGATAATGTCTCATGGGATTCCAATAATTCCAAAGAATCAATCCGAGAAGCTCTAGAAATCTACCGACTAGAGCATCCTGAAGACATTCCATCATCATCCAACACACAACCAAACCCATATGCTTCCAGCATGTTCCAAGACTCACAAGACCCATGAGCTGCTTATGGTCCATTTGTTGACCCATTCAATGCAAGTTCCACATGACCACCTCATTTGGTGGAAGAAGAACTAGAGGCCCTCATCAGAGATTTCAGAAGACAGAAAGACGGCCCAGCTTTCTATTTCGGTGAATCCTCCTCTACACAAGTGGAAGAAGCTGATCTCTCTCTCTCCCAGATCAACACAGATCTGCAACCTTATCTTGATTCGCAAAATTGGCCCCAGCCAACAATGCCACGTGAAGAGACCCCACCGTTACTCTCCAGCACATCTTTCCTACTGGGAACGATCCTAAGCACCGCTACTCCCACTCATCGAATAAGACAAGAAGAACCCGAAGACTCAGATGACTCCAGCTCCAATGATAACACTGAAGAACCTATCTGCCATAAGTATCGAGACTAGTCTATTGATGAAATGTAATTATTAGTGTGTATCGGACAAGAGTGCCCAACCGTCCGACTTAAATGTGCGTGTTTACTATTCAGTCACGGATTGCACTGTAGATCACTGTAGCAATCACGGAGTATAATACTGTTTAGCACTGTGCAAATAGTAAAAGTACTGTAGAAAGCACTGTAGCACTGTAGCAACAGTGACTTGTGTTCATCTATATATGGCGAAGTGAGTTGCGTGAAGAATAAGATCAGGAGATCCAAGTTTGTGAGAATCCTCTCTGAAACCATGTTTCCCTAAACACTCTCCCCTCTTCTTCCTAGCCTGGTAAAAGCCTCTAGGAGATGCCGCTTCTTCTGGTTCTAACGTGGGGCTAAAGTTCTTGGTTTCCGCTGGCTAAGGTCCTGTTCAGTCCCTAAAAGGCAGACCCTTGAGGCTTGAGCGCGGAAGCTCGCCGTGTGGGTAGCATACCTGGGAAGAACGGTGCCTTATCCTAGTTGGTATTAAAGCCAGGTTAAGGTGGATCCGGGTGTATGTTAAGCTCCTGCGGAATGAAGTCCCACATCGCTTTGTGAGAAGCCCTCTGACTTATTCTTAACGCCGCAGGCCCCCCTCACCTCACAACTGTAGTTTTGAGGTTGAG
Organism: Melaleuca alternifolia; assembly: GCA_019926035.1. NCBI lineage: Eukaryota > Viridiplantae > Streptophyta > Magnoliopsida > Myrtales > Myrtaceae > Melaleuca > Melaleuca alternifolia. Next base: position 3,719,719 of record JAGKPW010002266.1, on the reverse strand, counting down.
ACCCTCACCTCACAAATTCAATTTTTCGAAATTTCCTATTTTTAGTTTTTAAATCAAATTTTAATTAAATTCAATTAAAATGCTCCCAAAAATTAATTAAAGTCCCGAAAAATTTCCCAAAAACCACAAATGCTATTTAAAACCAAATACTCATACTTTTAAACACATTTTCCTCAAAATTGAATTTTCAGAATTCTCAAGATTAATTTCTCAAATTTTCACCCATTTTATTCAAATTTTCCTCAAAATTTGATAAAATTCCTTTTTGATTCGAAATTTGCGTAAAAATTAATTGCTAATGTCAACGGTCTAACTATACGAATATATGGCTGTTACAAATAATATACAATTTATCACTTATATTTGGATAGAATTTTGTTTTGAGCATGCAATGGTAGAGACAAAATGAGATGAGGAATTCAATGTTAATATCTGGAGTAAGCGACACAAAATTATATATGAACTTTGATTCAATATGTAATGTGATCAGTGTAGTTTATCTATTTAATCCAAATTATGAACTTTAACCTTATGTGTATTTTCCTCTCTAGATTTTATTTTTATTTAATATAGTTCTTGAATTTTTTGTATATATTTAATTTAGTCCATAAATAATACGAAAATGTTTACTATTATCCTTTGATTAATTAAAGTTCAAGGAAAAGTTTAATTGGACGGACTAAAATTGATGAAACGTGAAAAGTTTTAAGATTGAATTGATATAGATACAACAAATTAAAGAATTATTATTATTTTGTTCTTCTGCTATTTAGTATTAATGGGTACTCTTAAGTTTGGCGAGTTCGAAACTCCGCACGTGGAAGAGGAGAGAGGCGGTGAATCCCCTGAAAGACGGCGTCGTCTCGTCTGTAGCAGGGAAGCTCCAAGCACGACGTCGTCTCCATAGGGGCCAGGCCCAGCTCGGGAGTTGAACTTTTCATGCTTCTCCACAACGCCACAAGAAAAATTCCACGACACCCTTACCCCTTCTTCACTCGCCCTCTTCTCCGCAACAACCAGAGTCAGCTTCGCTCCCACGTCGAATCTGCACCAAGGAGAGCCATGGCTATGCAAACTGGGATGGGGCTTTCCAAGATCCTAGTCCTCGTCGGAGCTGGTTCGTCTCTCTCTCTCTCTGTCTTTCTCTCGGGGATCGCTAATCGCTACTTGTAATAAGTGCGATTCTATCCTCGCGATGTGACGAGCTGCGTGATGGTTCTTCTTGCAGGCTACACCGGCACGATACTGTTTCAGAACGGGAAATTGTCTGAATTGTTGGGCGAGCTCCAGGTACGATGCGGAAACGATAACCCGTTACTTTTGCTTTCTCGGTCAAAGTTCAGCTTGGATTGTTTATAGAGAGAGAGAGAGAGAGAGAGAGAGAGAGAGAGAGAGAGAGAGAGAGGTTCTTGTAATAGGCTTTAAGTATTGAGCTGCGTCTCTGTTGGATTGCCCTTATAAATGTTGGGCTTGGCAATCTATTCAGTAAATATATTGATCTAGCACATAGAGGGTAAGCAAAGGGAATGCTTTTCCTTTTTGTTTCTTTCTCTGAAAGTGGAAGACCATAGCTGCTGTTGATGCAATTAGCTGTAAACTGTTGTTTTGGTCGGTAGACGTCTTCAGATGAATAGTCTACTAGTATTATTGACAATTGTCGTCATTCTCGTGATACACTCTGTTGGGATTCAGTGGCATTTTCTTCCTGGTGCCATAAGCAGGGTCTAGTGAAGGGATTAGAAAAATCTGGTAGCCAATCAGATGGAGATACAGACTATGCTGATGCTGTTGCTGCACAGGTAATAGACCGCAAATGCAAATGTCCTTCTTATATATGCCTTTCTAGGTGGGGTTAACAATTGGTTATTTGACCTTCTGCTTAGGTGCGTCGATTGGCAATGGAGGTCCGACAACTAGCCTCTGCACGTCAAATAACTGTCGTGAATGGAAATTCTAGCCAAATGGGTACTCTCCCCCCCCCCCTTCCCCTTTCCTTCTCTCTCTCTCCCCCTCTCTTGCAACTTGTGTTATGTGCTCCGTCTTCACCACATACTACTAAATATTCTGAAGCCCATAGCCAGGCATTGCCTTTCAAGTCAAACTAGTCAGAGAATGCACTATATCTATCTCTATCATACATTAAAATTTTTGTTGTGGTACAAATATCGTATATCTTTCTAACATTCAAGTTCTTGAGGTTTTTTGTTTTTCCATATCACTTGCGTTCACCTTATGCTGCTAATAAAGCATCTCTGATATACTTTTCCTTCCACTGTTCCCTAGGCAACTTAACTTCTATGGTTGTTCCAGCAGCTACACTGGGGGCACTGGGTTATGGCTACATGTGGTGGAAGGTATTTAGGAATATCAAAACTGCTTTAGCTTTCCATCCTTCTTTTGCACTTCCCAGGGACTTGTTGCAGAAAACTGAAAAATAAGTGTCTGGTAATTTAAGTGCAGAATATTAAGTGTTGAAGTTTTGAAGTATTGAAAACGAATACAAAAAGTTGTTTGATAATAGATGAAGATTGAATAATAGATTCCACTGGTTACTTACCATGAAATCGTTATTGAAAGGTCTTTAACTGGATAATTGGTAAGTTTTCAATTTCATGAATATTTCATTACTTAACCAGTCAAGGAAGCCCTTTCTTACTTACTGTATTAAGTGATTATTACTTAAAACAATCAATTAAGCTGTGCAGTTAGAGGTTATCAGCCACATCTAATGACATTAAGTGCCATAAAATTTAATTTTCGACACATACTGTGGTTATCAAACGCACCCTAAGTATACTGCCAAGTTAAGCTCAATTCTCAACCCGGGGATAGATTATAAGAACAGCCGACTTGCTTAGCATAACTTCAAGCTTTAATCACTCTACCATGAAGGTAGATTTGTCCCTGCATTATAAGCTGTGCATTGATCGCATTCGATAGTGCATCGATAACTTTCATAACGTTCACTACTTGATATTATTTGCTGGTTTGAGAGATTTATGTCCTTTCTCTTTAAACTCACTTTTCTAATGCCCACTGTCATCTAACTTACAAGCAATAATCTGCATACAGTAATCTTATTTTTCCTTCGATTGTAGGGTCTTTCATTCTCAGATCTCATGTATGTAACTAAGCGCAGTATGGCCAATGCTGTGGCAAACTTGACCCAACATCTAGAGCATGTGTCTGAGGCTCTCAATGTAAGTTTGCATTTTAGTTTGTGTTGCTTTGAATGGCTTCAAAATTAAATTGTTAGTTGGCATTGAGATTTTGTTATATTATTTCCTGTGTTTTCTCCCATCTAATTTCTTCATTTTCCTCTGATGCTTAATGGACTAATTTTTACCATTACTTTGTGTCAGGCGGCAAAGAGACATCTTACTCAGCGAATTGAGAACTTGGATGGCAAAATGGATGACCAGAGGGAGCTATCAAAAGAAATAAAGGATGAGGTATCTGCTCACTTCGCTGATTTATTTGCATAGTTAAATTTTTGGAGTTGTCCAGAAAACATGAGATCATCTTTACTTGCTATCATATTGTTCTGGCAAAGTATTTTATTATGGTTTTGGATAATTATACTTGACAACTTTTACGTGCCATTAAGTCTTGTTATTTTTTTTTAAGACGCTTATAGGTGCTCTAAAAGTTCTTATTATGCTATGTTCAGGTACATATCATGGCATGGATTACAGTTTTACAGTTCTGTTCAAATTTTGGATTTTAATTATAGTCTCATTCTATTGTAGCAGTTTCTTAATCAACTATTTTTTGTTCTCTGACTCAGGTTTCTTCCGTTAAAGCCAATCTTGATGGTCTGGGTAGTGACCTGGATTTTTTGCAGAGAATGGTTTCCGGTTTGGTGAGTTTTAGTTTACTGAGATTCTCATTGATTTTCCAGAGTGATGAAATCATGAAACAGTTTCAGTATGTTGGAATGCGATTTTTGTTAGAGCCAATTTAAACATTACCAAAGTGAAATTTGTTGGCTGCTAACCTACTTTTTGCCCCTTTTCAATAACTGTTTTTTGATTTGAAAAAAAAAAAAACTGTTTTTCGAAGGAAGAATCAAATGCTTCTGATCCCTAAGCAATGTGCATCTGTATGTAAATGGTAATCTCAATCTGGCAGGTTCCTCATTGCTGTATTTTTGTGCTTGTAGGATGTACGAATGGGAACACTGGAGTACAAGCAGGTCAAAATAACCTTTCTTCTGTGATTACATACACAAGTGCACATGGAATCATGTATCATTTTGCTTTGTATTCATTATCAGTAAAAAGTCATTATATCTGTTGAACTTGGGACTGTTTTGGGGTTCACTAGAACTAGGATGGACACTATCTAACGTGATTAAAAAAAAGTAATCGTAATCCATCTTTTGTATTGAAATTGATGTCATATTTTGTCAAGTTCTTGTTGGTTTGGTGTTGCTTAATGGGGAAGGCTTTGTTTGTCAATGTTTTTGGGTATAGCTCTTGCACTGCTAATCTCTCCGGACAAGATGGATGTGAAAATATTTATATTTGATATGCAATGAATTATTGGCTTAAATACTTTTAAGCTTAACTAGTTATTTGGAAGCTCAATCACTATTAGTGATGTGATCCTTCTGGTGAAAATTTGTGTTGATTAATGGGGAAGGCTTTGTTGGTCAATGTTTTTGGTATAGCTCCAGTGCTACTAATCTCATTCATTGTTATATCTGATATGCAATAAATTACTGGCTTCAATACTTTTAAGCTTAACTAGTTATCTGGACGCTTGATCAGTAATACTGTTGTGATTCTTCTGGTGTGAAATTTCTGAATTTATTCTGCTATCCTCAGTCCTGCCTCTTTACCCCATAGAAGTTCAAGTTTTATTTGTGTGGCGACAGGATTGGGCAAATGAGGGTGTGAGGTATCTCTGTGGTGTGGCCAGTGGGCAGAAGGTGGAAATGCCGAAATTGCTGCAGGTTGTAATCTCCTCCTCCTCATAATTTCTTCTCTTTACAATTGTTTATTGTATCCTTTTGATGGTTGGTTTGATATTTCATATTTCAGCATAAGAATCTTGACTTGCTTTCCCCACCTATTTTCCCTTTTGACTTCAACTTCTACCCAGTGAAGAATAGGGTTCTTGATTTGTTGGAACCTTTTTATCGGAAGGAATCTTGAAGAGTTTGTCCATTGACTGACAGTTGTTTGACATATTTTTTTCTAGGAACAAATTAAGATTTCAGGCTCGTCTCGAGGATTACTCTCGTATCCAGATCCTCCAAGTCTTAAGGTTCCTTTCTGAGAATCTTGATTCGCTTCTTCCCCCTGCTTTCCCATTTGACTTTTGACTTTTCGACTTCTGCCAAGTGGAGAAAATGGTTCTTCAGGTCTATTGAGTTTTCTGATATCATGCGTTGCTTGACGCACAATTTGCAGATTATAATTTTTGTCATGTGGTGTTGAAAGTGTTATTTGATGAGGTGCTGAGTGCTAATGGCAGACATTGCATGGGCCTTCATTCTTTCGAGGCTAACTAACCGTCATTCTTAGTCTACGGTAGGAAAGGAAAGGTCTATCTGCAAATGGTGTTGGGTTTATGGGAAGAGCTTTTTATTTTTTTGATAGTTTGGAGTTTTGCCTCCCAAGAAGTCTCTTTTCTTGAGGCAGATAATATGCTATGTGATTTATGCATCTGCGAAAGTGGTTGAATTAGGTATTGTGGCATTTTATATCAATAATCTGCTCCATGCTTTCAGGGTCTGAAGGACATTGCTGATGCATTGACCTTAAGTATTGATAGACCAGCTTCAGATGCTGTTGTGCAAGATGGAGTCGACAAATTAAATGGAAAACCAAAGCCATTGCCAAGGTAAGATATAGAACTCTTTTTGATGTTTTGCTGCTTCATCACACATATAATGCTTCCCTTATGTAGGTGCATGCCTAGAAGACGTGTTTTGCTCTATCTCTTTTCTCTTCCTTGTTTTACACACATGGATTTCAACTTTTCCCTTTTTTATTTCTTTTGCAAATCATTTGCAGCATCTATTTTTCTCATAGGACACGGATTGCATGCTAATGCTGTGGTATAGCAGTGCAGAGGTGCATAAAAAGCATAGACAATTTTCAGATATATTTTTGAGTTTGGTATAATCACCGGTCCCCAGTTATGATGTGTCTTGTGGTCTTTGCACATATAAATTTATAAGGTTTACATAGAAAGTGGGTGATTAAGTAAAGATGGTTAGATGATTTGACTTAGGCTCGCTTATGCAGCTCCATTCAGCATATATACTCAAGTTGCCCTTTTTTGCACTAATTTACTTTGTGTCATATGTGTAAAGTTCACTTTGAGATTAATTGGCATTGAGAACATTCTGAAAATGCTGTGCATCACTCATATTTGATGGTGTGTGGCCATGGATGAATGTCATGCAAGGAAGTGCGAGATCTTTTTCTTTCTTCTGTCTTTGTAACCACTTCTTCTTCTTCTTCTTCTTCTGGGGAATATGAAGTAGTTGCACCATAAAACTGCCATAATTGGGGAAGAGAAAGTTCTGGAGCTTATAGAAGTTACATGTCCACTGTCCTTTCTGAAGAGATCATGACTGCGAGATAGTTAATTTCTAAACTTGCCATTTATACCTTTTTTACAACTCCAGTGATATTTGGTGATGTCTGAAAGGGTCAAGGATGACTTTGTCATGCTATTTATTATGCTGCAGCAGATCTGATTTGTTTTTATGCGCCGTTCAAACTCAGTTGAATACTTGCACTAAAACTATGGTTTCTGTATTTTTGTCTTGTCAGTTATTTGTTTATTGCCAGATGATACTGGTTGAGTTTGTTTCTTTTGCTCGTTTTATCACACTATGGTACTGGTTGTGATTATCCGGTTCACTTGCCGTGTGCCTTCTAGAACTGATGATGCTGCAATACGGATGAAATAGATTTATTTTTGTTAACTAATAGATTTATTTGTCAGGGCTGGTTCAATAGGTGTTGATCGCAGAGTAATGTGAAGTTCACCTCGCACTGTGGTTCTTGACCATGGATGTACATGTGCTTGTTACACGACCTTTTGATTCCTCAAGGTCGGACTTTGGCTGCATTATTCCTCATTGCAGATATATTGGTGGATTTGGTATGTAAAGGGAATTTACTTCCGAAGTGTGAGAGAATGGGAGTTCTTATGGCAATGTGGATTGTGCTGTCTTAGTAATAATTCAGTGAATCTCATAGTAAATGCTCTTTGCGCTTTTTTTTATTATTTTCCCCGTTATGGTGTGAAAACGTCTGATGCAGTTGGTTTCCGTCCCGTTGTATTGGGGTTCTGGGAGATGCTAATGAAATAATTCAACCACATTCAATCTCTCTGTCTCTCTCTGTCTCTGTCTGTCTGTCTGTCTGTCTGTCTCTCTCTCTCTCTGTGCACAACATAAGGGAAGACATTGAAAAAGTTATATCTGCAAATTAGATTCATCCTCTCTCCGTATAAAATTTGATTTTGGATTTGCACACAGGATGCAACCAGCTGGAAATTCGTTGTTACTTAAATTGTAGATTAAGTGGCGTTCCAAGTTAGGCAAGTTGCCCGTTGAAAATGGAAATGTTCAAGACGGTTACGTTTGATTCTAGTGTATTGAGGTTCATTTTGGTTGTAGTTTTGCGTCAACTGCGTCTACTTCAATATACTCTTGTTAGTTTGAGTTCATTGATGGTGGCTTCGTGGCCATCTTGGGATCACCCCTCGTGATTGATGTGCATCCTCTGACCAGACTCTGTTGCAGAATTTAGTATGTGTGTCTAATGGTAGTCCACTGGCTTTGCGATTATTCCACGGCAGATCATTCATATACCAATGACTGCGCTCTCTTTATACCTTAAGTAGGAAAACTGATTGACAACTAAATGCATTTTTATTGTTTATCATCAGAATTAAATACTACTGCAGAACCGGTACAGCTGCACATAGAGAGAGAGAGAGAGAGAGAGAGAGAAGAGAGAGAGAGAGAGAGAGAGAGCTGCTTCGAGTCAATTGATGCAACAAGCGCACAGCGGTTGGCTTTTGCTTGCTAGAATAAAGATGTTACTTCAGTGCCAATACCATGGCTCTGTTTTATTGCCCCCAAGCGTCATGCTTTCCCCTGATTCCAAACCAGGGAAACTCTCACTCTCTCCCATAGGCATAAACATGAAAGGGGAACCGCCATTCTCATTGCCAAAGCCGCCTCTGATATTGTCACTACCGCCTGCCTCCATGAAATCCTTCGTAGGGTCCTCCTTTTCTTCATCAAGCGTACGTGGATTCTTCTCGACTAGCTCTCTGAAGACTGACGACTTGAGCAGCAGTTCTAGCGCAGTTGGAGAAGTTGACTTGGTGGGGGCACAAGATGCATTTGTGCTTGCATCTTGTTTTGCCAGAGTGGCGAGATCGTTGACCACGAAGGAGTTGGAGCGAAAAAAGATGGACGGCTTGGATTCTTCTTCACCATGGATGTGGTTCCAGGAGGTCGATGCAGGTTCGGAGTGCATAATTAACTGAGGCTTCCGGGAAGCGGGAGAATCATTTTGTCCTGGTTTCAGCCGTCTTATGTAGGAGCTCAAATCAAAGTTGGTCACTGCATTGATCCCTCTGTATTCAATCGCCGCGATGTCATATGCACGAGCAGCCTCTTCTTGAGTACCTGCACAGAAGGGCAGAAGAATTGCCGAAAGCGGTCAGATTAAAAATTCCTTCGATGTGCAAATAAAACTTATAAAGATTTTGATTGCGAAACTCAGCTGTAAGTTCCCAGATAAAGATATTTGTTACCGAACACCCTGCCAATCCTCGCTTCCCATCTACCATTGTGATGGTGCCTGTAATTTCATCATCCAAGAACATTTACCGCGAATATATGACTTCATCAAACTAAAGGTGGAGTAGTCAATCTATCGATCTCACAGCAGACTTTCAAAGAGCATCAAAACGAAAAAGTACTTCCCAAGTGCGCTCTATTACCTCGCAACTCCTCTGTACTTTGATACACCTCTTGAGAAACCGTTGCTTCGTCTGTCCGATTGAAAATCGATTTGTGTTAGCTGAATATCTGAAGGGAATTGGGTCAGCGGAAGGGCTAATTACCTTCTTAGCGAAACCAAATATTCCTCTCTAGTTACGGTTTTCATAACCTCGATTTCCTTCTCATAATCTGGTATCTGCAAATTGAGGAGGCAACGGGAGTTGCAAACAAATGATAATTTCCCTTTTCCCCAATTCAAACTGCCAAACTAGAAAAGTAAAAAGGATGCAAGTTAAGCTGATCTTTCTTAATTTGTATCTTACAGGGAAATTGGTGACGGTTGAGCTTCCCCAGTACTTGAGTGCTGCTAAATCATAAGCTCTTGCGGCAGATTCTTCTTCATCATAAGCGCCTTTTCATAGCCAATATTCTCAAATATGTCAAATATATCAAGAACAAAAAGCCAACCGAAAGAAAGAAAATAATGAAAAAATAACTATTCTATTGGATGGGCCGAGTACTCACCAAGATAAACTTGTTTTCCCTTCTTCCTCTGTGTTGGATTCCAACACCCTTTGTCCCACAAATGAGCCTCATACCTCCCAGTCCATCTATGTCTGGTTAAGAGAGGTTGTACTTTTAGCTTCACGTCTCAACCAGCGCACACAAGAATGATTTCCCCAATAGAAAAGAACGGCTATGGGGCTCTAATGTGCCTGGAATTTGAATCTAAACATTTTCCGTGTGTTGTAAGGAAACTTTTGGGAAGAAAAGGAAGAACCACGCATGCATGGATCGAAGTGCATAAGTAGTATACTCTAATTGTCAAGCAGACTTCTAGAACCATCAGAGGCAATTATGATAAGTTTGATCTCCTATAATGTTAATGTTAATAGTAAGAATTCATATAAGAAGACAGGCATGATAAGTGTACTTTTCTCGAGAAAACATTAAATACTTATTCGCAATAGTGATGTATGAAATTCTTGCATGGACAGCAGTGGACGGTATGAAACTCTTTCAGTCATGCTTCAAAAGACAAATTTTAATCTGCACACACAAATACTTAAAATACATCAGTAGCCTGACCTGCTTACGCCTCGGTACTTGGAGCTCCTCTTAGTTGTCGTCCCAGCAGTAACCCCATCGACCTGATGATACTTCTTTTGATCATCTACCGCCGCCGGGACTTCAACAGCAGCAGAACTGCCATCACTGACATGAACTCTCCTCCTCCTCTTGACACACCTGTTAACTGCGCTCACGGGTTCGCACTCCACCATGCTCAAGGGTGGTCTCACACTCATTCCTGGGCTCAACTCGGACTTCACCGCAATCATACTTTTCACCGACATTGTATCTTCTTCTTTGACACTCCAGGTCTCAGATCACTGTTTAAGTCTGAGTGAACCCAGTCCGCTTTTTCTCTTGCTACCGTAGCTTCTTTGTGATGGAAGACCGAACTACTTTGGAGGGTGTACAATTATGTTCTCCTTGTTCTGTCGTTTCCCTTTCTCCTTGTTTTATTTATGTTTGGCTGGGGTGGAGACAAATGGAGCGTCGATGAAAACTGCAACAACTGGGGACAAAAGGTACATCGGCTGCATACGAGAGCTCTGACGTACCTCCACGGTCACTAGCAGCCGCTGCTGATCGAACTCAACAAGCTGCCGTTGCATCCGATGCTAACCTTATTGTCTCAAGCTCGAAGAGCGCATTTCGTAAACATTTGATTGGTGGCTCACTAATACAAAAAGTCATTCATATTCATTCTTGAATGATGACTCAAGCGAGCCATGCTGCATTTTATAACCCATTGATTAAAATCCTTTTCTTGATGAAAATATGAACTCTCCCTTTCTCTCTCTCCTCCTTTTGTCTAGTACCATGACAAGCGTCGGAAATTCTCCTGAAGGGTCACCTCCTACTTGTTCGGTTTGTAAGACGAGTGGATAATCACATGACGAGCTAATCAGTAGTTTAGCTAAAATCCCGAGAGAGCATATAAGAGAATAGTGAAAGAGCTGTACCCTTTCCAAAAGGACACTGTTAAACTTATCTGTTTGTTGTTGTTTGTTTCGTGATCTCCTTGATCAAATGAAGACCCGCAGGCTAACAAATCGACGACAAAAGGACGAGATGCGATGTGGCGTTTCCTAGGATCAATAACTCCAAAAGGAACCAGTGAGTTTTTTGTTTCTAGGAATGGCGACCAACAGACTCTGTTGTCGCCAAGAGCAGGAAGAGGACAACCTCGTGACCGATTCGGCCAGCTTTTTCAGAAACCCTTCCCGTTTCCTAGGATTCTTCGTCCACGTAGGCTAAGATTGCTGTTACGATTTAGGGGTGTTGTAAGATGATTAAAAAGTATTTTACGACATGGATTTTCTCTTTTCTCTCACTGTGAGCTCTTGAGATTACGGGAGTTCCAACGAAAGATGATTAAAAAGTATTTGTGATGTGGATTTTCTCACTGTGAACTCTTGAGATGACGGGAGTTCCAATGGGGGGGAAAACCGCCCCCTTTTCTTTTGACAAATTTGAAAGTCAGAATGCATGACGTGGGATTTCTCCGCCTGTACCTTCTCGCCGAGCCGCTCGATGTGTCATTACACCTCATAAGTAGAAAGAATTACAGTCCCATCCCACCTAAAAAATGGGTTGATAGTCAGAATGGATTCATACGTCAAGCCTAAGTGATCCGAATCCATATCAAGTCAGATGGTGAACATCTTAATACACGACGATTTTTATATTGCTCTTCCAATATCCAGCCAAGTAAGTTGACAATTCGAAGCCTGTTTTGCCCCTCTTGACTTATCATGCACTCGCAAACTGAACTGAACCGATTCTGTTTTCGACGCTCGGTAAATTGCATTTTCCTCTGAAGCATATATAGCATACTACAAGTCCATATTACTATAGACGGGTTTACATTCTTCTCAACTGTTCTTTAGAGAGAGAGAGAGAGAGAGAGAGAGAGAGAGAGAGAGAGAGTTGTTCGAATGACAAGCAAGCTTAAGTAGAACATTAATCATGATGATCGTCCAAGCTTTATGAACCCAAAAGACCATTCTCAATTGGCCATAATCCATATCTGTTGAACTGGCAGCAGATGTTCAGATTGATTCGGCAAACAGATGAATAACAGGATTGTTCCAACCCCCGGCAACTAGAAAGGACAAACAGTAGACAACATGGTTCAGCATAAAATGATTTATTTCATTCAGGACAGCGCAACCAGACATATCAGGCTACAGTTTTGCAAATTCTTTGAGTGCCTTGAAGATCTGCTCCTCGCTCAAACCATCCAAATGAACACCCTTCTCCACACCAAAGTCTATTATTAAACAAGAAATCACATATGTTAGTGGTTTCGCACGAATACTCAACTGAGGCAAGAAGAGAAAGGAACACAAACAAAAGATTAAGGCAAAACTACCACTGTAAGGTACTTGGGGACCTACAGCTGGTATATCACAGGAGTCACTTGAAAAACTAAAACTATTACCATAAGATGAGCTGATTAGGAGTGATAATTAATATACTAAGCTAAAATCTTCATCATAAAAGCAAAACTGTCATCTTTGCTTTAGTTATTTGAAAAAGAAAATTTCATAGTGTTATAGTGGACTAATGTCTGACCAAATTGTTTTCTTCCTGTTTTCTTTTGGCCGTGTCTCCTGCATAACTCCTCTATATTGAGATTCAAACCATGTTCTCTCAATGCACGGTTCATCATACTTCAATAATACTAAAAAGTAAAGACTTTGATACCCTGTTAGGGTATTTTCTTTGCCTTAAAACCAGACTAGTTTCACATCTCATTAAACCAGCAAGCTGCATGATTAAATTCAAGAGCACATCGAACAATACAAAGTTGACATTTAGGGCAATCCGTAAGTATCATAGAAATTGTTTAGTAAGCAAACCACCAGTATTGATTAGAGGATAACAGTGGCATTGGCTGAGAATCATCCTCGTGTCATAATGAGAGAAAATCATTTCTTTAACCTGTTCTCCTCCATGTTTTGGTTATTTATACAAATAATCCAACTGAAAAGTAAAAAAATTAAGATGGTGTAACATGCTGTTGTTTGAAATTCTCATCTCAAGCTTGGCAAAAAATTTCTAATGAAGGATAAAGAGTGAAGATGAGACATCAAAGCTCACACGACTTAGGTAAATACAGTTTCATATTTGCACATATAGCAAGTAAAAGGTGAAACAAAGAATGAAGAGAAAATACAACTGCAGAAAACCTTCTGCAAGATGATGTGGCAGATTAGGTATACCATAGTGGTTGATAATGATAAAATCAACAGTACATGGAAAAACTTGAGAACTACTTTACCAAGATACTCCTAAAGGTCAGTAGTAACATATAAAAACCATCAACTACCTCAAAAGTCGTGACCGACAACTCCATTTATCCCCCCTGTTAAGCTGCTCCACTATATCAATGACCAATGGCCAAATTGCGAAAAACATATGGTACTTCTAGTGGACCAATTTCTTTCAAAATTCCACACATTCCCAGTCAGAATCGGAAGCAATAATAACTTTCAAGTTTTAGGACATTTCACTACAAACTTAACTTATCAACAAGCAGAACTAACTAGGCACTAGACACAGGCCATGATTTCCCTTAGAAAGACAACCTAATCAACCTGTTATTGGAAAAGAGAAATGTACTAAGCCTTGCAAGTACCAACAGCAAAATGGTAAGCAATTCTAATCTCTTTTCTCACGTAACATATAGATTTCAATAAGAGGCATCAAGGTGGTGCAACCCGCAAAATCATAAAGAAGAGGAAAAACATCTATGAATCGAATGGCAAGCTGGCGGCGGCTCTATCGTGCAAACTGCCTCAATCAATCACCCACGTAGATATCACATTGGGCCATCTTTCTAATCACAAGTTAGTCAGTTCCCTCTTCCACAACAATGACCCAATCCATCTCTAACCACAAACCTCCGACCAGTGACCCACCATCACAGCGCATACTCGCTCTAAATACAAGTATACCGGTTATTAACCAGGAAACTGAACTATTTAAGCCGAAAAATTTGGAAAAAAGTTCCAACACGCACGACCATTGATTCCTATCCCCCTAGGCAACTATTATTGCAATGACAAGTGAAATTTCTCTTGCGGTAACACATATGATTACGCCAATTCCAGATGACGCGATCACATCAATACGAATCGAAGCGAACGATGCTGGGCGAGGTGTATTACCATATCTGACCCACAATTGGGGCTCGGTCCCACGGCATTCGCGGATCAGGATGGGGAGCTTGGGGTTCAGCGTCTTCAGTTCCTTGTAATTCTTCTCCACGAATGACCTAAACCAAACGCATCGAACCACAAAATATGAACGATCGACGAACTTGCGGTACGGAGTGAGGTCAGGACAGAGCAACACAAACCTCGCGGAGGAGCTCGCAGGCGAGGATTGGCAAAAGAGGAACCTCAGCTCCCTTATATTCTTCGACAGTTGTCCTCTCCAAGCCATCTCTCTCTCTCTCTCTCTCTCTCTCTCTCTAACCTGGCCGGCGAAGGGGACGCAGCTCGATTTGCTGCGAAGGAGACGAAGCTCGCGCTTTGCTTCTTCTTTCTCTTACTCTTCGCTTCGCTGTTTCTGGTTTCGCAATCGCTACTCTGGTAAGAGTGACCCGTCGGCCCCACCTATTAGGGGTCTAATGGTAATTAAATTTGCACTATTCCTTAAAATCTGGTTTACTTACTCAATGTAATAAACCAGATACATCCTTAATTTCGAGGTTTGATTATATTTGCAATGACATTAAATGCGGGCTAATGAACAATTTAGTTAGAAAATACATGACCAAAAAGACGTTTTGGTAGAATAAATCCGGCATGAAAGATGAGCATGATCGAGAGCCGATTGATTTAATATCCCCTTATTGGTATGGGATATTTGAAATTAAGCATTTAGAAAAAAGCAGAATATTTGATGCAAGGTTGATCTAGTTTTGTGAGATTGATACAAACAATCGAAAGGAACTGCTATATATAAAGTGTTATTTTAATTACAATCATAAATCTCTCGTCAATTAGACATTTCATTTTTTCATGTATCAACTGCCTGCATTAATTACGGAAATACTTTCGAATGGTATACATTTCTCATATAGTCCTCACAAATATCCTAGAGAAAAGCTTCAAGCTTTTGCCCCGTCTTCTTGGATCATCCGTAATAGTGCCCTCCTCGCATCTTCTGCATGGAAGGCATCAAATGTGACATTGTGATGTAGTACAACAAGCTTGCTTACTTTGTAAAATATCCGGAATCTAGTTTCATTATTGATTTTGGTCTTTTATTTACTATAAACATGAGTTTATCAGGCATCTGACTATCTTCTTCGCGATTGCATAATGGTCTTCAACTCCTTACAAAACGCCCGACAAACACGTGTCCCCAAAGACAGCCAACAGCATTCGAATCACAAGCATTCTTCTCGTCCGTAATTCATGTAAGAATGCCACTTCCGTCCATCAGCAATGGGTCCGAGCGGATAAAGAAGAAAAGCCCACTAACTAAAAAGAAGAGATACCAGAGATTCAAAGCAGTACAGCGAGCATCAAGTATCCTTTGCTATTTGTCATTCTGTCTCTCAAGATATCACCGCAACGAGGTAAAATCCATGCACTCTCAAGTTCGTCTACAATGCCAAGTCCTATCCTATCATGGGGTATTACAAAGAATGCTTTTCTCCACATATCCTGCTATACATCTCCTGATCCCAAGCAATACATCCAAAATGCACTCAGTTTCACATTCAATTCAACACAGCGATACACCGTCTGAATCACGGATGGAACAAGGAGAAACATATCAGGCTGCACAATGAGAGCGTGAACGAATCACGGATGGAACAAGGAGAAACATATCAGGCTGCACATTGAGAGTGTGAGCGAGCCATGCAACTGCCTGATGATTCAGCACAGAATCTTGAATTTTCTCACTCAGTTATAAGGGGCATGAAAGAATATACGCCTGTCGTAAATGGATTCTAAATGATCCCCGTGGAAATACTGGAAGTGGCATTTATCTTCAGTGAGTTCTCTGGAATGTACGTAAGACCTGCAGATTTCGAAAGAAGCAGATAAATTGGATCTTTAAGTCTCATTATCTAAATCCAAGGGCAAGATAGAGGACAGCTACATAATATAGTACAAGTACACTAGATCTTCTCATCAACACTAATCAAGAAGTTCCCAACAGTAATATTAGATGCTCAGCAAACGTTAAGCAGGCCACAAGAGGCACCTGATAGATGCATGACACCACTGCCAAGACTTACACATATGCCTTTGGTGCTTTTCGTTTTCCACACATTCCCAAAGTCTGGTTATTAAGTGACAGGCTCTATCAAGACATGCTAGCAATTGTGCAGCCAAACACAGAGTAAAGGTGCCGTAATGGCCAGGTAATGCTTTTCTTTGGACAACTCATGCATCCAAAGGCAAGAAGAGAGTGAGATAATGAAGTTACCTTTCTCCTTCACATCAATCTGCAGTGTATCTAATGTAATTATGCCATCAGTCAAAGGAAGTAATTCGAGTTTGATGGTCGCCGTTGTTTGAGAAGGTACACACCTGAGATTAAAATAAGGACTCTTTCAATCGCCACTGTGACTAATAATAGGAAGAAATAAAGCAGAAGTGAAATGAAGGATTACCCCAAAGGAACTCTACTATGCAGCCATAAATGTGTACAACCAAAACCGGAAGTAGAAATAGCATCTGATACTGGGGAAGAAGCCTGCTCATTGGAAGAGACTAGTTTGGTTTCACTGTGAACATCACTCTTTATTTCTACCGAAGGAGCCACTACACTTGACTGATGCATTGTAGAGCCATGTGCGTGGCTGCTGTATTTTCCAGAAACTTCAGAAAGCCCTAAGAATGGGCTGATAGGGGATGAGGGCGAGGAATTCAAAGAGAGTACAGAAGGAGGTGAAGTAAATGAAGCTGGTGCAAGAATTGTCATAGTTAAATCTTCTGATGTCAAGTTTGAGGCCTGGAGCGTTAGGACCTGGAATTGGAATAACTCAGGTAAGTGTCAACAAATAGTTGTTCAATAAAGAATTGCTCACACTAAGTCACACCTGCACAGGAAGCTGCGGGACCACGCCATTTGGCCCAGGACATTCTCTCGACATTTCAGAAGCAACAGAGATCATGATATCCCTCGAGATACGAGGTCGCCAACTTGTTGGTTGCTTGAAAAATAATCTTGATTCTGCAGTGAGCACATATAACATGCAAAAGAACCGGAAGTTCAAATAAATGAAGCAGTTGAAAATTCAACGAGCGTTTGAATAGTAAAATCAATCGGTATGCATGATAACTACCGGTGTAGTTGCAGTGGCATGATACCATTACTGCATAGTGATCGGATGCTGAAGGACTACTCTTCCCTTCTACAATTTTAGAGGAAACACGCAGAGTTGATGCAGTTCCGCCCATAAGCTGCGACGACTGAGTACCTTTTCGATCCTGAGCACTAAACTTCTTCCACGCAGAAATTGCTGGTTTAAGAATGAAAGAATGCTCTTCACCTCTCCTGCAATGAAAATCAATGACTCTGCATAAGGAGATGGGAGTACACATCTATACAAAAATTAGTAATTTAATTGTCATTAATTCATCAGCACTTACCTAACTCTGCATGGTCAAAAACCTTATGTCGTCATTTAACCAAAAAAAGATTATAGCATTTAAATTTGTTTAATCTGCTGACATTTCATTTTCCGAAAAAAAAGGTCCTAAATATTCTCAATTGCATGACAAAAAATAGTATACGGTGAAACTTAAAAGAGTCTGCAAGCCAATATCTTTTTATACTGGACGGAAACGAAACAATCAAGGGTCCACATGCTGGTCCAAATCCCCTGAGAGTTTGAACCAACAAGCCACATTTTATATTGTCGTCTCAGTATTGCATCAAGAGAAATGACATCGAATGCAATCACTATAAGTTTGGTGCCATGGTGGTTTAACAAGAACAGCAAGCCCCACATTGCAGCTGACCAGATAGGGAAAATTAATTTGCAATGGCAGTAAGGTGATCCTTTGATAGAAAATATAGCAGCTCTATCAACAGAGCACCGGCCGCTGGTGAATTTACGTCAGCATGTCAAGGGTTCTTGCCTCAATCTGAGCCCATTTCTTTTCTGTACTGAAAACTTACAACATGAACAAGTAGAAACAATTTTGACCTAGTTTGACCTGTTAAAAGTATGTGTCATGACAACCTTGCTGCCAGTACAGGCATCTGTTTCACTATCTACTATTGATTCACACAACTCATCAGCCAGAATTATTTGACTAAACGAGCATTACTTCAATGAAGGATTTAAGCCAAACTTGAAAGCCAAAAAACATTTCTGCCTGCTGTCACTCAATGAGTAGGCAAAATCTTCCTTTCCAGCATGCGCTTTTCTTCAAGAGAACTCGATGGAGCATGATTGAGAATAATAGGTTTAGCAATACTACAAGACAGGTTCTCTTCTAAATAGCAGGTTCACTTATCATTTTGCGCCACTCCCAAAAAGGATGACCATCACAGAAATTTTATGACCACAAGGAATTAATGGCACAGAAAAGATAGGTTTCGTAAGGAAAACCTGAGAGCTAGATTTGGTAAACTACACCCATCTCCAGCTTCAATAGATGCAATGGGTAAGGATAGTGGGGGTCCACCTTTGACAGCCTCCTCCAGCACAATTGTTATAGCATCTATATACACCACAATCTCTGGTACATGTGCTGGAGAAACATTCTGCAGAAGTAGTCGCAAAGAAAATAGTGAGTCCAGCATTAGCATATAATCCTCCAATTCATAAAAATTCAAAACACATATTATAAGATATACAGTCTTTATGAAACAAAATGCTGGTTATAGCATGACCCTTTTAGAGGCAGAGGTTACACCTTTATCTGCACACAAAGGAGATCATCAGTGTTGCAGTCAGCACCGAAAGAGTGAATTTCAATGGGTTGAATAATTTCAAGTTTCCTCCTCCACCTTCTTCCAGGTATATATACACCTTTGAGCCCACAACAAACAGAAAATCTCTCCGGTTCCAGTGAGACACCCCTAAAAGATAAAAGTTCTTTACCAGTCTGCTGGTTCTTCACAGATTTTTGGTATGAAAACCGATCCCAATCTTCAAGTTCAAATTTCGGCTTAGAGCTAGGTGTTGTGACAGGTGCTGGTGGTGGTGCAGTAGTTTGGGGAAGTGCAGACATGGAGTAGCTTCTGAAATTGCCAAAAGAGAAGAGCTGAGAGCCAGAGGTGCCTGCAAGGTTGGGCCTTTGAGATGTACTGCCAATTCCAGGATTGGTACTTAAAGGTGGAGGTGATAATGAACGAGCTGGTGGAGAAAGGGTATTATCCAAGGGAAGCAACCAAGTCAGTAGCTCTCCACAAGGTTCCTGATTTGCATGGAAGACATCATCCCTGCTATCGCAAGGCACATTTTTGGTCTGATGCTTTTCAAATTGAAGAATCTCGAGGACAGGATTTTCTGACAAATTAACGCCAACATTCACTTGGAGAAGAACCTGCATCCTTCCAAAGAAGAAACAGAATGAAAATGACCAATTGAACTAGCTAGTTCCAGAAGTTAATCTATCCAGCATGTCATATATGACGCTGATAATAAATCACGGGCAGATTCCAAAATTTCTGGTGTAAGTTGGAGTTTGGCACACATCATGACAATGATACAATGAAAAGCAAAGACTTCCTCTGTTTTTCGGGAAAAGTTAGTAATTATCCTGACATCAATGTGTAGGGTTCATAAACCAAATGAAGGGTTGAAATGTTTGCCTAGAGAGGAGGAGAAGCACATTGCATATGTGCTAACCATCCCAGTGCTAGTATATTTCATGTTAGCATAAAACGGAAGTAAGGAATTATAGTGAGAGGCATACAATGCATAACTCATGAACTCAAAGGCCTAAAATACAAGTCCAACAACCAAACTTTGAATCCAAGCATATTTTATAGTGCTCTGGACTTGAACGAAGCTTGGTTTGACGGGATGACTATCGAGGTAGAGACATAATTCCCATCCTATCAATGTGTGAAAAATTATCTGAATTCTCCAATTATCTAAGAAGCAACATGACCAGAATATATTAGGAGTCTAAGAGACTTGTCAAACATACCACTACATCCCCATTAGCAAGAGAATGGCATTGAACAGTATTCCTCGCCACTCCACCAGAGACATTGGCATCAAAATTCCCTTTATCTATGATTGCATTAAGCCGTGACATGTCTTTTGCAACGCTGCTCTCATTTGCGGTAGAACTCTGATCATCCTTGACAGAAGCATGGGATGACGTAGTATGAGCTCCTCTCTTTGACCAAAGCATCTCATGTGGCTCAGCTATCCTAACAAAAAAATGAGAACTTTTGAACTTCTGCAGTAATGTTTCTGTCTTTCGTTTTTGGTCTTCCATTCTAAGCAGAGATTCACCAGCAGAAAAGTCCTTTTGAGTATCAGAATTCCCTTTTAATGGGCTTACACCATTCTGCTCTGTATCTTGACCATCTGCATGCACCTCTGCATTATCTGACACTGCATCCGTGCCCTCCCCAAGAAGTCCGTTCACCTTTCGGCCACTCTGTCCAATACCATTTTTACTCATAAAAGCAGCAACTTTGAAGGGAGTAATAATTTCCATATCCTGCTCATTCGCTGACAGACATGCCAACACGTGAATCTGTTCACCTGAATGAAGTTGATTTCAACACGGTGAGTACAACATCCATACAAGCTGAAGGAAGATTACTACAAATTCAGATACCTGGAAAAACAAAAGAACGGTCCAAAGAGCGCAGTGATTGTACATCTGGAGCATCATTCCAATTCTCATGGAGTTTTTCTGCATAAGGAGATTAAGGACCAATGCAAGAGAATCAATACATCCAGGCAGGTTTGATGTATCAATCATGGTAGAAGAAAAGAGCTTCGATTAACAAGAATTTCAAGCAACTCAGGAGGTCAGCAAGATGATGTTCCTCACCCTAGTTATCCTGAATAACTTTGATATGGCTAAATGTTTGCCACCTCCTTCTTAGACTCCTAGTCCATGACATAATTGTAGGACATTATGGTAAAGTGGGAGTCCCAATGGTGGATGCGGAACCAAAAGCAATCTCCCTTCCAATTAATAACGACGCTGAATCAGATTGGACACTCCTCAATTTTCTCAAATGATGCTGATATCTTAGAATATTAAGCCCATAACTTTACAGAATTCAGTTTAATTGGATGATAAATTTAAGCTAAGACAGATTTGTCCTAAATCTCAATAGAGTTCTCTATGAAGATGTAAAAGTCTCAATTGCACGCAACAAAAAGGCTAACTTTTGAACTATTTATTTTTCAAAATTACACTTATGTTTCTTTTTTACTTCATCATATATATAAGCTCTGGACTTTATCAATGAATGGCAACAATTCAAACCTGCAATCGCGTGCTCTTTCAAAAAAGAAGTACCTAGGGGAGGCATTAATTTTGAACCCCATATCAATTGAAATTTATTTCACTTTGGCACTTGCGTCAACTGATGGGAATGAAACTACCCTTCATGTTCCCTATCCAGATAATCAAATAAGTCTAAAGACCTAGGGTCATATTAAGAAAGAAAGACGATTTTTTTTTCATTTTATTTATATTGATGTGTACATGCGCAATGGTTATAGGACTAAGTCCCGTGGATGTACTTCATAAGATTGACCTTATTTTAAGAATCCCTAGTTATATGAGTTACCATATATCTTTGCACACCTTTTCATCAGGTGCAAGTGACACTCGATTTCTCATCAAATGTTATTTCTCCCATTCTCGGTTAATGCCCTTTCCATGAGGCATGAACGTCCAAAACATTTAAAAAGTTCATGAAATTTTCAGCCAGCATTAGACTAAATGAGAAGCAAAACTCAACATGCTGAAAGGTCGTCGAAAGTGAAGGATGGCACTGCTCGAACGTGTAAGCTCATACATGGCAATGGGAAATTTGTTGGCTTGTTCCTCATGTAAAAAAATATACTTTGAAAGAACCAGTGTTATGGCTAGGACTTACTGGACGGGATGGTTATCCATCCTTCTTCTTCAGAAACATCTGAATGTTTCCCCAGGACAGAAGCATCACAACTTGTAGCTGAACCGATCATGTTCACATCCTCATATCTAGCAGACTCTCCACCAGAATCCTCAGCACCATCAATTGGTGGAAACGAATCGTCGGCAATCAGACCCTCTAAAGTCGTCACAGGTCTTGACATTTTATGTGCATCAGTATTGCTTCCATTGACACTCAGTTGTTCGGCAGCAACAGTTGGTGAGGGCCGCAGCAGAAAATTCATTGCTTTCACAGCAAAACGCTGCTAAAGTATTGAGGCCTGAAGGTTATGATGAAGCTTGGCTGATATACGTATCCCGGCACCTCAAGAAGTGAAGAAGACAGAGCATCTGTCAGGTTCATAGACCAAAAGTAAAAGGCACATACTAAGTGGCATATTCTAATGCTGCAAAGAGGAGTCGCCTCATCCAGTTGGCATCAATCGGCATCTAAACTTAGGTAGTGGATGCCTTTTGGTTTAGGTTTATCGGTATCCAATGCCCATTTCAATTCGATATAGATTATCTACTTATCTGCCCAAAATATGCCAGAGTATGCATACTCCACGAAATACATCGAAGAGAACGAATTTCAAACACTACTTAGCTCAAATAAATGAACTCATATTGAGCGCCTATCAATGGCTACCGAGCATCTGCTCCGCTATATTGGGGAAGAAAAGGCAAAAACAAATGCCCGATCTCCAACTCCCTTAAGCATCTTCATATGCAGTTTACAGAAGCATCTTCATCTCCAACTCTCTTAGTTTGACTAAGAAGGCCAACGGGCACACCCATAAGCATCGGAGTTCTAGCAAACAAAGCATCTACGATCCGCTAACTAAGACCGAAGCAGAAATAAAATCAAAGCCAGGAAAAAGCTGATCACGGTGCAAATGATACAAAAAGAGGCCAACAAGGAGCGTCTAGGGCAGATCAGAAGCGCGAGATGATTCGAGCGGATCCTAAGCTAATGCAATTTGAACTGGGAAGCATACCGAAATCCGATCACGGACAGGATCAGCGACCCAATCTCGCGAAGCGAAAACCGAAACGGGAGCTGCCGCCGAGGGCTCGATCTGAGCTCGGCGACGCGAAGTGCGCACCTACCGGTTGAGAGAGCGCAGAGATGACCGAGCGCGAGCTCCTCCTGATCGGAGATTCGCGCCGAGTTCGTCCAGTGACTGGATACTCGTGGAGCGATCTGAACGCGAAAAGGGATATCCGACGTGCTTCAGCTGTTTCGGCCGATGCCGATGCTGGTATAGAGCCCAATGGGCCCGACCCGAAAGCCCCTTATGGGCCCGGTTCGGATTCATAGGGGCTCCTCCTTTAAAGGCTACTAAAATACTTTTCTTGAGATGGCAACCTACATGTCTAAATATTGGCTAAGAAAAGCAAAGGATGGCAATAATCTTTGTATCATCATTGCACCGGGCAACGTAATTCCCCCTTTCTATCTTTACATTAGCTTTTCGAAGAAAAAGACACATGTATGCCCTTTTTATTTATCCGTCACTGCTTATATCAGCGGCTTCTATTCTAGACATTTCGATTACGTCGCGTTCTTATTCGCTGTCATGACGATCGCCCCGTCTATCTATATTCATATAAACTTATGCGGTCGTGTGTAACTGAGCCCATATAGATATTTCTCTTGACGTTTCCAAGCTTAGTCGCTCCCCCAGCTCCACCTACCAAAAGGGCAAGTTTCCACCCGATGACCCGCATCGCCTCCAGCAACCCATCTTTCCAATTGTTAGAGCAAGTTGGATGGTCCTGACGAAGACCAAGTGCCACAGTGCCGCCTCGACTATTCAAAAATCTAAAGCGATCTCTGCTTTATCTTTATATGAAAGCATCTCCAAAGGGTCGTCCTGCACCAGTTCATAAAAAGAGATCCATAAAGTCAAGGAGTCCCCCCCTCTCTCTCTCTCTCTCTCTCTCTTCTCTGTGGATCTATCTCCTTTTTTTCAGTTTCCCCCTTTTTCTTGAGGACTCGAAAGTCGCTCGTCTTTTCTTTTCCTCGGACCGACCGCCTTTGTCGTTTGATTCAGATGGGCTTTTGATGCACCCCCTCAGAGAAAGAAGAACTGTCATTGGACGCGATGCCAGTGGATTCCATGTCACCGTCGGCTTGCGCCCGACGGTTGGACGGCCGTATGCGGCGGGGATGGAGATGGGCGCGGTGGGGTGATGCGGCGGGCGGGCGGTGAAGCGGGCATTGGCCGATCGAGTCGAGAATGGTCCTGCAAAGCAGAAAAGAAAGAAAGTTTTCTTTGTACTTTTCTTGATAATGATTAATGAGATAAAAATGAACAAAAAAAAAGTATTGTCAATTTTCGAGATATTACTTTTCCTATTCTTTCCGTTCAATCAATAATCGGAAAATTAATGTATTATGTGCAAAGTTTGTTCTCTACAATTTCGAGAGATTGCTCAAATGATGAGAATACCTATTTTTCTCCCTTTAAATCTAGGTTCAAATGAAAAATTTTGTGTGTTCACCCGAAGCGGGTATGCCTTATCGAAAGTTATCATTCGTGTGTGGAACGATATTTTTTCAAACGACACTCGCCTTGCTTAAAAAAAAAACTAAATTAGGCACAATTTAGAAATTTCATAAACTTGATTGAACCAAAAAGAAATTCAACGATCTAGTTAAAAAAATGAACGAAAATCTAGATACTTGCGATATCATCGTTTGTCTTTCATCCCAACATGCCCGATGTTACGAATTTCCAAATTGGATGTATTTACATACTCATGAAATTGAAAAAGATCATCCAAAAATGAAACTTCTCTATGGTCCCTCGAGATCGATCTCTCATCACGTGTTATCACAATCAAGGTCTATTTTTCAGTCTAAATTCTACATAGATTGAAATCGCGACTTGTAATTTCTCTATATCACAATGCTTTGTATGGAACAAATTCATCACTCGTGAAAAGAGAAAAAAAAAATCTGAAGAGATGTCTCGGGATGCTTTTAAAGGTATTCAGAAAAAGGATTTCCAACTCCTCGGTGGCCGTCGGATCGCAAAAAAGAATGAAATCCTATCCATTCAAATATAATACTTGAAAATTTTAATTATTTTGATATTTACAAGAGTTACAAAAGAAAAATAAAAAAAGTTTCGATTTATTACGTCCTGGGAATCATCTCCCTTAATTAAAGAGCATAGGTTGTGGCCAACAAGGGAAAAATAAAAGGGGGTCGTAGGTAGGGTAGGGAGGGCGATGAGTCATCGGTGTCAATTCTTTCCCCTCACCGAAATTACGATCTTACCCCTCGAGAGCGACTGATTGGACAGGTTGCTTCCTTCCTCTTTCTCTTCCCCTCCTCGTTGTCATCTACACCACCCCTACCCCCCCCTTCCCAAATTACCACCTTGCCCCTGGTTCATTTCCTATAAGGGGAAAGAAGGTTGTGCACAGTATGACCCTTACATCTCGTGACGGCCGGGATTGATCCCATCGTTAATCTCGAGTTTTCACTAAACTAATCCTCGGAGTGTCACTGGTGATCCTTCATTTTCGCTAGAAAAAGGTGTCATCCGCAATGATTATCTCGCTCGCAGATTTACTTAAGAAAGTAATGGAAGCTCGTGTTTGAGATCATTCTCGTGCTCATGGTCACTTCCACAAAACACTATGTAGTCAAGATGCTTACGGCATTGGCTTATAGTTAGTAGGCCCAATTTAACATTCAAGAACTAGTACGAGCTTTACGGAACTCAACATTCAACGAGATGATTAGGACTCGATGCAAGGGTTTCCCCCGACATAACGCAATCTTCAGTTCAATTAGCAGTGCTCTTCTGCATGCATATTAAGCTAAATTCTCTTTTTTGTCATGTTATTAATTGGATTTTGGAGATTTTTTTGGATAATAACCCATGAGCATCATAAAAAACCCAACAACCTTAAATATCATATGTTAACCTTATGATAATCGGATTTTATTTCGACATAATTGTCGTCGAATTTAGGTAATCGCAATTAAGTCAAGTTTGGCTTTATCTTGTTCGGTTGTGAAAAAAAAAACTTGAGGACAATTTATGAAATGTCTTGCCTCCATTGCGGTCACTCTGGTTTTCTATCCTTCTTAAACAACACAAATCAAAGTGACTTTCCTCGGCTGATCTCTTTCTTTTACCTATATATATATAATTTTTTTTTTGCACCTTTAATTTCTTCCATCCAAGAGGCTTAGCAGCAGGGACTGAATTGTAAAAGCCATGCCTGTCCATTTTGCCCGGGGAGAAATGAAAGTCCAATGTCCCTTCAACAAGCTAATCATATAAGACTGGGCAACTCTCTCCTTCCCAGAGAAGAACTCCTCCCTCCTCCTACCTCCGCCTGCCTCAAGTTTTCAGCTTACGGTCCAGGAAAGAAAACTCGGATCAAGAACGCAAGTAAAGAAGAAAAGAGGTCTCGGGTTCGGGAGCTCTTCTTCAACCAGAAAGAAGGAAAAAAAGAATCCCATACTTCCCCACAACCCTTGCTTCTCTTGTGGGTGAAGTACTCGACTCTTCTCAAATCGCTCACGACTTCCTCTTATAGTAATCTCCATTACAAGCCTAATACGTTCCCAAGGTTGTTACATAAAAGCAAGGTCTTTTGCTTTTATAACCACAGTCATGGCCACTTAGTGCTCTCTCATAGGTCATAATTCACAGGCACAGTACACGGGGAAAAAAAATGATGGCCGGTGAAGAACCCTATTCTGCCGACAACAGCTCTGACACTTTAGCCAATGAAGAAGCGCTGATTCCAAGTTCTTCCGAGGCTCTCGAATCCGTCTGGGTTCCTGCTCCTTCGACGGCTGATCATGGTAATTAGCTTGTGCATTTGGAATTGCAAATTTTCTTTCGGTTGCTTTCTGGGTTTTGTTTCTTCTTCAGGTTTCTGTTCTTTCATCTCCGTGGGTATCTTAAGCACATTTTTGTTGTCGGTTGTGGAAGTTGTGGAAAATTGGGTCTTGTTCTATTAGGAGAGCTAGGGAAGTTCAAAGCTTTTTCACTTCCGTCTTCTTCCTGATCTCTTTTTCCCCCTTGAAAAGCAGAGCGATCGCTGGCCCTGTTTTGTATTTTACTTTATAGAAGAAAAGATGCTAGCTTTCTGCTGGAACATTACATTAACAGTCCAGAGATGAATTTTTTATTCTAATGCTGCTTCATCATCCTTAACTTTAACGTGCCACTGAGTCTAGTTGTCAGGTACTGTCGTTCATCTACTCAGGTTGTTTTCTTACCTCAAATTGGCGGGGATTTCAGTAAATTTGCTGATTATTTAAGATGTAACGCTCTGCTTCTTGTACCCAATATTTAGGTTTAAAACCGGTGGTCAATTTTGAGGACGTTTGTGGAGGAGACAGCAACACTTCGCCGAGGCCATTCCTCCGACAGATTGATCTAAAGGAAGAAGCCATCGAAGAGGACTGTTGCGACGGAAGCTTTCAGCCTCCTGGGAAGAAGCGGCGGCTATCGGCTGACCAAGTCCATTTCCTCGAGAGGCACTTTGAGGTCGAGAACAAGCTCGAGCCTGAGAGGAAGCTCCAGCTTGCCAAGGAGCTCGGCCTGCAGCCGAGGCAGGTAGCGATCTGGTTCCAAAATCGGCGAGCACGTTATAAGACCAAGCAGCTGGAGAAGGAGTATGATTCGCTCAAAGCTCGCTACGAGAGCCTCAAGGCTGATCACGACAAGCTTGTCAAAGAAAAGGAGAATTTGAAAGGGGAGGTAATGACATGATCTCGATTGCCACTAGTTATGAACAATTGAACATAGCAATGTCACGTGGTAATTAAAGCTTTGCATGAAGGTATGTCGGATGATAACATCTATAATATGGTCGGGGTGACAAATTGTGAATCAGTCTTTGCCTTTTGAGAGGAGGAGAACAACATAGAGGAATGCGACACTTGAGGCTCTAGATTTGGTAAAATATTAATTGCGCCAAACTTTAACATGTGAGATATGAGTCGCAGAACTGATCGGGCATGTCACATTGTGAGATTCGTTCTCTTTTGATTCTGATCGGTTGGCTTTGTGATCTTCATGGCTATAATAATATTAACGATTCAACCTCTGTTTTGCTTGTTGATCAGGTCCTCTCTCTCAAAGACAAACTGAGGAGCAGAGCAAAAGCAAGTGAGGAGAAATCACTCGAAGCTGATGATTCATTGCATGGAGCGACTCTGAAACCAACTATGCCCTCAACTCTTGCGGATGTTTCGAACGTGGATACCTTGATCTTAAAGCAGGAGGATGCTGGTTCGGCCAAGAGCGATGTGTTCGATTCAGACTCGCTGCTAGAGCCCGCGAATTCTTCCCACGTGTTCGAACCAGACTGCTCGGACTTCTCGCAGGATGAGGACGATAGTTTTGGCAAGAGCCTCTTGCCCATGGAATTCCTCCCCCGATTTGAAGATGTTTACAACACCTTCCACCAGAACCCACCTGCGATTTCTTGCAATTTTGCTTTCCCAGCTGAAGAAAATCCCTTCTGGTCCTGGTCTCACTGAGTAAACGAAATGTTATAGGATAAATGCCATGCAGCCGCATAAGAGCAGGCTCTGATGCGATGCATTGAGCTATAAGTAGAAGAAGAAGTAAATTCTGGTGGTTTCTTGAATTGGCTTGTGTTCTGGGTCGTTATCATTTTCTTGACGGTACAAAATTAAGGCAACACGCTCATCACAGTCTTGCGCTGCTAAATCTGTCCGCCACAGTTTCAGATAACCCATTCTGAAGCAAAAGATGTTTGTCTTGATTTCGAGCCTCGTCATTGAACGATCCCCTTCCCAAAGAAATGAATCGACGGTAGAAGGTACTAACGTGTTCAGTTCAGAATCTCCACCTCTTGGAGAAAGTTGGATTTATCAAACCTAAATCTGATGATCTCACGATTCAGAACTTCTCGCTGGAAAACAACGCGCGGGACTTTTCACAGATGAGCTTCCAAACTCTGACATGAGTCATGTAGCTATTCATTACGAAAACGTACGCTTAACGACCACCACAACTCCGCCTGCGGAAAAGAAATATCGCCGCTGATTTCAACCCACTGAGCTGGGGGAAAACGAGTTCTGAGTGGTCGCAGACCGTGTGCTCTCCAGAAACCCATTCGACGAACCAGGAGTCATGGACTCTCCCGGTAGGCGACAACAGGACAATTCGCAAAACAAAGCTGGTGAAAGCGACCCAAAATTATAATAATCAAGAAACCCCCAAGGAATGGTGCATCCCATTTTCCCGTAGTTATCTTAACACTTCTGTCGCTGTCCCAGGGCCCGCCACAGAGCGTGAAAGAGATGGGAAAGGGACGCAAAAGTCAAGTAATGGGGAATGGGCTGTGCAATCCCTCTGTAACTTCTTCCATTGGCGATGCGTTTTTCAAGCAACTCCATTTATGCCCGATGTTGACAGCTTCGGTCATTTGGGCATTAATCAATGCAATTGATAATCGACCCCATTACTTTCTCCCGTTACTATAATGGCGTACATGGAACCATCTATGTGAATCGAGATTGCGTCCGCGACGGAATATTTGCTCGCTCACGTAAGCCGGTCGCTGGACGGACGCTGAGTCGCCCCCCGGGAATAATAACGTTCAGCTCACTCTCCTCCATTAAAATAGCATGTGAACCGGTGATGTGATGCCCTGCGTTGTGTCGTCGCCGCCGAATATGCAGTGCATCGCCGCTTGAGATTTGTATATTGAGAAAGGGAAAACGACCCACTTGTTTGTTGGATCTCATGGAGAGCGGATCCGCAAGTTGTGTTGCGTTATTTGATAGATTCGAATTGCACGTCCTGGACGAAGAATATGCCTCTTTCTGGTGTTGCTTTAGTTTTGATTTGACAAGAAGGATAGCGATTACTGATTTGCGGCGGTAATTCAACCTCAATAAGACAGTAGAAACTCAGATCAAGAGTGGTTAAAACTAAGTTTTGCAATTCCCAATTCAGAGAGGGGAAGCAAAAATGCCCGCGAAGTCGAATCTCGTAAATTGTCCATCATATGTAAAAATAAAAAAAGAAATTGCACAAGGTATTAAGGGGCCTTGGGGCAACAAACAATCCTCATCGGGCATGCTCGATATGTAATTGCACCTATTCGTATTCCTCATCGAATTTGGGATCTATAGAAAACGTAAAGTAACCATCTAATCTTTGCATAGTTTTACAAACTCTTCTCTTGATCATTGTAAGGACAGTAGAATTAGCTAGCCACTTTTCGCTTCGTTGAACTAAAAGATCTAAGCCACTGACACAAAAGAGACTACATGTAAATAACACATCATTGAAGCTGAGTGCCCAAGCGATTTGGGTAAAAATTTAACACCAGTGCAAATTGAGATAAGACCGGATGACTACATGCATGTAAACCCAAGAATGAAAACTCACGAGCGTGAAATCAAACTTCACGAGCAAAGAATTTGGTAAGTTGGCGTGATGTCATAAGTCTGAGTGCTGAGTCACCGCTGCGAATAACATATATCATATCCAAACTGCTTCGAGTCCCGGTCGGACTTTTATCCGGTTCGTGAGATCAGTGACGCGTTTCAAAGCACGCATTTTCCTGCATACAAAAGCGAGCGTTCCGTGTCCCAGGAGGAAAAGCAACAAATTAAAACCGGTACGTATTTCTTGCGGGAATCTGAAGAATAAGTTCGTTTGGCACAAAGAGAAAAAAAGCGGATCATCAAGCAAAAAGTTCTTAAGCCGCGTCGAATCAGTCCGGTTCGTTTTCGGGTCAGTGATCGGATGGTGGAGATCGGTGTCTTGCTTTACATCGGCTTTTTATAACGCGATCTGGGTATTGACACGCGCCCCGCCCTGGTTGCGGCATCCAGGAACCAAAGATGGATAAGGGCATGGCATCGCGACGTGCATCCACCATCCGCAAAACCCACGTGTCGTCCGAGACAGAGGGGGGAGGGGTCAGCCGAATCCGCCACGCAACCCCCAGTCATCCTACGCCACTCGAAGCTAGGACGGTCGGGCTCGGGTCGGACCCACGGCTCGCGCGCGGCGACAGATGGATGGTGGAGACCGAGAGGATCCGGCGGGCCACACCGTGGGGGTCTCAGTCCGGGTTCAGCAAGGCCCAATGGGCCTTCTCAGCGCACTGTGCACTTGGCGACGCACGAGCGTCGACGACGTGTCCCTGTTGGTCTGACAAGAGTCTGAGTCTGAGCCTCGGTCCCGGTCCCCGTCCTCCCTCTGCAGTCCGCAACTGCTCGAACTTGATGACGATCCTGATGCCGATGTTGATGGCCCACCCAACTCAGACACACCGCGCAGTGTACGCTCGCTCTCGTGTGGGGGGGCCCTCGTCCACGTGCCCCGACATCGTCTCTGTCGCTGCTGCATCTTGATTGAAGGGTGAAGCTTTTTACCAGGCGGTTTCATTCGTCCCCCTCCCTGGGGCTCCCTCCTCCATCTCATCATCGCTTGACCGCGCAGCACGAGTGGACGATGAATGAACGGATGAATGACTAGACAATAGAGTGTCAGACGCTGTTTGCTGTGACTCTCTCTCCATCTCGAGCCTCTTTGCGCTTTTCCGCACGTACGCTGCACGGGTTCAGAGATTTTGTCCCGAGGATGAGTGGGGTAGTTTCTGAAACGACTCTTTTAAGTTTAGATCCAAATTGACCGCCTCTCCTTTCGGGTGGCACCTTCGGAGAATCCATCTCTTTGAATCGATTAAGGCCGCCATGCACATTCCCCATTAGCGAAAAACGAAAAATGAAAAAAATTAGCGCATTAACATAGAATAGCATCTCGATCCATCATGTTTATAGCGAATCTCCTTGTGTCATTGATTTAGTCTAGTGGTACGACACTATCCGTTCTTAAGGGTGAATTGTTTAAATCTATCTCAATTTTTAAGCCGTTTGAATCGAATTATCATTCACTAATGTCGGTATGAATGGCCTATTCAGTGAGCCGCATGATGCCTATCTTGAAGATTCCATATTCTTTTTTTGGTAAAGATAATTGTATTAACTTTTGTCAAAGTGCATGTGTACAAGAAAGAAGCCCGACACCTCACGACTTACACTCTTGATGACACTAGCCAATGTCCTTTAAGAGTGGAAGGATTAGGATTTCATATTCTTTTTTTTTTTTTTGGTAAGGAGGATTCCATATTCTTACTCTCCATCAAATCTAACAAGGGATACGAAGAGCAATGATCAAAGTGCTTCTGGTCCTTTTTTGGTTAAGAGATAAATCTAATTAGTATTTGGCCTACCTAATCATCTAAAGTTGTGATTAGTACCCTTACCGTCTTTTTGAAGAAGAATTTTCTCGTCCCAACTCCACTTTCCTATATCAATGTCTCTTTTAATATATCACAGTTGTTAGTCCGACTCTAGCTAATGTCGAGCAATTTTCTTTTTATCCTGCATGCACATCCTACACTCCTATATGATGGAGGCAAATAAAAATATTTATCATTTGAAAAAAAATATATGAAATTTAATAGATTTGAAAGAGTTTTTTCAAGATAAAAATCAAGAAAACGAAAGTTTCTTCGATCTCTTTGTTTTTAGTAGAAAAATTATTTGCCGTTCGAGCCCTACAAAAATCGAATGAGTTTCTCTGCGAAACACACTTGCACGTAGAAGACCTGAATGTGTAGGGGTAACATTATATTCGACATCAAACCTTAGTCGAATAGGAAGCTAGACATATGATCTAAAACAAAAGCCCAAAAGTCAAAACTATCCCTGCACTTGGAAATAGTACTTCATAACAATTGAAAGAAAGAAGAAGAAGAAAATCCTGGAACGGGAGCGAAAAAGTCAAAACTGTCCCTGCACTTTTTATTGTTATGTTCCTTCAAAACTCGTGGGTAACCAAAGTATCCGTTGACCTGGTCAAACAGTCTCGTTATCCGGTGTCAGTCCGGTCTCGGTCACATAACGCCGCCTGCCAGTCTTCCGCCGTCGCCCACCTCCTTCGCCCCCTTCGCCTTTCCCGAGACTCGGGCGGAAGCCGACATCGGAGGCGATGAGCCGCAAGAGGGACAAACCCTACTTCTCTCGCCCCGCCGCCTCTTCCTCCATCTCCAAGCGCCGCCGCCCCCTCCCTCGCCCGGAACCCTCCCCCTTGGATGACCCGCCGGCGCCTAAGCCCTCGCCTCCTCCGGCGCTGGTCGTGATGGGCCTTTCCCCGAACTGCTCTGTCCTCGACCTTAAGTCCCGGTTCGAGATCTACGGCCCGATCTCCCGCATCCGCATCGACCGCGACGACGTCGGCTACGTCACCTACAGGTCCAAGGACTCCGCCGATGCTGCCATCGCCGCTTCCCGCGACCCTTCTTTCGGAGTCTCCGTCGATTCACAGAAGGTCGCTTTTTCCGGTCTTTTCCTCTCGCCGCTTCCCGTTTGGCCTTGTTTTCTACTTGGGGGTGTGAGCTGTGTGACAAAGTGCGGGTTGTTGATTATGTTTGGGAGGCAATTCGGCGTTTTATCTGGTTTTGTCTCGGTTGATTTGAATTTGGTCGATGCGAGACGTTGAGCGTGAATTTTTATGTATGAATACTGTCAATGTCGGCTGTTTGTCTTCTTTGGGCCACAATCTATGTTATTGCAGCCAGACGTTCATGTTTGCGAGCGTTCGTACTGCGCAACTGTTAAAAGTCCAAACTTTACCTCCTTGTGCTTTAGAATTACACTTGTTTCTTTGTACGTTTTGACAATTGGCGCACCTGTGATTCAAGATGAAGAATTTGGTGCAGGTACAAGTGTTATGGGCAACCGATCCGCTCGCCAAATGGAGGGAAGGAGTTGGAGCTGGTGTCGGAACAAAGGATGTGAAGAATGGTTCTACTTCCAAGCTCTTGCGAGCCGAGGTGCCTCTGAGCAGACATGGACGAGGTAATAAGCTCGCTTCGGCTGTAGTGAATTCTCCAAAGGGCAGTGGCAGCGAATCTACACTTGAGACGCCTTTCCAAGGCAGAGGAATCGTAGCTTATGACGACATCCTCTAAATCTGCAGAGCCATCATCTGAGATGGGAATGTGAGTTGATCCAGGGTTGAGCACGAACTGCTGGCATCAAGAATTAGGAGATGGTTAGATAGGCTGTTAGTTCTTTTTCTGTGATGCATCATAGTTTCTTAGAAATGTAATAATGCCCTCTTCTTTGCTTAACTTATTTTAGCAGCATAGGCAGAGTTATTTCTCTAGCTTCCGTCTGTATGCTTGAAAATTGAATTGTTTATTTCCGATGTAAATTAGTTCAAGGCATTTGGTGCCTTGTTGAATGTAATTGAATGTTTAATTCTCTCGTAGTTGCATGATTCGAGGCGTACCAACATGTTACTTTTGCCACCGTACTGCCGATTCTTTTCAGTTGAAAACGTGGACATGAAAGAGGGTGAAGGGCCAAGGAAGGTCACATAGAAGTTTAGCTTCACTGAGTAATCTAATATCGACGTGAGCTCTATCTGCTAGATAGTCTGTACATGGCATTTGCTGCGGGAAACAAAATGGGTTGAAGATGTTTCGCAATATTATGTCTTTCTGTGAAGCATCACTGGCAGGATTGTTGCCTCATCGCAATGAATAATGGATTCACGTCTTCCATTTTGAACCCTTTTTGATATGTGACCCTCCATTCACTCGGTGCTTTGAAAGAAAAATTGCAGGTCCCCTCCCAGTAGGGATTCTCTGACATAATTCAGCATCGACGAAATTGTCTTTGGGGATTGCATTTTCAAGGTACTCGTGAGCCAAGTTTTGTACTCCTGACTGCTTGAACTTGTGCATTTCCTCATCCTTTTTTCTGCCTACTTTTCTAATGTTTTATCTATGTTAACCTTTCATTCGTAGTTTACCTCTATTGTTCCTTTTATCGCTATACCATTTTCCCTTAGAAAAGTCTGCTGACATGGGATGTTTGGAGGTTGGTCGAAGCTGCTCCTGAGCCATTGTATTCGCCTTTACATCTACCAACGTAGATTTATCCACATACCAGTTTTGAGTACTGGCAAAAGAAGTCGCATTCAGGTGTTTAATTTTCCTTAATGCTTCCGGAAAATATGCATGAACATAGTCCAGTCAAAAAGCAGTGGCAGCAGGAGGAAGAATAAACCGGATGATTTCACGGAGGTTGTTGATTCTTTCATGGATGGGAAGAGTGTGAGCTTGATACTTTTCCAACAGTGCTCGTAATACGAAGAGAAGACGGATTGGATGTCAAAAGTCGATTTAAAAGGTTTTTGTAAGATGATAGACCCATAACTTATTGTCTTAGTATTCTCCATCCTGAAGTTCAAATCCAAGATCCAATTGGTAAGTGCGTTTGGTCGAATAACATATCATATCAACTAGTAACTCACCGGAATTTATCCGGCAACGAAATATCTTTTACCAAAAGAGAAAATGAAATCTTTGGTGACCCCAAATGAGAGACTTCACAGGTAGACAAGAAAAGAGTGAACTTTTACTTCAATGAAAACTACTGAGATAAACTGTGTCAAAGTTTATGTAGTTTGGAGAATACAACCACTTCTACGGAGCTAAATGCAAACGAGTCATGCCAGAATTTAATTAACTAGAAAGCTTGAGAATGCAAGAGAACCATGCCAAAATTTATTTGACGACGTGTTACTCAGGATGGGGATACAGAGTTTAATTGAAGACACGGATTTAGACGCTATAGTTAAGATACAAATTGGAATCTTATCAACGACTCGGTTCTAGAAATTCAAAGTACAGTATAGAAAAGTGTTGATAATTGAAAGATAGTAGATTTTGTTTGTTATGTGTGGCGGTCTTCAATTGATGAACAACATAACTTATAATGCTCGTGCCATAACTGTTTTTAAGCAGTTTTCCTGTTATAGTAGCCATGTTCTTTCATCTCGGAAAATTCTATGCTTATATTCTACCACTACAATGATCTTGTCTCCAATTAGTTGTTCCTTTAAGGATGTGTACTAACTGTCTCACAACCTCCATCAAATTGTTCTCTAATGACTTCAAACTGGTAACCGCATCTTGATGTCCTTTTTGCATTCAACTTTCTCCCAACGCCTTGATAGATTACGATCTTAATTATTGATACCTTTGTCAATCATTGTTATTATGTATCAACAATCGATTGGTAGCAATCACTTATGTGCGCCAATATCGATGCGATCTTTGTGGCCGTTGACAGTGGGTCGCGTGTCGACAACTTGGTCATGCAAATAGATCGAGAATTCAAAAAAAAAATGCAGGAGAGGTTTGTTGAAAGGATTATCCTAGAAAAGAAATGTCTACCTCTAAGAAAATTGAATAATGGAAGCATTTCGAATCGGGGCTGGGCCAGTAATTCCAAGGGAGGACTTCTTAATGCTCATGAATGGGCCAACA
Source organism: Melaleuca alternifolia (assembly GCA_019926035.1). Classification (NCBI taxonomy): domain Eukaryota; kingdom Viridiplantae; phylum Streptophyta; class Magnoliopsida; order Myrtales; family Myrtaceae; genus Melaleuca; species Melaleuca alternifolia. The sequence goes on along the minus strand of JAGKPW010002266.1, from coordinate 3,683,179 downwards.
GTCAGTAGAGCTTTTCTGTCGCAATTGAAGGTAGGGGTGAGCATGGTCTGGGTTGGGCCGGTCCCATGCTCAATCCGAGGACTAACCCGCACAGTGTTGGTCCTCAATACCGACCCGTCAAGCTTGGGACCGAGGACCAGACCAACCCTATTGGTCCGGTCCGATCCTAGAGTCAACCTAGGACTGCTAAATTATTCATACAAAAAATTCTATAAATCAACTCGTGCAAAAGAGCGGCTATAGAATATCTTGTGTAAACAAGAAGAGCGAAGCATTACAATCTGTTAATGATTGCTATTGAAGGAATTTGACAATTTGTTCATGATTAACAGTCAAACCGTTTAACTCAAACAATGCAACAAGTTAGAACAATGAGTTGGCGATGAAGAAGGGAGGCCAATGAAGGGCTGCGAGGTGGCGAGCGAAACGGCGGAGAGCGAGGTGACGAGCGAGCGAGTAGCAGGTGAGCAGTGGGTGAGAAGCGGATGGGAGCTCAAGAAATTAGAGCTTGTGAAATTGTGAGCGATTGAACTCGACGAAGAAGAAGTGAAGAACCCTTGGGTTAAAACTTGAAAGAATTGAAGAAGATGTTTATATATGTTGGGCCTATGTGTTAGGCTTTTTGTCTTGGTTTGGGCTTGGAAAGAATTGAAATGAATGAGAAATTGAGAAAGGCGAAACCGCTGTCTAGTGTCTGCTGAAGCTTATAATAATAGGCTTGTAAAAAAATAGTATATATATTATATTGTCGGGTTGCTTCGGGTTGGACCAACTCGACATCCTAAGATCGATCAACTTGTATAATACTGGATTAGAGATTTCAAGACCGAGGACCAAACCATTCGTCTTAAAACACGACCAGGACCAGTCAGGTTGGGCGAGCCCTGAGCCGGTCCAGGGTAACCTGGACCATTGCTCACCCTAATTGAAGCTCTGTTTAATTAAGCCGACCAGTGAAGGAGGAGGAGAAGACGAAGAATATGGGAGAATCAACGAAAGCATCGTCGTCGTCATCAGCAGGAGCAGGAGGAGGAGGAGGAGGAGGAGGAGGAGGAGAGGAAGTGTGGAGTTGGGGGGCAGGCACGGACGGTCAGCTCGGGACGGGCAGGCTCGGCGACGAACACCGCCCTCGCCTCCTCTCTCTGCCTCTCCCGTCATCCATCTCTCTCCTCGCCTGCGGCGGCGCCCACGTCATCGCCTTGTCCTTCGGTACCACTCGCCTCGACCCACCTCCCCTCTTCGACTTCGTTTCGCTTTTCTTGAATTCCCCTTTTGAGGCATTTCGCGTTCTGGTATTACAGGTGGGAGAGTTTTCAGCTGGGGAAGGGGCAGCTCCGGGCAGCTCGGGCACGGCGAGGTGGCGAGCAACTGCTTGACGCCGAAGGCGGTGACGTCTTTGGAGGGTTATTTCATTACCGGTGTTTCTGCTGGTTGGAGCCATTCTGGCTTTGTCTCAGGTTTCTTTCTTTTCTCATAAGCGGCTTCTGACGTTTCTAGGTGATTAGTTCTTCCCCTTTTCTCTGGCATTTCGTTCGAGAGTTGTGAAGCGACAAATTCTTTGTTTCCCTAGGAGATCTGTCTGTCATGTCCAAGTTCGATGAGTAGAATCTAACCGGGTCTCTGTTGTCAAAGATTAGTGGATGGAATTGATCAGTAATCGTCAGTACTTTCTTCAAAGACTAACTGGCACACTTGAGGAACGCCAATTCTGAGCCCGTCCAGCCTCACTAATCAGTTCGGTGAGCGTGAGATGGATATCGTGTTCTTCGCGAGTCATTTGTCTCTGTATACTTTGCAGGTTCGAGATCTGATTTTCTTGAATTTCATCTTTTGCTCTTTTCTCTCCGCATAGATACCGGATGCCTATTCACTTGTGGAGATGGCTCGTTCGGTCAGCTTGGTCACGGAAACCATGAGTCTTGTTCCTCCCCTCTCGAGGTCTCATATTTTTCGTCTGAGCACGTCGATCAGATCGCCTGCGGCATGCGCCATTCGCTCATCTTGTTGAAAGGTACGAAGAGTATATCCATTTGAATGGAGGATAATCGGTTTGCTGGGGAGAACCAGCTACTCTTCAAAGGCTCGTTCTTCTGATTATTCAAGTTGGAAGTCTAGAAAGATATTGGCTAGTCGACCATGATTGTTTCGATTTGCTTTCTTTCATTTGTCTTATGAATGAAGCACAATTCACGCAGGGGATCAAAGAAACAGAGTTTATGGATTTGGGTCATGTAAACGTGGTCAGCTCGGTCCTACCAGTGATAGAACGAGATCAACCAGTTTACCTCAGGCTATCCCAGGACTGGAGAATGTTGAGATCGTAAGAGTAGTGGCTAATGGAGATCATAGCGCAGGATTATCCTGTGAGTATGTCACATTGCATCTGCTTGATTCGTTTGACCACCCAACTCTTCATCATTTACGAATGTATTTATGTATGGAAGCAGAGATGATTAGTGCTTCTTCTTTTTCTCTCTCTTCGCGTGTTTGATTTTTTTTTTTTTTTACAAGCTGATGGAAGAGTTTACACTTGGGGAAGAGGGTTCCCTGGCTTTTCTGATGCTCCTTCTCCTGTAGAGTTGCCTACTTCGTTGCAGATCAAGCAAGTTGCACTTGGATGGAATCATGCATTGGCGTTAACGGGTATATCATGTCACTTTGCATCAAACTCCAGCCTATTTGTTCATGACATTCCTTGACGGCGCATCATTAACAAGCTTATGTTCATGTTTATCAAACAGATGGCGGTGAAGCTTTTATTCATGGAGGCAACCGCCATGGTGTTCTGGGCAATCTAGAGAAGCTGAGCTTGGCAGATCATACACCCGGTAGTGCACTTTGAGATGAGTTACATGAGAAATGTGCAAATCTTGGAGTGATATGATCACACAGTATTTCATGAACCAGACTTCACTTAATAAATTGTCATAGGGCGCCAAATAAAAATTGTTCAAGTTGAAATTACCACCCCTCATTTGATCTTTTAGGTGAAAATGATCTTGAAGACTTGACATTTCTTTTTTGCATTGGCAGATGTATCAGCATTGGTTCTAGAGAGAGTCCCTGGTCTTGATGGGAAAAAGGTCATGCAGATCGCTGCGGGAGCTGAACACTCAGCTCTAGTGACAGGCAAGATATCGATCCGTTTTTCTTCCTAAAGAAATAGACATGCACAATTTCCAAATTCCTTACCTTGCTTTCATACTTGATTGAAATGCAGAGGATCTAGCTGTAATGACATGGGGATGGGGTGAGCATGGCCAGCTTGGCTTGGGAAGTAATTGCGATCGGATGGAGCCTCAAGAAGTGAGTCTAGGTCATGCACTTTCAGATCATTGGGCAAAATGCAGTGTTTACTGTGGAAGTGGCTTTACCTTTGTGATAAGGAGTCGCACTTCCGACTGTCTTCGTCAAGATGACCAGTGAATCCCTTGGCTGTTGGCTGTTAAGGCATCCGTTACATCCATCTGCCAAAATATAAAAATCATCCTACAAATGTACGGGATGAGGAGGGAAATCTCCACAACAAACAACGCAATTCTGAATGATGAGATAAGAGAAACAGATTCGATTTTGGCATTTTTCTTTCTTGCACAAGTTGCGCAGGTTTGACCATATGTACAAATAGTTGTACTTGCATTTGTCAGCATCAAACATCTTATTATTATTTTTTTTAATAAGGAGCATCAAACGTCTTATTCATGTCTCGACTTTCTAACTTTTGCTTGTTAATCATCTATCGATATCTGCTCAAAAGCTGTAAAACTTGAACGTGGCACTAGATGAGAAGAATGTAGAAATTCCTTCATTAGAGTAAGAAGGCAAACGATGTTAGTCATTAAAAAGATAGTAGTTGAAAGACATGCATCAAAGCAAAAGCTTGGCTTAGCTTTACAAATATGTAAAAAGGGCTGAAAGATGTATGCAATCGTCCTCCATCGGTTAGAAGACAGTGAATCTTCTCGTGCAAATGTTTGCGTCAGTTCTCTCTTTGATAGCTATGTGATAATGAGCAAGTTATTCTCATATCCGTTGATATGAACAATAGGGCGCAATGGATCGATCCTCCATACTCCATCGACTATGAACTTCATCTGCATCAGAAAGAACACGAAGGTTGGGAAGCTCGCCCGGAGACAGCAACAGCTAGTAAGTTTAGACTGTCTCAGACTGAACTGGGAGAAGACCTACCTCATATCTTCCAGGATACAATTTGAGGCAAACAGAAAAAACTCCGGCACTTGACTTCTCCATCTTTCTCTGCAACCAAGGCCATTACTCTACTGAGCATCATTTAGACTACCTAATCATACATATGAACCGTAAAATGTAAATTCAAAAGCATGCAATCTGAAGAACTTTTCAACTGATAGATAGCAGATCTCGAATCCCTCTCTTTTAACCAGTGCACACGGATCGAAAAATATGCGCATGGTTGGGGATTAGTCGACCCGAGACATTTAGCAACTATGTAATAAAAAATAAAAAAATAAAAAGCTTTCACAAAGATAAACAGAAGAAACATCATCGAGTTATTTGTTGAGCTGCCAAAAGGCTTGAGAATGACTATGATGCTTCAAAAGAAAGATTCGCTGCGTGATTTTTTGGGGGCAAGATGGACCAGATATGCATTCACTGCACAGACAATAGCATCCCACAATAATGCTCAACACTCCTACTAGCATGGATAAAACGACAATTTAATTAACTTGAAGATTATGAGTAATGAAGATTGGTTTATTTGCCTAATTCGCTGCACATCATCCTATCTGGGTGCAAAAAAGATATAAAGCCAAGAGGCATTTTCATGGCCAGAGTACCAAAATTCCACAAGCAAGCGGAATAGGAAACTGAAATATAAAACTCAGATTACACCACAACCATAATTCCACGAGCATTATACCAGAATATCGCAGGTAGAATCTAATTTGACTGCCTAGCACATCCGCACCTATTTTGATGCCAGTTCATACTAGCTTTAAGCACTATATAGGAAAGTCGCATTTTGAGTGCTAGATAGTAAAATTTGCATATTAGTTTAATAATTAGGTCATAGACGATGTCTGCCTACTCCGATTCATTAACTTTCATTCATACCTTCATAAAAGAATTTCAAATTTTGATAACTCCACTGGCTAAACTGTTCAAAGCAAATTTATGGCGCAAAAGCAAAATTTTTATAACAGAATTTCACAACTAGTCCAAAGTTTACCATGAATGAACACGTAGATCTCAATGATGAGAACTAACCTGAGTGGCCCAACCATCAAATGACCCAGCTAAAAGCACCTCTGTGGCTGAATTTGGCCAAATTATGCAAGCCGTTCGAAGAAGTTGTAGAGCTCTACGAGCATCATCGATCCTCCTCTGTTTCTCTTCCACAATCTTGTGAGCATCTCTGAGTAACAGGAATTGAAAAGGTTATAGTCTAGGATCACAAAAAAGGAAAAAATTGTCAGCTGATGAGAAATGTAACTCACATTATCGCCAGAGACATCTTTCCTTCTAGAATAGCTAATTTTGCACGCATAGAGCGCAGTTTGTCTTTGGCATTCATGATCTCATTTTCTTGAAACTCCCAAGCATCAGAAAGTTTCTGCAGGTCATTGGAGATGCTCTCGAGATTCTGCAAAAGAGAAATAATGCATGACAAAAATAATATGGAGATCTGGAAAGATAGATCGACTTGCTCTGGAGATGCTTCATCATAAAATGAAGGCACCATTAATCTCACTCAAGCTAGGAAACATAAGTCATGGAGGTGAAAATTTAGTCCATCCACTCAGAGAAATTAGGTTTCTCACTGACTGCACTCAAGCCTTCGTAAGTACCTCAGTAAGATGACTATTACTGATTCAGTTTATTTCATAACAATGGATTCTGCCATTTGAACAGAAGACAGAGAGATTCTCCTTTTCCCATTGCAAGAAGCAACCATACAATAAGACCAAGTAGTGTGAACTGAACCCCTCGTGCGTGTCAACTTCATGCACCTCTCCACTATGGATCAAGTGAAACTATCTATAATCTCACAATCATATAAAAACAAAGAAACTTGCTCAGCACCTCACATAAGAATGTTAGAGACATAGAATACACCTAGCTTGAGACTATTTCAGCAAAGCATCCATTCATGTACCCGTCGCAGTAATATGCTATAACAAGCTTGATCAGTGCACCATGTTCATGTGGATGACAGATGAAACAAACATTTCAAGAAAGATAGCTGGTTGTCTGAACATGTCATATAATTATTAATCTCTTCCATAATTACAGGATTCCAGAAACAATATTTATGAAATTGTGAGAACTACGCGTGAATAAGCACAGAAAAGCTTATGTACAAAGAGAGAACTGTATTGATCACCCACCACTTGTTCATCCATGGTGGAATTAGATCTCAAGGAACTAAGTACAGATGAAAGCTCCAACTCTAAGTGCTGAAGCCGATCCTTTATGATATTGCGACTACCTTCTCCAGCAGAAAAGTTAGACTCTTTCTGTCCATCCAAAGGATCACCATCTGTCTCCCTCAATTTAAGTATATCACTTTTTTTGAACTCCTTGTCTTCATCAACTCTATATGCTGTGACATCTATTTCAGCAGCTGCAGATTGCACCAAAGAGAAAATAACATTAACTTACGTTGAAAGGCAAGAACCTGACCCAAATTCTCACCTCAAAATAGTAGGTAGCACACCTTCAAAATCTGGATTCACACATCCAACCCTTTGAGAACTCCATGTTCTCCATGTATCTGGCTGAGGTGAGTTTCTTGATGTATCAACATTGACAGGAGTCCTGTTTTGACTAAAATTTCTCCTTGTCTCATTGATGATGTTCTTGGAGTTTAAAGAGGTAGATTCACTGCTACTTCCACATCTAGCAACTGTCTTTTACAAGATAACATGCATAAATAAGAAATTTTATAATCTTATGATGAAGTTACGACTTACTAAAATATATGTAAAAGCATGCCTTTGGAAATGAAGAACCTCCCATTGAAATTCAGAGCAGTTCAAAGTTATGACATCATACAACCATGAAGATATTCCAGCAGGCAATTTTACTAGCATATTAAGTTGTGCATCAATGCATCAAAAGAAGACACGGAAGAAGGAAATCATGTCATACCCAAAACAATTTCTCACTACGTAGCTGGAAAAGAAAAAGTTTATTTAATGAATCTACAACCAAAATCGACATACTTCATCAGCTTGAGTTCTGCCAAGCCAATCATCTCTAACATCACTTCCCTTTCCTCTCAATCCAACACCGAATGTTAAATCTCTCTCTTTCTCCAACCGACTCAATATGCCTTCTATTCCAGAATCATCCTCAGATAAAGATACCCTGCAGTAACAGATAGTGCTGATAATGTTAATTGTTTGTCCAACTATCTGAGCTTGCAGAATATAGCCAAAATGTTGAAAGGTACATTTGAGATGGTTGAGAAGATCAGAACCTATATTCTGTACGAAAAGAAAAATAGTAGAAGAGCATAAAAAGATCCTCATAATCCATTCATAAGTTAATAGAATAGTTCATTTTTCCTACCATATAAGGGTGGCGATCCTCATAATCCATTCATTCAAAGGAAGGCAAGATTATCAGTAATGGTAGCACTCTTGTGTTTCCCAAATTTCATCATCTAGACCACCCCTTATTTAGGTCTTGTAGAAAGCTTGAAGGACAACAGTTTCTGTCACTCAACAAAGTTGCAACTACCCCCCCCCCCCCCTTCCCCTTCCTTTTTCTGTCACTATCCGACGCTCCAGCATTATGGGGTTTGGGGAGAGTTAAACGAAAGTAACCTTTACCCCTGCTTTTGCAGAGATGTTATCTCCATGATTTGAACCTATGACCTCCAGGTCACTAATCGTTAATCCAAGTCACTATTGAGTTATCTAGAATTTTATCCACGCTCCAATTATTCAAGTGAAGTGTTTTTCTGCTTACAAAAAAAAAAAATCACTTCAAGACACTTCCTTTCCCTGATCACTTGTAATTTAAACCTATCAACTATTCTTTCGGGAAAAAAAATTCAGGAAGTCCAAACACATCGCTATTCATCGTCACTATCGTGATGCTGACAAATGCTAACTCACTGCTCAAAGGCTAAACAGACACCTGCTCATGTTGATAATAAAACACGATATTGGCTGAGTGACAAAGCGAATGTCAATGTCTCTACGAATCTTCAAAGCTAGGAACTTGGAAAGTGATCAATGGCTATCGATTGCAACTTGATCTAGAAGCAGGCGGAAGAAGAACAGGAAGGTTTCTGTTAACAAAGGAGACTGAGATGAAAACACTTTGGGATAATGGAAAAAGACACAACTTCAGACTTGCATATTAAAATTCTAATCTGAAGCCTCTCGCTGGCCACATAAAAGTAATATAAGCACTTTCCCGGCAAAATGTCCATTTTGATTGTGTGTTCTAGATATAGAAATAGAGCGCAATTTTAATCTAGAATCCTCTCAAAATTTGCAAGAATTACAGTGCACGACAGATATATGATAGAAAAAAGAATTGTTGGCTATAGAAATAACGAAAGAATCTCACGTTGATCCACAGGATGAAGAAACTGAACCAGAGAAATTAGAAGAAAATGGAGAAACCCCCGTGCTGCCATTGCCCTCCAAAGTTAAGCTCTCTTGATTTCTATCAATCCTTTCTTGAAGCACCCCGTAGTCAAAATCGTCCGATTTCGCAGACCCAAAATCCCGAAAGTCACAGTCATCCTGAACCATACTTTCGCCCTCGCCATCCAAATCCCAGCCTAACGAAAGCCATCCACCTCGCCGCAGAATAGCTTCGACCAAGTCCACCCTCCCCGCATCAGTCAGCTGTTTCTTGGTGGGAAACAAGTCGGGGTTCCCAGATTCCCTCATGAACTCAAATATCTCAGCCTCCAAATCCCAATCCCCTTCCCTTTCGCCGTTCTTCTTGCACGTCCTCACAAATTCAGAGACCCCACAATCAGTACGACGTTTCCTCCTAACGATATCAGGTATCCCCGGCAAAGAACCGCTCTTCAAAGGCGAAACTTGATTCAACGGCAAGACCTCCGCCCGAGCTCTCCTCCTGGTTCTGCGGTCGAAATCGAAGAGGAAAGGAGGCGGATAAGCACGAGCACCGGCGTCTAGGAAGAAATGACGCAGGACGACGAGGTGGGTGGAAACCGGATTGAAGGAGAGCATGGTTCAGGCATTTCGTCGAACAGTTGGCGCGCAGGCTGAACAAATCGGAAGCTGCAGAGAGAAGCCACGAGAAAAGCGCGCGGGAGAGGCCAAAGAGGAGATGGGAAGAAGCACGGGGTGTACTACGAACAAGACGAGAGCGAGCGGGGCAAGCAACGAACAATGCTACGGAAAAGCGTGACAGTTAGTTAAGGCACCGGGGCACGAGCCAGAGGAAATAGAATTGATTAAGGATCGATTAACCAATTTACCGTGATTAATTAAAGTGATTGAAGCCTTTTCGTTCTCGGTTTGGATCGGAAGCAGATAGCCGTGAAACTGAAACACATACTTAATTACAAACTAATTCGATTTTCAAAACTTTAATTACCAGGGCACGAAAGAAATTAGCATATCAAAACACAATTGCTTGCATGATAAGTGCCTTCCAAGTGCTTGTTAAGAAAACCCGCCACAAGTTCATTTTATTTAGTCCGATACTCAAATAAATAATTGACTTCAAATTAGAGTGTCAATGAATCTAGTTGAGCAAATATTACAAGAATGCGCTTAACTTGACCCGACTAAGAACATTATAGGAATGTAATTTAAGCATTCCGATTGTGCCGTTGGATTATGTTTTACGTATATGTTTTCTTATGAAGATTAAAACGAATGCATATATTTTTTTTGATTGACCCGCACATGACACGACCCGCCTTGACTGGAAAGTTTACTGCCCAAAAATTTAAAGTAATGAGCCAACCCAAAATTTCAGATCTATTAGTATAGTGTTTTAGTTTGGATATATTGTTCGGCTTTTACCCCCATTTAAAATGTCACGGTCATTGGTTGACAATGACATGTACATTAGGGGCGATCAATTCCAAAATGGGTAGGTTCCAAGTTACCGGATGGATAAATCAACCCAACTTGTCAAGATCGATATCCAAATTTTGGAACATGCAATCAATCTTATTGACCTTGGAACTCAGCTTGCCGATTTGATCCGACTTTAGGATGACCTTGGAAATTAGCAGAATCCCTTTTCTTTTCTCTTTTGCATTTTTTTTTAAATCGATAACTTCTTCACACGCCTCCGTGTCCAGACAGCACCAAAGGGTCGGGCAAGACTAACACATGACCCTAACACCATAATCTCCCAGTTAAGATGCTAGTAATTACGGATTTCGAACCTTTAACCTCGGCAATAATGGATAAATTCTTAACCAACATAGTTACTCACCGTTGGGTTTCTTTTTTGCGTTTCATCTCTTCTTTATTCCTTAAAAGCATTAATTCCACCTGTTTGTTTAGTGATCAAAAGCTTGAAACCCAGGCACTGGTTTAAAGGTAGATCTGGATTTGTTGTAATTGCATTACTAGCATACCGGTTGAATTATCTAAAGAGCGTGTAGACAAAATGGCTTTCTCTTTCAATGTACATATCCATCGGGACGCAACGTTCAGAGCCACGATACTAAACAACAAAAGGGCAAGAAGTAAAACAGCGGCACAAAACAAAGAGAAATCTAAAGCGATAGGAACAAGAGAGACACGAGAGAGCGAGAGACCGAGCAACTGGGGTGCAACTGGCCAGCAAGGAACGAGAGAGACATAGAGAGTGAGAGATTGAGCAGCGAACGAGAGAGACAAAGAAAGCGAGAGAGAGAGAGAGAGACAGAGTCATGAGGTGCAAAAAGAGAGGAAGAGGAAGAGGAAGAGGCGGCAGCAAGAGGTCTAACAGATAGAAATTAGGGTTAGTCTCGGTCTGATTTAGGATTCTAAACCTGGAATCGAATTGGTTAAGGGCAGTTCCAAAAATTTAGAACGGAGAACTGGATCGATACCTCCGAGAAGTGGCCTTCAGCCGACTGATTCGATCTAATTCGCGGATGAAATCATATCGACTGCTTGGTCCTAACATACATAAACATATAGACTTTTCACATCATTAGATAAAAGTAAACCTTACCAAAGGGCAACACCAAAAACCGGTCCATGATCTCATTAGATGATATACAATTCGACCAAATTCAAACATCTTTTTTATACGTATTGTTTTGTTTTGTTTTCTTGACATGATACTTTGTTTATATAGCCCCCATTGCTCTTTGTTATTACTTTTTCCGTTTGGTTAATATGGCTATTGATGTCTCCAACCACAATATAAAAAAGCGGCATCGCGGTTGATCGAATCGCTATGTCAACTCGATAAGTTGAATAGGTTCGAATAAGAGAATATAATCAAAGTCTTATGAATAGATCGCATGGAAATAAATCGACGACTAGGATACGTGTTGGTCAGACAAACCCCTAGGCCGTAGGGTCGGGCGGTGTCCGGGGTTGGCTGGGAGCAAAGGGAAGGCACGGGACGTCCGAGTGGTCGGATGCATGGGGACAAGATTCCCGTTGGTTTTTAACACTGACAACGAAATTGGCGACACGTGAGTACCTAAAGAACTGAGGCGTAGGTTCCTTTGGATACTGACCCAAGCCGGATCTTGAGCTATCATTAACTCTCGATTCGCCTGATAATTTGGGGAAATATCGCATGCGACGGCCCCATCCCTGTCCCGGCGTCTACGTCGCTAATCGCGATAGAACGTGTGGTGAAAGGGATTTATATAATAGAGGAATGAAAAGAAAGAATGAAATTAGACGATTCCTATAATTTGGAACATTTGAAGTGACTCGCGGCATTTCTTCATTCGAAACGATGCTAACGTGACAGCCGATGTTAGACCCGATCGACGAATATGCCTAGGCAAAAATTTGACGTCCGACTAATAAGCATGTCGGATTGGGCAGAATTTAGTTGCTTTACGACAAAACGATTCGAACTTTAGACGATGAGCCGCCGATATTGGTCTTGGGCTCCGGCCCTATTTGTTCTTTTTTTTTCTTTTTTGGGTCAAAACAATAGAACTTCCATTCAACTAGGAAAATCAAACAGGCCCAACAAATGAACTTCAGGACACAAGAGACCCAAAAGAGTTTGAGGAGGAGAAACAACCTAATTTGAAGGCAAAGACTTGCGTCCATGGACTTTAGTGATTCGGTCCGCAACAAAATTAGCATTCGTTTCGGCCCAATGTGTTCAAAGTGCATGAAGTGAGGATCTAATCTTTTAGAGCTTTAAAATGGAAAAACCTACAAGTTTTCCTAACTCCGTATGGCCGAGCACTAAGGGCGCGCATGATTGAAATTATATCCAGAAATCTAATTCAATATTTTTAGATTTGCAACTTCTTTTGGCTTTGATCTCATTTACTTGGACCATGTCACGCACACATAAAACACTTCTTCATGTGCCCAAGATCCAATCTGCCTCGTTTGATCACTTTCAACACAAACTCTTCTATTCATTTACATTAACAAAGTTTGCACATGAAGAAATTGAAAGTAAAAAAAAAAATCGAGTCGTACTACGGAAAAAAAAGAGGTTTTTAGAGATACTATTTAGGACAAGAAATGCGCTTAAAAGAAAGATGTCACTTAGGGAAGAAGTGTTCCTTTGTGTGCGTCATGTGCGTGCTCCCATTCAAGAGGTATTTGGATGATAGTTAAGTAAGCAAATGTGGATATGACTTCCGAAGTAATGATAGTCGTTTCATAAAATGTTGGAGATTTGAGACCGAGATGAGAAAAGGATGCTTCGATCTTCCAAAAAATTGGACTCCGAAATTTCATGAGTTGGTTACACAGGCAGTATGGATATGTGTATAAATAGATACACTATGTATTTGCTTTTTAGCTGTTCGAATTTACGGATAATGATGGTAATTTGTGATACTGGTTTAACATAAATCTGGACACGGGTCCAAAAAAGTTGCACATACTTCAGATAATTGCAATACTTTAACCAATCGACGGAGCAAAACATGAGAGATCTAATCGTCATGGTGTTGCCCCATCTGGAATTCTCCCTTCCAATTTTGCTATTCTTCCCGTGCAAACAATGATTTTGAAGTTATGTTTTTCTCCAGTCCCCCTATTAAACAGGCAAAAAACACAATTCATGTATTAAGGGCCGATTTGCTTGTCAGGGGCCTAGTGCTTGGAAAAGCCCCGTCGAACTTCCCAGTTCGTGGGCCGGAGAGTCGAGGGCAGAGCTTAGTTTTGCTGCGTTTGTCGGTCCCAAACCAATACAATCAACATGTTCATGTTTGCCTTTGTGCTCGCCACATGACATTTCACTTTCCCTCTACGACATGACAAGGTGCACGACGCAGTTTCGCCACATGTCTCACATTCGACCCATAAGGATTGGTTCACTGAATTTTCATGACCGAGAACGTATAGATAACACTAATCAAAGTACCAAGGCGAAGTAGAAGGTTAGCACTAGGTGCATAAATATCCATTTATAAGAGAACAATGCTAGAGAGGCCGGCTAGCAATTGCGAAGTGAGTTCACAAAGGGATGCCTTGAGTTAAAACTAGTATTAAAGATATTCGATCACGTTTGAAAGCCCCATAAAGTTTTGACACATCGTAGATTTATCAGGGGATGAAGAACTTGAGCAGTCCATAAGTTTTTGTTTAATGTGAAATATCATAGCGCCAATTAAGACTATAATGATGACATTGCACATCGGACAAAAAGGTCGAGTACTAGTAGAGGTCGTTATCCAGCATAAGGACAAATTTTTTGTAGTCGGCTTTTGTATATCCAACATTATTGATGTAATAGTTGGCTTTTCATTAGTAAAAAAAAGGGAACAAGAACAGAAAGTGGAGTCTCTTTATAAAAGAAAGATGACGGGGCAAAATCAGGAAACAAGAAGAGGAGAAAAGAAAGGAAAAGAAAAGGAGAAGATAAAAAGGGGAAAGATTACACGCAATGATGGCCTCGCCAAACCTAATTAACTTCGTTTTGCAACACCCAGGAAGAATTCAAGTTTTATTCTATCTAATGGGAGAAACTTTTGAAATCAAGTTGTAATTTCAAATCGTTGTGAAATTTGAGTTTGTAGGTTAGATCTAATGGTTGTTATGCTGAGAAATTATAAGAGGTTAATGATGTCATGGAAGAGTAGAATTTTACAAAACTCGGTTCGAGCTTACGGTTTGCCTAAAATGAATTTTCAAGGTTATGTATGTCACTTGAACAGTAGTAAATATACTAGTTTAGTTACGACTTTGGCTTATCATCAATTGTCTCTAGAGTCAGTGAAGCTTAGGATACAAATATCTCGAAAGGGCTTTTACTAACTTTAGATTTTCTAAATTCGGGGTTCGATGGAGAGAGTTATGGGGTGAATAAGGCCAAGTTACGTGTAGCATACAGATACAACAAGCCTTTCATTGTTGCTAGGAGTCAATTGGCCGATAAATAAGCATGGTGTAGTTGAGTTGTTAGTTGAAGTAGTGTTTTACCTGGTTTTGATATTGATTCTCGTTAATTAATATGATACAAATTAGTTGACTTGAGATTATTTTCATGGTTTGATTGAGCTTTCCTAGGTAATTTGTGCTTATCTCTTCTTTGAGTATGTGAGTCATATTTCAAAAAGTCATATGGATTAAATCTGTTATGAGTTATGAAATGACATTCTTGTTTGTAAATTTGGATAAGACATTTAGAGCGCGTTTGATAGTTTGCGTTTCTCTATATTTTTTGTTATTTTTTTCCCCAGAGAATTTCATTTGTGTACATATGTTAATTTTTCTATTCTTCAAAATCGAATATGGCTAGAGATAGATTTGAAATAAATATAAGAAGTGAAAAAATTATACTTAATTGTTCCCAAAAACAGAAAGAGAAATAAGTTTTTTTTTTCTCTCTTTCTTCTTCATCCTTTAGCTGGTTGCTGGGGCTTGGTGACCTCGTTAGTCCTAGTCTCTGGTCAATCACAAATCGAGAAAAAAGAAAGGAGAAAAATAGAAAAGAAAAGAGGGCACGAGCATAGTAGGGAAAAGAAAATAGAAGAGAAGGGAAATGAAAGGGAAAGAAGAAGAAAAGGAAAAGGGAATGGAGCATATGCCATGGTGACTTGTAATTGAAGAAATTTTTGAAATCAAGCCCTAATCCTGGATCCCTGTGAATTATGAGTAGGTGAGTTATATTTAGGAGTCTTTAAGCTGAGAGAAATTTCAGGATGTTGCGAAATATGATTTTATAAAACTCAATTCAAATTTACAATTTGGTCGAAACAAATTTTCAAAATTATGTAGTCGTGCTCGAATAATAGGGATTTTACCGTTCTAGCAATGGTTTTGGCCTGTTTAGAGTCGGTGAAGCTTAGGATATCTAAATATCTCAAAAGGGCTCTCTTTTGCCAGTAGATTTGCAAGACTTGGGGTTCAATGGAGAAAGTTGTGGTGTGAACAAGTCCGACTCACAAGCAACATGTACCAGATAGAAGTGAATGTCTGCTACAAGAGTCAATTGGATGACGATTAAGCATAGTTTAATCGAGTTATTAGTCAAAATATTTTTTTTACTCAATTTTGACGTTAATTCTTGTTAAATTGATCATGGGTCACAAGTTCGTCAACTTGAGATAGCTTTTACGGTTTGGTTTAGACTTTCTTAGTTGAGTGATGCTTATATCTTCTTTGAATTTACAACTCATATTTCAATAGTGTTGCATAAAAATATGGACCGAGTTATACTACTCTTTTGATTATTTAAAATGTCATGGAAATGATTTATGAGTTAATATTGTGAAATAGTTTGAGAAATACTTATATGTATTAATTTTTCAAACGGATTTATGGATTGTTCTATTGTGAAATAATATATGTTTGGTATTTTGGAAACGCTTTAAGATACAAATTTTGGTTTGATTTTGTGGAAATAATTGATTTACAAAGGCCTATATGTTTTGATTTGTGAATTCAATTGTGACATGTACTAGTAAAAAACTGACTGTTACACGATGATGTGAATCTAGCGAGGGTCATCTTTAGGACCTTGTACTGTTGATATGTGTTGGTCAAGGGTTAAGTGCTACACAGCAACAAAAATCTTGTGGGAGCCAATTCTTAGGTCATGTAGTCAAGAGTTAAGTGCTACATAACAACACAAGTTTTGTCAAAGCCACAAGCCTTGTAGTGTTGCTATGTGATAATCGAGGATTAAGCGCTACACTATGACCTGAGTCTCATGGGAGCCACTTCTAGTGCCTTATGTCTATTGATGTACATTGGTCAAGGACTAAGCTCTACACAATAACGCAAGTTTTGTAAGAGCCAACTCTAGAGCCTTGAGTTGGATATGGAGTATGGAATTGATTATTAACATGTGATTTGAGATTGATCAAAAGAATAGACTATTGGCTTGTGATTTGACATTGATCAATGGATATTGACCATTGACGTTTCATTTGTGATTGTAGAATGAAAGAGCATATTTTTTTTTTACGTATAAAGTTTTGTGGACTGATATAACTCGCTTTTGGTATTGTGCATATGTGAAATGCAATATTTGAGAACAATGAGTATGTCGCTATTCTATTATTACGTTAACTATGTTTTTTGTTCATGTTGATTATATATGTACGAAATTTTGCTCAAAGGAAATAACGTTTATTTGAAGTTGTACATATCTTATCTACCGGATGTGGAATTATCAAGGTTTTGGTATTGATTTTTTAAATATGTGGTGTGAGTGCTCGATCTACTTAGATGAGATCCATAGTAATTATTGAGTTATGATTGTTCAACCAATTCATTCCGAATCTTTTTCAAATTCTTTGGTTAGTGACAAAAAGGCAAGTAATATCGACGAGAAATTTCGATAGTTGAATTGTGGGTATGAGTTTAGATTATTGGATATGTTTGACATGATTTTCTTTTTGCTGGATTTTAGGATTCTAGTTTTGTAATCGACTTCCTATTATATCAAATATGTAGATAGATATATGTTTTGATAATAGGTTTATGTGTTATTTGTGTTTGAGGCCGCATCATTCGAGTACGAAGAAGGCCCGTGTGATTCCCCTGTTTTCTAAGACATCGAGGTGTGACAATTGATATCGGCAATTCTACCATCAGACAGAGAGGCTCGCCCAATTTGTTCCATTGCATATTTTTCTACTCTCTCCTTGAAGGTCTGAAATCATAAAACTTACAATTTCTTTGGTGATATACAGTTTAGGGGTTCAAACAAGTAGCTATTTACTATCTATCTTTGGAATTCTCAACTGGTCTGAACTTCATCCTTCTTTCCGTAAATTAGGCACTGTCTGATTACGTGAATGTGCTGTTGTTCAACGCGATTAAGCAAGGGCACTAGTGTTCACTGCCACTATGTGGCCAAAAAGAGCGTTCCTACCTAGCTGGCTCCGGTTCTGATGATCTCCCCTACTAATTGGACAGGACGATCAACCACTTTGGCTATTCTTGCGGACAAGTCCCGAATCTGATAATTTCAAACCTAAAGAATTGATCGAAGCTTAAGTTAGATAAGGACCCATTAAATAAATAAAACATCCCGCGTATTGACCGATGCTGGTCTCCAACCTACCCAAGAATCCTTGCTCGGATATGATTTGAAGCACGAGATTAGTGGAAAAGGTATTAGGTATAGATGATGTCTGAAGGTATAAGTCCAATCGATTTGATATGCATCTTCGTTTTTAAAGTAACACAGGACTAACACTTGAGGAGCTCGTGAAAAGTCATGTCGGATGAGGTTAGAAAGATATTATCCACGGCCATCATCTCAATTTACTGTAATTTGAAAAATCTGAAAGAAATTATGTCATCTAAAGACAAGAGGTTAAAACTCAAGAAAATATTTATATGATCTACCATATCAATTGATCGCATACTTCACAGCAAGAACTTAACCCTCCGTGATACATATCTTTATTTAAACGAGCATTTTGACATGAATTATAGTCTAGACTCGTTTTACTTCATCAAATCATTCGCAGATGATATGATGAAAGAATCCTAGAATCCTCTCTAAGGTCCTGCCAACGGATGTGCTTGTGCAGTTCCTGCACCGCCATTAATTTTGCCCGTAAAACATAGGACATATTTTAAGTGGCGCCGATTTCATTTGAAAGCACGCGTGTAGATAGGAAGCGTCCCGAAGCAGACAAAACACATGCCTCAGACTTTAGTTTCTGTGGGACAGTGAGCATCGTGTTATCGTGAGCCACTTGATCATCCTCTCCCTCCTATCATTACCTGTCGACTGAACAAAACATGCACCAGCTCTAGCTGGCTCTCTCTCTCTCTCTCTGATTATAAATAGTCGGGTGGTGAGACTTCATTGGGAAGGGTGCCGATGGCGAAGATGGTTCCTACTCACTAAAATCTCTTAAATTCCAGATAAAGAGGGTCTGGAGGATCAGTGCTAGAGAGATTACAGAAGAAGAAGAATTAGAGAGATGGGGTCTGAGGATGACAACGCTAACAACTCCAAGAAGACTCCTTCAACTGCTTCTCTCACCTTGCTTCTTTCCACCAAATGCTTCCCCATCAAGCCTTCCTCGCCGCAACCGGCAACGAATTCTCAGGAAAACAAGGGCCCCGACGAAATGAACGGGCATGGGGCAGCCTTACCTTGCCTCAGTGAAAAGGCAACCCCCGTTGCCGCTATCCAAAAGAAGCCTGGTGGATGGAAAGTCATGCCTTACATTTTAGGTCTCTCTCTCTCTCTCTCTCTCTCTCTCTGTTGGCTCAGTGACGATATAAGAGAAATTTTACGTTACTATTATTTGGATGATTCCTTACTATTTGAGAATCAGCCACGTACCCCTATTTCAGTATTTCTTGTCTGTATCATGTTTATCTCCGAACCCTACTCATGTAAATCTCTTCTAATCCGAAAGAGAACCTAATAAAGATCTATGATTCTTTTACGAGTTTCATAGTTCCATTCTTCCATGAAGTTTCGTCGGCTAGATGGGTGGTGCTATCTCGTCTTCTCTGTATTGGCTGACCAAAAGTAAAGTAAAGTGATAAAACTTTTCTTATTTTGTGCCTTCCAATTACAGGAAACGAAACATTCGAGAGGTTGGCAACGTTTGGACTGCTAGCGAACTTCATGGTGTACCTGACCAGGGTGTATCGCATGGACCAGGTGACGGCCTCCAACGTCATCAACATCTGGTCCGGCATCACCAACTTTGCCCCGCTGGTCGGCGCCTTCATCTCCGACTCCTTTGCCGGCCGGTTCCGCACCATTGCCTTCGCATCCTTCGCCTCTTTTCTGGTATTCAACAACACCAACAAACCCAATAATTTCCACGGCTGCTCCTATTGAATTCGTCATATCACAGATTCGATTAATCATCTCATACTTCAATACATCACTAAATATTAGAAAAAGCTAAAACCTCTCTTGTATGTTGTCTCCTTTACCAGGAACAGCAAGTAAATTCGACTTGGGTTTTCTTTTTGTCTTTAGAATATAATCAAAATCTTTCGAATGTTTCGTTGAGCACACCATGATTTATTCAGTGGTGGTCCATGACATGCACGTTGACCCACATGTGCTGTCATGTGAATAGAGATTAATTACGTGGAGGAAGCCAAAACGTGGTGGTGCCACTACCCAAGAAGTTGGTCCACGTGACAGTATACTTTTAGTATCTTTTGTTGTCTTATTTCCCTTCCATGCTTTCATGTGTTTTTATTGTAGATGGAAACTAGTGAGATGAGAGTTTTCACTTTGGCCACGTTGACCTAATTCGGCTGAGATTAATGAGCTAAGCTAATGATGAACACCGGAGAAGACAACATTGATGACCTAATTTGACTTATTAAAGTGATTTACACAATTTTTATCCGTGAAGTATCGCAAAAAATAATCAGTAATAGTATATATACAAATGATGCTATATCTAGTGAGACTTATTTTCATTTACAAACTGATAGGATAAAATTCCGTTAAATGATTCCATAGAATTTATTTGTCCTGTTCACATTTGTCATGTTGTTCCAAAAATATGTCTTTATCTAATGTATAAATGTTATCTCTTCTTCGAGAGGAAATCTTCCTTCCAATAAAACTTCCATAAATTTATTCTTTAAAACTCTTGGTGAAAGCTGATTGTTCTGATAATACTATTCTAATAAAAGGAAATATTCGTAAGGTATAGTCTAGCGATTGTTGTGGACTCGTTGACTAACTCGAAAGTGAAAACAAAACCAGAGCAAAAATTGAAGCCAAGTACTTGTGAATGTAAACATCCATAATCAATCATACATATTAATATTGAGCTCTTCACTCTACATGTGTCCCCACTCCCCGCCATCTAAATCGCTCAAAATCCCCAGGGCATGCTGACGATGACCCTGACGGCTTGGCTGCGGCAGCTCCATTCTCCGCCGTGCATCACCCCACCGCAGACGATGAACTCCCCCCACCCGCCGTGCGTCAGCCCCACAGGAGACCAGCTTGGGGTCCTCTTCCTGGGCCTCGGTCTCCTGTCCATTGGCACTGGCGGGATCCGGCCGTGCAGCATCCCCTTCGGAGTCGACCAGTTCGATCCCGCCACCGAGGAAGGAGCGAGAGGGATCAACAGCTTCTACAACTGGTACCATATTAACGTTCATTTATCCGCGCGTTTTGTTCATCAATTTTTCTTAATCTAGCCGCTCGAGTTCTTGGATTGATGCCGTTTCATAGGTACTACATGTCGTTCACGGTCGTGTTGCTGATAACTCAGACGCTGGTCGTCTACGTCCAGGACTCCGTGAGTTGGGTCCTAGGTTTCGGGATGCCCACGATCCTCATGCTCTGTTCCATCGTGCTCTTCTTCATCGGGACGAAAATCTACGTGCACGTGAAACCCGAGGGGAGCGTGTTCACCGGGATCGTCCAGGTGTTCGTGGCGGCTTTCAAGAAGCGGCGGCTGAGGATCCCGGATGTCGATGACGGCGGTTCAGGGGTGGCGAAGGTGGCGTACTATGACCCGCCGGTGAACGATGGGGCGTTACTCTCGAAGCTTCCGCTCACGGATGAGTTCAGGTTATGCGTTGTTCGCTTTTTGTCCACCGCATCACTTTCCACGTACTTTTTCTCAAGTAAAGACTATTTCGATTTCCTAAACTTTTGATAATAATCTTCTGTTCGGATACTTAAGCAAAATAAGTGACGTACATTCATCCACAAGATCTTGGTTGGTACATGTTACACATGCTGATATCATTGAAACGACGATACACGTGAAGATGGACAGATGTTCTTTATCATATACAGATTCAATTGGCTAACACCAAGGTTTGATGAAATTGCTAGTTTTAGACCCACATAACATAAATGTACATAAGAATTAAGTTATGACATGTTTGTCTTGGCATAGTCGTGATGCTTCAAATTAGACCTTTAGCTAGAAATCCTGCTGGACTAGCTTTAACAGTCGCGAATTTAACCAAGTAAATATCCTCTTCCAATGGCCAGGTCCTTAAACAAAGCGGCTACTATCCTCGAAGACGACCTGACTGCTGACGGCACTCCGACGAGCCTCTGGACTTTGTGCAGCGTCCAACGAGTAGAGGAGGTCAAGTGCCTCTTAAGGGTCGGACCAATTTGGGCTTCGGGCATCGTCTCTTTCACGGCCATGACCCAACAAGGTACTTTCACCATCAGTCAGGCCTTGACAATGGACCGCCACCTCGGCCCGAAGTTCCAGATCCCGGCCGGCTCGTTGGCCGTGATATCGTTCCTCACGATCGGGCTGTGGCTCCCCTTCTATGACCGCGTCCTTGTGCCCGCCCTGAGGAAGGTCACTGGGCACGAGGGCGGGATCACGCTCCTCCAAAGGATCGGGATCGGGATCGTCTTCTCTATCCTGTCGATGGTGGCTGCGGGCCTGGTCGAACGGGACCGGAGGGCTTATGCTAAATCGCACTCTGGCCTCGCGCCAATTACGGTCTTCTGGCTGGCGCCGCAACTCATCCTCATGGGCTTTTGCGAGGCCTTCAACATAATCGGGCAAATTGAGTTCTTCAATCGGCAATTCCCGGACAACATGAAGAGCATCGCGAACTCCTTGTTCTTCTGCTCCTTTGCCGGCTCGAGCTACCTTAGTAGCCTGGTGGTCATGGTGGTGCACCACGTGACCGGGAAAGACGGTCGGCCCGATTGGCTCGCGAACGATCTCAACGCCGGGAGATTGGACTATTATTACTTTCTTCTGGCAGGAATGGGGACCGTGAATTATGTGTACTTCCTGGTCGTCGCTCGTCGATATCGGTATAAGAGCACCCTTCAGCACGACAAACCCCATTTTGATGTTGAGCTAAGTAGGGCGACGAATGTATAGAATGAGATGGGTTATATGTAGATTTAGTACATCGAGAAGCCGTATAAATAAAATGTCACATATATGGCTACTATCAGCTTAAGTTGTCTTAGTAGAACCACTTTAATATAGTTATGATATTTACATTACACGTACTTTGATCATGCCATTGGACAACATCCCTTAATACTCATCACGCCCTACTGAATCCGTGTATTGTGTTGTCCTTAGTCAATATACGATAATTCCTATTGAGAAACGCGTTATTTTCTAAGACAGGTTCAAGGAGTACGTGTACGTCCTGCTGTGGCAAATTGTCATTAACTGTTGTATACCGTCAACTTGTTCAAGTGAACATTTACAATCTGCCACATCAATTAGCACACGAGTTTTTAAAACCCATCCAATTATATTGTGCCTTACTGGTGAGCAACTTGGACTGCTTAAATAGGAAACTAGATCGGACAAGACATGTCAGTGGAACCGGTGTGCAAGCGGTCCAAATCCCAGTTCCTAGAAGGATTGGACTTGACTGATTAAATTTTTCATATTTTATTAAAAATAAATGTGTAAAAAAAGTAAGAATAACCCAATTTAAAATTTTGAAGTTTTAATCCTTACTTAGTTTTACCAAAAGAATTTTCTTAATAATAAAGAAACTCGACTTCTTTTTTAATTTTCTCGATCCCATTATATTGCCTGGGAATCATATCAACTTATATCATGCATACCCTTATTATGCCTTGCTTGTTTCTTTTTCTCCGATGTGATTGAATTGCTCCATTCTATGCGAGACTTCCGTTGGACATGATCCTTGGTGCGTAGTGGCGGTGACTAGGCTAGGGCAACTGTTTAGCATGACATTTTTGAAAATGTACCATTAAATCATAAACAAGATCCAAATGACTATCGAGTGCGTATATGCACCTTATGATAGAGACATATATTACAAGTAAATATTTAAGAGATTGTAATGAAGTGAAGGGTTGGTAAGCATCGCCATCTCGTAATAACAATCATATCTATTTCTAATCACCACTTGTAAGAAAAGCACCAAACCATTATATATCTTACTCGTCATATTATATGCTTCGGTCAGATTCATGATATTTTGGGGCATTGAACAAACTAGTGTTATATTTCCATTTCTACTATGTTTGGAACCTCTTTCCAATACAATATAATGTTATTTACCATGCATGTGGATTAGGAGGCTGCCGATTTCAATTCAAGAAATTCAATCTTTTTTTTTCTTGCGATTCGCCATATTTCAATTTCATATGCATATATTGGATAAATTTCAAACATCATACCGAGTCATATAGTATTGATTTTATTAAATACATGCCATCATATTAGGTTTGTCTTCGGCAAGATGATGCTGGGACATTGTCAACTTTTGTGATAGGTCATCGACTTTTATTTATCTAACTTACCCATGTTATGAATTGAGCGGCTCTCTTATGAAATCAATAATATTTTTACTTGTGCATCTCACCGACTTTACTGCAAGTAAGTTTTTAAAAACTTGTAGGTTCTCTACGTCCATTTTTTAGCAACTTACCGACATATATAACAACTTTGGTACGAAGTTTATAGTTTTCATCCGCATTACTGGCCAATTTTGATGACAAGTCGCTAGCTAACTTCCCTAATGAAATACTGACATGGAGATTAGATACTTACCAACGTTTCCCTGGTCAACGTGACCAAGGTTTCTCCGTCGCTTTCCTTATGCCGCATCAGACTTTCATTGTGGGAATGCGCCTGCCTTCCAAGAGTTGGCACTAGCGAAGATGATGTGATGAGGTCAGGCACGCACTTACTGCAAGTACTTTGACCTAACTACCTATCTAGTTCCACGTGTAAGGTCGCTCGCTTGGAATGATAGATTTTGGAAAACAATATGAATGGTAACAACGTCTTCTTCTCCTCCTTCTTCATGTTTGGATGATTGTCTAAGTTTCTGTACTGTAATCTATTACATTAGCATTATCACCCAACATTATTGTGGCACGCATGTAATTGACGAGATCTATCATAACGCCGCTTGATACAAATAATCGTACATGATAATGACGCTATTGTCGAGTTGATTGCAGATTCATAAGTTCTAGGGCAGCAGACTTGAAGCTCCACGTAGCAATGCGGTCTAGTTTAGATAGCGAAGCCTTGGTAGTTTCAGGAATAAGTGGACCGACCACGTAGACATAGCTCGATCACAAGGTGTCAAGCAGGCTTCTGTGATGGAACGACTAGTTATCTTTTCGGTCCACAGAATGCTTTAGCCTCCGATAATGGATGCGACGGACCTCATCTCTTTCTCTTGTGGTCCTCATTCTGTTGGATTCGCAGCCCGTGAGGTCGACGTAAGACATTGCTTGTCGCACATTATGGGGCGTACGAAGAGATTTGTCAACTTCTCGACCCGTCAAAGAAACAAACTGGACGGTGTACGTCACCATATAGAAGGAGAGTCTTTCACATGGTGGTCCGATCTTTTGGACTATGATTACTTCATGCGCGATCTAGCTATTATAAGCTTTTGTCCACGTCGTCAACTGCTGAAGATGCCCGCCTCTCAGTCTGATAAGGTAGGAGACGTTGTATGAATTGTAAAAGATTCTTGTTAGAATCTGACTACGCCCGTGCAATTCTTCTGAGTGACCAAACAGTGTTCACTTCCACTAGAGAGAACTAGTCGATTGCATCGTGACACTAAAGGTCAGTGATGTGGTCAGCTGAGTTGACTTGGTCCCATAGGCTTACTGAAGAATGAGCACATGCGACGATCGTGTGGTCCTTCTCTTGCAATTGGAGATATTGCAAGCATCAAGTGGCACGCCACTTTACCGGTGAGAAGATTGATAACTCGAACAGGACATGGGAAATAAGTCGGGCGCTCCATCATATAGGGGAAGGGGTTTACAGCACGAGATCACCAGAAGAAGACGCCATTGATCAAGAGATCAACTAACAATGCCGAACGAAGATAATCAAGATGCTTATGTAAGATACACGTTCGTAAAAGAAACTGTTATTCAGATAAAATCTCAAATTCCCGAATTCTAGAAAGCCGAGACTCCGACAATGCACTGGGTACCATCGGGGAAAGCGGACCACTCGCTCATATGTCACAAAATCCTCCAAGGAACAAAGAAAGGACAAAAAGAAATGAAAACGAAGATCGAGAGGAACTCCGACTTCGCTTTCCGTTCGCGATCAACATCACCGATCCTCCACTTTCCACCGGCCGTTTCCATCGAAGTGACCGGTCCGTCCTCTGGCCTTACGCTCTTTATGAGTGGCGTCGTGATGGGTCGTTTGATGAACGGCATGCGTCGTCCGTATTCAAGATTCACGCTTCATGCGCGATCTCTCTTGAAACAATTCCACATCCATCCGACCTCTGATAACAGCCAAAGCACACGACCAGCCCACGTCCTCACTCCCCCCCACCTCCTCCACTACTTCGAAAGCCACTCCTCACCATTGAATTCACATAGGGAAAATCAATTCTCTGACCAAGAAGGGCTCCCCTGCGCACTATGCGTGAAGACGTGGCCCACCGTGACATTGAGAACTCAATAAAGCGATGTGCGAGAACAAACCGTGGCAGTGGTGCTCATTTATGGGGGTCGAAAACGTGGCAGAGACGCCTTGGTTCACCAGGTTTGACCTGCCACAGACGTAAACATATGTAAGCTCGTGAAGAATCTCTCCTGAGAGATTGATGGTTGTGGGTCTTTTAGCGTTTGAGCTATCTGGCCGAGTCCCCCCTATCTTTTCAGTGTTAGCGAATGCTTTTGGATTTCCATTCTATCGAGCAACCGCAGTGAAAACAACAGAACCATGAGCATAGGTACTTGAAAAAAAAAACATTCTTGTTTTTTTCTAGCGATATGCTGGATAAGCGCAGCGTATCTATTTCTCGAATGCTTCACTGTTTGTGGTCCATGCGAGAAAGAGAGCGCGCTAATTTTTCCTTAGCAAAATAATGACGAGAAAGAGATCGAAGGTGAATTGAAGAAAAAAAAGTTGTCACGTTCATCCGTCCTTCCTTGGACATTGACAGAGTAGAAACGCAAGAGTGTCTACGTGTGGACGAATTCGCTTTTCATATGATTTCGCAATACATTCTTCTGCCGGTTGTTCACAAAATCACACGTCTTAAGAGTTAGAGCTCAAGCACCAACCCAATAATATGTAGCAAAGGTAACCATACAATTTAAGCCGGATCGTTCACAGTAAGCAATAGAATCGATGTTTATGGCCGAGAAGAAAGAAGGACGCCATTGTTGGATAGGCCCATCGAGCTACTGTACATTGCAATCACAGAGCCCGTCTTTTGCTGCATTGCAGCACTAACTCGATGGGGCTCATCGTATCTGGACCAAGCCTTCAGGCCCCAACGCAGGATCCAAAAAATGAGGAGATTGGAGTTTGGACCGTCGGGGCCTGGGCCACATTCGCTGCTTCGTCTTTCCCTATTCTTTTGCTGCCTATGCCGTGCAATTATCTGCCCGATTTTTCTCAATGGGACTAAGGTCGTTTGATTTAATTTCCTGTACAGGCATAGACCATCAAATATATTTAATTGGTCAAAAGGCCCGTGAAGCACCCCATTCTTAAGTGTGCTTAGAACCAAATCCTCATTGAATTTGATTTTTCCATTAGAGGGGGCTCGTACATGTTCGGCAGTACCACCTGTGAATACTCCGCCGGTATGAAAAGTTCTTAATGTTAGTTGAGTTCCTGGTTCTTCAATAGATTGACCCGCAATAATACTTACAGCTTCTCCCAATTCGACCAGGTCGCCATGAGTAAGACTCCTACCATAACATAATCAACAGATCCAAGATGGACTCCTACAAGTAAAGGGAGTTCGAATAGATATTGGTTGTGTTTGAAAGGTTATGAATCGATTGACAAGTCCGATTCCAATATCTTGATTTCAAATGGCAATGCATCGTGGGCCCATATAGATAAAAGAGATGTCGTTTCTAGTCTATATCTTTCTATTTCTACATATGGAAAGTTAAAAAATCATCATATAATAATCCAGAAAAGAAATCGAAATAGAAAAGAAAAAAGGGAGGTTTGTGATGATTTTGAAATCTTTTCTACTAGGTAATTCAGTATCCTTATGCATGAAGATAATAAATTCGGTACTCAACAGTAGCCCTATCGGAAAAGTTGTAGGCAGTGCCATGTTGGTGCAAATTCAGCGATGTTAGTGCGTATCTAATATTGGCTTGTTGAGTGACAGGCGCGCCAAATACGGATCGTCCAAAGACCAGTAAACTCTTCGCAACACAGTTCATAGGCATGTCATAATCAGTAAAACTAAGAATGACGAGAATGGAAATTGCCCAACCTGAGCTGTACAGACCGAACTGTGCGGTAACGTGTCGAATGCGCATTGAAAAGAAATGACGGAACTGAGTTAATTTTCAAAGACAGTGAACAAAAGGGCTTCCAAATAATCATCTATTATTAGTATTGTACATCAAACCACGCAACTCATAGACGCCAGGAAAATAGCCAGGATTTGTTTTATCCTGATACGCCTTAAAACAATACCAATACTATCGGCAACCTTCAAAACCCTACTATGCACAGCATCTGCTCGTCATGATATATTTACAGTCAACTGAACTTACTGTATCAATCGGTGTTAATGAAGTCTCACTGCCATAGCTGGAAAAACATAACTAGCTTTGAGCTCCTCCTAATACCGTCGTCAAGTCTGATTTCTGTTCAGCAGAAAGAGCCAGCGGGAATGTGATGTCAAACCGGATTTTCAAATTTCCCTTCTTGCTAGGATCCTTTGAAACGGGCATTCCCTCATCCGGGATCAATACCTCATAACCGGGTCTGATTATTTCCATTACCGGGATGGTGAGATTTCTCCCATCCAAGGTCATTAGATCAAGGGTCTTCCCAGTAAGAGCTTCCAGTAACGTCACTTTCTGGGTGACCACCAAATCACTGCCCTCCCTCTTGAAAACATCATGCGGCTTCTCCTCTATGACGAATATTAGATCCGGCGGTACAGTACCTGGTTCATGGTTGCCTTTCTCGGGAAAAGTAATCTTTGTTCCCTTTTTCCACCCAGGTTTTATATCTATCTTCAAGGTTTCTTCAACTGATATCGGATTTCTGCATAGAGATGTCTCAGATATCAGGAAAAAAAAAAAAGAGCACGTCCCAGAGTTCCCACACACAGTAAAGGATTCAGAGGGCCATCCTAAGACAAAGTTCAGTAAATTGTCTGATTTCTGCTTAAAGAAAATAATTCCTGGAAGAGAACCTGAAGTGCACTTCCCAAGGTTCTGAAATTCTGAATGTACATAGGTTTATGTTTTAATCAAACAGTATATGAAACCAAACTAAGACTGATCCACATAAAGTCAGAGCATACTCGATTGAGGTCCCACGTGTCCACCTAGATACCGAAACTAAAAATATCTGAAACTACCCATCTTTCCCTCCTTCAGCATGTGTATCTACTAAGTATAATCAGAAACTAAAATAAGATTTATGTATGTGTTGAGTTGACAAACTGAACTGCACCATCTCATGGATTGCTTTTAAAAGGTCAGGCAGGTCTAGACAGTGGGCTTATTTATCAACCTATGAGTAGAATGGAACTGGAAAATGCAAATATCAACAAAAAATGATGCGCTCTAGTCCCCAAGTACAGTAAATGTGGAAAGGAGAATCTAAAATTAGCAGGCACCCTATTTGAAAATGTGCAATCTAGTGGACCAAATGACAACCGAACCCTGTTACTCTAGTTTCCCTCACTATCAAGTCTCGTAGCTGAAACTTGCTATACGTGTATAGAAGATCAGTTCAGCTCGATTCAACAAAGATAGAAAGCCTGAGAGAAAATATTCGCCAACAACAGAGCAAATATTTCTTCCAATTAACAAATAGACAAAATTTAAGCAACAATGACAGATGAAAGCAATCTGCATGCAACAAATTACTAAATGTCGAGAGACTATCTATAATGGTAAACAGACAGCTCAATGGACTCAACTATCGACGACTCTGATTGACAAAACTATACTGGAGATTTGACGATTAATTCAACAGTCGAGGAGACAAGACAACAATTCAAAAGCAATTGCTATGAAGTTTAGCACTGGATGCAAATTTCAATCTGGCTTTGAAATTCACATTCCGCAAAGAAATAAGAGCACCACATAATATACTTAAATCGTAAAATCATTCACACGCCTCACTCAGTCACTCCCCTCATCAGATGTCTTCAGTCCCCCACTAGAAGTCATTGTCCTAACATCCGAGAGCTAGAAATTGAGGTTTAAGCAAACCTGACAACAAATAAATCAAGGGAAAGACGCGGTGACTATGTTCAATATCAGCGAGCTGACTGACTGCATATCTTCAAAGGTGCAGACTGGATAAGAAATTTTTCAAAATTTATCACACTGTCAATTCACCTATATCACTCAAAGAAATCCCACAGAAAGGTAGTCTATATTCCTTCAAGACAACCCCTGGCTTCGGCGGTTAGATCCAGTTAGGCAATTACGAAAGTCAGCGCGGATTATTGTTTCTCATGACGTTATGATTTGCTATCTGCTAGCTTGGTGGATGTTTCAATATGCAATTCTTGTTTGCTTGTCTTACTGATGAATTGGCAAGTAATTAACAAGACTTACCCAGATTCGTCATGAACAAACCGCGAAATCCTCATCTTCCTCCTTCCACCTCTGTAAAGCTCCTCCAAGCTGCAAACCAGTTTGCTCTCCACAGGCGGAGGCTTCTTCTTCTCCGGCGGACCCCGCCTCGCCTCTCTGTTTCCGTTCTTCTCAATTTTTTCCCCGAAAACCCTAGCCCTGCTCCCCCCGCCGCGCGCGCCCGGCGATCCGCAGAAGAAATCCTCGTATATATCGTTGGCGTCGCGCGGATCGAACCGGAAAGACGGGTTGGCGCGCGCTCTCCCGGAGGCCGGGGAGGGCGGCTGGAAGTCGGCCGACTTGAGCGCCTCCTCCCCGTAAAGGTCGTAGATCTGCCGCTTCTGCGGATCACTGAGCACGTCATAAGCCTCCGAGACGAGCTTGAACTTGGCCTCGGCCTCCTGATGGTTGATCGGATTCTTGTCAGGGTGCCACTTCATGGCCAGCCTCTTGTACGCCTTCCGGAGATCCTCGTCGGTCGCGCTCCGGTCCACTTTGAGGACGTTATAGTAATCGACGCCCATGATTGACGCAAACTAAGAGTGATCAATTTCAGGATCGTCGGCGCAGATTGTCTAAACACGGCGCGAGATTCAATCAAGCCGAGCGATGACGATGGCGGCGAAGGCGAACGGGGAATTCATGAGAGTGCGCGCGCGGGCGGCGGAGGCGAATCTGGGGCGGGTCGTTGGAGTGAGTCAGTGAACGAGTGGGGGGGGAGAGAGTGAGGGAAGGACAAACGGCGAGTCGGCCGGGGGTCAACTCAGGTTGGAAGCGGAGCGAAAAACGCGGTTAAGTCGCAGCAGATCTTTGCGTTTGATACGCGCCTCATGATACTTTTTCCTTATCGGAGATAATGCTTCCGTACCAGCCACTCCATGGAGAAAGTCTCATCAAGTCACTTGTTTTCTTTTTTTCCCCCTTCCCTTCCCATTTCTTTTTAATCTCTCCTTTTACGTTCTCTCTCTCTCTGTCTCTTTTCTTTTTTGAAATTAAAAAAAAATTACATTTTGCTTAAGCTCACTTCAGTAGTATAATTAAATCCCTAATAATTTTACGATAATAATTATTATCGAATCCTATTCGAATTTGATCATTTCAAAAGATACATAGAGAGAGCGATATTTTTTTTCAAGTACGTCGCATCGGCAATTTTCTCTATTTCCCATGTTAAAAGAGGAAAGTAATTAACTACATTGTCCTTCTACGGTAATGAAATATTACCATACGTATGCTCAGGATTCTTTTCCTAATACATGCATCTGAATGAATATACACATATAAGGCATACGTTTATATGAAAACGGGCGAGCTATGGTAATTATCTTTAAACGCATCGCAGAAAAATGATCGATTTCTTCGCTTGCTACTTTATCCTCTCGGGATGTCGAAAAGAAAATCACAAAAAGGAGATCATAGATATTACAGATACTCTTAAAATATCGCGTGGTCTCCATGTTATAATATCTTTAATTTTTATTGAATAAAATTCAAAGCGAAGAGAAGAAAAAAGGGGGAAAAGTAAGCGGTGTGTTAGTTATAGGGTGACAGACTGTTAAAACAGAAAGCACGCAACTTGAGGGATTAAAAGAAAGGAAGGAAGAAGATGGAGAACGTGCAGTCAATTAGCATGAGCTGGACTCGCTCATTAAACAAAAGGAACCGATTTTTTTATTATTATTAAATTTAATTAAATTCAGATCCAGGAATCTGTTCCCGGGCCCACATATAGCAAGCGAGCTTCAGGCGAATGAAACTACAACACCACAATCTCCTGCTGCTGCCCCTGTAGTTGCATCGTCGTGGATCACGACCCCGTTTTGCTCGCGTTCATCGGCCGACTCCACCGACGTCTCGTTTAGAGGGTTTTTGTTTTTATTCTTTTTTTTTTGTTTTGTTTGATTGTGAATTTTTCTAGAAGCCTGATCGTGTAAGAGGGAGAGATTTCAGAATTGATCCTGATTTTCACTCGGTCATGACCGGGGAGAGGGAGTTGTCGGAGGGGGAGACGGAGGCGATTGGGGAGAGGGGGGGGGGGATGCGGCGGAGGAGATCGGGTCAAGATGGGCCGATTGGGAGCGGTCAGGCAGGGGAGCAAAGAACCCGACCCGACTGAGCGGACATTTCGAATATTGGTACCTCAGTTAAATAATCAATACGATCAAATTCTGAGCTGTGCACCTTATGACTTTCTCTCGACTCTCTTGCCATCACTTAATTATACGCATGCTTACTCTATTGTCCTGATCGGGTTCATGTGAAGCCATTTTAATAATATAATCCCGACCGATGAGTCAAGATTAGCGAACTCGAAATGAGCTGAAATTTGACGAACTTTTTTGAATCCGAGACACACCTTGAATTCTACCTCATTGATGGACTTTAGGGTCAATTACAGGGTATGGCCGGGCATTGGCAATTTCTTATCCCTTATTTCATCTTAGATAAGTAAAATAAAAGTGGGCATAAACAATAAGAATCTTCATTTGTCAAGAGAATCAATCCCTACCATATGAACATACAATACAAAACAGACAATAAAAAGGTTCGAAATATGTAATCACGTTTCATCGGTTTTCTATCCAACTCTTGGGTTCTTGGTTCAGTTCTTACCCTGAAGCAATTATCAAATCATAGAAATATCGACTTTACTTTTTTATTTTGGAATCAGAAATCGGATCAACTTTTTTTTTAGCCATTTGGTTGAGATTCCTGGTCCAATCCAAATAAAAATTCATGATTACATTTATGTGTGAGTGGATGTGGGGGCAATTAACTTGTTGTGACTTCTATGATGAGTCGCTTTCGTATTCACGATACGTGTCATCGCTTTCTTCAAAATAAATCACTTCGAACATGGGGTTGGGCTCGCCATCATCACGACACTTGTTGATAATAAAAAAAAAGGATTATCATTCTCTTCTTTTGTTTTCTACAAAACGAGCCGAGGGAATTTCGTCGCTTTCATCGTCGGACGGGGGAGATCCCGAGCAAATTCTTGGACGGAGTGCATCCCCAATTCATTCTCAAGCCGCGGATGATTTGGAGACACGAGATTTCTCATGTGATTAAGCCGGAAAAAAAATCATTAAATTACATGTTAGGCTTTGCATTGATTATGTCTAGCATTGTGTCCACTTCAAGATTGCATTAATTATGTCTAATTTGCATGGATTTATAACGACCGTATGTTACTATCATTCGTATACGCGATCGTATTACAAATATTATACAAAGCATAGCGAGTCTCGTATTTTTTTAGTAGGTTCAATCATTAAATTCACGTTCAATAGATCAAAATGTATTATAGTCTGGAATAATTAATGCAAAAGAATGCATCGGACCAAT
Organism: Melaleuca alternifolia; assembly: GCA_019926035.1. Lineage (NCBI taxonomy): Eukaryota > Viridiplantae > Streptophyta > Magnoliopsida > Myrtales > Myrtaceae > Melaleuca > Melaleuca alternifolia. The sequence goes on along the minus strand of JAGKPW010002266.1, from coordinate 3,649,720 downwards.
CAACGGATGGTCATCTGGTGGAACCTAATCAAGGAAGCGATGTGAAGGCATATTTGGAAAGTCATGCGAGTCATGAAATACAATATCTTGAATATCAAGTAACATCATATTCCAAAACGGAATTTCCTATATGTTATTATCCTAAGATTGTATACATGCACATATATACATGTTCTATATTAATGTGATATAATACATCATTCTACTTCGATACGAACTTACGTGGTTGCGTGCACGTGGCATGATATGGGTGCGCATAAATCAAGACATAATAACCATCGAGTCATAACATCATGACATTGTACATTAAAAACGGACATGTAATGTATCACACAGGCGTGTTAATTGTGGGTTTTTTTGTTCTTTTTTCTATTGACAAAACTGACTTCGATCAGATCAATATGCACATACGATTGACTTGACTTGGCCCCTTTCCCAATTTTTCAAAAATTAAAGCCAGAGGTGTGTAGAATATCTCTAATTACAGATAAATACTATGAAAATATTAGCAAAATATAAAGATTTTGAAAGGGAGAACGTTTCCATTACGAAGAAGAAGTGTTTGAAGAATCAATGATTTTTTTTTATATATATGGTGACTTATATTATCAGTAGTTATCGACTATTTCATTTAGACCATAAGAAAGCGAGTTTTCTTATATATGGCGACTTATATAATGAGGAGTTGTCGATTTGTTAACTTATATTATGAGTAGTTTCGACATTCCTGCGAATCCTTGTAAGTTAATTAGGCACAATTGGTTGGAAGTCGATGATTTTGACCTTAGGAATCAAAGGTTATTAATATGGAATCACATCGATCGCGTGCAAACTGCTATAGATTTAGAGTCTGGACTGATTCACGAGACCTGCAAGGCGTTCCAAAGACTTTCAAGTAGCCAAGCTTCTGCGCTCGTGTCTTGCAGTTAAAAAGAAAAGTAGGAAAGAACGTACTCTTGCAAAATTCTTTAAAGAGAAAAAGCATAGCCGAAGAAAAATGGTTTTGACAAGAGCCCAATATGTTCCGTAAGAATACTTTCGTAAATAAGGGAAGCTTTTTCTAGTGACTAATTTAATGTGGAGATTATTAAAGAGAAGTACGGCTATTTAGCAAAGCAAAGCATCACAGGGATTCAGAGGAGAAAAGCGCGTTTAACAATACTTCTATTCCCATGAATAATTTATTTTCAAAATTATTCTTTTTATATTTTTATTCCTTTGACAAATTTATTTGCAAAAAAAAATTATGTTTAGTAACTACCATTGCCAGAATACGAAAAAAGAGTAGAATTGGGTTTAGTACAAAATTAATTCTCTAATATATTTCCATTTTAAAAAAATCATTTTTTTATTTTCTTTCTTTTCCTTATTTCTTTTTTTTTTCTTCCTCCGGCCAATTGTTGGCCACTGGCAACCAGCAAAAGACTTGGGTTGGTGAGATTGATCTCGTTGGTCGGTGGCGACACCGAGGGCCAGTGAGGCTCAACATCATCGAGTTTGGGTGAGATTAACCCTCGCCTTGCCACTAGCAAGGCCTAGCTTGGCCAAGGGCTAGTGAGATCAACTTTGCCAACATGAGTCCTAGTCGATAGTCGGGTGGCTGGTTGTCGGCCATTACCAAGGCTTGATGACTTGTTAGAAAAAGAGAAAAGCAAAAATTTGTTCTAAGAAATATTTTAGATAATAAAAAGTAAAAAAAAAATGATCTATGTTCTAAATTAGTCTACCATTGCCAAGGCTCGATGGTCGGTTGGAGGAAAAAGAAGCGAAAAAAAAAAGAAAGAAAAAAGAAAAGAAAAAATCATTTTAAGAAATTATTTCCCGAAATAAGAAGTAGAAAATTTTTCATTTTCGTTCCAAATCTGTTTCCTAATTATCTTTACATTCCGAATAATAAAAAAAATTAATTGACATGTGTAAACGGATTTTTACTCACTTTTTTAAAATTTTCGGGAACGGCCTAAACCAGAAGGAGACAAGACGAAATTACAAGTTGAATCCCACGAAGATCGTGTTGAACCGCGCCCGTATTTGATGACTCACCGGGTCTCCTTGTCTTGGCTTTGCGGGGCTTTGGGAAATGAAACCATCCGTCGGATCTGCTTGGATCGATCGAATGGGCACACGAGGAAGTGTAAACTGATTTGATCCCACTTTAATCTTCGAGAAAGCTTCGGGAACTGCGCAAGAAGTGACGGAGTGAAGCAACAATCGAGGAAACGAGGATCTCTCCAACGAGGTCTACGATGCAGCACGATGACGGGCGCACAGGACAAAGGGAACGATGGAGTTAACCGATGGACAGTGGGCGGGTGTATCGCCCGTCTCGCCTTCACTTTCCAAATCTAACACTACCCAATATGGTGAAATAGTTCGAGCTCTGCGCTATTTCTCTCAATTCTTTTTTTGGCTAAAATGTACCGTTTCTATTTGAATCGATTGAACTGGGCTTCACTTTTGTTAAGCATGTATTGATATTTAATAAGGGTGAGCGATCGGGCTGAATTTTCGATCTATGAATTGATTTGATTCGGCCGATTCTAGATCAATTCCCAACGGGACCAGTTTGATTCCCCATTCAAACGGCCTCGACCAGTTTAGTTCTCAGTTATGTAGTTTGAACATGTCGATTTTACTTGAGAACACAAAACATAGAATATGGAAGGCCTTTTCACTCTGATAAGTTTTTTATACTTTTTTTAAAAATATTTTCTTATTGGCGAATATGTTTGGCATATTGTCCTCCGACAAAAAGAATTGTATTCTTGTTTGTATCGTGGACACAACAAAATGAAAATAGAAAAAAGATAAAGTCTCGGCCGATTTTAGGGTCAATAAGTTTGGTTCATAGTTAAAAAAAGAAAAAAAAAAAAGAAAGGCAAAGATCAAGACCAAACATTTATTGTTGTTCAACAAGCGAGAAAGTTATTAACATTTCTTGTGAATCAAACCTCAAAATTTTAATTTCGATGGGCCGCTATAAGATTGAATGGGAATAATTCGTGACTAGTTAGATATTGACTTCCATCAAAATCATTTCTCAAACAAAAGAACAAAATAAGGCATTTTCTAACAACTCGAACTTAACGAATAATTACATCTTCAACATGTTGTTGAACTCTCGATCGAAAAAAGAGATACATTTCCATTCGAAACACAACTTTAAGGATGCGTTTGGTTCAGTTTTCTCAATATGTTTGGAGCCTCAAAAACTCATCGGGCAAAATATGAGGTGTCTAGCAGTTATTCTCAAAGGGTTTTGAGGTGGAAAACTGACGTTGAAAGTAAATTTTATTAGCTTTTAACATATCCCCAAAATTCATTTTTAAAATCGAGCCAAACGTATCATTACTTAATAGAATAAAGGCATTGTTTTTGTCGGTTGGATACGGTCAGCAATGACTAGGTCAAGCGTATCGGAATTGAGTTAGCTTAAGCTAGTGAAGGCCATCGGATTTTTTCATGCCACGAGAGCATGGAGTCCAAATTGGAGGTTTAGATCGTCGCGACTTGCGTTTGTTGAAGAGGCCTCGTCGAGTTACTATCGTGCATCGAGACGAACGTGATCGCGATGCTGATTCTTGTCGTTGGGCTTGCTGAATCGGGGCTTAGAGTGGAGCCCGATGTTTAGCCAGCACGCCCTCAGCCCTAGTATCGGGCTCGGACACATTCAATTGGCAGAAACCCAAGCACCACCGAGGAAAAGCTAATTTCCCTTTTTATTTTCTTACCAAGCGACTGGTGCTAGCGACCTCTTTTGAGCGTCATACCCTTCGGAGCAACCTTTTTCGGACACATTTCAATCGATTTTCAGGAGGATCTGTCTACAGAGAAAACTCATTAGAATCGAGACGGCTAAGTTGAAAATATATAGGAAGTATGCAAAAAAAAAAAGGATAATGTAGAATTCCTATGTGTTTAGTGTATCCAATGAAAATCGCACGAGCGTATTATCAAAAGATTATATATAAGGTAATCGAATTAAGTACGATCGGAATCGATGATGTGAAGAATCACTTGAATATATGCGCACCCACGAGAAAAGTGGAACATGTTCTAAATGTCTCTATAAAATATCCTATTCTTCTATAACAAAATATGGCCATCACAATTATAGAATGTCATATTTAAAAGGCCGTGCTGAGTTTTATCTGTAACAAACCTATTTCGACACTAATCGGAAGGGATTCAATTCTCAATAGGATCGTAATAAGTACTCGCATATGTTCTCTTAAATTAAAAGTTTAGATGTCACTATATATAAAACACCAAAGTACAAAGGATTTTCAAATAACACGTCTAATTTGATTGGCAAAAGTTGGATGAGTCAAAATATGCCGCGACAAGATTTAAATAGAAATTAACCTTATTCACACATGATCGATTGGTAGGATGAATGAGATAACCATTGGTGACAAAGTATTTTACGCCACTTAGTGCAATGCAATATAGGTAGATCGATATCTCTCGTAATCATAGTCCGGATTAATTTTAATTAGTATTGTAATGTTCTGTTACCATAGTTAGTCTGTACTATTCATCGTAATATGCTGAAATTGCACACAAATCTATTCTTTTTCCGCTTCATTCTCATCTTCCTATGGAAATTCCAAGCGAACCGATGTAACCCCCAGACAACGCCTCGTGCACTCCCGAGTTATGACCGTGATTATAGTTTGTGTTATCATAAAGCGCATTAATTCGTGCCAAACGACTGATTAGCGATGGGGAAATGCGCTAATTCGTGTCCGTACACAAGTTAAGCGAATCGTGTCGTCTCCTATCATCTTCGGATTTTCTTGGTACGAGTTGCGCTCTGCACCCTGCTGGCTCTCGAGAAACGACGACCTCGGTCGGGAGCGGTGGGATCATGGCCCTCGCAATCTCGCCACAACCCCCTCCCCGCTCTCTCTCCGTCCCGACCAAAGCCGATCTCGCCGACTCTCATCATCATCACCATCATCACGGTCGTCTTCTTCAGTTGGTGAATGACTGCTCTGACATGTCCCATCTCAAGCAAATCCACGCTCAGGCTCTGCGCACCGCGACAACGACCGGCGACCCGCAGACCCACTTCCTCCACAGCAGAATTCTCCACGTCTCGTCCTCGCTGAGCATCGACTACGCTCACCGGGTGTTCCGACAGGTCGAGAACCCGAACGCCTTCATGTGGAACGCTCTCATAAGGGCCTGCGCGCAAAGCAGTGACCACAAGGAGGAGGCCGTCTCGCTGCTTCGTGGGATGCTGGAAGATGGAAGTGTTTTTCCGGATAATTACACGTTCCCGTTCGCTCTCAAGGCGTGCGCGTATTTGTTCGCTCTGTCTGAAGGGAAACAACTTCACGCCCAGGTTTTGAAACATGGCTTGGGACCGGATGTTTATGTTAACAACAGTTTGGTCCATTTTTATGCCTCCTGCGGCGTCTTGGAGGATGCGAAGAAGGTGTTCGAGAAAATGCCCGAGAGGAGTGCGGTTTCGTGGAATGCCTTGATCGATGCCTTGGTTCGGTTTGGTGAGTTCAATGCTGCGATGGGATTGTTCCATGAGATGCAGAAGTTGTTTGAGCCGGATGGGTACACCATGCAGAGCGTGTTGAGTGCTTGCGCTGGTCTGGGTTCTTTGTCTTTAGGGATGTGGGCTCATGCTTACATTTTGAGGAAGTGTGATAAGGATGTGGTTGATGATGTTCTGGTCAAATCTTCATTGGTGGACATGTATTGCAGGTGCGGCTCATTGGGGATGGCTGAGCAGATTTTTCAGAAGATGGAAGAGCACAACGTGAATTCTTGGAATTCCATGATTTTAGGATTTGCTATGCACGGACAGGCCGAAACAGCATTGGATTACTTTGTCCAGATGGTAACAGAAGAAAGATTAATGCCGAATTCTGTAACATTTGTTGGTGTTTTGAGTGCTTGTAATCACAAAGGTATGGTTGATGAAGGCCGTAGCTACTTTGATAAGATGATAAATGAGTATAATATTGAGCCACAACTAGAGCACTTTGGATGCTTGGTCGATCTTCTTGCTCGTGCTGGGCTTGTTGATGAAGCGCTAGATCTTGTTTCTAATATGCCATTTAAGCCGGACCTTGTAATATGGAGGAGTATTCTGGATGCTTGTTGTAAGAAAAATGCAGGAGTTGAGCTGAGCGAAGAAGTGGCCATGCAGATTTTCACATCTGGAGGGGATTCTTGTAGTGGTGCTTATGTGCTTTTATCTAGGGTTTATGCATCAGCTAGAAGGTGGGACGATGTTGCGCTGATTAGAAAACTAATGACCGATAGAGGTGTAACAAAAGAGCCAGGGTGCAGCTTACTGGAAGTAGATGGTATCTCCCATGAGTTTTTCGCTGGGGACACAACGCATCCTCAAACTGAAGATATATACCAGGCCTTGAGGGAAATAGACGAGAAATTAGAGTCAGCTGGCTATGTACCCGATGTGTCACAAGCGCCTATGATTGATGATGAGCATAGTGAGGAGAAGGAGCAGTCTCTCAGGCTGCATAGCGAGAGACTTGCCATTGCATTTGGATTATTAAACAGGAAACAGGGCACTCCTATTCGTGTATTTAAAAATCTTCGAGTGTGCAATGACTGTCACAAGGTATCCAAATTAATCTCCAGGATCTTTAATGTGGAGATCATTGTGAGAGATCGAGCTCGATTTCATCACTTCAAGGATGGACTCTGTTCTTGCAAGGACTATTGGTGATGGTCGACGCTTCAATGGTGTTTTAAAATTGTCTCGTTGAACTTTTCTCAATTGAAAAGTGTAATTGCTGGGAGCATTCTGAAACAAGAAAATTTGCACATATATATGTTCTTGTCAACTGATAATCTGGGGAAGGACCTCCAATATTGCACTGAAAGATGATGGAATTAACAGTTTGTAACCAGAGACTACCTTGAGATAGTGGGTCCATTTGTTGCAATTTATCTCGAGTCCAATTGGATAGGGACTGTAAATAAGCCTTCGGGTTTATTACCAGGGAGGAGTCCCATCTCTATTATGACCATCTGATCTTATTCTACATCCCTGCCTCTATTTAGATGCAGCATCACTCAAGTCTTTTGATGGCGCGTGCTATATTTCGCTAGTTGATTCTCCAGTTCAGGTATGTGAATTTTGTTATAGCATGCATTTTTATACTAGATTCTGTGTTATCTGCATTCCCGTTGATATTGTGAACTACTGAGAATTCATACTTTCTAGCACAAGGCACAGATATTGTTTTTCTGTGACTTCGGTGTCCTTGAACATTATCTTTGAAATCTTAAATAAGTCATACAGTGATTCATATGTAACTATTAACTAAACTGGATTATCTGATGTTGCTCAGGAGTTTTAGGGACAGACATATTGCCGTTCTTGCAATGAGGAGCCCTATATCTCTCTAGTGCCCTCGATCTCCATGCACGAAAATCTAGTTAAGGCCCTTTCTCCAGTTCAGAAACGCCCTTAAATTTCTTAATAAGCAGCTTTATTAGAAATTAGCAACAAAAAGGAGAGAACCTTATGGTGCTTCTGAAGCTTTATATTCATAAACTCTTCGCTTTGATAGACATATTTGCATTCGAAGATGCCTGCTTGAGGGTGCTTTCATAAGATGAAATTTACCAGTCAATCGTTCTGCTTAAGTAGTATAGAAGAATATTCAGATGAACTGTATCTTACCCACATACGAATAAATAGGGAGATAGTGGAAGAAACAATGACTATGAACCGTATGATTATACATCTCCCATTTGCGGATGATCCATCGGAAAACTTGTCGTAAATGCCGAAGAGCCAAAAATGAATTAAATACCAAAATTGAGCTCCAGAAGAAAACTTGAAAAACACTGGCGGAGCACGAAACACGAGTCGCAGGTCATCCCGAGGTGCTCTACATCACCGAGAGAATAACCAGGAGTATAGAGCTGGGATCAGAATGTACAATGCTTAACCTACTTTGTGCCTTTCAAAACTGAGTTGCCCACGTAGATTCATGCTATAAGATTCCTTGATTTGTGAAGTCTGAGGCCGCTGAAAACGCCAAAAGAAGAAAGCACGTGGTGAGGTAATCCTGATATTAGCTGAGAAAACTTCTAAACTAATCATATTAGCTTTAGAAGGAAAAGCTACAGAGCATTGAGCACTGAGGACAAGACGAGACAACCTAAACAGAGCAGAGAGCTAGGAATTCAAAAGTAGGTCCAAATTAGTTGCAGTCGACTAATAGCATGCGCAACTGGGGTTCGCTTGTGAAGTCAACGGTTACCTAAAACTTAGAAATGGTGCGCAAGCCATGGCCTCATCAACGACTGTTTTCACTTGACTATAAAATTGGAACGAATCTACTGTTCAATTAACTACCCGCACTGACTCTCCAACTCTCCACCAAAAGCTTGTCCATCATTTCTCATTCTATTTGGGGATTTTCTGCATCTATTGGAAGACTAGATTTCATAAATGTGTGCAACTGCTAGAACCATCAGCTAAAACATATTGGAGAACTGAAAACAATCCTTTTATGGCAAAAAAGACGATACGGAAGAAAGCACTCGTAGCCTTACCTGATGAGAATGATGGGACTACGATAACGTGCATGATGAAGTTAGGGGGAAGGCGCAAGCGAAGAGGGAAGAGCTTCCCATTTAATGGATTGTGAGAACACACAACAAGGCTGTCGATTCCGGTCTCTTCCGACAGTTTACGACTCAGTTCCTCCACGCTATTCCCCTTAAAATTATTGAGGCAATACCCTTCCATGTCCTCTCCGACCACTTCGCCATTCTCATCGGCTATGTGGTAGTATATGATCCTGCCTTCTGCCACACGAGTTGGGGGCGGCGACGCAGGTGGTGGAGGCAGCGAAGCCAGCAATGAATCACTCGACTGTAAAAGAGAAAGGAAAAGTAAAAGGCGTTACATGTGCGCTGCTTCGTTGGCGGAAAGTAATATCTTGTTTAGTTTTATAATCTAGAAAACAAAACGACTGGCGAGAGTTAGGAATTTGGATATTTAAGTTACGCACCTCTTGCCTGGAAAGGTTCCCAGAAATCTCCGAAACTGAAGGGGAGAGGCTGTTCTCAGACACCATCGGTAAATCTGCATCACGGTCAATAGGCTGTGCTCGCCCCAGCTGGTTGCTAGCGCTTGGAGAATCCACCTCGATCTCTACTATGTCAACTTCCCAGAGTATCCAATCCTGGGTCGTGGTCCTGTGGGGGATATCATGCGTCACCGAGTCCTTCAACGGCGGCAAACCCTTATTAGCCCTCAGGAAATTCCCGTACCGCGTCCGCAGTTTGACCCGGTTCCCCTCTCGGACTGGCTCCCACTCGACTGACGAGTCGAGCCGCCTGGGCAGCGTCTGCAGGACCTTGCAGCCTGACACGCCGAGAAAGAAGGGCTTGTTGGACGCGGTGAGGTACCGGCCATAGCAGCCCTTGAGCCTGATATAAATGGAGTCGTCTTCGTTGTCGTTAGAGTTTACAAACTCAACGTTCCACTTGGCGTTCTTGGAGGATCCCTTCCGGTCTTGTGTGACGGACTCCTCGTCCTCGTCGGCAAGGAGGTATTTGTGGTGGTGACTCCGGAGGCGGACCGCCTTGGCCTTGTGGAAGAAGTCCATTCCCGAGCGGTGCTTGTTGGAGTTGTGGTATGACAACTGCGCAGGAAGAGAAACAGAACTAGTAAGCGATTGCGAACGGATATGAACAAAAATATGCCGGTTCGCATTTGACGTGCGCAGGCCTTTGTCTCCGGGTAATAAGACAATGTGCATTGTCGATCGATAAAGGTAAAAGCAAGTTTAGTGATTTGAGTAATATCTTAATCGTGGACGTCTCTCGAGCATGACGGGGTCCGCTCCACTTCAAAACGACAAAGGATTTGTTAATTCGAGCAAGAGCAAGTTTTTGATTATTTCGTTGGATTTACACAATCCTTGTCTAAGTCAGTACTTACTACTATAGAATATCATGAGGCGAGCGGATGATAAAACTGTAGAGATCATTGACTAAACTTATTAAGGACCCTTGTGCTGTTGATATACGAAGTTACGTATGTCACAAGCCAAGCCAACTTACGCTCTCGATCCGAAGACTTGAGCAGCCGGTAACGGCACGCGGGGCAAAACAAGCCAAAACTATCCTTATCTTCTCGTTTCGAAATCAATAACAATATATTAACGCAACAAAATCAGGTAGAAACATAGAGTATAAAAAGTGAGATAAACTATGTTTTCTTAATAGTATAAATGCAAATTTTCTAATACATGATCAGCACAATGAGGGTCCGATGAACATGTCGTGAGTGCTAATGATATTCACATGGTGCGTGGCTCGCCTCTGACTACCACAAAGAAATTCCTTTACCATGCAAATTGAGTGACGTGAACGGATCAAACCTTCGTAAGTTTTAATGAACTACGGTGGACAGATTCTATAGGTCGGACTGATTCGATAAGTTTTAATGACGAGGCTCACCTGGTCTTGCTCGTAGGACAGATTCGATAGGTCGGACTTCCTGGGCGATCCTGCGCTCTCCGAACCGAGGACGCTCAGCGCGTCCTCGGCAGCCGACGACAGGCTCGACATGGACGTCAGATACTTCTCCAACGCCCCTCGCTCGGCCTCCGCCTCCACCGCTTCCACCTCCCACAGTATCCACTTCCTCGTGCTCCCCGTGTACGGCTCGTCGTGCGTCACGCTGTTCCTCCACGGCGGCGTCCCGCCGTTGGCCCTCAGGAACTTCCCGCACCACGACCTCAGCCTCACCTGAAACCCGTCCCTGATCGGCTCCCACTCCGTGTTCCACTGGTCGAGCTCGTCGCCGCCCGTTGGCGACACGACCACCACCTTGTTCCCCGTCATCCCCAGCAGGAACGGATCGTCGGTAGCGGCCAGGTACCCGCCTTGGCAGCTCCGGAGGCGGACGAGGTGGCTCTTCCCCTCCACCCGCTCGACCGCCCACGTCGAGTCTCGCGAGCGCCCGCTGCCGCGGCTCTGCCGAACGGGCTGGCCTTCGCCCGCGCCGGGGACGAGGTACTTGTCGAGGTGGCTCCGTAGCTTGACCGCCAACGTTTTGGTGAAGAAATCCATGAAAAGCGATCGGTTGTTGCTCTGGGTTTTCTTCTGCCTGATGTGGGGGGAATAGAGAGTACGCGTCGTTATATGCGCGAGACTGCTTGCTGCTTGTCTTTCCCTTATTATTCGTGGAAAGTACGATTGAAAAAATCGGATATTGTCCGGTCGTTCTTGTTGGTATTTAAATTAATTGGAGGAATGATATTGGGACGCAAGAGGAGGAGGAGAAGAAGATGAGGAGGAAGCATCCACGGAAAGACTTTTGGGGGAAGGTCTTTTAGCGCGAAGCTTCTTCTGGGGTTGACTGGTTTGCGAGGGGAGAAACGACGACGCGTTTTATCGACTTCTCTCTGAAGAGAGGGAGAGAGGGAGGGAGAGAGAGAGTTTGACTGAGTAATTTGTTTTTCCGGAAATTTTGCGGATGGACTGACGAAGAAGAAGAAGAAGAAGAAGAAGAGGTACGACTCCGTAACGCCGTGCAGAATCTGTCCTATATATGGTGGGCGGGAACTCGAGACTTTTTTGTGAGTTAGCGTGTATCAAGGGAAGGTCTTCTTCTGGAACTTCACCTCTAGAAATTTCCTTTTTTTGAACTTGGGTTGGAGTCGTGCTTTGGGGGTTGGATATGTTCTAATTTCCTGATTAATGTGATGAAAGGAGTTACTTACTAGAGATTACTTAGTATATTTAAACAAAAATGCAGTAGATTGAATAATGGGTCGTCAATTATATAATCCGTTAACTGCTTGAGAATCATGTAATGAGTATGAACAAAAACCGTGCATATACTACCAACGACTGATTTTTCATTGACAAATAGACTCACTTTACTCTCAATGAATGTTGTACACTACAAAATAGATGATGGTATCGATAAAAAACTAAATTTTACTGCACAAGGCATTTCAATTTCCTGTCTGAAAAAACAGAAAGATTTATGAAAGATGACATCCACTTTACTTTTGAGGAATCTGATTTGTTATGAGTAAGCTTTTGATTTGCTTCCTAAAGTTAATGACCTCACTATAGAAGGCCCCGCCCCAAGCACTACTAAAAGAAATTGTGCGGTGACAGAATTCTCTTTTCAAGAATCTTTTTATTGCGCTTGCTCCATCACCCTTACCTATTAGCGAGGATAATTATTTCCTAATTTGATCGTCCTCGGTACCAAAGGCCGCGACAAACAATGACATTTGTGGCGTTTCGAAACCAAAGGAGCCATGCTAGTGCTAGAGACGATCTGTGTGTTGTATCTGTGGTGAGTTGATAGATCAACAAAAAATGGAGATACGTTGTTTACGTTCACATATCTCATTAATTTATAGAGCTCATGTATCTCTTGAATTCATGTATGTATTTCTTGGATTGGTATATCTTTTTAATCCTTGATTCATGTGTATTTAGATTTCCATATTTATTTAATTCTTGGTTTATGAACTGTTTATGTACATGAATTCAAAAACTCTATAAATAAATTTGAAATTCTGTATATCAAAAACTCAATAAAAACACATTCCCATCTTCTCTCTTCGAGTTTCTCTAAGTATGCTAGTTTCAAGAAGTATTCGGCAGGGTCTTGTTCGTACAATGCTAATACGAACAGGTTCGAGATTTTGTATCTTGGGGGGCATAGTTCGTGAATTTGCGGAGCACCTTCGGTAGGAGCTAATCGCCTTAAAAAGATTCGGATATTTGTACATCACCTCCATTACATTGATAATCTAATTACAACAAAAAGTTTGGATTCTCTGGAATATATTCCAACGTCCGGAACTTCCAGCCATACGAGAGGAGCCATGGTGAAGAAGAAACTCTTCGTATAGCACGAGACAGTGAATGAAAGCCTACTACCAAAGAAAGAAAAAGATAAAATGACAAGATGGTCCAAGTTTCATCGGGCTACTAGCCAAAGGTGGGCTGAGTTCAACATTTCTACCAATAACTAAGGGTGGGCCGAGTTAAAAGAGTTTCTTTTTCTCATGACCGCCGAGGCCCACGGGCCGCACCATTCTTTCCTGCGCCGGTTGGGCGGGCAAACTCCACTGAGGCGGCGGGGGAGGCCCCGCCGGTAGCCTCACGCATCGGGTTAAGTCCGAGTGTGCAGGGGGGGGGGGGGGGGATCCGAACTATGCACGCAGGTTCGAGAAGTGAAGAGTCCTAGCCAGTCGGGTTGCTGCCCGTGGGTTAAAGCTGAATATTTGCAAGGAGGAAAAGAAAATATATGACGAGATTATCTTTTTTCTAGAGTGCAATTCCCTTTCTTAACTAGAGCAATGGTCCGTTTTTCGTCGGCCACGTAGCACATAGTCATAATGTCGTCGGGCCTCTATGTTGGTAGAATAACGAGATGTGTATACAAAAAAAGAAAAATGAATTGGTGATTGATATCCCGAAGAGATTTGCAAGTCAATATGTTGGATTTTTGTTTGATCCATGAACATGCTCCCGCTAGCTAGTTATATATACATGCGCGGCAGGCTACTTTTGCTCAGAAATTTGTCTTCTACACGACACGGTGATTAGAAACCATGATAATCTAAATTCATCGCCGATCTTATGTACCAAATCATGGGTAACTCAGAGCACTTGACTCGCCTAAGGAAGATAAGAAGCTCCAGACAAGTCCGGATTCCAGAAACCCAACAAAGATTTTTTCCATCGAACAAAAACGACTATGAGATCGAGGGTTTGCAGACGGGTCAATTTGTTGATGAAAGGTAAAATGAAGCCTCGAAAGAATCTTGCGCCATCCGGGTCCGGGCATCAAAAGTCGAAACGGGAAAAGGACAACGCAACCATCGAACAGCGACACGTGCTGAGTCGCGGCCACAATTCACGGAGGATGGTGGGACGGGCCCGACGGGGAGGGGGGGACGCTGCTGCAACTCGCAGCTGACCGAGGAGGACTTGGACTTGTAGCCCACCTTGAGCAGCGCGCATGGCCCCTCCACCCCCGGCCGCGACGGCCGCGACCCCCTGTCCTGTCCTCCTCCGCCTCTTTTCCACTCTTCCCCTCTTCCTTCGCGTTTTCAACTGTTTTCCAAAGCCATTCCCTGGTTCGAGTCAGCCTCGAGACCCGAGTACTTTTGTCCGTTCGTGATGGCCGATGATGCCGAGTAGCCGTGACCGGAACGACATGCTGGTTAGTCTGTGAATTCTGTAACGCTGGGCTAGAAAGGTTGAGCAAATCGTCTCTGCTTCCTTTTCTTTTTGGGCTAAATAAGGAATAGCAAAAAGAAGAAGAAAGAAACATAGAAAAGAAAAGGAATGAAATTTCCGGAATTCTCCAAATAGGGTTTTGCTTTGGCAAATCGGCCCCCGCTTAAAGTGTACTTTGTCTCAATTTGTCTGATGTTGGGACCCCCATCGACATCGAGTCCACTTTAGACTTAAGAGAGAGGTTGCGAAGTGGTTTTCCCCATCGAATATCGCCTAATAACTCCGCAAACGAGCTCTTTAACTTTAGGCAATGATTATAGGCACTCAAGATCGCAAAGAAAGTCCAAGTAAACCGCAGCTTTATTAATGAATCATCTATACAGTGGAGCCATCTTTGTTTCGTCGAAACTATTAGGGTAATCCAATACAATAAATTCATATGAAAGTTTCATTCCTTTGTGCCCAGAACATTTGTCACACCGAATGAAATTCAGAATGGTGAGTAAGGAAAAGCCAAATCGATACCGACATGCGACAAATATTATACAGATCAGAAGTACTCACATCACAAAATTCGATTATATTTTTTTCTTCATTTTTTACTCTCACAGTCTGTCATAATGCCATCGCCATTGTGCTCATCAACTTCTTCTTCTTCTTCTTCTTCTTTCCTGAAAAAGAGGCGGTGGAAGATCAATTCGTTATTCCAAATGTCCATGCCTCGGTATATCGCCACCATCTTTTTGCCATCGACCGGGCATTACCGAATCGAAGCCGTCACCAATGCGTTCGCACACATTGCGTGGTTAATTGCCTCTGCCCGTCGACGAAGCAACGGAGAAAGAGTTGGGGCTTCACCTAGGCAGGATGTACTGTGAAAGGACGACCACGGAGCATAGAAGAAGGAAAATCCGAGAAAAAAGAAAGGACCGAAGGCTAGCAAAGTCAATGCGAGTCAGCAGTTACCAGTCGGCGAGCCCCGCCCACAAAGGGCGAAAATGAATGATACAGAGTTCCCCAAAAATCAAAAGTAAGTAATTGCGGCAAGGGAATGCGACAGGAGGCAGAGCCAACGTACGAAGGATCCTTATGAACGATAATTCTTTTCTTGAAGATCATATGTCGAGAAATTCAAATAAAGTAAACTCGTCAACTTTTACAAGGGAAAAAAAAAATAACGAAATCTAATCTCAGACATTTACACTTTTTTTTTTTGGTTTGTAACGCCACAAATTCCGCACTTTTTCTCTATTACACTAAACTTTTAAAATATATATATCGCACGAATATAAATTTAAAGATATATAATATAATGTTCTCCTTAGCCCCACCACCAATAATATTGTCCCACTCTTAACCATAAACAACGTGTTTTTCCGGATTGTGAGCTCGTGAGTTGCCGCCGAGGGCCGCGAGGATAGTAAACCCGAGGAAAAACAAAGCCATGAGGTCGAGATTGTACCTGGGATGACGATGCGTCCGCAAGGACAAAAGCGGACAATATTATAAGTAGTGGAGCTGAGGAGTACGTTACATCTAATATCACAAAAAGAGGTAAGTGAATGTATAACACGTGTGTGTATAGCATAAAGATGTAAGTCTGGAATTTTTGGTATTATAAAAAAGGGCGTTTAAACTAAATAAATATGTCACGGTGTAGATAATTTAAATTTTTTTTTATGATTTCTGCTCTCTTTTTTTTTCTAAATATTAATTTTTGTTTTGCGGTGTGGTGCGCATAATTACTTACAGGAAAAATGAGGTCGCTATTCAGTAGAATTAAGAGTGTATTCAGGAAACACTCCATAACGCGAGGCGACGTACTAAATTATAAAACGCATGCATGATGGACAGAAGGGAAAACAAAAGGTAGGAGGAGGACCATCCCGTGTAAAATTCTGTCGTAATGGCTCGAACTCAAAAGAGTCTCCAGACCAGACCACTGTGACCGTGAGGCGTAGGACTCCTCCTCCTTCTCCAATGTCCGCCTTCCTTTTTCTTTGGCTGCCTCGAGCTTTGTCTTCACGTCACCTCTGTTCACGTGACTCTCTCTCTCTCTCTCATCTTCTTGAGACTTTGTGCAGACACAGACTCTCTCTCTCTCTCTCTCTCTCTGAGTTGAGTCTCCCCCGCAAAACTCTTCACGCTCCCCAAGTACACTCACTCCCTCTCTCTCTCTCTCTGGGGAGATGCAGATCTTCTCCCTTCCGTAAACCCCCCCCCCCCCTGCACCACAATGCCTCCTCTCCCGCTCCACCTCGTCGTCACCGCCGCCGCTGCCGTACTCGTTCTCGCCCCTCCCCTCGTCCTCTCCCACCTCTGCTCCGCCCCGCCCGGCGACCCGTGCCCGCCCTTCCCCTCCTCCTCCGCCCCGCCCTACCCCTTCTCCGCCTCCCCCGGCTGCGGCCACCCCTCCTTCCAGATCCGCTGCGCCTCCCCACACTCCCTCCTCTCCATCAACGGCCTCTCCTTCTCCCTCCTCCGCTACGACCCCAACTCCTCGTCCCTCGCTCTCTCTCCGCGCCCCGCGCCTCCGCCCTCCTCCCCCGGCAACTGCTCCTCCTCGTCGCCGCCGCCGTCGTCTCGGTCCTCCGCCATCCCGAGCCGCGCCATCTCGCTCTCCGGATCCCCCTTCCGCGTGTCCGACTCTTCTTGCGCCCGCCTCTCGGTGCTCCGCCCCTGCTCGCCGCCTAACCTCCCCAATTGCAGTCGCTGCCCGTGGGAGTGTAAGCTCATCAAGAGCCCTGTCCATCTGCTTAGCGACTGCGGGTCCAATGCGCACCGTTTCGGCTCCCAGCAGGGTTGTCAAGCTGATGTTCTTGGCTTTCTCGATAATGTCTTGAATTTTGGGATCGAGCTCGAGTTCGATTCGGCTCAGGACTCCTACTTCGCGAGTTGCCGGGCTTGTCGGGCCGATGGCGGTGTCTGCGGCTTCAAATCCAACGACCCGGGAAAGCAGTTCATCTGCTTCGGCTCGCAGTCCCGGATGTCGCCGCCGTGGATCCGGCACGGTGCCCCGAACCGCGTTGCTGCGCTGGGGCTCATCTTCGCCTTGACGTGCCTGCTGCTTCTCTTTTCGGTGATAGTCGCGGTTTTCCGGTCGAGGCGGTTCGGGGCCTCCTCTTCCTCGGAGGAAGATCCGACTGTCGTCTTCCTCCGCCGTCACCGCTCGGCGAGTCTCCTCCCGCCGGTGTTCACTTACGAGGAGCTCGAGGAGTCCACAGACCGGTTCGACCCAAGACGGAAGATTGGCGACGGCGGGTTCGGGTCGGTCTTCCTGGGGAGGCTACGAGACGGCCGGACCGTCGCCGTCAAGCACCTGCACAAGCAACACAACGCCGCGGCGGCGGCGCGCGCGTTCTCCACCAAGTTGTTCTGTAATGAGATCTTGATACTGTCGTCGATCGACCACCCGAATCTTGTCAAGCTCCACGGGTACTGCTCCGACCCGAGAGGACTCCTCTTGGTCTATGACTATGTCCCTAACGGGACTCTGGCCGACCACCTCCACGGTTCCAAGAGCTCTCGCAAGAAAAGCTCGCTGACGTGGCCGGTGAGGCTTGACATGGCGTTGCAGATCGCCACGGCCATCGAGTACTTGCACTTCTCGGTGACTCCGCCGATCGTGCACAGAGACGTAACGTCGACGAACATTTTTATCGAGAAGGACATGAGGATCAAGGTCGGTGACTTCGGGCTCTCGAGGCTGCTGGTGTTAGACAGGACGGGGAACCCGTCATCGACGACCGGTTCGGAGTACATATGGACCGGTCCTCAGGGGACGCCGGGTTACTTGGATCCGGACTACCACCGGTCATTCCGACTGACGGAGAAGAGCGACGTGTACAGCTTCGGGGTGGTGCTGCTGGAGCTGCTGTCGGGGATGAAGGCGGTGGATCAGGAGAGGGCGAAGGCGGAGGTGGCGCTGGCCGACCTGGTCGTGTCGCGGATACAGACAGGGATGCTCCATCAGGTGGTGGACCCGGCGATGGCGACTGGCGGCGGAGGGGAGGCGGCGATGGAGGAAGGTGTCTCCGCCGTGGCTGAGCTGGCATTTCGTTGCGTCGCTGCGGACAAGGACGACCGGCCAGACGCCCGAGAGGTGGTGGAGGAGCTCAGGCGGATCAGGGGGCGAGTGCGCGGCGGGGGGGCGCGCGGTGGGCCCGGTTCGAATGTCGCGGCAGCAGTGGTCCCCGCCGACGCGACAATGGATTGAATCGGGGGCGTACTTTTTGTTATATTTTGAGAAGTGTTTGGAGGCAACGAATTTAAGAAATGGGGTTAAGCATGTGGGAGAAGTTTGACTGGCTATGGGTTATGATGATGAAGTTGTTGTCAGAAGAAGATGGTGTGCATTTCCGGATGCAGGCTTTTTAGTGGTGCCGATAGATCTTTTGGTCTTCTTCGTAACACGCCTCTGTCCTGTTTCTGCTCTGTTCTTGGAGGTTCTTGTGGCTTTTGCTCGCAGATCTTTTGAACCCTCCTGAGATTTTTTATTGGCTCTGCGTTTTACCGCCGAAAAGACGAGAGAGAGAGAGAGAGAGCCTTGCTTGTCATTAATGCTTAATGAATGCAATGCTCAATGAATGCTGAGATATGATCATGACCATCAATGTAAAGATTGATTTCGGCCGTGTTGGTTTCCCTTTTGCTTTTTGCTCGTTCGAATCGTTGATGCATAACATCATTTTCCAGCTTCTTTATAAGCAATTCATGAGTAGTTCCTCCTTTTCTCTAAGAGAGTGAAAAGGCAAAAACGTAAAAGACTATACTTTCCAATAGGAGTGCGCCGAATTTTTTGCAGGATAGGGGCTGCATTTACAAGGTTTTCATCGCTGGTGCTCCGAGCGAGCACAGATATACCAGTTACATTAATCTTATTACGGCGAAAAAGAGAAGGAAAATGTCGGCGATGTTGGAAGCTACTTAAAGTACGCACTTTCCAGGGCTTGGAGCTTTTCGCTCATGGCTGCGGCTTCCGGCTTGCCCATCAGCTTATAGCCTCTTTCCTGAAAAGAGATTCGACAAATGCCGAAAAGTCATGAGGTGCATGAGATGGTTTCTATCGAAGTGTTCTTATCAAGGTAGAGTGCGGTACCTGCAGCTGCCACAAGAAAGGAGCCCCTTCCCTTTTCTTAATCCGCTCCTCAATTGCTTCAGTCGCTGCAGCATTCAGAGTACGGAATCAGAAGAAAACCCATCTGATGTTTGGATCGCAAATTAGCAAGTGAATCATATACCACCTCTTGTAGCTTGTCCAGTACTTAGCAGCATACTGAACCATACTTCATTAAATACATCGAGCTGCTCCTCCGATGCCCCGATCATCTAGCATAATGAAAGTGTACTAGTCGATTCCCAGCACAGTATGAGTCCATAAAGAGACCTCAGTCGCACTAGCTGACGGTTCATAAGAGTACCTTGCAGTTATTGGCATCAAAGTCTGGACCCAGCACTTTCAATGCGTGTTCATACTCACCTCTCCCATAATCAAATATAGCTTCTGCAAGCTGAAAGCAGTGGAAATAAAGGAAATCCGAATTCAAACAAAGCATCCTTTTCAATGACGCAAGAACATTAAAAAATCATCCTGCGGAACCGATGACAGAATAAATGATGCCTTGAAGTTTAAGAACCAACGTTTGGCTGATGGCTAGTAATAGCTGTTCAAATCAAGTGATTAAACTCATGCATGCCTCTACATTAGAAAAGTTTTTGGTGATAAAATATTGTGGAATACTATAGATTGTAAGTGAATTGAAGTTTAAAAAGTATATTTTAAGTGCACCGGTAGAGAGAAAAGTGTAATTCTCCTAAATAATGAAGTAGACATGCATTGAAGTGCAAAGTAGTATTCAACAAACCAGGATCGCCCTGTGCATAGATGATTGCTTCTTCTTGCTCATCCTAGAAAATCTACATCAATAAATAAAGTATAATAAGCAAATGGTTGCTGTGAAATAAAAAGGTGTGTTGCACAAAGGAAATCCCTCGTAACCTCAATTGCAGGCCACTGAATAGTTCTTCTGCTTTAGAAAGTTCTCCGGAGTATGCCAAGGCCCATAAAGTCAACAAATCAAGATGCCATTCGATGTACCAAGTCTTCTGAACAAGTTAACAAAATTCATATAAAATCAAATTATTAAGATTGTGAATTATGATTTGAAAAAAATATGTTCAAGTGATGTAATTGCAAGTACCAAAAATAAGGGAATCCTTTGTCATAAAGAAATCATTCAGACATAATATGTCACACTTGTGACTCCATATTCATTTGTGAAGCAGTGCACTTTCCGCAGGCAGGGGAAGAGAGAGAGAGGAAGGGGGGTTTGGATGTGGGGGTTGGTCATAAAAGGAGAAGAATATTCAGCATAAATCAAAGAATCCAACCAAAGACACATATATGGTTGCTCAATTTCAATTTACTTTACTTCCATAAGGACTGTCTCTGTCAAACACTTGGACAGCTACACTCATATCACATACGCCAGCAACACTCAGCCGATGCCACATAGAACAATATAATTTCTCGCAACTAATATGAGCATCTGCTAACTCTTGCAATGATAAGTTTCTGATTAACCATTGATAAAAAAAATATTTTGTGTAATTACCAAATCAACAGTTCAAGATGTCAAAAAAAATTCAGCCAAATCCAATTGGAGGCCAAAGGGAGGAAATGGGAATGAAAGAGAAGAATATATGTTTGATCCCACTAAAAGATTCTCAAATGACTCAAGATGCTAATGGTTAGCAATCTTGGAGGGTGTTGCTCACATTGCTTCCTTTCCATGGCAAAACAAGCAAAATATGGCTTTCACATTAATTGCTATATTATTATGATATGTATGCACATCTTTCTTTAGAGATGAGGTACCGATAGGAAAAATTAGCCTTCTGCCCTTAATTATGCAGTCAGTGTTGCGGTCATTATTATGGTAATGCAGTCTAATCAGGCACTAAATTCTTGGACAGCAAGGGTATGAGATGACTCACTTGATCTGCCAAACGGCTGACTAGAACTTTTAGGTGTTTCTCAAAGACATTTGTGTGACCACGCACATGAACCCGCAACAGCAGACCTAGAGCATTTAAGTATACCTGGATCCACAGTATACCCAGTCAATTCATAGTCAAGATGATCAAAGCACCAAGTCAACTAAAAGCATGGACATCGACCTCGGCAGGCACAGCATCAGGTCTTTCCAGTTCTTTCCATATACAATTATCATATATTTCAAGGATTTTTCCAATTGGAGAATGACCTTCCAAGTAGCAGAGTGCTACATGCCACCAATTGTGAGTTAACCTGAAAATGTAAAGTTAGATTATAAACAAGAATATTGGAATTTATCATAATTCTCATCAATCGATACTCATACATAAATGATGAACAAGAGCTCCATGATGGTGAACATTCTTCCATGAAGTCTACTGCTTCTTTAAAATGACACTCAAACTGGAAAACATGGCACAACTGCAAAATAACATAGACAATATCATTTCGAAATAATACATCAAGAAAAGAAATAGGTATCGTATGTGAAGCCTACATAACTACTTGCTGGATAAGGAGGCAATTGATCAAGAAACCATTTACTGAAAACAAGCTCAAGGATTTATCCCCAATTCTGATTGCTAAGCAGAGGAGTATGTTATCATACTCACGGCATGCTGTGCCCAACAATCCTCATTGTTTATCTCAAAACCCCTTTTTGCTGCTTTCTCAGCATCAGCCATTCGACCAAGCTCCAGTAAAGGAAAAGCAAGCATCCCGTATACATAATTTTCTTGTTGATTATCTGGTAAAACCTGTAGAGTTGAAGAAATCATCATATCAGCAACTAAGGATGTGATTATAAATTAAATAAAAAGAACCTGACTGATCAAAAGCGTTGCTTGTCCAAGAAAAGTAACAGCCGCAGTTATAATAGCTGGCACAGAAATTTATCGATGTTAATATGTTTCTATGAATTTTGGAATGGTTGACAAAAGATAACATTCACAGAGATTATTTCTGTTCCTTCATATATGCCTACTGCTTTTTGTTTACTTGCTGGACTAGTACCTCTTGTATTGTGCCGACCAAAGTCTGTTTCTTTTACTAATGCGAGTTCAACTAAAAGCCAAAGAAGAAGAGGGGTGAAAGAGAACCAGCAACCTGCTCAACAAGGTTCAGGGAAAGATCTGGTCGACCCGTGTAGAAGCATAATATTTGAGCCCTCTTCAGAGATACCAAATCTCTAGGGAAATCTTTTAAGAGCTGCAGAAAATGAAAGAGAAGATGTTGCATCTGGACTTTAGAGCCACATTAAATACCAAATTGCATGAAAATGGGAGCTTGTTTTAAGCACCAAGACAACTCACAGGAAGGAAAAAACTAACACAATATCTTGTGAAGTGATAAGCACTTAAGCAATTATTTCAGAGATATTATCAACATCTTTTTTTTGTGTGTCTATACAATACACACCCACCCATCCACCCAAATTCCACTTCTTTATATGGCTCTGCTCATTATATCTGCAAAGGATCAAATTTCCCATAAGCACCGTTCACATAAACAAAGTTGGAAAGCAAACGCAAGGGAACATCCAATGAGGTTTTTTTTCTGCTTAAATGAGCATTCCATACACAGAACTTTTTGGCTATATATACTCAACTCCGACAACTTTACTCTAATTTAACTGACTCTCTTTCAACTGTTTCAGTCCATTGATGCTTCTGTGAACATAGTAACTAAATAACCCTGACATGTTACTTAAGGCAGATATCATATAACTGTTCAATTTTCTGCAACTTTTTCCATTCCTCTGTGTAGATAATTCAATATTGGTTGACAATCTATAACATCTTCACCATGTAGAGTAACGATGAGACGACGAACACCGTCCATTGATGGGTGGCGAGGTCCCATATTGACTAACATGAGGTTTTTTGACCCGACACAAATTAACGTGTTCTCAGATGCCATATTAACAAGGTGTTATTATCCAGCACATCATGCTATTATGACTTACCAAAGGACAAGAAAGATCCATTTCAACAAGACAAAAACAAACTTCATAATGTATGTCTGAATGGTAAACATTAGGATGAAGGCATCTTCTCACTAGCAAAAAAGCAATAGACAGACCAACAAAGACAACTTTGCAATTAGAAGAAACCATTATCGATGACATAAACTCATACGGAAGAAATTGAGACACTTGTTTCCCACTTAAAAGAAAGGAAAGAACTCAAAAGACCTTTTGATGCAGCTCAAAAGCGACCTCGTCGTCTCTGTTATCTGAAATCAAACTGCTGACAGCATTGAAAACAGCTTTTTCATATGGCGTAGCTTGCTCCTGCTTATTGGCAAATTTATTAACGCGCTAAAAGTCAAAAAATTTCGCTAATCTCCGCAGGAAGACGAGATAACAAGAGAGAACCCAAAAAAGAAAAAAGAAAAAAGAAAAATAAGAAGAAGATTATCTCACCAAACGAGACTTAGCAGCTTGAATTCGCGAAGACGAACCAGAAGGATCGGCAGAACAGAGATAATGAGCAGCCAAAATGTTAGCTAAAACGCAATCCCCATCATGGTCCACTGCTTCAAGAATCACCGATCTCTTTCTACCGTAACTCAACACCTTTGCGGACCCCCAAAAAAGCTCGCATCATAATTACGTCAAACACATGGTGCGCTTCAGGAAAGAAACCCCTAGACGCAAACCTGCTGGTAATAAGCGTTGATGGCGGAAACGCAGTCGTCCGACGAGGTGTTGACTCCGTATCCCCAGGCGTCGAATTTCACGCCCTCTCCTCCCATTTGTCGCCTTCACTCGTCCTCGTTCTCTCCTCCTCCTCCTACCCGATACTATCAGCGGATGGCCTCGTCGTCGGTGGGTGCGAACGGGGAAGTGAGCTCGCGAATGAGAGAGAAAGGGGAGAGAATCCTGGGATCAGAGCAACAGTGCAAGGATGTCGGATTCTTCAATCAATGCGGCTTGCTTTATCTCTCTGGATTCGGACCAAGTAGTTTTGGAATTACTGGAGTCCCGTGGGATTATCACACCATTCGTCGCACGCACGTGACGAGTGTCAACGAGATTTCGTCGATTCCCACAAGGGTCACCTGTCTGTTTTGGCTTTTCGTTCTCTCCCTCCTGAAAGCATTACTTCCTGCTTTTAGATATAGCAAATTGGACTGATCGTTCATCGATTATGGTAATAAGCTAGTTTTCTCATTTGGGCCAGGGGATTAGGGGAATTTGGTCAGTTCCTTCTACGATCCTAGAATACATCTCCTCTTTTTTCTCTCAATAATTTCTATATGGAGAGGCATAAGACTCATAAACTCAACGGCTTACCAACCGACGGCCCTCCAAATTTTCTTAGGATCCTTTGAATTAGAGAGTACACATCATCCCTAGACAATATCTCTATCATGATCAAGCTATTACATATAGGATGTACTTGGTAAGTGTTTTAGAGGCATTGATTAAGCAACCGATTGGGGAAGTTTTGCAAATTTCAATGTCCAAACTATGCTCGTGCTATGTGTGATTACGAGATATTACTTTGAAGATTGGGTTTTTCCAAATTTAGTATGAATAATTAGCACCCATAATCTTAAAATGTATCTAACGACCCATGACATTTCAAATGTTTTCAATAAATCGTGCACTCGATCTAAACTTGACATCAAATTCCAGACTCTCTAGTTGGAATAGCCACACCTTCTTCGAATGCGCATGCTTGAACGGTTTATCATTATAAAGTTATATTCTATGGGGCTCGAGGGCCATGATTTAGGAAAAAAAATTCTATCATGAAAAATCACCCCCAAAGAATTCGGGAAAAATTATTAAGTTAAATTTTGAGATTGTATTTCTTCATAAAATGATTAGGCTGTGATAAAATTAAGTCAGGATTACAAACATTGGGCAATTATTATGACATGATAGAGGTGATTGTCAACAGTTGTACAAAAGATAAGTCGAATTCTTATGAAAGTACGTTAGTTGCCATTTTTTGAAAAATTTAATTATTAGGTAATCAAATTCAAATTACTAAGTAATCTCGTCATATATTTTCCTACATTTATATGATGCGGTGAAATTTTTTACGCCGCTAATTCCCATGTTATCACAAGTTAATCGAACTCTTTTTCACCCGCGCAAAAATGGAAACTCCTTTCTATTTTCAGCCCAATGGCCTGTCTAGTCATCGATCCGGAATATTAGTTGATGTCTTTAGCTAATCTGATTATTCGAGTTTCCAGGTTAAGCTTCTAAACATGCTTGGATGAGGAACAACTATCATTGCTAGAAGAATAATGATGTTGTTCGGTGTTCGCCTATATATATAATCAACGATTGCCTCGACTTCAAAAATCCTGGATTGTTTGGCAAAACATTTAATCACGAAAAACACTAAATTGACATCAATCGAAATTTATAGAATAATCAAACTACTCGAATGTATTTGCGTGAAAGGGAAATTAAACGAATGAAATTATGAAAAAGAAGAAGAGATAATGTGGAATTCTTGGTTTCTTATTACTTTACCCCCAAAAAAAGGTAAGATATAGATAAGATAACGCGGTCTCGCAAATTTGCATCATCAGTTAAAACCATCAAATTTTAACTTCTCCGATGGTTGGCATTCTCTAACGGGGCTTGGACTTTGCAAGTAGGGATTATAATTTGAAGCGAGGAGTCCAAACCACTTAGTACTATAGAGATTGGAACGGCCTCTAATTGTAATAGAATTTGATTTGTGTATCGGATGGTGTAACCATAACACAATAATATACAATAAAACCATCTAGCAAATATTGAAATATATCATTCAGAATGTGTTTGTTTTGTAAAAACGAAAAATGAAATATACTTTTCTAAAAAATAATTGATCGCCTTGCTTATAGAAATGAACAGACGAAAAACATATTCATTATACACAAAAATGTGTATATATATAAATTATTGTTCATATTGAAACATTTTTTATTGACTAATTATTTCAAACGACATAAATAATTATTTTTAAGAAAATACTTTTCAATTTTTTTTGGGTGAAACAAGCTAGGGGTTGGTTTACTCTTTTTTAATTTTTTTTTGCTTAATTACAAATATCCCTTTCTGTCATGAATAAGTAGGGGGATCAAATGGGTGGGTCGTGTCGGGTAAAACATGGTCTGGCCCATATTGATCTATTTTACCTGTTTTGACCCATTTTCATACCATGTAATTTTAATGACTCATACCCAACCCGACCACCACTCGACCCGACATGTATTGTTAAAATCACTTCCATATTTAACAAAGTCCAAGAAAATTTGCTTAATAAAAAATTAATTTTTATTTTGCTTTTTTGTCTTCTAGTTGCCAGAGTCTAGGGAGCTCATCTCTAAACTCTTGGTCGGCAACCAACTTAGAAAGAGGGAAAAATGAGAAAAAAGGAAAATAAAAAATCAAACTTTTATTTAAAAAATAAAAAGATAAAAAAATCATAATTTTCATAGTTTAAAAATAATTTGTTAATACTATTTAAAATAATTTGTTAATAATATTTAAATTTAATTTGGTAACCCATTTATGGCCAATTTACAATCCATTTAAGACTCGTTAGGTTATTAAATGACCTATTTAACCTTTTAAGCTAATCCATATATGACGCATATTATTCAATATGAGTTAAAATATGGATCTTGACCTATCTTGCCACCTCTATGAATAAGGAATGATGGCTCTGTAATTTATGCAATTTAATCCTCTATCATAGTACCGACAGCATCATTACATATTCATCGGCGCGATGAGCAAATACAATTGTCGTGGAAAAGCCCTTCAACGATTCCAAGTGCTTTGCTCCACTCGAAGTCTTGATGCTTAAAACTCCTGTTGCTCGCCTTTTGTTCCAGTGGAAGACTGCTGGATCGGTCTTCTTTATCAAGAACTCAAGGAATCTGTTCCAATGCTTTTGATGGAAAATTCCACTCGTTGATTATCACGATTTTGCAGATGTCTACGCCACTTGTTTCCAAACTTTTTGCGGAAGGATTATATCCTTGAAAACCGATTTAATATGTAAAATCGTTCTTGAAACTTTCAACCAATTCAAACAATTCAATGCGACAAGTCACGAAAGCAAATTGCTCCTCGGTAAGTTGCCGTCGCCTTCTTCCTCTCACCTTCGATAGAGATCGTGTTCAAGTAAAGACTAACCATGGGATCTAACCGACCACGTCCTCGCGAAGCGTCTTGCTTTTCTTGAATTACGAGTTAGCTTAAAATGAAGTAGTTGATCACGAGGGGTGTAATGAACATGATCCTGTGCACTGTCTCGACATTACCGAGGTCTATGGGATCCAGCAATGCACGCTTGCGGATGCAATGCATAGGCACCTTATTTTGCACCTCCGAGAGCACGGACTGCTATTCTTCAAACACACAGCGGATCTCACGAAGAAGGTACTTTTCTGCCATCGTGATGATACGTGTGATCAAGAACCACAGCATGATCACGTGGAGCGGTTTAACTCTTACTCAGATTCGATTACTTGTTATGCGATCGAATAAGAGAAGCAACGAGTTTTAATCTACTAAATGTAAACAGTTGACCTCTGAAGCTAGCACGATTTGTCGGGATTTCCAATTCAGAAATTGCAGATTATATGTTCAGATCGCATCAAATGGGTGCAAACTGTTTTAGATTAGAGCCACATGCATATGTCAAAGGCCTGAAATTAACCAATATACGAGACTCCTGAAGTCTCTGCACTCGTGCTTATCTATTGTCAAGGCCAATGATCTATTTGATGAATGCTTTCGAAATCATAACATTCCCCCGGTAAACATAGTTAAAGACCAAACCCGTGCTCCTTGCACAATTGTACAACATGATAAGTAGTTATATGAAGCTTTTCGCTATTAGTGGATCCTACACACAGTCGTGAGAACCCCCAATTGTTAAAGGCCACACTTGATTGCCATGGCGAAGTGACATTATCTTATCCTAAATGGTTACGCTTGAGATCATGTTCCGAAAGGACACAAATAAAAAAACCATCAGTTTACATAGGCTCGCTACTTGGTCAAATTACAAATTGTAAGAAGACTAGTAACCCCAACTCTTGAGAAATTTATTAAACAATCAATTGTGGGAATTAGATGGGACGGATTGTTCCTTTGAAAGATCGCGTCTCCCTATCAAAACAGATGTAGAGGCCATTCCGTCTGCATGTGAATTGATACTTACAATTGCATGAGTAAGGAAATTATGAAGCATTCGTATCGAATTAGTACAGTGTTTACGATACGAGAAAAACGAAAGTGCAAAAAAATAAAAAAGTAGGAGGAAGGGTCCAGACTACAAAGCATCCACGGGGAATAGAAAAAAGAGAGCCAACCTACCGAAAGTAACCCAAAAAAAACAAAGAATCCATGCAAAGAAAGAGAGAAGAGCACATGCTTTCCCCCTTGGCCTTCCCCCAAACGAAAGCTATGAACGATGGGCAAATCCGTGCAAGCCGATCTTGGGATCCAGCAAAGTTCAGATGAATGGAAAAGGCAAAACTCCCATAGAATTCCTTAGCGTTGGCAACTTATGAATTTGGGTTTTGCCCACGCGCAAACCCCGTCCCGACTCCGGTGCCTTCTCTTCAGCCTCGGTTCTTTCGACTTTCGTAATGTCTCGTTTTGCAGAACTTCTTTTATGGGATCTTTGGACTAATGGATGATGACGGGATAAATAAAAATCAACCTCGAACACATTAAATCGGGCTTTTTCGACGGAAGATTAACGCGCAAGTCATGCAGGAATCACGAAACGGGATCGTTCAATGGCTCGCTTAAGCTCCTGACAAATTCCCTTAAATAAAAGTAGCGCTCACAATTCCTCTCCTCTCACTCCACAAGTTCAAACCACACACAAAGAACGAATATGAAGCTGCTCAGTCACTCTCTCACTAAACTGATCATCTCCTTCTTCGCCATCTTCGCCCTCTTCCTCATCCCCTTGACGGCCGCCCAGGTCTGCCAGACCACCTGCGGCAAGGTCTGCCAGACTGCCTGCGGCAAGCAGCCCCTCCGCTATCCCTTTGGGAGCGGCCCGGGCTGCGGCGACCCTCGCTTCCAGAGCCGCATTACGTGCGACGAGGCCCAGCAGACGCTTACCCTAAACACCCACACAGGGTCCTACCCCGTCACCGCCATCGACTATGCCTCGCAGGTCATCTACATCTCTGACCCGACCATGTCCACGTGCGCGTGCTCCCAGGACAGCCGCGGCTTCGGCCTTGACTGGGACGCCCCCTTCTCCATCCACGACAACACCATCTTCGCCCTCCTCGACTGTTCCACCTCCAGCTCCCCCATATACAGCGCCCCGGGGAATTCCTCCTCTTCCTCCCCTCTTTGCGACGCTAAGGGCACGCCCATATGCAGCTTCCTCTACTCGTGCCACGCCATAAGCATGATGAACCAGCCTATCTCCACGTGCTGCGTGTACACGCCCGTAGACCTTGGGCCGGCCTATGAGATGGACCTCGGCAAGCTCAAGTGCAGCTCGTACTCGGGGTTCTACAGCTTCGACGGGCAGGAGGTGGACCCCAACCGGTGGAAGTACGGGATCGCGCTCAAGTATAAGTTCAACGTGTATAACGAGTACCCGAGCTCCTGCGCCCAGTGCGAGAGGAGCGGCGGGGCTTGCGGCTATGGCGGGGCTGATGACACATTCGTGTGTAGCTGCCCTGACAGAGGGCTGAACACCACCTCAGACTGCTTCCTCGGGGCATACTGGAGCAAAGCTCCAGAGCGCATTCTTGCTCCCCTTACAGGTTAGCACAGCGCAAAATAAACCTCGTCGGAGCTCATTTTAGTGAACGATGGCCGGTCTACCGAACTAAGTCTCGCGTGCGACATGGCATAGAGCAAATTTACATGATAAGATATATTGAACGCCTCAATTGAGCGTGACACAATCTTTTATGAATCAACTTTAGTATAGTTTTCTCGTTGAAGAAATAGACGAATTGACCTCACAAAATTTGTAAAACTGAGTCCTCATTAAAATGATTTCCTTGTAAAGAGATTGATCTCACTCGTTTTGCTAGATTATAGTCGATGAGCAATGATATGAACCTAGATCCAGTTTACAAAATTTGTGTACTTAATGACGTGACAAATTACAAGTGGTCAATTAACTGAATGGATCATATTCAATGACTTATAACAACAAGCCGTTTTATATAATATATGAATTTTGGAAACCAGATTTAGCAAACATGTATTTTTCTATTGTCGATCAGTTCATGTAGTATATGCTGTTCATTGACTACACAGAGGTTCTACAACATATCTCTTCCTTTTTTCCGATTTGGCTGTTGAGTAAACCGTACTTCGTATCTGCTTAACTTTTGCTTCAGGAACATGGGCTTTGCTGCTTTCAATGATCTCCATTTCGTCGCTGGTCATGATCAGAGCGCCGTAGAGCCATCGAAGGGATTCATAATAAAGCGTCCGGTCTCTGCTATTCCTTTACGAGGAGAAGCTCGTGATTCTTCGATCGCAAGATGCTCATGTTTGTTCCCGCGATTAATCATGTAAAGAAAACCAAGTTGTCGCTCGCTGTTGAATGAATTATGGAAAGAACAGACAATAGCCTCGCTGTTCTGTTTTTTCCTTCTTCCTCCCTCCAACAATGATCTCCATACGACCAAGGTGCCAGCAATGGATTTTATTACTTCCTAAGGCGATTCTTAAACCGGAGTCACCAGGATTGTTGATTTCTACCCTTTGAAACGAAAGGATAATGTAAAGCTTTCCCATCCCGTCGACTTCGTAATCGCTGATTATTTAGTAAGGGCGGTCGGGGCGTATAGCGCTCCAAGGCAGAAGATAGGAAGGGATCGGGAACCGGCATGGTTGGTCCGATATGATCCAACTCCTTCAAGATCTGATTCGCTTCCCCTTTTCCGAGAGCTTGCGGCTAGCCCCAAATGTTAGATCGCGCCGGGTTTCGAGGTGAAACCTGCCCGGAATCTAGGATTTCTAAGGGCACTACGTGCCGTTGTTTCAAAGCTGAGTTTATTCTAATTGAAGCTAATTCTCCTTGGACACATAGAGAGCAATATGATCATCGCATCGAATATGATTCCGGCATTTTTTTGGCGTTCCGGCTCCTGCCCACTGAAAACGGAATCACTTTCATTGTAGAAGTCGGCCTTGGCAGACACCGGTCATAAATCAGGCGGGGCTAAGAAAGTGGCAGCTTAGGCCTTTAACTTGTTAATACCTTGATTAAGTGTAGACTGAATATTCTCTCATATGATATCCATGAATGGAAGCAGGGGCTCTTGCGCCAACTCAATTTTCTCGAACTTACAAAACAGTTGAAGAATTTTAAGATATATATTATACTATTTGGACCTTAGGTCACATTTTAAACCCACAAAATTTGTCTCCCAAAAAAAAATTGCAAGTGAATAGTACATGTTAGTGCTTTGACAAAGATTGAGGGATATTTTGGCAAAGAGTCCAAAACTTATTTAATGGCAGCCACTTTAGTTATAAATCTTTTAATCTTACCAATTTAATTTTAAACCTTTTAACAATTTTGCCAATTCAATTATTCGGGTCAATTTTGATCGAAAATCACTGACGTTAATGCTAACATGGTGAATGGCCAGTGTTGATATGGATAATTCTTAAAAATATTCCTCAAATATTATTTTCATTTTACCTTTTCTTCGCTTTATTTTTTTCAACTCTAGCTAGCAAGGCCACCAATCGACCCTCCTTTTGGTTTGGGCGAGAGCATCACGACCTTTGCCTAGTTCTTGGTGGGGGCATAGACTTGTCACTGGCGAGGGTTGGCTAGTTAGCCCAAAGTTGGAACAAAATAAAAAAAAAATAAGGAATTTAAGAAAAAAACTTCAAAATTGCAAAAGATGCCAAAGTCGACGATTTCTAATCAAAATTAGTCAAAATGATTAAACTGACAAGTCGTCAAAAGATTTCTTATTAAATTGGCATGACTAAAAAATTTATGATTGATTCAACGGCCGTACAATAAGTTTAATGCTTTTTGGACAATTTTTTTAAAAGATAAACAGTTCTAGGACAATGATAGTATGGTTTCTTATAGAAAAGGGAGGACCGTAAAACGTTAATTTTCAAATGTGCTAAAACAAAATGGATTGCTAAAACAATAAGTTTGACCTGGTTTTGCCTCCACCAAGAATAGTTTCTTAATCCGTCCTGAGGTTTGACAACGGGTGACCCCATCCGCCTAACCTTTCAAAAACATTCCTCTCCCCGGAGCATCCACAAAGCACCTAAAAAAGACAGATTCTAAAGCAAAAAGTAAGCTCCTGCTGACTGCTAGTGCTTTGCCTTGCCCCCAGCAAAGTTTCAATCCTAGCTTCCTGATCGTCTAGGGTTCTTCGATTATTCATTGGGCATTGCCGTCGTCCCGAGCACACCGCGTATCTCTACTCAGATGAGTAGTTCAGTAAGCTTAGTTAGGTAACGCTTCAAGGATAGTAATCTCTCTCTGCTTCAGCCAGTATTAACAGGCCTCCTAAGCCCTTTTTCCGTTCGGAAGATAGAAACATCCGTAGCATTTAGTGCAAGCCAAATTTAGCTGAGATGAGATCTGCTCAAGCATTCCCTTTGAAAGAACCCCACGTAGTCTCTCATTTGCAATACCAGGAGGCTGAGGTGGGGCTAATCAGTCCGGCTAGTTACCAAGTGCAAAACAACGAGGGCTTCAGATCACTGAAAAACTCTCGTGAAAACCGCACTGCAAACGCCAAAGGGTTCACATAGTTTGCGCTCTCCGAGTCTGGGCGATGTCATCAGTCACTGGAGAGTAGTTGAACACGAGCGTCTGTGGTCCTCGTCATCGAATTGGCTATACCGATTGTTGGGCTCGATGATCAACTCACGTTTCTTTTTCATTGGTCCCCGCCTTTTGGGGATCATAATTAAGCTTCCTCTACACAGATTCCTGTGGCAGAATGAGATCATTATGGTCACTTGATAAGGAAGTAGGTGCTCAGCAACTTACGAGCAGGGCCGCGATGGAGAGAGACGTTTGAACCGACGCTAGGCATTATGGCACTCGCGGTGTTGAATGCCATATGGAGTTCTCTCTAGCGACTAAGTTTTGCCACATGAAGCTGTGTCATTAATTGGACTTAGCCTCAGAGCCTCCTTCAAGAACCGAGCAACGGCAACAGCATGGCACTGGCTCGATCGTCACGGTCCTTATCGACATCCTGGTCAATACCCACCTATCAGATTATTGCAGGGTCCAGTCACTGGGGACGCCTCATCATGGAAGATGCTGACGGTTGCACCCACCACCCAATGGCAAAGGAGACTCCTGATAGATTCACTCGTTTATGAACACAGTGAACGACAAATCTCATTTTGCCGGCATGCTCTCGGTTCATGTTAATCTACTGCATTGAGCCGAGATTCAATGTGACTCGCATGAGACTCCCACGGTTTGATTGCTTAGAACTAACATGTATTGGGTGCTTGCAAAAAGTACTCCAATCGCTGTGCATGAAACATGCTGAATATATGCTCTTTCTCAAACTGGCCTCTTATGGATCCAAACTCCAGTGCTTCAGTGAAACAAATGCTTTTGAAATCTTGACGGGTCGAACCGGATTTGATGCCGGACATGTGGTTTCACCCGTGGAAATCGGCCAGACTATTCAAACCGACACCAGTTCAGCAAAAAGGCTGAAATGCCTCATCCCCAAATTCAATGCCTCAAACCGCAATTCGTTTGATATGCTGAAATCCGGACGAACATTTTCTTTAAAAACCACCGATTGATGAGGGGAGCTCCGAAGTTGAAAGCAAGGGAAAATAAGGGGACTTGTCTCAAGGCAAAGGCACACAAAATGATATAAAAAGCTCAGCCTTTTTCGAGCACAACAAAAACCATAAAAAAAAAATAAAGGAAGGTAAATGCGACAAAAAAAAACCCCAAAATTATAACCATTGTGAAATAAATATTATCACTTTATTATGTACGAAAAAATTCAAATTCATATATACATGACATATATATTATAAACTATAATTCTGTTCAACACATATTTATCATATTAGTATAAGTTCAAAGATTTTTGTGACGCAAATTAAAAGTTTAGGAAATTTGTGTTACAATGGATCACAGTAAGCATAACTTAAGAAGTTTTTAATGGTATTGTCCAAAAAGAAAAGAGAAATGAGAGTTAAAACCAATGATGCAACTCCTGAACATAAAAACGTAATAGTCCCTTTCATATGAATCATGCACAGAGAAGCATATCAGAGACATCGCAGAGCCCAAAACAGGACACGCCACCGGCGATTCCTACAAGGACACTAGATTTGCTCATACCCTTTTGTTCCTTCTCCAACCTCGGTTACACCATTTTGTTTTGTCCTCAACCTTTGGAAATCCCCGTATGCCATTCTTGTCTCAACATACTAACTGTACTTCCGGAGGCTCTGTCTCCACACATATAAGCATTCGCACATTAAACCGACCCCAAGCAGGTATTAGCAAAGAGCCTTAAGGACTTGGGACTTTGGGAGCCTTTCTTCAACAATTCATCAATCATGGCAGAGCCCGCGTTCCCGACCGTCGATAAGTGTGCATCGATCGGGCGTGAGAAGCACACTGTGGTGGCTGACCTGGACGGGACCCTGCTCTGCGGACGGAGTTCCTTCCCATACTTCGCCCTCGTTGCCTTTGAAGTCGGCGGGGCCCTAAGGCTTCTCCTCCTGCTCCTGGCCTCCCCAATCGTGGCCATCCTATACTACTTTGTGTCTGAGTCTGCGGGGATCCAGGTCCTCATCTTCACGGCATTTGCTGGGATGAGAGTGGCCGACATTGAGTCCGTGGCTCGCGCCGTGCTGTCCAAGTTTTATGCTAGGGACCTCCACCCGGAGTCGTGGCGGGTGTTCTCCTCCTGTGGGAAGCGGTGTGTCCTAACCGCAAACCCAAGGATCATGGTTGAGCCATTCCTGAAGCACTTTTTGGGGGCTGACATGGTTTTAGGGACCGAGATAAGTACCTACAAGGGAAGGGCCACGGGGTTCGTGAGCCAGTCGGGAGTGCTCGTGGGGAAGAAGAAGGCGGCCGCACTTCACAAAGCGTTCGGGGATGAGCAACCAGAGATCGGCCTCGGCGATCGAGAAACTGACGTCCCCTTCATGACCTTGTGCAAGGTCAGTACGATACAGTTGGGGAAAGTAATTATTTTTGGCAAAACATGCTTTAGCAGTGATGATCTTTTTCACCTACCTGAAACATCTATTGCTATCATAGTCTTCAGAAGTAGTAATAAACAGATTCCTCAGATTTTTCCCAAGATCACTTCATAAACAAAATTGCAATGACAGAAAGAAGTACACAATCATTTTAGTTGGGATTTGACGTATCAAAATGAGAGGCAGGAAGCTAGAGACTAAACTTTCAAGGTCCGTCCACTCGGACATGTACTAGCAGACTAGCTGCTTTATATGTCTAATCGAAGATACCTTGTGCGACAAGTCTCGAATGCTCATGCAACCAAGAAAAAAATTGCAGGAAGGATTCATTGTGCCACCCAAGCCGGAGGTCAAGGCTGTGACAAGCGACAAGCTCCCAAAGCCAGTCATATTCCACGACGGGCGGCTCGTCCAGAAGCCGACCCCTCTTCTGGCCCTCCTGACCATTCTCTGGATCCCCATCGGCTTCCCCCTCGCCTGCCTGAGGATTGCTGCCGGGTCGCTCCTCCCAATGCCCCTCGTCTACTACGCGTTCTGGGCGCTCGGTGTCCGCGTCACTGTCAAGGGCACGCCTCCACCGCCGGCCAAGAAGTCGATCGGCCAGTCAGGCGTGCTCTTCATCTGCTCCCACAGGACGCTCCTCGATCCGATCTTCCTCTCCACGGCACTCGGCCGCCCCATCCCTGCGGTCACCTACTCCGTGTCCAGGCTCTCCGAGGTCATCTCGCCCATCAAGACCGTGAGGCTCAGCCGGGACCGGGCCACCGACGCGGCCATGATCAAGAAACTCCTCGAGGAAGGCGACCTGGCAATATGCCCCGAGGGGACCACCTGCCGCGAGCCCTTCCTCCTCAGGTTCTCAGCTTTGTTTGCCGAATTGACCGACCAGCTGGTGCCGGTGGCGATGGTGAACCGGATGAGCATGTTCCACGGGACGACCGCCCGTGGATGGAAAGGGATGGACCCGTTCTATTTCTTCATGAACCCGAGCCCGGCGTACGAGGTGACATTCTTGAACAAGCTGCCAATTGAGCTGACCTGCACAGCTGGGAAGACCAGCCATGAAGTGGCCAACTACATTCAGAGGATGATCGCCGCGACCCTCTCCTACGAGTGCACCAACTTCACCCGGAAGGACAAGTACCGCGCGCTCGCCGGCAACGACGGAACCGTCGCTCAGAAAACAAAGCTTCCCGCGACCAAAGTCATGGGATGCTGACCCAACTTTCCCCAGTGGAGATCGTTCTGATGCCATGCATATTAGCCTTACTTTTTATTTTAGTCCTCCTACGTTGGCGCGAGCGGGGTCATGACCCGTTATTTCTCGTTCTAAGAATGCGTTTGGTTCGGCATTTGTAAGGGGCTTTGGCCAAATGGAACTGCTGAAAGCCCGAAGCCCCTTGGGGAGAATGTAAAATGTGTTTTGGTAAAACTTGAATTTGAAATGGGTTTTGAGTTGAATTGGTGTTTGGCAAAACTTCAATTTGGAAAGTACTTTCAATCAATTTTTTTATTAAAAAAAAAATACAAACTCTGGACTTGTTGAGCCATGTCCGGCCGGCCACCTGGGTCGCCGGACTGTGCGAGGTCCGGCTGATGAACTGGGTCGCGCAGGTCGCGGCGAGGTCGCAAGACCTCAGCCGCGAGGTCAACCTCAGAGGCGAGGTCGCACGACCTCAGCGGCGAGGTCGACCTCAGCGACGAGGTCGCGCGACCTCAGCGGCGAGGTCGCAACCTCAGCCTTGAGGTCGCGCAGGTCGCGGTGAGGTCGCAAGACCTCAGCGGTGAGGGCGAGCAACCTCAGCGGCGAGGTTGCGACCTCAGCCGCGAGGTCCCTCAGCCGCAGAAGATGAACAGGTGAAGAAGAAGATGGTCGCCTCTCAGAAGAGCCAGAGAAGATGAATAGTGCAGGGCATTTCTGGACTTTTGATAAAATTTTGAGGACAAAATAGGGAACAAAAAAAACTTCACTTAACCTTGCTTCAGCATTCCGAAAAATGCCGAAAGCCCAAAGCTCCTTCAACTCGCATTGGGCTTTCAGCATTTCAAATGCTGATATTTGGGTAAAAGGGCATTCGAAAGCTAAGCCAAACACCTCACATTTGGTCAAAGGGGCTTTGAAGGTTGAAGGGGCTTTGCGAATGTTGTACCAAACACACCCTAAGTCTCTGTTGCAGCGTTTTGTTTACCCGGAAAGCTTGGAATAAATGTTAGGTAGATATCTCCAAGACACTCTCAATATTAAGGCAATTGCGTAATATTACCATTTTATCTCAGGTTACGAGAGAATGTATTTGCTAATATCTTGCTTCGAACGTGTAAGTCAAGATGTTTATTCTTAAACTCCGTTCGTTTTACAGAAAAAATAAAATAGTCAAAGTAATAATCACTTTAAAAAATAGGAAAAATATTTTCAGTATTATTATCTTTAAATATCATGGTCTCTAATAATATGCCTCGACTTTGTCCAAGGCCAGCAAGCCAGTGGCCTCTAGCAGCGAAAATAACTTCCTAGAACATGTGTTCTAAATATATTACACTTTTAATGAAAGGAACGGAACATTAATTCTAGATAACAGCAAGACCTTCGTGTCCGTACCCTAGACTATAAAAATCATAATATTCATTCAATTTGAAAAAGTCATATTTTTTCCTGAAATATTTAGACTTTTTAGGTTTTTTCATGCCTTTTCTCTCTTCAAATTGTTTTTCATGTGATTTCCTCTCTCTCTCTCTCTCTCTCTCCATACACACGTCCCCGTCGTCTTCCCCGCGATCCTTCGCCCCTGCGTTTTCGAGCTCAATCTGGGATCATCCATGATCAGGAAAGCACTGTCCCCCTCGCCCTGCTACTAGAGAACCGACGCCGTCGAGCATTGAGAGAAGGATTGGGAAGCGGCCATGTCCTCCTCGCTCTCCGCGACGTCGTTCTCGTCGAGCAGAGGCGACTCCGCGGATTTCGACACCGACCTGACCCTGAGCGACAGGCTCAAGGCCTTCAAGTCCTCGCGCTTCGATCCCCATGCCTACTTCACCTCCAAGTGCCAGACCATGAATGAGAAGGTACCGGGCGCTGACCCACTCCATGCATGAACGTCGCGAACGTAAGCCGCTGCGCTCGCGCTTTTGCGCGCGCGTGCGGATTGATCGTTGATGGAGCTTTTGGAGATCGATGCGACCGTGGTTCCATTGATCGTGAATTCTGAGCGTCCCGTGCGTTGTTTTGTAGGAAATTAGGCATTTGTGCGCTTACCTGGTGGATTTGAAGAAGGCGTCGGCAGAGGAAATGCGCAAGAGCGTTTACGCTAATTATGCGGATTTCATACGGTTAGTGAAGTTTTGTTCGAATTGTATGTCCTGAGTTCCATGAGAGAAACATCATAACTCAGATGCCGACAGTCGTTTTCTCGCTTTTTGGAAACTATCATGCGTTGTGCTTCGCATCGCCTGCTTATTGTATTCAGCTTTCCTCTGATATCCTATACACTGATAACGTCTGAAACACTAGGTTTCCTCGGCCAGTCAGAGTGCATTTGTTGCAATAATAATTCGTACTTGTTTTTCTTCGTTAAATATTATGCTGAATGGACGTTCCATGCATCAAAAACTGGAATTTGGTCGTAGTTTGTAAAGAATGAATGGAGCAGATATATTGATGCGGCATGACATGTACCTGAGTTATCATTTTAAGACATACGACATTTCATGTATTTGTTTGATTTTCTATATGCAGCACATCCAAGGAGATATCAGACCTTGAGGGGCAGCTCCTGTCAATGAGGAATCTTCTCTCTTCTCAAGCAGCTTTAGTCCAGGAATTGGTTGAGGGGGTTCGTGTTGATTCTTTAGACACTGGTTCTGACGATTCAACTGCGGAGGATATGCACAATTTGGAAGATACGCGACCTTCCAACATGGAGAACTGGTTAATAGATTATGTGGACACCCTCGAAATTCTATTAGCTGAGAGGAGGGTGGATGAAGCCCTGGCTGCTGTGAATGAAGGAGAAAGGATCAAAGAAGAGGCTAACAGTACGAGGACATTAAGTTCAACTGCGCTATTATCGCTGGAGATTGCGATAACGGAACAGAGACAAAAACTAGCTGATCAATTAGCAGAAACAATTACCCAGACTTCAACACAAGGAGTTGAACTTCGTTCAACTATTCTGGCTCTGAAAAAACTTGGGGATGGTCCCCGTGCCCATACACTTCTGTTGAACTCTCACCGACAGAAAATGCAGTGCAGAATGCAAAGTCTTCGCTCATCTAATGCTCCATATGGAGGAGCTTACACTGCCGCCCTTTCTCAGCTTGTCTTTTCAACCATTGCGCAAGCAGCTAATGACGCCTTGGTTGTTTTTGGTGAGGAACCTGCATTTACTTCTGAGCTTGTTACTTGGGCTGTCAAGGAAACCGAAGCCTTGGCTCTTCTTCTAAAGAGACACGTTCTTGCCTCATCGGCCGCTGCAGGTGGTTTGAGAGCAGCTGCTGAGTGTGTTAAGATATGTCTGGGCCATTGTTCTGTTTTAGAGGCTCGTGGGCTGGCCCTTTCTCCCGTTTTACTTAGACTCTTTAAGCCTTGTGTTGAACAAGCTTTGAATGCCAACTTGAAAAGAATAGAGCAGAGTAGTGCTGCGTTAGCTGCTGCAGATGATTGGTCACTTGCTTATTCTCCGCTTGGCGGACGGCCAATGCGTGTTTCTTCTTCCACCTTCCTTAGTAGTACAGCTGCAGTGCATCCAAAACTCTCAAGCAGTGCGAACAAATTTAATACAATGGTTCAGGTTAACTTCTCTTTTAATTCAAGTCCAAAGGCTGCTTTCTTTGAAGGCAATTTCCCTTTATCTATCTTGTCATCTCACCTTGCTACACATTTCTAGTTTTGCTTGAAAAGCTAAAGGATATGTGCTATCCTTTTCTTCAGCAGCAGATTGTTACTGTTGCCTCTCCTTGTAGCATCTCTCAGGAGTTCTGCTTCAATAAGAAAGTGATGAATCAACCCCATGCGTCATAAATCATCATTGAAGCATTCATTTTCATCTCCATTACTTAATAAAAATACCTCCGCTGGTTTTGGCTCTACCGTACAGGAATTTCTTGAGGATGTCAGTCCACTCGAAAGCTTACAGTTGGAAGGTCCCACGTTGGAAGGTCTGCTACAAGTATTCAACTCGTATGTCAATTTGTTAATAAATGCATTGCCAGGGTCAGCAGAACATGAAGAAAACCTTGAACATTCTGGAAGTAGAATTGTGAAAATGGCGGAGACTGAAAGCCAACAGTTAGCTTTGTTGGCCAATGCATCATTGTTGGCGGATGAGTTGCTCCCACGTGCTGCCATGAAGCTATTGTCCATGCATAGTACAAACAAACTTGAGGACCCTCCAAGAAGAACTCCAGATAAGCAAAGTCGTTATCCCGAACAAAGGGATTGGAAGAGGCGGTTGCAACGTTCAGTGGATAGATTGCGGGACAGCTTCTGCCGCCAACATGCCCTTGATTTAATTTTTTCAGAAGATGGGGATATCCGTCTCAATGCACATGTGTACATCATGATGGATGACCTTATGGAAGAACCTGAATGGTTTCCTTCTCCAATATATCAGGTAAAGCAGAGCAATTTGTATTTAGATAGTCGTGTAACTGAAGCAGTAATGCAGTGCAGTTTGTTTCTTATCAATATTGTGTAACTGAGGCTTCATGCGCCTGGATGAGTTTGCACTAAACATAACAAGAAAATAACGGACATATCTCGTTATCGTCTGATGATTGCCACTGGGACATGATTTTCAGTGGTTTATTTTATTCGATGAGCATTACTCCATGACAGACCACTGATATTTTCTAGACACTGAAATATAGTGAACTAGATTCGAGTATCAAAAACCGAGGCTCTATTACCTGAAAAACCTAACAAATGAATGCCACATGTTTGATTCTGATTTTGCTATGTGATGTCTCTGTACAACCTTTGAATTTTGCTAGATATAAATTCTTCATGAAGCAATTGTCTATGTGCTTTTTGTTTATGTTTTGAGCTCATGTTTCCATCAAAGCCTTACAGCAGCAATAACATCACCAAGTAAGATCACTATATTTGAGTTGCCATGTCCATCTGTCATTGCCAAATTCCTTATTTTAAGCATCAAGTCCGTTTGATTCGGTGTGTAGTCCATATGTAATTGATGTTTGAGTGGCCTGTGTTTGATTTTCATCGAAATATTCTTTTGTTGCGTTCACATGTCTTTCGGTTTTACCCACTATGTTCAGGAACTTTTTGCAAAACTGACTCGAGTGGCTAGCTTCGCAACCGACATGTTTGTGGGTCGAGAAAGATTTGCTACTATATTGTTGATGAGACTCACGGAGACAGTCATTTTGTGGCTCTCTGATGATCGGAGCTTTTGGGAAGAGATTGAAGAGGGTCCCAAGACACTGGGTCCTTACGGCCTTCGACAGGTTTGTACAAGAAGTATGGTTTCCCGCACCTTAACAATTTGTCCAATTAGTCGATAGTAACCATGCTCTAGTCATGCAGCTCTATTTGGATATGGAGTTCGTGATCCTGTTTTCATCACAAGGCCGCTATTTATCTCGGAATCTGCATCAAGTTATCAAAAACATAATTGAGAGAGCTATCGAGATAGTGGCTTCTGGTGGATTAGATCCGTATAGGTAACGCTCTTACTGCAATTGGCGAAAGACTATCTAACGATCAGGACATTCTTTGCTATCCACTCGGGTCATGGGAACGGTTTTCTGACATGTTCTCTGAACTTCTCTTCATGGAGTATCCTCTTGACCGCTCTCTCATTAGTTACTGTGGTGTATCCTCGCAGTGTGCTGCCAGAGGATGAGTGGTTCGCTGATGTCGCTCAGATAGCGATAAAGATGTTGACCGGCAAAGCAAACTTCGCGAACGTGGATCGAGATGTCAGTAGCCCCAGCGCATCTGCATCAGCGAAATCAGTTTCGTCGATTTTATCTCATGGAAGTAACTAGCTTCTGCAAAATCTATGAAGGTATCACGCTTTCCTGTTTTGCGTCACCCATACATATCGGAGTCCCACGAAAGGAGCGCACATGCGCGTTCCGAGAGAGAGAGAGAGAGAGAGAGAGAGAGAGAGAGAGAGAGAGAGAACTAACGATATGGAATTTGCTCCTCGTAGGGGCAACTCTCGAGTTTGAAGTGGAGAAAGAGGGGCGGAGAAGAAACGAAGAAGATCATAAGCTTTGAAGTTTTGAGCATTAGGAATGACGAATGGCCTCGTCAGCACTTTGGATCTTTTGGCTTTTTCACTTTTTTTATATATTTTTGCTATCGTCGTGATTTTTTCTTTTTATCTTTAATTTCTGTTCATTCCGTACGGTTTCTTCGAGACTACCGAATGGAACAATAAAGCTTAGGAAATAGCGAAGAACGTATAGAACGGTATCGTTCGGTAGATTAAACCGAGGAGCCTAACAAGGGGATGAGACGAGGGAAGATAAGAGTATCATGGAAGTAAAAGGCCCCGCCACCTAAAACAGCGAAATCACTCAGCTTTACTTTGCCGCCCCGGCACGTTTTCAAGAATTTGCTGCCCGTAAAATGGGGTCGATCTGGAAATTAATATTATGTAGAAAGCACTACAAGTTGGAGAGAGAAATGCAAAAAATGAATAAATAAAGACAATGCTGACGGTTCTTTCGTATCATTGATGGCCTTATGACCTCTATCGGTCTTGGTGGGGTTACTTATGTTGTTTAAGTTTATGTTATTGCTCGCAGAATAGAGAAGGAAGCGATGGAAAAAGGGTGCGAAGCCGTACACTGTCATGACTCGAGGTTTTCAGAGCATGACTGAAGGGTTTCGAAAAGTCTGCCCCCTGAGTCTGCGGCTCGAGGCATCACATTCACAACCACATAGCCTTTGCTTTTGCAAGTAGTCGCGAACATGTGGGTGAGAGAAATCTAAGTCCACGTTAAGAGTTCCGATGATTGAGAATGCATTGCCGGATCTTACCTTCATCATACCCATGTATGGAATGACTCAAGTCTTCCGAGGGGGGAAACAGCATTCAAGACGCAAATATGGTCACGGTGGCCAAGAGGTTCGGAGGTAGCATATGTGAACTCGAAATTTCTCAACCTGGACATGGTGTAGACACAAACACGACACGAGCAACTCGCTCAGGACTCGGTAGCAGGGAGGAAGATGAACGGACAGCGGACAGGAAAATTAAGAAGATTAGCTTTTTTATTAACTTATGCCAGTGACAAGACTACCAACAGACTCCCGACATTTAATCAATTTATAGGTTAAAGGGGATCTTGGTTTTGACTTAACCCAGTTGTTGATAATTCTTGTAGTCAATTCCGTTTAGTCTGACACAGCATAAGATCTGCTCTGGCAACTCTTCAGCCTTGTTCCCCTGTTACACATAACCAAAAGTTTTCAGAAACCCGGAAAGAAATGGAATTCGTAGCATGAAGAAGGAACAACATGGTGGCATAGTCACCGCAGAGAAAAGAACTTGCCTGAATTGTGAGGCCGACGTCCAAGATGCAGAGCTTTAATCTGTCTAGGAACGCTTCAAAACCTTTCCTGGAGATATAACTGAACCTATGCATATCCAGATCGATCTCCAAGTAATTTTCTCCCTGTACAATTTCATTTTGCAGACAACATGAGAAAGCACCCCAATAGGAAACGTTGTGCATGTCAATTCTGTAGAACAGGGACACTAGAGTTGCTGTGGAGAGCTTGCCACGAGGTTGCACACATGGAAATCTCTGACTTAATTCCTAAGGGTAAGCTTTTGAGAAAGACGGCGAGATGAAAAGCAGAGAGTAGCGAGCATGTTAAAAAGAAGAAGGGTAGTTTCGAGTC
Organism: Melaleuca alternifolia; assembly: GCA_019926035.1. Lineage (NCBI taxonomy): Eukaryota > Viridiplantae > Streptophyta > Magnoliopsida > Myrtales > Myrtaceae > Melaleuca > Melaleuca alternifolia. The sequence goes on along the minus strand of JAGKPW010002266.1, from coordinate 3,605,341 downwards.
TTCCAGAGTATGCACTTCATTAAAAGGCAAGAGGAAGATAGAAAACTGCAGCTAATGATAAGATACCCGTATACCAATATAAAGTTCAGAAAACCTGGACTCCCTTGAATATAAGGTGTTATCCATGACACGTGATAGTGCTCTCTAACCTCAACCGAGAAGTGGATATTACTAAGGGGAAAGGACATAAACTTTAGGACAGTTTCTATGCACCAATCAGATAGGGTGTCTGAAGAAATAAATCAACTGTTCCATCTAAATAACAGAATCAGATAGGCAGTTGCAAAAGGACTTACGGCGTAAAACGCGTGCTGCGGGCGTGAAAGAACTGGTTTTTCATTGTACGCCTGCATAAGCTTCCTCTCAGCTGCACTCAGGTGCAGATCTTCCACATTTGCAACACGGCCCAATATCTTTAATCTTTCCCGGAAAGGGGCCATACTATCCACAGGAAAACTTCTGACCTTTTCGACCTCGTCATTTATTAACTTCTACTATGATGAAAATGGAGACAAGACAAAAAGGAAATGGTTAAAATCGATTAGGCCTTTCAGAAAAGCGAAAGTCAATTGAAGCATCTAGATGAAATTATCTGAACTTGAATTTAGAATAAATGTCAATACTGCACCAGAAGACTTTAGGGTTACCATACCTCTAATTATGCAAAGAATTTTGTTCTACCTACTCGGTACAAGGCAGAAAATAATATGTATTCTTTGCACATATCTTTGAAATAAATACTTGAACAAAAGGAAGTAATAGTTAGAAACAGATTATTTCAGCAAAGGCATGTGTCTTACCATAATACTTTCTTGAAATTGTGGCGGTAGCTCCTTTGCATAGCTATCCGAAAGCTTAAAGTATAACACAAAACTCATTCCTTCCCCATCAGTTTCACTCTGAAAAAGTGTGGCTGGGTACAAGGGTATCTGTTTGAAGAAAATGCTCTGTTATTTCTCTGACAAGAAAGAAATGGCTATGCTATGACCGCAGGACAACAATGCAAATATGTGCTCAAAAGGCTCCATTAGTTCTTGCACACAAGAGAAATGGTAATCTTATGACCGCAGAACCCAAGATATATTTTCTCTGAGCAATTAGCTCGCGGGTGAAGATGGTCATGCTACAAGGCTTTTCCCAAAGCTTTAACAGCTCATTTATCTAACCAATTGAAGGGCTGATATGAGTTGACCCACACACATATGAATGGTAGAGGTAATCAAGGGGGTATAGGCAAAAAGTAGCGGGAGTGAGAACAGTTTCTAGGGAAAGTCAAGGATACCTGGACGTTAACAACAAGGATAGGCGGGAGTTTCCCAAAAGAGCTGATAGCAGGGAGTTCTACACATTGAGCTATATGATCTACCTTGCGTTGAGTTAAGAATACATCAACCCCAAATGGATAATAGGCAGCGTGATTTGAAGCAAAATCCTTCTTCTTATCCCTGCCACACAAGTCGTCAATATAAATACAGTTAAATAACCAAGATCAACCATTGATCTAAGAAATTTCTTCAGCAATAACTGCATTTGCATCAACACGGTGATTGCTCAACAGGTCGCTGCACCATGAGGAGGATGGCATAAAATAACTAATAAAAGTGTCCTTGGGATGATGGTATATAACATCTTCCACCTCCAAGTCTTACCTCAAATAATTCTCTCCTCGAACTTTAAAGGAACTTGGCTCAATAAGTGACCAACAATCGAGCATTTTCTTGTCAGTTGGGCAGAACGGGACCTGGGAACCTGCTATGGGCCTCTGGAGAAGCATTTTTGACGAAACTAAAAACAAAACAGAAATTGTTATAAGTCAAATAATTTAATGTTTTACTAACTTATGTTAAAACAGAGAGTACAATAACCACAATCGGTGAGTGCCAAAGAGACAAGTAAAACCCATAGTCATTCTATGGACCACTTCAAGCGGAATATGGAAAACTTCAGATAGGAAATTGCAGATGAAGTAGATCTTGTAATTAAATTATATCTGAAAAGCAGGAAACTTCAATAGGGAATAATATCCATAAAGATGTTAAAGATACTACACGGGATGCTTGCTTATTTTTTTCTATGTCAAAAGAAGAAGAAGGTATCTGTACTCACAAAGAGTGCCATTATTGTGTGCATCCTTCCATTTGAAGGAGAGTTTAGATGCAGACTTTTTTCTCGCACTTGGTGGACTGGAGCTCAGCGATCTTCTCTTTTCAACAGATGGAACGGTTGAAGCTAGACAAGGAAGACAATTGCCTGGTATAATTCCACAGTTATCCAGAAGTCCTTCCTCCTTTCCAGAAGTTTCATCCCCAGATGAGATATCTTCGAGAAATATAGGTTTCTTAGCTTCACTTGAATGTTCACACGATTTATGATGGCTATCGGTGTCATCCGAATGATGTGCATAGCTCCTAGCAACCTCGCTAACAGAGTTGCAGGCAGAGTTTTCAGTTGACATATCGCCTGGTTTATGCACGTGATCAAGAGAAGACGCATGTTGTAAGCTGGCATTACTTTCTCCATGCATGGAATCCCTTAGTGATGCAGTGCTTTGTCTAGATACACCTTCAAATCCACTTAGAGACAGTACATCTGCAAAGCACAATGATAGATCATAGGCCATTGTATGAAAGAACTATGTCGAATGTTACAACACAACTCTAAAACATGTCCGTGCATCATACCATCTGCGACACTCTTGAAATCTTCATCACAGTCTGACTCAAAAACTGCCACTGAGTCATACCATGCTTCCTCAATGCTTCCTGCAGATAACATACAGGTAAGATGATAATGATATAAAGGAGGAGCCAGGAAAAATCAAATCCTAAGCCCAAAAAAGGGGAAAAAATAACAAATGAATCCTCAAATCTAGGACGGAAATTGCATCCGCCATAGGAAAGCAGTGAAATGAATATAAAACCAGCATACAAATGATAGACATGCAATCAGAGAGCAGAGAATGTCGTTATGAGACGTGGAAAGACATAAGATAAGTGACCAATAAGAATATTAGCTCTTAAATCAAAAGGAATAACATGAACAAAGTTCCAGTCCACCTGGTGCCCCACCGTAAGAATAAAAATGAAGACAAATAAGAAGATGAAGAAAAGAAAATGCTCAAACAATAACTTAACCACATAAGACTGCTTCGCCACAACCAGAACAAAATTCCAATGTATGAGAGTATTCAATCATGGCAGGCTTGATGCTTTGGAAGTAGACTAAATGACCTGATAACGTTCCTTCCACAAATGCTTTGATACTAAGGTAAGAAAGTTATATTTGCTTCATAAGGAAAAGACCTGAACAGATATAAATTTTAAAAGTGCTTTGCAGATATAACTTTCTTCCCTTCTAAGGAAAAGGACTGGAGGGAAAATAGATCAATCCAAAGCATTTTAAATTGTGTCCTTTTGTCTACAACTTTAGCCTTAAGATGAAAGAAAATTCAATGCCATGGTTTCATGAAAAATTTTGTTGCGAGTAGCTTAGACACAGCGAACAACAAAATTGACAGCGAACAACAAAATTGACTACATACTATTCACCGGCATCATTGATAATGCAATTTGCAGATTTACTAGAAAGGTAAAAACTAAAATGAGGCATTGCTTGGAGATGGAGAAGACAAAGATATAATTAAGAGAAAACACAACATTCGAAGTACTGTTGAAGTGTAAATGTGGAGAAAGACAACGATAATTTTTTGTTGCAGATCCATGGAAAATCCAATTTCCTTATAATGATTCTTGGACCCACCTCCATTCCGATCTTGTTTTTATCAGTAGATTGGTATGTGCGTCATCGTCAGCAAATTTTACTAATTCCAGTCTTCAACATAGACTTGAATAGAGCAATCCAAAAGATTGATGTGAACATCATCTGTATTTGCTCTTTTTCCCCATCTCTAAGATCTCGCGTCGTGGAATTCAAAAATATTCCTTATTATCTGTCAACTATAACTGAGAGAACTCTAGTATATGTATAGATATCTCTTAAAATTGACATCCCACTTTCTTCTGGTTGGAATTCGCATCCCACTTGGCATAAAAATTATGAACTACAATTTTAGTTCTAGACTGAGACTTCTGCTGCTAGCCTAACAAAGGTCCATGTCATTCCTTTTGAGTGGAAAACAGCTTGCATGTGATTCGTAACAGTTATCACCCAGTGCTGTGAATTCACCATGACCATTTAATAATTTAAGGTTACGCTTATTAAAACCAAAAATCACCAAAACACTTCCGGTTATGAGCCAGTAGTTGTACTTAATTATGCCAACGATAGCAAGAACACAGTGGATTGCACTACAGCATTTCAAGTTTTAGCTAATCCACTCTAGACATTACTTCCAGAATAGCAAGCTCTTTTGAGAAATCATAACCTCACCCGCTAGTTATGGCATGACAACAAGCAATAGAAAATTCAAGTTCAGGCCAAACAGAAGACCCGATGGGCAGTTCTGACAAACAGCTCAAATAATTCAAATTCAACAGACGAAAAATTTGCAGAAGACCACTGAACTGATCAGTTCTCAGGAAAATTTCACGCAGAGAGTTCAAAACCAATTGTTGCACCATCCTTTTCATTCATCAGCTACCAGCGGCTCATTGATAATCTCTTAAGAAGATCTAGGTACACCATCAGGGGAAACTAATTTTCTTAAATCGATTAATCCATGGCTTGATGTCCTATGCAACCAACTTCGCTCATAAATCCATTTTCTTTATTCCATAAAATACAATGGATTGCCCAGAAGTCCTCAACAATTTCACCCACCGTCATACATGAGAAGGCGATGCTTGGAAGTCCCAATTATTGAGAGACAATCCACTCGTGCTTGAACAAATTTATCCGATCCCTAATCACCGATTAACTACTACACTTGCACGCGGATCAAGTCGGGAAAAAAAGAAGCCCATCGAATCACTATGACATTCCTACCCCGGCAACCTTCGCCAAGCAAATAGACGTCACTCGTGATAATAGGAGTCGATGATGCACTAACTGGTGCCCACTGCCCGAAAAGAAACTCCCAGAGGCCACTCGCTTACCCTTTGCCACAGACACAATTCACGGGAAAAAATCGACAACGTCCTATCAGTTCCACAAACAGAGCTCAATCATTCCAAACCTCTAGCAAAATCACTTCCACTTCAATAAGCCGACCGGAACAAACGAATCCGGCACGAAGCGCGGAGCCGATCGCCGCAATCCATTTCCCAAACCAATGCCGAACCTCAAAAGCATCGGACTCTCCGATCGGAATACACCTCACCTCATCGCACCCGAACTCGAAACACTCCGAACGAAGAGAAACGGGGAGGACGGAGAAGGATTACCTTGGAAAGAAGCATTGTTGAAGGAGCGATCGCGAGGCCTGGAGCGCCGATCGATCCTGTCCAGCGATCCATCGGACAAGCGCGACGCGACTCGCCTCTTGACCTTCGTCCTCCTCTTGTGAGCCGTCTTCTTCGACGACCTCAATCGCCCTCCCACGCACTCCTGCGGCGTCGACACGCATGCTCCCATGTCTCCTCCCCCTTCTCTCTCCCTCCCCCTTCCCTCTCTCTCTCTCTCAGCTCTGCGCGATCACCATTAGCTCTAGAGAGAGGAAAGAAATGGCTCGAGAGCAGCTCTCGCGAATAACATTTTTCTATAGAGAGAGAGTGTGTGCGTGTTTATGGAACCTGAACTACCGTTGGATGGGAGTTCTCTTCAGAAGGAACTCCGCCGAGCCGAAGTCAATTTCGACGAAAAAGGGACGCGCACTCGAGGCCGCAGTCGTCGAGGCCGCCCGAGGGAATCTAAATATGTTCCCGCGGCACGGCGTTCGCTCCCCACGTGGCGGCCCTTGATTGGTCCACGGCGTCGGGGACTCCGATTCCCCATACACCCTCCCCCGATTAATTGTAGACGCACGCGCATAACAAGGTAAATTCGAATTGTGTAAATCACGACTCTCGCCCGGATTTTGACCAGACCGACGGTCCAAATTCATTTTCGGTATTATATACGAAGGTTCTTTTTTTCCAAATTATTGATCAGTGAAATTGATTCCCTAAGCAATGCGATATGAACTTATTCAATCTCGATTAAAAGGGATTATTTGCAGATATCAATTTTGTAAATATAGAAAGAACTAGAAGTCGAGAAGATGATTTCGGAGATCGGGGCGAACATTTGCGACGAGGAAATAGGGGTGAAGAAGGGGTAAGCTGGAAGCAATGAAATCATTTTTATGGGTTATCTGCAAGTTTATTTTTTCTTTGAAATTCTTAAATGACATCGTTGAGCGACATATGCATAGTCGGCATAGCAAATTTAGGAATGATTTAGGGTACACGGGACGGGCATAATTCCTTAAGAGTGAAGAAACTTTATTTTGTAGTTACATAAGAAGTAGGTTAACAACTTGATGATAATGACTCGATAGGATATTATGGAATCTATGCGTATAAATGAGAAAACTTCGACAAAAACAAGAAAGAGGGTATGTATTAATGAGAAAACGCCCCGTTTCTCAATTATGACAAGTTCGTGCAGGCTACATGCCATTTGTTCCACCCTGAAATGGGTTAATGATCTCTACTCTCAATTTCTTTTTTCAACAAAAAAAAAATACGTGGGATTATTTTCTCAAAATTTATTACTGAAAATAAAAATGACAGCAACGTAATTGGCCGCCTCCTCCATTCTCGCAATTTTTCCTCCTGCTTTCTTCATGGGTTGGAGAACACGGAAGAGTCTGCAAATAGCGTCGAGAAACGTTGATCCGTTCCGAGTTATGAAAAATTTACGGTTAACTTTTTAAATTTTTCTTATTAAATCCAGATTTATCTCACTTCACTTCCCGATTTCTTATCCGATATTTTATTCGGACTCATCGGATGCACGGGATTTTGCGAAACATCGAATAGAATAATTTAACAATCGCAGCGAGCTCGTAGATTTTAGCCAATTAAAGTGTGGTCAGCGAAACCCCGCACTGCTGGGCAAGTCGGCTTCCGTGGTCTGCCGATCCAAAGGTCAAAAGAGGATCGAATAAACAATGCAAAATGAAAACAAAGAAGGAATCGGAGATCCAACGAATGGCGAGAGATCCTCCCTCGTCGGTCAAACTTGGATCTCTTGTTTAATCGAGCGTGGGACGGAGGCTATGGAGAGTTTGTTGCCGAACCCCCTCGAGGCGTGACTGTAAAGCAACGGCTAATGGGATTCCGTCTAACCCAAAGTGCATGGTGTCATTGTCACCGTCCCTGGAATATCGAGAACTCGGCCAATAAACTCGACGATCAAACTATCTTTGGGTATTAGATTACGGTATTCTATTGTTCGATTTTCGCGTACATGTGGCATCACTTAGCTCCGACCGCGAGGTGTTCGCGACGAATCAGAGAACGGCAAAAGAAGAGGCATCGATTCTTGGAACGGAATCCGTGAAAACGCGTGGAAAAGGATCGCGCGGAAGTAAGTGCAAAGAAATTACGCTTCCCCAAATATCATGCGGATAAAACGCAACACGGAGGCTAATTGGGTCGAGCGAGAATAGTCGTACTCAGCGCGGGACGATACCTTCACACTCAACGGCGCGTCGAGGAACCGATTCGCATCTTTACATAGGAACACCGGGCTCTTTGCGGTGAACAATCTGCCGATGCTCCTCGTAAAGAATTTATGGCGATCGCCTACGACGTCCGACACGTTTCTAATGTGTGGCCCCTTTCGAGTACTCACGCAATAAATCAACGGCCTGCGAGGCTCTCCGGATTGCCAGTTGTCATTGTGTCGCTAGAGACTTGGGGGGGCGTTGCGGATGTGGCCATCTTACCAAATCATTTGAAAGTTTCCGAGTCTCTTAACCACTTGGCAGTTGCCATGTCCTCCGAGGCACGAGCCTTTGGCGTTAAGCAAGCCAATGCGTGAACGCGACTCCACCGTAAGCGCCTTGTTTCGGCACATAGGGGCCCCCGAGCATGGCCAAAGATAGAATCGAGGGGTCGAGCCAAAGCACCGAGTAAAAAGTCCAAGGGGGTTGGACCGGTCGAATCAAATCGAAAGGCGTTATTCTAGCTAAGGAAAAGGGGTTAGAGCAAACTATACAGATTCCCTACCCAAAATTCTCGTTTATTTAGTATGGCATTTTTCGGAGGAATAAACCTTAATGGGAGCCTTCACACCCTCTTTCGTGATTTTTCAGAATCAAGGCGAAGGGTCAGAATAGTCGGCTTCGTCTGGCCAAATCCGATTTTGCTTCAAGCGAAAGCTACATAGATGATAGCAAAAATTATCGTGCGGTGCACATGAACTGGAGATCAGGGACCCTTTTCCGAGCAAATCCCGTGTGGGCAAAAGCCCTTTTTTTTCCAAGCTTTTGATGATCGCTGGCCGTCCTTCACGGATGGTGAACGAGTAGGGATTGCACACGCACTATGGTCCGTGTGGACACAAAACAGTGACCTTGTTGGTGGTGCTGGTGGCTTTTTGTTTTGGTTTGCATGGTAAGCACTGTCAAAGGATGTCGCATTTCATTGGTTGGTAGGCCCGGTCGTGGGTCAAGGGTTGAAATCGCCTTCCCTCGTGGGGGAAGATATTTGATTGCACGGATGCTATTCCTCAATGAATTCCGTAAATTTCAGTGGTTGATTAATGAGTTCCACATCATAGACCGGAGTGTACCGAGACTGTCCCTAATTTTAGCTCGATTTGATGAAGGACCTATTCGGATTCGATGAAGGTTTAGATGTTTTGAATTGTAAACGTACGGATTCACAGTAGAGGTGAGCATTCAAAGCATAGACGACACCTAAAGAAAATGTCGAGTAACCTAGGCAAGTTGTTAGTCCTAGTGTTATATATGGCGATAACGTTCGGCCCGCTATGTCTAGTCCATTGTCCAATAATGGAGGCAGCTGCTTGCGGGCCTGGTTCAGGTGAGAACTCGGGACGCATCTTTTTCATTAGTATTTCAAGCTTAGCCAGAGCTCTAACAACCATTTGTGAGTGCAATTCAACAAGGCTCCATTTATTAGAAAATCGGCTAATCGTAAGGAAATGAGAATTAAAAATCACACATTTCTTTAGCAGCATTATGCTGAGACACGAAGAGCACCTTTCTGGTGGCATGTTTGGTTTGATTTTAAGCCAACTAAGAGCCCCGTTTTGTATGCCGTCTAAAATCAAACAAAGTAGCTTAACGTTAAAAGTCCCGAAGAAGATTTGAGGCGGCTCTTTAAGTGTATTTCTCGACGCATTTGGAAAGGATCGAAACAGGCAACCCAATAGAAGCTTGATTATCGATTCTAAATGCCATTTCGTCGGGAGACCCGACGCAAAATCAAGAAATAGAAGTAAAAATCGCACCAAACATTGACAGATGTAAAGAGAAGACAAGAAAGAAAAAAACAGAGAGGGTGGAGGGTAGAAACCTCGAGAAAGAGGAGGGCGTCCTCGTGCGGAGTAAAAGACGGCCGCCATAGGCCAGCTGTTCCGCGCCATATCGAAGAGGTTGGTCCTTTTCAAAAAAGAAATAGAGAACAGTACAACACAGGTTTCCCAACCACTCCACCATTGGTTCTTCGCTCTTTGTTTCATCGTCTGCATCGGTCCCTCCAAATAATTTGTGATGTTTCTGGACCTGAAGCAGGTGTTGCCGCTGTCCATTAAGCGGATGGGATTTTGTCGGATTGCCATGGGAATCGGCTGCTCAACCAAAGTGACTCCCTCAATGCTCTTTGCCCCGCCCCCAATTTCTCACTAATTAAAGCTCGTGGAGCAACGAAAAAAATCTTCTCAATAGAGTATAATACCTTTATCCATTAATCTTATAAAGAAAAAGCATTTATCTTTGATCCGATGAGATTTACGCTTTGAGATTCGACAGAACAAAATGCACCACCCACTAATGCGTCGATGGTATAAACAGGGCCGATTTTCAAAATAGTTATTATGGATACGAACGGCAGAAAGAGGTGAATTGCCAAAATACAAATCGATTTAAGGAGCGCCAGAGGCATTAATGAAATCTAATAGAAAATAGAGTAATTTTTGCCATGAAAAGTTAGGGCTCGACTGGCGAGGAGATTCCATTACTCCGGGAGGCAAGCGAATCGCCTGCTCCTGCTCAATCAAGGTGGCCTTTATTTATTTTACTCCAGCCGGTGCACCTTTTCCTTTTTCTTTTTTGGGGGATGGGAGATCCCAATCAATGCACGTCGAGACTTCGTCAAACAAATCATTTATTTAGTCCTCGGCACGAGAAGCCAAGCGTAAGTTGATATTTATTGTCCTGGCTTAAATTAATCAATCCACGCATTAAATGATTTGACATCGAATTCATCACGGGGTCATGGCCCTCCACGAGTCGTCATCACTATTTTCAGCCCAACGTCCAAACCGCCCTTTTCTCGCCTAAATATTGGACTTTTAAACTCGTGATCGTCGGATCGCCTCATGGACGACCCCACCACGTTCGTACGGAGGGAGAGCTCCCAGGTCACGCCAAAGCTAAAATGATCATGTCGAGAGTTAGAAAGCTACCAGAGGAATATTTACGCCCCCTTTCACAACTAAACTCACTTAAAAGAATTTCCTAGTATTTGCACTTTAAAAGAAACTGTTTCTTCCATCTGATGTATACTAATTTAAGGGTCAATCCATCGCCCATAAAAAGGAAAGATCCAGAAGATTCAGAAGTTTTCCCACTTTCTTGATCGGTGTTTCCCACTTTTTGTTACTTATGCCTTAACAGTGTTAAAAATCCTCCACAGATCCCAGGGAACTCAACTGATGATTTCCAGGCAGCTGCTATCTGCCTCTTGCGTAATCCGTGAAACGTTCTATTTTTGGAGTACGAGAAAAAAAAGTTTTCATTTTGACAATACCTGACAAGATGTCTATTATTTTTATTTTCCTTTTGACAATACATGACAAGATGTCTACCACTAGATTACGATATGACCAATCATGCCGTGCCTTGGGCGCTTTTCCTATGAAAAATGGAACATTAGATGAGCAACATCCACGCGAATTCTGACCCTACTTTGGAGATTTGCCCCTTTACCTGTTTCCCCAATAGGAAGTTTCAGTGAACGAAAAGCTGGAGCAAAGTAAAGAAAAATTTGCATGCGGGGCTTCCATTTTCCATCGGTCGCGGTTCCACAAAGTAATTCTACTACATCCATCAGACCTTTGCCCCTGAAATTCGATACACTTCTATTACTCAACAGTCGTGGATTGCATTGAGTCATAAATAACGAAAAACGAGGAGTAACCTTTCGAGGCTCTTGCTTGGGTTGTCGAGCATGCTGACTCCAAGAGGTGCGAAAACGTTCTGTGGTTGTCCTGCATTAAAGTGGGGGGACGGGTTTTTGAGCCTTATAGTGGGAGCTTTTTGAGATTCACATGGCCCAAGTTTTCTTGAACTGTCACGCAACAACGTAAAATAACTAAGCCCATTTTTTTAGCCCAATAGGCTAAATGGATCCTCGGGCACCATTTCACTTTTCATTCTGTCATATTTCACTAAATCCATTCATGTTTAGTTCCTCATTTAGCAAAATAAGTCATTCTCTTAACGAGGCAAGGTGGGAGAAATTGCATTATAATAGCCGACCCCTTAGCATCTCACTAGCTAGCGTGTCAAGTATGAGAATGTCATACCTTCTCATCATGGCTAGACATATTTCGAGCGTGATCCACTGATTGAGGTCCTGAGCAGGCTGACTTTGGAGGAGAACAGGCAAATTGTCAGTAACATATTCAGATGAAAAGTAGAAATTCATCTTTTGAATAAAAAATGATAACTTCCAAGCTATTTGCAATTTATTACTTGCCTCAGAGGTGCGGGAGTTCAAGTGATCATCCTCCTGCACGAGGTTCCAACATGAGTTATGCTTTTGACAACATGAGGATTCTGCATTCGGAGTGAATGTGAATACGGTAGCTGGCCATAGTTTGAGGAATGACACACACTCAAAGCACATGCGCACATACATGCGGACCCACTAGTGTGCATGTGCGCATGGAGCATGTAACGTACGTATGTTCGTTCACAGTTAATTCAGACAAAATAATTGAAAACACAAGGTTGATTTTCTGAAAATGCCAGTCTTTTTATGAGAAATGTCACTGCTAATTGTTTAAAAGTTTCCCCATGGAGGAAACATTCAAGCTTCATACCTATGCGATTAGATTCTTTAAAGGAGACAAATGCCACCAAAAAGAAATTTGTAGCACTTCGTTACCTCCTATCCAGCTGTAGGTTTACCCGATCTTGTACATTTCCTATACTATTGTTATACTTCTCCATCTAAATGTTATCACTGGCTGAGTGCACAAGGAGCCAATGTAAAAAGGGGCACAGTGAACCTGAATTTGCCGTAGCTCCTTCTCGACAACCCTCAATTGCAGATCTTGAATCAGTCATTTGAACATCTTCCTCAGTCCTGATATATGAAGATCAAATGTACAGTGCAAAGAAAATCTCTATCACGAAAAAAGAGTTCATGGAGCATCTTTGATTCGAATGCACTTTATACAGCCACTGCCTAATCAATCATACACCCCATTCCGGACACAATGTTTAAACTATGAAAATCACTTCTGTGATAGTAGGTCATTTGCAGCCATCCCTAACCCTTGTAGGGATGCATATTACATAAATCAGCATTGCTGCCAGATGCATAAAGAGAGAAGCGTGAGAAAATGGTAATACAGGCCAAATCAACAAAGAGAAGAAGCACCAGATTACATATTCTCTGGAGACTGTTCTTGTATGCATATAGTTGAAGTAATCGGAATAAATACAAAGAGTGGGTCAGTCTCCTCAGTCAATAATTCTGAATCATGTAATGACTGATTGTATAGATTTAATCCTGCATCTATCAAGCCACAGACATCTACACTGCTTGCTTATACTATTCTTGGTGAATTAGTGCCTTTGGCAATGTGATCTCCGGATGTTTCATCATTCAACATGTGGAGATGTTCCTCTTACAACAAAAGACTTCTACAAGCTCACACAGATGCTACTATGAACTGCCATCCAACTTAGTTAAAGCAATTAAAAGCCAAACAGAGGAACATGGCTTTTGATTGTAAAAGCAATTTAATCTGGGAAAATATACCAAATTATACCACAGAGATTGCCACCCTTGAAAAGAAATGAAACTCCAGCGGAGATGTCAAGAGTCCGTAGATCTTACCTGGTGTTTTCATTTGGCATGACCGTATCAAAATTTTCTTTGTTTTCCACGAGTGATGAAAATTTGTTCTTGTCCTGTTAATTAGCCATTTCCATTTAGAAAAAGGACAATATGAAATAAGTTATAAATATTGTTGAAATTATGCATGAATAGGAGGAATACAGTAATATCCAGTAGCTATTCTATCAGAAGATTCTCAAGGTATGACAATGTGCTATTAAGAGTACTACCAAAACTTCAACATGAAATTAAGCAAAGTTACTTGACTGATCAAGCATATTGACTACTTTCCCAAACATACTCCTTGCTTTAAACACCATTGAGCCAAAATAAACACTCCGTTCACATTTTCTTGGTGAGATCCACTAACTACATGTAGAGAAGGCAGAATTTGTGCAATTTTATGAGCTTCAGCTGCAAGATCAACCTTCGTAACAGCAGACATCGTGACAATGTGAACATAGAGGTATACGTCAGTTCAATTCTAATTAATAGGCATATGAGATATAGTTGAGAACTCATAGGCAGCATTGGCAGAAAATGGGCACATATTAAGAAGTCGGTGTCCAGTGTCTGACCTCCTCATTCATAATTTGAATGGTGTCCTTGATCTTCTGCAGCACAATTGCCAAACTTCCTACTTCCAAGAGCAGTCTCTTTGATTTAGCAAGTCAAGGATGTCAGTACTAACAGGTAAAAATACTAAACGACAAGCAGCAGCTAAAGAAGATACCTTTTTCTCAGTAACCAAGTTTTGGATGACCACATCCTTCTCAAATAGGGCCATTTGAAGGTAAGAAGGTCAATAAAAACAACCAGATAAAGGAACAAATTAAACCCTAACAGACCTCTTAAGATAAATGAACAAATCAAATTCTACGATGAATGAAATAGACAGAAGTGGATATCTCTTCCATCTGAGTTTGGCAACCATTGCTAACTTTTGCAGCTTCCAATTGTGCTTCAAGGTGGGCAATGATTCCATCTTTCCTCTTCAGCTCCTCCTCGTCATTTTTAACCTTGTTTTCCAGATAATTAATCTTTTCTGTAAATCATGAAATAGATTTCTCATGACAAATGGCTGAAACATGCTTTGAGATCATAGTTTCAGCAAATCAATAGTTTTGCCATAATACACAAGCTCAATATTACTGGTATTTGTACAGAGATACTTGAACTTGCCGATGTAATTATACAACTCTAAATATCTCTTACACTCCCTCTGATTGTCTATAGATTGACTCTTGGCTTTTGAAGACAGCTTCATTTAATAACCAGAGTTAAAATATTCAACATGTTTGGTGAATCAAAGTGCAGAAACTACCTATAAACAACTTCTCAAATGCGCAGACCTCATTGACTTTGCTCTTCAAGCTGGATACTGTATGTAGCAAACAAATTTAGGATGAAAGAAAGTGATGCTCGTGGGATAATTAGTTTTGCAGCACATAATAAATGGCCCTAAGGCAGTTAATATTCAGAAATTCACGTGCCTATTTCCTCTTTGTGACTGATAAGGCCCTTCAAGCTATCCATGACTTGTTTGATGGAAAGTGCCTCCTTTTCTATTGAATCAAATAACATAATGTGAGAATTTAACTTCTCTGATAGCAGAGACAGCTTTCTATCCCTGGTTTCTATGGAACGCCTCATTTCACAAGTTGTCTCCTGCATATTAATGAATTTAATAAACTTCAGTATAACTCAATTTTTGGCATATCGGTCCAAGCGATTGAGAAGTAAAATTATGAAATTGTCAAAGTCGTTTATAAAAATGACAAAAGTCACAGTGAACTTCCATTCTATCCATGGCATTATTTAGATAATCGGCCTAGACATTGCACCCTTAACATAGCAAGCCCAAATCAAAGTCTGCCGTTGCCGATTTGCATTCAGATTATGAATTCCACTTGTTCAGGACATTTCAATTAGCAGAATTACAGTTTTATAACAAGACCAACCTGACTGACATAACTTTATCACATTTCACACCAACCATGTTCTATGGCTCAACCAGAAACTTTGTATTCCCTTGTGTTTCTATTTTATCTTCATCAATTAACGTACAACCAAAACATTATATTTTGCTAACATTGCCCTTCGGGACGTCAGCATGATGACCAATGAAAGTGAAAGATTTTGTGGGACCACAACCAACTATTTTAAAAGCTTAAATTGTTAGAAAAAGACAGGTTTAATATTTAATTATTCTAACACACTCCCTCACGCTTAATCTGGTCTTTTTACCTAATACTAAGCATAGACATATTTAATTTAGACAGCAAATATGACCTGATAAGATATGAACTTAGATTTACCTGCTCTGATATCATAAAAGATTTTGCGCGACCAAAAACTACTATTCTAAAAGTTTAAGTTGTCAGATAAATAAGTGGTTTGATAATCAATTATTCTTATAAAGAAACTAAAAACCATTCTGGATGATGCCATTCACAATTTCTGGCGATGGGCAAATCAATCGCGTATTATCACCTATCGAGCAGCTCTACTTGTTCAGCTCAGTCGCATTCACACCCAAGCTTATTATCAGCGTCAGAGTTGCAATCTTTTGCAAGCAAGGAAGTTTCAACGAGAAAATAAAACGATCCAAAAGCGTGGCCAGCTGAAGCAAACCTGGTAAGCATTTATGAAATCATCTCTCGACTGAAGTAAATTTTGTATAGTCGCCTTGAGCTCTTTTTGCCTGTTCTCGAGCAAAGCGTTGTCGTCCCGAAGACGATTCGTCTGTAGAAATCACTTAAGCCAAACACATTAGTTTTCCAAGAAAAGTCAACTGCAAAAGGCTCTCCAAATAAAATCAAGTCCACCTTCCTTTCGATTTTCTGGCGCATCTCGGTGGACGAAGCCAGCTCGGCTTGCAATTCCTGCAGCCTTCGACCATGCTCCTCGTCATCTTGCTTTTGTTTCTGCTATCGAAATAGAAATTTTAGACGAAGAACAGCGAATCGATTCGAAGGCAGGACTCAACAGCCGGACCTGAATCAGTGCATGAAGTTGCTCGGTGGCTGATCGTTCCCGCTCCTGTAGATGTTCGAAGCCGATTCGAGTCACACACACACAGAGATGAAGATTATCGGAAGAAATTGCAAAGTTTCACCCTGAGATCGCGAACTTCGGTGACTAGGGCTCGCAGCTGGAGCTTGAACTTGGACAGTTTGAGCACCTCCATTTTCCCTCCAAAAAACTGTCGAACAGCGCCAGGGACGCTAGAGGAAGCAGAGCCAGACCTCGACTCCAAAACGACCTCGTTCTTGGAGGTCCTTCTCTGTGCTTTTCGAATATAACGAGGAACCAGCGCGTTTGGCTCGCGTATTCATTTGAAATAACATAGTAGCAGGAATCAACGTGAATTACAAACAAAAATACAACACGGCCTAACACGAATTATTCACGATTTACATAAAATCAATCAATCTTATCTAATTGTAATGAAATAATATTTACCTTTGGAGGAAGGAGCCAGATAGTTTTTCTCTAAACAAAAGCACACACGGGCAATTTTTTTAACAATGAATACTTTTAAAAGGTAAAAACATCGCTTTTGAACGAACGATAAAATAAGAAAAAGACAAAACGTGAATCGCCAAAGGTGCTGTCCTATTTGGAAATGCTAATTGAGGAGTAGGGATTTTAAGCCTATGCAATGATTTGTTTAATTGCGTGACCTATTTTCTATAACGACTTTGCTTTCGCAACAGTGTCCTATTGTACAATTAGATCCGTTCGTTCTGTGAGAAACTCGCATTTCAAAAAGTACTTTCTAAAAATAATTGCTCGTATCGCTTACAAAAATGCATGAAAAAAAATATTTTAACCATTCCTGAAAGTATCGAGGCATGACTTGTTATTAACAATTAAAATATTTTCGTTGAATGATTATCCCAAGAGACACGAGGAAGTGTCTTTTTAAAAAATATTATTCCAAATTATTTAACTTTTACAAAACAAACAGAGCTTAAATAGCATGATTCTTGTTTTTGTGGTCAGAAAATTGACATTGGAGTCGTGGTTTAAGAAATTTATAAACCTGCGTATTAATCATCTACTTTTGATTTTCGCTGTGGACTTTTCTTCCGAATCTATAGATCAACAATAGATTTTATCGAGAGGTTTTGAGTATGAATCAAACTTACAGAGTGAGTTTTGCAAAATTTACAAAGAAATACAGCGGTGAGTTGCTTTAGATGGGTGCATTAACCTTATTATAGTTATTAGACTTTTCGACATATAAGTTGCATTAGCAATTTCGGGACAAATTCATTTTAGTTATTAGACTTTTCAAGAACCTGCTTCTAAATTTATCCAAAATTGTTTCTAGTGAGAATAGTGATGATTCTCAAGGCAATAATTTATCGTTCCATTTCCGTTTTTATTTTTTTGTTTCAATTTTTTGATACAGGCGCATAGGCCATGCAAAGTGTTGCAAGCCCTATCTTTTCCATGATCAGACGACATTTCGCGTCAATTTCCATGCATCTAATCGACTCTACATTTTCGATCCTATCTCAATCTCAAGTTGGTGGACATTGCGAAAATTGATTTACAATCAAAACATCTCCTGAAACTGAAAATTAAGATTAGGCTGTCTCACTGCCCAGTTGATTTGCAAAATTATTAGGTCGGGAACTTTCGACTTCCGCGTTCAAGCAGCTGTCGCTCACTCGACGTAGACGCGAGCACAAAGGCCGCTGTTTTCGCCGTCTGGTCACGGTGGGGGCGCCCCATAGTGAATGCCATGGTCAACGAGCTTTGATTATACGCGACGTCGGACTGTCCTGGTGGAGACATTGCGGGGTGTCGGCCTTGGTTTTTTTCCATCGGACAGGTTTCAACAGCTCATCTCTCGACAAAAAGCACGAAAGAGAAGATTCCAGCTCCGCGATGGGGGCAAAAGCCCTACTGAGAGCGTCTGAAATCTTCGCGTGATTGGTCTCTCGGAGAATCCGCACGGATAAGATTGGAGCGTGGTGCTGATCACCACCCGTCGCCTGCGGCCACCCACCACAGAAGAGCTTTTACCCGTACAGCATCTCTCAGTAAAATCTGGACAACCCATACGATCGGCTCGGATAAGAATCTATGTCGGCCCAACTCACGAGGCTTAAGAGTCACCTTAGTCGTACAGAGCAAGTGATGAGATAAATCGCACGCGCATGACTCATCCACTTCTCTCATTTCTCTGTTCGTGGTGATCCGTCCCGGTTTGCATGGATTAAATCCGCCGAAAGGAACGCTTAACTGGTGACGATTGAGGAGCGGTCGCCCTTGCTCGTCATTACCTTCTCTCAGTCCATGGGAGAGTTGTCCCATTGAGTATTTATATCGTCGTGATTAGTACAAAATAAACACTTTTGCTGATGTTGAGGAGTCTGGAAAGTAGAAACTAGAATGGTGGCACGCCACCCCGCTTCTATTTTTTTATGAGACGTGACACGTCCGTTTTGATAATATTAGCATTTGTACTTCCATACCATGCAAACGTATATAATGCACTCTAAGAGGTCAGCTACTTGTCTAGCTTCCTCTGGGGAATTCTACGTTCCAGTACACAACAACGCAGATCGGTCTTTTTCAGAGGAGCTGTTAGATTAAGAGAATGTAGTTCGACCATCGGAAGATTTTGAAAATCAATAGTTAAGAAGAAATATTTTTATTATAAGATTGTCAACATTCCGGTAGATTAGGAAAATTGATACTCATTTATAACTCTTGGCATGACTAGGCGAAGTGAATAATAAGCTTAAGTTGAACAAGAACTTTACCTCGTTAGAACTTCTTTTTAAATTATTCAGATAGATCCACTTTATTTTGTTTTTTGGTAAAGTTCGTATAGATTTATTCGTGCTTTCATGATATAGAAAAAAATATAAACAAATTCAATTGCTTAACGACATCTTGTACTTGCTCCAACCAAAATGTATGGCTATATTGATATTGACTTGTGACAAAACTCAATTGAACTCAATGGAGACCACGTATGATCTGGACAGACCCCTGTTCAAATCGAGGAAAGATGAGCTAATTAGTAATCACCATTTCGAGCAACTTTCCATGTGCCGCTTTAAAAGCGCTGCTTTGATGGCGAGAGTTAACTGGCCTCGAGTTACACATTTTACACGTGAAGAATATGCAGGGTTTCCAAGACGATGCTGATGCTTGAGGTCGTGACGCCAACACAAGCACGTGCTCCACGATCTTCGTCTTCTCCATTGAATTACACAAGGGGGGCAGATGGTTTCTATACACAAATGGACTGGATCCTTAAAGTCTACGAATTCAATTGAAGACGATCAGGTAAAGGAGCGCAAAGTAGCTTTCCCTTGATCTGACTAGGCAGAAGAGGTCCACCTTCTCCCTCGGTCGTTGTAAATTTCTAGCATAGGCATTCTTGGAATTTGTGACTCAGAAATACAAAATTTTCCCAAACTATCAAATCCCAATAAATGTTGTAAGTGTACAAACTTGATCGTCAAAAGAAATAAACCACTAATCCTTTTATAAGCAACTCATTGATAACTCATAACACTTTTATAAGACTACTAACTATTTTGGTAGTTTGCAAATGATCGAATTTTACACTAATATCGCTTTTAATCTATATACTCACTACCGCTTTGAATTTACTTATTAGCTTTTGTCGGATTAAGTTATCGATTAGTTTTGATTAAAACGTGTCACTTTATTCAATTATAAATGAATAATTTCTTTCAATTGCCAATTTTGTTTGAGTTATAAACTTTTATTTCCTTTGCCAGCAATCCCTTAAATTTACTAATTTGATATAGAGATAACTAGTATAAATAAGCACAATTCGTTTCCAATTTCCACCTTAGGTCATCGTGTAGTATTGGTTTGCCAACTCAATTTCAAGTTACTTAGCGAATTTTTTTTGTTCTTTAAATTTATCAACTTTCCATATAACTTTTGAAGTATTGTATATATGTTTTCTTAGCAAGGTCTCGGTTTTACTACAAGAATGACATCAACTTGCCAGTTTCTATCTGATGAAGTTACTAACTAGTTTTGGTTATCACCTCTAATTTTAGTTACTTACCAATTTTATCTCTTTAGTAGCTAATTTGGTCTTATATATCGACCAAATTTTTCTAACATTGCTTAATTCCAACAAAAGTTTACTTAACTCCATATCTCAAAATAATAACATTAATTTGATTGCGTTACCAACTTCTCTATAATTAGTTTATCAACTAGTTGGTCATTAACCGTAATTTGGATTACTTACCCAAATGCATTTGTTAAATTTTTACCAGCTTTTCTTTTTGAGGGGGTGAGATAAATCGGGATCTCGATAAAATTTTTACATACACTTTTTTAACACTTACTAGCTCTTTCGTAAATCTATCAGCATGAAAAAAGCACATTTTTTTAGAAGGGCATGGTTTAATGCTAAGGGATCGCCTATATTTTGCGAGGTTATTAGACAAACTTGCCAACCTTTGGATTTTCTAATCGAGGTGATGCAAAGTGATTATAAATCAAATTGAATAACTTACATATAAAATTTCATGGTAATGTCTAAAAGGGATCGTTAATGTTGGCCGCCATATACTTCCTTTAGATTCTCATTTTGTACAGATATCTCGAATATTTTCCTCTTTTTTGGATGGTTCCCGAACCTCCAGCCAATGCACAAAATATATACAAAATACGAGGAAATCCAAAAATACAAAATTATTCTTATCGTATAATAATCAATTGAGACATCGGGTCACATGGATTCGCCGTGACATCGATGTTTTGGAACAGCAAATAGTTGCCGTCATCGCTGTCGAACTCATTGCGCATATCAAAGTAAATAACAAATCTGTCATCAAAATCATATCGTGACGGGTCGAATATACATACGATGTCAACTGAGTGTAGTTTTGGAATCACATGACCTGTTGGGCATTCGCAAAGCGAATCGATACAAGATGGAGATCCAATCGAAGCTGCTGCGAGGGCACGGCATCGAGGAATTTGATGCGGACGGATCGCTTTCGGTTTTTGGATTCGTGCACGAGGCCCATGTGGAGTTTCCCTGCGGAGCAAAGAGCGAGCGCGGTCTTTCCCAGCGACTCGTACTTGCCTAACCAAAACCGGAATTCCAATTGGCGACGGCACAGGCGGAAGGCGGGGGCCTCCGTCACCGGTCGTGACAAACTGACACTTGTCGCACTGCTTTTATCGCCGTGGGATCTTTGGGCGAGGGGTGGGCCAGTTCTCGCCCCCGGCCCCGGCCCGTACGGATCGGACCAGTGGGAGCCGTTTGATCACGTGCTCCTGGGAAAATCAACGGCTGGGATTGCACGCCGGGGCCTGCGAGAGCGCTTCTTCGCAGTTAGGGGCATCTTTTTGTTCTGATTGGGCGACTGTGCTTTGCTCTTTTACTTTTTTTTTTTCCTAGCGGCAGTGCCAGCTGCGTACGCTTTCTGGTTGATGGTTCAGAGAATAAAAGGTTGGGAGACAAGGATTGGATATGGAATTGACATTGCGCGGAAAGAACTGGGTCTCTGGGGGACCCAGCCGTTGTCCAAGCCACCACCTGTTTGTTCCGATACGAGCGAGCGCAAAAGTACCTCCAATATTAGATCATGTGATCCTGGAACACGCTCCGATCTAATGGCATTTCTAAGTTTAAGGGGCAACCAAGAGTTTTTTTTTTTATAAAATTAGAAGAATGAATCTCGCATGGAGTCGGGTCTGCTGAACTTGGTTTAATTTGATCATTGATTGTTTGGACTTCACGCGACTGTTTAGATGAGCCGATTTGGACTTGGGAAGACAAGTTCTTCCTCCTCAGTAATAATTTTAAAATATGTGGATGCTGTATGTGAATATCAACTCAAAATTTATTATGATGAGCGAATAATTATAAGCAACTCACTATGATCTGCTTTAAGCTGGAATCTGGATGAAAATAGCTCCGGGCATCATTTGAATGTCATTGCTCGAGGCTATTTGCACTAGTCACTCGTGAATCATTTGGTCGAGTCATGATCTATTAGAGATTTCGGGTGATTTGGGAATTTGCGATCCTTTAGCTTGTATCCGAGCAGTGGCAATAGTTCCCAAGTTTGGTAGATGGGTATTAACACAAAAAAGTGGAAAACAAAGATTTGCGATCATTCGCGAAGAGATATGACGTGTTTTACACACGGACAAGCGTCAGCTTGAGAGTTCCGACCACCAAGCTTCTAGACCAAAAGGCATGCAATAGAAACACAAAAAGATAATAACACGAGAGTTATTGAATTTTAGTTAAATGTATAACATTGTTCATTAATTTTCAATATATTCAACATGATTCATGAATTTAAAGTCAACGCGTAATGTGATTTCTAAACTTTTAATCTGTTCAATGTGGTTTGTGAATTTTATGTACATATTTTAACTAGTTTGTGAATTATGTGAAAATATTCAACGGGGTTCATGGGCTTAAATTAACAAAATGATGATATTTTATATTTTTACATAATTTACGGATTAATTTGAAAATGTACAAAAACTTACAAATCGTATTAATCAAATTGAATTTTCAACGATCACACCGTACGTTAAGCTAAATTTCATGAATCATATTAAACAAATTGAAAGTTCATTGATCACATTACACATTTGATCAAAATTAAATGACGATTTATGTAGTTTTTCTAAATATAAAAGAAGTGCTAATCTTAGTCCAGCTCAAACTAATGCACAAGGCCGCTCTCATCATTATAATGTCACAAAAACCATTTATCTTAACAAGTCAATCCACAAAGACAATATCGGTCTACCATTCTCTATGCAAAATTTAGTGAACCGTTTCTTGTTTATCAACTTTAAAGAAATAGAATAACGCACCACCATAATCAGAACAATCATTGACCATCTTTGGCCTTATACCAAACATCAAACCCATAAAATAATCGCAACATCAAGATCCGTCCGAAATCGCCTGAGTCGATAGAAATGAAGCTCTGGCTCGTCTTCCTGTTTTGTCCGTTGAGTACATGTACTTGCCATAGATTGGGGAGAGGTACGGAGGGCCCCCAACGCTCGCAGCACTCAACGACGACGGATCTCAAAACGCGGGTGTTGACCGCATCACATCCCCTCGCCATACGCCAATCGGACGGTCTAGGAGTGAGGTAATAGGTACTCCCTCGCACCACGAGAGACTTTCATCGGATACGAATTTTTTAATTGAAATAATGATACAAATAATTATTGATTTTTGAAGATCTCATAATATATTGACTTAAAGTATGTGTCAAAAGTTTAAGGGTCATATTGAATAAATTGAAAAGTTTGAGATCACATTGTGTATCGAGTTAAAGTCCAATAATCACGTTAAATAGATTAAAAATCTATGGATGCTAAAGTTCATGGGCCATTCGCATCATTTTTCCTTTTCAATTTGAATCCCGATCAGTCGTCATCACGCCTCAATGATCTAAGCGTTCAAGCTGCGAGCATCTACATTCGAGTGAAAAAATCATCATTCTTAGTTCACGAATAACACGGTGCCAAAAATGCATAAAAGCCTCGCAATTTTGTAAGACCCGACACGAGCATGCGGCCTTTCGAGCTGTTATAAACCTTAATTCAATAGAACAAGAGTCCATGAATGATGCATGTCCATACTCCTATAGCGATCTAGTCATACACTTGATTTCATAACACGTTGCCATGTGTGTTTATCAATGCAATATAAGCTCTTAGCGCCATATTAATTAAATTGCCTTGACTACCGATATAGCTGTAAATTATTAATCAATCACGTCGAGATCCCCGATTTGTTCATAATATTGGACATGGACATTACAAGTATCACGAGAATAATCGGTGCATATAAAATTATAGTATTTCACGACTTGATTCCTTAACTAGTGTTAAAAAAATTTGTAATTTTTGATAAAGATCTATTTTTAAGAAGCTGTTTATTTTATTGTTACATCACGTGTAACCCGTTGCGCAAAAAATTTAAGCCAATTCCATTATGGAAAAAAGTACGATTAACGCGTTGACGAGCGTCTCCTCTGCCAAATCCGCTCGAGGATGCCTTGGGAATTTCTAACGTCACCGTCACCGTCACCGTCTCCGTCTCGCCTGGGAGCGAGGGACCCTCCGAGAAAACCTCACTGTGGGGAAGTGACTTGCGTGCGACTCCCGAGGCCCCTGTCCCTTTCAACAGTACCAGTACTAATACCATCACCCGGAGTGGCCAGCCATACAAGAACAAACACAACGCCCTCCGCCGAGCACCGATCCCCACCGTCTGAGGAGATCGCCCCGGTCACATTCACTCCCTCACTCAACTGACCTCTCTCATTCCCGTCGGGGCTTCACTCCGTCGCATTCTCTATCGTCATCGAGTACTGCGAACGCATCTGAGGCCAGCGTCGTGGCGACATTCTTTGCCAAGGGAAGGGAAAGATTGACTGCGGATTCGTTAATGGTTGTTGAGCCCACTCGGGCTTGAGGTTTGTAAGCAGGGGTGCTCCTCCCGTGGCGCTATGGATCCGACCGCGGCGATGATCGACGGCGGGGCGTTCCCCTGTGGCGACCCGGCGCCGTACCGCCTGGCTGACGTCTGGCAGCTGCCGGTTGGTGGCGGGGGCGGCTTGGGGCTCCGGAGGCCTCCGGTGGGGCGGAGCATCGGCCAGTTCCTGAGAGGCGACGGCGCGAATCTCGAGGCCTCCGGTGGTGATCCGGTGAGTGCGGTGGCGGTGAGTGCGGAGGCCAGATGCGGCGGCGGTTCTAGGAAGCGGCGGGAGGCGGAGGACGAATCGCTGGCTAGGAGCGTCTCCACCAGCAATGGCGTGGTATTCACTCAATCTGAAGACTTTGTTCTCTAGCGATCTATACCGGCGTTGACACGTACACAGCTGGTTTTGTTGATATGTTCAATCGCATTCACTTACTTTTCCTCTGAGGTCATAATCATCATGTGCTAATTTGCATACTAATAGTCCCCATCACGTAAAAAAGGGACCCGTTTGAGTGATGTCATTTCTTTGATTGAATCCAGTTCTTAAACGTTAAATAAATATACTTTTCTGTAGCAGCTGCGAATAAGCTCCGTAATCATCAGGGAAAGCAGAGAGCGAAACTGAGAGAGGCTTTATGATTTTGTGTCGACTAGAGTAAAACGACTTCCAAGGCGAAACTACCGATTAGAATATAGTTTCGTGAATTCCACTCAAAAGTGCACAATCTCTGATTGGCGAAGAAGCTAAAAGGTTGAATCTGTTTCTTGATGTGAATAATCACCGTTCTTCTGTTTTGTTTATGAAGCCGAACTGCGCTGATGGCGGTAAACGGGCTAAAACTTCTGGATGCGAAGACGACGGTGGAGATACCAAAGCAGAAGGAGAGCGCAGCTCGGCCAAACCTACGGAAGAGAGTAAGCCGCAGCCAGAGCCCCCCAAGCAAGACTACATTCATGTGCGAGCCCGAAGAGGCCAAGCCACGGATAGCCACAGCTTAGCCGAAAGAGTAACATCCGATCCCCTAAATCAACCCTTTAATAAGTAGTTCTAAAATTGGAGATTATGCGATTGAAATGATGAAAGCCTATTTCTTTTTGCCGATGCGGTCATGTAGAGGTGCATGTTATATTTGTTAAAAATATGCAGTGGACAGCAGTCGACTAGAAATTTTACTGATTGAAGCAACTGATGGTGGACAGGCCAGAAGAGAAAAGATAAGCGAGAGAATGAAAATTCTTCAGGACATAGTGCCTGGATGTAACAAGGTATGGATTTTGCAATCCTTCCATATAACCAATAGCCAATCTCGTGCGGCTTAACTTACCGTAGTCTAATCGTGATGCCTGGCTTCCACCGATGCTTTCGTGGGCAAACAACGGTTAGGTAATTGGCAAAGCGCTGGTTCTTGATGAGATTATCAATTACATCCAATCGCTACAACGTCAGGTTGAGGTATGCGTTCTTCGCTTTGTTTCTGGCCTGTTATATGGCAGATTGATTTCATTCTACTATGTACTCAAGTGCCACAAAAACTACTGATATTGCAGTTCCTGTCAATGAAACTCGAGGCAGTTAATTCAAGAATGAACCCTGTGATCGAAGTTTTTTCTTCTAAAGAAGTAAGTCCATGTCATTCTGCTCTTCTAAATCACTTTTTGATATTCTTCAGATTGCTTCCAGTTGTAACTCCACTGAGATACTAACGATATGGAAATCTGCGAAGTTATGCCACAGAAATCTGATAAAGAAATTCTTCTCGTTGTTGCTTGTGGAACTGGACTTGTCACTATTTCATGAATAACCGCCTTAGCAAGATCTGGAGATGATAGTAGCTGCTCATCCTTAGCTTTTTCATTAAATCAAACGGACTTAATTTTATTTTCTATCTCGTGGAAAGAACTCTAATGGTTCCCACGGTACTAGGGTCTGTTTTCTCATACAAACAGATGCTGCTTAACTTTCCTTTTTACAATTCTTTTGGTGACGACTCATGCTTCAACTGTTAATGAACTACTGAATCCATCTTTTGTTGTCACTGACGTCAAAAGACTTCTTAGTTCCTCATTGATGATCATTCGAATGGGAAATTTTACTAAATAGTAACATCAGTTCATTATCAATTAGTGCTTAGTTCAGGAGAGGGGAAATACTCGAAACAAGTCATTTAGTTAGATATTGGCTTTTTGCCGAATTTCAATTCATATAATTTTACATGCTTTCAGTTTGGTCAACAGCCGTATGATACTGGCAGCTTGCCTTTCGGTTCACAAGCTCCCAGAGAATACGGCCGTGGTTCTTCGCCGGAATGGTTACACATGCAGGTTGGTGGTGGCTTCGACAGGACAATTTGATCTATGATATCCACATCTACTAGGAATAAGAGTACAAGAAGCAAAGCTTCATCTCAATTCTTCGTTAGGTTGAAAAATGTATCTCCCTTGTGTCAATGAATAGAAAAAGACAGTGGATCTCCATGTTCAAGATCGCCCCTTTAGCTGTAATTGCTCTCTAGTAAGACTGATAAAGTTAGTATTCTAGCACCAGCATTGATCTTCTAAATTATTTCTTTTTATCCCACTTTTTTCGGCTTCCAATTCTCCCCCCCCACACTAATCTGCAAATGGGCTGCCTGTAATGAATATCGTTAACTATATTGACATTCCTACTGCTTTACACATCTTGTTAGACGCCCTGTTACAGCAAACTTTCCAAGAAGTGAATGAAGTTTTGTTAAAAGATCGAATCCCTCAAGTGCCTGCATGCTGTTAAATCCCAACACAATCTTCGGAGCAGTGAATGACGTGAGTTTTGACTCTTAGCAATGAGCTACACTATATGTCAAGTTTACGACATTGGCTAGAGTCAGTACTCCCAATTTTGGGAAACTTACCATTGCTCTGCTTTATATGGCACTATAAAGAAAGGAACTCCCTAGGCACTGCGTGGGGAGTTTATATGGCCATCCTTTAAACTTGAGCATCCAGAATGCTTAAAATCCTTGCCCAGGATTGTGCAGATGTGTCTGCCTGGCTGAATCTGGTGCTAACATGGGGTCGTGTCATCTCCGATTCTATAGTAAATGATTAAATGGTGCTTCTCGAATGAAATCAGCTTATAGAAAGACTCAGAATGGCAAATCCATGGTTTATGCACCTCATGAAAAGCTGCCAACCAAGCACCCTACGAAATGGACTCAGCTATAGGGAGCTTTAACTCTGTTGGCACCAAAATTTTCACGGTTCACGCAAGAACAATTTCACTTGCTTATTTTTATTTCCACGCCTACAATCTTGCTGTGCTATAATGAAGGCTCTGGAAATGCTAGGGAGGTGACTGGTTCAGGAAAGCGAAATCGAAACCGAAACCACTTCTCTTTCACGAGTATAACGCATGTTATCTCCTACTCCCGACAACGGGTCTTCGCCCGAGACTTCAGAGAGCGATACTGCCCGTGAGGATCCTAAAACAAAGAAGTGCCACAGGCGGGTGAGAAGGAGAGGCAACTCAAGTGCACCGTAATTTTCTTCCATGAACGTGCAACATTTGATCCGGAGGCCTTGCATTGTACAATCTCTCGTCCGATATGCATCCAACAACAAATGAATCGTGACGAGGTGGTCCTATGAATTCGACTTTTATGAGTGGCACTTTTCGACATAAAGCTTCCGGGCCTCTGCGCGTTTCGGTAGGGACCATAAGTCCGGGGTCGATCCCAGGGGGATAGCAAAATTAAAGCAATGGGCGGCATAATTCAAGAACGTTTCTACGCTCGTGTAAAATCGTTCGCAGGAAAATGTTTAAATCTTAAAAGGCTGCTGTGCTAAATGCCCGGGGCGAGGCGCCGAGGCCAATGTCTGGGGTCAGACCCTCCGTGGGTTTAGGTGGTTCTACTAGGAGGTCCCATACTTGATGAGGGACGTTGGCCTCTATAATTGAGTAGTAGGCTAGTTAAATCTGGTTTTGGGCTCTTTCGACTCGTCCAAGATCCGGCTAACGAACCCGTGCTACCGGGCCTGTCGACCCGTCCTTGCTAGTCTCCACCGTTGACGGCTACCATGCGACGACATTTTAGACCGGGCCTTGGTCACCTTTAGGCTAAATCACTGACGTGGGCGAGCCCCACTCTCTTAGGTCCTCCTTTCACCAAACCCATGTTATCAGTCACGAAACGCCACACTTCTGCTCGAACCAAGCTCTCTGTTTGCTTTCATAAAAACGACAGCACGAGGAAGTCCGTTGCAACGACGCCGTCTTTTCAGCATTAAATCCAACAAGGAAGAAGGGGAGGAGAAGAAGAGTCTTCTCCGACGCCCTTTTGGTTTTTGGGCCGTTAAGCGAATTCCCTCGCAACGCCCAAATACCAACCGCCGCACGACCCCCACGTCGCCCTCACGCGCGTCCGCTGCACCTGAACGACCTTTCTCGTCGCACGCGCGCTGACGAGCGTGAACAGCAAACCCCCAGACCTCGAAAGATGAAAAATGAAGGGCCCAACGAAGTAACCAATTAACAATTACGCGGTTTTAGGATTTGGGAAGGGGAAACCGAATCGAATAAAGAATGATGGGGGGAGGCAAGGTTTTAATTTCAACGAAGAGAAATTATTTGGGAGGGTTTTAACAAAGAGGAAATCGAGGAAGAGAAGGGAAAAAAACAAAAGGTGAAGAAAAATCAAGTCAAATCAGAATAGAGGGGGAGAGAGAGAGAGAGAGAGAGAGAGAGAGAGAGGGAGAGCTCAGCTTTGGCTTTGGCTTTGGTTGCCGGGTATATGCTCGCTGCATTCCTCTGTTTCATCGTCGCGAGTTTTGTATTGGGGGAAGGGCTTTTGGATTCGCCGGTCGGTGGATAGCTGGCGCTCTCGTGGATCGAGCGATTCGCTGAGGCAGGAGAAAGATGAACGGATGGGAGAGGGTGAAGTCGTCGAAATCGAGATTCGGCCGCCACTCGCACATCAGCAGCGACGATCGTGCGCCATCGTCGCGGACGGTCCGGCTCGGCCGCGTCCAGCCCCAGGCACCGACTCACCGCACCATCTACTGCAACGATCGCGAGGCCAATCTGCCGGTGAAATTCAAGGTTAGCCGCGTCTCGTTTCCGCTCCGATCCGTTCATGTTAAGGTCGCGAGATTTAAGAGGTGAAAGCGTTGCGCGAGGAAATCCGTTTGGTGGAGAGGTCGCAGGAGAGGCTCGGAAATGGAGGTCGAGTGTACTGAGTTTGACGCGTTCGATTCTGTTTAGTTTTGTTTTTGTTTCCTTCTCTCCTGTCCAAATATTGCGGAGCGTGGATGCGTCGGCCCGTCGTGGATTGAAGCTGTGCTGTGGGATTTCTCCAGTTGTGATGCGAAAATAGGCTTTTCTGAGGTTTTAGTGATGAGTAATTTGGTTCCTCTCGGGGTGGTGATGAGTCTTACTACTGCAGAGTATGATTTCGTAAAAGTTGGTGCTATTTTATGATGTGCTGGTGAATGATGTAGATAAAATCATTGGTGTAGCTGTTGAACTGAAATATGATTTTGCTTGGCTCACGTTAAGGAAATAGATGTGGGAAGCAACTGATCTGTTGATATGTACCTGCAGTTTGAGCCGTGTGAATTTTAATCTTTCCGCCAGGGGAATTTTTTTTTAATCTTCTACAATTTGATTCACGATGAGTATCATCTGTGACAAAGTTATTTGACAAAAATGAAAAGTTGATCCCTGGTTTGCTTTATTGTACTTGTTTGTTTGTCGAACTTTGCTTCTGTTATATATGATTGTCATTAAGCCTTCTGTTGTTCCTTTTTTGGTCAGTAGCCTTCTGTTGTTCCTTTTTTGGTCAGTAGCCTTCTGTTGTTTGAGAAGATGGAAAATCTGTTATTGTTTTTTTCTCTTTTCATAAAATAGCAGACAAGTACTATGCATGATGTTTCCTAGTTCATCCCACCAGAGGCCTTGTTGCCTGACTGCAAATTATGTGCATGTTTGGTCATTCGGCAGTATAAGGAACCCTGGATATTTTGCCTGCTTGCACAAGAATGCAATGTTAGGAAATTATAAACCCTTAAGATGGTCTTGACGATTAACATCGTTGTTGTAGCTGCTGGAATTTTCATCAGTAGCCTAAACTGCATTTTTATTGGTTTTTAATACCCAAACAATTGCATCACCTTAACTGCATTTTTGTTGGTCTCTTATGAGCCGAGAAACGCCCCACAGTCTGATGACCCCACTTGTAATTGATTACTATTTAAATCCAATTTATCTTCCTTCATTTTCTTTTGTTCTTCCTTTTTTCCTCTTTAAAATGCATCTGAATGTTCGGGAAGCTTACAAATTCATTTTACCAATGACTTCCTTTCCATCCTTAAGTAAACTCTCCTTTTGAAAATATTTCACTTTATGATGCTTCTCTGACTTTAGATTAGCTCTATCACTTGTCTCTTCCTATGGAAGTTTAATTTTCTTGGTGATTTCCCAGTGGACCCAAATAAAGAAGCTGTACTTCGATGAGCAAGTCGTTACTTTATTTTCTCTATATAGAAGAACTGAAACCTGCTCTAGCTTTTTTCTTGTGACTATCAAAGTTTCTGGACCTTATTAAGTTTCTTTGAGATGGATGGGAGCCCTTTTCAAGATGGTGGTTCTGCTAATTGATTAGTTGAAAGGGTTCTCTGAGGAGAACTCACCTAGAGGCTATGGTCATGTCTTACTTTCCTGCTGCATTTATAGTTATGTTAGGTCCAACTAGCGACACTAGTATCTTAGCTTGGACTCGTCATCTTGACCAGAAGCTTTATGTTACATCCAATCTATCGTAAATGGAATTTCCATTAGTTTTGATATTTGAATGAGATTATCTGCAGTTATCATTTCATTCTATTATTTATGGAGACTACAGGGGTTCTTGCTTTCTTATTTTGTCTTTAACTGCCTTGTTTTCAATTGTTAAGGGAAACTCTATATCGACAACCAAGTACAACTTCTTCACATTTATACCTAAAGGGTTGTTTGAACAGGTAAATCAGTGTGAAGTATTTGGTGCCATAGAGTTCATGGTTTCTCATACCATCGCTCATTTCCTAAACGTTATTTTGTGTTGGTGGATTAGTGGCCATATGTCATTTCAATTGCCTAGATGCCTGACATCTTATATGTCATCAATTGACAGTTCAGGCGGGTTGCTAACCTGTACTTTCTCATGATATCAATTTTGTCGGCTACACCTTTCAGGTATGTTAAAATATTCTTGGACCGTACTGGCTGGGATGATTGTGTGAGTGAGCATTGAGACTACCATAATCTCGGGTGCCATTGCTTTAGAGCTTTTCATCTGATATCCAATCATGTCTAAAGTTTTGACTTGGCATTTTCTTGGTCATAACTATGATGGTTTTGTGGTGTTCATTCACTTTCAGTTGCACTTATTTGCAGTTACTCATACTCCATATATTACACATTCATTGCCTGTTTATCAGATTCTGTACATTGTGGAAGCTGGTTGTTATTTTCTAATGGTACGATTATCTTTGCAACTCATGCCGAATAGTTAAAAATTACGAGGAGAAAATGAAGAACCTGGGTGGTGATAGATAGAATGGAGTGGATGTACCTTTCCATCCTTCTAAGCAACAAATTTGAGAGTTGGAATTTCAAATTGGAATTAATGTTATATCATTAAAAAAACCTTGGAAGTTCAATCTCATTGGGATTCTCTTTTGAGTTTCATGCATTCGGTAGAAACTTTGCTCTAGAACCAGGTTTTTAACTTCAAATATCCTATCATGCTTCAACATGCAAGTTTCCACTTGCTCACTATGTGATTGAAATGTTTCTGTACGTTTTCATGATTTTGTGTGCTTTTTAATTGCGGAAAGTTCTGGTAAGAATGCCTGCTCTGCTATGATCACCTTATTACTTGTTTCCATGTTGGACCCTTCATAGACACATGTAATTGTGTCGCCTTCTTGGGCTTTCTAATCATGGCTCTACCATATAGATAGATGCATGAACTTAGGGATCTTTGTCTTGTTTGTATTAATTCTTGCTTTTTTATTGTGCTTCAAAGATGATATTTTGCTGTAACAAACTGCTTTTGATCTGTCAGTCCTGTGAGCCCTGTAACAAACATGGTCCCCCTCAGTTTGGTTCTTCTCGTATCTCTTTGTAAAGAGGCATATGAGGACTGGGTAAGTATAATATCTCATGCATAATTTGTCATAATTTTCTTGCTGTCGAGATTTCCTTTTTTCTTTTTGTAATGCTATTTGGTGTTTCTAAGGGTTGTTTTTGCTTCCTATCTACCGAGTCAATTAAAATTGCATAAGAGGAGATGCTATAATATGCTTAACCTGTTTTTCTCTTCTATTTATGCATAACAGAAACGTTTTCAAAATGACTTGGCAATAAATAACACTATTGTGGATGTGTTACAAGATCAGCGGTGGGAGCCCATCTCCTGGAAAAAGTTACAAGTTGGAGATATTGTGAAAGTGAGTAGTTTTTATGTTTTTGGACTGATTTTTCTTTTGCATGATTTGTCATGTTATTGTGTTTCTTCTGGTGGAAGATCTTGTATTTTGTTGAAGTAAATCATTTGTGTGAGGAAGAGTGTCATCATCAGGGTGTTATCTTATACTGGGGTTGACAATATCATGCATCACAATTTTTGTCATTTTGTTTTAGTTCTCTGATTTTATATATGGTGATTATTGCTAATTGAGCTTCTATAGCCATGCCATGTTTACTGTTTGTTCCAAAATTCTAAATCTCTCTCTCTCTCCAATGTCCATGCTTTTCTTCTGCGTTTGAGACTTTACTATGCTGGTCTACTGCCTTTGAGAGAGCTAGGTGCGTGGAAGAAGTCATTTTCTCTTCTAATTCTGGACTATTACATGCTGAACGATATTAAGCTAGTACCATAGTCTTTGTTCTTTAATTTCAAAGATAGTTAGTCTAGCATGCTTGAAGATGGAGAAAAGATTGAGTCATCTTGCCTATCTTGTTACATTTCACTGCTCCATATGATTTCATCACATTCTGGGGAATGGTGACTAAGCATTGTGTGGCTCCAATTAGGTATAAGGTGAGAAAAGTTAATTTGAGATGATTTGGTCACGTTGGACAAAGGTTTTAGATTCTCCAACAAGGAGATGTAATCTGTGTATCAAGACTTGTGTTAGAAGGGGAAACGGTACACCTAAAAGAGATGGAATGAGACGACAAAGAGAGATGTGGACCACATAGAGGTTACATAAGAAGACATGATGCAAATAGCTAGCTTCACTTGGAGGGATAAGGCTTTTCTTGTTGTTGTTTGTAGATATCTCCGTGTTTGGGGAAGTGTAGCTTTTGAAGGGTTGGACCTTTGAAACTGAGGGGGACTTGTTAGTAGACAAAGGTTTTAGATGCTCCACTGAGGAGAGGTAATCTGGGTACGAAGGCTCGCATTAGAAGTGGGAAGGGAAGACTTAAAAGATGTGGAAAGAGAAGACAAAGAAAGATGTGGACCACATATAGGTTACGTAAGAAGACATGATGCAAATAGCTGGCTCCACTGAGGGATAAGGCTTTTCTAGTTGTCGTTAAAGACATGTCCGTCTTTGTGGAAGTGTAGCTTTTGAAGGATTGGACCTTTGAAACTGAGAGGGACCTGTTATGAGAACCTCTATTGTAGAAATGTAGCATTTCATAGATTTGCAATAATGCTGCGTTCTGTTGGCTGTACTCTTTGTAATCTTGCATTTGGCTGCTTCCCCATGTATCAATAAAAGCCATTAATTTGGCAATGGCTGATTCATATTCTGATTTTCTTTTACTCTGCTGATATTGTTTCTTGCACCCATTTCAGGTTAAACAGGATGGCTTCTTTCCTGCAGATTTGCTTTTTCTCGCTGGTACAAATGCTGATGGAGTGTGCTACACTGAGGTTTAACAACAATCATTTTTGAATCTTGATATGCTGATTGCATTTCATTGCTGTTATTTATCTCTGTCACGATTGACTTTGCTTTTTCAAATTTTCAGACTGCAAATTTGGATGGTGAAACAAATTTAAAGATCCGGAAGGCTTTGGAGAGGACATGGGATTATAGTACCCCAGAGAAAGCATCGGAATTCAAAGGTGAAGTTTTCTTTTAAATTCCTCCATCATCTTCTTTTGTTTCTATGGACTCCATGCCCATTCTTTCTTTCTTTCTTTCTTTATTTGGGGAAGGGGGTGCAGTGTTAATATTTCCGTATGACTTCTTTACATTTTATTTGTGATAAAATGGACATATTTGATTTATATGTTTTAGGAGGGGAAGTGGTGAAAGATATTCATAATTATTAGTATTGGTTTATACTCGGTCTGTGGTGGATGGTGTGATATCTAAAAATACTATATACAGTTGGGGAGATCATTTTATTTGTGACAAAATGGACATATTTGATTTATATGCTTTAGGAGGGGAAGTGTTGATAGATATGCATAATTATCAGTATTGGTTTATACTCGGTCTGTGGTGGACGGCGGGATATCTAAAATTACTGTATATAGTTAGGGAGACCAACCATAATCTTTTGATCAGAAAATCCCTCTCTTGGGTTGCTTTCATTTAATCCTTTGTGACTAACTTTCAAGCAACATTTTGTTGTTTTGTGCTATTATTACGCTATTAAACTTTCAAGGATAAAATCATGTTATTTGTGAAAATGCTTGGGAGTCTGAGATTATTGGACAAACTTACAACTTAAGTCAGTTGTTAATTGAGCATTGCCCAATGCAGAATATTTGCAAATGTCGCTTTGCCATGTAACTTCTTGCATGCCACACTATGAGAGCTCTTATTAGCACAACTTCAGGCTAGTTAAAAAGGTGTACTATTTTCATGGTAGTGAAACTTTTCGACTGTTGACTCTACTCTCCCTCCCTCACCCATTGCAAACTTCTCTTCTCCTCTCTCAAAGTTTTCCATACCTCCTGCTTTATCAGAATGGGGTGGGAAATATATTCTTTTTACCTTTGATTTGGTATAAGGTACTTTATCTCTTATACTGACATTGCAAGAGGAGAAGGGAGGAGGAAAGCTCTATTTATGCATGAAAGAAGGACCCTGGATGCAAATCAAGGCAACTATTAGAGAATCTGAAAATTAAAAAGGAACTTAGTCACTGTTTGACCACAAATTCACTGTTTGGATATCCAAGAGCCTAAAGGTTGAGTTCTTAAATAAGTGCTGTAGGTTTCTTATATCCTCCAGTTTGTCTGGAAAGGAAACTATGCCGCTGGGTGTAGGGTCCGTATATTCGTCCAAATTAATAAGCTCATCCGTTCTGGTGCAAGACCGTGTGCTTGCAGATGAAGTGGATGAATACTCTTTTGTTGATTCATAATGTTACTTTGTCTTGCTCACCGTCTTCAATGTTTATTATATAGCTGTGGGAAGATGAGATTACTTTTTTTTTTGCTGGAAAGTTTCTGGTGGACATAGCTTGTTCATCGTCTTCAATTTTGTAATATAGTAGTGGGAAGATGAGATTACTTCATTCTTTTTGCCGAGCAGTTTCTGGTGGACATAGCTTTTAGCCTTTACGTTGATGTTCTTGTCAATGGGTTGGCATACCTAGAATTTCCTTACTATTAAGCATGAGATCTGGAACTTTTACCTACAGACTTGCTTGTGCCTCCAATGCTAGAATGCTGATGGATCCAAATTATGGATTATGTGACTAGGTTTGGAATATTTGTCGTAAAGCATTCTTTTGCTTGTTCTATAGTAGATTGAACCTCAAGTGTTTGCCCTTTAGTTGGCTTTAGGTGAGGCCTAAGCAGCTGTTTTCTTCTCCGCTTCTGTGGCCTAGAAGTAAGATCTGCTCTGTTTATGCAACTGCACTGCGAACGTAGACAATTGCTTTCTCGCGTGCACTAAGCAATCATCTTTTTATACCATTTCTTCCTTACTAACATCACAGAATGACCTTCTGAACGAAAAAGAATTCATGAAAACTTTCTTGCCAATTGCAGGTGAAGTGCAGTGTGAGCAACCAAACAATTCATTGTACACGTTCACTGGCAATCTTATACATCAAAAGCAAACTTTGCCTCTCACCCCAAACCAAATTCTGTTGAGGGTATGGTTATCTTTTCTACTTGTGTATTGCCCTTTATTTAGTTTGTAGGTCTTCTTTTTTATTCATTGTGTCGCCATATATATTTTAATGCATGAACCTCTAACTCAAGTTCTCTGGGTTTCTTGTAAATATATGCTTTAGAATTTAGAAATGCATTAGATCATTTAAGAAATATGGTTTTAAGCTATTCTTCTGCTTTTAGATGTTATTTATGTTTTGTGGATTCTTCATTCACTGAATTGTGGCACCGTGGCATAACATGTTCTCAGGGATGCAGTCTTAGGAACACTGAATATATTGTTGGTGCTGTCATTTTTACTGGTCATGAGACTAAGGTATGCTTTTGGAAATCTTCTCAATACCCCTGTTTTGGTCCTCTATTACTTTCCTTAGCAGCGGAGATTTCTGATATGATGAAACACTGTGATGTGGAAATGGTACCTTTATAATACAATTATGCCCTAAATTGTGGCAGGCATTCTCCATCTATTCGAGAACACTGATTGTATTAGGTCCATCGTTTGTTGGCACAAATAATTGCAGGTTATGATGAATGCCATGAATGTTCCTTCCAAGAGGAGTACATTAGAGAGAAAACTGGACAAACTTATTCTCACGCTTCTTGCTACTCTCTTTGTCATGTGTACCATTGGAGCCATTGGCAGGGGCAGAAATTTCCTTCCGTGGATTTCTCGAATATGCTACCATCAGTTTGTGAAATTACTTAAACAAAAGAAGAAAGAATCTGCATCTCTACTATTGCTATATTTTCTTGTCATTATCTTCACTCTATCTCATACATGGATTTATGCAGTGCTACTTTTATAAATCGCAAGTATTTTTACTTGGGTCTGGGGAAGGGAGTGGAAGCTCAGTTTAACCCTGACAACAGACTAGTGGTACTTTATAGTTGTGACTCCCTCCCTCTCTCTCTCTCTCTCTCTGTCTCTCTCTCTCTCTCTCACATGCACGCACACACAGAGGCAAACGCACGAACGCACGCACGTGTGTATACGCACCTTCATTTTTTTGCAATATAATATTGCTTTTTTCCAGGTATTTGTGGCGACAATGCTCACCCTCGTTACCCTTTTTTCAACTATTATACCAATATCTCTGTATGTATCCATTGAGGTTAGTTTTCCAGGCTTGTGGCCTATACAGATGCACAAGTTGTCTCTCCACTACAGAATTTACTTTGTCTAATTTTTCCTACACATTCATTTTGTGTTTTTCCTTCTTTTGTGCAAATTTCAGATGATCAAAATTTTCCAGTCCACGCAATTTATTAACAAGGATTTGCACATGTACCATGCTGAGACCAATACCCCTGCACTAGCTAGGACTTCCAATTTAAACGAAGAACTCGGACAGGTAGATGGGTTTTATAATTGTTGGTAATGAGGTCATTCTCATAGTTATGCTTTAGGACTGTAACTATAACAGTGTACCTTATTGCCTTGTTATACTTTACAGAAAAGATAAAGCTGTTAAAGTGGTTCTTGTCACTTGCTATTATCGTTTTACGACTGCCATTTCAAGAAGTTGCTTTGCCAATGATTAATTATGGAAAATTGCTGCTTGGTACAGGTGGAATTTATATTTTCGGATAAAACTGGAACTTTAACTAGAAATATGATGGAGTTTTTCAAATGTTCAATTGGTGGAGAAGGTTATGGAACAGGCGCGACTGAAATAGAGATGGGTGGGGCGCAACGGACTGGCAAGAGAGTGGAGGTATAGTGGGACATGTCACATGTAAATTTATGATGAATCTGTATCAATTGATAAATTTATGCGGCATCATCATGCAGATGCACAAGTCAGCCAATCCGGTCCACGAGAAGGGTTTTAATTTCGACGATGCAAGGCTCATGCGTGGAGCTTGGAGGAATGAGCCAAATCCTGATTTGTGCAAGGTTGGTGTTATGTTATAAGGCAAATTGCCCATCAGCTTTTCTTATTTGGTGAAGGTTGAACTATCGAAGTATGCTGACATTTAGGGTAGACTTTGATATTGTTGTTGATTTTTAGGAGCTAGTTTTTGGCCCTACCTGCTATTGAAGGTACGGTTAGAAAAATGTTTATAGTGTTGCTCTTGCATGTGTATGTTGTGTGTGCAGATTGATGGATAGGTGGTTTGCAGGCGCGCATACGAATGCACAAGTTTCGAAATCACCTATGTTGGAGTCATCTCTCGTGTCTTTTTAGATGCACCATGTCCAATGTTATGCTAAAAAACGCTTGGATATCTTCCTTTACGAGCATCATGAGAAATATTTTTTTGGTAATGAGCATCATGAGAAATATTTATGATGTGTGATCCTACTAATTCAGAGAATTATATGCTAATGTTTGAAAGATCAATTGTAAATACTTTGTATAAAAATTGCAAATAAACCATTGGAAGATGTTAACAAGCAATATGGGCTAGATAGCTTAATTTCTTGAAATGTTTGCATTTGGGAATATGCTTTTAGAAATAGCCAGATATTCGAGAGTTGCTCTCCTAGATATAATTTTTGTTTGTTTCCTTTAATTGATCCATGCTGTATGTAACCAACTAGGTGTCTGAATGGTAGTATTTGCAATGCAAGTCTAAATCTTGAGAATTATTGGCAGTGATCCCGTCTTCTTTATAAGAAAAGCTTCAAATTAGATACTAAATCTAAGATATTTATTATGATGAAGTTCTGGCAACCTTTTAGTTAATGATTTCTATATTTCTATTGATTGAGTAATAGAAAATACTCATCATATCAGATCTTTGGCCCTCTTCTCGTTAAAAGAATGCTGATATGGTCTTAATCTGCAGGAATTTTTCAGGTGCCTTGCTATATGTCATACTGTTTTGCCTGAAGGAGATGATTCTCCAGAAAAGATAACATATCAAGCTGCATCACCTGATGAAGCTGCATTGGTGATTGCTGCAAAGAACTTTGGCTTCTTCTTCTACAGGTTTGCCCTTACAGCATCTGCATATGATGAATTTGCTCTTTAATTTTGTGGCTTTCTTTGGCTACTAACGAGGAAGTTTATCTTCCACATAGCTGAAAGTATGCAGTTGATATAGCACAAATGCTCCATTATCACGTTTGGCAATATTTTTACCTAATAAGTTGCTGTTTGACCAATTTTAGCTTTCGTATTGTCAATTCAAATCCTAGAGCATGCCAATGGTAATGGTTCTCATGTTTTTCATTTGTTGTCTTACTCAGCCAAAAGACTGTTCTATTTGCAGGCGTACACCAACTATGATATATGTCCGAGAATCCCATGTGGAAAAGATGGGTAAAATTGAAGATGTTGCTTATGAGATTCTCAATGTCCTTGAGTTTAACAGGTGGGAAACTTCTCCTTTTATACTTAAATAATGCGTTTATTTTCACATCAGGTGAAACTAACGTTTTTGGTGTCTTTGTTGTGCATCTAGTACAAGGAAGCGTCAGTCTGTTGTGTGCCGTTACCCAGATGGCAGGCTCGTTTTGTACTGCAAAGTAATAAGATTTGACCTTTTATTTCCTCCATTGTACGAATGAGATTGCCAAATGCTGCTCAGAACCAATTTTGATTTTATGAGGAACGTACTTTCTGCAGGGAGCTGATTCTGTGATCTACGAGAGGTTAGCTCAGGGACAAGATGACTTGAAAAGAATAACCAGGGAAAACTTGGAACAATATGGATCTGCTGGATTACGTACCCTTTGCTTGGCCTATAGAGATTTGAGTCCTGAGATATATGAAGGGTGGAATGAGAAGTTCATCCAGGCAAAATCATCTCTAAGAGACCGCGAGAGGAAATTGGATGAGGTACACTGCATTTTAACACTTAAGTGCTACACTAATAGAATAAGCATAGAGTAAATATGCTTTTGTTCTATGTTTCCTCTCCATGGTTCTCCTGACCTATATTGATTGTAAAATTTTTATCCCTCTGAATCTCAATATGCATCTATTTTTGAGAATGACTGTGTGCATGAAAACCAACCTTTGCGGAGTCCTGTGACTTTCTTTCAAGACCTCTTAACATCCCTCTCTCTGACCGTCAATATATGGTTTTTTTTTTTTTTGAAGTTAAAAAAGTAATAGATAATCTAAAATGTCTCAGCATTCCTTTGTTAAAATGCATTTTATGTAAGTTTCAATTTGATATTGCAAGTATGAAGACTAGATTTCACCTTCACATACTGCAAACTAAAAGGATAAAATGAAAACTACGTCTTGATATTTTGGAATATGAAAATTCATAGTTTATCTTTTCAATGAGAAGATCCATGTAGCTGACTCCATGAAGTTGTCATCGCTTATGTTGTCAATGAAGTTGAGTATCACTGATTGAGGGGTCAATTACATGGCTTGTCCTCATTTTTCTCATATGCTTCAATCAGTAGTACTTGAATCGTGATTCTCATGTAGGTTGCAGAGCTAATAGAAAAGGAGCTTATATTAATTGGGTGCACTGCAATTGAAGACAAACTTCAGGAAGGAGTACCCAATTGTATAGAGACTCTTTCTAGAGCTGGGATTAAGATTTGGGTGCTAACAGGGGACAAGATGGAAACGGCTATCAACATAGCTTATGGTGTGTGACCTATTGCAGAACTGCTTGTTATTTGTAATTACCCTAATGTGACTGAAAAATAAAACCTTTTCTGCTGCAGCATGCAAGTTGATTGATAATGATATGAAACAGTTTATCATTAGTTCAGAGACAGATGCGATTAGAGAAGTTGAAGAAAGGGTGAGAGGAACTACTTGCATGAGTCGTTTGTGCTATGAAAATTACAAGATCCATTTATAAAACTATGTTGTTGGCCAGGGTGACCCAGTTGAGCTTGCACGTGTAATGAAGGAAGAAGTCAGAAAAGGGCTGAGTAAAAGTCTTGAGGAAGCACAAGACTGTTTTCGCACTGTATCTGGTCCAAAACTTGCTCTTGTGATAGACGGAAAGTGCTTAATGTATGCATTGGATCCAAATTTGCGTACAATGTTGCTGAATTTGAGCTTGAACTGTACTTCAGTTGTTTGCTGCCGTGTCTCTCCTTTACAGAAAGCGCAGGTAGGCTTTGACGACTTCTAATATTGCATGTTACAAGAGTTCAAAGTGGATTCATGCTGATTGATTATGTATCACATAATTACGGAAATATTAGCTCCCCTGTATTGGAGATTGGTGCTGGCTGACATTTTAATTGTCTTGTCACTGGTTTCATTATTTTTAGAGATAAGTGGTTCTTCTCATTACATTCATGCCATGGCTAGTCATCCTGCAGCTGGGTCACAAAAACTATTATATGCTATCACTCATATATAGTTCTTTAAACTTCAAATTGATGCCATTTTCTTCAAGTGAGTGTTGGAAGGACTTTTTCTTATTATGTGATTTACTGATCAAAGAAGTGTAGTAAGAACAATTAAAATGGAACAACAAGCAACCTAAGCCTTATACCACTTATTTTGAGTCAGCCATGGGAATCCTTTAGGACCATAGCATTGTAATTATATCAAGTCCTCTGTAAGCTGTGAATACTGCATGTGTTTCTATACCATCTCCTTCCACATCATCTAGGAAAGATATTGAGCACTTAGAGCTTATAGAAGAATTGATACAGAATAGCGCACGACAGCATAATAAGATGTTATATAGCTGACCTGACTTATGGCTTTATGGTGAACGTTTAATTTTGTTCTGGTGTCATTAGTTTCTCCCTTCATTTCAATGCCAACATATATTTACTGGGATGTATGGAAGGGGGTTCAGGAAGCATATGAAATTTCAACTCTCAGTTCTTATTTTATGTGTGGGTAATTTCTTTGATAAAGTTATGCATAGTTACTACCCAGCTGGACATCTTCTAGAGCTTAGTCTACAGGGATTACATATTCAGTTTGACGTAATATCTTGAGTTTCTGTTACTCTTTATAGGTGACAAGTCTGGTGAAGAAAGGAGCTCGCAAGATAACACTCAGCATTGGTGATGGTGCCAATGATGTTAGCATGATTCAAGCGGCCCATGTTGGTGTTGGTATTAGTGGGATGGAAGGAATGCAAGCTGTGATGGCTAGTGATTTTGCAATTGCACAGTTCCGGTTTCTTTCAGATTTGCTTCTTGTGCATGGACGGTGGTCATATATCAGAATATGCAAGGTCAAGTGTATGTTGTGGGACTTACGTATTTTGTCACATAAGATAGTCGGCCTGATAAACAGCTTTCTGTCTCTGCAGGTTGTTACTTACTTCTTCTACAAGAACCTTACATTCACCTTGACTCAATTTTGGTTCACCTTTCAAGCTGGATTTTCTGGTCAAAGATTCTATGATGATTGGTTCCAGTCACTGTATAATGTCATGTTTACTTCTCTTCCGGTGATCATTTTTGGGCTTTTTGAGAAGGTAAGTTTCATTTATTAAAACCACATCTAATTTTCCTTGAATGATAAAAGTGATCTGACTATTCTTTTTTGACTCAATAAGTGCATGGGATCTTGCATTTGGGGTGATAAAATCTGTTATATGTACTGTCTAGTTGCAAATTGGAAATCTTCTAGGATCTTAAAGAGAGGGAGAGAATCAAACAAAAATTACATCTTTATTAAATACATCTATATATAAAAGAGTACATAGATGGCTCAATTTGTACATGACGCTAACAAAATCCTAATTTCCTTAGTTGTGACCACCCACTAATTATTGACTAATATTTAAAAATACTTCAACGCTCCCCCTCAAACTGGTGCATCCAGCTTGTATATGACAGTTACAACTTTCTCCCAAAGTTTGTGACCAAAGTGCTGTGTAAGCCAGATCATACGCTAGATAATGGATGTCGATACATTAGTCTTGAGACAAGGACAATTACGCGAAAAATTAAATATAATCCACATGAACACCTGATTTAATAGAGACATGAACAAGCATAAAGGTGACATCTCTTTCTCAATGACCGAGTCGAAACATGTGCGAACCTGAATTCTGAATTGTTGAAACTGAACTGTATCACCCCCATGTAGCTTGACTCTTGCTGCCAGACAGAGGTGTGCTTGCCTCTGGCGCTCAGCTGCCTTGAAACTTGACAGCGACTTCGCTCGTTGACGATGTTATGCAGTTGAAGATGAGTCCCATGGATGACTTCCACATTAGGGAATGTGGAGATTTCAGAGAAGTGGAATTGGGAGATTTGGTCAAGAAAATGACCTATAGACTTGCAGTTGACAGGGAGACATAGTAGGAGTGAACAAGCTGACACACCGGATGGACTGGAAAATAGTAGAGAGCATAGTTGGACTTGATGAAGAATAAGACTTAGCTCAATGAACACGAACTGGAAATGATGGAGATTGACGCGAAAAACCAAAGACAGCGACTTGGGCAATGCTCAACGGAACCCTTGATCGGAACAAAGGGACTAGACTGGTAGTGTTCTCTGACCATGAAGAAAGAGACAAGGACGCAGTTGGCTGAGCGAGAGTGAAGTGGACACATCCACAGCGGAGAGAGCTTGCGTTTGACGGATAAGTTCGATGGACAAAGTGATGAAGGTGAGCAACAAAGATGGCTCGCAATTGACAATGGATGATAATAGAAAAGGGATACTGATGAGCAGCAGCAAACAGCGAGACTTCCCTTGACAATAAGCAGTGACGACAACAAGAAGTGGCAGAGGTTGCAGCTGGAGAAAAGCTTGACTCTTGACTGTATGAAGTCAATGACAACGCTTGTTTGAGTCCCCAAGGCTGAGAAGAACAGAGGGAGAGCTTTAATTGACACCGTAGATGAATGCTTCAACAAGGACTATACCAGAGACAAATTGATGCGGACTAACACGAAGAGATTGTTTGGATGGAGTTGACTGTACTGTGAAGGCTAGGAATTTTCTACTGAGGCAAGAGGAAAAATAAAGTTGGGGCTTTGATTTGGGTCCCTCTCTCTGGATGGCCCTTACTCCATGGAAATATCTCCATGATCTGCAGGAGAGATGGAGAGACAGAATCAACAAATACATCTTTACTCAATAGCTAAA
The DNA here is from genome assembly GCA_019926035.1 of Melaleuca alternifolia. Taxonomy (NCBI): domain Eukaryota; kingdom Viridiplantae; phylum Streptophyta; class Magnoliopsida; order Myrtales; family Myrtaceae; genus Melaleuca; species Melaleuca alternifolia. The sequence goes on along the minus strand of JAGKPW010002266.1, from coordinate 3,560,527 downwards.
TAACAGTGTACATAGGAGCTCCATTTATAAAGCATGAGAGACGCTAACAAAGCTCTGATTTCTTTATTTGTGACTACCTGCTAAATGCTGTCTAATATCTGTAAATTTACTGCAACACGAATCAACAGCAACAAATAATTGACAGTGTTCTTGCATATTTTTCCAGGATGTTAGTGCGTCACTCTCCAAAAAGTATCCGCAACTGTATAAGGAGGGAATACGGAATTCATACTTTAAGTGGAGAGTTGTGGCCACCTGGGCTTTTTCGGCAGTCTACCAGTCTCTCATCTTTTATCATTTTGTCACAGCTTCTAGTTCTACTGGTCTAAATTCATCAGGAAAAATGTTTGGCCTCTGGGACGTCAGCACAATGGCATTTACCTGTGTTGTTGTCACTGTCAACTTACGCCTTCTTTTGATGTGCAATTCAATTACAAGATGGCATCATATCGCTATCAGTGGAAGCATCCTTGCTTGGTTTGTTTTTGTTTTCATATATTCACTTATAAGGGTGAGCCTTTTCCCTTTCTGAGGGTTCTTTATCCTCCTTTACCTCAGCTAATGCTTTATTAGATAGCAATTGTTCTGACATTTGTCTTATTACATGTATGTGCAGGAAAATCTCTCTTATGTCATCTATGTAATAATGAGTACAGTGTACTTCTATCTAACATTTGTTCTGGTTCCAATTGTTGCGCTGCTTGGGGACTTCTTATGGCAAGGGTAAGGTTTCAGACTTTCATCTGGCCAAAAATAAAACAGCTGAGGCTTGTTTATTTGTAGGCATAGCTGACAACAGGGAGAAACACTGTAACATAGTCCTCAAGTAAATTTGCTTATGAATACTGATTGCAAACCTGTTACTTGGCTTTTTCTAAACCGTTGTTGTGGACAATATAGTTTAGGACCTCTTTTTTCTTTTAAATGGCCTTCCTTATCTTCATTGTTGATTTCATGGCTCCTTTTTTCCCTGTTTGTTCCAAGACAATATACATGGTTTGTTATGTCTATACTTTTCCACTTTTTCATGAATTTATTGGTGTTTCTCAGATGTTCCATCATTTGTAGATTGCATCTGCCCTGCTTCTCTCTCTCTCTCTCATTGTGGATCCACCATATTCTATAGTGCGGATTCTGTTTATTGGCAATGAGTGTTTTCTTCAAGTGATTGCGATGGATACTTTCTCTGATTGGTTTCTTTTCTCTTTCCCACTAATTTTTCATGCACCTGGTTACAGAGTTCAAAGGTGGTTCTTCCCATATGATTATCAGATCATACAGGAATGTCACAGGCATGAGCCCGATGATTACACCAGGGCAGGGACATTGGAAATCAGGAACCAGCTCACACCGGATCAAGAGAGGGGCTTTGCTATTTCTCTACTTCCCCGCGAGACATCTAAGTACACTGGATTTGCTTTCGACTCACCTGGGTACGAGTCATTTTTCGCTTCACAACAAGGTGTCTATGTCCCGCAAAAGGCTTGGGATGTCATAAGAAGAGCGAGCATGAGGACGAAGCCGAAGATATTGCCCAAGAAATGAATTTCAAGTAATACACTTAGATTTTGGTAGTGAGCCGTATAGATTCGTAGTTGTAAAGTTAGCTGTACCATAGTCTTGGCTCTTTTTCCTATATCTTTTATATTTAGAATATTATAGTTGCTCTTCATGCTTGAAACACAATACATTTTTCGAGGAGCCGTGGTGGCTAGTTGTTACCTAGTTACCATAGCTCGGATGTACATGTATATGCTTTTTACTATTGGGAAATGAAATTTTTAGACTGTTTTGAGTTATCTCTATTATTATCAGAATCTCAAACATTCAATATATCGGGATACTCTCTCCTGAAAGTGCTCTTCTCGACAAAGGGCCGTACTCATCCTGGAATGGAATGGAAGGGAGGGATTCGATATTTTAAAACTTCAGGGCTCCTTCCAGATGCCAAGAATGGCACTCATTTCATAACGGTAGGAAGGCTGCTTACTTTTATTCTGTGCATGTGTCTCGTGGCCTAGTTCTGTTTCTGCAAACGTCTCGTTATGGCTTCCTGTTCATTGTTTCTTGTCAAAGCTTTCTTCATAATGGCGGCATGCCTTTAATTCATGGTTCCCTGCTCATTTGTTGCATTGCGACTGCTTGGTTGGCGGGAGGAAGGAGTCTGCTTTGCCGGTTCTATTTCATCAATTCTCTGGTCGCTTTTTCTCTGGATGAGTGGAAATCACTCGTTAGATTATTTTGGGTGCTACTCTGGGAGTCATTGCTAGTTGCATCCCTAAGTTGTTCGAGAATGACAAACCAACCGAGCCTCTGTCAAAATTGTAGGGTGGTCACTAGGAATTGCTGACAGTGTCGTTGAAAGTACCTCATTAGTTGATTCAACTTTTCTCGGATTTTCAATACGGATTCAACTTCTAATTCTTGTCCTATGATATCCTTCCAACACGGAGTGAATTATGGACTTGTGACTTGGTCCTTGTATAAGAACTAGCGGTTCAGTGCTTAATCCCTTGGTCTTACGCAGGAGAAAGGCCGAGGATGTCTGTTGTAGCAGCATCCCATTCTATTCTCTAAGCAAAAGCTGTATGCAAGAAAGCCTGCATCGTCAACTTGTATGCACAACTCATACTCTTGGAGTGAACCCTGGACCAAATATGGCCGAAAAAGGCATGTTGTGAAGCGTTATAGTGACAAAAGAGTTACCAAAATAGAAGTCTAGAGTAGTTTTTTCTCACTTTATTCTGAGGACAAGGAAAAAAAATGTATCACAAGGAGCTGAGGAACTTGGCCAGTTTCTGAGACACTGACTGCTGGGATTCGTCCAACCATTCTTCTCTACCATCATAATCATCATCATTCTCGAAAACCAGATATATCCCGCGTTTTTTCAGTGAGAGCCCGGGAAAGTAGGGTGGGTCTCGCACCACGATATCTATCCTGTCTCCTTCTTCTAACATTCGAACCATTGGCTTGAATTCTGGAAATCTAATCAAGTAAAGCTGGTCTTCACTTGTGTCGGGGATCCCCATCAGGTTTAATACCGTGGTGTGTATGGGATCGTCATCCCTGAGAAGCCTTGCTTTAGTTTCTACGGTTGCTGGTACCGGAATGTTTCTCCGGTGTCCACTGTCCACAGAGATGACAACAGCGAAAATTATTCCTCTAATCTCGCGGTTCTTCGGAGCAGCAAAATGAGAAACTTCCTGAGAGAACCATGGTGGAATCTCGCTCCCAGGGACGCTCAAGTTATACAAATGCTTTAGAGCAACCTGCATTTTCCATGGAAAAACACATGTAAGGTCAAACTTTCTGCTTTCATCAATGAAGATACTAAACAAAAGGGATAAAACTGAGAGGTGATCTTCATCCATCTTTCTCCAACAGTTCACTAGTTTTCTCAAAGTGGGAGCTATGAGTCATCTTTTTACCTTTTCAATTCTTCTCTTCACTGCTGGGAAGCATGCCGTGCAACCACCCAAGAATAAACGTCTTAGGGACTTCAATGCCTCGAGACCGGGGATGTCAACTAAATTGCTGCAACTAGTAAAATTTAGCTCCGTTAAATCCTCCACATTTGTCAAGTCATATATGCGCTCCAATGCAGTACAGTTTGCCATAGTCAACTCAAGCAAGCTCGAGGGAAGTGGAGGCAGATATGTTAGCTTGTTACAATGAGACAACTTGAGTTTCTTCAGAAGCACTAGGCCCCTCAGACTGGATGGCAAGCTAGAGAAATCGTTGTGACCCAAGTCCAAATGCTCCAAGGACGACAACCTTTCAAAATTGTCGGAGATGCTTCCCGAAAATCCCCAAGCATGAGCATCCATCTCTTTCAATGAACAGAGATTTGTAAAGGACTCTGGAAGAACGACATGTTTTAGCTTTAGGGCATTAAATTGATTGGGTTCAGCCAGTTCTGGATTGTCTTCCACATTTAGAGCCTGTTCTCTATTCGGCTCTTTTCTCATTTTCAATGAGGTCAGGCTTGTGAGCATCCCAAATTCCTGGGGTAATTCTGTAACACAAGTTCCTGGTATTACTAAGTAAACAAGACTTTTCAACTTCCCAAGTGAATCAGGTAGTTGCCGGAGTTGTGTGCACCGACTTAGTCTTAAGGTGCGAAGCCTTTCTAGCATTCCTATGGACTCCGGCAGTGTTGTTATCATGGTGTTATCCAAGAACAGGTCGGTAAGGCTCGACATATTTCCAATGGACTCCGGTATTGTCTTAAGCAAATGACATGATCTCATCTCAAGTTTTTCGAGCATGTTCAAATCCCCAACCTGACTAGGAACTTCTTCAATTCCGGTCCCGTCTAAATTTAACCAAACCAAAGATGATAAGCCATCAATTGTGTCGGGCAATTTGCTTAGATGTTTACAGAGATCGAGGGATAGGTGTTTCAACCGGGACAATTGACCCACTGAAGCAGGCAGCTGTGTCAGCGAACTGTTACCAAGGTAAAGACGCGTCAGTGATCTGAGATTCCCAATAGTATCAGGAAGTGACGTGAGCCGTCTGCAGAACACAAGACTCAGTTTCTCAAGTTCTGTCCAAGACTCAATTGAACGAGGAAGTTCTTTGATTGCTGAACCATCAAGAGCAATGTCCTTTAGAGCACTCAGTTCTCCTATGCAATCAGGAAGTTGTTCCAGTGCACTGCATCTTTTTAAACTGAAAATCTCTAATTTTTTTAGACGAAAGATTGACTGAGGAAGTTGCGCTATCGCTGTGCCGTCAATGAAAAGCTCCTTCAAAGATCTCATGCTGCTAAGGTCTGTCGGCAGTTCCTTCAGGTTATAACAACCAGAGAGGACGAGTGTCTCGAGACATTTCAATCCAGAGACATCACTTGGGAATTCCAAAAGATTGGAGCAGTCACTGAGGTTCAAATATGTTAACTTGGTCAGGTCACCAACTGACTTATGAATCTTCAGAAGTCCTTTGCAACGCACAAGATTCAGTTTCTCCAAGATATCAAACCCAGATAAATCGGGGATATCAGTAAGGTAATAGCAATCACGGAGATCCAAGACCAACAATTTCTTAGCCAACTGTCCACAAGAGCATTTTAGAAGCAAAATAATTATGGTAGAAAATATTGAGGGAAACAGACTACTGAAAAAAATAAAGGGCACAAATGGAAAGTAGAGGAGCAAATACATAAATTGCTCATGTTAAAGTGCAAGACAACAGTCGCGAAGCAAGCGGTTGAAGCAATTGGTATCTTTATGGATGGAAAGGCCAAGCTGACGGATCGAATTTAAGGAGCATCATCCTTTTTTTTTTTGTTTTGGGAAGGAGGAAGATTTCTTGAAGCCGTTCAAAGAATGAAGACAGGATAAGAAGCACCCTTGTCAAAAGCTTTGTCATATCCTATACTTATTCTACAAAGTCTGAGTAAACCAGGAAAAGTTCTTGAGTTCAGCCCAAACAATATCCTTTTAATCCATTATCCACAAATTCTGTGTGGAAGGTACTTTGGTATTCATTATCACGAGGCCAGAAGTCGGCTCCAGTGCTACATACTCTCATCCCATCAAACTAGTCGATTGCTACTGAGTTCTAGGCAGCACCGAGAAAAGAATGTACAATCATCTACATGTTTTGAGATTTTTGTATAGCATACCTGTTTCTTAAAATGTCCCCCCTCCCGCATACTGGTGATTTTGCTTTCCGAGACATCAAGGACTCCAAGATCCGGGGGGCAACTGTTGAAAGGAAATGTCCTCAGAGGGCACCCTTTCCACTGAAGCCACTTCAATTCTGCTGGTATATGCTTGAAATCTCCATCCAGTGCCGCATAATTAATTTGAAGCAGCCTAAGGTCGACCATCCGTGTAAAACAATCAGTTTGCAGAGTCACCACCTTCTCATTGTCTTGCATCTTGGGAAAACATTTCCTGCACAGTTCCCTGAAGTATGCAAATGCTGACTGAAAAGAGCGGTGGGTCATGAAGTTATGTCTTAATCCAGCTGTAGTGCTTATCTCCTCCCTTTTTCCCATGTCCAAAGCAATTCCCTGAATATTGCTTGTTCCCTGTGACCATTCGACAAACAAGAATTTCAGACACGAAATCAAGTCAAGTTCACAAAAAGGGAAGGCTGCAATATATATATAAGTTTGTGAATAGAAGGAGCGACAAGAAGTAGCTGACAGATATAAAAGCGTCAAAACCTCATCTGGTGAGAACTTTGAAGAAAAGCATCATTGCTGCCAAAATCTCGACTCAAAATTACTTGTAGCATGTTTGTTGGACAAGTAAGCAACACCCGTAAGAGATGAAACAAATATCGAACTAAGGCTGCATCAGTTATCAATCCACTTTAAGAAGATTTTTAAGTTTGTGTCCTAAGGTTTAAGCAATTCATTTGTCCCAAATCAAGATTTTGAAAGAGTCTCCCCTACCTTCTTGTTCTTCAGAACCGTTAGAATTTCATTGCGGTCCCATAATCTGCTGCGCTTACTAGGGTGTTCATAGCTTTCTTGCTGAACGATCTCTCTTCCCATGTCTCTTATTTGGTCATGCATCCACAAGATGCCATCCTCAATAATTTTAAGGAGCGATTTTGCTGTTAGGACCTTGATTGTTATCTCAGGATTTAGACCACAAGCCCTCAATATGTATATGACATCTTGTCTTGTCATCTTCATCTGAACGAAGAAGCATGCAATATCGAGGAAAATGCACTTCTCTTGGTCATCGAGCGCCTTAAAGCTTATCCTGAGAACATCTTGCAAACGCCCAGGTTGAATCCGTCTCAGCTTCTGCAATGCATCATGCCATTCCTCTGGCCTCCTCTTGTCATACAAGAAGGATCCAAATACTTCCAGAGCCAGTGGGAGTCCCCCCGTGAGTTCCACAATTTGCTCTGCCACGCCCTTTAAATCTTTGTTCGGTTGGTCCCTTCCAAAGGCATGGAAACTAAATAGTTGAAGTTTCTCTGGGGAAATCAACGCCTTCACCTCATAAAACACATTCACTATGCTCTCTGGGAGGACCTCTTTGTCTCGTGTCGTCACGATGATTCGAGTTCCTTCGTAGAACCAGTCTCGACTACCGGCCAGTGCCTCAAGTTGCCTTATGTCATCCACATCATCGAGCACAATGAAAACGCGTTCCTCAAACACTAGAGTTTTTATCCGATTGATGCCACTTCCAATGTCTTTAATTTGCTCTCCCGACACTTTACCTGAGGAAAGATCACTGATCAGTTTGGCTTGGAGAGATTTTAAGCCACCTTCTATCCGTGAAGCCTCTCTTATCTTTGGAACAAAGCTGCAACGTTGGAAATGAGCCACAAGCTTATTGTAAAGAGCTTTGGCAAGGGTTGTCTTGCCAACTCCTCCCATTCCATGGAACCCCAAGATCAGGACACCATTCGAATTAACGTCCACGATACTCTTCAGCTCTTCAAGGCGACGATCAAGTCCAACGGGATACTTGGCCACTCCCAAGGGCGTGTTCTTCAATTTAGTCAAGATTCTCTTCACTAGAGATTGGATTAACTCCGCTTCTTCCCTGTCATAAATGGGATCACCATGTAAGTGGAGTCCTCGATTAACTCAAAAAGGTGGTGTTTAGACAATGGAATTGCGGTCAATCCCCCCTGCTCGAATATGGCTGGCCTATTTAAAAGTTCACTCGCAGTCCGCACTTGGTGAACTAATCTTCTGAAACGATTTTTGGGTTCCTCGCATTAATTTAGAAATTGAATACATAGCTGCCAACTTCTGTATCAAGGATGTCGTAGTCATCGATGATCTTCTGTCAAGGTCATGTTCCATTCTACAAACCTCAGAACATAGAACAAGCTCAAGCATACTGGGAAAAAGAGGTCTTTTATACGAGTCTTGAGCAATTACTCGTGCAGTTCCCACTGCTTACTAAAGGAGCAATATTTTTGTCCTACCCTGATTTGAGAAAACTTCCACCAACCACCATTTTGGTTAATGGATTACAAATTGTAGACATCATCCGCATGCAGAATCAATTAAATATCAATATGGATGATGTTTGTATGGTTATAATCCACTAATCAGAAGAGTGATTGGAGGAAAAGATGGACCTTACAAAAGTTGAAATGAGGCACTTCTGGTTTGTGTGCAGCCTCAGAAAAATGAGAAAATATTTGAGTCCAATTTTTGAATTCTGTTTGCCGTTAAGCATATGCACCTGTTTGTTCTTTTTAGGGATAATGACATAAATAGTCTTTAAACTTAGATCCAATGTGTGATAATGGCCCTTAAACTTTTAATTTATTCGATATGATACCTAAATTTTTGATAATGTCTAATTTAGTCACTAAACTATATGAAAATGTTCGATGTTATCATTCCATCAATTTAAGTTTGGAGGCAACATTGAATATTTTATATAGTTCAATGACTAAATTGAACATGTATCAAAAGTCCAGGGACCGCATTGAACAATCTGAAAATTTAGGCACAACATAGAATATACGGCCAGAATTCAGGGATTACATTTAACAAATTCAAGGATTGTAGATCATTTATGTCATTTTCCATTCTTTTCACCATTGATGAAGTGTGTTAACAGTAATATACTATCATTAGAATTATTATCATTATGTGAACCTTACTTAGTAATGCTTGATACACAAAAATGGGTATGCAAAATTAGTATTTATCGAGTAATGTGTAAATTATAAGCAGCCTTTGAATGAATATGTCCCATAGAAATCAAATAGAAGTATGTCACTTTGTTTAACATGTTAACTTTGTGAACTAGTTTTACTGTATTGAAGCCTGGCCAGCGGGCTTGTTGCTTAGGCACGACCTATTTGGTGTTAGGCCGTGTTGGGGAAACAATCCATCAATCGAGAAGAATGGAATGAAATTTTGAGGCGTAAAGAGAATTATATGCCCCAAAAGGTTGCTAATATTTATCAGCAAATATCCTCCAAGATACGCAAAGTCTCAATGAGATTACTAGTTAGCAATTTTGGCATTTACTACAAGAACTCTCAAATGGAAAATATAATCCAATACAATGAATGTATTTGTCTTTTGAAAAGAAAAGAAAACTTGCAGAGGAAGATCAGTATGGAACATACACGTTCAATAACTAATAGCAAAAGATAAGAAGATATATCCCAATATACACAACTTTTCAAAGTTAAGAAGTTACGTTTGAATAAAGAAGACAACTAAAAATAACCACGATCGAAATAATAAAAGTTGGACTTACCAAAAAAAGAAATAATAAAAGTTGGAATTAACTACATAAAAGAATTAACCGTAATCTATCTATGAACAGTCGCACTATTTCAATAATTTGAAAACGTATCTGCACTTCGTTCATGTTTAATTGAATGAGCGTTTTTCATAAATTTTCCTTGATTTTTTTTTTGTATTATTTTTCATTTGGGACAATAAGAATTGATTTATTTTTATTTAAAACTTAAATTAATTCAAAAATAAAGAGGGGCCCGGGCCAATTGTGCCGGGGCCGAGCACGAGAAAAATCTCGTGCCTACGCTTGATACGATAATAGTGTGTCGAGCCTCGCGTGATCAACACGGTGTGATAGCCATCCCTAATTTTAATATTTCATCTTTCAAATAGAAAACTAGCATTGCTCTATGCTAAATGAACATGGTGGTTCCAGCTAAATCTAAGTCTCGCAGAAGTCAATGTGTTCCTGACATATCTAGGTGTATAGTATTAGACTATATGCATCGGAATGTACATAGTAGGTTTACTGTATTGGATTATTGTATCAGAAACCATTTATCTTGTGACTGAAGTTTATATGTATTCGACCACTCTTGGAACAAAGCCAGAGAAAGAAAGCACTAGAGGAACAAGGACACGTGAATATTTACATGGAATGACACTTGGACTCGTCACTCAACGTATCAAAGCATTCAAGCCTGCTACGAGTTCGAGGCGTGAATTAAGAATCGCACCACGCATTTCTTTCTAGGCAGAATACTAGAGTTGACGAACTCGACGGGAAGACTAAGGAGGCAGAGGAGTGCTTTCAATGAATACTTAAAGATCTGCATGTTCCTCGGCACACGACGTGCGCCGATGTTGCTCTTATTTGTCTGTATCGGAGTTCTTTAAACCACCATGTCCAACGCATTATTTCCCAGGCCCCCCATGAAGCGAAACTGCAAAGCAAGATACCCTTTTGAAAACTTGTTTGTCACGCGGTTTCTTTTCTTATTCCTTCGTCGTACGCCCCCTTTTCGGAACTCTATACGTCGCTTCGAACCGTCTCCATGAATACACAAGAGAGACTACTCGGGGTCGCTCTCTCCAGAGCGCCCGGAAAGCACGAAGGCTTGGGAATTCATCATCGCATTAAATGGATCAAATCTCTCCGACTCCGGAACAGGGTTTGACGAAATAACTAGAGATCGACAACAGCTGTTCATATTGGACAGGAGAGAACTGTATCATTCTGGAATCGCCGCCCCCCCCCCCCCCCCCCCCCCCCAGTGAAGAGACACGAAACTCCTACGTCCACCTTGGAACCTGTTGCTCTTCCGAACTTCTCTCCCATAAGGAACGCAGACGAGCAACGTCTGTGCACCTAGCTCACATGGTATGAATCAGAAGCACCTTTTCTTTTGAGAGACGCACGTCTAAGCTAATCGGAAATTCTAACACGTAAGATAATGGAAAATGGTTTTGAGCACCATCATAAAGTTAAGGAAGCATATCTTAGTAAATGCATTTTACTAATTTCCCTCGAATATATCTTCATTTAGTAACTTCAATTGGCCACATATATGGCATGAGAACGAAACCATTAAATTTAGGAAGCTTTTGAACAATATTTCCTATTAATCTTTGTATAGAAAATACAAATAGCCAAACTGAAATCTTCCTAGTAAAAAGCATACACGTCCTATATCCATCCTAAGTTGTAAAACGATCCCCAATAAGGTTCCTAAGAATCAAGGCATTGATCTTCAGTTTTGTGATCCGATACCCAAGTGCCTGAAGAATACTCCTTGGCGAAGTGTTTCCATAGCACTGGGGAGCTCGTTTGCTTTTGATGTCAATTTAATTAGAAGAAACAAAACCTTCTTGACACCAACTTTTTCAGGCATCTTTTTTTCTATCTTTCCTTTTTATTTCCCTTCATTCTATATATTGTCCATCACAAAAATTTGATCTTTCAACATCATTTTGATAGGAGTTGTTAACGCCAATGGTTAGTTCACAAAACCAACCGCAGCAGGGTTTCCAAGTTCTGATCCGAAGCAACCGATCGAAGATGGAAGAAGAAGGTTTAAGTTCAATCGACGGTTGATTCTCACCGTATTCAGCATGAACTTTCAGAGTAAGTACGAAGGAGACAATTGCGCAGTTGTAATTACTCACCTGAACCTCGAATCCCAGCCGGAGATCCCGCCGGCCTTCTCCATGGCGGTCCTCCAGGGTCGGACCGTGTCCACGCCGTACCTCGCCTCGTGCTTCCGAAACCCAGGCTCGAACGGGCCTGCCAGCCTCCGCACGTGGGAGGGGTCCACGTTGTAGAACACCGGGAGCAACAGCTTCTGGCGCTTGACGATCCACGCGAGCTCCTCCAGGCAGAACCGCGAGGCGGCGTAGTTCTCAGAGATGACGGCAACGGCGGCCGCCGAGTCGTCGATCGCGTCCAGGAGTGCCGGCGCTATCTCCTCCCCTCCCTCGAACCCTTCTTCGTCGAGGAAGGCGCGGACCCCGTTGAGTACGAGCTCGCGGTAGAGGCGGTTGGTGATGCCGTGGCGAGTGTCGGCGCCGCGGAAGCTGATAAAGACGTCGTAGCGGTAGCGAGAGGAGGCCAGAGCGTCGTCCTCTTCGGGATCTTCCATCACCACGGTCGTCGTCTTCGCCTCGCGAGGTCTCACGACAAAGTGAGGTGACTGCACACACGCTCCCGGCCTGCTTTAATGACAGCGCAAAGCGCTTCGTGACGATGACTAAAGAGCGACGAGCATCTACGTACGGACGGGGTTCCTCTTCCCTTTGTGATGCGTATCACGGCGAGCCGAGCGATTGCTAAAGTCAGAAGTGCACCGATGGTAACTCGGACGTGAAAAGTGTGGTCTGTCTTCACTACTCATTGATAAGTCTTTCACGTCCACGTCAATTACCAACTTCAAAAATACAAGACCCGGAGGGTTGCTCGAACGTGCTCGCCTTCTTTGCTCAAGATCTATATTTCAAAATCTCCACGTTCACGCATTCATCTCGAGCCACTATAAATATATATACATGTGCACCATTTGCATTTGTTTAACCCATTGACAATTGATAGATGCTTACTATTTATTTGATTTCGAGACTTCGAATCAATAATTCATCAAATTAAATTTATAAGATTTGCACGAGAAACTTGAAGTTGTATATATTATCTCGCGGGAGATATTATTGGCCAAGACCAGTCTACCGGATCGATCGGCGACGGAATTCGTTTTTCTAGGTTTCTACATCAGATTGTTCACTGGAAAGAAGTACCACAAAGGTGGGGTCCGTACCATTCTTTTTTGGTCTTCGAACGATTTAACTCTATGGACGGAATTCATGACAAGACAACCGTGCTTTTGACGGGATTCGAGGCACCGGACGAGGCGCACCAAATCAACGGCGGACGCGAGCTCGAATTCGGGTTGGTGAGATTCTCCAATTATCAAGGAAAGCAGTGGAGAAAAGATTGGAATGATAGCAAAACTGCCAATTGGCTTCTCTCTTTTGCTTGCTTTTTCTTCTCATATTCCTTTCTTGTCAAAGCTTTGCTTCCTGCTCCTGTTATCCTATCTTCTTTTTCCTAGGAGGAATTCGTAACCTAGATATTCCATTCTCCCAGTGCACTCTTCTTTCAAAATTAAGAGTGCCTCCGGAAACACTATCAGAGAAAGTCTTCAGAAAATGTAAATGACTTCACTTGTAATGAGTTTTTTTTTTCAAAATTCAAATAGTGTTTGATAAGTTTTGATTTGATAACGCATTGGAATATATTTTTGACTTAAATGCTATTTGGAAAAACTATATTTTGTAAAGAACTTTCGCTAGTTGGAAAAAGAAAATTACATTTGCATTCTAAAATTGTTCAAAGCACTTGCTTTGGGCTAAAGGTCTCAAACCTTTAGAAATGCAATTGCATTTTCAGTAAAACTCTTCAAAAAACTTACCAAACGGTATTTTCAATTGCGCAATTTGCCTTTGGAGCCCAAGGGACTTTCAGAAGTGGCTCCCAAACATACCGTACATCTCTCCTTCTCTTTGTTAACTTTTTTTTCGGGGGTTGAAAATTCTATTTTTTTTACTTCACTTACCAAAGAATCCGATATGATATTACTCGTGCACTATCTTTAAGTGACTTGTAATTATCTTAGACTTTATAAACGGATATTTCTCAGTCCACTTGTTAAGTAATCAGAAGTTCTCAATTTCTGACGACTTTTTTTGTGGTGCTGGCTTTACCGCTAAGCAAGCAAGTGAATTTTCTCGATAATAATCATTCGAACTTAGTGCGCCAATCAATCTTGAACTTATTATATGATTCTCATTTCAATCTTTTTCAATTTTACTAATTTAGTCGAAAAATATGTGCAAAATCAAAATTTAATTATTTTGATCAATTGTCCCCGAAATCTATGATGTAGTGATCTAGCCATTACTAATCATTCTATACGGCATACCACTTCATTAGCGATTTCTACCAAAAATTGATTGAAGGATTACATTAGGGTTCAGCGTTAAAATCTAAGACCGGAGTAACAAAATTGAAAAATTTATGATGGCATTAATATTCACATAGTAGATTTAACATTGATTAGACTATCTATCCTGGTACAAACTAAGTGTAGTCCCGCTGCTACAATTCAAAGAGAAGCAGCACTCGACTTCCAACACGCATGCTACCAATCCCGTACAAACATCGCGCTGCATCCTATGGAAAATGGCACAAATAGGAACGTGTAATCATCATCTTCATGTAACCTCTATTATCTAGCAAATCAGACTTGACGAATCGTGGCAAACCAAGCTATCTTAAAAGCTGTACAAACAATAGCTTTCTCTTTTAAATGATTATGTTTGATAAGTGTCTTGAAACATCCGTTGTTCGTACAACCCAATTGTATAAACATGTGTGCCTAGCTGATTATCAACGGTGCTTCACTCGAGAACACGAACAACCAAAGTCTTTGAAAAAATCCCTTAAGTCTAATTTATGTAACGCGGCTGTTTCTACGTCCTAATTTTCTTCATACCTTGGAATATTTTCCAAAGCCAATCCATTTTTTCTTCCAACAAAGTTCCGGAGGTGTTTGAGTAATTCGCACAATTTATATTGAGTGAAACAAATCGCGGTTTCAGCTAAAATTGGTAGTGCCTTTATATTGTAATTAGGTAATAGCTATTTGTTACTATAAAGTACTACGAAGGCGAACGAATTAGTGAGAAAAAAAAAGTAGGGCCGGACTGTAATTCAACGGGCCGAACCCCACTTTGGAGTTTGGGCATGCAGTCTTGTAGTCTATTGAACAAGCTGGATGATGACATTTCTTCGTCACTCCCACAGTCACTTACACATTATTTTAATATCGTGTGTTTTATACTTTTCTCCCTGATCCCATCTCTAGACACCCACGCCGCCGTGACCAGTCTACCGGATCGATCGGCGACGGAATTCGTTTTTCTAGGTTTCTACATCAGATTGTTCACTGGTAAGAAGTACCACAAAGGTGGGGTCCGTATGGACGGAATTCACGACAAGACAACCGTGCTTTTGACGGGATTCGAGGCACCAGACGAGGCGCACCAAATCAACGGCGGACGCGAGCTCGAATTCGGGTTGGTGAGATTCTCCAAATATCAAGGAAAGCAGTGGAGAAAAGATTGGAATGATAGCAAAACGGCCAATTGGCTTCTCTCTTTTGCTTGCTTTTTCTTCTCATATTCCTTTCTTGTCAAAGCTTTGCTTCCTGCTCCTGTTATCCTATCTTCTTTTTCCTAGGAGGAATTCGTAACCTAGATATTCCATTCTCCCAGTGCACTCTTCTTTCAAAATTAAGAGTGCCTCTGGAAACACTATCAGAGAAAGTCTTCAGAAAATGTAAATGACTTTACGTGTAATGGGTGTTTTTTCAAAACTCAAATAGTAGTGTTTGATGTCACCATCATAACCCATCTCTCTCGCGAAGGAGAGCTCTCTCTGCCTATGGGAAGTTTTTCTAAACCCTAACCCTACCTCGACCAATTTGGTGTCATAACCTTCTTGTTCCCACATAAACTCCCCAAATTTCTCCACAGAACATCTCCATTTCACTACAGTTATCAACACTGTTTCGTTATCTACGAATTGGTGTCTCTTTCCAACCCCATTGCACACTCTCAAACCCTTGCTTAAGTTTTTAATACAGACCCATTTTCCATTACTCTCCCTACACACCCACAAACCAATGTTCGAGAAAGCTGTACTGTGAAGATCCCGCACATCAGACCTTCGATTTGAATGGAGTGATAGATAAGGGGCTTTCCTCAAACCCTGATTTGGAGAAGATGGAGGAATCCGAGGAGGAGAACATTCGTCTAGCAGCTCTTTGTAAAAAGCTCGAGGGCTTATGGAACCAAAAGCAAGTTGTGGCCCTGGATGAAGACATATCTGCAGAAAGAATTAGAGAATGCAAGTTATCTTTGATAGGTCAACTTCCAAAACCCAAAGGTAAATATTCAGGCATTTCAAACTACGATGCGCAAGGCATGGACGATGGAGAATGTTGTAATATCTTTGATTGCTCCTGGGATTTTCGAGTTTAAATTCAGGAATGAAGAAGATAGGAGGAAAGTTTTAGAACAGGGCCCATGGTCCTTTGCGAACCACTTGTTATTGATTCAACCCTGGAAACCTAACACGCCCCCTACATGTTATAACTTCACTACTAGTAAATTTTGGGTGCATATCTGTGGGTTACCTACAGAATGGGTATTAGAAAATGTGATCTCAAAAGTAGCGAGTGAGATTGGTAAAGTATCTGCTATCAGAATTGAGTTGAGAGGGCTTTCTGCCTTTAAAGTTGTTAAAGCTAAAGTGGAAATCGAGTTACAAACTCCTCTGGTACAAGAATCAATTTTCAGTAACAAAAAGAAAAATCTATGGCTGGATTTTAGGTATGAAAGACTACCTCACTTTTGCTATGCTTGTGGGAGAATTGGCCATTATGCTCAACACTGCACTGAAAAGCCTTGTAATTGCGAAACTTTCGAAAATATGGAGAATCTGGCTTACGGCTCCTGGTTAAAGACAGAGGCTAATGAGAGTAGTCCATACTGGAGGCTATTTTATGGAAAGACAATAGAAGAGTTGATGGAAACAGAGGAGATACCTGAAACTCCAGGAAACTCGGGGCAGATGGTGATATATGAGAAGCAAGTGGTGGACAATGATGTTGCAAAGGGAAAAACAATTGTCTCTGATGACAACCCTGAGAATGAAGCAGAAGGTATGATGTTAGATTCATATGTATACATGCAAAATGGTTCAGACAGTGGTGGAGGAGGCTGTATCTCGAATTTCCTAGCTGTGGGGAATGGTAAAAGGAGTAAAATCTCAAAACCTTTGGCAAACAAGCGTAAAAAGAGATACTCTCCATATGAAACGCAGGTGGGTAATAAGGATGACTTGGATGAGTCACAGTTACTTGAAACACAGATACAGACTGAGGAGGAGGTTTTCAAAGGGGTTTTAGTGGCTTGCCCAAAAAAGCCACAGGGGTTTAAATGAGGATTATATGCTGGAATTGTCAAGGTTTAGGCTCACCCTTGACAATCCAGGCCATCAGAGCTCTAGTAGCTCAAGAAAAGCCTAATTTCCTTTGCCTATTGGAAACAAAAAATAGAGAAGAAGTAATAAAAAGAATGCAGAGAAGACTGAAATTCTAGAACAGCTTCAGAGTAAATCCTATTGGGTTGGCAGGTGGAATAGCTCTTTTTTGGAATGAACAGGTGAATATCCAGATTGAATTTAGCTCTACAAATGTTGTTGATTTATTGTGTGAGATGGTAGAAAATAGGAAAACAATGCGTGTTACATTTATACATGCACCTACTGTTTTTCAAGAGAGATTGAGATTATGGGAGCAAATTCAGCAGATAAGTCAGATAAATCAACATCCCTGGATTTGTCTAAGAGATTTTAATGAAGTCTTGTACCAATGGGAGAAGATGGGGAGAAGAGGAGTGGAGATGTACAGAACTAGAGCTTTCCAAGATTTTTTTGAATTCTTGTGATCTAATGGATGTGGAAAGTAAAGGATGCTCCTACACTTGGGCTAATGACCTTGAAGGTGATGAACTTGTCAAAGAAAGGTTGGACAGGTTAGTGTGTACCATGCAATGGAGAGTGTTATTCCTTGAAGCAACAGTTTATGCCCTACCAGCAATAGGGTCAGACCATAGCCCATTATTACTAGAGATGTCCCCCATGATTCGAAAAAGGAAAAAACAATTTAGATATGAAGCCTTTTGGTTAGAAGATGAAGGATATGAACAAATTGTAAGCAACTCTTGGAAGTCAAATCAAGAGCAGCAAGAGGATCTTCTAAGCAGATTAAAAAGAGTTAAAGATAGTTTGGCTGTCTGGAGTAAAAGAAGATTTTCAAATGGGGAGGTATAGATCGCTAAGCTGAAAAAGGAGATTCAGGCGATAACTAATCTGCAAGGTTTCAACGAAGAACAGAGTACATTAAAAGGCCTTAAAGATGCAGTGGAGAGGTTATGGCGACAGGAGGAATTTTATTGGGGGATGCGATCAAGAATACAATGGCTTAAGTAGGGGGACAAAAACACAAAGTTCTTCCATGCAACTACACTTCAAAGAAGGCAAAGGAACCGAATTCTAATGCTGAAGAATGATAGAGATGAGTGGTGTAGGGACACTAACCTCCTGCAGGAGATGACTGGCATGTTCTTTAAGGAGCTTTATACAACAGTTCGGCCAAGAGACTTCTCCCCTGTGATTGATCATATTCTGCCCATAGTCACTGAGGAAATGAATGCAGCATTAGTGGAGGAAATCACAATTGAGGAGGTTAAGAAAGCTGTTTTTCAGCTGGGAGCCCTGAAGGCACCAGGACCTGATGGCCTTAATGGGAAGTTCTTCCAATATCATTGGAAGGATATACAACAAGAGGTGGTCCAAGAAGTTAAAAAGTTTTCGGTTCAGGTTACCTTCACCCAGAGATGAATCAAACCCATATTACTCTTGTTCCTAAAGTATCAAATCCAGAGAAGCTTGATCAGTATCGACCCATCAGTTTGTGCAATTTTTCCTACAAGATAATATCAAAAATTATGGCAAACAGGCTAAAACAGTGGCTCCTAGGAATTATCTATGAAGAACAAAGTGCATTCGTAGGTGGCAGACAAATACAGGATAATATATTTATCTTTCAGGAAGTCCTACATCAACTGAAAATCAAGAAAAGAAGAAGCAGATTCCAGGCAGTGCTTAAAATTGATATGAAAAAAGCATATGATCTGGTGGAGTGGGATTTCCTTGAAGCGTGTATGCTTAAGATGGACTTTCATGAGAAATGGGTCAATTGGATTATGAAGTGTATCTCGACAGTCTCATATAATGTTAAAATGAATGGTGAAAACTTACCATTTTTTCAGCCTTCACGTGGAATTAGACAAGGTGACCCTATCTCTCCCTACTTATTTATCATATTGGCCAATGCTTTATCTGTACTTATGAAGAAAGGAGTGGAAAATGGAAGCATAAAAGGGATAAAACTCAATCCTAGATATCCAACCCTATCTCATTTGATGTTTGCTGATGATCTAATTCTATTCATGGAAGGATAATTAGTGGAGTGCCAGAATGTGTCTGCTGTTCTGAATCAATATTGTTTTGCCTCTGGGCAAACTGTTAACCTAAATAAGTCAGGTATGTTTTTTAGTCGAAATTGCCCTACTGACTTAAGGCGGAATATGACAAATGAAATAAGAGTTGTTGAAATACAAAAAATGGGTAATTACCTGGGAGTCCCATCTGATTGGGGTGTTTCAAAGAAGCAGATGTTCTCTTGGATTGTAATTAGAGTTAACAAAAAACAAGAGGGCTGGAAAGAAAATTTGCTCTCAAAGGCTGGCAAGGAAATACTTTTAAAGACTGTGGTACAGGTGCTGCCTCAATATGTTATGTCAATTTTCAAGATCCCCATTTCCATTTGTCGAATTATTGAGAAGAAAGTAACTAATTTTTGGTGGAACTCTGCTGGAAATAAGAAAGGGATGCACCGGAGGAATTGGGAGATTCTCAAACAGAGGAAAGATAAAGGAGGATTAGATTTTGTGATCTTGTGTCTTTTAATCATGCAATGCTGGGGAGACAAGCATGGAGACTTGTTCAACAGCCCGATTCTCTTTGGGGTAAAATTTTTAAAGCAGTATGCTTTCCAAATACTGATCTATTACATGCTGGGAAGAATTCTAGAGCTTCATGGGGATGGAGAAGCTTACTTGTTGGCAAGGATATGATTAACCAATCTTCCCGTTGGGTGGTGGGAAATGGGCAGAGGATTAACATCAGATCAGACAAATGGTTGTCAAGAGGCACAATTGGAGGTTCTGCAAACAAAGATGATCCAAGTCGAGTGTCAGAATTAATAATCAGGGGGGAGTCTCAGTGGAATGAGCAAAAATTGTCAGAATGCTTTGATGAAGATATTGTACGAGAAATATTATCTATCCAGTTATGCTCTGAAGAACTAGCAGATTCTTTAGTATGGGAGAACACAGCAAATGGGCAGTTTACTATCAAAAGTGCTTATAATGCAATTAGGGCACAACAAGAGAACTATCACAATCAACAAGCCACTACATCCTATAGCATTCCAAGAGAATTATGGGCACGTATTTGGAGTGCAAAGATTCCACCAAAGATTAAATTTTTCCTATGGCAGGTTTGTCAAAACGCCCTTGCAACAAAAGATAGCCTGTTTCGCGGGAAAGTGGTACCAGACAACCTATGCCCTATATGCCAGAGAAGCCCAGAAACAATTGAACATACGTTCCTACTCTGCTCCTGGACAAAAAAGGTCTGGCTTGACTCGTCCCTTAGAGTCACAATCAACAGAGTTTATATTAATCGAATGGAAGATTGGCTGTTTAGGTTTAAACATACCTCAATATCTTTCGATTTTTTGGCGGTGCTTCTATGGAGGATGTGGAAAGCCAGGAATGAGTTTGTGTTCCGAGCCCAGAAACCGAACCCAGAAATGGTTGTGATCTCTGCAAGGGTGGAGATGGAGAACTATCAGAGATGGGCGACAGAAAGTACAAAGAAAGTACAAAACCAGAACAACCCACCTGCTCGATGGGTACCTCCTCCACCGGGAACTCTGAAGCTCAACGTCGACGATTCCTTTGACCTTGAATCAGGTACAGGAGCGATAGCCTGCGTGTGTAGAGATAGTAGAGGAATTATCCGCGAGGGCTTTGCAAGATCAGTGCGAGTTTCATCAGCGATTCAAGCGGAAGCGGCAGCCATCGTGAAAACCCTAAAATGCTATCAAGGAAGACACGAAGAGAACTGGCTTCTGGAAACAGGTCACTTTGATCTGGCAAGGGTGATAGGCGAGGGAGCAGATCAGACGCTATGGGAAGCACGTGCTCTTATCCGAGAAGCCCAAGCCCACGCGCGTGTATTCTCAAATCTACAAATAGCCCATTGCTTGAGAACCCAAAATGGTGTTGCTGATTGGGTTGCAAAAGCCCAAAGATTGAATTTGCTACCTAGAAACTGGTTGTTATACCCCCCGGCTTGTTTAGGGGATTTAATTTGCCCTGAATCATGTGAACAATATCATAGTGCTTTTCATGAGATGAATATATGAAGGAAATTTTATGACAAAAAAAAAATAGTGTTTGATAAGTTTTAATTTGATAACGCATTCAAATATATTTTTGACTTAAATGCTATTTGGAAAAACTATATTTTGTAAAGAATTTTCGCTAGTTGGAAAAAGAAAATTACATTTGCATTCTAAAATTGTTCAAAGCACTTGCTTTGGGCTAAAGGTCTCAAACATTTAGAAATGCAATTGCATTTTCAGTAAAACTCTTCGAAAAACTTACCAAACCGTATTTTCAATTGCGCAATTGCCTTTGGAGACCAAGGGACTTTCAGAAGTGGCTCCCAAACTTACCGTACATCTCTCCTTCTCTTTGTTAACTTTTTTTTTTTGGTCGAAAATTCTCTTTGTTTACTTCACTTACCAAAGAATCCGATATGATATTACTCGTGCACTATCTTTAAGTGACTTCTAATTATCTTAGACGTTATAAACGAATATTTCTCAGTCCACTTGTTAAGTAATCAGAAGTTCTCGATTTCCAAAGACCTTTTTTGTGGTGCTGGCTTTACCGCTAAGCAAGCAAGTGAACTTTCTCGATAATAATCATTCGAACTTAGTGCGCCAATCAATCTTGAACTTTTTATATGATTGCCATTTCAATTTTTTTCAATTTTACTAATTTAGTCAAAAAATATGTGCAAAATTGAAATATAATTATTCTGATCAATTGTCCCTTAAATCTATGATGTAGTGATCTAGCCATTACCAATCATTCTACATGGCATACCACCTCATCAGCAATTTCTACCAAAAATTGATTGAAGGATTACATTAGGATTCCGCGTTAAAATCTAAGACTGAAGTAATAAAATTGAAAAATTTATGACTGCATTAATATTCACATAGTAGATTTAATATTGATTTCACTATTTATCCTGGTACAAACCAAGTGTAGTCCCGCTGCTACAATTCAAAGAGAAGCAGCACTCGACTTCCAACACGCATGCTACCAATCCCGTACAAAACATCGCGCTGCATCCAAGGGAAAATGGCACAAATAGGAACATGTAATCATCATCTTCATGTAACCTCTATTATCTAGCAGATCAGACGTGACGAATCGTGGCAAACCAAGCTATCTTAAAAGCTGTACAAGCAATAGCTTTCTCTTTTAAATGATCATGTTTGTGTCTCGAAACATCCGCTGTTCGTACAAGCCAATTGGATAAACATGTGTGCCTAGCTGATTATCAACGGCGCTTCGCTCGAGAACATGAACAACCAAAGTCTTTGAAAAAATCCCTTAGGTCTAATTTATGTAACGCGGCTGTAACTCCGTTCTAATTTTCTTCGTACCTTTGGAATTTTTTCCAAAACCAATCCATTTTTTCTTCCAACAAAGTTCCGGAGTTGTTTGAGTAATTCGCACAATTTTATATTGAGTGAAACAAATCGCGGTTTCAGCTAAACTTGGTAGTGCCTTTATATTGTAATTAGGTAATAGCTATTTGTTACTATAAAGTACTACGAAGGCGAACGAATTAGTGAGGAAAAAAAAAGTAGGGCCGGACTGTAATTCAACAGGCCGAACCCCACGTTAAAATTCAATAGGGCTGGGCCGGCGGATAGGCCGCCGTTGCTGTTTTCTCTTTGCAACTCAATTCGATTTTACTTAAGCAATTTTCTTGACAAATAAATGAAAGATTACGGTGCTCTTTGCTAATGTTTACTTACTTTGGAGTTTGGGCATGCAGTCTTGTCGTCTATTGAACGAGCTGGATGATGACATTTCTTCGTCACTCCCACGGTCACTTACACATTATTTTAGTATAGTCTTTTTTTTATACTTTTCTCCCCGATCCCATCTTTAAACACCCATTCCGTCCGTCTACTCACGTGATTATATACGACTCAACGGTCGATGCGGCAAAAACCTATTTACTTATATCCATCAACAAATCGACACATATCTTTTAACTTAGGATCATATAAAAAAAGTTAAAAGCTTAAATTTTCTTTCTATTCATCCTGCATCCACAATCACCATCCCATCCGGCCATCCATTGACTTGTGAATCCAAATTAAGCAATTGGCTCGTCCATGGCTATGAGCCTTGAGTGCGAGGTCAACATCCCGACGGCCACGGAGAGCTGCCGCGACGACAATAATTACAAGGTCAAATAGTAAACAGGAAAACGGAAGAATAGAGGTAATGCTCAGAAAGACAAAGCCGACCATGAAAGACTATAGACAGGGGTGGCTCAGCTTGGACACGTAACCCTGGTCGGCCTGACGGCAGCAATATCTCAGAAGCCTGTGGATAGAGAAGGAAGAGATACAGAAATCATGTTATGACTTGTTAATCAATTTCAAGTTAATGGACAAGCGCCAACTTGTAAATGGATCTGAATTAGTAAAGACGCTCGTCGCTATCGTATCAATAAGATACATCAATTTATATCGGTATTATTTTTATTTTCATGTCAACGAGTATCATTCAACGGATCTCTTATTCTTATAGAGATGACTATTCAATACAATAGTCGAGGTGCGCATAAGCTGGCCCGGACATCTCGGTTATCCAAAAAAAAAAAAATTCAATACAATGAAAAATGATTTTCTTATCTACTTTTCAAAGTGAAGAAGACGAAAATCTTTCTCCATTTCTAAGAAAGACATCCTCATCCGACAATCAACGAGTCATATGGAATCAAAATTCCTCTGCACAGTGCAGGTTGTCTTAGTATAAATGAAGTAAGGGATTTTGTGACTCGACAGAACATCTAGTCGGATTAGCAACAACAGGTCAATGACAGTTCATAGCATAACATGATGGAACTTCGACTTTTGTTGTTTCAACTCAATTTGAATTGCTCTGGCAGAAAAAAAAAAAAAGAAACGAAAGAAAAAGAAATGAAAGACGAGAAGAAAACTCGATCGTACTGCGTATTGGTAAAAAAATATCAGATTCGATCTTTGACTAAGTACAGGCAAAGCACTGGAGGCTGCGTGAACACGTCCAAAACGGGGGGCAGCTCCCCCTTATTGGACGAGCATCGCTTTCTTTCTGCCCTGGGTTCTTGACCCGAGTACGCCCGCCGGAGGAGAAAAACATCGCTTAAGCCTCCACCCTTTCGGTGTTCGACCCTCCAGACAAGACATTACGTAAATAGATGATTCTCCTGCCACGTCGGCTTTCCATTTCCCTTCTCGACTTCCGTCGTCGGCCCCACTTCCGTCGCTGCCCACGCGAGAGCTGCAATCGATCACGTCGCTGGACTTCGATTTCGGCCGTCCGATGCGCCTAGCTGTCATTCTAAACGATCAACACACTTTATTCGGAATGCGATATGGTTTTTGGCATACTGCCAACGTGACGGACGTGTGGCCAGTTTTCTACGTGTCGTGCCATTATCGTGTCATCGCTCGCCGAAAGGACGGTTGATTTTCAAACCAAAGTACACCGTTCACGAGACGAAAGAGAGAAGTCTAGTG
The DNA here is from genome assembly GCA_019926035.1 of Melaleuca alternifolia. Classification (NCBI taxonomy): domain Eukaryota; kingdom Viridiplantae; phylum Streptophyta; class Magnoliopsida; order Myrtales; family Myrtaceae; genus Melaleuca; species Melaleuca alternifolia. The sequence continues at coordinate 3,536,200 of JAGKPW010002266.1, read as the reverse complement.
CGTCGATTGATTGAAATTTAATAACAATCCGCTGCAGCTTTAGTGATCATTGGGCATTTACCCGCACTTGCATCTCACAACCCTAGCCATCGCTAGTGATATTAGAAATCAAATCGAATTGAAATTTCGTACATTCTCAGTTCGATTTAATTTTTGATTAGGGTAACGGAAAAATAATATAAAAAAATTTGATTCGAATAGTTTTGAATCAAGCCAAACTCTAAATCAGTTATCTTCTTATTATTACGATTTATAAAATTTCTTCTCATTTTCACTAACATTCTCATTTTCATTCCGTTTGGATGCTTGCCTTATCAATTTGGTTCGATTCGATTTTTTCAAAAAATATAAATCGAAAAGGCGAACTCACCCCTAGTACTTGTGAAGTCTTATTTGCAAGTGTTTAAGATGCGCCTATTAGACATATTGGTTAGGAGCACACAAGTGAGTATCATGCAAAAAAAAAAAGGTCTCATATTGAAGATACGGTGTAAGGTGAGCAGTTAATATATCCTATTTGACCTACAACCCATTCACTTGGATTTTTCAGTGAAACTGGATTTGGCTAAATATATTGATGAACTTAGACTTAAGCTTTCTTTTGATGATTCTCTCTGATGAAGGAATTTTGTTTCTATCGTGCGTCCCAACATATCGCATTAAAATTACATGTTTGGATAGGTGGGGTCCAAACATGTGAGGCTTAACATTTTAGGTTTTAATTTCATATGCGACTCCCTAATAGAGGTGATACAATGTTTCCTATTGAACGTGGCTAGACTATGATGATGGCATCCCTAGTTTCCATATGAAGGATTAGGTATTTACATGCGTCTCAAACATATGATATCGAAATTAATGGTTTGGATAGATCACTTCCAAACATGTGTGGGTCAAGGTGACGTATAGCATCCCTTACTTCCCATGGAACATAGCTGGACCGCGACAGATCGAGGTAGAATCCGAGATGTTCTTGTACAACATTCATTACATTTGGAGTGGAACTTCATACAGGAGGCTTGTACTTTTGGCGAAGATTTATTTCTGGAATGATAAGTTAAATCGATTCTTTAATTTTTTTAATTTAACTTTTGTAGAATGTGGTTAATTAACCAAAATTCCTGGAGAAAATACGTTACTATTTCCATGGCAGGTAAAAAAGAAAGGACAATAACCACAGAGAAACGAGCAAAATAGTGTAATGCTTCGAAGCCTCAGAAAGAAGATCTTTCGAAAGTCGCTTCGCACCCCGAACGCTGCGTTTTGGGTCCTTCTCCCTCCTCTCCGTCTTCAAACCCTAGTTCCAAGCTGTCCACGGAGATTCTGTTCGATTCGGTCGAGCGCGACGACGGAGAGCGAAGCGAACCCTCCCGACCGATCGATCCGCCGTCTCCTGCCCCGTACGCCCGTCACGATCCGCCCCGCTGAACGATGCCGTCGCACGCGGATCTGGACCGTCAGATCGAGCATCTGATGGAGTGCAAGCCGCTCCCGGAGGCGGAGGTTAAGACGCTCTGCGATCAAGCCAGGGCGATCCTCGTCGAGGAGTGGAACGTCCAGCCGGTGAAGTGCCCCGTCACCGTCTGCGGCGACATCCACGGCCAGTTCTACGATCTAATCGAGCTGTTCAGAATAGGAGGCAACGCGCCTGACACCAATTATCTCTTCATGGGCGATTATGTAGGTCAGTTTCAGTCTGATCTTTGTGTGGCCGATCGGCTTTCGAATTTTGTCTATGTGGAACGGATTTGGTAGTTCTTTGCGTCAATGAAGTGGAATCTGCGGCTAGGATTGGCGAAGTTTGTGTATTTGGAGCCTCGGCGGTCATGATAAGTTTGTGTATTTGGGATTTCTGCTGAAACTATGGGAACTTTTAGGGTTTTCTATACCAATACTAGATTAAGGTGGACGGAACTTGTGGTGGTGATTTGAAATGAAGCTCTTCATGTGACGGAAATGGCATGGCTTAGGTTTGCAATTATGAAGTTCTACTCGTTCCCTCTCAAGATGTCTTTAGAGTACCAATTTGGCGGAATCAATGATTCATTTGTTATCTCGATTGAAAGCCCTTCACTCACTTTGAAAAGGATGATGGACTTTTCTGGGAAGCTGTTAGCAAGAGGCAAGATGTTCCTCTATCAATCAATGCTTTGGTCTACTGCAAGAAGCACCAGCTCCATCTCGGTTCAGCAAAACGATAGATAATGATCACTGGAAATCGAGACAGAAGACTTTAGTTTCTCTTTGAGAGTAATATTAAAGGTTTACTATGTACTAAATGATGTACAATCTAGAATGATACTCCAAATTGTCTTTGTGTATTATGAAAGCACATGGAAGATCCAAATCTCTCACTCCAACTCCCTCGTTCACATGTTCTAAACGCCCTCTCCTTTTTCTCTGTACTCTGCCATACCTATGTGTCATAAAAGTTTTCTTTTACCTTGCAAATTCTGGTTTGAATTTGTCAACTGTTGCATATTTGGGATTGACAAGTCAATTGGTGGAGCTAGAGAACAGAGAAACTATTAAACACATGGAGAATATGGTATTAGTTTGGGCTTAATGGCATGAAAGTTTTTGTGGGCCGATTTTTTCTAGAGTATGTTAATTTTATTTTTATTTTGGTGTAATCAGTTGACTTGAGTGATCCTGACTGTGAGTATTTTTCTCTGTGGACTCATTGGATTATTTTTTTAACGAGTCAACTGCATGTTATATCTCATAAGGATTAATGCTGGAAGGTTCATCATCTAATTCTGTTGATTACATTAATGCAGATCGAGGGTACTACTCAGTGGAGACTGTCACTCTTTTAGTTGCTCTGAAAGTTCGTTATAGAGATAGGATCACAATCCTTAGAGGGAATCATGAGAGCCGGCAAATAACTCAAGTGTAAGACTGTAGTTTTGAGTGTATCTTTTTGTATCATGACATTAAGAAGTTAAGATTTTCTTTATAAGTAGCACAGGGCAGTTGATTCGTATGAATAGTAAGATGCTTACCGTTTTGCATGTAGTGTTTTTCTTATAAGTGCGTGCTTATTTTGACGAAGAAAAATATATCTCTTAACATGAACTCTGAAGACATTTTTCCCCATTGGATGATATATTGGTAAGCGGGCCCAGTAAATTGTAGACAACAGTAATATGATCAAGTGTTCGGTTTGAACTCGATGCTTAAACTTCTGTTAAGACTTGATACAAAATTGAGAGCAATGGGCCAACGGGATTCATATGGTTGATCCCACTTATTGCCCGACAAACGGTTATGGCTTAAGTATTTCAATGCTGTGTCTGGGTATATTCATTGGTTAAGATAGATGTTTCTTTCCTATGATTGATTGTAGAGGAAGCATGCTCCTGTGAAATAATGGCTTTTGTAAAGTTTATGAAAAGTGGAAAAATGTAGAACTTGCTGTAGTCAAGTCAACCTTTGATTTCTTCTTTATCTTATGTATCTCTTTATTGCCAATTGCAGGTATGGTTTCTATGACGAATGTTTAAGAAAATACGGAAATGCGAATGTTTGGAAGTATTTTACTGATTTATTTGATTATCTTCCCCTCACAGCCCTCATTGAGAGTCAGGTACTGGATACACCTTCAGATTACTATGTAATGCATTCAACGATGCTCCAAGTGACTAATATACATCAATGATGTCGATTCTGAATGATCTTGCTTCTTCTTGTGTTCTAGATCTTTTGTTTGCATGGAGGTCTATCGCCTTCTTTGGATACTTTAGATAACATTCGAGCTTTGGACCGCATACAAGAGGTATGTTTTGGACCACTGTCCTAAATCAGTATAAACCTGCAATTCTCCTCTTTTGACCTCATGTTTGAGAAAATAGAGGAAGCTTTCATTTTGGAATTGTAGTCTGACAAGGGTCTTCGCCTGGAATTCTTCGGACTTTGTCAGTGCAATTGCCTAGTAACTTTTCTTGTTAACTTGTGACTCATTTCGAAATACGGGACAGTAATAAATGTTGTGACTGGTGGTTTTGACAGTCGGTAGTGGCCACCGGCAGAAACATTTCATTTTCATTAAGTTACTGTCCTCATCACGCAATCGACATTCAGAGTGTTATTTTTAAACAGTGTAGCATTTTAAAAGGTTCTATCACATGTGGTGGGCCGTCTCCTTACTCAGTTGTGCATGGGGTGCAGGTTCCACATGAAGGGCCAATGTGTGACCTCTTGTGGTCTGATCCAGACGATCGCTGTGGGTGGGGCATATCTCCACGAGGTGCTGGCTATACTTTTGGACAGGATATTGCGGCTAATTTCAATCATACTAATGGTCTCACTCTGATTTCAAGAGCCCACCAGCTTGTCATGGAAGGATACAATTGGTGTCAGGTATGTGAACTAGGGCACACCTCCTATCCTTTTTTGTTGAAATCCACAACAATCCTGGGATGTTTATCTTAAGTTTTGGATTTTCCTTTTTCCATCTAGGACAAGAATGTGGTGACCGTATTCAGCGCCCCAAACTACTGTTACCGATGTGGTAATATGGCTGCAATATTGGAGATTGGAGAGAACATGGACCAGAATTTCCTACAGTTCGACCCTGCTCCTCGTCAGATTGAACCTGACACCACACGCAAGACTCCTGATTATTTTTTGTAATTTCAACATATTTGTGAGGTTGTAATTCCTGTTCGTAGCATATCAGTGTAGATGTGTTTTTAAGAAAGAGGAGTTTGTTATTTAAATTGAGGGTGATTTTCAATTTCATTCTTTCGTTTTGAGTATGTTCTGCTGTCTCCTTGTCACTCAGGAAGAACAGAGAAGAGGGCACCAATCGCCTTTCTATTTCCTTGTATATTTAGTGAGAGTAGGAAGCAGCAATAACACAATACCTTGTCATGTGTTGGATGATTTGAAGGTCGAAAGGGAAAATTTTGAGGTATTTTGGTTTCCATACATGCTTTTTCCTAATTTTGGGCTTGGGTTTTGGTTCTCCGGATCAGCTGTCGAGAGAGCTTTTTATGTTTAGGGACCTTCAAAGAAATATTTAGTCTGCTGCTGTCTTTTGCAATTCGTGGATTCGAATGTCTTTACATTGCAGATGAGCATGTTTGACATTCTAATGCATTTAATCATTCACTGGTTTTTTAGATGACTACAGTTCAGATGGTTCATGGACTTCCGATGTAGACAAGATTTTGACATCAGGTTTCAGTTAGAACCTTAGAAGACTATCTAGTGATCTTCGGAACCTGATTGACGCCTTTCTCAAAGATGCTGAATCTTCTTTTATGCGAGTAATGAGTCATCGCCATCCTCAAAGCTCCTTACGAGTTTATCCAGCTCGGTGGACGTTCCCTGGTCTGGTCGCCGTCAGAATATTGGCTTATCGGTTTGGTCACACGAGAGGTCGATGAAATTGAATCACAAAATCACTAAGCCTATGGTCAAATTCTTTCTTCCTTTTATTGGACAGTAAGTTTAACAGGGGCTTTCCAACCAACAGGCGAAATTCTCCTTTATCACCAGCGATCTTGAGCAGGTGTATGCTGGATGGTCGATTAATGGGAAAATGAGCAAGCGGAAGAAAATAGTTACACAAGCGGGCGTTTTTCGGATAAATCAAATTAAACCTGTAGTCGTGATGCCATGGGACGCATGACATCTGTCTCATCGAAAGTAGATGCCCGTTCGCCACCTGAGTGAGGGTTTAAGTGAGAAGAATGAAAAGAGACAGACATGAAAAGTTAGAACTCGGAAAAAGAAAAGGCAGCAAAATATTCCTCTCAACAAGTCAAATTTGTCGTATCTCAGGTCCAAACCAAAAATGCATGTGCTATCGAGCACTATTCCATCTTTACAAGGGGTTTGCAACTTAGAAACTAAAAGCTGGAAGAACTTAGAAGAAACTGGAGAGAACACATGAGATTGCCTAAAAGCACTATTATATCCTCCTTTTGGGCTAGCTTACTGTCTCCTCATGCTCAGAAGACTGGATAAAATCTGAAAGACTGACTGCTTGCAGTATGTTCACTCCCTTTTGTCGAATCATTCGCAGATCACGCACAGATCCTGGCATCAGTGATTCCGAGTGCATGCAAAAATTACGCGCAACTTCTGTGCACTTTCTTGACAGGTCAGTTGTTTATTGTACAAGAGCCTCAAGATGCCACCAACTATGCAACCTAAAATCGAGAATTTGTGGGGATCCTTACTGCTGCAACCCCTGGCATGGTAGTGACAGAACGTTTTCTCCTGAGGTAGATAAATGAGCCGCTGGAGAGTAACAGACATAATAGGATGACCTGTAAAAGAAGTGCGATGGACATGGATCAAAACTGAAATTACACATATGTACTTGATTGATGCACATGCATATTCCCATGCGCCCGAAATTTTGGACCTAATCAATCTAGAACTCCCGTTAGTCTCAAAATGCATCAAATTGTAATGCCAATCTGTCATATTATGAATTACATGCAAATTGTTCATTGTGATAAGCAAACTTTATTAGACTTGGTTGCAGCTACAGAAATCAAAATGGAAACTCATCACACTTTGTGTCACAACCTGATGTACATGAGCGAAACTGCAAGCTTGAGTAGAAATTATTCTTAGATAAATTATTCTTATAGAAAGATGTGTAACACAACCATAATGACAAGAGCAAAGAATCACTACATCACATACCTCAAACCCAACAACCGACAATTTCTCCTCATTTAAAGCCGGTATACAGCTTCTGTAGGTGATGTATTCTCCCGGCCCATCTTCTGATTTGGACGAGTCATCCAGTAAAGCTCTGCCACTCATTGACTTAGTATGCTCAGCATCTTCATACAGTGTATCAAGTCCCTTTGCTTTCTTATCAAGGTTTTCCATTGCCAGGCGGCCATTCTGAGATTTTTTGCCACCGACAGCCTTTCTAGTCCCTATTTCTACACATTTTAAACGGATACGATAGCCAGTTTCACTGCAGCGGTACTTTTCATCTTTCTACAAGAAAATGATGCCATTTAAATAAATAAATCAGCCAAGAAGTTTACCATGAAATGACCAAAGACACGAGATAAGCTAAGGAAATTCATTAATTTTAAAGATATGCTGATACCAGAAGCTTACTCCTTATCCAACTTGTAAAACAGTGGTTCACTGCCGGGACCTTTCAATCAGAAAGAACTTATGTACACAACCATTTGAAAATATTACTGGCCAGAGTCTCAATAAAAGTACTTGGACCTGCTGAAAGGTCTGAATGTTTATATAGAGTATGCGTAAGCCAAATTTCAGAATTTGCTTGTGCAGCTCATATACACTGACATGGAAGACCTCTTTCGCCCCATAATACAAGCAAAGTCTCACTCAGAAATTTTAGCGACTCCAAGGTGAAAAGAATGGGATAGTGGCTCAGTAAAAAGAACCAAAATTTTGTAATATCTCTCATGCACGCTACTTTAAGAAGCTTGTGAGGACCTGCTGGTGTATGCTGTAGGTTAATCACTGACATCACAGCTAAGGAATAAATGTACTATCTGCATTTTTGAAGCAGTCAAATTGCTTTTAACTAACAAGATGAAGCATATATACCAAGAACAATAGCCATTTCTATATTGAACACCCATTCATGTCTCTTCTAGTCTTTTAAGGAATTTTGAGTCATCCATTCCCTAAATTGGCAATGGCAATCCAATTTCCTACGCTGTCAAATTTCAACCAAAAGACATCACGTAAATCTAGTTAGACAGTTTAATACGTAAGTACGCATTCTAATAACCCTAAGCCCGTTTCTTCTTCGTAAGTAACAGGTTTGCATATTTACGGTGCCAACCTAACTCCAAGCCCAATTGAAGAAATCAAATCGAGAGTAATTAATCAAGTGCGACCCTATCAGTCTGTTTAACAGACCATGAAGAAATAACGGCAGATCATTATGCACACCAAAAACTCGTTGCTGAATGGTTCCCATATTAACAAAGATCATTTTCTCTACTCATTCTTGCACCCATGACACCCCTTTAAATCTAATATTTCGGTGTCTTACACCATCGACAACGCTTAAACGATTAGATGTCGCATGTCAGGTGCACACCATGTACCTGACTGATTGGAAGCTACGGTTCCACAAGACACCACCACCTTGGCTTGTCAAATTATCCTTTTTTGCAACAACTAATTCCGGTCCTTATGCTATGAAGACATTGCCAGAACTCCACCAGCGGAGAGAATCGAAACAAAAGCAAAGTATGATGGGTCATGTCAATGAGTGTCCCAGGACATTTGTTCAGTTTTCAAAGTGCCGACTTCATATATCACAAGAACAAGAAGCTTTGCCGATTCGATTTTTTAACAAGTATTAACTCTTGTTGACAAAATTAGAATAAGTCAATGCCACTGTTGAGATTCATACCTACAATAAATTTTAGAAATGAACAAGGCACACAGTAAAAGAAGTCGTCCAACTCTCGCTGACGCCGAATTACCCATAAACATAATCTCAGGAGCTATGATCGCAAGGTTTAACATTGTTTAATTTTAAGAACAAATCAAGTTATTTCAGTTAAACAATAACTCATGAAACGATGAAAAAATGAGAAACCTTCTCGGAATAAAGGCAGGGGACGCAAGCCCCAGAAGGTGAGCAATCATAGGAGGTGTTGCTACCCTTTGGCGTCTCCTTGAAGCTGAGGAGGGCTCGACGCGCGACGATCGATCTACAAAGAGAAAATCGGGTTTTCAGCAACCACTCCAATTCAATTGCCTGAATTATCTACATCAGGTACGAGCACGCAGACACGCGAGTCAAGGATTCGGAGCTCGGGGCTTACCTGGGTCTTCCTGGACATTGCTGACAATCCGCCGGAACGTGAAGCCACGAGAAGATCAAGCAAGAGAGGCACAACAGGAACAGGGGAGATTCCCAGGATTTCATGGATCTCTTCTTTGCTCTTCTTCCTACCGTCTCTGTTCTCTGTTGTTCTTCGGTCATATACAATATCTTCTTTACGAAAAGGCCCACTGCACCAAGGAGAGGCCCGTAAATTTCGGCCCACAATGAATTGAAAGGGCCCATATCCACTTCATTTATTTTGATTCCCGCTTTTCTTTAATTATGTAAGCTAGAAAAACGGGGAAAAAATGTAAAAATGAGGAAAACATAATACTTTATCCGGTCCGACTAAAATACTTCCCTTCGTCTAATGGAAGCGGGAACTGCTCTCCTCCGCGAGGTCCTTCCCTCCGACCTCCATAGCCGTCGCCTTGGCTTCCGCCTCCGTCGCCATCCAAGCCCTGCCTTCCCACGCTCCGTCAGGGCTTCTTCGTCTCCACTGGTAGAGGCTCTTCCACACGCTTTGCTTCTGCTCGGAAATCTCCGATTCGTGTTCGTTATTCATAATCCTTTGTTTCCGTTTCCGAGCGAAGGGACAGTACAAAGGACCGCGGCCGAAGAGAGATCTCATTGCCGATTGGGTCCCAAACAACGACGGATTCGTCCGGAGCTTGCCTATCTACGTCGGCGGTGCGTCCCTGTTGACCGTCCTCGTCAATCGCACCGTCTCCGGCATCGCTCCCGTGGTCGATGCGAGCAGTTCGCAGTCGAGGGCGGATCTGTTGACGCTCGGGCTTGCTGTCACCAATATACTAGCCGGTCTCGTGTGGCTTTCTATTAGGCCAAAGTCTGTATCTGTGGTGAGCTATATTCTAAGTTGGTTCGGCTCTTTTCGTCAGCTATCTCAGTTCACTTTGTCATATATTGGAATATACATCTGTATATCTGGTGAGGTTTTCTAGCTCGATTTCAGGTGGAACCACTGGGTGTGGAGTGTACGAGATTACGTTCGGACTTGCCTGAATCGGTAGTATCCGAGTTGTTATGGTGAATCCTTCTTCATAGCTCTCACTACGATTTGTCATGCATATTTTGATAAAAACATTACCTTACTTGCTGAAGTGGATGCTCAGTTGAATATTCGTAGCTCTTGTGGATGCGAACTAATATTTATCGTTACAAGCTGCTCTGTCCGTATCACCTGCCGTGGTCACTTGCTGTATTTCAGACTTGAACTAGAACTCTCACTACTAAACATCATACATTCGATGTTCCAGCATTCCGGTGGTCTGGTGCTTCCTCAATCTGCTATGGCAAGCGAATTGCTTGCCTCTCATGCAGAATCTCTCCTCCAAGTTGGAAAATGAATAGGGAACATTGAACTATAAACTGAATGAACAGCCTGGTTTCTCATTGTTGTTGTGGTGTTGTTAAAAAGGATCAATCAAAAACTTGTGTCACATGACTAAATGCTGCAAGAGACAATGGTTTTACATAGTTTTGCATCCGATAAAGTTTCAGGTTCTCTGAAGAAAGAAGTTGCCGATCCAATTTGTTTGAGAGTTTATCCTATGGATCTCAAGTTCAAGGGCCAAATCACTATTTGATCACATCTTAACTAGGATTCATAAATTACATTCATCATCAATACAATTTCTCATCCCAGTATATGTCTTCATGCTGTAATCTTGTAGGTGGCATTTTCTACTTCTTTGAACACTGCTTGTACCATATGTCCTTTAAATACCAGCGTTGTCTCTATATCATCATGTTTGATTTTATATATGAATGGGCTGCGAAGTTGAATTTGAAAGAGATGATTGTAACCATAGTTGAGGAGTAAGTTGTTGCTCTTGCTTCATTTGACTTTCTGTTTTATCTTAACCTGTTCCTTCTCAGGGTGTGGGAATCTCTGTCTACAGTAACATGCTGCAGGTCTCTGATCATTATTTATGATGGCCATTGCATCATGCAAATTGGCATGGCAGCTAAATCATCTGCCAATGATAGTGAAGCAGAGGATGTGGATGCAATTAAATTGATGCAAGGGTCTCTTTATCAAAGCATTCTAAAATCAAGAGCTCGTAAGTACTTTTTGGGGATGATTCTTGTTTAATCAATCGTCCAACTCTTATTCTACTACAGATTCAATAAGAGAAGCATTCTATTAAAGGCATAGAATAAGCTGACTGTTATTTTACTATAATTTCTAGAGAGTTACCTGGCCAACCTATCTCTCTATCCTGGGAGGTCTGAGCTGCCTTTTTTGCCCACAGACACTCAGGTGAAAGTAATGGATTTATGAGCGCATGGTTTTTTCTTCTTGGATATCGTTCTCATGATAAAACCTTTACATTTGGACTAGGGGAGACAGTGAAAGTATTGTCTGCTTGTCGCATTGAAAATTGAATCGAATTTTGACTTAACCAGGCAGTGATCTTGCAACCACTTGGAGAGAAAGGGATTGCAGTAATTGGCGGTGACACAATCAGGGGCTTCACTACATCTGATCAGGTATCTACTTGATCTTTAAATTTCTACTCTTATCTGTTTAATGACAGAGAGATGCCCAATGCTCACCTGTGCTTTAGTAACTTATATATTGGGACATTCACAAGTCATTAACGGGGCCTTGAAATACAATGTTTTCTCTCATCCGTTTTTTTTTTTTTTTGGCAGAAGATGTCTCGTGTGTTTGAGGTATATTTGCATCAAATTGTGAAGTCTATATTTCTCTTCATTCAATTTTTGTCTGGAGTGAGGATGCTAATATCGGAAAAGGATCACCTGCCCTAATGGCAGGCGACCCTTTTCCAACCACAGCCGTCCGATTCTGTGGTTTAACAAAAAAACAAACCCCCCCTAGTTATGGGGGCTGTCCGATTTCAGATCGGATGGCCCCCAAGACCAGATTCATTAATATCTGCTTGCAGAATCCTTCTGTTTATCCCTGTATAATGTCTGTGGTTGAAGTATTTGACTAGCCCTCCACTAGATTAAATTACCTTGGGTCTGGCGAACCTGATTCAAGGGTTTGCCCAGGCAAAACTTAGTTGTCTAAATACGTCTTCTTTACCTCCTCATCCTTTTCTATTACACCCTATATTGATAACAAATGGGTCCAACTGTTCATTATGTTAATACATGTGATCAGAGAGTGGTCTGAAGTTTGTGTTGGTGTTCTTGCTTTGGGACCAAAGGACCCTCATAATTTAAGGTATATATAGACAAAATAATGTTATGGTCGTAGTTCTGCACTCTGATTATACTTTGCCACTTTCAGACATGGATAACATATATTGGAGAGAAGCTGGATGCCGCACTTGCAAAATATGTAAATAACAGCACAATACTTATGCAGCAAAGAATTTGACTCGGACAACGGAAGATGGTTTACTTGTGTATGGAGTGTCGGTTTTTGGTTGATCATGGTAACATTCTTTGCAAAATTGAGACTGAAATTTAGGTCCTGTTTTCAATGTATTAAGTTCAAACACATAGGAAGGATGCGGGAGGTGAAGAGTTGATCTAACATATGATTGCGTTAATATGATGTACAAAAGGTCGCTTCAAATTTTGGGCATTAATGGCTTATCTGGATTAATGACATAATTCTGGTTATTAACTGTTTTCAGTTCTGAATTACTACATCAAGTTACAAAGTATTACTAAGATGAGCAAGAGTAACTTAAAATAGAATGCCATAATAGAGGCCGCCACCGCTGCTTCAATTAGTCAGAGCATAAAGTTTCGACTTATACTTTTTAATGCTTAGTTAGTAACTCCTGATTCCCTTCTTGTCATATATCACTGGCACAAAGAAATTGCCGCTCCTGCTTGTCAATTCTGTCCTCGTCAAGCGTCGTCGTGAAAGGCTCGGTCCTTATCATCGTCCTTTTCTTTTATATGAAAGTCTATGCTCGTATTAGTGTCTTTTAGGCTTTAGATCCACTTGCCAAGATACAGTCAAATTTCGACCAAAAAAAAAAAGATACAGTCAAATCTTTATTTGTAGATTAGGCATCTCTTTTCTCGTGGCAGCTATCACCTCCACCAGTTGCCTTAACATTAAACCTAGAACTTATGAGCTGTCTTCAGACTGAAAGTTCCTTATTTTCTTTATTTGTCAAAACTTGATTGGATGGTGTAATCGTCATCGAGTGTAATTTCATGATTACCCTTGTACCTTGAACAACTAAGCAAGCCCTTTTTTAACCACTTAAAATAAAGAACAATCATCCCCCTAATTTTAAATTTTCTTCGGGAAGGGAAGACGTGATGGATCAACGTTTTCAAGTGACATAGATTGAGTGCTGCATTTCCTCTCTCTTGCGAAATAATCTCTGATATCTATATTGGAAAGGGAGGTGTTCGCGTTGAACCTAAACCTGCGATCAACTCCCCTCGGCTATGCTGCTGCACGCAATGCCCAGCAAGAAGCAGCATAAGTAGATCGACGAAAGCAGCCCGGAATAAGCACAAGAAAAAAAGAATCAATTCATGTCGTCAAAATATTACGTCTGTGTGACATCCCTATAATCTAACATTACATCTTCATGGCAAGAAGAGAAGGGTCAGGTACAAAAGGATGGGATTCCAAAAGGAAAAAAAGAAAAGAAAAAGAATCAACATCAAAAGAATTTGTTCTCTGTATGGTATCTCTCTGTTTTACAAGCAAAGGCAGGCAAACAATCTATATATGAACTCGAGTGTACTTTTTGTCACCTTGAAGGTGAAGACCTCTCCCATGGCAGCATCACGCTGGTTGACGGACGAGCGAAGTTAGCCAAAACGAAGTCTCTCAATCCTGTGTCCCAAACCTCACAGAACTGCAACCTCCAGTTGGGAGGCTCGATGGCCTCCGTCCCTAGCCCCGGTGCCCTGTCCTTAGAGCCCTTGTTCTGATCCTCCTGCCAATCCGCCACGTATGTGGCGACCCTCCGGAAGAACTTGGTCCTAAACGTCTCCCACACCTGGTACTTGTAGTGGTTGATCACCGCAATGCTCTCTGGCACATTCAAGTACCTGAACCCTTCCTTCAACTTGAAATGGTGCACTTCATTGAGGAGGGTTGAGTCGAGTGCGTCGAGCCGCACGATCGACTTGTGTCGCTCTGGCTGCTGCAGCCTACAGGTGTATCCGACCGTCACTCCGTGTGGAGGCGGTGAGGTCAACCCCGACGGCCCGAAGCTATGGCAGACCGTCCTTATCTCCGCGATTATCGAGGACGAGCTCGAGAAGTTGGCCACCATAGCCCTCAGCGTGCCTTTGCCCGGGATGCCGAGGCCCCTGCGGTGGTTGCTCGGGAAAGGGAAGTAGAAGAACTCGTCGACGTCGAAGAATCCCACCCAATTGCACTCGTCCCTCGCCCTCAGCACGCAATGCGAGAACCCGGCTTCTTGGGTCTTTATCCATGGCCAGCTCTGCCGGCTCACATTGTAGTTCTGAGAGTTGAGCTCTTCGATCACTTCCTTGATCGCGTCGTCGCTGTTGTTGTCGTAGATGAACCAGCGCTCGACGCCGAGCCAGGCATGATACATTATCCACTCCCGCAACGATGCTGCTTGGTTCCAAGCCATGGTACAAGCGCAGAGCTGGTGCTTCATCATCTTCTTCCTCCTCCCCACTTCCTCACTAATCCCGTCGGGACCGTAAATCCTGGCCACAGAAGGCATGGGAACGTGAACCGAGGACCTGCCGTGCGTGTGGAAATTAGAGGGCAACCCGATCGTGACCCGAACCCCCTGAGCTTTGATCGGGTTGCTCCGAATGCTTTGCGGCAGCGAACACCGGATCACCTCCTGTGCCGCCGAGACGGCCTTCGTCGTTAGCACGAAAGTCTCGTCCTTTTCCCATCTGCCCCACCCGAAATGGCAGCTGAAGTGCGCCGGGTCGGATCTCCGGTGCGGCCTCAGATTCAGCCCCTTAACAAACACCACGGCGGTCTCTCCGTCCAGCTCAGCCTCATACACCAACCTGTCCCACACCTGGACTGCGGCCGTCCGAGTGGACCGCGCTCGTTCCCCGCCGTCCGCGGGAGCGCCGCGGCGTCTGCGCAAATCCACCTCGGCAGCTGAGAAGTTCGCTGGCGGTAGCTGACACCGGACGATGGACCTATGCTCATTGTAAATATCAACGGACATCGCAGCCTCGGCGTGCCGGTCGGGACCATTTGAAGCCAGCGCGGGATACACGCACTCCAAGTCCTCGCGGCGTCGGACTCCGCCGGACACGAGAAGCAGCAAGTGGTCGGGGAACAGGACCCGATCCTCGACCCTGGGCGCCGACGAGAGCGGGCGGTGGTGGAGGGTATCGAGAATGGAGTTGCTGGCGGAAGAAGACAGAAGCGATAAGGTGGAAGAGCTGAGTACGGGGCGGAAGGACGCGGTGTAGATGCTGAGGCTGCGGTCGGAGGACAAGAAGAGGAGGAAGACGAAGAAGGAGAGGCAGAGGACAAGGGATCTGATGGAGAACAACTGCGAGCTCGGGTACGGCTTGGTGGAGGCGCGCTTTCGCTTCCGTCGCTGCTCGGACTCCATGTCTATTGCTCTGTAACGAAAAATGAGCGTCGGCAACGATGTCAACAAAAGGGAACGGTGCCAGAGACAGAACAAGGAGGGGGAGGAGTGATACGTGGAGTGAGCAGGTTGGACCCGGGAATGTGCAGATCTGGAGGCCGACAGCGGTTGTTTCTGGGGCAGTAGATCGCGTTGATGCGTGTTCTCGGACTATGATTTGTGTCCGAGAGAGAGAGAGAGAGAGAGAGAGAGAGAGAATTTACCTTCTTCTTTTTTTTCCACGAAAAAGGGCAATGGGATTTGTTTCCTTTTGCGGTTTGCAGTCAATCAAGTGGAGATGGACTGATCGACGGACACAAAACGGACTCTGTTTCGCCAGAAAGAAAGGTGCTCTCTCTCTCTCTCTCGCTGGTTGCACACTTTCAGGCTTATCTTAAACCAAAAGCAAAAGGCAAAAAGAACGAATTATTCTCCATAAGCTTCCCGAAGAAGCGAGGAAGAGAGAGAGAGGATCGGTGGGGGGAGGTTCAATGGCCTCCGTCGCAGATTCCTTTCCGGTAATCTTGTCGGCCTTTGCGTCTTCTTTTTGCTAAGGGAAAAGTAAAGTATTAGAACAAAAAGAAAAAGCAAAAACAAAAGGTGGGTGGTGCTGGCGTGGCCGTAGTGGGCTGGTTAATAAGGTAGTCGTCCCGAAACACGAACGCCGATTGGAAGAGCGTGCGAAGAGGACGACGGCCCTGCAGCTTCTGAGGACATGTGCTCCGCCTCCGGAGAATGGCGATGTCTGGGCTTTGTGCAGAGAGACAGACGGCGGGGGAGAGAGAGAGAGAGAGAGAGAGAGAGAGAGGAGACCTTTTTTGTCTCCGTGTCAGAGAGGCTTCGCAGAGGGATTGGTGGGGCGCCGGGGGGCGACGCTCGCGCAGTTCACCTCCCTGTCAGGTCTAGTTTCGCTTTAATTCTTTCTTCCTTCCTTTCTTTTTTCTTCTTTATATTTTATAGCCACGGTCTACTTTTAATTACGGGTACTGTCACACACAAAAAGAACTATAAATTATATCTATCATGAAAAAAAAATTATGATGCTAAAAATCTCAAATTTAGTAAGAAGTGATACTTTTAACCCTTATCTGTCCACATGGATGACAGAAGTTAAACAGTATTTTGAGGGGAAATATGTCGCGTGTTTATAACTTTGCGATTGTCACTCGAGTAAGTTTATCATAGTTTTAGGTTTTTACGTTACAAATAGGGGTTCGATCATTTAATGCTGTTCGAGTAGACGGTGAAGTCATCAGTTTAAAAAATAAAAGAACGTGAAGATAAACAACGCGTGACATAATTAGTGACCAAAATAAAAAAACAACGCGTGATATAATTTATATATAAAAAAAACAACGCGTGACATAATTTAGGAAAAAAAATTTGTAACTTTTTACCCTTTTAGCTGTTGGGCTATCTATTGTTAGATTAAATTGCAGTCCCATCCGTCGCCGCCGCTGCTCTTTCCTAGCCGTTTCTTCCGGTTTGGTTGTTTTGGAATTCCTGCCATTATCTGTCAATTATTGTTTGACGCTTTCATTATTCGTTCCGAGGAGGAATTCGTAATGCGCGTCCGGTAATCGGTCTCCGCGAACGTGGATGCGAATTCAGTCTCGACCAAGATTGGGCGACACCTTCTTCTTTTTTTGCTATTATCTTTTTAATTTCCCCTTTTTGAATTTTTTTTCTTGTAAATTAGTTTAATCATGCACTCGATCTGTGTTTGGCGCTTTCTCAAGAGGCTAATGTCATATGACTCATTCTTTTTGGAGAATGGGTTGGCCCAATGGACGTGGTTGAACTATCATATGATGGGAGGGAGACTTGTCAGGTCTGCTCAAGGAAATTATATCATTGATTAATTTAATTCGGGTATTTTATTCGTCTATTTTAGTATCTACATATGAATAGATTCCACCTATCTATGTACATATCCTTTTTCTTGCTTTGATCGAAAGATATCACCTATATATTAATTGTATCTACCCTTCGAAAGGGACTCGCCTCTGCTAATCGCCCCCTTTCATCATGAGAAATGGGATTTTCACAAGGTACTCAATCGCTTAAGAACCCCAACTCAATGCTCGTCTTCCTAATCATACCCTCGAAACGAAAACCTCAAGCTGCGTGAGGGACAGCGAGGGTTCACGATGTGAATCATTAGGAAGAACGAACCCTTTTTCGCACAAGGCAAGGATTTTCCTAGCTTTGCGCATTTTCAAACGGGCTTTTGGAGTTCCGGACAATGGTCTCTGCGATTCCCGATGTCGGAAGAGACTGCAACTTGGGGCCAGTCATGGGACAAGGAGTAGATTAAGGTAGAGTCCAGAGGAAGCCATTCGTGGTAATAATAGACATTAAGGAGGCCATCGGTTCTCGTTGGTTAATAGCGTTTGGCGAAGTGGTCCTCGAAGTTTCGTGGCTGTGGATGAGTGACCTGTTGATATATTTCAGTGAGTCCTTGCTCTTACGTTGATGGCAACCTATGCTGTGTAAATTCTTGTTGGATGTGTCGGTAGCACCTCGTCTTCTAGCATTCGGCGGAGTGGTCCGTTTATTCGCAAATAATAAATATTTCAAAAAAATGTTTTGAGAAAACCAATTATTTGTGTGGTTTAAAGTAATTAACCAATGAAAAATGTTATCATTACTGAAAATATCTCCAATCCATTTATATTTATAAGTAATATGAACAGTCATTTTTTTAAAAGATATTTTTCAAAAGATTCACCCTGCTCGAGAAAAATAAAACCTTAAACAGGACCGTAAATATGCATAAAACCTTAAACGGGACCATAAATATGCGTTGGGCAGTCGAGGAATGACTGCAACAGCGACCATCATATATGGCCGCGCTCTCTTCAATCTCAAATTTGACAGTGGCCTCTACGGGTGCGAGGAAGAGAGATTCTGAAGCAGCCATAACCACCTTGTAGTTATCCCTTTAGGAGGGTGGCCACCTCGAGATTATGGTCTTGCACCCTCAAATTTCGGATTTTAGAACCACATTTACATGGATGTGTGCATGAGAGAGAGAGAGCGAGGGGCGTAACGGCAAATGGTGGTCGCAGTGACCGAGCATACAACCGTCTCTCAGTGATCACCGGATCGGCGCATCTCTCCATTGACATGATTTTTAGAAAAGTAACAGTAAAAGCTTGACTTCAGAAGTTGCATTCTTTCGTTTTGGGCATTTTCTAGCTCCGCCTGCAACATTAGTGGGACACAACTTTCAGCAGTGGCACGACAGATTGCTATCTCTTCTCCGTTTGTATTTGAATTTATGTGGGATTAGTTGAGCGAGGTGGGCTTCCACAGAGTGCACCGCTGGCAGAAACATTAATTTCGGTCCGTGACATTCTTTCGGTTCGCTGGCATTTGGCAACGGGGCTTAATGAAATGGCCTTTGCTTGATCGGAATAGGACGCGGAGTCTAAAGAATATTCCCCCCCCCCTCAATTAAAGTTTCAGGTTCAAGGTCTCCCGTTCACATTGAGAACAAGAAGTTAAGAATGACATGTTGAGTCGACGCATTCAGCTGTCTCCCTCTGCCTTCTTGTTGCCGACTCGACGCGGGTTAGTTCGACCAAACAGCATGTGCACTAAAGGTGCGTATGAGCATCGGCCTTTGGAGGTCTTTACATGGAATAAATCTCGGACAGCAACACAAAGTTCGGATTCATAGATTTATACGTTCCTCAAAGGAAGTTAGAAATTGTTTTTCCAGCAGGGTCAAAAGTTTCCATTAAAATTCTCCGCGTGTCTCGTTTCCAAGTTCCCATCCTAATTAGTTTTTTTATGGAATAAGTGACAGCGATGATGTAATTCGGTTAGGTGGTAATTCAAAAACTAAAGAATCTTAGAGCTCCATGATTTACTCATGAAAAGAAGGATGAAGACTTACCTCTTATCCAATAGCAGTAACTTGAAGAAAATGACCGTTGCGGAAATTGAAGAAGTGAAGAAATCCCTTTCATATCTCTTAACCCACTTCTTTCTTGAAGTATTTTATCCGATAGAAGATAAAATACAACCTCTCATTATCTTAGGTAGAGAAAGGACCGGACTCTTCGTTTAGCCTTCGATATGTGCTTTTCATCAAAGCAAATTTTATCTTCAAAAGGGCTGTGACTTTTTATATAACATGTTTTTTAGCACTTAAATGGTTATTAATCACTAATTAATAATATCAACAAGTGCCTCCTACAAGAGTTGCGACTTTTGATAGCCCATATGTTTTTAGTAGTTAATAGTTATACACTTATTCTTATAGTAAGGGGTTCCAAAGAGCAGTAGTGATGTAGCGTCGGGTTTCGGCACGGCACGTCGACGATCCCCATCTCTGTGGAACAATAGAACGAAGCCGGGTCGGTGGGACTTCGTCATTCCGCCAACATAGATTCGCCGTGCAGCAACATAACTGATGTTTGACTGGGCCTATGTAGAGATACGTGGGGGAACGGGAGCACGAGATCGGCAACATAAGTTTGGCGACAAAACCGACCTGTTCGAAGTGGAATTTCTGCAATGGCACGGTGGTTCTCCTGTTCTGCCACGCAGCAAATCTAGACAGCTATAGAGTCGCACGGCAATATCTTCATATGAACTGACGGGGGATTGCATTGAATGTAGTACACAGGACATCGAAAGAGTTGGTGAAACCCAACTATACCAGAAGAGGCAGGTCAAGCGCGGACCTAACCAACCCACCCCTGCACGTCCGATCCACTATGTTGGTCCCGGACCGTTCAGTTTCTTGTCCGCTAAAACATTCGAGACCAACAGGTGGTAGAGGCCATTTATCACAAGAAGTGGGTAAGGAATTTGACTTGATCAGGGGCAAAATACAGTTTGGATACGTTCGATGTTTGTGCCACTTGTCCGGACTTTAGCCTGCTTGTTTCCTAGCCCACGAGGTCGATGGGATTAGTTCTCATCGGCCCGGCCAGAAAACTTCGAAGATTAATCGCCGTGGAGATCTTCCGATTGACCAACAAAAGCTGATTCCACAAGAGTGATTATGAGAGGCATCGGTAGTTCTTCAGTGGATGGGATGGAAAGAGATAGTGAAATTGGCCGGATGTGCGAGCTTCTCATAGTGTGGCCTCGGCCCGTAGACTGGTCGAGCTTTGCAAGAGTTGGGTTTAGACTCGAACGAAGAGGAACATGTGACGTCCTTGGGATTACGCCCCTTCAGCCCCGTGCATTCAGTGAATTAAAGTTGTGGCTGTCTATATCGAATCATGCTATAGAACAAGCCCATCATGTATCAAGAAAAATTGGAAAGACTGATGATAGAATCCTCATGATACAGCCGAATCCGAGGGGTTCAATCCTTTAGAAGACCAGTCAACTTAGGGCCTTGGGAATAGATCTTTCTTTACTTTTATCATCGCTGCCCAAGCTTTGCACATCTAGATTGGCACGTGAGGTCGCATTACTGCTGCGTGAATTTAGGCGATACTTTTTTCTTTGTCTGTTGTTATATGTTACAGCCAGTATCCAAGTAATACCAGAGTCCACGCCCTTGTGCGGCTCAAGAGGAGACCCAAGAGTCCCGATGGTCCCGGTCAGAAGCGTTTCAAATTCCTACATGTTGGACCAAACCATTTAAGCTAAAACTTCACTCACCATCACGCGTTGACCTTGCCGGCTTAAAACACATCCATGGAGCTGTCAAATAGCCGACTGCTGCGCGTCCCATTACATCCTCTAAGTTGCGTATCGCATTAGTCCATTTAAAAACATCACGCGTGCGGCAAAACTCGATCTATCTATCGGCATTGAATTTGTCGCAGTATCTGCCAACCGTAATGTCAGTGAGCCGCTAGACAGTCGAAGCATTGCATTCTGCACAGGTCAATTCTGCTGAATGGAATGAATCGTAAATGAAATAACTCAAGTCATCCTGCACACTCAAAGGCTGCTTTTTTTCAAGAGGTCAATCTACATCTGCGAGGTGCATTTTCTCGATTCCAATCAATCCTCATCCTGGAAGCAGCCTCAAAATTAGCGTCTTTCATGTCACTTCAGAATGATATGCAGTACTTTTTTTCCAGGACCATTTTCAGCCTGCAGCGCTTCAGTTTTGTGATGCAGTCACTCTTTAAGGATTGAGTATTGTCGCAGTAGTGATGATGAACATTGAAATGAATCAGTCCATCCAAAACCTACGCAGACAACCTGACAGTGGAACAAGGAAATTTTTTTCAACCGATGATGGAACCAGATTGGAAGTGAAAACTCAGAAGCTTGCAGATTGCAATTAATAGTAGATTATTCAACATAGACTGACAAACCAGACGATGAGATCACAAAAGTAGCATGGGAATTTAGCAAATATACAGTTTCAGTCCAAAACTTAATAATGAGGATCTTGAACCATTTAAGACACAATCATACACAAAAAGGGAGTTCTAAGATGTCGAGACAATCTTAAGAAGCAAAATTTCAATAAGGATAAAGGAAAGAAAGAGAAAAAGTCTACCTGCTGCGTAGATTTCCCAATGCCCTAAAACTACCAGATGAAGACCCATTGATCCCATTGGCCATGTGAAATTGCATTCTCTCAGTGCTTAGGACCGTCCTCTTCGATGTTTTGCTTGAACATGACCCCAAACTTTCCCCGGAATTACTTTGGACATCCGCTTCCTGATTCACAACAGATGACCCATTGTGTTGGTTATGTACTCGTTGACTCCCTATTTCATGATTTTCTGCATCAGCACTTTTATTGTTAATACCATGCAATGCAGTTGTCGATGGGACGCCGTCAGAAGAAGATAATCTTGTGACTGAACACCGGCCTTCTGCCCTCCTCCAGAATTTGGAACTCAAGAATTCTGCACCGGGCAACTTGCAACATGTGTAGTCTGCACCATCCACATTTGGAAACCGTCCAGTAGATAATGCTATATCATACGAAATCTCCTCTATTGCCATCTCTAGACCATGTACACGAGTCTCCAGAGAGTTCATTCCACTCTGAGATCTTCCAATGTAATTCTGAATTCAACAAAGCACAAATTTAGTATCAAGGTGAGGTACTATGTCCAGTGTCAAATACACATATATAAATAACCATAAGATGGCCGCAACAGAAGCAACCGACTGCAATATTCACAGTAAGATTCCAAAAACCAACGATGGACAAAGTCATCAAATACTTCCTTACCCATGCTTATTTATGGTACATAATACAAAAAGGCTCGAGCTAGAAAAAGGCTGAATTTTGTTTTATAGATGTAGAGAAAATCAGCAACCAA
The DNA here is from genome assembly GCA_019926035.1 of Melaleuca alternifolia. NCBI lineage: Eukaryota > Viridiplantae > Streptophyta > Magnoliopsida > Myrtales > Myrtaceae > Melaleuca > Melaleuca alternifolia. The sequence continues at coordinate 3,513,575 of JAGKPW010002266.1, read as the reverse complement.
AGCTTCTATCTTCCATCATGGCAATGATTTATTTGCACTAAGCAAAGGAATGACATCACAATGCTATGGTTTCAACAATCAACTGCTGCATGAACCTCACAGTATGATCTTGCCTCAGAATTTAAACACATCACTCAACATGAAAAGAGAAAATTAGAGGAATTTTAACCAGAATAATGCAATGGCCCCCTGTCATGTACCTGAAGTAGGGCAAACAGACTGGACTGCTGATTTTCAATTTGTGCAAGTTGTTTTCGGATCAACGATAAATCTTCCATTTCCTCATCTCTAAATGCAGCACTTATATCTGAATCCTCCAGATCATCGAACGGTACCACACGAGAACCAGATTTAGATACCACAGACTTCTGAACTTTGTCATCTGCAATCTTACCAAAGAGAGCACGTCTCACTTTTCCTTTAGTGCCTTCTTTCTCATGACACTCTCCTATTTCTAAAACTCTCATCTTGGCAATCTTAATGTCATGCTCGTGATCTGACTTTAAGAAGGTTGAGCGTGGCTGTGCAATTTGCACATTCGAATCAGTCGATCTAGCCTGAGCCAAAGCAGATGAGATGGAAGAACTTTTATCACTGTACTTTATGGGTATTTCCTTTTTGGCAAAGTTTTTGGACAGAGATGACAGACTACTCGATGGAGTCGCCCTGTTGATCTGTTTCTTTGGCTCAGGAGTCGTAACACTAATATCTTGCAAACTCTTTGACAAGGCAGGCAGGCTATCAGCGGTTCCACTACCTGGGCCCACAAGAAACCCAAAAAAACATGAGTAAAATGAGGCATAAAACTCAAGCAAGTTAGTGCTGAACTGTAAGAAAATCGAACAGGCAAAGACATAAACATGTCGGGGTACAGGAAATATTCTTCCTTTTGAATTCGATTTTAAGTTTTTAACAGTTCAAATTCTCACCCAAAGACCTTGTTCTAATGATTGCAAAAGTTAGAAAGAATGCCGAATAAGAGAAGCTATCTTTTAAGTAGGACATTATTTTTCCAGAACCGTATGAAACGTTATTCACGGAAGTCTCTAGTCGCTATTTCACGATCACGCATGATAAGTCTCAGTAGATTGATAATGAATTAATTGAACTGATCATATCCAACGAATCCATCTGAAAACTGAGATACGACTCACGTTGCTAAGCTGATCTCAACAGATCAAGAAAATAATATTCAAGAAAAAATGGGACCCGCACCGATGCGTTTCCCATGATTAGCTCCAGCAACCACATTAGTCATTGAAAGATGCCCAAAAACAGTCGAATGAACAGTGTATTAATCATTCTTACCGGATGGAGAAGGCACGGAGTGGGAAACGGCTGAGACGTCTTGGCAAAGATCTGCAACCCCCTTCCACAACTCCAAAGTGCGATTCATTGTTTCCCGAACCGTTTTAACCTGTGAATCAAAGTAAAAGTTAGGGTCTAAACTACAGGATAAACTAACTCTTTGATTTTCTAGTACATTAATCTCGGATCGGCTCTCGAAAATGAGAGCCCACAACCAAACTCGCCGTCACATCTCCATAACAAATCCTCATATACATGCGCATCCTAACTTAGAGAAACCAAACGCTTTAACAATACCTTGTCGAATCTCCGACTCTCCAAGCACTTCACGCAGGAAGCCTTGTGTTCCACTACCAGCTCCCTTTCCTCCACGGCGGCGACTCTCCCCAGCGCCTCTGCTGCCGCCTTCCTCGCATTCCAATCCTCACTACTCAAAAAACCCAGCGCACAAGGCACCACCCATTCCAAGATCCCCTTATTCACCACTCCACTAGCACCTACAATGCTCCCTATCATCCCCATTGCAGCTGCCTTCGCCTTAAAGCCCTCGCTCTTCAACAGCTTCGCGACCCTCGGCAACGCCCTCCTCAGCGCCTCCACCTCCGGCTCCGGCGCCGCCTCCACCGCCGCCGCGATGCACATCGCCGCGCCGATCTGCGAGTTCGCGTCCTGCTCGGCCGTGAGCGTCTCCATCAGAGGCTTCATCAGCGACGAGAACGGAGGCCTCGTGATCTTCGCCGCCACGGCCGCGGTGGCGGCGACGCAGGCCGACCTCACGGCGGAGTCGGCGTCTCGGAGGCGGCGAGTGATGATGGCGACGATCTTCGGCAGGTGCGGGGACAGGGCGTCCCCGTGGGAGCGAGAAAGGAGGGCGAGGACGTTGACGCACTGGCGGCGGACCGGCGACCGAGACGCGTCGTCGGTGTTGTGGATGCAGCTGAGGAAGGAGGAGAAGCAGTCGTCAGTGAGGTTGAGGGCGATGGACTCGAGCTCGGAGGTGGCGAGAGCGAGCGTGTCGCGATCGGCGAGGCGGTTGAGGCAGGAGATGACCCGAGACTTGAGGTCTTGAGTTGGAGGCGGTGGTGCTGGACTCGGAGACGGAGACTTCTTGCGGGAGTACATTGTGGAGGCAGCCTCCGCTCATTTACTCGCCGGTCTCCGGAGTGCCGAACGGTGGATGTAACGTCTGCGACCGGCGATGTACGGTGGTTGCGAGCGCTCTCGACGGGACACAGAGAGAGAGAGAGAGAGAGAGAGAGAGAGATTTGGCGGCAGAGGAGAGAGAGGGAGTTGATGACGTGAGTGAAGCGCCAGTTTATAAATGTTCGTGCAGAAGACGGGTGGGGGTGGCAGGTCGGCCCCTCTCTCTCTCTCTCTCTCTCCCCCTTTTTTTCTGGTTTTTGTTTTTTGTTTTCCTTTTTCTCTTTGCCATGATGAATAATATTAATATATAGTTGTATCGGACGACCAATTTTAGGTACATTGAAACGAATCACCTCTCCAGAGGTACTGAATAGAGAAGTACAATCGATATCCAAAGTTTCTCAATATGATCAATTTCATATATATAAAAAAAGTACATCGTAATAACTTATGAAGAAAAGAGCCTTCTATAGTACCCAATACATGATTTTGATTAACGAAATCGTGCTGACACCTTTTGACAACTTACTTATATGATATCTTTATAAAGAGAAATTTTAGTAAATTCAATGTTATACACCTTTTGACTTTTTTTGGATTTTGTACACTGCGATACATGCATGAATTTGACATAGGAAGCGTATTAATGTTTGAATCCCTATGAAAAGAAATAATTTAAGTCGCGATCCAACAGATTTTCTCGAGATCTGTACTATGTCGAATTACCATCTTTGCAACTTCGTACATTCCTTTACGATGAAAGGGTAATATTTTTATTTATAAGATGTATCGCTAGTCGGTACTAGAGAAAATTAAGATGAGAGTTTTGAAATCCTTTGCATAAAAATAACTGGAATGCACGTCACGAGAAATGCGAGGGGTCAATCGCATCATATAAGCCGCGTGATGAATTCGTAAAGTAAACTTTTTTTGTTGTTGACAAATTCACGTTGAGACACTGGGACAACACCATCTTTACTGAATTTCGCAGCCGCCGAGTGCCCCTCCACGACGGCAATTCGCGGTCATGGCGTAGCGCTGCGCGAGGTGCATCCAGGCTGCAAAATCTTTCGATTGGCTTGAGAACTCGGACCTTTGCTGTACGCGGAAATACACCGACATAAAACAAAAGGCAATAATGAAGATACAGGCGAGAGACACTAGGATCGTATGAAATTAAGAATTGACCATATCCATAAAGCTCAATGATAGACTAGACGGCCGAAAAGACAAGGCTCGTCATAGGGAGTCTCCGGCTTGAAGATGTTCCTCCAGTTGTCAATCTAATCTAGTCTCCACACACAAACACATGCGCGCGCTATGATTAAAAGGAAAGTTATATCTTCCTAAGATTTGTTTAATCTAATATTGGAATAACAAAAAAGATTACTTTGACAATTAAACTTTCTTTAATTTGGCCAGTATAGTTCCAAACTTTAACGCGAAAATTCTGATCTAATTTTTCCAATCAATTGCCATTGAAAATTGCTAGCATGGTATCCAGTCATCATCGATCGTGCTACTCGTCATGTACATCATAAAGTTCTGATAATAATCGGTTGGAATGAGTACATTAAAATTTCAAATAAAATATTTACAATTATACTGGAAAGTTCGAAATATTTGAGATTGAATTAGTATAATGGATAATTTTTTTCAAAAAAAAATCATTAAAAATAATTGTCTTTTTTTTGTGCTAACGAAGTAACAACTTTTTTCTACCATCACTGGCGTTCCATTCATGTTCAGATCTCTACTTGGGCTTGACAAGATACGAAAATTGTTTAATTTTAAGCTTTCCACGGAGATCCTCATGTGCCCGATAATATATATAACTAACACTCGCAGTGGATCCAAATGTCAAAATGAAGCGACAACCTTATCCATGTGCGGATCATGTGCGATTGCGACAGCTCAAGACATTGTGAGAGCATCTTCCTCTTAAGTTGGTTCCGTTTGGGTATCAATTGTGGGGAGAGACATCGCCTTGGAGTGATTGAGAAATCATTAGGTACCTATTCAAGCATATTCTCAATTTCTTTTACAAGCATGCGAGTATAGCCTTAAATCACGCAGCAAGTGTTGTCATATTCCGTAAGAAAATAATTATATTTGAAGAGTAAATTTCGGGATAGAGAACGTTACGGTCTCACGAGATTTCACTTTTCTGAAAAGTGACATCGGTCTTTCGGTGGAATTTTGTCGAGGATTGGCATATCGAGGCATTAATGTAATGCACTCGGTGGACATGTAACGATGACGGGTTAATCCATCGAGACCGTAGAAACCTTGGTATTTTGAGATAACTGCGAGTAAGCAGAGAACGCGATTGATCATGTGAGGGGTCGATGCTTTGAGGTTGACATTGGTAAGAACGATCTCACTCAAACAAGCAATCACGTGACATTGGGAGTGCATGTTCAACGTACTATCTCTATTATTCTAGATAAAAGTATATTGGGGCGGAAGATGCTGTCGGTTTCTTGAGTAGAGTTAGGACCGATCGCTAGTTCGTGGTCCTTTTTTTGTTTTTTCCTCGGTTAATTATTTGGCTCGGTGCTTGAGTAAGAGTTTCACCACGAATGAAGGGGCGAGATTACAATACTTTCGGACCTCCAAAGGCAAGTTCCAAATTCGATGCCTCTTCCTAGCAATTCCAATCCTGCTGAGAAGAAAGCCTTGATTGATCGGGTTGTCAGAAAGGCAGTGAGTGAAATGGCAATCGAGTCTTGACTCTTGTCTTGTGTATCATTTAATTAATTGATATAATAAGCGTACTCAATCAATTTACTCATAACTAGCGATTTAAAATTATCATGGATGAAATGACTATCATACAATTTTATAAAACTCCCATTTATACTAAATTTAAGTAGTTATATCGTCCAACGACTTAAATTTTCTTTAAAAGAAAATTCAAATCGCACTTTTTCATCTTTTGTTAATTATTTTATATTTTCCATTTTCGTACGTATAAATTACTTGTGCTTTGTTGACAGGGGCATGGTATAGCTAGCAAGAATCAAAGGTTAAGTACTGCACCAGGATTTTAGGACGTCTGATATTGACTAAGCTCCACACTAAAAAAAATCTCCTATTTTTGTGTAAAATCACCATGAAAAGCACTAAAACTTTTGGCGCATTGTAATCGTTGGTTCAACGTTCCATACTTTCCCGTGAGAACTTTGCCTTGTTGGCAGAAGCATGATGTCTATAATAGCACGATCATTTCTCGCACAAAATTAGGAAAGAAAGTAAAGAAAAATGACATGCCAGATGTGGTGAGACCTAACGCGTGATAAGCAACATTACGCGAGGCAACTGAGGTGGGTCCAACATTAACAACAGGGTCATCATCCACCTCCCACCTACCTAACTAACTACTTAGCTTAATCATGGCCATTAAGCAGCATAAGCAAGAGAATCTAAACCACTTCCGGTTGGGAGATATCGAAGGTGAAACATCAAGGCCATTCGTTAGGTGCGAATGAAAGGGAATAGAGAGATACCCCGTGAATTGAGTGGGAACAGCTCAATAATGAGTCCGAGCATGAGGATGGCGATGGGTGACCCGATAGATACGGGGAAAAACTTGGGGAGTGTTGCATCTATGTCATGGGCTCTGTCCCCTTAATTGAAGGGGAAGGGAGGAGTTGGAGACGCGAGATGAGCTCGGGAAGGCATGTGACCCCTTCTTTGATTATGATGGATGTTGGGCAATGTTTGGGCTTTGAGCTGTAGTTTTCGGGAAATCGGTTCGGCCAGCTCATTCTTAGTTTTTTCTTAATGGTAGGAACATGATAGGAGTTGGACCGAAAAAACAGAAAGGATCGGATGAGGAGAGTCCAGAATTAACGTGCACCCGAATTAAGCACAAGTCTTGAGATGGAAGTAGTGTATTTGAGGGTGCTTGGTCCGAGTTGAATCGTTAATATGTGTATTTGCTTAGTCTAACGGTCCAAATAACGATGACAACGTCCTCTTAAGTACGCCGAGTATGGGAGCACTATGTAAAGAATATAGAAGATATTTGTGAATCCAAATATCATAGGTTTTTATGGTAAAATGTTGCGAGGTGTACTTTTTAAATGATTATGATAATATAACTCGCTCTAGTGTATAAAATGATTCTATATGCTTAAGGGGTATGACCGAGCAGATAAACTTCGGAATCTTCTTGGACTTTCTTCATTGACATATCATTCGGGAATGAGAAAGTTGCAAAATGCACCCGCTTGAGCTTCTTGTTTAATCTCTACCCAAACCTTGGTCCAAAAAGGAGAACTTCCTCAAAGATGAACTCTCTGTAGAAGCTCCCGTGCTATAAGTGACCATAAGCTCTTCTTTCATTTGCACGATCAGATGTGAATCTCCTGACGCACATCGCACCTTTCCTGCGGCATCATTTGACTTCAAACACAGACAGGTCAAGTAGCTTTTCCTCCGTATATGCAGACAGCAAATATCACTCTTCGTACGTCCCTGTCTGACTACTCTTGTTCGTGTACCGTCCAGAATGTTGGGTGACGAGGTTTATAAAGTTTGACGATGCGTATCAGTTGGAAGCTTGGAATTATCCGTGAAGATGATTGCCCAACAAGAGATGTCAGTTAGAGATGATGGAGATGCGTTTTAAGGTGCTCAGAACCAAGTATAAACAAGGCTGAAAAAAAAAACAGGTTCCTCTCAAGCGAGGTGTGTTGTCGATGAACTTAGAAAACTAAGTTCTATCTTGTGTATATAGATCACTGGACAATGAGGGAGTTTTGACGATTCTCGACGAATGAAGGAAAAAAAGAAGATCAATATAAGGATGTAACGAATGCTTAAAGAACATCACAAGACCTTCCGAGAGGCCTATCTTAATAATTTTCTCAATAAAGTTCCAAAGCGAATCGTTGAAAATCTACAAACCGTCGATCGAACTCAAGTTGAACCGTAACTACATGTTTTGTTGACTGAAGATAACGAGATACCGTAACGGTAGGCCTAGATGTGTAGACATATATAAGCATAGATAGATAGGCAGATGAGAAGGACAGAAGAGAGGCGACATATTAGGCTTTTGAATGTTGTTGTGTTCTATGGCCTGTGTTTTTCTTTTTGGGTGCGTGTGTTGTTTGACCGAGAGGCACGACTCGGTTCACATGGGTGGGGGGGCAACGGGCAAAAAGGCCACATTCGCGCATCGAAAGTCCATTGAATTCGATCCCATAAACGTCTCGTGGTCTTCCTTGTCCGTGTTCTCCATGTGCGTCGCGCGACACCTGCACATGCCGTTCCTGCACATGCTTAGAGTAGCGCCAAAAAGAAGAATGAAAAGAAATCAGATGATCGTCATCGGCTCGTGGGATGGGCGCCCATCTTTTTGCATTCACCCCAACGTGTCGTCGCTTGATACGTCGGGCGGTACTCTCTCTGTTTGCAGGGTGGCGACGACGAGAGACCGTCGCCTTTTCTTCATTTGCACGTCGTCTTTGCTTTTCCCTTTTGGAAACGGAGATTTCGTCACTCGATTCCAGGGAGTGAAGGAGAATCTGCCTTGACGTCACCGAGTATAAATCGAGTCGATGCTCCCTCCTGACTGGAGAGATCTTGGTTTGTTTGGGAAGCCAGTCAGGAAAAACAGCCAACGAAGTCATTTTTTCAGTGAAAACTCGGCTACACTTTGGGCAAAGCAAATTCTTCCGATCATCCATCCCAATCTCCAATCTCACGTGGCAACTTATAATGGATGGACCCCTGTCTTTTGCGAAGAAATGGGTGGTTTAAAAATGTTTTCTTGAAAATTTTCTTTTATGTCGCTCGGAAAAAAAGTTAATCAATGTAAAATGATCCCATTATTCAATTGCAATCTTTTTCGATGACATTTTTACCGACGTTTATTCACTTTTCCGAGCAAAATAAGTGAACCTTTTTTGCTAATTTTTTTTCAATTTATTGATTTTTCACTATATAAAAAGTATCTAGTAACGACATTCCAATAAGTTATGGCATTGATAATTATCATTTTCTTTACCTTTACTTGGTGCTATTTATAATATGCATGTGTTCACATTCTTCAACGAGTTACTTTCCGCAGAATTGTATATATTTTATGCCCGGTTGCAAAGAGTCCCAACATCTGAAATTGAAAGAGTAGAGTCCACGTTCGCCTTAACTTGCGCCCGTGAATTTCACAGTTCTCCCTTTCTTTTTTGTCGTGTACTACAGTATAAGTCCTTCAGAAGTTCCAAAGATCCAAAAGAGAAAAAAGTTTTTGTATACCCTTTATAATATGTACATTTAGACGTTTATTTTATGAATTGATCGATTGATCCTTGACGTCGCAACAGGAAAGCGTCACTCAATCAAATCCAAAAAGAAAACAAATAAATAAATCATCACAAAAAAAAAATCTAAAAAAATATAGTTTGCTCCAACATGCCAATGGCTAGATGAATAGCTAGCGTCCCATGCTGCTCGGGCCTCCACATTCCACAGGGAAGCTGCAAAGACAGTCATGGCAGAGTTCTCTTGGCTTCATTCTGTAGCCTGCGTGCTTCTTTTCCTCGCTCGATCTTAGCTATCATGTTCTGGTTCGGACAGCGCACGACGGTTTTTGTTTAATCAGGGGAAGTAAATCATAGTTTTCTTTGATTTGATCACCTAATCAGGAGGAAAAACAGGGCTAAGCCTAAACGCACAGTCGCATTATTAGTTAGGGAGTAGGGTGTATTATTTCAAGTGCGTGATTTTCGACCCCAATTAAAGTAAAGAGATAAACGTAATGAAAGGTGTAGGTAGCCTAATGGAAGAAGGGATCCGAAGCTGAGGATGAGCAGAAACATTCATTCTTCTCAATCAGAGGAGACAGTGCACCCAATCTGTCGGCTTTTCTTTTCTTTTTCTTTTTTCCTTTGGTTTTGTTTGTATGCGCTTAATTTCCATTTTCCTTATGTAGGAAAGACTAAGATGGAATCATTTGTTTGTCCCATAAGACTAAAGTTCAACAGGTTGATGATCTACATCCGTGTCTTCGTTCATCATTTTTGCATATATGCGGCTTGACGAAAAAGTTACCGTTACCAAAGCAATCTAGTATGGATGAGAATTTTTTTTCACGATATATTATATTATTATATATAACTTGATATAGATTTGATCATGTTTTTTCATTTATTCATACATCTCAAGAGATACGTATATTTACCGATTAGATATATCACATTCAACAACGGATGTGGGTCTCAATGCAATTGCGATGAATCTCAATGTGCATTACAAAAGATTTCACGTGAAGTCTCAAATTTGGCTTATCAAGAATGTGTAGGTTCTCTATTCGACGTGGCTTCATGGATGTCTTAACACATCTTAACCAATCGATGGACATGTCATTTACACGAACAATGGACAAGAATCTGTCGTTGCGTCATTAGTAGGAATATTGTGTGGTTTTGATGGTTTTTTTTATCTTGAGTTGAAACTTGTTATGATATTTAAGTTTTTATAATGTACCCTGGTGGTGTACACAGTGCATATAAAGGGCTTTATAGAACATTAGTTTGAGAATGTGGGTGGTTATGAAAATCTTAAGTCAAGGGTGAATAAGGCCGGTTTTTGTTGCGCCCGTGTTGCCAACAAAGTCATATCGTGCTTCGTGCATGAGTCGCCCGTTGGAGAAGCAACGTTCACGCGTGATTGTCGGGTCGAGGATTTACGAAACCCAACACGGATCTCTGAATTGGGCCGGAATCATAGTCCATAGCCATCCTGTAATAGACGAGCCCGTGCTTGCGCAGTACGACTTGGGCTCGCCATCACAGCCCATAAATGGAACCGAGACTCGTGTCTGGGTCGGGCTTCTCGATCGTACCGAGGAAGATATATGGGCTCGGTTAAGGTTTCGTTAGACTCATCGATCGATGGCCGTCGATAGTTGGAAGGAAAAACCCACTTTTGTACCGAAATGAACAAAAGCCCAATGGCCTTTGCTTCTGTCCTGCGAAGCTGCGACCACAATAAAAGTGGAAAAGGAAACCTGCGCAGGCCGACAAAGAGCTCGGAACTCACTCGCTAGGCGCACGTGAACCCTGGTATCTTTCTTCTCCATTCCTTTCTCTCCGTGTTAAGACAACATAGTCCCGATTTTCCTTCTTTGGTAGCACAAATGGACAACATGGTTTTACTGAAAACCATCTTGCTCGACAAACTATGAAGCGGGTACATCATGATCGCCTTATGCAACCTGAGAAACGTCGCTTGGCATCGAATTTGTTTTTATCTTCGCCTCTCGTGCTCCGACGAGTCATTGGATTTACAAAAAATCGCCTTTCGTGAGTGGCAATTGAGTCGGAACTTAAGGAGTTTTATCGAGTTTACGTTTAATGGATAAATTTTTTTGTTTATTTACCGATGGGATATTGACATGTGAAAAAGTCCGGGTCACGCGATCATTCCATAATGGGCCTACTTTTGTCCATAGGCCCAGAATGAAAAAGCCCAGCCCAAAAGCATCGGTCCACGCTACATTTGCCCGCATCCTGGCTCGTAATTTGGAAAGGCGAATCGCCCAACTTTGCTCCAGCCTTAGACTAAAAGTAACTAGTCATGCTCGTATTACTTTCTGGGGACATACAATGGCAATTTGCATTCGAAGCATATCCCCTATAGATCTTGAACTACTCTTTCAAACACTACTGAAATTTACGCCAAGACTCAAACCCTCTTTACATCTCTGCCCACTCATCGACTTCAAAATCTTAATAATACCAACTCTACGACTTATCCCTACAAAATCACAAGTAACCCTAATCGCCAAAATTAACTTTCACCGATGATGAACTTGAATTTAAATATCACGAACTCTTCGCGTATTTTCGAAGTCGGGCTCAATTGCAATAACAGGACTAAGTATTTTCTCCTCTCTGGTCAACATAAGTTAATTTTTTTTTGAAGAAAAGTACAGTGCGAAATAAGAATTAAATCTCAGCTTTTTTTCCTTATTTTTTTGCCACTGCAATTTGAAAGTGGAACGCACACTGGCAAAAGATTAATAAAAAAAAAAATTGGACTCTAACGAAGGAGGCCCGACCGCGGGTGCCCTAATTTTTACAATGAGGGCGACGCTGACCGCCTACAGCCGGTAAACCGCCCGAGCGCGTGACCGGGAGAAAGACGGTCCTCCAAAATGGCTATCTCCACTCTCCTCCTCCATCTCAGAACACGAAGGAGCTCTCCAGCTCTCTCTCTTTCTCTTACATTGTTTTCTCTGAGAGAAAGAAAATAAAAACAGCGATTTTTAATTATCCTATTCCCTCCCTCTCTCTCTCTCTCTCTCTCCCTTCGTTAGGTTCTTCACATATCTTCGCGAGCAGCATCATCATCTTCACACGAAACTCTTCAATCTCTCTGCCGATTTATTTTTTCAGGTTTTCGCTCTGCTCCGTGCGCTTTCCGCAGAAGCAAAGCGAGGAAGGTCGTACTCTTCTTCCCCTTCTCCTTCTTCTGGCGAGTGCTCGTTACGCCACTCGACGATCCTCTCGGCTCGTTTCGCGAGAGCTTCTGTTTTCGGCATTCTCTCCCTCCGCGCGTTCGTCTCTCTCTGCCTCTGCCTCTGTCTCCGTCTCTCTCTCTCTCTCTCTGGGCGTGCTCTTGTCGTCGTTACCTTTATCTTCAAGCAACGTGAGAACCGCTCATCGGCCTCGAGTTTCTTTGGACGCGCTGGGGGATGGCGATCGGAGTTAGCGGCTTTGAGGTTCAATTCCCGCGTGTTGTTTTCTTTTCTGGCTCCTTCCAAAATCTGCGCGGTTAGATCTGCTTCGTGCGTGCTTGTCTGGCTTTCTAATATGAGGTCGCTGATTGCGGGATTTTGGATTTGATTGGAGCAGCCAGCATGACGTGGCGCTGAATAGTGAAGCGAAGAGGGCTTATCTTGTTTTAATTCCCGGCGTCGAAGATGAAGAGGTCTAGAGATGATGTTTACATGGGCTCTCAACTGAAGAGGCCCGTGGTCTCTTCCCGCGGGGAAAAGTAAGTTTTATCTTTCCCTATCTGTATATGTTTTGGGTTCTGTCGTGTGGATCAACTTGTTTGTTAAGGATTTGATTGCTCGAGCTCAACAAGACTTGCTTTGTTGAGGATGAGATTAGGTCCTTCTGATCAGGGCTTTTCTTAGTGCATCTGTCTTCTATATGCCCGTGTTTCAGCTTTCGCTTGATTAAAATTGGTTTTTGGAGGAAGTTCCGGCAAATTTATTGCTCACAACCTGCTGAACAAGATCAGATTTTTTAAGCATCGGATTGCTTAGATATCTAGCACGTTCTGTTTCTTCTTATTGGTTCTATACTCACTGAAAGTCTATAGTAGAAGTTACTCTTGCCAGATTCACACGGATGGGCTTCTGCAGGATTGTTGGTTGAGGATTTATTTTAGAAGAGCTTATGTTTACATCTATACAGAAAGAGGACACCGGGGTGTTGATATGAGGAAAGGGTTTGTAAATCTCAAAAAGACTAATTACCTTTTCTTTTTATGTGAAGCTCCGGGCAAGCCCAGGTCATGGGAAGTGGAAGTGCACAAAAGCTGACTACGAATGATGCCTTGGCATACCTTAAAGCGGTGAAAGACATTTTTGAGCACAATAGAGAGAAGTATGATGACTTCCTTGAAGTTATGAAAGATTTTAAGGCTCAGAGGTAAGATAGTGCAACAAAGTTTTCTTTGATCTGGGTCTGCTAACATGATCTTGGATAACTTTCTGACCAAATAGTTGATTGTGCTGACAGAATTGACACTGTGGGTGTCATAGCAAGGGTCAAAGAGTTATTTAAGGGATATAGGCAACTGATTTTAGGTTTCAATACTTTCCTGCCTAAGGGATTTGAGATAACTCTTCCTCCTGAAGATGAGAAAGAGCAAGAGCAAGAGCAACCACCTCCACAAAAGAAGCCTGTTGAATTTGAGGAAGCTATTAACTTTGTGAACAAGATTAAGGTAGATATGGATGTAAACTATCAAACATGATGCATTGATGCTTTGAAGGTCTAACAACATGCATTTTGTTTGTAGACAAGGTTTCAAGGCGACGATCGTGTTTACAAGTCGTTTTTAGACATTTTGAATATGTATAGAAAGGAAAATAAGTCCATTACTGAGGTCTATCAGGAGGTAAGGCAGTTGCACTCTCAATCTCACTTATGACTCTAGTTTTATAAATTCTTTGTTCTCAGTTTGCAAAAGAATTGCATCTGTCAATGAAAAAGTTAGTAGATTTCCGTTTCCCGGTATCACTTCCTCTTTCTTTGCAATTAGTGGCATGTTCCTCACTTGCGATGGCTATTTTCCCCCTACAGGTCGCCACACTTTTTAAAGATCACGCTGACCTCCTTGAGGAGTTCACACACTTTCTACCTGATACTTCCTCCGCAGCATCTAATATGTATCCTCAATCTGGAAGGACATCTATGCTTCGTGATAGGAGCGCCACCATGCTTTCCATGCACCAAATGCACATTGACAAGGTTTTCGTGCGCTCCATTATGCTGATTTTTTTCAATTCCTATCGAACCGTGGCTTATACATGGTGAATTCATTTTCAGAAGGAGAGGATATCTGCTTCGCATGCTGATCATGATCACAGCGTAGACCGACCTGATTTAGACCATGACAGAGCTTTACTGAAAGCAGAAAAGGAGCAGAGAAGGCGTGGGGAAAGAGAAAAGGAGAGAAGAGACGATGGAGATAGGAGAGAAAGGGAGCGGGATGGGAGAGAATTTGAACATGATAGCACTAGGGACATCAACCTGCAGCAGTTTTCCAACAAACGGAGAGCATTTCACTTGGCTGCTGATCAATTGCATCAAGATGGCGAAGTGGAAGAGAACTTCAGTGCACTTCCCAGTTCATCCTCATATGATGATAAAAGCACTGTTAAAAGTGAGTTTTACATGCTGTGCCTTATTTACTAGCCACTGGTTTTGGAGGTAGGAAGGTGGATTATGTCCATATCGAATGTGAGAAGCTTGCTTCTTCTTTTTCCGGAAGAATATTATATTATCGATCAGCTTATCACATATTAAATTCGCACTTAGATATTGATGGACTGCCACTTACTGCTGACTTTGGTGTCATTGCAGATATATATAGCAAAGAATTTGCCTTTTTTGATAAAGTAAAGGAAAAGTTACATAATCCCGATGATCACCAGGAATTTCTGAGGTGCCTTCATATTTTCAGTGAGGGGATAATTTCACGGCCAGAATTGCAAAGACTGGTATGGCTGTGAACATACTTGTTACAAGTAATTTTATTTTGTCAATTTTAGACTCTTTGTAGCAGAAATCTGTTTATGCTTGTTACTTCAGCTGGTATATATGATTGACTTCAGCATGTGGCCACCATGCTATACCAAACCAAAGTTGCCACAGACCTCTGTATTTTGACTACAAAAATTTTTTGGGCTTGAATGGCACGTTTGGCTGGTATGGTCTTTTTATGGTAGATTCTGTACTTGTAGTTCCTTGAGTGTACTGGCAGTCTCAGAATTAGAATTCTGATTAACCCACGGCTTAGGTGCTTTATGAGGTTTGTTGGAAAAACCAACCACCCTCTAGATTTAAACTAATCCACGTGTAACCTTTCAATTTTTTTTTTAATTGCCCCTCCCCCTTTTCAGTCATATTGAATGGTTTTTCTCCCACTTATCCTGAAAAAGATAAGGCCTTTAAAGAGGTTGAAAAAGTCAGGTGGGAACATTTTGAAGTTTCATTCAGACAGGATATTTAAGGATCAGATGTTACGTGAAAATTAAGAGAAGGTGTAGGTATTAGCAATGTACTCCTTGGAATGGGGAGTTTTTTGTATTTAGCCCTTAATATAACTGAGCCTGAGTAGATGTACCTGAGTAGATCTAGAAAGTATAAGAAGGGGTTTATTTGGTAGAGAATAGATGCTATTGGTGCCCCGGGGATGGATGACGCAATGTAATCCTTGACGCTCCAAATAAGGCATCTAGATCATAGACTGAAATAATGTTCTTACTTAGCAATTGCAATAGTCTCCTGTCTTTGTAAACCAACAAACTTTTGATGTGTAGTAAAAGTACTCTTTTTTTTGTATAATTCTAGTTTAATCATCATTGGTGCCTCAAAGTGGTTTAGTTCCGGATGATATTGTTCTTTTCCCCGTCACATTCCCAAGAATTTGTCCAACTAGCGTGTATCTTGGTAGTTCATGATGATTTGTTGGAACTCCTTTTCTCCAGGTGAGTGCTCTACTTGGCAAATATCCAGAACTTATGGATGGGTTAAATGAATTTTTAGCACACTGTGACAAAGATGGTAAGATTAAAAACATAAGCATCCAGCCATTTGTTCTTGAACGTGTATATATTAAATGTTTTCTCTTTGTTTGTTTGCAGAAGGGTTTCTTACTGATTTCATGAGCAAGAGTACGTGAATAATATCCTTTCATTTATTAGCGTTTCTCTGTGTTCAGTAGGAGAGATATGTTCTATAAATGCATGATTTTCGATTTCCAAAGTCACTTTTTTCAGTTCATGATGATTACTGATGCTTATTTTCTGTGCTTTGATGAAGGACACCTGCCCAGATCAGTGAAGTCAGAGGAAAGAGACAGAGACCGAGATCGTGAGAAGGATGGAGGAGTTAAGGATAAGGATCGTGAAACTCGTGACAGGGATAGGCTTGATAGGTCCAGAGATGCTCACAAGACATCCTTGTTTTCAAGCAAGGATAAGTATATGGCTAAACCAATTAATGAACTTGACCTGTCTAACTGTGAGCGCTGTACTCCCAGTTATCGCCTACTGCCTAAAAATGTATGTGTACTTACGTCTCCTAACCTCTAAGTGATGAGATATTGATGTGGGAACTAAAACTTTTTGATCACCTGCATCCTGCAGTATCCTATTCCCTCTGTGGGCCAGAGAACAGAGCTTGGTGCTGAAGTGTTGAATGACCATTGGGTGTCTGTAACTTCTGGAAGTGAGGACTACTCATTCAAACATATGCGCAAAAACCAATATGAAGAAAGTCTGTTTCGTTGTGAAGATGACAGGTCAGAAGTTGCCTGCAACATGGTTTACAAACATTGTGCATTCTAGTCACTCTGACTGCATGATTTGCTTGAATTAATATTGGCAATTTTCGATGCGTTTTTTGATATTGTCTTTGACAATCTTTTTAGGTTTGAATTGGACATGTTGTTGGAATCTGTTAACGTAACTACTAAGCGTGTTGAAGAACTGCTAGAGAAGATTAATAACAACACAATCAAACCAGACAGCCCAGTTCGTATTGAGGAGCACTTTACAGGTTATAGCCGGTTGATCTTTTATGTGTAAATAGTCTAGTTATGTCCTTTTTATGTTGCATTCTGATGTTGTGCTCCTGGTTTGTTGTTCTTTCAGCTCTTAATTTGAGATGCATTGAGCGCTTGTATGGTGACCATGGGCTTGATGTGATGGATGTACTAAGGAAGAATGCGCCCCTTGCTCTGCCTGTAATATTAACTCGTTTGAAGCAGAAGCAAGAAGAGTGGGCAAGATGTCGTTCGGATTTCAATAAAGTCTGGGCTGAAATTTATGCCAAAAACTATCACAAATCACTTGATCATCGTAGCTTCTACTTTAAGCAGCAGGATACCAAAAGTTTGAGCACAAAAGGTAATGGTATTGGATATATAGTGATTTTGCTATGATGTCTACTTAATACAACTCATAACCTCTTCATTATTTGTAATTCCTATTAGTCTATCAGAAGTTCATGCCTAGCAATATTTATTGTCAAAAGTAAGTACATGAGGGGTTGAACATTTCAAAGCTATGTAGTTCCTCCTTTGAATAGCTCTTCCTGGGCTTGGGCCAAATCATCCATGTGTACCTCCTTTGAATAGCTTTATTTGCATAAATGACGTTATTGTTTACTTCTTGAAATTGAGGTAGTATGGTTGTCCTGCTCATGCTTATTGAAATTTTTGGAGGATTTGTCCAATTTGCTGGACGACGCGAAACATTGAATAGTTTTTCAAATTCTGATGTCCACTTTTCCCATTATGTTTTGCAGCCCTGTTGGCCGAGATAAAAGAAATTAATGAGAAAAAACGTAATGAAGATGATATACTTCTAGCTGTTGCTGCTGGAAATCGACGAACCATTGCCCCGGATTTGGAATTTGAGTTCCCAGATCCTGACATTCATGAAGATCTGTACAAGATTATCAAATTTTCCTGTGGAGAAGTTTGTACAACTGAGCAAGTGGATAAAGTTTTGAAGATTTGGACCACTTTTTTGGAACCAATGCTGGGTGTACCTTCCCGGCCTCAGGGTGTCGAAGACACAGAAGATGGGGTAAAGGCTAAAAGACAAGCTGGCAGAGGTGGTACTGCCAATGGTGGCCATGATGACGGTGTTCTGAACACCAGACAGGTAAACCCTCTAAAAAATGGGGATGGCGTAATTCCACCAGAACCATCAATTACTTGCAGGGCATTGGATAATGGAGATGGCAGGGATGCTGAAGTTCCTTCAGTTGGCGTGGATCATGTTGCTTGTAGAACTTCTGAACAAGGGAAAGTACATGATATTGCATCTCTAGCTGATGAAATGTTGGGTGTCAGTAGACCAGTCAACTCAAATGAAAGATTGGCAGTTGTAGAGCAAAGTAAGGGGAAAACCGGCATCGGCAATGCGCCAGGTTTGCACTTTTCTGATTGTTCTTAGACAAGCTTCCTTAAACTTATAATGATACTGCTTGGTTTCTCATATGATGGCTGAAGTGCTGAGGTTTTTATCTTTATCCTGATTTTAAAGGGCTGAATGCTGCCCCTTCTAGACCTGGTACTGTTGCTGCAGAGACTGCTGTAGATATGCGATCAAGTAACGATAACTTACCTTCATCGGAGGTACGATTTAATGCAATTTTTTTTGCCTCCCACACGGAAAGCATCTTGTTTTTCCTTAAAGAATAGATTTTGGTTTACCGCTTATATCTGTTTCTTTGATTGGAGTTATGATTTTTGAGTTGGGTACCATAGAACTACAGTCTTGCTAATTTGAAAGCTAGAGGCGTGAGCAAGCATGGTTCGTGAGTTAGGGCTGATGGTTGCAAAGATTGATTAACTTGTGTGTTGGGTTTATAGACTGCGATTTCGTAGAGGCAAAATCTCAGTATCTGCATTTGATGTGTGAAGTTCGTTGTGTGTCTCTCTTTGCAATGGTTAGGGTGATGAGTGTACGCGGGCCAATCTGTCCGCCAATGGTGTGGTGAAGGATACGAGCAGTATTCATAGGTACCATGAAGAATCAGTTGGGCACTCAAAAGTTGAAAGAGAAGAGGGTGAGTTATCTCCCAATGGAGATTTTGAGGAGGATAATTTTGCTGCTTATGGGGAAGCTGCTTTAGAAGCTGTACATAAAGTGAAGGATAGTGCAACCAGTAGGCAATACCAAACCAGAAATGGAGAAGTAATTAGCTGTCCTGAGGTGGCAGGGGAAAACGATGATGATGCAGATGATGAAGGTGAGGAAAGTGCACAGAGGTCGTCAGAGGACAGTGATAATGCTTCTGAGAATGGAGAGGTGTCGGGCAGTGAGGAATGCTCTCGTGAAGAGCATGAAGAAGATGGTGACCATGAGGAACATGACAACAGGGCAGAGAGTGAAGGTGAGGCTGAAGGGGTGGCAGATGCTCATGATCCTGAAGGAGAAGGAATTATATTACCAGGTTCAGAACGTTTCCTTCAAACCGTGAAGCCTCTGGTGAAGCATGTCCCCATGGCTTTGCGTGAACAAGAAGGGGATTCTCGGGTTTTCTACGGAAATGATTCCTTTTATGTGCTTTTTAGGCTTCATCAAGTATGGCTCTTCGTATTCTTCTGTTTATATTGTTTTTGTTATCCATTGAAGTGTTTGACATTATTGTTATACTTCTATATAAGTTACTGTGTTAACATTTTGTTACACTGTAGACATTGTACGAGCGAATACAATCAGCAAAAATCAATTCATCATCTGCTGAAAAGAAATGGAGGGCTTCAAATGACAGTTGTCCTACTGATTCCTATGCCAGGTAGCGTGCTTTTCTTTTCTTTTTTCCTTTTTGGTGAGGAGAACTGAATTGAGACTGGAAAATTGACGAGGTTGGTGGGTCAAAAGGGGTCATAACTGTGCAGGTAAATTTGGAGCTCGTTTATTTATTTATTTTCTTTTCAGGTTTATGAGCGCTCTCTACAACTTGCTTGATGGTTCTTCGGATAATACAAAATTTGAGGACGACTGCCGAGCTATTATTGGAACCCAGTCCTACGTTCTGTTCACATTAGACAAGTTGATATACAAGCTAGTAAAACAGGTGAGCTAGTATACTCTCTTTTCCAAACTTCTAGATTTTCCTCCTTTTTTTTTAATGCATAGTTTTCCCAATCTTTTGTTTTCCAGCTTCAAACCATTGCAACTGATGAGATGGAGAACAAACTGCTTCAACTATATTCATATGAAAAATCCAGAAAACGTGGAAGATTTGTCGATGTTATTTATCAGGAAAATGCACGCTTTCTCCTTCACGACGAGAACATATACCGCATTGAATGTGTAGGTCTAATGCCATCGATGCTGAATCTTCTGGTAATATCTGCATGAAGCTGAACTTGTAATATCTTATTTACTTGCAGTCAACGGTGCATTTGTCAATACAACTTATGGATAATGGACATGATAAACCTGAAGTGACTCCAGTGTCCATGGATCCTAACTTTGCGGCCTATCTGCACAATGATTTTCTCTCTATTGTTCCAGACAAAAAGGAGAAATTTGGGATTTTTTTGAAGAGGTAGATAATTGTGAATCTTCAAAAGTCTTTGGCATCTGGTTCTGGCTAACCGTTGCACGTGGTTGCAGAAATAAACGGAGATCTGTCCGCGATGATGACTGTCATGCTCTGGAAGAAATGAAAGTCATCAATGGTTTGGAGTGTAAGATTGCTTGTAATTCATCAAAGGTCTCTGATTCCTCAATCTCTCGATTATTTTTAGATATAACTGTCAAATCTCTTATAGAAATCTACCGGTGGAGATCACTGTCATATCCTGAGTTGAATTCTGAATGTCACAGGTATCGTATGTTTTGGATACTGAAGATTTTTTGTTCCGCACGAAAAGGAGAAGGAAAGCTCCCATTAAAAAGAACTTGTATCAGGACCAGACAAAGTCTGACAATGGTGACTCGATTAGATTACAGAGGTTTCATAGATTTCTCTGCGGCTCATAGTTGAAGATAGTATCACTGTCTCTCCAATTAGGTATGTCCTAATATCTAGATGGAAGACCCATCCTATACTATTTTCTTCAGTTCAGCGATATTTGACAATACCTAAATTGCCAACTTCTCAAATGACAGAATGATGCTTTTGATTTTTCGTGCATTGTACCATTTATGGGGTTTTGTTGTAAATTGTGGTCATCTTGAGTTTTGGCTTCTCAAGTTTGAAGACATTAAATCCAGATTCTTGACTTCCTTTTTTCTGCAGAATCGGTCCGCGACAATTGAGTACATTGGAGCCATACAAACTTAGTGATGGTGCCACGTTGGGAAATCCTTTCGTGGGGATTGTAAGATTTTCAGGTTTTTGTCTTTCGCTCAGACGGGTCATTTTACCGTCTCACCAAGAGGAATAAGGGATTGAGAGGAAAGGCAACCTTGTTCAGGATTTGTAGAGTAGCATAATCTCGTGGGGAGGTCTGATCCACCCATTTTTTGTACATAAACATCATATCGTGATGTAAAATTGTGATACTTGTTCTTTTCATTCATCAACCATTCTTGTTAGATGTCCTTCGTCACGGAGCTAATGAAGGATCTTCTTGCGGTTATTTTGACCGTTCGTTGCTCCTCTTAATTGTTTGTGCAATCGGTTGCGTTGGTCTCTGGGTTCTTTACTTCTGTGCAAAATTGAGGCACAACTAACACACATAATAGAGCGTATCGAATTGGACTAATGTATAGAGGTGTGCTAATAATAATAATGATGAGGAGGGAAGACAGGCGTGCATCATGAGGAGGGAAGACAGCTTGATGCACGCCCACTACTCTATTTCGTCTTCAAAGTCATGCCTCGTCTGAAAGAGCACTCGGCGAGTCAGAACCAGACAGACAATACTTGATGAACATGCAAAATCCTAAATATGTGCTCGGGTTGTTCCATGCAACAGATGCAGCCTTTGAGGTAAATAAATCGCAAGGGAAGATTTTTCATTTCATTTCCATATTCTTTTCTGAGATAAACAATCAGGAAGAACTCTTACAATCGTGGGGTGGCTGGCACCGATTTATCCTGCCAACTCACTTATGGGTGGACGGTCCATTACATTGGATGCGGCGACTGCGTTCTTTTGCAACTGCGGATCAATATCGGGCAGCTTAGGAATTTGAGCCAGTAGATCGATTGTCCGCCTTAAGAGACGAGCCAGATCTCCCTCGTCCATCGCGCAATCCATCATTATCTCCCTCCATGTCAATCCAGATGCCCATGCTTCGACCATGCCCGTGAATTGACTATCCAAACAGCAAGGTATCTGGACACCATGTTTCTCTTGCAGATTCAAAAGGGAGCTTCTTTGATCATCCAAGAGATCAATGACATCAGTGACCGTCGTGGAGGGTTCGAATATGTAGGTGTTGTTTTTCCATGGTCGGACTTTGATCCCTTCCGAAATCAAACTGGCGCAGACGGCAGCAAGCTGGGCTGGTTTCAAGCCCAGTAAGATTTTACTTCTCAGAACCATCGCAAGCCAGAGTTCGTTCTCTCCCCTTATCGCAGCGGCAGTTTCTCCAAGAGGGAATATAATGTTTGTGTTGATATCGAGTGATCTAGATTCATGTATAACTTGGCTTACCTGCAAAAACTCCTTCCATCCAGACGGTTCAATTTGCTCTACACGATTAATTAGGCGCTTCGATCTAGTCTTCAAGCGCTTTATCTTTTCCTCGGTGAACTTGGTCATGTCTATGATCTTCTTATATTCTCTAAAGCCTTCTGTACGAGCTATCTTTTTCTTCAACCGTGCAACTTTAGTCCTTTGTGCTTTGTAGCATTCTACAGCATCATGGACTTCCTGAGACATGTATAATGCCTCGTCTTTGTCAGAAAGACTATTCAAGACAGGCACATTTAAACTCCATGACCACGTTTCCAGCGACCCTTCTCTGTACCATAAACCCCCAAATTCACTGTCACTAAGCTTATCCCACTGCGCATCATCCTTAACTAGGAGTGCCGCCATAAGTTCCCGAGGCAAAGCATCTCCTTCAGTTAGGGCCACATTAGGAAGACCAGTCCGATAGACTGTTCTAACCCACTGTTCCGTAAATAAGTACCATGAGTTATCTGAACCAAGGGCCGCATGGTAAGATGGTTCGAATCCTTCATGCCTTGCCAGATGACCATCACTCAACTCCCCTCCAACTACATTTATCGCAAAAGAATCGTCACCAAGAATTCTGTTCTTGTCTTTTGACCCACTAAGAGAGTCAACTTTTCCCAAGTAAACAGCCGGAATAGAGTGTAAAACTCCTTCAGAATCCTTATATTGCAAACATATAAAGGGCAACTGTCCATTCTCCAGCTCCTCAAGGAGAGGTTTCACAGCAGATATTCTCTTCAATTCCATTTTTTTGCGCAGTTCAGTCCGGAGGCGTTTTTCAGCCCTTAATTCTTCCTGGAGATCAGCGATCTCCTTGTAGGCTGCATCTGACAAAAGACTTCTCGCTTTTCGGTCTATAGCATCATCAGTAATTTCAGATGTTAACATCTGAATCTCGTTGTCTATTTTTGAGAGCTCCTCCTTGGCAGCGAGCATAACATTGCTGCCCACGTAGTTACCAAAACTTTGCTCCACTAACTTCCTAGCTTCTTCCAGTGTCCGTCCTGCTCGAGAAATTTTCACTTCACCTGACTCACTTGAGTGACTTGTAAGTTTTGCACCAGCCAAAAGGTTCAACACCATTCCATAGGAAGCAGTAAACTGTGACACCAGAGGCTCCACCCCAGCAAAAAGCAGCTTACAGCACTCTTCAGCACCCTCATAAGCAGTTTGAACAAGGACAACATTACCCCGTTTGTCAATGCCTCTACGACCAGCACGACCGGCCATTTGAAGCAGTTCATTTGAGGTTAATTGAATACGTCCACTGCTACTTCTCTTGCTGAGAGCTGCAATTACTGCTGTCCTAGCAGGCATGTTGATTCCCGCCGCCAGTGTTTCTGTAGCAAAGACAACCTTGACAAGTCCTCGTCCAAAAAGTTCTTCAATAAATGATTTCCACAGAGGCAAACAGCCCGCATGATGTGCAGCAACTCCATGCATAAGCCCTTTCACAGCTGAATCCCTAACAGCATCAGGATACTGAATACTGAACCGCTTCAAAGCCAGTTCAACTTCACTCATCTCACAGCTATCCAGGAGGTTGCATCCTTCAAGGTACTGAACAGCTGCATCACAGCCTCTCCGGCTGAATATAAACCATATGGCTGGAAGCATATCCCTTGCTTCAATTTGATGGAGAGTATCAATCACCTGAGGAACCTGAAATATATACTTTTTTTTTATTGGTATGATGGTAATTCTCCAATACTACTTGAGAAGAAGAGGGACAAATGAAAACGACTATTGATGACTTTTTCTTTTCTGCAGCCACATAAGACAATTTCATTTAACCCATTAATGAACTTAGTCCATACTTGTGAACGGCGAATAGCATTCATGTCATTCTTTGAAAGAGGTGCCTCCACGGTGACACCATCAACACTGTTGATGTTAATCTCACCCCGTCTTCTTGATTTCCTTCTTTTAATACCATCCTCCCTGTATGAGTTACGTTCCATGGCATAAAGTTGCAGATAATTAAGTGATAGTTTCCTGTTCCAAGAATCATGAAAAATACAATGAGTAACTTTGTTATTGGGAGGGGTGGTGGGGAGGATTATAATCAGCTGTGTGCAGACAAAACCATGGGAAATAAACTGCCATGGCTGCAGCCATTAACTTATTTGAACTACCATCTGGGAGAAATAAATAAATTATTTTTTCATTTCACTCCTACAAATCTGCCATATTTGGAAAAATTGTAAGAACCACAAAAAGAGCACCATCTAAGGAATAACACAACCCAAGAGTGAGTAGACCGAAATAGAATGTTCACGGAGAGCATCTAAGCAAAGGAGTAAAATTTCTATACATGTTCAAGGTTAATATAAAGCCCTGTAATTAACTATGACATACCGATTCATCTGCTTTCCTTTTTCATCAAGAAGGGGTAACAAGGAAGTCTTCGTGGAGAAATGCCAAGTCAGAGGGACTGGACGTCTTGATGAGGTAATCAACTCTGTTTTACCATGGATCTGACAACAAAAATGCAAGCATGTAAATGATTCTGCACCAGGAGAATTTTAAGTGTGTTTCTGTGTGTGTGAATCAATCTGTTTGGATTGGGCACAGCCATGAGGGTGCATTGGATGAACAGAGCAAGACCATCTCTACCATTGAGGTCCAGGCCTCTCTCTATGCTTCGGTTCCAGGGAAATTACAAGATCTTAACAATATCAATATTGAATTACCAGACCATGATTTTAACAATATCAATATTGAATTACCATCATGTGACGTAGCACAAGCAATTTACTTGAACTTGTGATTTCCTTTACAAGTATACCCTGAGGGAGTATGACATTTTCAAGTTTCGAAAATCTCAAAATTTGACAAGAAACATTGCTAACATCAGGGCAAATAAGGAAGGCTGGCAATATAAAGGGGTGAGTTGTGGCAAAGCACCATGTTGCTGAGAATGAAGATGGAGTCAGTAAGTTTTAGTAAGAAACTAAATGTAACAAATTCTCCTCATATTAGTGCCATTATTGTCTTCCTAGTATGAATTGATACGGATTTCTGGATCTGGAACTCTCCCTAAAAAATAAATGATTCCCCTCTCAAGGTTGTGGAAAGAAGAAAATAATGGATGCAAATGTAATCTGTATTCCACATGAAGCTGCAACCCTGGATCTATTCACACAGATATCATTAGTCAGCGGACTAACTTTGCCTGAAAAGGTAGAATAAGTTTTAGAGCATGGTTCGACAATAATCATCTGCAAAATTTCACAGCAAATGACGACTATTTGAACCTGGCCCAGTCAAATAAACAGTCTAAGTCAAGGCTGTGATCAACTGTCCGCTCTCAACTCACAGCAAATCATCCATGCCATTGCCATTGCCATAACATCACTGGACTTATGAGGCAGAAGAGCACGAGTATTAGTAAGAATGCTTCAGCTATGTTTTGTCCTACATTCTTACAATTGTATTCCCACATTAATACTTTCTGTTAGGATAACATATAAGTTTCAATGCCTGAATGGGGTTGAAAAAGTCAAATTGATTTGCCAATGTTATCAAATTAGTTGGTAAAACCAGTTTTTACCAGGTTTCCATTAAGGACTTCAATTGATCCAAGAGACCAGCGGTTTCCTCTTTGTTTGTTCAATTGGAAAATCTCAAATCTTTTTAAAGAAGCTGCCAAATACAACACAAGGAACCGGGTAAATGCTAAAGGAAAGTAATCCAACAAACATCGGAAGTAGTTCATTAAACGGCTACTTAAGCAAGATGAATCCTCTTCTGGCCAGCATATTGGCTGTTTCAAATTTACAAGCATTGAAGAGTGCTTAGCAGTACCTGGGAAATCCAGCCAGCAAGCTCATCTGCATTTGCAACTGTTGCTGATAGACATATAAGTTGGACTTCTTTTGGGGAATAAATAACCTGGCACATTCTTGACTATTGAGTTTCCCCGGATAAAAGCTTAAGGAGAAGATTTGCATGCTGCCAACTAGAATGGGGATAAAAGAAGAGGAGGAGGAGGAGGACGAGAGAGAGGGATTACGCACTATTTCTTCCCACACTGTCCCCCGAGATATATCACTTAAATAGTGAACTTCATCCAAGACAATAGCATCCACCTGAAAAAGTCCGCTCCCTGAAGAGGCCTCTCCAACACTGTATGAGAAGACAAATTACATTATTCAAAATATACAAAGCAAGACAAAATTATGCAAGGAAAATCAAAATTTAATATGGAAATGTGGAAATGATGATTAATAACTTAACCCAACCCTCATATACAAGGATTAGGCACAACAATCAAGAACCCAAACACTGCTGAATGAATTTGTGGACCCTAAACAAGGGAGAGATATTTCCACAATACCTAAAGGCTGTTCTCCGATCAAGCTTGATTGTACCTAAACATTCTAGTCACACATGACCAAAATAAACCCACGAAGTCTCAAATTGGTAAAGCTATACTGAATTAATAGCTTCCTTAACAAGATGGGCACCTCTGATACAGCATATTCCGCAGTATCTCTGTAGTCATGATTATTACTTGAGCATCCTTGTTTACTGCACTATCTCCAGTTAGAAGGCCAACATAACTGTCTCCAAATGTTTCTCTGCAGCAAGCACGTATGAAGAATGAAAATGGCAGATAATTAACTAAAGATGTAATGGAAGCAGATGATGAAACTCCAATCCACAAACCGAAACTCGCGAAATTTCTGATTAGATAGTGCCTTGAGAGGAGTTGTGTAGAACAATCGCCTCCCTCTGGCTACTGTGGCCACCGCCGCAGCTTCAGCAATCAATGTCTTTCCGCTGCTAGTAGGTGCCGAGACCACAACAGAAGATCCTCCCAGAAACGCTTTGATCGCCAATCGCTACCAAAACCAATTCACAAATCACTACAAAAACCGGAAAATTCAAATAACACTCTATGAGTCCTACCGACACGACAGAATCATCCCAAAACAAGAAAAAAAAATCTGTACACATGAGCGGCAAACTAAATGAAGATGTGAACCTGGAATTTGTCGATGCGAAAGTCATACACCGAGGCAAGCTCGTCGACGTCGATGAGCTCAGCGCCGAACTCCCGGACTTCGCTGCAGAGCTTTTCCACTCTCTGCAACTTGGATTCCCTAAACGCGGCGCGCATGCTCGCCGCGGCGTCATCCGCCGAGGCCTCAATCTCATCCTCGCTCTGTTCGGTTCCGTCGTAAGCGTCGCCGGAGACGTCGTCGTACTCATCCGCGGCGAACTCTTCGTCTTCGTCCTCGTCGTCCTCCTCCTCGTCGGCGTCGGAGAGCTGGGAATCATCGGGAAGTAGCGGGGTTGGGGCTTTGTGGCGAGCACGAGTGAGTGGTCTGGAGCGCAGAAACCTTACGGAGGGAAGGTAGAGGAGGGGGAGATGGCCGGTCCTGTTGAGGGGGATCGCGAGAGGGAGAGGAAGGGGCGAGAGGATAGAGTAGAGACAGCGCATGGCGGGAGATTTTTCCGGCGCCGTAGAAACCCCAATGTGACTTTTATTACGGATTTGTCCCAAAAAAAAAAAACAAATTCCGAGCTAAAAATGGTTTTACAATCCTCAAGTTCAAATCGCCCTGGTCACGGAGAGATGGCGATGTCTTTCACGGCCCATGATTCGGAAAAGGCCCGATCTCCCATTTACGTGGGCCTTGATCCTTTCGGCCTTCTTTGGAGCCCAAAGGTCTTCCCTGGTCGTTTTGGGCCCCACCAACCTTTTGATGCTCTTTAAATACTTCTCGACTCGGAAGCATCTGTCGCGGTCCGTCTCTTGTCCGCAGGCGCCAAAGCGGTCGGTAGGCGAGCACATCTTCGTTTACTTTTTGGGAGGATCGTCTCCTAAAACCACGTCGTTTCCAGATCGACAAATATCATCACGGCGGGTACCTGGTGATTGTTGACTCGTCGTGAGACTGAGGGCGCTTCAGCCGCCCATCCTGCCCCCCCACCCCTGCTTGTCGGAATGGTCAAAGGTCAACCTCTGGGTGATGCATAAATTGGGAAATGCAAATTGGGGCTGAAGAACGGCAGCGAAGTGAACGAACTTCAACAGCATCGGAATGGAAAGAAGAAACTAAAGAAACAGCGTTCTAGAGAAAAGGATCACGGAAAATGACCTCAACAAGGGATGGGCCTGGGCACGACTTCGGAAAAAAAAAGAAACACAGACTTTTCAAAACTTTTTGAGAAGTAAAACCATCTCTTTATTAGCTATAAAGCGACAGAACTGAATGCCACATAAGTAAGTCAACAACATTCATACTGGGGACCTCAGCAGAAGGACTATTTTTGAAGTGCGATGTTCATTCTATTTTGATAAAATGTGCCATCTATTTTTTATTAGAAAATATTACGGGAGGAATCTCAAAAAGAATATCAGTATGGAACACAAGCAAGTACAAAACATTTCAATGTATAATCAAAACCTCGAATTTTACGAATTCCATGCATTGCATTAATTCCGTTGTTATATTTGGAGACTTATTGTGTCGATTATGAGAATAAATCAAGATCAAGGCTTCAATATCACGTGCAATCAAGAAAAAAAAAGATCAATATTCAATTAAATATCACGTATGCATAGGCCCATCCTCAACAATTTTTTATGGATCGATTAAGGGTGTGTTCAATAATTATTCTCATCCCGGAAATAGTTTTTTTTTAGATTGAGTTTTCTCAAAAGTGGTTCCCAAATGAGTTTTTGGGAAAAGAAACTCGTTTGGTAACTGAAAAAAATTTAATTTCCTTTTTCTTATAGTGTACATTTTTGTCCGAGAAACAGAAAACCAAAAAAGATTTTGTTCTGATTTCCCATCTCAAATTCATTCCTAGTATTTTTTTGCTGGACATTTGTTAAATAAGTTTTTCATCCTAAATTTGTCCAAGGGCGAGAAACCAAAAATAAGAATTGTTACCAAACCAAAACTAGAAATTTGGGTTTTGAACAGCTAGGATTCCATTCGCTACGGAACTCTGGATAGTCAGCGGTAGGGGGCTAAAGCTCACAAAGGGCAAGGATGTCATCTCAACTCGAATCGTCCAACAAGATCGCGAATCCATTTTTGTTTATCTCGCGTGCTGCTTCCTCTCCACCTGCCTTCACGCCCACCAAACCAGACCTCCCTCGCTCCCTCCCTCTCGCTTTCGCATCTCGGCGCTCTCCCACTCGGGTCAACCAGACATGGCCTTATCACGGGCAGCCTCGTATCCGGCGCGCGCCAACCTCCTCAATCCCCTCGCCGCCGCCATTTCCTCCTCCGCCTTCGGCCGCCCGATCTCCACGGACGCCACTCCGATTACCGTCGAGACCTCTGTTCCCTTCACCGCCCACAGATGCGAGGCCCCGTCCCGGACCGTCGAGACGAGTGCCCAGGAGCTAAACGGCTTCTTCCGCACCATGGCCTTGATGCGCCGCGCGGAGATCGCCGCCGACTCCCTCTACAAGGCCAAGCTGATCCGAGGGTTCTGCCACCTCTACGACGGGCAGGAGGCCGTTGCCATCGGCATGGAGGCTGCCATCACCAAGAAGGACTGCATCATCACTGCGTACCGCGACCACTGCACCTTCCTCGGCCGTGGGGGCACTCTCCTCGAGGTGTTCTCGGAGCTTATGGGGAGGCAGGCCGGCTGTTCCAAGGGAAAGGGAGGATCGATGCATTTTTACCGGAAGGAAGCTGGATTTTACGGCGGTCATGGAATCGTCGGGGCTCAGATTCCGTTGGGTGTTGGATTGGCCTTTGCGCAGAAGTACAATAAGGACGAGAGCGTGAGTTTTGCTTTGTATGGCGATGGCGCTGCGAACCAAGGGCAGTTGTTCGAGGCGCTTAACATGGCCGCGCTGTGGGATTTGCCAGCTATTTTGGTCTGCGAGAACAATCACTGTAAGATTTCGAGGGTCTTGATTTGTGCAATTGCTTTGGCGGTGATGGATGATCAATCATGCAATCGTATGTGTTTTGCAGATGGAATGGGAACGGCCGAGTGGAGAGCTGCGAAGAGTCCTGCATATTACAAGCGTGGAGATTACGTACCGGGCTTAAAGGTGATTTCTAAGTTCCATTTGATTCTTCCTCTACGGTTATTCGCATTCACATCAATAAGCTTTCTGTTTATATGATGAATTATTTTTCCATCGCTTTTGTTCTAATTTTGGATTTTTCACTGCGTCTCTGTTTTTGTTGCTGGCTGTTCCGATTGGTTCGGAGTTGGTGCAGTCTACACTGAATATTTATTAGGATAAGGGATTGTAGATGGGTTAGTATATGTAGATTTAACTCTATAAGTTGTGTTGGTGCGCTGCACTTGTGTGCGTGTATATCGAGAGGATTGTTTGGATTCTGATCATTCTGAGTAGCAGCATGCATATTCCAAAATTACTAGCTGCTAAGGTGAATTGATTGATGTCAATTTCCTGTACGTTAGGAGATATATGAGGGGAAGATGGAAATAAATCTTACGTAGACAGCTTCTACTTTGTTCTCCTTGCTATTAAATTTGTTCCCGTCAGAGGAGTGTAGATTTTATGCTGTTGAAAATAGTATAACATATTGATGATATCACCTAAAAAATGTGTGCTGGTGTTGAATTCAAGATTGTATCTAATCTTCAAGATTCCGGAAGACCTTTAATTGATCTTGACCTGTAGCTGTTATGAAGGTCCAAATAATTTATACAAAGTATTTGGTGTGCTGACATCTAAAGTACCGAATTGAATGATTTTGGAGAGTTTGGTAGTGGTCAGAATTTACAAGGCTAGGTTATGTTTAGGAAGAAGACAGCATGCGGTATATTTAGATGTTTGATGTTGTGGAATTATGGCAGTTCAAGGGTATGCCTTCATCTTCTTAACTGTTTGCTGGAACATGTATTCTTTCTTTCTAACAATTCTAGTGCTAAATCATTGTTCAGAGACCCAAGTTTGTGTGATATTCTTCTTCTCACACTTGAATATTTTTTAAATGTAAACTTTCTTCCAACTCATTTAGTTCAGTGTTTATCCTTTATTGCAGGTGGATGGTATGGATGCCCTTGCTGTGAAGCAGGCATGCAAATTTGCGAAGGAGCATGCTTTGAAGAATGGCCCTATTGTGAGTTATTTATTTTGTTATTATGTGTTTATCAGCTTGTTAATCATCAGAGACTAGTGTTTTCATGATCTTGATGCTTTTACTTGCCGCTAGTGTCTACTTTAGGGATAACATTTTCTTCCTCTTAAGAGTTGTCCACTAGTTATATGAGGAGGATGTAAGTCATTGACTAGAGGTTTGATCGAATTTAGAGATGTTAACTGCCATTCCCTTGTGATTCGGATAGCATAAATGATTCACCTGCAACACAAAAATTGAAGGTATGTTTTGGTTCCTAAATGACGTGGACTGTTTTAAGGAGTTGTTAAATGGTTATTACCAGCATCAGGCAGTAAAAATTTAGAATGTTTGAGGTAATTTTCAATGATGGATGTGATATCTAGGACATTCTTGGGAGGGAATAGTGGCAGGCAAGTTGTTATGCTGCCCAACTTCATGGGAATGTGTGGGCTTGAAAAGTGTTGAGAATGGTTGGTACATGGGAGCTGGGTTTTATTGATGCAGCATCCATTTTTTTCACCTACTGGTGTGGCATAACCAGGGCGTCATTCTGTGTTTAAGTACACAACCTAATTTGCCAACTTGGAGCCAGGAATGGCCAAGGAGGATACATGTTCATTCATTAATAGCATTATGAATACATCGAAGAATAAGAAGTTCCTGGAGTGAAGTTGGTGATTGGCCATTGTCATAGAATCCTCGTTGTCATAGTGTCTTGTCCATAGGAATGCAACCTGAAGACTTATGGTACTTGGCTTGTTCTATGTCCGCTCTTTTCTTTTGGGAAGGTGTTGTGTGGAATTTCTGGTGTTTGCTTGAGTTTTCTAGTTAGGTGCAAATTGAGAAGTAAGTAGACAATTATTCTGACCGATAGTTACTTGCCTTGGCTGTACTTGACTTTTCCTCTAATCTCTGTTACTCCAACTGTTTGGCGCCTCACACTCGTTTTGACATTATAGAACATAGATGATAGGTGGGAGTGTGGATCTGCTTTGATCTCTCTATCTCTAGGACGGGTATGCCTTTTGAGAATTCATTGTGGACTTATTCTTGCATGAAATCACTCCATGCTTGAATGATGAAGAGAAATGCCAAAGTTTACTAAGTTTCAGGAAACCGTCCATACTGGTGTAGGTGTTCTTTGACAGGGGAAAGGATATTTGGCATCCATATTTCCAGGTTTCTAGATACTCGATTTTGTGGATTCGAGCAATCAAAATTAGAATTAGAGAACTCTAATGAGCCACTTTCTCATGGCACCTGTATCTTCAATCCAAGAAATATAGACGTTTTTTGGTGCTGAATTGCTGGCGTCCTTTGCAAGTTTCTCTAAAGCAGCTGGTCCTTCCAGCTGTCTGAAGCTTAGCAAAGCTTTTCTTGCCATTTTGCATGCTTCTTTTCTGGTCTTGAGTGATACCTGGAAGCATTAGTATCCCTATTTTACGATGTGCTCTCGCTTTTTGTGAGTGAGGAGAATACTTGAGGCTGCAGGGCTATTTATTTTTAGCTTATGTTTGACTTATTTCTTTAAAATATGCCATATATAATGTAACCTCCTCATTATAGCAATGCTCAGCTAAAAGATATCTCTATATTGTTATTACGGTGGATGGAAGGTGTGGATTTTCCTATGTTTAACAAGCTAGTGCAAATACCAACATCACATTTGATGCTGTGTTCAGATTCTTGAAATGGACACCTATAGGTATCATGGCCACTCCATGTCAGACCCTGGGAGCACATATCGTACCCGTGACGAAATCAGTGGCGTACGACAGGTAAATACTTGGATTTCTGGTCGATAAGGATATGTGTTATTATTGACTTCGGGATTTAATATTTTTCTCATTTCCCTTTTAGGAGCGTGATCCAATTGAAAGGATCAGAAAGCTGCTATTATCCCTTGACCTGGCAACTGAAAAGGAGCTGAAGGTAACTTTGTCGATCTAGATTTATGTATACAAGGCACGTGTTTAGTGCCGAATATTCTGTGATTTGCACGATTTAATGTCTAAAACGTTCATCTATATGATAGTGAAGAAGCATTTTAGAGATAAAAAAAAAGTCGTAATGTGGATACAGAAGCCTTTACTTTCCTTTGTCATTCTAATTTGCTGTCCATGTTTCCACCTTTTAGGATATCGAGAAGGAAGTAAGAAAAGAGGTTGATGAAGCTATTGCTCAAGCCAAGGTAAGCATTATATGTAGATGATCCTGCTTTTTGGAGATAATTCTCTTGAGCAAAATCAATAATCTAATTGGTTAGTTTGCTTAGCATTTGTTGGAATTAATTGCCTTCAGTTGTTACTATTGATGCCATCACATGTTTTTTCATCTTCTCCAGGAAAGTCCAATGCCTGATCCATCTGAACTGTTCACAAATGTGTATGTGAAAGGTTACGGAGTTGAGGTAATTCTTGTTGGATTTGATTTGTGTCATTTATTGTGTATTGGGAGTTTCTTCTTTCGGAATTCTTCATTTGGGTTTGATGTTGGCTTCGCCATTATGATTGGGCACGATGCTATATGGTAGTTAGTAGTTCTTCCATATTCCAACTACAACAAACTGTGTTTTGCGTATTATACCAGATACTTGATATGCTGAAACATGTTTCAATAGATATCTTTCAATCAAATATTGCCTGAATATTTTGTACAATAAGGTTTGTACGCAATCTGTGGGCCAAGTTATTGGAGATACAATTACTGTGGTCTTGAAAAGGAAATAACTCCCCGTTCGAATAACTGCACCATCAAACTTCTTTGTTTTTTTGTGCGTGTTAAAAGTGAGTCTTTTTCTATAACCAAAGAGCAACAGAAAATTGAGGGTATGTAATGAAGTTAGTTGGGTCAGATGAAGGATATCTGTTGTTTATAGCTATCTGAGTGTCAGAATGCTCTGGCATTAGTTTTTGCATCAGACAACATGAGATCTCAGTGTTTTGAAGTCCAACCAATAACTTGTTTTGCATAAGAGTACTATACAGGTGAAGTTGCTGGGACTTTTCTATTTTAGGATTTGAATTAAATCTTTTGTATGAATGAAGCAAATCAAAGAGTGGATTAGGGCCAGTTTCCGCTCTGCAATCAGGGAATGAGTGAGTGAAGATTGAATTTCAATATGTTTAACTAGGAGACTTGCTGCAAATAATTTTGGTATTAAGATGAATTCATTTGTTCTTCCTATGCACCCCTCATAGAGAAGTTAAGTGTTTGTGCATCTAAAGATCCAGGAAGCATTTTTAACCGTAGACAATTATCTTTATGTTTCAATCTGAAATGTTGGCTTTCTGAATCTATTGCAGAGTTTTGGAGCAGATAGGAAAGAAGTGAGAGCTGTGCTTCCATGAAATCAAATTTTTTTGGGAAGCATCAAGAAGTATTGTGACCTCTGCAGATGCCAAAGTCTCGAACAGAAGAAAGAATAACAGGTGGGACCAAGGTGACTGCCAATTTGTGGCCTCATTGTGGTCCCTTTTTTTTTTTTTCCCCTTTTGGTATGTGTAGTAGAGGTGAACCAAAATTATTTTTTACTTTCTTTTCCTTTTATGCTGTCTATTTTTGGGGGTTTTCTGAATCACTTCTTTTCTTGGGTTTGAAATGTTCAATGAATATGCCAATGTTGTTTTGAACACATATCACAGTGACCTTTCGAAAAGGTCCATTGATTTAGCAGTTGGCTATGCTGTTTGTGCTCTGCCAAAATAAAAGAGCGTTGATGAAATTCACTTTTACTCTGAGCACAGTATGATTTTTGAACCAGCTGTTGAGGTCTATTAATTTTTCATGTCTTTGGGTCGCGCTCTCTGGTTCCCTTTTTTCCATTTCTTGGTTGGATAGGTGTGCCATTGTGAAGTCCAATGAGTTTCACCCAGCTTATATTGCTTCGAAGCGAGCAGACTGTTAATTTTCCATATAGGATTTGAATATTTCCCTAGCCATCCTTGTTGCAATTCTGGAGATTCTAAGCTTTCAATGATACCTTCCTTGTGTTATTCTAATCAGTACCTTTCTTGTAGAATTCATTTGATTGATGTTAGCTAGCTGAAACTGTTGTGATAATGATACAGGGTGGTCATTTGGATATTCTGAGCGATGTTCGCATAATTAGATGCTTCGTTTCATAGATAGGCAATGAGGCTATTCTAACTCTTTTCTTTCTTTCCACCAAGTATAAGCAATAAGCCCTCTTCATATAATAGGCTCCTGGACTTTGCTCATTTTTCTATGACAAATTCATGCTAACCACTAAAGAAGTTGGAAAGCGGCGCTGGAATCCGCTGCTTAAAATTTTGTGGCAGATGATTCATAGTGAGATGAAGGGCAGGTCTACTCGGTGGAGAGTATACTTTCTAGTGATTTCAAGTCTCTCCGTTCTCTTATTGGCTTTACATCACAAAAGGATAAGTATTTGTATAAAAAGCACCAAGTAGACTGGTGAATCTGTTGATATTTGGTTGTGAGGTATTGCTGTTTACTTCTTGCTTTTGGGCATGTCTGAAAAGAGGTCAGTCAAGTTCCACTGAAAAGCACTCAATTTTCTTATTTCTGTGACCCGGAATTAGTGAGGCTCGACCATCTAACGGGAGGTATTAGGCCTTAGATGAATTCATTGCTGTCGATTTTGCAACCGATATAGCCATTGCTTTAATTGCTATTATCTTGATCTGAGTGTGGAAATGCATATTATTCCGAAGAAAAGAGATATGGTTGCAAGAATTCCTAAAATTGCAGCGAAAACTTTAATTCATGAAAATGAAATGCATGGAGTTCATCCTGGCTTACGTTTAGTTGGTCTCTTATACTCTTGTTGGGCATGTCATTTGCGTTGCTTATTAAGTAGTGCAAAGCATATTCACACCAATTTCTGTAAATATCAAGCCATTGTACAGAGTAACAAGCGCTCATATTCAAGCTCACCATTAAAACAAGTCAACTGATCAAATCCATCCCACATAATTAATACCCTTATCACGTGGAGAATGCTTTTCCACGAATGAGAATTCGATAACTTCTTCGTGCTAACTAGAAGTAAATCAACAAACAGCTGTATATTGCAGTTTAGACTGGTATAAAGAGCTTTCATCCTCCAAGGTTCTTGCGGATTTTGGTCATCTCTTGCCCCGTAATTTGGAACGCTGTTTCTAGTACTTTGTCAGGTATTCCTGGTTTCGACGTGAATGCAGCAAGTGAGCTAATTTGGACACCTGGGTTTTGACTACTGAGTCCTGAGATGGCCAATGCCGAGTTCTTCGAATCAAAGTTGTAGAGGTAATGAATCAGACCTTTAGGGAATACAAATGACTCCCCCGGCCGCAGTGTTTGCGTGAACAGGCGGTTGGAAGTGTCCACAAAGCCGACACCAATCACCCCCTGGAGGCAAATGGTCACCTCCGAGGCCCTCGGGTGCAAGTGGGGTGGCACCAGACCGTTGACCGCAATATCAATCCTAGCCATGGTCAAGCCCATGGTATTAAGCCCCGGCAAATTTGCTATGTTTGTGACCGTGACATTGGACCCAAATATGCTGGCCTTTGTGTTGCCTGGCTTGGATAGAGCAGAGGTGGTGAAGTGGGAAATGCTAGCCAAACCTGGGTCGATGCAGGGGGCACCATTGACAAAGAAAGGATGCCGGTTTCTCGTGTCCGCAACGCAGTAATCTTGAAGTGGCTCCGCGTCAGTTCGGCCACGGCTGAACATCAGAGCTAGGATGACCAACGTCCCAAGAGGGGAAGGTGTAATCTTGATGACGGCCATTGATCTTAAGGCGTGCGTTTATGGTGTCTGGACAGGAATGAGGAGAAGCTGTCACATGTTATATATAGAAGCCGTGGGAGAGTGATGCTTTGATGGAATGAAAATGAATATGTGATTTTAAGGGATTGAGTAACTTGAGAGCATAAAAAAGAGGAGGAAAAGGAGCAAAGGCAAGTCTAAAGGGATTGAGTTTCAAGTCACAAAAAGGCCACAAGTTGTGATGTCATGTGCCATTTGTCTGTTGGTCAGGTGGATCAAACCAGCAGAAACTTCTCGCTTTCAATCTCCGCAGCCAAAACGACAAACGAGGAAACGGAGGTGTATCCCACATGTACTCTTACCATTAATAAGGGTAGGCAACATATCTCGATGTACTAAATGCATGAACCAATCTTAACACATTGTACATTATTCCTCACTGGCAAGCGCAGTTGAGTCAACCATATCATTTAACGAGGGACATATTATGATCCAATCAATTTGACTCGGTGTAAGGCTCGTCTAGTTAAATTGTTTGTCAAATTTCAACCGTAAACTCTCAATTTAGTATGCTAATTTAGTGACGGGCCTCTGTACACCTATTATTATTGGCTAGAGAGCAAACGGTTTTCCAAATTGCAACAGATAACTTTAAGATGATAGTAAAATAAAAGCTGATTACTTCAGAGTTAGAACAAGACGTACTACGACAACCACCATAATAAACGAAATGCTTGGATCTAATCCGTTTGGCGAATTCAACATGCTACGCTACATACGACTCATGACCATTCGATACATCAAACCAAAGATTGTGTATAACTCAAGCTCTGTCTTGCGGTTTGTGCTGTTGTTTGTAATCCGACGTTTAGTAAGCTTTTCAGCACGACCAGGAATGCAAATCAGAAGCGCGAGTTGGAGACTAGGATACGGCCTTTGATTTAAGATCTCAGTAATAAGTGAAGGAAAGGTCAAATCTTTGTCTGTCCAAAGTCAAACACCCAACTTTTCAAAGTGCATCGATTGGACTCGTTCTCTTACAAATTAATAAGTATAATAACGGGTCTTTACCGCAATCTCGCTTAGATTAGAGTTCATTGCCAAAGTAACGACGCAACGACAAACCTACCACAAACAAGGTGAGTCACTGAACTCGACATACTAACATACAATACCACCAAATCCTCCTTTAATCCGCCATCTACCAATTAACATCCGTTTGTACGCCACTCTTGCTTATGCTTCAACTTTCATTCTTTTACATTTTCTGCTGTATTCATACTTCAGTTTTCGTAGTCGTAACCCGCTGACGCATGCACAGAGACTCTTCACTGGCGAGCTGTCTTTTTCTGCGTAGCTCGTGCCTTTCCTAACCTCCATCGACTGCAGTCAATTTAAAGCGTCTTCTGTATTTATGAAACCACTGACTTCTGTACCAAATCCTTAGAAAACTCTGACCAGACGGAGGGGAGTTGATGGTATCTCGCACTTCGTATGCATTTGATCGGACGGCCCTGTTGGGCATTTTGTATTCATTTGAAAAGTTTTAATCTTGAAGGGGATGAAGTGTCCATCTCATATTAGTTGAAACAATTCAATCTCGTGGCCCACTGGTGTCGAGAAGCAAGATGCGTCATTGAATCGGAAGCGCACATAATGGGTGAATACAGTTCCTTACAGGTGGAGGCCGTGCTTTACCGTCTCCTTCCTACTCTCTTTAGATGTGCCTCAGCTGATCCAATGAATGACGCAGAGGAGTTAAACAGAACCATTGAAAAGGTTGCAAAAAGAGGTTCACCTATACTTGGAAATTATATAAAAGTTCCAGTTGCTTAGCTTCACTGTCGAGCCCACTGGTCCGTACTAAGGAAAAATGCTTGAGGGTGTTAAGTGGGTAGGTCATGTCGAGTCAAAAATGGTATGATCCATATTGACCCATTTAACTCTTTTTGATCTATTTTCATACAATACAATTTTAGCGATCCATACTCGACCCGATCCATATTATTCAAACACTTCTATACTTAACCAAGTTTAGAAAAATTTACTTCATGATTTTTTTAAAAATGTATTGTTAAAATAATATTATGCGATACGACTTATTTGATAATTTTTTAATTTTTTTCGAAATTTTGATTATTTTTATTTTTTTGCTTCTTCTAATTCCAGTCACTGGAGTCTAGTGAGCTCATCCCTTGCCTCTTGACCGGCAACCAACTTAGAAAAAGGGAAAAATGAGAAATAAAAGGAAATTAAAAAGAAAAAGAAAATTTTATTTTTAAAAAAAATTGAATAATTAAAATATGGAGATTTTCATAGTCTAAAAATGACTTATTGATAACATTTAAAATGATTTGAAAATAACACTTAAAATTAATTAGTTAACCCATTTAAAACTCATCTAAGACCCATTAAGTTATTAAGTGACCCATTTAACATTTAAGCTAAACTATTTATGACATACATTATCAAATATGGGTTAAAATATAAGTATTTGACCCATTTTGCCACCTCTAAAAATGCTTTTATAGAAATTATGTAAGCCGCTTTTTGACTCGACGAGGATCGCGGCTAGAAGCAATCGAAATTCCGTGAACACAACTTTCACATGATCATCACTACTGATGCATGTTTGGATATTTATAAATTATTATGAGATGAAGGATTATGGTTAACTGA
Source organism: Melaleuca alternifolia (assembly GCA_019926035.1). NCBI lineage: Eukaryota > Viridiplantae > Streptophyta > Magnoliopsida > Myrtales > Myrtaceae > Melaleuca > Melaleuca alternifolia. Next base: position 3,473,712 of record JAGKPW010002266.1, on the reverse strand, counting down.
TCAGATTACTCGAGTATTTGTTTAGGCATTAGAAACAGACATTTTTAGACATTTTTAGAGAAATTGTCTCAACACTATTTTGATTTTCATAGCATTCCTTACCCATATCACTAAAAAAAGCAGCACGTTAAAAATCATGATGATTAATTACTTGATTGCTTAATGATATGTCTTCACGATATCTCACTAAAGTGATATCACCCTTCCTTTGTGTGAAGAGCGGTGAGGAAACATGGGAAAAGTTAAAAAGGTGATGGTGAAAATGCCTTCCTTCTTATCATGGGCTTTCATCATGTTAGGTGTCTCCACAAGCGCCACAAACGGACAAGGGAGTCTCTGAGTCAGTGTGGAAAAGCTGGGAGAGGGGAGGAAGACGGTGCAAATCTTCCGGACAGGCAACACTACTCAAGCACATGCTCATGGGCTTCTTCTTTTTGTCCTCATTGTTCTCGATGATCTCTCCTCCTTACTTATGAATAAACAACGCCCCATTCATCATCGCGTCACCGTCCACTTATAGTTGAACAAAGTTTGTCCCTTCTCTAGTTACCCTTTGGCGGAGCAATCTTGATTAATGTAACATGCGTTTGTGCTTTGAATTTGTTGAGTAAAGAACCCAGGTGGTTCAATCTTGGTTTGATCACTGTCGTATGAGCATATCTTCGTTCTTTTTCCTTTAATTTCGGGGTGCAATCTTGTTCTGATTAGTTTTGGGCTGTTGGTATGCTCTGTCCATCTTCTGGTTCTTGTCACGGGATGTGATCCGAACAGATGGGTGAGAGTATAGCTTCAAATGCTGCTCTTGAAGTGTCAGTTTCGTTCGGTAGGTTCGAGAAAGATTCGCTCTCTTGGGAAAAATGGTCGTCTTTTTCGCCGAATAAGTACTTGGAAGAGGTCGAGAAGTGTGCAACGCCTGGTTCAGTTGCCCAGAAGAAGGCCTACTTCGAAGCCCATTATAAGAAGATTGCTGCTCGAAAAGCAGAGCTTCTGAATCAGGAGAAGCAGATGGAGAATGGCTCTTCGGGATCAGATGACCAAGGATGCCAAGATCCGGGGAGTGAAATTAATGAGGGCATTTTTGAGATTGATGGGTCGAAGGACAAGAATTTGGGTGCGGTAATTGAGCAAGTCACGGACTCGGTTGATGAAGTGGGTCAAAGTTCTCCTGAAGAGCAAATCCATGATGTTGTCGTCGCAGTGGAAGACCAAATCGTACCGGTTGTGGGAGTCCAAGAAGAACCAGATTCGAGCCGGAGCTTCCACAGCCAATACTTGGAAAAGCTAGAAGATGATGAATTTGAGAAGGAGGTAGTAGAAGAAGTTCCAATTGGATCTTCAGAAGCGAAGGGACTTCACCAAAATGTTAAGAATGACATGGTCAAGACTAAAAAGGTTCAACAGGAAAATGTTAGATTTAATCTGATCAGAAAACCTCAAAAGGTGAGGCAATCAAGTGTCTTTCTTTTGTTTTCATTTTCTTTCTCTACTGAATCATGACTGTATAGAATCCGGTTTTATACGCTGTCTAAGTTTGACCTGGTCATTAATCTCTCTGTGCTTTTGTTTTATAGAATAATCAAGCAAATAAGGAGAGAAGCACAATGAAAACAAAGAAAATGCCGGATTCGCTGGTTGTTAAGTCATCTTCACAAGCATCTGCCCTGAGGTTATCTAAGCCGACTTCTGCTTCCACTGCAAAATCTGCAGCAAAGCCTTCAGCAAAGAAGGAAACAGTCCCGACATTACCCTGGAAGAAGAACACTCTCAATGTAGAGATCAAGAAAGTTCCTCCGAAATCACTGAACATGTCCATTAGTTCAGATTTTACAAATTTTAGTCAATCTGATATCTCCACGTCGAGGAAATCTCTAATTATGGAGAGAATGGGCGATAAAGACATTGTTAAACGGGCATTTAAGACTTTCCAGGGCAGTCCGGCACTGTCGAAATCATTCTGTGGAGAGAGATCTTCCATGCCAAAGCCCGTGAGTTGTCATATGTTACCATGAAAAGAACTCTTGAGCTGCGCTAGTTTGCATCTCCAGACTTTAGTGTATGTCACTCTGCAAGAAATTGAACCAGACTTTTAATGTGTGATTCTCTTGAAATTTTCATGTGCAGGCCCCTTCACTGGTGACTGAAGCGAGGGATTCTAATTCTGCGACTGAACGAAAAGTCAAAGAAGGGTAAAGTTAGAACACAGTAACTGGGGATCATGTTGAAGAAGCTTGCTTGCTTATAGAAATTTATGATAGTCCTTCGAATTTGTAAAATAGTAGTTATTTCTTAACCCAGCGTTTTTCAGGCCTTAGTGTATTCTCAGATATGATATAGGGCAACTAAGAGAAACTGAAACTACTGAATGGGGGCATTATGAGGTAACTGAGCAACTTGTCTTCCTTTGTGTAGTTAATGTAAAGCAGACCAGCTAATATACAGTCATATGGTGTTTTTTGTTAGGTTCAAACTGAAACAATCGTTTACCTGATTCAAGTTTACAAAAAGTCTTGTTTGGATAGTCTGGTTGCTCATAGAAAGAGCTGGCAGGCTTACCTTGTAATTGGACTGAAAAGGAAATTATTGTCAGCTCCTTTACAACAATAATGATGATGAAATCATGGATGCAGTACTGGCTTTTTGAGTAAATTTACAAAAGCTTATGAGATTTTCTCTTTTATAGCAAAACTGTTGGTTCATGGGACTTGGTCCCTCGAGCGCCCCAGATATGACTAGTGTTTCATTTTATGTAATTCGTAGTATACCTTCTTCTATTTTTCCTATTTCAGCCTCTCAGATTATGAGAGACTGTCGAGTTCAAATTTTTTATGTTGTTGTTTTTTCCTCCTAATATGGTCCTGCAAGAATAATTGCGTTCACACTATTTATTATTGAGAATGTCTCTGTTTTTCTGGTATTTGACATTCAGCAACCATATTCTGTCAAAATATTTTGCATCTACTTTTATCTTTTCTTTGGTTGTAGAACTAGTCATCTTAACGGTCCAGTTGCATGAGTTGGATACATCTACAACAGAATAGTTTGGAAAATTAGGAACTTCTCTTGATCCCCCTATTTACACCATTCTCAACGTGGAGATATGTCAAAAAACGTGGTCCATATTATGCCTAAGGACTTTATAAGATGCACATTTCTTTTTGCATGAGTTGATTTTCTCATTGGTCTAGAGTTTCAGTCTTGTCTTTCTATTCTCTCAAAATCTCACTGTGGCAAACTCGTACAACAGGCAAACCAAAGCTGGAAGTGTGGGTAAAAAGGCTCCCAAGATTCTCCCGTCTTCTTTTGGGTCGAGAAGTGATGGCCGGGCAGATAAAGGGAATGAGGTATCGTAGTAAATATAATTTAAAATTCCCCTTGTTTTTCTGTCATCATGTGTAAATATACTTCTGTCTTTATGAATTCACACCAGTTTAGGAAGAACCTGGATGAAAAATCTACTTTCAAGGAAGTGGAGAAAACACGCCTTCAATCAAAAGCTAAGGTACAAATAAACAATTCATATGATTCTGTTGGTTGTGGTATGCTTTGACAATTTTTGTGATGAAGCCTTTAATGAATCTGGCCTCAATGTTTTCGATAATTACTTTTCCTTTGATTAACTGCTTCTGTCCAAATGGTCATGCAATAAGTATAAAGATTCGCAGCCTTTTTTCCTGAACCTGAGTGATTTTTTCCAGGAAAAGGAGGAGGGGATGAAAAAATTAAGGCAAAGTCTTAATTTCAAGGCTACGCCCTTGCCGGCTTTTTATCAAGGGCAAACTAAATCAAAGAGCTATCTTGCTAAGGTAAATTATCTCTATTTATGTAGTTTACACAGATTGGGCTTCGTATTATATTGTTCTTTAGCTCTGGAAATTTAAGAACTACGATCATCTAAAAAGATTAATTGACCAATGTATGACTTGGATATGGGCGAGGCTGAAAGTTTCATTGTGTCATATTTGGTGCAATTGCCAATTCGGAGTAAGGCAAAATCCAACCTGATAGGCCCTTGCTCCTCCCAAATTCCCAGAGATAGCAAGTCCTTATTTATGAACAAGTTCCCCTAATGTCCTCAATAAGAATATTGGTATTATTTTCTTTTGATTTTGTCAAGAATGTACTATACAAAGGACCAACAGGAAGTTATCGAACATCACATAATTTTGGCATGAATTCAGCTTATAGTTTTTCAAGCTTGCCATTTTCAGTAGCCAAATTGACCCTGCTGAAGAAGATGGTTATGAATGCAATTACACAAGATACGCACGTGTTTGGTTTACAGGAAGGTTACAAGAGTAAAACTCGTGGTTGAGCAAAGTGGATTTTGTTAGAAGGACAAGCTCTCCATGAACAGATGATCGGATAGAATGACGGAAAGGTGTGTTACTGATACGAAGCTCAGAGTGGTCAATCAGACAGGAAAGATGTCTGAACAAATGGGACCGAAGTCAAGGGTGACTGGCAGATTGTATATAGGGATATCTAGAGCAGACAATAATATAAGTCACTGTCGATAAGTCGGTGTCTGTCTCAATAATTTAATGAAATTGAGGCTTAGCTCTCTTTCTAGCGTCATTGTTACGCTACTTGTTTGTAGTTAATCATGAAATTATATGTGCAGGGCTAGTTAAGTTTGATGTTTATATGATATGAATTATGAAATCTTACCAAGATCTCTTGATTTGACCTTGATTTGAGATATAAACATCATGGAAATGATGCGAGTACCAGCTAAATTCTGTTCAACGAGAAAACAAGTTCGTGCGTATTTCTGTAATCCAACCTAAAGTTAAAAAAAGAGGGAGACACAATGTCGAAGCCGAGACAAAATGAAAGAATTTTGGCTATTCAATGACAGAAGATATGACTCGAATTGTCAAAAAGGGCAATGTACATTGATTTAATTTATGAAAGAAGCTGATTTCTATTGAGGGGTAAATATCACTTGGTCAACTCATCAATATAGTGATGTGAACTATCTACAACAATCAATTCTTCATTGGCAGAGCGTCTTCTTTAGAAGCCTGCATCAGAATCGCTGGAAGTGCTGCTCTTAAACTTCTCCAACAAGAAATGCGACAAGTTAGGAGACCTTGCGGGAGAATTTGCTGGTGACTTTGGCGATGCGGATGACGGTGCAGAACTGGCCTTGGCGGTCTTCCTCCTCTGCAAGTTCCGAGTGATTTCCACGCACACCTGATCGACCATGCTAAGAAAATCTTTGACCACGATGAATAAATGAAGTGGTTTCTCTCCATTTCGTCTAGATGCTCCCGATTGATAATACTCGGTCGTCCTCTTCACGAGCTCCATTGCTTTCCCCTGCTCATGCTTTAAAGAGCTTAATTCTTCTTCTGCCGATTCAGTGAATCTCCTCAGTTCCTCGCCGAATCCACTGCCATCGCTTGTACATAGATCTACAACTTGCCGAATCTCTGCAATACCGCGTCCTAGAGCTGCGCATAAGGAGGCAAAGCTGTCGTAGTCGATCAACGCTGCTTTCTTCACATTGCAGAACTCGGCGCTGAGTCCCCCTACTACTGGTAACCCCAGCATGATGTACTCGTTCTCTCTTTCATCCTTGGGTTTTGAATTCTCCGAATCTGTGCTTGAGCTGGTGCTTCCATGACTGCTCATTCGGCTCAAACTAAAATTTTGATTGAGAACACACCGCTTCCCCTCAGATCGCACGACTTGTTCCACTACGAAGTGAAGCAACGTGGTTTTTCCATCAGTGCTTTTGACATCCGACAGCTTTCTTAGTGCACTGAGGTTGAACGCTTGCGCGTTGCCTCTGGAAGTTCCTGCATTCATTCGGTTTCCGGCTTTGAGGATTGCTTCTAGAAGCTTTACGAAGAGTCCACGAGTACGAAGCTCCTCACATGCAAGTTCCAGCGTCCGGATGGATTCCTTCAGGTGATCGACGTCCGACTTGAAGTTCGATCTGAAAAACATAGCTTTAAAGCGAGCAAACGCTGATGGAACTGATTTTAGTAGGTGGTACAGGTACGACTCCGCATCCGCGAGTCTGGTGGTGTCTCCGTCGAATTGAAGGATTTGAGACTGTTCTTCTTTTGTTGGCGCGACCTTATTGAGCTTCTCGAGGACGTCAACGCTTAGGCCTTGATCTTCCGTGACCGCATAGAGGATCTCGTCGCGGGAAACACCCAGGGACTTGAGCACAATCGCAATGTTCTGCGACTTGCGAGAGTCCAGGATGAAAATTTTTGATGATGGATTTGAGTCGGTTTTGGCGGTAGAAGTTGAGCCCGAGGATGTCCCCTTGTCTTGGGTGGAGTTCCAATTGCCCGGAACGAACCCAAACAGATCTTCCATAAGATCGTCGTCGAACCTGCAAGCGCACCCAATATTACATTAATCATAGATTCGTTGAGCCTGGATAATTTTTCACACGGTCTAGACTGTAATATTATCTGAACTTCAGAGTTGAATTGTCACAAGTTGAGTTTTCGATCAAAGTTTACATGTATAAGTGTGATCTTCATAAATGCTTGCAGACATTAAGAAACAACTCTGCAAATTAGGTGAAAAGAATCAGATTTTACCTGAAGGAACCATCGCCGACCTTGTCCCAAACCATGGAGTGATCGGCATTGGCCTCGAACTTCTCCCAGTGAAGAGGCTTCAGTTTCACCTGACGAGGTGAAGCTGAAGGATCGCCCTGTTTCCCCTGCTTTTCTAGTCCTTTTGTTAGAGCCGGCGGTTTTTTTGATGAATCCAATCCGCGCAGTTTACTAGGCGGAGGTGGCGGTGGTGCTACTGGTGAAAATCTTGCTGGCAGTGGGGGAGGCGGTGGCGCCAGCGATAGTGAATGTGATGGCGCTGCCGGGGGCGGTGGCCGCAGCGCTGCTGATGGCAGACGTGGTGGTGGTGGTGCCGGCGGCGGCGGCGGCGGCACTGCTGATGGTGGACGTGGGGGTGCTGCTGGTAGTGATCGCCGCTGCGGTTCAGCAGTTGAAACTGCAGAATAAGTCCATGGCTCCGGTGGTCGCCTAGCTGGTGTCGGTGGCGGTGGTGGCAGCTCCGATGGCGGACGTGATGGGACTACCGGGGGCTGCAGCAGTGGTGGTGGCGCTGCTGATGGTGGACGTGGTTGAAGTGGTGCCGTCGGCGGCGGCACTGCTGATGGTGGACAAAGCGGTGCTGCTGATATTGGTGGCGGCGGCTGTTCAGCAGCTGGAACCGCAGAAAAAGTCAATGGGGGTTTCATAGGCGGAACTGGTGGCGGTTGAAACGGTCTGGGTCTCTCGACGGCCATGAGGACAGCTGCTCGAGCCGACGGAGGGGGTGGTAAAGGATACAAAGCTCCAGTCCCACTTAAAACACCCTCATCAACTTTCTCTCGTCGAACTTGAACATCATTATCTTCACAAGATGATGATAGCTTCTCTCTCAGTAAAGGCGCTTCTTGAATGCGCTGGTCCAAACTCATGTCCCTATCTTTCCTCCCACCCACGTCCCCCACTTCATGGCCTCTTGGACTCCGCGTGACCACTTTGCTCAGGTTCTCCTTCAGGCTACTCCCAGTCCTCTCCCCATTCATCTGGAGCCTCCGCCAATAAAGAACGTCCAATCCATTCTCATCCACAATCAGCCCCTTGATCATATTGCCTCCGAATCGCGTGAAATCGCCGCGAGGCATCGGCGTGAAGCGTCCCATCTCTGCCAATCCATGGTCCTGATCCTTTCGGCGTCTCCGCCTTTGGATTGCGAAGAAGAATAGCGTGGCGACAGCCAGCGAGCTGGCCGCGGTGGCTGCCACGGCCGCGACGACTGTCTTGCGCGAGGGCGGCGAGTCCGGCTGCGGCAGCGGCGGAGGCAGAGGAGTAGGGTTTTGGCGCGAGTGTCTTATGGAAGGAGGAGGAGAGCTGGCGGCGGCGGCGGCGGCGGCGGCGGGTGTCGGCGGATAGAAGGTCTCGATGTTCTGTTGAGAACAAGCGAGGCCAATCCAGCAAGCAGAAAGAAGTACAAATTTACAGAGGAATAACTTGGGCTCAAGATGAAGAATCAGAGACATGGTTGCTTGCTAATCTGGGTAGAAGAGGAAGAGAAAGCATCTGGCACCGAGTCGTCTTCTTTTCTAGTCACAGGCACAGCAATGAGGAAGGAACAAGCCATTGTCGTGCAAGGTACGTTGACCGGTTCGACGATAGCATTCTCTTTGCGTCCTTTACATCTTATTTTTATCCTCTACGTGGTTCTCTTCCTAACTGCAGCGACCCAAGTCCGCCCAGTTGACCTTTTCTTTCGCCTCCTTTTTGGTCAATACCCAATTCATCACTGCGGCAATTACGTTTTGGACCATCGCTACTGGAACAGAACCGGTCGCACGCTCCGACTTAGCTTTTAGTCTTCTATTCACCTCAAGAAAAACACGTGACGTAATTCTAGAAATCTCTCCTAATCTCGGGGCGAAAATCGCCGGTGCCGTTGATTCGTTATCGCCACATGCAAGCCGATGACGACCGATCTAAGCTTGTCGTGATCGAGCAAATCTCGCATGGCATTGGTTTAATCTCATGAAGCTGACTTGCTGCTCCGAAGTAGACGTCAGTGTATGAACCAAAACCAGAAGACTTGGTTCCGCTCACCTAATGAACTGGACTTTGCTCTCCAATCTCCGGCGAGAGTTCTCAACTGTCCTAATGGCGAAGTGCCAACCAGCCGTGAAAAGTGGCAGCCCCGATCGCAGGTGCAAATTTAAAAAAATAAAAAAAAAATTTTGAGGGTCTGGTGTTAGTTAACAAATCACACGAGTGTTGGTCAAAAAGGAAAAATCTTCATCGGCCAAATTGGTTGGATTTGGTTGAATGGCGCATTGAAGAATGTTAGGGATTCGGTTGAGAAAACAACAATAAATTAGGCATCCTTAGATTTCAGAACTCAAGATCGTAAGTGGGATCTCCCGAATTCTCCCATGCTGCAAATTAAGCTGTGTACTTTTAGGAAAAAGAATTTATCCGACTTCATTAAAGTTATATTATGTCAGTTTTAAATATTTCAATTTTACCGATTGAGTAAAAATATTTTTTGTATTTTGCCAATTGAGTCAATCCGATCAATTTTAACCAATAATATACCTACGTTGATGCAAATCGGTTTAAAATTGATAAAAATATAATAAATTCATGACTTTCTTCTTCTTGACATTTTTTCTGTGTTTTTTCTGCCGTCTCCGTGTTTGCTAATGCTTCTCCTCCTGCTGACCTCGAAACGAACGAGAACGCTCAGGCGGAGAGGTCGAGCCGATCGAAGAGAAATTATTTTTACTCAGCTACGAAGGCTTGACGTATCACCCTGAATGGACGGAGCAAGTCTCGGTGACGCAAGAGCTGGATCCCCGTGATTATCTCTCCCTCCTCTGCGCACTCGTACTTCGATTTGACTTGGAAGTGTCCCTTGAAACTCGAAAGGGATCGATTGCCAGCGACTGGCAATTGGGAATTCGCCGTACACGATGAGTCCACGAAAGGCCACTTGCTGCAATTTCGCTGGTGGGTTCCTTATTGGAAACCACCTCCTCTTTGCACCCCTCCTTCGAAACGATGCCATCTGCCTACCCCACCCAAGTTGGTTCCAATGAGACCCTTGCAGGTTTGCAACTCTGGGACGACGCGGCAGCGACTTGTTCAGTTGGACTTTTGATTCCACTGGATGGTCTAGTGGATGAGCCGTGATACGATCGTTGCTTCCATTAATGATCTGTTCTGCAAAGATACATCTATGGATTTGTTTGGGAAGATCATTGATTGTGCAAATAACATGACGTGGCCAGTAAAGATTGAACTCGAGACCTTTCGATTGTGTTTTTAGGAGTATCGTTTTCATTGGCTATACTTGTGAACTGAACAAGGTTTGTGATGAAATCCAGCGAAATCAATGGTGTCATTAGTCAAGGAGGCTTACGATGGCAGGCCTCTCAGCCGATGCATGCTTCGGTCAACTCGTGATGGAAAAAACTGCGTTCAGATTTTATTGTTATGTATATCCATTCGTTTCGGAAGAGCAAACTAACATTCTATTTAGAAAAAAGTGAGGGAAATAGTACTTTGGAGGTCTACCTTCAGTTCTTGGCTGAGCCCTTGTACTAGAATAAAAGAGGCCATGAGAAATCGCTCAAACTCGAACCGTCACTGGACAACTAATCAACTCACCGACAAAAGACAGGGAAAAGGAAGCCCATCATCTCCTTTCGTAATTTTGGGCCTTGAGCCCAAATACTAGGCCCAGCATACTGAATGTGGGGATAAAAAAGGAGTGCGTGTGATATTCTGGCGATCGATGGACAGAACCCACATGTTTGGGACACAGGGAGGTTTACAGCCGCATAGAAAGAGAAAAAGCAGGGTGGCTACATTTGAGAGCCTCGACTTTGCGTTCTCATAGAATGATTGATTTTGTCCATCAACCCTTACGACAAAACCTATCTTGCTCAATTGAATGGTGCCCACCATGAGAAAGTAGGTGACGTGTTAAGTGTTTCGTCCCGCCTCGAACATGGTACGCCATAAGCAAAAAGAAAAGTATCAAGATGTTGAGATTTGGTTTGTCGGTGCTTAGAAGTGCTCTCTCTAACATTTTACTCTCCTCAAAAAAAGAAATCGTATCATATTTTCGAAAGTTGTGAAAGGAGATGCACATGATCGCACATAAAGAGATTCAGTGTTTTTCACTTAATAAATGTCTCAGACTCAAAATTTCGAAAAAGAAGAGAGCTACAAATAAATGTCCTCCAAACAAACCAGACCCAATTCATAACACTTCTTCTATCACCGCATGAATGAGAAGAAACAAAATGACTAGGCTCATTTTTGTCCTTTAGTCCAAACACGCCAAATTCAAACAGGCTAGAACAGGGAAAGTCGGAGGTGAAAATGAAAACACAAAGCAAAGATCAGGGATGCGAGTGGTTGTGCCAACAAGGAGAGCTGCTTTCATATCTTTCTAGATGGTCCACTCAACCTTTGTGAGCTGTGTGATCTTCAAGACCTACCCAGCACATCCCTCGTTTGAGGGGAAAATCAACAATATGTCCCCATCCACAATCATAATCTCTCTCTCTCAAATATATCTGTCGGGTCCGAAGATCTTCCTTTCCCCTTCTTTCTCATCCCCTGTTTCTGGGCGCAGTGTAGCTGTTTTGAAGCTGTTGAAGGCGTGAAGGGAAGGCATGGGCAAATTCCAATGCCCGCCCTGTTCTTCTTATCTTTGCTCTTTTACCCACTAGTGGACAGCTGCTGGTGCGCCTGTGCGTGCTATGTTACACGATGCATCACGGCAAAGAGACAATTGGGCACAAAACACTGTCCCACCTTGGATCAGTGCAACACATGATATTTGCTCATATACAGAGATATGTCCGTCTCACTATCCCATTCCCATCCCCAAATATTCTTTCCCACCAGACATATCATATCAAAGATCAAATCAATATCCCTCTTCTTTCTTCCCTCACTAGTCTCCTTCCATCTCTCTCTCAACAGGTTTTCTTGTAAAGACCGAGCTGTCCCACGACTCACGTTTGTTTCATCTCCATAATGAGAATTACATATCAGATAATGTATGGATTGAAATTCCCTCAATCGTTTAAATGACGTTATGGGGCTTCTATGAAACCCGCTCATTCGACTAGTCTTATTCTAGTAAATCTTGATCATCCCATCATTAGCCGGATCTACACATTATGTGTCACTAGCGAGAAGAGGAGTAAAGAGACTGACCCACGTCCAGCCATCCACATTTCATTCATATTTCCAATATTTTCATACTACGAAACGAAAAAATTATAGAAATACGGGCAGTGGAAGCCCCGAAGAAGAAAGTGATCGAGGGTGCAGATCAGATGCAACAGATATATAACTGTAACTTGAGCTGCCAAATTACAGCCCAAACCCAAAAAAATTCTAAGGCAGAGAAGAAAAAAATATAATTTGGGACGAAGCTAGTTGCAGCCGCCAGTCATTTTGAGCCGTCTCGTGGGAGATTCCAGCGACGGCGGCAAACACGGTCCCGATGACCTCATGGACGGCGACGGAGACGATGGCTCGGACGAAGAAAACGACGGCTCGGACGAGGAGGACGATGGCGTCGTAGGCTGTGAGGACGACGGTGGCGATGACGATGTGGAAGAGACGGACGGCGAGGATGAGAACGCGTCGGAGCTCTCTCGCAGCTTCCTCTTGTGGGTCGTGCCTCCCCCGTCGCTCCATGCTCTATCCCCGACGTCTCTGGTCATGAAATCCCTCAACCGCTTCACGTCCGACAGTTTCACCGGCTTCACGATGAAGTCCTCCGCACCTTCCTCCATACACCTGCATTCATATGTTAAATCCCCCCGAAAAGATCAATTTTTTGACCGAAAATTTGGTGCGTGAAACTGTCATAATGATTGAGAAAAGGAGAAAACAGAAAAAGAAAGATGTACCTGTCGATTCGTGCCAAGACGTTCTCGGACGACATGATCACCACAGGAATTTCCCTCAGAGCAGAGGATTCCTGCCCAACAACGAATGACTGCCCATTTAGCAAACAATTGTCCCACAATATGTTCCCACACGATCCATGTGGGGGCGATTTGCATGCATTCGATGAATTCCCGGAGCTTTGATGCCCACTTTGAAGAAATTTTAATTGAAAAAAAACTGACTAAATTACCTTGATTTTCTTGAGGAGCTCGTAACCAGTCATTCCAGGCATACAATAGTCCGTTATTATTAAATCCACCTTCAACCCCTGTTTCCAAACAGAGCACGCAGAATAGTCATCAAATTCCGATCTACGATACCTGCACTAAGCTTCATGGCTGTAATCTTTAACGAGAAAAAGAGCGAAATTTGAGCTCACGTTAAAATCTCCAGCGGTTTTGTCCTCATCCAGGCCAAGAAACTGAAGGGCTCTGATTCCACTATCCACAGCTGTAACTGTGGATTCCATGAAAACAGAACGAGCTTTTTCTTAAAAGAGCTCAAGGAAACGGCACTATCTTTAGCAAATCCGTGCACGAGAGGTACCTTTACAGGAAGAGATTTTAAGCAAGCGCTCGATGACTTTCCGATCGACGAGGCTGTCGTCGACGGCGAGGACGTGGACCTCCTCAGAGCCGCACGGCGACAGGTCGCTGCAGTCAAGCTGGTCGGACGACCTCCTCAGCCACGAGACCACGCCGTTCCTCGCCATACTAGTCACTGAAGAAGCACAGGCAGAAATGATCCCCAGTTGAAGCAAAACTCGGGCTCTTTCTTTCTCTCCTTTTCCTTCTCGGCTTCTCTTTCAAAACTCTTCTCTTCGTAGCAGAGCTAAAACAGGGCCGTGCCGTAAGGTGCCCTTCGCTTTATATATCCAGTTAAGAGCGTAATTGTGATTACGCGGAGCCAATGTCATTGTCAGTGTCTCGCATTTTCTTTTCAGACAAGATCGTGAGAAAAGAATAACAAAAACCAAAATCTTCTGATTCTTTCACTTTCAGAGAAAATCTCAAATCTGCCTCTCCTTTATTTATTCACTTCTTGGAAGTTAGCTTTAATTAAATAACAACAGCTTGTGGCCCTGAGATTCCGAAATCCGCACTTTTCTCTTTTTTCTTCTTTTCTGGTTTTGGTGAGATCTCCAAAATCAAAGAACTATGCTTTTCACGCCCAATCGTTTGTCCCGTGGTGTTTCGAACAGAGCGCTGGGGTCAAATCTCGAGATGGGTGTCAGTAAATTGGTCGGATCCGGACCGGAGAAACAGAGAAGGGGGTTGACCGGAGGTCAAAGAGAAGGACCACCGCCGTCAGATCAAGAACTGGGAAACGAGCAACACGCGGTTTCCTAATCGGCGGCATTGAAAAGGGGTCGTGAGTTCCATCTTCGAATGTGTTTTTCCCTTCTCGCCCACATGCGATCCCACTGTAATTTCGCGCAGGAACTGAGAAGAAAATCAGATTCTCGATGGCTTTAGGACAATGGGACGAGGTAGGGAGAGGGGACAGACAGGATCTTAAACACGATCTGTGTGATTTTTCCCATCTTCCGACTGTGAGTCCGACTGCCTTGCACGTGTTGCATTGGCCTTCCGGGGCGGACCAGACAACAGAGTGAACGGGCTCGTCTCCTTTTCTCTCTCGTCCTTTTGCCCAATGCTCAAAGCTTTTTCAAACGGGCAAGAGAAGTCGCCCTATCCTTCTCCTTTCCAAAAGATGAAACGCAAATCACACAAAAATAATTTTATTAGCTCGTATTATGTAGAATCGATAATTTTCAAATTAAATATTTTCAAATGTAAGATATGTAATAATTTCTTTTTGAAATATTATTTTAGGTTATGTTATGTTTCGTGAAAAATGAATGATTTCGAATACATTTCTACAAAAATAATCGTTTGTGTCTCTTAAAATATCAAAGAATGTAAATGTTTTCACCGTCCTTGAAAATGTTTAGATATGAGTTGTTGTGCATAATGAAAATAGTTTTTATTAGTTAATTATTTAAATACTTTCCAAATCATTCGATCTTTCTGAAATAAACGAAACCTTGATCATAAGTTCTTAGAACATTTATTGGCAATAATTTACAAAGAAAGGAATTTTAAAAGAAGGCGAGAATCTACAGATCATTGAAAACACGCTCTTCACAATAACAGTTCTACGACTGCCTTTCAATTAGGGAGGTTAATGGATCGGATCGGATTTTTACTATATCCAATTCAAAACACTATGAAAATTTACTCAAATTATTCGGATTGGGCCGTGTTTATATATATATATATTTGCAAAAATTAAGACGAACAAGTATGCTTTTCTTTTTTCTTTTTTTTGGTCGGCCCTATCCCTATCGTGGGACTCTCGAGGAAGCTCGTCGAGGGTCGCGTTGCGTCCTTTTTTTTCCTTTTTCTTTTTTCACCTTCAGTTGTTTTCTACTAGTTAATCAACCGGCCATGGATTGATTAACTCAACCGAGGAAAATGTCTCAAGATCGGGTTCACGTCATTGAATTTGGGGGGTTGGGAAGGAGGCAAGAAGGACGAGGAAAGGGAGGGCGGTGGGGGCCCAAGGCATCGCCTCGACTTTTCGCCCTCCTCGCAGATCAAATCTTTGGGAGATCGCATGTACGGTCCTCCCGAGACTGGTCTCTCTCTCTCTCTCTCTCTCTCTCGTTTTCATGGGATGTCATCTCTTTCGAATGGGTTATCGTCGCGTGACTCGTGACTTTGCTTTCCTAATCCTACAGATCTACGGCTTCAAGAATTATTAGTGTCGAAATGCTTCGCACGACCCCAATCACATGAATTAGTTTGACAGGAAAACCAACTCCCTCGCCAGAATTCGAAGGAAAATACCTTCTATTTTCCCGAAAGCAAAAATTGCAATTGATGGATCGTGGACGTTAAATCGAGTCGGAAAGATATTTGTCATCACTAATTGAACATCTTAGCCGTTAATATCTCAAAATGACTAGTGATTGAGCAATCATACCAAAATAAGCTGTCAATAAGCCGTGTTAGTCTTATTATTAGTTTATATGATTTAGATGAGTAAAACTCAGTTGGACACTTAGACATTAAGATTATTAAACATAGTTGCTATTTAGCATGAAATCAACCTCGAACATGCCTAGTGTTAACC
Source organism: Melaleuca alternifolia (assembly GCA_019926035.1). NCBI lineage: Eukaryota > Viridiplantae > Streptophyta > Magnoliopsida > Myrtales > Myrtaceae > Melaleuca > Melaleuca alternifolia. The sequence goes on along the minus strand of JAGKPW010002266.1, from coordinate 3,458,089 downwards.
CAAAGCTCCTAACTTTGTGCCCTGTTATCATATTGCGTTGGAAAATTGTCACCGCTAATTACAATTTCAAGGCACAAAGTTAATAACCACGATTTCAACTAAGAGATCAATTAGATCCCCCCCCCCCCTTCTTTCGACATTTTTGGGTTCCATATGTATTTCGTCCTCATCTCTGTGGCTTGTGAGCCTATGTTGGATTTGTTTTAGCAACGGATACAGAAATCCTACTCTATTGAGTGCGAGACAACAAATTTACCTAAGAAGGCTTGATATTAATAGAAAAAAAAATTTCTTCTATTCCTTTATATGACGACAACAAGGGCGACTCGACCTTGCAAATCTCATGGCTACTTCACAACTTTGGAGAAGGAGACTCTTCTATGGCGCAACATCGTAATCGAGATCTTTGTGATACATTGATGACAATAGCCATATATATATATATATGTGCGGTACATATTTAACTAAATCTTAAAAGTGAGGGTAATTATCAACTATGTGCCACGAGACCTGTCACTAAGAACTTAACTGCACCACCACGCCATAGTAGTTGAACCTTACTATAAAATGCAATCAATTGACTAAATCAAACGAATCACATCGGAAAGCACAAAGAATCCAATATAAGTTCCATATAAAAACAACTACAAACACATTCCTTGCAATCGCCCATTAAACAAATTCAAGTGATATCGTTCTTTTTTCGCGGGAAAGTCGAGCCCGAAAACTATGGTTATTTCCTCACTTTTATTTCCCATTAGTCTTTTTATCAGATTTATTGCTGTGCTAAAAGAAAGTTTCGTTGGCCATTCATCATATACAATTGGGGGGAGACACCAAGACCCACATTAGTTCACTTAAACCAATAAGAGGTCGGACTTCAGAAGACAGCCATTAAACATGCCATCCATAAAATTCCAAGCTTTCATGGTGGGAGTGGTGGATGCATTTTGACCTCCCCGTATTATATGCCGCGCGCTTCATCATCTCTAACGAATACGATGCACAGACGATTGAACAGTCCACCAAATCCATTGCGCCACATCGCGAGCTCCCCGGCGGAAGATCCCCCATCGAGTGCATTAACAATGGTTTTGACTTTTCAACCACGGAAAAGCAAAGCTAAACCGACTGATCAATCTAAAGCTTATCGCAACTGCTCAACGGAAGATTAATGAAAAGAAAACCCAATCCTTTCTCTCTCTGTGTAGTCAAACAGAATCTCTCTCGACCCCACCAATTTATATGGTCTCGTTTACTTTTTCCATGATTGTCAAACTGACCCAATCGAAATCTCGTGGGGGGCCTCTCCAAACACAGAGAGAGAGAGAGAGAGAGAGAGAGAGAGAGAGAGAGAGAGAGAGAGAGAGATGCATAGGATTCGGTTCACCTGCCTGGTTTCATGGTGGTTTCGTATATCACCACCGGCGAAAGATTTTGAGAATGATTTCATCTTCGCCTCCATTTTTGTAAGGAGCCCAAGATTTGATTCGTTTATTTATGTGTGCATGATGTAATGCGTGGCCTATGCGAGGGTTGGATGTATGGCAGACCGACTGAACCAACTGTATAGATCAAAAGGGATCCCACGTTTCTTTCCTATGATATCGAAACATGGGGAGGATCTGCATGAGTTGACAACCTCGGCTAAATTCGCTTACCAAAGGTCGCACTCTTTCTTTCTTTCTTTCTCTGTTTTATTAAAAAACAAAAGTTAGAATGAGGGGTGACGAGGGAAAGATTGAAATTGTTCAGAGGATCTCCATCATCTCGTGGACGATTTGCATCTGCTTTTTTCACATATTTCAGTGTGATATGGAGCATCAAATTTTGGGATTTTTTTTGGTCGGTCTCTTTTCGTATTTTCTTTTCTTGTACTATCGAATTGTGTTGAGGAAACTTTGGATCTCTCTTTACCAGACAAGCAATCAATCCTCTTCCATCTTTTCAAACACGATCAGTTAAAAGTCGGATCATATATGATGAAGAGACATCGAGTGATATGTCTAAAAGAAATATCCAAAGTCTATAATCGCTCCACGTAATACGTGTTTCTTGTGAGTGTAAATAGCGCCAATTGAATCATTGCCAAAAGACCGTCCTCAGCGTTTAAAATAGTAACCGATGCAGAGATTTCAACAAAGACAATGATGCAAGGAAAAACACTACACTGCCGTGGATTTGGGAGTAGGGGTAAAATAAAGAAACTTCGAATGAAATTTTGTAAAGTAAAACATTATTATAGAAACTGCATCGAAAACAAAGTAGGCTGAGGCACACTGCCTCCCTCTCTTGCAAGAGACCATTTTCATTATCAATGTAGAATCAATTAAAGAAGAAAATCACGTTCTGAGATACATAGTGGAGCTCGATAGGCATAGATGCCGTTCCACGTCATTGTAAATTCAATTTATTGGATTATATATATTTATATATGTATGTTTGTATGTGAAGTGTTCATGGACTTTTGATGATTTATCACGTTACATCTTGTTTCATATTCATCGAAATGATGTTAATATTTATATATGTGTGCTTCCGCTGAATATGGGAGTTCGTCTGAATAGAAAAGTTAATTCTAACTTCTATATAGAAATATGCTATGTGATGCTTATGAACAGAAAAGTGCTTGGCTTTTCAAGTGAAAATGAAGAAATTTAAGCAAATATTTAAAGCGTAGACAAATAAATTTTGCAAGGAAGATAAATGGGAAAAATAAACTCCATCAATTAATAGGCCTAATATCCTAAAAAACCTCCGACTTTATGTTCGATTCCAACTCTATCATAAACTTTGCCTCATAAAATCACTAACTTTTACTCAAGTTTCAAATCCGATCTCATTGACTTTTTGTCCAAAATTTCTCTTGAGAGTTGGTAGAGCGACACGAGTCAAGTGTCTCAAGCGCAAACTTTTCAATTGAAAGAGATGAGAACTCCCGAGCATGAAAAATTGAAGATTGAGTGCAAAATAAAAAATAACCCCGCACCCAGCAAAATGGAAGGAAAATTCTCTTAGTAAGAACAATTGAAGAAAATTCTCCTAGATCTTCAATTTAGGAAAATTGAAGATCTCATTGACTTTTTGTCCAAAATTTCTCTCGAGAGTTGTTAGAGCGACATGAGTCAAGTGTCTCAAGCGCAAATTTTTCAATTGAAAGAGATGACAACTCCCGAGCATGAAAAATTGAAGATTGAGTGCAACATAAAAAAAAAAAACCCCGCACCCAGCAAAATGGAAGGAAAATTCTCTTAGTAAGAACAATTGAAGAATTTAATCCTAATTTTTCAAAATTTTACATGGATTTCATATGAAATAAAACATCATTTAGGTTGACTTGTAAATTCATCTTCAAATGACAATTCATTGGATATGAATTTTCAGGAAAAAAAAATAGAGCAACAATGTAGAAATTTCACATAACTAAGAGCAATTTGGACGGAGCTTTAATGGGAGTAGATATGGGACTCGTGCAAAAGTTTGTACTTTCAACGAGACAAAAAAATTTAGAATAGAATTGTGATTGAATCTAAAGCTTTGGTAGTTTTTATGAGATAAAAAAAATTAAGGATAGAAATGAAACTATAGCAACAGTTAAGAGCTTTTTACAAGACAAAATATTTAAAGTAAAATTAAGACCGAAGTGAAAGTTAGAAATTTTTAGGGCATTAGACCTTAATCAATCCGCCTTGGGCATCGAATCTTTTCCTACAAGAAATACAAAGAGTATTTATAGCCGACTAACAACAACTGCAACAAGCTATTATTATTCTGTAGATACAGTTAGTGCTACGCATTCCCTGAGTTCTTAGTGAACTTTTCTTAGGTCGATGATCACGGAAGTTCGACTTTCAATGCCACTTGGACAAAAGCTAGTCACCTTCTAAGGAGAACTCCATTCGACATCTATCATTCTACGTCCCAACACTTGGCAAGTTTTACGGCAATTGGTCAAATACAATCAGTGCTACGCATTCCCTGAGATCCTTAGAGTGCTTTTCTTACGTTGATGATCACGGAAGTTCAACTTTCAATGTCACCTGGACAATCAACAGTCACCTTCTAACGAGGACTCTGCTCGACATTCATAATTCAAACATCCCCTGTTTTTCCACGTCCAACACTCAGCAAGTTTTACAACAATTGATCTCGGTTTTGTCAACAAGTCATCGTACTTATTGCTCATCCTTGTTTGTCGTTGGTAACCATATCACGTAATTCTCGATGACCATATCATATAGTTGTTGGCTATCTTTTTGTCCTGTCGAGCTATCTTTTCCACCAAACTCAATTCATAGATCAAACTTTCCCATTTATAGATTATAACGGGTTGGTTATGTTTTTCACGTAAACTACGTGACCTTTCAAAAAGATCGAATAGCCTCTATTGATTTTCGTCCTTTAGAACCAGTCTCCACGACCAGCACGTCCGGTGAACCAACTCGTCCTTTGGATAGTACACAAACACAAGGCAAGACGCCGCGCATTTGCACCTTCGTCTTCCATCCTACTCCATCTTCAACCTCTTTGCTCGAATCTTTTTCCTTCGTTCCAGTTTATCTTTTAAGCTCGACTCTTTCATTGCAATCTCTCCACTGAAGCTCGAATTGTCCATGGTATTTCAATGGCTAAACGCTCCCTCAATGAATCGGCCCTCGCCGTACTTGATTCGTTTCAACAAACTCAAGAAAGAAGATGTGCACGGCAATTTCCTTCTTTGGGCTCTCGACAGATCCAAAGAAGATGCCGACCAGGTTATATTCTCGGACCGCGTTTCAAATCCATGCAGGTTCCTCAATGTTGCTGTCTTCCTCATCCCGCGCGACAAAATCTTTCAATTCACGAGGGGCTTCATCTCGGAGTATCATTTGGTCTAAGAGGTCTCTTCGATTTAGAGCTTTCCTCTCTTTTGAACCTTAGTTTTCTCAATGGTATTTGCGAATGCGATTGCAAGTTAAGCTAAATTACTCTTGGCGCTGGACTTTTGTTGGTCTCCTTCGACCGCCTCTTCTTTCTTACGATTCAAATATGGATAACTCTTCCCAGCATGGCGACCGTTGTTGTCCTTTGTTGAGATATGCAATATCGTGAATATAGGAAATTGTATATCTTGTATATAGATTAGTTCTTTCCTATTCTGAGTACATTCCTATTCTGAGTACATACATGTAAAGCCTATATAGATCCTTAGTTGCTTGTAATGTTTACTCAATGAGAAATACAGAAAATTTTGCATTCCTCTCTTCAATTTCTGACATGGTATCAGAGCAGCTTCAATTCCTGATTTAGCTTCCGCATTCTTCATTGATTGCCCACTGAAGAAATCTTCTTGCTTTGTTGCTGTAGCATATCGATCTACAAAACAGAGCAAGACACTCCAACAAGGAATCAAATTTCTCTACACACTCAAGTTTTTTTATTCCCCGCAAAAGTCAATCTCTTTGTAATGCTAATATCATGAATAAAATTTCCATTCTTCATCAACGACTTGGCCATAGTGCTACTATTCCTTGTCCTGACTGTGCAGTTTGTCCACTAGCAAAGCAGTCTAGACTTCCTTTTACATCAAGTCACAATCGTGCTGACAGCCCTTTATCTCTTCTTCACATTGATGTTTGGGGTCCTTATCATACCCCACATCATGATGGGTCTCGATTCTTCCATACAATTGTGGATGATTATTCCCGTGCCATATGGTTGTTCTTAATGAAGTCAAAGAGCCAAGTATTCTCTCACTTAAAAAATTTCTTCTCCTTATCTCAAAATCAATTCAAAAAATCTGTTCAAAAAATTCGGACAGATAATGGAAAAGAATTTTTCAATCATGATTGTGCATCATTACTTCAATCACTTGGTATTATCCATGAAAGCACATGTGTCTACACTCCCCAACAGAATGGAATTGTTGAAAGGAAACATCGTCACATCCTTGAAGTTGCACGTGCTTTAAAATTCCAAGCATCTATTCCAGAGACTTTTTGGGGAGATTGTGTGATCACAGCTGCTTATCTAATTAACCGCATGCCAAGTAGGGTTCTTGACGATAGGAGTCCCTTTGAAATGCTTTATAGTAAGAAACCTATCATGGATCATCTGCGTGTCTTTGGTTGTCTTTGTTATATCACTGTTATGGGAAACCGGGACAAGATGGATCCACGTGCACGACGGTGTATTTTCATGGGTTATCCAGTCTTGTAGAAGGGATATCGGGTTTATGATCCTCACACCAGGGATTTCATAGTAAGCAGAGACGTTATATTTCATGAAAATATCTTTCCTTTCAAGGAAATCGAATCTCCTCCAACATCCTTTGAGGCACATCCATCGCCTCAGCACAGTTCGTCTGAGGATGATCCTCTTCTTACTTATCACGTGGCAGTACCAATGCCCGTGTCTGATACTGCTTCACCTCCTGCTCATGATGGTTCTTCACATACTAATGACGGATCTGGTGGTAGTCCGATTCTGCCATCTGCAGATTCCTCTTTGGAAAATCCACCAACCATTATATCTTCAGAAGATGCGTCTTCTTCTCCAGACAATGCAGCAGTCGTGCCTAGACGATCCGGCCAGACTACCCGGCCACCAACCTGGACTAAAGATTACATTTGCCAGACTCAGAGTTTGCCAGGTATTGCCCATCCAATATGTTCTTATGTTTCTTTTGATCGTCTATCTCCCGAACACATGTGCTGCATTAGTCGTATATCGGAGACACAAGAACCTTTATCTTATCATGAGGCAATAAAGGATCCTAGGTGGCAAAAGGCTATGGAAGATGAGTTGAAGGCCTTGATGGATAATCACACCTGGGACATTGTGTCTCTTCCATCGCATCGACGTGCCGTTGGTTGTAAATGGGTATACAAAGTGAAATTCAAGGCTGATGGGTCCATCGAGAGATTCAAAGCACGATTAGTGGCAAAGGGGTTTACACAAAGAGAAAGATTTGACTATCATGAAACCTTCTCTCCAGTGGCGAAAGATGTCACGGTTAGATCTTTCTTCTCCGTGGCTGCTTGTTGCAACTGGAATTTACATCATATGGATGTTCACATTGCTTTCCTGGAAGACCAAAAAGCAACCAACAGTATCATTGTCTTCAGCAGAAGCAGAATATAGGGCAATGGCAAAGGCCACTTGTTAGATAATTTGGCTACGTGGGCTTCTGTCAGATCTTGGTATCCGGATTAAAAGACCATCCATCTTGTTTTGTGATAATGATGCAGCTCTCAAACTAGCAGCAAATCCTGTTTTTCATGAAAGGACAAAGCACATAGAGATGGATTGTCATTTCACTCATGAAAAAATTCAGGAAGGAGTAATCACAACGAGGGGGATCAATACTTCAGAACAACCGGCGGATATCTTTACTAAAGCTTTGTGTCAAAAGCAGCATGCATATCTTTTGAGCAAGTTAGGCGTCTTGGATATATACAAGCCACCAACTTGAGGGGGAGTGTTGAGATATGCAATATCGTGAATATAGGAAATTGTATATCTTGTATATAGATTAGTTCTTTCCTATTCTTTTCTTTCCTATTCTGAGTACATACATGTAAAGCCTATATAGATCCTTAGTTGCTTGTAATGTTTACCCAATGAGAAATACAGAAAATTTTGCATTCCTCTCTTCAATTTCTGACATCCTTTCCCCTTATACAAATAAAGCCAACGAAATCGAAATCAGTCGATGCAATTATTGGGCTTGGACAAATAAACCGACGCCGACGGCTGACGGTGACCGAGATGGTTTGGTCGGCGTCGAGGACGATGACGACGACGATGCTGACACGTTGAAGCTCTCTCGCAGCTTCCTCTTGCGGGTCTTGCCTTCCCCCCCTCGCGCCTCGCACTATCTCCGACGTCTCTCGTCACGGTGAATTCCCTCAACCGCTTCCGCTATACACCTGCATTCATACGTTACGTCCCCCCAAAATATCAATTTTTGGACCGAGAATTCGAAATTTGGTGCGTCAAATTATCAGAATTAATGGGAACAAGAGAGAAAATCAAAAGAAAAAGAAAAGATATACCTGTCCATTCGTGCCAAGACGTTCTCGGACGACATGATCGGCACCGGAATTTCCCTCGGAGCAGAGGATTCCTGCTCAACAACAGAGCACGAGGGAGTAATCATCATATTCCAGCTTAAATCTCATTGTTTAACAAGAAAAGGAACGAAATTTAAGCTCAAAATCCCAGTCGTTTTTTCTCCTCATCCAGACCAATAAATTGCAGGGCTCTGATTCCGCTATCCACTGCTGTTACTGCAGATTCCGTGGATGCAGAACGAACTTTGATGAAGAGCTTAAGGAAACGAAACCGTCTTTCGGCAAAGTCGTGCACGAGTGGTGCCTTTACAGGAAGAGATTTCAAGCAAGCACTGATGACCGGTACGACGACCTCCTCCTCCCCGAGACCACGCCTTTCCTCGCCATACCAGTCACCGATGAAGTGCAGAAAGAAATGATCCCCAGCTGAAGCAAAACCCGTGCTTTCTACTCTCTTTTTGCGGTCGTCTTCTACTTCAAAATTCATTTTCTTCAAAGCAGAGCAAAGAGAGGGTCGTGTCATTGGGTGGCCTTCCCTAGAAATTCCCTATTAAGAACGTAATTATAATAACATAGAGTCAATGTCAACGTCGACGTCAGTGTCTCGCAGTTTCTTTTCAGACAAGATCGTCAAAGAAAGAAAAGAAAAATCCGAAATCTTCTGTTTCTTTCACTTTCTCGGGACTCTCGGATCCGCCTCTTCTTGATTTATTTATTTCTTGGAAGTCATCTCTTGATTAAACAACAACTCCCGCTTATGGCGCTGGGATACCGGGAGCGGGTTTTGGTGAGATCTCCAAAATCGAAGAAGGCCCGCTTCGTTTCCCGCCCAGTCGCATGTCTCAAGGCGTTCCGACAAAATGCTCGGGTCATTCTGGAGACGGGGGTCAGTGAAATGGCCGGGTTGTAGAGGCCCGAGGGGTCGAGCGGGAGGCCAAAGAGGAGGACCGCCGCCGTCAAATCAAGAACTCGTAAACGAGCAACCCGGGTTTCCTAATCGGCGGCATTGAAAAGGAGTCCGTGAACTGTACTTTCTATTTCATTGCCTTCTTGCCCACGTGTAATCGCACTGTAACTTCACGCTTTGAGCTGTGCGAACAGATCAGATCCTCGATGGTTCAGGACAGCGTGGGACGGTGAAGGAGGGGGCAGACAGGATCTTGAACACCATCTCCGTGATTTTTCCCTTTCTCCACACTGTCGGTGTCTCTGCCTTCCACGTTTCGCCTTCGCCTCCGTGTGACAGGACAACACAGCGAACAGGCTCATCTCTCTCTCTCTCTCTCTCTCTCTCGCCTCTTTGTTCAAAACCTTTGAAACGTGAAGATGAAGCCGCCGTATTTCTTTAGCGGACAAACACCACTGATCAAATCTTGTGGGAAGATTGCTTGTACGCTCCCTCCGATATTTGATTTCCCCTCTCGCGTTTTCCATGGAACGTCATCCCGGAAAGAGTTAAACCTCATTTCTATTTGCTTCCCTAATTAAGGGGTTTATACGCAAGATTTTTCTGAGACCAATATGGAAGAAAAAAACGTGCTAAGCTTTTACCAAGACATGGAATATTATCGACCTGTGTTTCCGGGGGATCGTGGGATCTTGGATCGTGCTGAGTGCGGAATTAAGTCGATTTGAATACGGCAATGCTTAATTAATAGTATTGAAATATTTGACACGAACATGATTGCTTGACCTGATATGACTGAAAAATAATGCGCCGATAAGAACTAAACGAAAAATGATATACTCGATTTTTTAGTAAATAATAACTGATTTAACCCTATAACAAAGTTATATCTAATTAGAAAAATATTCATAATCCATGAAATATCATCAATTTATAAGCTTGATGGGGAATATATTGAGAAAATAAATCATTTATCATGGCCGCCCTTCGATGGGAAATCTACCAGGACAGGACTAGCCTCTACCCAAACTTGTTCATTTCATGTTCTGTAAAAAACTGTCACTGTTAGTTACCCTTCGGACGTCTCAAGTTGCTAACCTTAATTTCACCGAAGAGGCCATTTAAATCCCTCTCTCTTTACAATTCGGGCTCCAATATGTTTCGTCTTTGTCTCTTTGGCTTGCGGGTTCACGTTATTGATTTACTAGATTTGTTTTAGTGAGTAACGAGGCAATCTAACTTACTCGAGTTGTTTGGCGGCAGAAGACGGATAAACCTGAGAATGCAAGAAATTCATTTTTTTTCTCTTCCTCTCGATAAAATATTCAATTAGGGCCAGCATACAAGACATGAACTTGTTTAGAGCCAACCTGCTTCCATCGCTTATAATGGCGGATTGATTTGGATGCGCCGGCGGAGATTTCACCATTGCAGCCACATCAACTTTGTAGGGGGAGGCAGAAAACGCTGCAGAGGTTGGGGGAGAGAGAGAGGAAAAAAAAAAGATTAGGGTTTATTACTGTCGGGTGAATCTTGAGACGAGAATTATCGACTATGTGTAATGAGAACGGCGGCCAGTAAGAGCTTGATCGCCCGGTCACGCTGTAGCAGCGAAGCCTTACTATAATATATAATCACTTAACTGAATCAAAAAGCTTTTCATAAAAGAAGAAGCACAAGAATCTGAAATAAGTCTCTAGAAACACAATTATGAACATGTCCCTCCCGTTATCCATGTGTGTGTCGTCCATAGAACGAATTTGCATGATATTGTTCCATTTTCGCTGGGTTTTTCGAGTCCAAGACTATGGTTATTTCCTCCTATCAGTTTCGTTGCTGTACTAAATAAACTATCACTAACCATTCATCATAAACTATTCAGGAAGAAAGTGAGACCTGCATCGATTCACTAAATCAATTAGAGCTCAAGCTTTAGCGCAAAGGCCGAGTGTGTTCGGTCTGTAATAATCAAGAAAGTACTTTAGAAGACAGCCATATCACATGCCATCGATGAGTTTCGAGCTTTCGAAAAAGTAATTGTAGCTTTTGTGTTGGGAGAGGTGCATCCATTTTGACCTCCCTTTATTACGTGTCTTAGATTTCATCATCTGCAACGAATACGATGCACTAACCGATCGAATAGTCAACCGAATCTATCGTGCCACATCACAAGCTTCACAGTAGGAGATCTATAATCGAGTGCATCGGTATTTAGTTGACTTTTAATCCATGAAAAGCAAACCTAAACCGACTGATCAATTAAAAGCTCATCGCAATTCCTCAATCAAAGATTAATAAGGAAAAGTGGAAAACCCAACTCTCTCTCTCTCTCTCTCTCGCGAGTCAAATAGGATCTCTCTCGACCCCACCAATTTATATTGTCCCGTTTACTTTTCATGATTGTCAAATTGACGCGAGGGACTCTCCAACCAGAGAGAGAGAGAGAGAGATGCATAGGATCCGGTTCAGCTGCTTGGTTTGGGGGTGGTTTCATGTATCACCACCACGTAAGATTTGAGAATAAATTCATCTTCGCCTTCATTTCTTTAAGAAGCCCGAGATTTGATTTATTTATTTGGGTGTGCATGATGTAATGCGTGGCCTATGTGAGAGTTGGATGTATGGCAGACCAACTGAACTATATAACTGTATAGATCAAACGAGATCCTCTGTTTCTTTTCCCAGGATATGAAAACATGGAGAGTATCTTCGTGAGTTGACAACCTTCAGCTGAATTCGCTCACCAAAGTGGCATTCTTTCTTTGTTTTGTCGAAATAAAGTTAGGATGAGGGGTCAAGAGGCGAAAGATTGAATTTGTTTACGGGCTTTCTATCATCTCGTGGAAGATTTGCATCTGCTTTTAACATATTTGAGTGTGACGTGGAGCATCATATTTTGCGATTTTGTTTGTTTGTTTGTTTGTTGCTCTTTATATTTTCTTGTACTATCGAATTTTGTTGGGAAAACTTTGGATCTCCTCTTTATCAGACAAGCAATCAATCCCCTTCCTTCTTTTCAAACACGATTTCTTAAAGTCGGAGCATATATGATGAAGAGACTAGAAATGATATGTGGAAAAGACTAGGAGGTTATCCAAGCTTCTTTTTTTTTTTTTGTTCGACGTCACCTCGATGAACTATCCGATATTTATAGGCGTCCACGTAATACTTATATCTTGTGCACGTGGACGATGCCAGTTGATCCTTGCCAAAAGATAGTCCTTAACGTTTACAACGGGCACAAATGCATAAATTATGACAAAAAGATTAATATAAAGGAAGACATTGAAGTAACTTAAAATTTTGTTTTTGGAGTGGGGGCCAAGCCAGGCAAAAGTAAAGAAAATTCATTTGAATTTCTTGCGATTGAGTATAACTATAAGACCCTGCACCAAACACCAAGTAGTCCAGGGGGAAAGGCAGTGGCTCCTCTTGCGAACTGCCTCCTTGGTCTGCTAAGTTATCGATGGCGAGAGACCATGTTCAAATTCAATGGAGAATCAGCGGAAGACGTACGCTGTAGGATTTTATATTAAAGCTTGAGAGGTGGCGATGATTTTTCGCGCCATCTTAAATTTAATTGGTTGGATTTGTCATGTCAACTTTGGGAGAAAGAATGTATGCAGACTTTCGATGAATTGCCGCGTTATCTCTCTCTTCATCTTCATCGAGAGAATTGTGCTGATTCTCTTGAGATTGCATGGTGAAGAATGCCGAGTCACCAGCATAACGTTAATTAAAAGAGAAGGACGTCTTATGATCGGCTTATAACAGCCAATGCTTTTTATATCAGTGATTAGGCAAGAACGAGGTCGGGAATCGGACGGGTCTGAGCCCGTTCGGTGAAGTCCGGCCCAGAACAACTGGCCTTAAACCTGTCTTCTCGGCCCATAAGGCCCAATAACGCGTACGGATTCTTCAATGGAATTTGAAACCTGTATGTTCTATTGAATGAAACCTATATGTGACAGCCACCATTCAGAATTTCAGTGCCCATTAACCACTAAACACCGTAGACAAGCGGCTGTGATAGTACGAAGTTAAAGGACATAATAAGTCAGGTTTTGTTTGTTTTGTAAAAAATAAATAATTTAAAATATATTTTTATTATCGACAATAATTTATATCTTAATTTTTTTACAACGATGAATTTATTTATTTATTTATTTTTGCAAGCGATATATATATAATCTTTTTTAGAAAAATATTTTCTAAATCATTTATTTTCATAGAAAAAAACAGAAATGGTTGTACTTTGCATTGTATGGCTATAATTTTACTGAATCTTGTGGACATAAAGACATTGCACAAAATTTCGGGGGCCGTTCTTTTTTTATTCCCCTTCCCTTCAAATCCTAGTTAGAGAAACTTCTCTTCGATCATATATTTGATTAGTTGGTTATAAGCATGAACATCGCTCTAACATATAATTAGATTTGTATGATGTTCATATATCTTGTAATCAACTACCTGAAGGTGCGATGCGAAAGACATTATACAATTAGGGTGGGATAATTGCCAAATAAGTCCTAAACCTTTCGCAACTTTGCCGGTTAAGTCCTTCCAACGGATTTTGGCTGGAAAATGCCTACGTGGCGATGACGTGGCACGCCGAACCTCGCCGGTGATGACGTGGCGATGACCGGACCGAAATTTTTTTTCTTTTTTTTTCTTGTTCTTCTAAAAAAAAACTTACTTGACTGACGAGCTTCGGTGGCTGGCAGAGCTTGTCGGCCACTCCAGAGGCTGGGCCGGCCCTCGCCAGTCGCCGGCGAGGCCGGGGGAGGCCGCTGCCGCCCTCGCCCAGATTTGCAGCGAGGGAGCTCCTCCCTCGCTACCCACACTGCAGCGAGGGAGGTCATCTATGAGGGTTCACTCCCTCGCTGCAGATCTGGGCGTGGGAGGAGCTCTCTTGCCGGCCAAGTAAGTAAACAAGGATTTTTTTGTTTGGTCTGGTAATCGCCATGTCATCACCACACGACGTCATCGCCACGTAGACATTTTCCGGCCAAAATCCGCCGGAAGGACTTAACCGGTAAAGTTGCAAAATGTTTAAGACTTATTTGGCAATTATCCCCAATTAGGGTAGACGGAAAATGTTGCTTTTCGAGGATATCATTTGACCAATGGGTATGCAAAGATCTCTCTCTCCTTTTCTCTTTTGAGGGGCCAGGTTACGAACAGATTATAATGGAGTCCCACCTAAAACCCTCTCGGTAAGGTGAGAAATTTCAATAGAGGGAGTTAATGCTACTTTTCACCAAATAGCTCCAGCAAACACACATTCCGGTGTAATTGCTGAACTTCAAATATGGGAAACTAATGATGCTCATGCACATGTGGTCTCCCGGAAAGGAGAAGACCAGAGCTATATATGTATAAATACATTTTGAAAATTGATAAAGTAAAACTCTAGAAAGCAAAAGGTCGATCATTTGCCTTACAAGGAATGCTTCTTTTGCTTAATTAGGACAATGTGCTTGCCTCATTCAAAGCATGTTTAATATAATCGACCCAAAAAGAAACGAGTTTTGACGATTTCTAATATTACAAATTATTCATTGCCAAAATTTCTAGTATTTTTCATGACTCTTCTGTGAAGTATTTCCTTAGAAGATTTGATTGTTTCTCTCTTGAATTCATATATTAGACTGCACATAAGATTTATCTAGAATTATATGTATATATATGTATATATATACATAGATAATCAATGCACTTCTTTTCCCGTCGCATGGAGAACAAGTGCTGGAAAAGTTGCAAAATGCATATGTAGGTCACCGACGTGGGGACTTTGGAAAGTTTAGGTCCGGGACGCTATGCTAAGATATGGCGTTGAGTGGAAATTAGCTTCAAGACATGTTCTACCTTACGATGCAAAGTTATGGTCCCCTGATCAGCTCGATTAAACCTATACTTTCTTTACCATCATTGCAGCTAGTGAACAGGATGTTACATACGTTGGCAGAAAAACCCTCATCTTATGTCCTCGTTTTGGAATCGCCAGTTTCCACATCATCTCATCCCTCACCACTCACCAGCACGAGGCATTTCGACTATTTGAAGCATCAGGAACTTTGTTTGGCTGTCTCGTCTGCACAGATCTATTGCTACCGTAAGATTCCAAATTTTTTGCAGAAGCTGACAAAAGCAGGAAATGCGCAACATTCAAGTCAACGATAGCGTTTTTTGGACTTTTCGTGCGTGCTAATCAAGTTCTTTGTCCCGAAAGCCTTTTCGAGTCTAACCCGCAATCATTTTCCCCACTTTAACCCAACATTCTCATTGTTGCGAAACCAAGAATCCAGAATCGCCATGTCAAAAAGGAGTCCAGCACTGACGTAGAGATCTCTGAGATTAATCAAGATATTATCTTACTAGAGCAAGTTAATCCTATATTGAAACCGAGAATTTGCAATTGAAATTCATTGGAAAAATATGCAAATTCTCGTGCAGTTCCTACATTGCCTATAACGTAACTCGCATAGTGAGTCATGAAACACTATTTCTTCATGGAGGCAACATTCTCAAGGGTGAAAACTGCGGCACGTCGAAAGCTACGAAGCTCTTTGCCAATTGAAATTTTTCAATAGACCTTTGAGTTCTCCTTCACTCCGTGTTGAAAATGCCTATATATATAAAGCACTGCTTAGGTGATTGAAAGCAGTCAATATGTCCATCAACATACTTTGAAAGTTGAAAATAACGTATGATACAAGGAAAGAAAAAAAGACTCACTTGCCGCCTCCCACAAAGTGAACGCCGCATCATCATCAAGAAAGATCCCATCCACCCAACCAAAACGATGATCTTACAAGAGATCAGCATTCTGGATTGCTCTCCGAATCCGGCAATAGGGAAGGCTTTGGCCCTTATCCAGTTAGCCTGGGTAGGATTTTGAAGCACCTTTCCTTTGTCGGTTGTGCAATGTCCTTCCCCTTTTCAGGGTCCTCTGACAGACAGAAGACCCATCCATCAACAAAAAGAATCCAAATCGAAGGCCCGCACGGGGAAAAAGAAGAGAGAAACCTATAAAATTTACACTTTCAAATAAAAATTTATAAATGAAATATGTCAAGGGGAGTTGTAACATTTTCCATAGGTTGTTCAACCACGAAAGACATATAATATGCGGAGCTGTTGAAGTGGCTCTTTCAATGTCACTAAATCTATAACATTTTGGAATTTCATGGACGGGACATGTTTTCATTTGAGGGCAAGATTTCTAATTCGACGAAAGCTATCTGTGCATGCATCTTTATTAAACTATAGCAAAGTGTCAAGGCAATTTATCTAGAAAAATCCATGAAGTGTCAAAATTATAAAGGAAAATTCACGATTCCAAAGGGGTAAAAGAGAGAGGTATCTTTTTCCTATCTTATGGATCGCTCTTGCTTGCAGTGGGAGCCAAATATTCCAAGGATCAACGCAACATTGAGTGGAGGGACGATAAGTTTAGTGGAAGCACAAAACACCATGATTGGGGAAGCCAGCCTCATGGCTCGTTGCCTGCCCAAACAACAATCATTCTTCACCTCTCCCACCATAAAAGCTTCATTCCCGTCACCTTTTCTCCTTTGCCCCAGAAGATGGAGGCATCATCATTGCCTACATAAATGACAAAGTGGGTTGACATAGGATATATTCTTCTCCGTCGACGTTGCATAATTCCCTTGTTAACCAGTGATCTGAAGCGCTCCTTAATCATATTCGGTAAATATACATGTGATTTGTGAAATGGGTCGGTTCCATAGCTCATCTTGAAAAAGCACTTCTTTAAATATATATGGAAAGCTTAGAACTCATGTTATTAATATTTCTTGTTATATGAATATACCAAAGACTCAACTCCATGAGCTCATTGCCTCATGACCTTCACGACCAATATGAAAATGATCTATCTCAAATGATCTTGTTAAATATTTCTACGGATCTTACTTACAAATACAAACCAATGTAAATCACTTTTTGATTCAGACCCCCTGTTTTCAGTCTAAGATTCAACTCACAGTACCAGCTTACTAGCAGCCGTTTGGTGATGTGATGTCTTCTTGTCATTTTAACCTTGTAGGGCCAAGCCAACAATGATCAACCTGTTGCTTTAATATAAGAGAGAAGAGGCACGCCAAAGAGCCCCAAGAGTCAAGCGCATAGATGATAAAGTGCCCCAAGAGTCAAGCAGATAGATGATAAAAGGCAGTGAAAACGGTAACTTTGTAAGGGGTCAACTCTAAAGGTTAGTTGGGGATTGAACCCCGTTAGTCTAATTTCACTGTATGTAATGTTTACTTCTGAGATCTCGCACGTTAGGGCTAGCGCTGACCTCGGACCAGCTGCGGAGGAAGTGATTCTCTGCAGAGATTGATCCATCTACTCATCCCCAATAATGCAGGTGACTAAATATGACCGACTCGCATGAAATCTCTACAATCAATACGAGCACATCGGGTAGCAAAAGGAGACTGAAGTGATTCAATGTAAAACGATAAGAGAACGAGATTAGGGTTTCATCAAGTACAGGGAAAAAATCTCGTGAGTAATTCTGAAATCTAGGTCAGGATACACATATGCAAGGCACATGGTTCCGTTTTATTGGGCAGAATGACACAACAAATGAAAAGTGAAAAACGCAAGACAACTTGGAAAGAAGCACCGGTAATTCGGCCAGGAGACTCTACCATTCTATGTGTGTAAACCTACTTTGCCCATACACAACAAGAATCTCTCTACTTATTGGTATTTCTACTGTAAGACTAATGGTGGGTACGTGGCAAAACTTAGAAAGGAAGTCCTACTAACCTAAACAATCAGTTCACCGTTAATCATTCCATTTCTACTATAGATTTTCGATGAGAAAACGCATTTTTCAATCAATGCCATGCTAAAAGAGAATACCGTACTACACAAACGAGTCGGATTAAATCAATAAATTTTTTAAGACTATGAGAGATGTATTCAAAATTATTAGATTTGACGAAAAAAATATGCAATGAACTATTTTCCAAAAAATAATTTGTGGATTTTTTTTTCGTCCGCCAACTAAACACCCATAAGATCCTTTGTTCCTTTTCATGAAAAGAGTCTAAAGCAATGGGATCTCTCTCTCTCTCTCTCTCCAGGCGAAAGGGTTGTTTGACCCGAGAGAGATAATTACTTCCATGTGTTGGAATCGAAAGGCTTGACAATATTAGTACGCGAAAGAAAATTTTCTTTCTCGAATATCCACCCTTATCTCATCTGTTCAAAGGCAAGACCCAGCCTGAAGCAATCATCATCATCATGTCCTCCAGCTTCTCCTCCTCCTCTTCCTCATCCTTTCTCTCATCATTAATCCCTCACATTAGTCATCCACACACCGTCTCTCAACCTCCATCTTACCCTCAAAAGTCATCATCACCATCATTCGCTCCAAATTCCAGAACTGCGAAGAGAGAAAGGATCAGATTCGAACGAGGTTTGATAGGAGATGAGGATGGGTTCGCTGAAGAAGAAGAAACCCTATCTTTTGTGAGTGGAAGGACTTTGCTTCTTCCAGATCAAGGAACTTCAGTTCTTTTTCTCTAGCTGTCTTCTCTTCTCTCTATATGGGGAATCGAAGCATCACGGTCCGATCGATTTGTTTGTCGTCCCGTATGAAGCAAATCTACATCTATAAAGTAGGAGTTGTTCCTTATATTTACGGATCTAATATTGTCCTTATATCAAAATCGTGTCTGAGGTGGTTTAATTAGGTGGTTCTTAAAGAAGATGCGTCAACTTACTGAGGTATGTCGATTATGTTTTGAGTCATTAGTGTGTGAGTGTGAGAGTGTGCGACTGGTTGATGTGTGTTTTTCCTCTTAGTTTGCGTATTGCGATGCTATGGCTTTAAATGGTTTGTCTAGGGACAGTAATATGTATTGTTTGATCTCAAATGCAAGAGAAGAACGAGAAGACTATGGAAATAAAAGTTGGATTTGTTTTTGTATCTCCTGCGGATTCAACGACTACGCTCTATATATGTGCAAGCTGTAATTGGTGGTGTTTTAGCATTTATGTTGTTTCTACTCTCTAGATTTATACATGATACTCGTGTTTGATACCTGATTCTCATCTTATCATGCTCAATGTGCTTGGATAAGTGTTCTCCTATTATCTTGCTTCAGAGTGATCGTTACATTACTAAAAGGTGATTTGAAGCTTCGCGAAACACGTGTGGTAAAAGATATGAAACTAAGGGAGTGTTTATTTGAATGAAAGAATATTCCTTGATTTCATTATATGGGTTTTCATGAGATTGGTATGTTGCCGGAAAACCATTTGTGGGCAAAGAAAATATGCATGCTTAAAGTTAGGAAAACAAATTTCCTACACAACAAAAGCAGATTTTTTTTTATTCAGCATTTTTCAGAGAGCATTTTCCACTAACTTGAAGTTTTTTCTCAAAATGAACAAATCCCTTGTCAAGCTGGCATTCGCGATCAACCTGTGAATAAACGCACCAGGAGGAGAATGTAAATGATTGTGTAGTGTATGTTCTTGGCTTCTTGAGAGCCAAAACTGTTGCCTGTTTGACAGGGATATCTGGCTACATTCATGAGTTTAAATCCCAACTATCTCTTTCATGTATTTTAGTTTGATATTCTGCTGCCGATTATCTACTTGTTGTAGTTATGTCCATATATTGCGTGTGTCCATGTGTATTTAATATTCGGCTCCATTTGATCTAATTCTTATATAACATTTTAGCTTACATCAATCTTCTATCACATTTTAATTTTTTTTTACTTTGATAACTATTTTGGCTTTTGTAAAAGTTAAAACTTTGATGCTAAATTCAGCTTTCTGGCATAGGTATCATAAAATCCGTGACCTGATTAGAGTTGAACTCTATACTATTTATGACAAGACAGATTCCTTGTTCCAATTATAGTAATATCTTCTTCATTAGCATCTTAGATCGAATAATTTGTCTCGACCAATCTTGTATCATCAATCCAATTAGTGAAAAAGAAACTTCATATCGAAAACCAACTAGGGAAAAATGGTTTAAGCGTATCAATAGGAGATATACTTTTGGCATTTATTAATTCATGAATTTTATTATTCTTTTACACATTCTAGCAATATCACCTAAAATTTGCCATAGAATTTCCTATAGAGTGCTTTTATTTTTGCTTTAACAATGTCACAGGTTAAATTATCTCTCACTGTAAAACCAAAAACTATATAAAACCTACATGAATATGAAATTTTGAAACTAATGCTTACTCGCAGATACTGTGCTTCAATTGCCCATCCTATAAAAAATAGAATGCGTGGTCCAACTTGCAACGTTACCAGTTGGCTGTAAGCTAGTAACAATTCTGCTCTACTAGCAGCGCTCTTTTTGTAAAATTATTATATTTTGTTCGACAACCTATGTTAATATGAGTTATTATTTGGGTTGCCGTTCTGTCATTCAAAGAAGCCTTTATATATATCAAACCATTTACTAGTGCATTCATGCGTTAATTCTCTTGCAATATTCCCGGAACCCATACCATGATTCCTTTCATTGATGTTTCCACATAACAACGGATGCCTTTTGCCTGAAATATTGAGTTATTAGGATTCTAAGCGTAATGTTTCCTTAATTCTCATGCATTATAGATGGCCACTTGGTAACAAAGTCTCCTTGACAATTACCATGGTAATTAAAACGACACTATCTTAGCTCGTCATAAGCACAAGGATCCATGCAGAGAACACAGAAAACGCAGCAGTAGACAGCTTTTAAATGGATATACACATGTTCCTGAAAGTTCATATGGCTTTTGAAACTAGATGGTGCCACTGTAGTTAAGGGGAAAGTTGGTGATGATGATTTTTTCTTATAAAGAAACTTGTAGAGAGCAAATACTTATGGAGTAGAGAGTGTAAATATTTAATTCAAGGATCTGGAGGCCGTCATTCCCGCCAGCTGCACTCGAACCGCCTTGAAGCTATTTCCATCTTAGCTCCATATAAAGTTTGTCCACTTTTATGGCCACCGAATGATTGCATGCCCAAGTTGTTGATGTTTCAGCAGCCAATCAAAGAGCGTCTCTTGTTAAATGGAATGTTATTGCAATTGCTACATGCTGCTTATTGATATACGTTGGCCAGAAGTTGGAAGCATTTTAATGTAGGTCACGGAATGTGCTCTTCTGTTAGCTACTTCTGAAGTTTGTTGTCCGTCCTGTTTTCTGATGTGCAAAGATGAGCCTGAAGATGATTAACCGTTGTTCTACGTGGCGGTTGCTGATGCCCCCCACTTCCACTATTTCGTTGTCGCTGCCGGAGTTGATGCGGAGAGAGAGAGAGAGAGAGAGAGAGAGAGAGAGAGAGACTACGTAGAATAAGGAGAAATCTCTAAAGATTGCAAAAGCATTGTGCCCCCGAGGGACCATACGCTCAACCCTAACGTATGGAGTTCTTCGATGCGATTAAGAAAATTGCATCAAAGCAAGGGAACTCTCAAAATCCTCTCCTCGCAGACACGCTTAAGCTCTATCGTGAGTTCTTAAGGGTGCGCATGACAGGTACCTATTTCTCATCCAGAATGAGTTCTGGAGCAAAAAAACTCATTCTGAATGAGAAATCTGTTTCATAGGAAATTGTAGAAAAACTAATTATGGGATAGATTTCTATTCTAAAATTGATTTTTGGCCAAGAATGAGAATTGAAAATTTTTCCATTTCTCATTCTCAGACACTATTTGAGAATCCATTCTGTTTTAACCCTCTTTCTTTATTTTTTGCCCTAATTAAATTGCTCTCTCCCTCCTCTCATTCGAACATGCCCTGACCCTGTCCGAGTCCTTTTTCGAATAAAAAATAAAAAATTAATAAACTAATAAAAAAACCTAAAAATTCTAAAAAAATCTAGATAATTCAGAAATTATAAAAAAAAACTTAAAAAAGTATTAAAAATTCAAAAATAAAATAAATAAAAATATATTATTAAAAAATTTAAAAAAAAATCAAAGTTTTATTTGGAAATTCCAAATTTTCTTGGAAAAATCAATTTCTAACATTAAAAAAATATGGATAAATATCATCAGTTTGCCAATTAACTATGGCCAATATGGTTATAAATTGGCCATGCAAAAGCCATAGGAAAAATGTCTTACCTTAATATTGGGTAACCTCCTCTCCCATAGTTCTTTGGGAATTATTATATACTATGATTTATGCAACTAAAGTAAATTCAGAGTTCGATTACAATAAAAATTGTGATCAAATTTGTCAATTTTTTTATGCTAAATAATAAGTATTTGATTTTAATTGGAATGAACATCTTGCAATCTAAAAAATAAAAAATAAAAAAAATGAAATTATAATACAATCAAAAACAAAAACAATTTTTTTTTACCATATCAAACAGATTTCTCATTCTGGAATAGAAATTCTTTAACCGTATCAAACGCGTTTCTTTTTTCATAAACTCATTCTGGAACAGAATCAGAAAAATCTAATTCTATCCAGAATTAGATTTTTGGATAGAATTGCTGTCATGCGCACCCTAACTATCCACGCGACAACTGTGGAGGATAACAAATAAAATTCAGAGTCTCTAACTATGTAGTTATACAGACACATGTGAGCAGGCTAGTCTGCAAAATAGGCCCGGAAAGCCCATTGCCAACATAAACTACTTTGTGGCCGACTCCAATCTTGTCCTGCACCCAAAAGAAAAGAGATTTAACTAATTCAGTTCTTTATCCATATTTATTGTTGTTATCATTGTCATTGTTATCAGCAAAAAATAACGAATCTTCCATCGACGATTCACAAGAGACAAGGGGGCCTAAAGAATCATAATTTCGATGGTCAGCTAGAGCCAGCCTAAGATGCCCTCCGATGTATTAAAGTTGCTAGCAGATTGGCCATCTGTTTAGCTTATTCTCCCAGTTGTTGCAAAAGCGTGTTTTGACTTTGTTTTGAATTGCTTAAGCCAACCTTGTACAACAACACTAGCCAAGGAGCCACGTGTACCCAAAAAGAAAGAGAAAACAGAGAAATCCGCTAATTTTACTCCAGCTCGTGTCTTGTATAAATCATAATCACGGCCCCTCCACTTAGGGATATAATCCCACTACCAGGAATAAAATCGTTAGATGGCATTTCAAAACAAGTGTAAAGATGGCCTGGAAAAAACGCACTGATTGGAAGCAAATTTGTCCCCCTTTTGTTAATCTTTTCATTAGCTGCATACAGTCCAAATGGTCTCCTATTAAAAGTATTAGGTATCAGAGCTCAAGGGTTGTTCAAGTGAGTTGATACGGAGGCACCGAGGGTTATTCATTAGGCCATGGTTGACTAATGGGAGAGAGGATTTAAAGAAAGCCAAAAAATGGGTAAAGGTCCCGATCTTAAATCAAATATTATTCTGTCAAAATACCGAAAATATGATTCTATGTACACGTGGGAGATAAACACGCAAGGTTTGCACCCGACAAAATAAAAAATAAAAAAACTAAAGAGAGAGACAGCATTGCAAGATTATGTAAGATTACTGTCAATTGTTTTAAAAATTTAAATTTCTATAGTTTAATATTTAAAAGTTCTAACACTCCCCCTTCTTGCTAACATGCACTTTGGTATAAATTTAAAATATGGAAATATATTATTAGCGAGGTAAATAGGGGCCTAAAATGATTTGAAGGATCGCATAATCTGATACCATGTAAGAATTTTTGCGAAATCATTGCCAATTATTCTAAAAGTTAAAGTTATTGCATGAAGCATAATTTAATCTTCAAATATATTTATACTCTCCTTCCTGCGTAGGGCTATGACACCAACATGTTTAATCTAAAAAATTTAAACTTAAGATCTTATACTTTGATATTATGTGAGATTTTTTGTGAAATCACCACCAATTATTTTAAAAAGTAAAGTTGTTTTTTTTTTTCACTTGTAAGATAAACACTAGTTTGGTGAGCACTTTGCAAAATCTAACATCTCTAACAATCCATCTCAAAATCATGTGAATATCATGGGCAAAAGACATATTTGCCACTTTACATCTCTAGCAACCCTCGACAATACGTTTGAGCATTTAGATATATTTTAAGAATTAGCTAATCAATATCAATCTGCACTTGTCACGTCACTTTATCTAAGTAATTTAAAAACAACCGATCGGGAAAAAGAGGGGATTATCACGTAGTTCAACTCCAAAAATGGTAGTTAGATCATATTAGTTGTTAGCCATGTGAACACTCGGTAACTTTGTCACAAGTGAAACACATATGGTTTATCCGGAAAAAAAAATTGTCGTGCAACTTTTATATGTTAAGTAAAAAAATCCATCGACTCGATTCTTATACATTTCAAAGCTACCCTTCATGCAATAAGAAGGAAAAAAGAATCATTCATTAATATTTTTCATCCGCGACCCAAGCATATATTTGCTCCACTTGAACCAAAACTATTTTTCCTCACTCATTTCCCCAGTCCAAAATACCTAATATTTTCTTTTTTCGAGGCAATTTCAATCTTGCTTTTTTTTCTTTTTTACATAGTATTCAGTGTTTTCGCATGCGCATAGTGTATGCTCGAATCTAATATAGATTAATCCATGTAAATGCCCGGTCCTTCTCTTTACCTTTTTTGCGTTTGTCAAATTTGGCATTCTCGTGGGTCTCCCAAAAAGCTGATAGTAGGGACAACTCTGCGGTTGATTCTTTAATTATCATCTTAAGAATAGTATAAGATAATATGGCCAAATCAATCAATCAACCAGCCAACAAACAGAGAGCACCATAATCTAATCTCCCCCTCATCTTAATAGCCTTACCTCGTTTATCAATTTAATTCACACGTTAGGATATTAAACTAATGCTTTATGACAACATGCTTACTTGGGATTCTCTCCCCTAAAGCAAGAATCGAATTGCGATGAGACTTCAAAGGCAAGAAAAAAGGAGTGGGAATAGATGAGATTGAGAGAGATCTATTGGGGGAGGATAAGACCACCTCGAAAGATATGGATAGAGACAATAGAAAAACATAGCGGAATCTAGACTCTCGATTTCTTAATTATATGTTCCTAAAGTTGCACAAGGTGGGGTCCAAACCTAGGCCAAATGTCGTGTAACAAAGCATAATTTATTGATAATGATGTTAGTTGAAGACTAGTTTAATCCGAGAAAAACATGGTTTTTGGCCATAGAATATAGGGTTCGCCCGCTTTCGGAAGATTTGTCAAGATCTCATGAGGACCTTTAGTGGCATATATGCTTACATCATGCCCCAATACTTACTTTAATTTGTTCGTGAATTCATTATTCTTTTCATTAGCTTTGGGTATCCTAAGAGCAACTCCAAAAATGGTCAACATAGGCAAATTATGTACCGCTTATTTAAAAATGTTTCTCGACGGGAAATGTTGCTAAAGAAATCATGTCGAGTTGAATATGAGAATTCGACCCAATTTCGTGATTTTTGTATCGATTATTTGAAGTGGGGTGGATGGAATTGTGCACCCACATGCACCACAACAAGTATTTTTTTTTAGTATATATAATATTCTTGAATATAAGCTTTGGAAGAGGACAAACGAAACCACTGAGTTTAACTCAAGCTAATCTTTTTTTCTTGGGTTGGAATTGATTAGTCAACTAATCTTTGGATGTCAATAGAGTCAATATTAGATTTGTTGCAAAAGTTAGATCCTCTTTACTTTAGGGGTGATTACGTTCCCATCTTCTTTGACTTTTTTTTTAGTGACTATGAATATTTTAACATTTGCCTTTTTTGTCGTTTCGCACATGGAATATTTATTTCAAATGCCCAACTGCCGATTTGCAAAATAAATAAATAAATAAAAACAAAATTCCGACTTTAAGTAATTAAAAATTACACATCACATATCGTTTAAGTGCCTATGCAGCACCGTACATTTGCTAAGTGTAGGTACGTTTCTAAAACATATTAATAAATAGCTGTCAACGAAATATTATAATGTAAAATCGAACCTCCAATTATCATTCTTTAGGAAACAAATCATATTGTCGTTGATTTAGATAGTTGATTAGATTTTTGAACTATTACTACATATTTCAATAGTGACTGATAAAAATTATATTTATATATATGTTTCATGTGAAAATTCTTACTTTTTAGCACAGTTAGGCGGTGGCCATATAATAGGCAGGTTCCATTCAAAAAAATTAGTGATCATAAATTAACTTCAAGTCCGTACAGTATTGATCTTTTCGTTGCATGCACTAGACTCGTATGAGTTGTTAACTTTCGTAAGACTCACCTGAGATGTACGTAATCTAATAAGCTGCACGTATTGAACTCTCGTGAACGGGATCTTCGCAAAAACTACTCATTTCCATGGAAAAGAGGGTCTCTTTAAAAAGCATTTCCCATTCTCCCTTCCTACTTTTCATCTGCCTTGACCAGAGGGTATGGTTCCTGTATCTGTGAATAAAATAGGGTTCTGGAGTGAAATGCACAACTCATTCATCGATTTTGTTTATTCATCATAGTCTTAATTTATTGATGAGTGGAAGTTGTGGGTTATACTATAAAGAGGAAGTGGTGAGGCTATGAACACACAAACCCAAGTGCTTATTAAACCTACCTACATACTAGCCTCCTACAAACACCCAAAATTCTTTTTCTGTTCCTCTCGATTATCATCATGTCAAGCAAGTCAGCCTCTAATCTCATTCCTTCCATATGGGACGGCTCTTTTCGTGGTGATGATTCGTCTTCTTGCATTCAGAAGCAGCAGCTGAAGAAGAAGGTCAAGCTGTTCGGGTTTGACCTAACGATGATCGACCCCTGCAAAGGCCAAGATGAAGATGAAGAAGTCACCCCGAAATCAGATCTTGTGGAGAGAGATGACCACGAGAGCGTGAACTCATCAAATACAGTCCCATCTTCATGGAGAGACGACAAGAAGACACCTCTGGCCATGAGTAACAGCAACGAGAGATCATCATCAGTTTCGATTTCCGATCCCCACAACAATGACCGAGCGAAGAAGCTCTTCGAGTGCAAATTCTGTGCCAAGACGTTCGCGAACTCACAGGCCTTGGGGGGTCACCAGAATGCTCACAAGAAGGAAAGGATGAGGAAGAAGAAGTTGCAGCTCCAAGCTAGGAAAGCGAGCCTCCGCAGTTACCTTCAAGCGTATCAAAGTCATTACTATTGTAATTCTAGCGGGGTTCTTGATTTTAGGGTGTCCGATGATGACCAGTGGTATATTAATTCTCCCTCATGCTATGCCTCTGCTCCTGGTGATCAGTTTGCGCTCCGCGATGAGGAGCCCCAGATTAGCTTCGGCCACGTGGCCGATCATCGAGAAGGTTTTCCTCTCGGAGGATCGACTCGAGTTGAAACCTGGCATGCTCCTGTTGTACTGCCGGCTAATACCGGTTATTATCAGCATAAGGAATGAATGTCCGCTGGAACAGGAACAAGGTAGACCATCGTTGACACTAGTATTGTAACGTAATGACTTTGAGATTTATTTATACAACTTATTTTGTTCTCAAACGTCAGCTGGAGTAGGTAACTTGGCACCAAGCGTTCACACATTTACATGTCAGTAAATCGCATCATGAATCTTGGATATGTAAAACATATGTATCTACACCAGATTCAACGGTTGGGATGCATTGGGATGCATGCGGTAATTTATTTTGTATACGAAACCCATGTTTCATTTGAAATAAGAGAGATCATATCGAATAATACCTAAGTAAGTGATGGGCACCTAAAAAGATAGGAGGAATAATTTACTTATCACGACGAATTGGTCGGCACATCCCTCAAATATGAAATTAGTTAGTTTTTACTTTGAATTTTGATGTGGATGTTTGTATTTGATTGGGTTCCTTGCTTACAAGTATAATTAAAGCACAAGTACCTAAAATATGACTACTTGAGTGGACATTTTCGTTTGGTATAATAGTCAACGTGATCAGAACGTCATGAACCATTGCAAAATATAGACATGATATTATATAACATGTTTGCCTAGCTGTGGCAGCTCTAGCTGTATTGCGTGTCAAATATGAATTATTTATTCGTGTCGATACAATTGTAAAAAATATTATGCTTTTGATAGATACATATCTACTAAGAGATGAATTTATTTTTAATCTGTGTTAATTTGTGCTATTTTCCATTCTGCTGGTATTTACTTTTTTTGTATGGTGTTAAGGGGACGTTTGGGAGAGTTTGTGGGAAATACCCTTCGATAAATGCAAAGTTTATCGAGGCTAATTGTCTGCAAATAATGTTTGGTAAACACTATTTACATAAAGGACTTTGGCTTAAAAAGTAAAAGGAAAAAATCACAATACTAACCCGATTCAAACGAAGCTGGAAGCTCTGATCATGGCCTTCATCAAGGTCATGCGACCCCAAGCGACTGGTGGCCGACGTTATGCGACCTTAGGTGGGCATTCGAGCGTCAGGCGACCCCAAAAGACCGCCACCGAGGTCAAGCGAGAGCTCGTTCGGCCCAGATCTAGTCCTTCGAGCATTATGCAACTCCATGCTGCCACCGCAGATCTTCTGAGGCAAGTTCATGCGGTGGACCACCAAGACCAAGCAGATTTGGAACAGGCAAGCTTCGCTGACCCTTAAATCGGCATATCTCGCTTGAGCTGTGACCCTCTAGAACTTGCTTAACAGACCCACGACCGTCAAAAACCCTCGTCTAGCCTCGGCAAACCATGCGAGCCTTGGCAATCGTCAACGACCCTCAATTCTCCAGATTTTGCCTCGATCCTTCATATCCAGCCTGACTTTGGCGACCATCGACCCTTGGCGACCGTGCCTCAATGACCATAATCAGTTCACACATTGTCTTTCATTCGGAGAGAGAGAGACGACGACGACGACGAGCAGTGGAAGAGACACGTGGAAGGCCAATTTCCAGGGGTAAAAGAGAAATGAGAAAGATAGGTGAGAGCAAAGATAGGAATACAAATTTATTAATTATGGGCGGGGCATTTGGAGCTAGATGCCTGATGCCGATGAGTATGGCCCTAAGAGGAAAGTTCTTGAAGGATTATAGAAATAAAGCGTTTCCTTAGTATTTGCACAAGGGTCTTTAGAGGCCCGGTTGACTTTATTAATGTGTGCCCAAACGCATCGGTGTGTAAAAAACCAATAACCCCTCTTACGGATAATATGGCCTTTCGTATATACTGAGGTCGCATGTTTGCAAAAATCAGAGGCACTGGGGCTTAGGAAACCTCATCTCACTCGTGAAGTAAGAGCCACTGCCGAGAGAAACACATGTATCAACACTTAGATTATTCTTTGTAGGCTTTGTTCATGTAGTTTATGTTTGGGGTAGTTATATACGGGTGAAATCAAGCCGAGTCAAGTTATATATTGCTAGGCTCGAGCTCGACTTATGTCGTAAACACAATGCTCAAAACTTGACTCTATTTGATCAAATACCTTTATCAACGTTCATACTCAACTTGACAAAAGAAAAATCAACATATTCGAGTTCAACTAGCTCGACTGGATTTTGAGCATGTAGAACTCAAGCTACTCTTTTTTTTCTTGCTTGGCTCAAAATACTTGCACTTGCCCATAGTAAAGGAAAATTTATAGTTACATGGTAAAAAGTGATATTGTAAGTATATGTAACAATGTTCGTCACCAAAATAGAAAAAAAGAACTAATTAAAATGTCAAAAACCTCTAATACATAATCATCCGCGGTGCCTATGTTCAATTTGACGAACTTAGTTCTATGATACCATTTGCTATTCGATTTGAAAATTACTTATTTCCTTGTGAAGGGGCATTTTCTTTAAAAAGATTCAAGGTATTTAGATATCTTCTAAAGAAATTTAGGATATCTCCTTTGATTTTCTATATCTATTTTGATTATGCATATCTGGTATGATTTCCTTAGATAATCATATAACAAAATCTCTCTTGTGTACTATTTTCCTTATATCAAGATACACACAAATTCTCCATTTCCTGTCTTGCGCATTTTTCCATTTAAGTGAAAGCATTTCCAATTCTCCCTTGCCACTTTTCATCTGTCTCGACCAAATCAGTCATAGATTTATTTATCATGGTCTTATTTATTAATGGTTGGAAGTTGTGGATTATACTATAAAAAAGATAGCCGATGAAACTAAATACACACAAGCCCAAGTGCTAAGCCTACCTACGTAGAAATTTTCTCTATTCTTTTCTAATATCATCATGTCAAGCCAGTCAGTCTCTAATCTCGTTCTTCCTACATGGGACGACGATGTTGGACTAATCAATGGCTTTGTTGGTCATGATGATTCATGTTCTTGCATTCCGAAGTAGCAGAAGAAGGTCAAGCTGTTCCGGTTAGACCTAACGACGATCAATCCCTGCAAAAACCAAGAAGAAGAAGACACCCTAAAATCAGACGTTGTGCAGAGATATGATCACGAGAGCGTGGACTCTTCAAACACAGTCCCATCTTCATCAAGAGACAACAAGAACAAGCCACCTCTGGCCAACAGCAGCAGCAACAAGAGATCATCATCAGTTTCGACCTCTGATCCGCACAATAATGGTCAAGTGAAGAAGCTCTTCAAGTGCCAATACTGTGCCGAGAAGTTCGCGAAATCACAGGCCTTGAGGGGTCACCAGAACGCCCACAGGAAGGAGAGGATGAGGAAGGAGAAGTTGCAGCGCCAGGCCAGGAGAGCGAGCCTCGACAGTTGCCTTCAAGCTAATCGCAATTATTACTATTGTGATTCTACTGGGGTTGTTGATCTCAGAGGGTCCAATGATGATCGATGGTATTTCGATTCTTCGTCCTGCTATGTGCCTGGTCCTGCCGCCATAGACTAGCTTTGGCGACATGGCGGACCATCGAGAAGGTCTTCGTTTTGGGGGATTGACTCGAGTCCAAACTGGCATGCGCGTGTTGGATTACTACCGGCTGATGCCGGCTATCAGCATAAGAAAGGAACATCTGCTGTAACAAAAACATCTTTGACACTTGAAATGTAACGTAGTGACTTCGAAATTTATTTATAGAATATCATTTTGGTCTCCAACTACAGCTGCAGTAGATATTCTTTGCACGCGGGCTCGAACCATCAAATCGTCCGCATCTTTGGTGTGTAATGCAGGTGTATCCAGCTAAATTGAGCGTTTCGGATGCCGTCTGGGTCGGTGCAATTGTCATGCGGACTGACATGGAAAGCAAAGCGACAGGCCCCCGAAAAGACAAAGGTACAAAAACTTCAAAAATGGACCTCTTTGTCTGCAATTGGGTTTCTTCTTTACAGGTGTGGTTAATGCACAAATGTCTGCGATCGAGCGGTTTCTCTTGGGACATTGGTCAACGGGATCAGAGAGCATCGTGAACATACGGTGCATGTCCGACCTGCACCGAGGAGCGACTCTGGTTGGGGCAGCAAGTGCAGGTTTGGGATTACTTGCGAAACCTCAGTTATTCATTCGTGTCAATACGGTTCTAACAAAACATAATTTTTTTATAACACACTCAAACACATTAAGAGACGGAATTTTTGCTAATCTGTGCTAATTTGTGTCATTTGCCTCGTCTCCCTCATGAAGTGAGATACAATGTCAAAAGAAATATATGTATATCAAATCATCTCAAGATCAACACCCGACTGCTTAGCCTCTAGACTCTATCCGTGTAGATTAAGCCGGGGATTAATTGTTACATGCAACCGAGTCGAGTTGAATTGCGTGGATAAAATACCGAGCTCGAGCTCTACTCAACTTGTAAACTTGAATTTCAAAACTTGACTTGAACTCAATTGAGGTTTTTTTTTTCTTTCTTTCCAGACTCTATGTGATACAAAACTCAACATATCCTTCAAGCTAGACTGGCTTGATTAATTTTAAGTTTACAGAACTCAACGTACCCTATTTTTCCTTGGTAAGCTCAAAATACTTGTGTTCACCTTCTTCTTTTTTTATGTTTTCAAATAGTAAAGGAAAAGTACCAAAAAAAGTTCTAAACACATTGCAATATTATTAATTCAGTCATAAATCTTTTCGTTATACCAATTTTATTATAAGTCTATTCATGCTTTGCTAATTGAGTCAATCCGACAAATTTTGATTGAAAATCACTGACAAGGACATTGGCCATCGCACGTGGACGTCGACCATTCTACATGACACACTAGCGTTGAAGTGGATATCTTAATAGGTTTTGGAGTTTCATAGCTTTTTTTGTTTTTTTATATTCTTCGCTAGGCCCTCGCCCAGGCCAATCAATTACCTTCATCAATAATAGCTAATAATATAACTCATATGTTACTATTTCAATTTCCCTAGCAGTATAAGGACTTAAAAGATTTGAGGTCTTGGGTGAGTGCCGCAACCCTTGCTAGTGGCCAGCGAGGGCTTACCGGCCTACGTCCATCAGCCGCCGACCAAACTGAAAGGGTAAAAAAGAGACGAAAGGTTTAAAAAAGTCATTTTTTTTACAAAAATTCCAAAATTGTCCACGTAATTAGCAAAATTTTGAAAATGTTTATGATTCAATTGATATGGTTGAAAGGTTTATGGTTGAATTGACACAAATATAATAGGTATCGGACTTTTTTGGCACTTTCCTAAAGTAAGAAAAGAGAAAGTAAAATTACATAATAAGAAGTAATATTGCAGATATTTTTAATAGTATAATATGCTCGATCAGGCACGCGAGAATAAAGTATATTTACACACAGAAATGGCGGAGGAGTATAGCTTGACTCACTCGAACTCCTATTTCTACATAATAATGATGGGCTTAATCCAAGCCCAAGTTAAATTGGGCTCTTATCTCTATATTTAAGTCGGAACTCGATTTCGTCTCGCTCTCTTTGTTTATTTCCGAAATTATCCTCGCATCAAAAGTTAAAACTATCGATCATATTCTCTCTTTCGTCAAGTTAACACTCACCGAAATAATTATTCGATTCCTTTTTTTCTTTTTCTCCTTCATAAGTATGTCGCGGATGATCATGTATGCACCTAGCATGCACCTCAACACTAGTGAAATTATAGTCGGATTTAGTCGTGGAGTTAACGTTAAGACTTGATTGGAAGTTAAATTCTTCAGGACCTTGGACAATTAGGGGATTTGATTAACGGCAGCCCGAATTTCGAAATAAATTAATCGTGACTTGATCCCCAATAGGAGCACTTGTTTAATGGCTTTTTGTGGGTTTTTACCGTATTATCACATGACATCCTGCCCCTACGTTAGACTAGTAAAAAATCACCAAAGATACAATTATTCTCATCAGATTTTTTTTTGCTATTTCATTATTCATATTGTTTATGTCTTGTTAGTCGATTTAATTATTCGAAATAGTGAAAAGGAAAACGCCGTTAGTTGGGTTAGAGGTGGGTTTTGGGTTTCTTCCGCGCTTAGGGTGCGTTTGTTTAGAAGAAATGAATGATTCGAATATAATTTTATTTAAAAAATGATCACTTATATCGCATACAAATATGAATGAAAGAAATCAAAAATATTTAAATATAGATTGTTGTTGATAATGAAAACATATTTCATTAACTAATTATTTCTATCGATACAAGCGATCCTCTTCATAAAAAAATTTCACTCCATTCGTTTCACGTAAAATATAGTAATTTAGAAAATATTTTTTAGGAAATCATTTTCCTGGAAAATGATAATATTTTTCAGTGTTCGTTTATCAAAGGTCTCTGACTCACCGGCCTTGAGCAAGGTCGAGAAACACTATTAGAGGCTACAATATTTAAAGGTAAGCAAATAAGAGGGAAAATGTTTTTCACTTTTACTTTTGAAGGTGTTTCTTTCATTGGTGGAAAATATTTTCATTGACTATCTTGTTTTCCGCTCCCCGAACACCACAATTTCCGGAAGAATATTTTTCGTAAAACGAACGGAGCCTAAATAAGTGTGACGTTACTTGTAATAAAATTAATATACTAACTCAACATTTAAGCAAGTCAACTCTAGTCCACGTCCAATAACAACCTAAAAATCACTCAGCTTAATAATAATCATCGTGCTTCATACCCCATTCTTATCTTGTGCTGACTATAGTAATCTTCGCGCTTCATATGCCTCCCCGGACAAGACGACAACCCGTTAGTTGTGGCATCACTTGTCAACTCGATGATGGACCATGGGCTGAAATCACACTCTTCGTTTTCTTTCCTTTTTTCCCGTTCTTGAGCGTGCATTAGAAGATTGTTCGTCATTCGCCTGACGTCAATTGTCGGTGGGAAAACTATAGCTGCTATTTCGCCAAACAGAGTTATAATAAGAAAACCTACCAAATTGCGGATCGATGTATGAGGACCCACAAAGGATGTGAAGGGGGTCATTTGCCGATTCTCGGATTAAAGATCGACCGGAACATGAAACTGTGCAAAGATAAAAAGTAATCGCAAGTGCCCACGTAAAAGGAACCAAAATGTAGAGATGATAGGAAGATTAAATTGAACAACTGGTGTTCATTTTGTGAAGTTTTGTAGGACCGCTGTCAACTGTCCTAAAAGCTTAAACCGTTAAGTGAATACGAGAATTAATAATTAAGTACTTTTACACATTTATTGATTGGCGGCACTACTCAAATTACAATCCTAAAACTTTATGGCTACTACGGTTACAAAAGAGACCAAACACACCCTACATGACTTTAACAATTCGGCAACATTTAGTTACAAGCAGTTACTGAACAAACCTACTACTTCGACATCGTGCCCAACACCTGCCGGCTCTACAACTCGGATAGCTACTTTGTTTCCGGTCTGTCTCGAATTACTTTCAATCTTGACTCTCTCATCGACTAAACCGAGCCTCGTTCACTTATGCTCACGCCTCGGGAGTTAGTAACTTCCTTTGTTGTTGCTAATAGCAACTACTTAATCGTCATGTCGGCCGTCCATATTTATCGACTAATAGCTTCCAACGCCTAGCAATTTGTACTTCTGCCGTGATTTGCTCGGCCTCTCTCGATCTGAGTTCTTGGGTAGGAAATAGGAATTTGGGCATTTTCCAATGTTGAAAATAATTACTATATTAAATTATCGACGTGTAACATCATTGGGATAATTGTTCAAAAAGTCCTAAAATTACTCTACATAGGTATTTCCCAAGATAAAGTTATTGGAACGATTAAAATGATAAATTTTCAAAAGATTTATGACTGGATTGGTTAAATAAGAAGGTTTATGACCGAATTGATAAAAATGTAATAAGTCTATGACTTTTTGGACAATAAGCTCTACATTGATGGAGTATGTTATGGTTGCGCTTTCAATTTGAGTAGTTTTTTGGACGTGGGGTCAGCCTCAAGTCTCCAACACATTCGGTTGATTCGAGACATATCGTCGCATGAAAGATGATGAGCGGATTTCATGATTACATCAGTTTCAGTGCCCGTACAAGTCCCAATTTTTTTTTATATACTCTTAATCAAGCTGTGCATTCCAATTGCAGAGTGACCTGTGACCACATTCATCGAAAAAGTGACTAAAGTCGATACCCTTTTTGTTTTCCTAGGTGAAGGGAGTAAATTAAGATTAATTAAACCTTGATATCGAGTGATTAATCGCCAAATTTGACTGTTTCAGATCCCGTAATTTGATCATATGACAATATCCTCTTAACGTAACTTTGGCACGCACGCCGGCACTTTACGAATGGAGTCTTATTCAGTATACACGTGAACACGATGAATATGCACGAATGTATACAGAGAAGTCAAACCGAAATGCATGAATCTTGCGTTGACAACTAAAATTTGACACAAAACATTTCTTTCGCATAAACAGATTACTTTGGAAAAATATTTTCTTAAATATTTTCATATGTATCGCTTGAAATAATAAATCGATAAAAAGTGTTCTCGTTATCGATAATATTTTACATTTGGACCTAAAATACACTTGTGAGGTTCTTCTATGAATTGTAAATTGGGAATACGGATGACTAATGTACGCCACATGGAAATTACACGTTTGGCAGGAGTAGGTATGTTTAGGGGCGGTTGTAAATTGCAAGCAACAATCAAACTCAATCCAAATCGAGTTAGATGATTATAAAAAAAAATGGGTTGCTACAATTTGCATCGAACTTTCATTTTCACTAATGCACTTGTTTAATCTTCGAAAAACTTACACGAAATAGGGTATTCACTTTGTTGTGGTTTAATGAAATTCCAAGGCTAAAATGAATCGAGCAAATTGCATCGTGTGATTAGATCAATGCCTACCCCGACCCTTAACCCTTATTCCATGTCCAGTTCTTTCTTTATGCCATGTGCATACTGGACAAATGAATGCCCATTGTTACAATAGCCCACGCTCCTTTATGCCGTCCATATGCTTCTTATATATGCGTGTCTCCGTCCATTTGCCGGTTTAAACTTTTTCATTGCATTTTATAACATGATTTCAGAGTCAACTTTGTCGCAATTTACTTCACGTGTAAAAATTCCATGCGTCGGACGTATCCACCATGTACACGAGAGGGGAATAATCCCCATCTACAAAGTCTATATGTTTTGTTTTTTCATGTATATATACACGCACGGACAAACGATCGGTCAATTGCAAGAGAATCTTTTATTTTCTTATGTTTTTTTCAAAAGCGTGTCGAGGGGAAAAAAGAGGTGCTCGATCAAATATTTGTCATCATCTCAACTTAACCCGGTCCGACCCAAACCCAATCAGCCCTTTTGTTCAAGAGGGTGAAATGTCCCAATCATCGGAGCTTCAACCACGAAGCTTTTGCGTCGACCCCACCACTAAATTAACAAAAGTTAGATTACAGAGCATAGGAAACGTCACGTCAAGACATTTAATTGCGTCATCAACCATCGACAAACATATATATATTTAGTGAGATATATATTACGTAGAGCTTCGATTAAGTGGTGAAGAAATAAGGTGATGATGTCTGATGATCGCAGTGGAAACCAATTGCTGTGCTGCGGATGAGGTCTCATCGTCAGTCCACCGCATTGATTGCGATTTCGCCTCCCGAGCCTATGTTTTGTTATTGCGGTTTCCCGATTCTACCCCTGCCCGGTTTTGATTTTTGAAACTCCAGTAACGTTTTGTTGGCTGGGGCCCCGCCGCTCGTGCCCCGCGGAAGGGTGCGCAGTGCGCATCTTTGGGGGAGGGGGGCGGCGGGCTGGCGGGAGCGCCGCGCAAAAGAAATGAAAATTAATCTTCTTGACCGAAAATTGATAATTTTTAGATTTTAGATTTTTAGTATGTTTTGCTTCTACAGACATAAGTCTTTCGAATAATATTTTACGAGTCTCAAATGCCCCCATTCATTTTTTTACATTCATTACAAAAGAATTAATATTACACAGGTAACGAAGTTTCACATCACATAAGCATTAGATTTTAGATTTTTCCCTTTCTTCTTTTATGTTCTTTTTGTACAAAATAAAGCAATTTAAAAATATTCAACTATTATTTTAAGATTATTCTCGCGAACATCGCCATTCTATTAAAATCATGTGGAATAAAGAGGTCAAAAAATTTATAATGAAATTGATATAATAAAAAATTTTATGATTAAGTTGACATAAATATAATATGTATAAAATTTTTGCGGTACTTTTCTCCGTAAGCATCACATCATGTGCGAGGCGCGTGCAGCGAACGCCTTGTGAGGGGCGTAGTGCGCACAGGGGTACAACGTAATGTCCCCAACCACTACACCCATCACTCCCCAGGAGAATTTGAAAGAGATAAAATTGAACTCCAGAAAATAAAAATAAAAATAAAAAACAAAACCGTAAAACGAACAAACAAACAAACAAACAAACATTTTTTAACACCTAATTTCCCCTCCAAATTGTCGCTCCTCTCCGTCTCTCTCTCTCTCTCTCTCTCTCTCCCCGTCGTCCTGCGAGCTCTTGCTCGGAGAGATCCTCGCGGTGTGGGGGCTCTCTCTCTCCCTCTCCCTCTGCGTCCTCTCCTCCCCGGCGGCTTCCCCTGTTCCGTCCACAGTCCCGTCCGAAGCAGCGCGCTCCTTCGCGGCTGGACTGGGGAAATGGGGGACGGCCGGTGGATTTCACGCCGATTCTGGAGTAGCCGAGGCTGTTTCTAGGGTTTCCGGAGGCCAACCCCCGCGACAATGCCTGCTCACAAGTCGAAGTCGGAGAAGCGCGATGCGGCGAAGCAGATCCGCCGGGACCCTTACGAGGTTCTCGGCGTCGCCAGGAACTCCACGGATCAGGAAATCAAGAGCGCTTACCGTAGGATGGCTCTCAAGTACGTTAACGGTCTTCTTCGGCTACGTTTTCCTTTTCCCCTTTCTTGATTCTCTAGATGCGTGTTGCTCCGGGGATTTTTGCGCGCAGAGTTAGAATTCTCACGGTTGTGGTTGTGGTTGGATATGCCTTCCTTGTGACCGAGTGAGTCGTTGTTCAAGGGTTGGCGATGGACACCTTTGCCTGTTTGCAGATGCCGACTCGCCTTTGCAGCCTGTCATTGGTTTCCGGAGCCAGTTCCATTAACACCTGAGACTATCAAATGCTAGAACTGGTCTAATTTGTATCGACCATAAATTTTTTTCTATATGAGTGGCGTGTGTAGCCAGTGGAGAAGAGTAACCTTATGCTAATGCGTGTATACCATGCGCGGTGAATTCGAAGGGGCCAGATCTTGTCTAGTTCTATGGTCCAATGAGCTTGTGTCGAAAAACTGAGTTTAACTCATATTGGAAAGAGATGAACTTCAGGAAGATGTGGTGAAGCTGGTGTGGCACATCTTTCAGAGAGCATTTTGGGCTTTATTTCGTGATTGCGGCGATTGATCAGCAGTTATGTTGCACTTGTGTGGTTTTAGCGTTAGCTTAGCTTGTTTTCTGTTTGTTCTGTTCATAGAAGAATGCGAAGGCGTGCTGTTCAGGTAGCTTATTTGATCTTGAAGAGGAAGTACCTTGAGATGATGTTTGCTACAGCCTGTACCAGGATGAAGAATTTGATCAAAACTTAGTGCAGCTCTTTATCTTGTTTTTCTAGGTTTATACATGATCAAAGCAACTTCACAATGATTGTCTGCTAAGGATTTGATGCTTTCATCCATGAATCAGACCGATATTTCGTGAGTCTAATAGCCTGATCACATGATTATTTTCCATCCACTTGCTGAAAATTGGGTTCTATCTAGAGCTCTGAGTTGTCTAACCTGGTTAATTTATATTTGGAGATACTTTAGCCTATTAAGGGAGATTGATTTGGTGGTGGCGATCTGCTTCTTGAATTTAATGTCTTTGACATGCCATACTTTCTTATGTTGCTTGTTTAACAGGAGATGGTTTTGACTAGCTCTGTTGTTGTGTGAAAGCTTCTACTACGCAATGGAACTGCTTTGAACATGTTTGTGAGAAATATATTTCTGATGAGAAGAGCATACTAAAGAAGTTTCCGTTTTCTTTTCCATTTTGTTTCGAGATGATTCTTCAATTTTTTCTTGATGTTGGCTATAGTGCTTAATATGAAATAGATCATTGTAATTTTAGGTATCATCCTGACAAGAATGCAAATGATCCTAAAGCTGCCGATATGTTTAAAGAGGCTACATTCTCGTATAACATCCTGTCTGATCCTGAGAAAAGGCGCCAATACGACACTGCTGGCTTTGAGGTGAGATAAGTTTGCCAGAATTTCTCCTGATCTTTTGTGTTATTTGATGCCACTTGAGATATTGCTGTGGTGTTTATAGGCTGTTGAATCAGAAAGTCAAGAGCTAGAATTAGATCTTTCAAGCTTGGGAGCTGTGAATACCATGTTTGCTGCATTGTTCAGGTAATGGTTTACCAAGTATGTCACTGGATGATCTTTACAAAAAAAAAAAAAAAAAAGTATGTCACTGGATGATTCTCCTTATTCATGAGTTATGTGATGTATAAACAAGTAACATTTCTCATTATCCATGTTTGGGTTTTAGTAAACTTGGTGTACCGATTAAGACAACTGTATCTGCAACTGTTCTGGAGGAAGCTCTCAATGGCGTGGTCACCATTCGTCCACTTCTACTTGGGAAGCCTATTTCTAAGAAAGTGAGGTGCTTTTTAAATGTATAATTTCTTATTTGCTGAGTTATGATGCTCATGTTTATGTTTTGTGAACAAACAGGTTGAAAAGCAGTGTGCTCACTTCTATTCTGTCACAATAACAGAGGAGGAAGCCCGATCTGGATTTGTATGCCGAGTGCAATCATCTGACAAAAGCAAATTCAAGGTCCATTTATCTCACACTTTCCAAGTAGAAGAATTTTTGTAGAGTCGCATATACCATGTGATTTTTTCCAAGTTGGCAATGAAAAGTTCACTAATACTGTATAGAAGTCAATTGCTTGCATGTTGTGGTCTTTTTGCCAGAGTCTCTGTTTGTATGGTCTCTGAATACCCTTTGTATCTTTCTGCCGACTGTGTGTTTTTACCAAGGGAAGTAGATGTGAGACATTAATGCCCTGTAATGAGCTCAAAATTCTAGATAGCTGTGTAGCTATATGCTGAAGTTCTACCGATCGAATATCAACCTGGTGAGAATTGTGCTTGTCATGTATAAATGAGCTGACAGGCTACAATTAGCGTCTCTTGAAAATGAGTTAAGTATCAACATTTTCTTTGATATGTCAAATGCTAAAATGAATTGCTGGACCAATTGAGTTACTGAACTCTCAAGCTTCTGATCGCTTATCTTCTTGTGCTTTTGTGTCCTATCAGCTGACATGTTAATAAACATAGAATCGCCTCCATTGTCCATGCATTTTCAATTAATTCCTCGGCACTATCAGCATTTGTCGAACGCGAAAGAGTCTGGATATTGACTATTTTGTTGGCTAACGCCTTTAAGTTAATTGGTTGGGTTACCCGTTATCATTTGGTGGACATATTTGTCCCCTCCTGAATCTCTATAACTGCTTTTTTTCATCCACTACCTTCATTATGGCTCTATGATATAATAATACTTCTCAATCACCTGCATTTTTGGCGTGCTATGCCTGTTTTCTCTTTATCTATCTGATTTTTGGTTTTCAATAGTCATTTCTCAATTTGATTTCGGTGGACATTGTCCTTCAGTTGATTTTGATAAAGAAAGTTCAATGGATTGTATAGCTTTTAATGAACTACCATCTTATCCTGGTCTGTTGGTTTGTTGCAGTTGTTGTACTTTGATCAGGAAGATAATGGTGGGTTGAGCCTCGCTCTACAGGTATCACTCTAATGATTTTTTTCTCAAATCAACTCTTTTTGTGCCATGGCTTCAATAGTTGCTACTTCCATTTTTCTTTCTTTGTTTTTGGGGAGAATTATGTTTAGGTGATCAACTAATTTAAACCTTGTCATCCTTGTGCAGGAGGATGGTGCAAAAACTGGCAAGACTACATCTGCTGGAATGTTTTTTCTTGGCTTTCCTGTTTATCGGTTGGATCAAACAGTCAATTCGGTGAGCTAATGAATTAAATCAAAAGATCCCTAGTCAACCCCAATTTTAAATCTGCTTCACTGCTTAGGATTTTTATCTCGGATCGCTGTAGATGACTGCTGCCAAGGATCCAGATGCTGCCTTCTTCAAAAAGTTGGATGGATTTCAGCCATGTGAAATAACTGAACTGAAGGCTGGCATGCATGTATTTGCCGTTTATGGTTGGTTCTTATTGTGCTTTCTTTTGGCTTATTCTCCATTTAGTTTGCAGTAGGAAGGATTTCAGTGGCATCTGGAAGTTTTAGTTGATCTTTTTTTAAATGGCATTAGGTGACAACTTCTTCAAAAGTGCAAGCTACACAATTGAAGCTCTTTGTGCGGCACCTTTTATGGAAGAGAAGGAACATCTTAGAGCCGTGGAAGCTCAAATTTTGACAAAAAGGGCTGAGCTGTCAAAGTTTGAAACTGAATATAGAGAGGTTTTCATGTTAATTTAAGCAAGTATCGTTTTCTTCTGGATAATATTGTTTCATGATTCTTATGAAGGCTATTGACAGGTGCTGGCACAATTTACAGAGATGACTGGTAGATATGCACAAGAAATGCAAGCGGTGAGTGTCAATAGCAGAAGCTGAGCACTTAATAGTTGTCTTTTTTCTTTCACTTTGTGTTCAACGACGTGTCGATTTTCTCGACTAATTCTCATATGTTATTTTTGCAGATTGATGAGCTTCTAAAGCAGAGGAATGAAATTCATGCGTCTTACACAACTTGTCCACCCTTGAAGCGAAGTATAAGTAAAAGCAAGAGCAGTGGATCTTCTAAGGAGGCTAGAGAAGAGAGCCAAGTGAGAGAGAAGAAATCCACGGCAAGGGAGAGACCAAGGAAAAAGAAATGGTACAATATTCATCTAAAGGTTGAAAAGAGGAAGGCTTGTTAGAGGGTAAGATATATCAGTTCATCATTTTATTTGCGATAGTATCAGCATTGCATAACTGCAGGAGCTAATGAGCTTGAGGGAGCTTATATTTGCAATAATGGACGGGCAACTTAAGTCTTCATTTTCTGTTTAAACGAAATGCTACCTGTTGGTCTATTCGCACAGGCTAAAAGAAATATGCTTGTTGGCTGAGATGTCAATGATGCCGTGGAGGTCGTTTCTGCTAAAAAGTTTAGCCCACTACTTAAATGGCGACAACAGCTCATTGTCATTGTAAAGTTCCTTCCCTTTTCCTTCATTCATTCCCTTGATCTCTTGTTATCAGTATTTGAGCTGATTACAACATGTAAATTGCTTAATTTATTCTTCAAGCTTCTTCACTTTGGACAAGTAGATTCTATGGATTCTTGGCGTCCCGTTGATCTGTTTGCGTACATTTATCTTCCTGTCCCCTCATTATATTCTGGAAGTTCCTCTTGCGATGTTGTCTCATGTTCTCAAACTGGATCACCGTTTTGTCTAAGTCTCCCAGCGGCTATAGATGGAATTGAATTTTAATCGCCGAAGGTTCAGAAACGGGCAAATAGTAGTAAAATGAGCAGCTATTAAATGAAGGGTGCTTTGAAATTTCCAGGGAACGTTACTTGGGGGATTGATAGCCGTTAAATAACAAAAGAATACATTCTAATAATCGAAAGCTTTTGTTCGAGAAATCATAGAAAGGGCTAAATAAACGATTTGGCCTTTTGAATTCTAGTTATGGTTCTTTCGTTTTTGATGGTTGTATCCTTTGAGTCTTGAGAAGGTGAAAGATGGACAGTCCAGGAGCTACTCTTGCGTCGTCCTGGGTCTGGTGAGTTTTTGACAGCATGATGTACGAATTTATTAACAAACGGGCCACTTAATTATGCGTTTTAATTTATTTTTGTTAATCACATTATTACCACCACATAATTTCCTTAAAGAAAAACCAATTGTTTGGGAAAAACAAAAGAGGCAGACCAGCGGCTATAGTTAAGATTTCACTGCGAGAAAATATGTTGGATCTCTTCTTTTTAGCAGAATGGGTTAAGCTATTTAGGCTTTTAACTGCTTTGCGAAGAACGAATTATATAAAAAATACATTTTTTAGAATAGTCGCCTGTAGCATTTATAAAATTGAATGGATGATTATTTTTATTATTTATGAAAGTATTTCTACATAATTTGTTGTTCATACTGAATTTTTTTATTGTTTACGAAAATATTTACACATAAATTGCTATTTATAATGAATTTTTTATTGGTTGGTTACTTAAAGTGATATAAGCGATCTATACTTGGAAAATATTTTTTAGATTATTCAATTGTTGCGAAATGAATTGTGCCTTCTTAATATAAGATAGAATAAAATTTTTTTTTGATGAATTTGAAAGTGTATTATATCAAAAATGTATTTTTTTTGTCGTAAAACAAACGATTTAAATTTAGCCAAGTACATTTTTCAATTTTTTCTACTTGCACTTTTTGCGTCGAGGATTATGATGCGGATATTTTTCTTTCATTGCTAAAGTGTCCAAAGGAAGGTAATATCTTGCATGGACAATTTATTTATGTTTAAAAATTAAGAAGTTAATGTTCTGTTGTTTAACATCTAATTAGTTGTCATATTTAGGAATCTCATTATTTTTCTACAGACTTTTGTAAAAGCATTTTTCTATAAATAAATTGAAAATACAAGTTTTAAAAGTATCTTGTGGTTAAAAGTCGATCTGATATGCTAGAAGCTTGAACTTGATAGAAGAATTCAAATTACAAGAGCATGAATATGCCCCAGGTACTGCAGCAGCAACACAAATTAAATTTCGATGAGATCTATCGACGTTGACACTCTACTTTGACGTTCAACTTTGAAATTTTCCTTATCTTTATTTTGTTATAATACAAGTCACCATGATTACGTTTACTCTACGTTATCACAGAGAGAGAGAGAGAGAGAGAGAGAGAGAGAGAGAGAGAGAGAAGAGAAGAGAAGAGCTGTTTGTGCATCAATTCATACACTAGATATAGATAGAAGAACGGCTTTTCAACTCCTCTCTTTCTAAATGGCGATCTAAGATGTATCAATGGACCATCAGTTCCGTTTCTCTGAAGACTGATGCTGCCATCGCGAAAGTAGAAAGAACACTAGAAAGCTGTATCCACCTAAGGAAAATGAAGATAAAACAGAGACCATCGAAAGCAATCCATCATCGGGCAGCGTCCGCGAGGACACTATCGCTTGTCTCATAGTAAAACATTGCTTTCCATC
The DNA here is from genome assembly GCA_019926035.1 of Melaleuca alternifolia. Classification (NCBI taxonomy): domain Eukaryota; kingdom Viridiplantae; phylum Streptophyta; class Magnoliopsida; order Myrtales; family Myrtaceae; genus Melaleuca; species Melaleuca alternifolia. Next base: position 3,413,486 of record JAGKPW010002266.1, on the reverse strand, counting down.
TTATCAACATTACTGTTCGCTTTGCTTTTATGTCCTCAGCACACGTGCTGAACTTCTTGAACATTAATCACTCCCGTTCAAGTCTTGAGAGAGTTAAACGCATCGCATCTGTGCCTCACCTCTCCTTTCCTCCCCGTCTTCACCTGATACACGCTCACCTTCTCGATGGCACGAGCAAACGCCTGGAAAAACTCCGTCTGGTTCGCCGCATACAGGTCGACGTACGGCTTCGTCCTCTTGTCTACTGCCATCGCTTGATCTGAGGCCAGCAACCCCAGCCCATTCTGGAGGTTCTGGTAGTACATGTTGTCAAACTTATTCGGCGTCATCACGTCGTTGAATGCCGACATCGTGGGATCCTTCGTATAGTTCTCGCAGAGCTTCCTCAGTCCTTCCGCATACTTTGGGTAGAGCGCGGGATCGTAGTCCGATTTCTTGCTGAAATTGAACAGCCTTTGGCTGAATTCCTTGCAGTGCGCGAACCCGATCGTGTGCGCTCCGCTAAGAGCCACCATCTCTTGCGTGTTGAGCCCTCGAGACTGGAAGATTTTGATTATTTGAGTCAGGGGCATTGTTGGCTTCGCCATAGCGGCCTCGGCTTCGGATGCTGTTGAAATGAAGCCGTCCTTTCTGCCCAAGCGGACGTTATAGTAGGGGCCGCCGACCATGGTCACGAGGTCGCGGGTCGCGAGGGCGAGGATATCTGCGCACGAGACGATGCCAGGGCATTCGAGCTCGAGAGCGGTTTTGGCACGCGTGACGACGTCGAAGCCATCGCCGGGGAGGGAGAGGTTGATCTCGGCGTCGCGCTCGGCGGTGTTGAATGCGTTGGAGGAGACAAGGATGGAGGCATCGCAACCATTTACCTGTTTGGGATATTCAGTTTTACCTTGTTTGATTAAACGAAGACAAGATTTAACATCAATCAAACCCACACGCTATTAGGGCTAATTTCCAATCAAAGTACGTGCCATTGATACAACTAACTGACGAATCTCATATTATATAGAAAGACGTCCTTGACTTTTCAAGATCACTTATTTCTATTTAGTGCAAATTTTCCCCGACAGATTCATAGTTGCATTCTTTGCGTGTGCTATCAAGATTCTGTTCTCCATGCATCATTATGTTGGCAAAGCATCAATCTGTTTCCTCTAAATGGGACCGGAGGACTCAGAAAACCTTAAGTCGTAGCCCCATGTGATACAAACACAATCGAATCGGCATACAGTCGTCAACGCGGTCTTCTAAATTAGTTTTGTCTACCTAAAACATAAACTGATGCTAACCCCAAACAAGAATATCAAAATTCAAGATAATAGAACGTGTACTAACTACAATTACCATGCAATCATGGAAGAAGAGACGGAGGGTGGCGGCCGCAGTGGTGGAGGAGGCGATCTGCTTGTCTGTGACGACTTGCAGGATGATGTCTTGCAGACGGGGGCAGGTCTTATTGTAGTAGTCGAGCGTGAGCTTCGATTCTGAGGTTGCAATGTCGAAGAAAACAAGGAAGAAGAGGAGGTAAAAGGGCGTCATTCCTTTGTGTTTTCTTCAGAGAGAACTGGAAGCGGCGAACCTACAAAGGAAAAACTCTTTTTTGTGATCTGATGAAATTAAAATAACAGGTTGCATGCATTGAGGAAGAGAGCGATTGAAGGAGGGACTTACATTAACAGAGAGAGAGAGAGTTTTGTGTTCAATCGAGGTTAGTGAGATTAGGGGTTGTTTGTCTTTAGAATTACTAAATAAAACATCTCTCCATTATTAGACAATTCATAATGAGTGTTATTTTCCCTTCTTCTTTTTGAATTTTTACTTTTTTATGTTGATATTAAATCATAAACACCATGATTAATCAACATAAACAACCTATTAATCAAGAACAAATCGTATTGACTTATGTGAATGTAAAACACCGATTTTGTATATACAACGGAATTAGATACATATTTGTTTGAGCCATTGCTTCACCAAATAAAATAGATCAATCCGACTTCGAATGTGTGATCGGTGATCTACCGGAATGCCGTATCTTCATTTCTATGACATATTTCTATAAAGTAGCTTTTATGGGATAAAGCGATGAATATGTTATTACATATCCTTTTATAGGCTAAAGAAGGGACTAACATGAGTTGTCTACTAGGCCCTTCCCATTACGGGCTTCAGTTAAACACAATTGCCTACACTTTGCTGCTCAACCAGGCCCGTTATCGATAGATGCCAAAACCCAATTTAATACGATTACTCGGGGTTTTATTTACACATTTATTGGAATATCCATTAACCTAATTAATTTAAAATAGGAAATTGATTAATTAATGTAAGTCCATGTTTTAAGATATTTCCAACATTTTAACCTCCCCCCCTTCTTTCGCCCTTCTTTCCTGTGAAGCACCAATGTGCAGCCACCTTCGACGCTGCGCTGCCACCACCCTTTGTTTCTCCATTGCCTTCACCGGCCCTCCAACTCACCACCCGTGGAGGGCTCTTTCCTTCGCGAATTGGATGATCTAGTCGAGGGATGCCTCTCTTCCCTTCACTCTCCTTTCCCTCAATCTTTCAACCTCTCAACATTTTCGACCTCGAACATGATCGGGTTATAGGTGTCTTCAATCCCTATCATGACCTAATCGAGGTCATTGATGGAGGAGAGATGGAAGTCCACCACCTCGAATTTAAAGTCTCCTCACCTTCAAAATAAGAGTTTTACATTAAAGAATTAAGTGAAAAGGGAAAGAGAAATAGGAATAGGGGTTTGGGAACTTTGTGATTATTTTCAAAAAACATAGGACTCGTTTTTGTAATTTGAAACAACTTGATATTGTCTCGTCTCTTTAACCACCAAGGAACCTCATTTTGAACAGAAATATCGACTTCAGCTGAATGAGACTCTCATTTCCCTCTCTCTCTCAACATTTTTGACCTTGAACATGATCAGTTTATGAGTGTTTTAAATCCCCATCATAACCTAATCGAGGTCACTGATGGAGGAGAACTATAGGTCCACAACCTCGAATTTAAGGTCTACTCACCTCCAATATAAGAGTTTCAAAAATTAGGGTTTTGGGAATTTTGTGATTATTTTCACAAAATATAGGACTATTTTTGTTAATTTGAAACAACTAAATATTGTCTTACCTCTTTAACTGTAGAGTAATCTCATTCTAAGTGGAAGTATCAATGTTAAGTGAACGAGAATCTCCTATCCCTCTCTCTCAACATTTTTGACCTCAAACATGATTGGGTTATTAGATTCTTCAATCCCCATCATGACCTAAAAGAGGTCAACAATGGAGGATAATTGGAGGTTCACAACCTCGAATATAAGGAATACTTGCCTAGGAAGTAAGAGTTTTACATCCGAAAACCAACTGAGAAGGAAAGAGAATTAGGGTTTCGAGAAATTTTGTGATTATTTTCACAAAACATAGGACTATTTTGGTTCATTTGAAATCACTGGATACTGTCCTTCCCTCTTCAAACATAGAGGAAGCTCATTTTAAAATGGATCATTAACGTTACGCGAACGAGACTCATCTAAAATAAAGGTGAAAGAAGCTCCGTATTCACTTCGGAAATGAATCTAGTTCACGCAAGGCCAGGTGACCTTGCGTGATCCAACGGAGGGGGAGCCCCCCTTATACTAGGGGGATTTTCGAGGAAATCCAATAGCTGGTGCACGCAAGGTGACCTTGACCTTGCGGTGAGGTGATCGGAGTCCATTCACTTCTCCCTCAATCATTGAATTGCATGATCTCAAGGCTCCACTCGGAAACAGGGAAGAGGGACAACTGACAGATGAGGTTGAAAAATGGGTAGAAAGTTCAAAAATATCTTTCCTTTCCATCTCCTTTCCACAGAAAGAAAAAGTTGACACCTGCGTTGAAGGACAAAAGAGAGCATTTCTTTAACACGCTTTAAGCAACCCCTCTTCGACTTCCAACCGTACTCATATTCTTTTTTGTCCTGGCTCTAATGCGCGATGCACGAGAAAACTAATTTTCCATTTCTTAAGGTCATGGTACAACATAGTATGGTTGGCAGTCGACACATTAGAAACGTGCGTGGAACCTTTCATCGCATGTTGTTCATCCCTTAGAGCAAAATCATGGGGGGTATAACCGGTCGGAGAGCAAGTAAATCTTGCGTGAGATTTGATTGGTATTGTGATTTAGACATTGCCGGTGCTCACATGTTTTGTCAAGATGTACCTGTACCTGTTTATTTATATAAATTGAAAAAGTCTGAACCTTTAGGTCACGTGCATCTTATGAAATTCGCTTGATCATATTGAATGGCTGTCATTGAAGATTATGTCAGCTCACATGAGTTGAGCCGAGTTGAGCTGATGTAATACGAGATTGAGCCGATGTAATTAAATATATGTTTAGATAGGCTAAATAAGTGCATTCAAATTTTGATAAAAAAAATCTAACTAATAAATCATTTTTTAATTAATTTTGTATATGAATCTTATTGAGAAAATTATTCTAAAAGTTATAAACCTATTGTGCGATAGTGAATTTATTCATAAAATTTACAATTATATCAATTGAGTCCTAATTATTTTGATGATTTATCAATTTAGTACTATTTTTTCATGATTTATCAATCTAATCATTCTAACAGGTTTTAATCGAAAATTGTTGAAGTGGCGATCTAGTCAAAATTAGCCGTTCAGTGTGGCACAAGGCGATTAATTCTTGTTTTTCCTTTCCCTCTCTACTAGCCATCGCCATGGTTGCCAACCTCAGGTGATGGTAGGGCAAGGGTCCCCCTCACCAACCTAGGCACGAACAATCCTAACTCGAGGCCGGTCAGGTGGACCCTTGCCTAGGGGAGGGCTTCCCAAGCCTAAGGCTGGTGGAAAGAAAAGAAAAAAGAAGAAGAAAAAATATTCAAAAAATTTTAAAACATCGAAATAATTATCCATGTCAATACCAATCATATTATGTGAGACGCTCAACGCTGATTAGAACGCCATGTCAACTATTTCAAACTGAGTGAGAAAACTGTCCACTTGTTAAAATGTTTAAAAATAAATCAACAAATAGTCAAAATATTTAGGGGTCGAATCAATACGATTGAAATTGTTCATAATTAAATTGAACATGGCCCGATAAACTCGAGACTTTCAGCAAAAAAATTTTCAATCCCAATTTTCACTGGCACCCTGCCAATATTCAGCAATGCATCCATCTTGATGAAGAAGTTTGGCCCCAATAGGATGCGACGGAGGCCACACACCGACAACATGGGCGTTGCATTTTTGTGGCTAAGCCCAGTCCTCCAATGGCAACCTAATCCTAGGTTTTATGTCGAGAAAGATACGGCACACCCTCCAAGAACAACTGTCAGATCCCTCCAATACATCATTTTCGTAGTTCCTAAATTTCCGCCGGCTCCTGTTCGACGTTCATTGAAAACGTCCGATACTTAACCGACATAATTTGCCCCGTATCGAATACGGATTTAACTTTGATGAGCCTTTCCGTTCAAGTAGAGTCGAGTTACTAGTCTTATCTAATTGTGCTGACTCCAACAATGTCAAGTACGAAACTCTTTTGAGATCCCCAATTTTCGAAGTGACGTGGATGAACTCCGACAACTTACTTTGTAATAGAAGTTCGAGAGCGACCGAGGCTGAGCACATTGAATCGCGTCCTTGTGCAGCCGAAAGAGGAAAACATTCCCATTACCAATCAAAGTAATAACTAGGAAAGAGGGGGGCGGTGTGTCGGACTTCTTTGTTGGATCCTTAATCCAACGTTAGATTTATATGAAATAATTATGTGTTGCAAACTGTCACAAAGAGGGACAATTGCCAAACATTTTGTTACTTTGCCGATTTAGTCATAAACCTTTTTTTTATGCCAAATAAGTCATAAACCTTTTCTAATTTTGTCAATTAAGTCCTTCCGGCGGATTTTGGCTGGAAAATACCTACGTGGTGACGACGTGGCGAGATCGGACCTCACCGGCGATGACGTGACAGCGACGTGACACAAAAAAATATAAAAAAATATTTTTAAAAAAGGGGGAGGGCTTCAGCGAGCCCTCCGACTGTGGCCGCCGCCCCATCACCGGTGGGGCGGCCGCCATGCCCCCAGTCCGATCGGCGTCCAAATCTGGATGTCGGCAGGGCTGGGCGAGGGTCGCCAGCCTTGCTTGAGGGCCGACGATCCCTCGCCTCGCCAATAAACTGAAGCACGTATTTCCTCACGGCACCGCCAAGAAAGTCAACGAGTCTTCAACAACTCCAAATCACCTTGCTCGTTCTACATGCGATAGGCCAGCCTCGCTCTTCTAAGACATGGTCCACTTCTGAAAACCCTTTACCCCACCCTCGCACGAGCTTCAATCTCTGCTATTTTGGGACCTCAAGCTCGGAGTCAAAGTCATCCTGAAGCTCTCTTTTTCTTCGCCTCTCTCTCCGCGATCTCCCCCCTGGTTCTCTCCTTCCCAAATCTGGGCGGAGTTGGGCGGAGACCGGTCCTCGCCGGCCCAGGCAGCCCCCGCCGCCCTCGCCCGCGGCCGGCGAGGCTGTTTCTCGGACTTGCAGGGGTGCAGCTAAGGTTTCCATGGGGAAGAAGACGCGCGAGGAAGAAGATGAACAATGTCCGGGAAAAATGAAAAAAGAAAAAGGAGAAAAAGATTTAATTTTTATGCCAAAACGACGTCGTTTTGGCCACGTCATTGCCACGTCGTCGCCGGTGACGGCTGGTCCGCCACGTAGGCATTTTCTGGCCAAAATCCGTCGGAATGATTTAATCAGCAAAGTTGCAAAAGGTTTATGACTCATTTGGTATAAAAAAGGTTTATGACTGAATCGGCAAAGTAGGTAAAGGTTTAGGACTAAATCGGCAATTGTCCCATCACATAGACTTACGCCCATGAAAGTGATCTAATAAGACAATTGGGCATTTAATATATCTGATAGGGTGTGAACCTTTAATGTATAGATGCTTTAAGGTAATTTCTATTTTTATGATGGCTAAAATAGAAAACAGAGACGTTATTTATATAAGGTGGTTATGGTCTCCAAATCACGCGAATCACAAAACACGACGTTTTCTTTTTCTGACATCACATCACTAGAGAAAGAGAGATCTCGAGAAGCATTAAAGGGTTCTCACAAGGGGAGAACTCATAAATCTGGAAGGCCAAGCCACACCTTTACAAATCTATTCAAGGCTATGGTTCAGCATGTACGATCCAAATGTGTTGTGATTTATAACTCAATTAGGATTTTGGTTTTATGTTCAAACGTTCTCAATATGTACTTGTAAGGACCTCATAGCAAGGAGTCCTCTCGCTCTCTTTATGTAAATTTGGCGAGGCGGAAAAATCGCGGCAGTCCATACCTGAGAGCATCGTCACGTCATGCACATGTCATCGTTGGATGAAGAAAACCACACATGGCGCATCACATCCACGTGCGCATTTATAGATGTGTGTGGCGCCCTAAGGTTTTCCGGAACTGACTCGGGAATTGCTTCGAGATGATAACATAAGCCTTAAAATAATGGTTTTCGTCTCGTTGTTTCATTCTCGTCCATTCATTAAATTGGCACGAAATCGCGCAGAGAGACGTGACTGATTTGTTGGTGGGATGACATGTCCAATTCCCTCGACAAAGGTCGTTCGTCGGCAATGTTGCTCTAATTATAAAAAATAATAATAATCATGACAATTGATGTGGGGAATAAATGTATATTATGTAAAGTTTCGAGTGTTTAAGATTGAGAAAAAGTTGGAAGAGGCGTGCGTTGCAAGGATTGCAAAAGGGTATAAAAAATCGAAAGGGAAACTCGCTCGAGACAATCTATAGGCTTCGACCGACTATAGTGATGGTCTTTTTTTTTCTTCGAACATGAAATAATATAGAAATTTCCGCATTCGATACTGTCGGTATAATCGTCTATTCTATATTTGTCCCTACAAGCACGATTACGATTGTAGAGATCCGGATATATATGGAAGCACAAGCAATAATTAGAAGGTTGTTCGACGTCTTAGTCCGCCTTCACTAACCTTCTGAGAATGTCGAGGATCAACATCATCTCTTTCACTCAATGAATCAAGGAGTAAAGAAGACGTCGAGCGATGACGTTTATCGAAGGGAAAATATCAGAATGCATCGCGCTCGAGCTATATCTTTTTCTTCGCACGCTGTTTCCTCGTACCTTCCGACCGCGGGATGCAAACTCATTTCCCCACGCGCGTGTATAGCGTGGGGTTCGATTCCTGTACGTATGCTTTTTCTGGTTTGACGCTAGGAAACAGAGGGCTTCATGCTGAGGACGTCGTTTGACGAACGTGTCCGCAGAAAGAATTGCAGCAGTTTGGCCAGCATAGATTCGCACGACCCGAAGTCAATCTCTGTTTTTCCACCAGCTTTGCGAAGAAGAACGAAGGTGTCTTGAAAAGAACCACCGAGAAAGTTACCGATGAAGAAGCACGGTCTCCACGGCATGCGATGTTCCAGCACGTGCTCCACGCCATAAATGCGCGCGCGCGTTTGGTCGAAAAGCACGTGGCTATTTGTATTGGAACTCGTGCTTCTTTTTCTCACGAGGGCGTAGCAACATCCCCGAGATGGTAAAGACGACTTTAGCTGAATTTGAGGTCTACGGATTCGATGGGATCGCTATCGGCGGTCGTGCGAGGTTCGATATGGAGTCCACGTGATCGACGATCTCGATAAATCCGGTCCGTGTAGAGACGGGTTGGAGCTGTAATCTTGGAAGCCGTCCGATTTTATATCGGATAACCCTCATTAATAAAGGAAGATATTTATTTTTATCTTTTTTTATTCAGATTGAATGACTGCTTTCTCCATCATATCACTTGCAGTTATTGTAGGTGATCTATTTCCGAATTGGCGTCCCTCAAATAATTCCTGCCTCAACCATGTTCTACGTTAGTTTAAAGGGACGTCACTGGATTCAAAACTTCGACTTTAGTTTCTAGAAAATAAAGGGGATGGGGATGCGGGAAACCATATAAAGATTATAAATTTCTTTTACGGGAGGAATTGGAGAGAAGATTTTGACTAACCCTTTTCATTTTTCTTGCTCCGAGACAAAAAATTTATCTTTGTGAAGTAGGCGAAGAGAAATTATTTATGAAAGAGAAACGCCGTGAAATCATTTTGCATGCTAAAAAGGAGTCAGTCGCTAACGCGGGCCGCACGAATTATGATATTACCTACTTAAAATGTGACTACACGAGGAGGAGGAGAAGAAGAAGGGGAGACTTTGACCTTGTCATTATTGCTGAGTGGGGCTTTACCACGTCCTTGGTAATTCGGTGGGTTTGTTCGCAACGCATAGCATTATCGAGATTGCGTTTTATAAATACGGAAGGACCCATCGAAGGCTGGAGCAAACACTCCCCAACACAACTTCCTCTTCTTCTTCCTGCTCATGGAGACTCCTCAGCTCCTCGTCTCCCTCACACTCCTCTCCTTCATCTTGTGCCGTTGCTTGCACCTTCAAGCCTCAGCTCATGGAAAGCAGCTTCTCACGTCGCTGAACTCTTCTTCGCCTTCTTCTTCTTCTTCTTCTTCGGCTTCGTCTTCTTCGTTGAGAGAATATGTAGCTAGGAGGGCTAAGGATGCGAGCCTGGCTAATTGGATGAAGAAGATAAGGAGGGAAATCCACGAGAACCCCGAGCTCGCTTACGAGGAATTCGAGACGAGCGCACTCGTCAGGCGGGAGCTTGACCGGTTGGGCGTCGCTTACCGGTGGCCCGTAGCGCGGACGGGGGTCGTGGCTACGATCGGATCGGGCTCTCCGCCTTTCGTTGCCCTCAGGGCCGACATGGACGCTTTGCCTATTCAGGTGTGTGATTTCGGTTGTGCCATCAATGTTTCCACATCAGCGCTTTCCCATGTCTTGTTTCGAGGAAAATAAGAGACGTTCAAATCGATGAGCAAGCTGATGATGTCTCTTGATCTAAAAGGAGGAGAAAATGGAGGGTCAACTCACAACTGAACACGTATAGTTGAAGAAAGGAAATCTGAACTTTGCAGAGTTGAGGCGTTAATGAATGAACGAGTCTGGCCAAAATAAGAAAGAAATCGCTTGAATAAATAAGAAAGAGTCTTATAGCTTATAACCACACTTCTTTCCAGAAGAAAACTGATCGAGCCGAAAATTGAATCAAACCCAACACGGTTTTCTCTTAACAAGAACATGAAAGCTACTTTCTTTTCTTGGAGCAATGGTGACTGGTGAGTCACGACTTTTCTGTTTCTGTACACAGTATGGTTGGATTCTTGCAAAGATCAGTGGCATTTCACTTAATAGACGTTGTCATTTCGATTTACTTTTCCTCTTGTCGACACAAGAAAGCACCGCACGCCATGTATACATAGCGTGTCACTCTCGATGTGTTCTTAAAACCACAACGTGCAGAGGTTTGCTTACATTGATTACAGATTCAGGATGAGCAAGAACTTCGTACTCTTCTAATTCGGGTGGGGGAATTTAATTGATGAGTGGGTCATTTACTGACGTATTGTCTGCTCACAATCAGAACGACTCTGATTTTTCCATCTATATTCACTCAAAATACATGGTGAAATTGTTTGTATTCATCAGGAGCTGGTGGAGTGGGAGCACAAGAGCAAGGTGGATGGGAAGATGCATGCTTGTGGCCACGATGCTCATGTCGCCATGCTCCTTGGAGCTGCCAAGATATTGCAAGAAGTCAAAGACCATTTGCAGGTAAATTCAAGGATCGTAATCATCAACATGATAACATTGATTACTCAAATAAATGAATTCGCATGCTTATCACTAGATCGGTTTGGTAAGTGATATGGCGAAGTTTTATTGGGTGTCTATTATGGGCCACTTGTTCAGAAACCTAATCCCCACTATTAGGTAAAATCAATCCCAGACTGGCCTTAATGCATCAAGCAGTGATCATGTATTATCTTCTCGTGCTCATGTAATGTCTACGTAATTCACAGGGAACAGTGGTTCTTATATTCCAGCCGGCCGAGGAGAGTGGCCAAGGCGCGAAGGATATGGTCCGCGAAGGTGCTGTCGAGAACGTAGAAGCGATATTTGGCTTGCACTTAGTCCACATGTACCCAATTGGGGTTGTCGCGTCACGGCCTGGGGAATTCCTAGCTGGGTGTGGGAGCTTCAAGGCTAGGATCAAGGGGCAAGGCGGTCATGCGGCAATCCCGCATCTCTCGATTGACCCGATTTTGGCCGCTTCGACCGCGGTGGTCAGCTTGCAGAGTATTGTTTCGAGGGAGGTAGACCCTCTGGACTCTCAGGTACTTCCCTTCTTTCCAATCTCTTTACGTCTAATTTGCCAGCTTCATGCCAATGGGATTGAAGATTGAACCTATAGGGTTAATTCGATAAAATTTGGGTATAATGCGTGCATTTGAATTCCACAATTCATTTTGTCACAGAGCAATTTATGCAGGTAGTTTCGGTAGCGATGATACAAGGCGGGACCGCCTTCAATGTGATCCCCAACATGGCCACGATCGGGGGGTCTTACCGAGCTTTTAGCAAGAAGAGCTTCTATGGTCTTGGGGAAAGAATAGAAGAGGTAACCATATCAACTTCTTGTGCTGCGCTTAGAGCATATTGACAGTTGCCAAGTCTTGAGAAACTTCTGGGCTCAGATGGATTAACATATGTGTCGCCAAAAACGTTCAACAGAAAAGTTTTATGAGCCCAGGTTCCATGGAATCAGAAGAGAACCTAACGCGGAATGGTCTTGTTTTCTTCAACTGTCCGCCGAGAAATTCAGTCATTCATAATCTGCTGCTTCCTCTTCACAATGCCAGGTGATAAAGGCGCAGGCAGCAGTACACCGCTGCTCCGCGGAGGTCGACCTAGAGGGGAACGAACAGCCCTCAATCCCGCCAACTGTGAACGACGAAAGGGTCTACAAGCACGTCCACCGTGTCTCGACCGAGGTTGTTGGGGAAGAGAACATGGTGCTGTCTCCAAGTTTGACGGGGAGCGAGGATTTCGCCTTCTATTTAAATGAGGCCCCAGGGTCCTTCCTCTTCCTAGGCATCAGGAACGAGAAATTGGGGTCCGTCTACCCTCCACATAGCCCTTATTACTCTATCGATGAGGATGTGCTCTCGGTTGGGGCCGCGATACATGCCGCGTTTGCTCTTTCTTATATTTCCGATTCTACAAGGACAGCGACTTTAGTCCGCTAAATTAGCATTGTAAATACATAGATCTATTGATGTTCATTCATAAGTTTCACTCTCTGCTTGTTCCTTGCAAGTCTGATGGAAATTTCTCGGGTTTCCGCTGAACTTGAATAAACTGATTGTATACGTTTGATTTCTTTTGGGTAACGTTGTCCTTTAGACAGACAATATATGCTCACATCGCCTGTTGAAATCAGCGCTGCAATTTGGCTCTCCGTAAGCAAAACTTGAGGAGAAGATTTCAGTTTTGCTTGTCAAAAGAAGTCATCACTCAAGTTCGAATGAAGATCTGATCAACTCGAGAAAGGAACCAAATTCATAAATCACGGTTGGCGATCGTTGCGAACATGCACAACGTACCGATGCAGGAAATAAAAAACAATCATCACCAATAAACCATCACGGCGGCGCGGAAACACGCAACGTGGAAACACACAACACAATCCAAACCGATACCGAAAAACTTCCTCCCTTTAAACCTGCTTTCCGTGTACTAAAAGAGAGACAACGATGGCAAGGAACACGGCCGCCATCGATGGGAAAGCGGAGGTGCTGGCGCTGTCGTGGTGGTCCGATGGGGAAGGAGCCATGACCATGCCCGGGGTCATAACATGCGGACCATCATGAGCATTAGCGACCGCCGACAGCAACGCCCACAAGCAGACGGCCAGGGTCACGATCTTCGCCTCCGCCAGCATAGCCATGATCTCCCTCTCTTTGTCCCTCCGACTCTTTCTGTTGACGTCGAGCAACTGAAAGCCGCTATATATAGCATCAACCGTCCGGGCCGGATCGTCCCGCAGTCAACCCAAGATAAGATAGTACGTACGAACGATGACGAGACAGTACAAAGAGATCATGCTTCGAGGACGGCAGGAAGCACGCCTCGAATCGAATTGCTCGTGGACGTGGAGATGTGAGGGTGTCGGGGAAGATTGACTTTCTAATTGCAGAATTTTCTTCTTCTTTTTTCTTTCTATTGTAGACTTGTCCTACTAAATGTTGCTGCTATAGGTTATTCATCGCCTTCAAGAAATCAGAACACGAAAATAAGTCGTGCAATGCCAGCTGAAGAGGACTAAACAAACAAATCAGAAGTATATGTCGCCACCGGATCATTATAATAGGATAATTGAATTGAATTTCTCTCTAATGACCCTGTAATCGAGGCCTGGCTTTTGACTTGTCGAAATTTTTGCTTTCTTTTTTGGGACATCTCTCGATCATGCGGCGCCTTAATTATAATTACAACTCAGAAAGACATTGACTTTGGACATTCTCGCACCTAATCAAGATTACTTGGTCTGGGTGGATAAGAAAAAAATATTGTTAGATTAGTCGAGAAAGCCGTGTGCGTAATATGGTGATGTAAACTTATGAAATCTGCAAAGTCAATGTTATAAATATTAGGAGGATTCTTCATATCTTGCTCAATTATGCAAATCTCTTATGATTGTGCCTACGTCTCCCTCGATTATACAAATGGTTGATCGATCCTACTTGATAGCAACCGAGATTGTAATATTTTGTTACCTCACAATGTCATCTCATCAAATCTATAGATATCTCGTGTACTCTTCATTATGAAATACATTGATATTGTAAAGTTCTCTCAGGCAAATTCTAACCTTTTATAAATTAGAAGTTTTGAGCTTCCTTAATCTACTTAACCAAGAAATACGAGTTCATGAAGAGTTGATTATCCATAAGGAGGAGTGCATCATTTCATACAGTAATTTGTAGCCTAGGACGCATTTATTTAGCGAAAAAATATTTTCTAAAAATTAGTACTTGTATCATTTAAAAAAATAAATGAACGAAAAGATTTCATCATTTACAAAGATTTAGATGTAAAATATTATCAATAATGAAAATTTATTTTTTATTAATCAATTATTTTAAATGATACAGTTGAACATTTTTAAAAATATTTTTCAGATCATTTTCCCCCTGATCAAACGCACCGTTGAGACGGTCCTGAAAAGAAATATCAGGCCGGATCATGTTATCGGGCCTCCTTTTTATTGGGCCCTAGCAATTACATTCCCAGCGGATGAGTGGCCCACACCAGGGAATTAGGCCGTCAAGCGAAGTCCACCCAAACGGGCCACAGAAAGGAGCAAACCCGATTTGACCGCCCGTGACCCGGATTCATCGGGTCCGGACTCAACATCGCCTCACTGACTCTCAGAGAGAGCAGAGTTCTCTGCCGAGTCTGCCGCTTCTCTATCGCCTCTTCTCCCTGCGCAGCTCCTCGCCATTTCCCGCAGTCGGAGCTTCAACAAGAGCGTCTCCTTCTTCTCCTTCTTCTTCGATGCACATGTGAACCAGGCTACATGTCCATGGCCTCCACTTCCTCCATCTCTCTCCATTCGCTTCCTAAGGTAATCCTTTCTCTCTCTCTCTCTCTCGCTCGCGTAATTCTGTTCGCTTCTCGCCTATCGGATTCATTGTTCGGCATCCGCAGTTAACGCTGCGGGCGAGCGGTCGTAGTCGTAGGCCGGAGCTCGGGTTCTTCGGTGTGCCGTGCTCCGGGTACGGCGCGTTGCGTGCTCGGACGGGGCCGACGCAAAATGAACCGAGGTTTTTCAGGTGCGGAGGTTTGGTGATAGTGGCAACTTCGGCTTCTAGGTCCAGCCGGAGTCGGAGAGCTTATCAGGAGAGTTCTTCGCTGGCTGCTGCTGTTGCTCCTGTGAAGCAAGTCGCGTCCTTTGCTGTTCCCGCCGGAGTATTTGTCGTCGTGACCTTTGGTATGAAAGTTTTTATGCTATAGTTGATTGCTGTGATGAAGACAATAGGAATGATTATTGTCTATGATGAGAAGTTTTTCCTATTTGGAACTGATTAGAACGCGGTTGTTTAATGTTTGGCGTTGCACCTTCTATAGTTAAGAGCTTGTAAGTCCTCGTGACAAGTGCAGGATTAGCTGCAGCTATGAGTGTGGAGTTTCATAAGTAAAGGAACTGCATATAACGGGCATGGTGAGCATGAATTCATTTATATGTCATAAACCTTGATAAAAGGACTATGCATCTTTTTCCCTTGCTTTCCTTTACAGGAAGGTTTATTGAAAATATTGGCTTAGGTATACTTTTGGGAAATTCTAGTGGGGGCGAAACCCGTTCTTGGGTTCGAGATATTGGAGCATAACGCTAAAACCTTCAACTGTTTCCAAATATTAGAGAATTGAGTTGGGGCGAGAGCCCCCACATTCCATTATACAGATCCGTCCCTGCCGAATGGGGAGAAGATGTGCTTATATGGGTGGCATGTGGAATGAGAATATGGTTTAATTTGGGTTGCCCGTGATGTAAAGGCGGTGGGGAAATCTGTTTCATTTAGGGAGTGCGTTGGGAACTGGAAGATGGGAAAGAGAATATCTATTCTTGAAAGCAATTTAGGAATAGCTCGCCCCACAGAATGCAGACAAATGAAGTTTCAGTATGATGGCACCTACAACTGAATTCTGTGATTTAGTACTTCCGGCAAAGTGACAAAAGCTGAAAAAATCCTGTGCACTTTACTATGTTTGATCAACTTTGTGATTTTGAAGTCTGTATGTTTTTATTAGTCGCTTTATCATGATTGTATCCTTTAATAATGTCGACATTTGTTTGAGTTTTGGTTAGAGAAGTGTTGCATGATTCACGTATGTAGCTAAAACCATGCATCGCCCTGTTTTAATCTTTTGCATGCGTTGTCTTGGATGTCTGTTGTACTAATTAATGTCTTCAGCTGACAGTTTTATGGAAGCTGGTGGAAAAACTTATGATGCCAAAGCAGGAGACGGCTTCAAAAGTTGAAAATAAATCTCCTACACAGGGAATGAAATGGTCGTTTGCTGCAGGCACAAATCTCTTATCTAACCTCAATGCAAAGATTGAAAGACAGTCAAAGCTGAAGATCAATGAGTTTGCTAAGGAACTTAGGTCTTTCAGTAGCGTTGACATGTCAGGTATATTGGGGTCATTGTGAAAAAGGAAATAGGTTGGCACAACTTACTGCATGGTAATTTAGTAACATTAGAGTAACCCTGTCAAATATCTGCATATTCACTAGGAACTTGAGTACTTTCAATCACTCAACTGAAGTGCTATTTCTGGATAGTGACTTACTGCAAGCTTGGTGGATTTCTTATACTCTGTCAGATTTCCCCCTGTTTTTCCTATTGTTCATCCATATTTTGATTTTATCTAGAAGTGGCTCCACATCATCTGCCTGTGGCTTTTATCATATTTCGAACACGTAATACCTATTTTTTGTGATTAAACTTGCTTGGTCAGGTCGTAACTTTGGAGATGAAGGATTGTTTTTCCTGGCAGAAAGTTTGGGTTACAATCAGGTACTTTGAGTAAGACACTAGCATATTCTTTAGATGTTATGATGAGAATTATCTACTTTGGTGTGTTAACGTTATCCATCAATGTGCACCTTAAACTATGATTCCATAAGGGATAAATTGGCATCTTCATCTTATTGACCCCCTTAGAGACATAGATCTCCTTGGAGATGTCTAGCAGATGGAGATTGAGATTATTTTTTCCGGATGGAAACATAGATGACCTTACCCCAATTTTAAAATTCAAAGTCACGTGGTAGTTATTCTCCTGATGCGGTGCATAGGATCCTTCAAAAAGTAATATGATGACCTACAACGGAGTAAATTGAGGACGGCAATGTATCTTCTAAGTTGAAAAGGTCCTGAGCTTTAATGTTAATTGACTGTTTAGTAAGAAGTCCAATGTGCATATAATATGCTTTGGAACATGATATCATCCTGTATTTATCAGACTGCAGAGGAAGTAAGTTTTGCTGCCAATGGAATTACAGCTGCTGGAATAAAGGCCTTTGATGGTGTTCTTCAATCAAATATTGTTTTAAAGACTCTCGATCTATCTGGAAATCCGATTGGAGATGAAGGAGTGACGGTCAGTACTTGTTTCCCATTTCTCCTTAAAATGTCAGAATCATCCCTAGTTATATATAATCCCCCGGAAATATTTTTGAACTCCTTGTGGTTTATACACATAAAATTGCTAATATTCTTCTTTCTTGACTCGGAGATGCTTGTATCAGTTGCTGATCAATGCTAATAAGATAAATTTTCTGGCTCATCTTAAAGGTGGGGCACATATTTTCAAATCTGCCAAAGTGTTTATGGTGCTTAAAGAGTTCCTATCCTTTGCCATACCTGACTTTGCAGACAGTTTTGTGCAAGAGTTCCTGACGGATCAATTTTAGAGTTTTCATTCTTCGATTATCTCTTATTTTTGCTAATAGAAACACAGTTGTTCACATCTGCTCTCTAGTGCATGTGTTTCTTTCCCCCATGTGATTTGAACTTTCTTGTTTTCAGAACAGCTCTTTAGTGACATGTTCTTGTTGACAGAGTCTGTGCAATGTATTGGTGAATAATACGGGTATCCAAAAGCTCCTACTGAACAGTACCGATTTAGGGGATGAGGTATTCTTTGTCTTGACTGCAACATGTTCGGCAAGCACTGAATTCTGGGTGAAGACTGAAGCTTTCCAATTAGGGACAGGCTGTAGATGTCATCATTCTTTTTTGTGCAGGGAGCTAAGGCTATTGCAGAGTTGTTGAAGAAAAACTCAACCTTGCGAATTCTTGAACTCAACAACAATATGATTGATTATTCTGTATGTATTTACTTTATCATCTAAAAACTTTAGCCAATCGTTATTTATTAGCAACAAAAAGTTTTCCAGACTATTCTGTTTATTGACTGCTCATCATTTATTCATTGGTGGCAGGGATTTACAAGTCTTGCAGGAGCATTGCTTGAGAATAATACCATACGAAATTTACATCTAAAGTAAGTCAATCTTCCAATGATGGTCTCAATGCACCGTAACATTTTGAAACTTCTTGTTGTCTTATCTGCATCAGTTAAGTTTATCCACGAATCTCAGACTCTACATAAAGATGCACCTAAGTTTGGTTTGCATGTGTGAATTTACATTTCCATGGTTGGCACATCTTTGATATGCTTCTAGTCGCATGCTTTTGTTTTACTTCACTGAAGATTTGTCTTATATGTATCAGTTAAGTTTATCCACAAATCTTGGTCTCTACCATAAAGATGCACCTGAGTGTGGTTTGCATGTGTGAATTTGCATTTCCATGGTTGGCATATCTTTCATATGCTTCTAGTTGCATGCCTTTGTTTTACTTCACTGAATATTTTGATCAATGTATGTTTAGCAACAACTACGGCGGTGCATTGGGGGCCAATGCTTTGGCTAAAGGGCTGGAGGGAAACAAGTCTTTGAGGGTAAAATATTCATTTCTTCCTTTTTGCTTTCTTAAGGACAAAAACTCGACTTTAGATGGAAACTCTGTCATGAGAATGTAGTGCGTGCTTCTGTCGACAAGTTTTATATGATGTTGTTCGACTTGCTATTCTTCTTGTCAGTCGTAATTCGATAAATTTTATTAGGGTCTTAAGAGGAGAAATCGGAAGAGCTAATTTACTCAGATTGTGTTTGGTACTGTCCCTTTTATGAATGTCTTGTCAATAAGGTATGAGATGGTATAACTGACTTAGCTTTATATGCTATGCTAGCCATGTGGGCTCCTTTTTTCAGCCAATGGGATTAGACTTGAATGGCCATCTGGACTTTCTTTCCTCCGTCTTCAACTCCCAATCAGTGAAGAAGTAAAAGAAAAACCAACCAGTAGAACAGATAAAGATAGACAATTTTTCGACTCTTAAGGAGTAAATTTTTTTTTTCATCTCTTGTGATATCGTGTGAAGCTTCAATAATGTCGAAAACCATTTTGTGTATTCCTATATGCACATTTATTTGATTTCTTGTTTTACTTACTCTAGTAGATAAAAAAATTTACTTACCGGTGCTTCTAGTCCTTGTAGATGCTTTAGCTGTACTTTTATTTAGTTGATCATCTATTTGCTTGGAGATGAACGCTTTCTTCTACTTTTAACACGACTGTCACATTCCTAAGATGGCCCTTCCCAGCTCTATGGTTATAAGATCATGACTTTGTCAAGATGAATACTTAGGAACTTCATCTGCATGGGAATTCCATTGGAGACGAAGGAGCACGCGCTCTAATGTCTGGTTTATCCTCACACAAAGGTATGCACCTTTCTCATATTGGCTGGTGTTATCAGCTATGTATTCCGTTTTAGCTTCAAAACTAGCGGTTTCGATTTTCACAGATGTCTTTCTACAGGCAAGCTCGCTCTTTTGGATATTGGCAACAACTCAATTAGCTCAAAAGGTGCCTTTCATACTGCTGAATATATCAAGAAAAGCAAGAGCTTGTTGTGGTTGAATCTCTACATGAATGATATAGGTGATGAGGTAACAACAGATTCTTTCTCTAAATTGGTATCGTGCATCTGGTGATCTATTTGTCAGATGGTCTTATGCACATGATGATGTAGTTTAGCATGCTGCTCCCTCGAAAATTCACTATATTCATTTCTAGTGATATAATTCTAGGTCAGCATTCAAGTGTGTCTCTTTGTTAGGAAGTTTGCATTACTGCGTCATTTAATACTGCTATAAGACTTACTTTTGTTTTAATTAGCGGAGATACTTGAAGATCACATAAAGTACTTCTTTTTCTGGTGCCATTGTTACCAAAGGAGAGCACTAGTTTATTGACATCAATTTGAGTGTTCCTTTTACAAATTCACTTAGAGTAAGGCGTATAGTTGGTGGTGTTAGTGAATGTTCTGTTGTGGACTGAAGACTCCGAATTTCCATTTTTTCACACCTTATCAATTCATTCTGATTAATATCAAGCTTGCCAGGGAGCAGAGAAGATTGCTGATGCTTTGAAGGAAAACCGGACATTAACTACAATAGATCTGGTAATGAATGAGTGATATTTTCTTAACTACATGTTCACCGAATCTACCTTCTTAAATACCTGTTCCTTAAATATGGCCTAAGGTTGAAAGCAGTAGCTTGTTGACTCCAAATATTGCAGGGGGGAAATAACATCCGCGCAAAGGGAGCTGCAGCCATATCTCGAGTGTTGAAAGACAACAGTGTTATTACGACTGTAATCCCGAAAGCATCTAATCTTTCTAAATCTTGATCCCTGACTTCTATGGTTCGACATATTTTTTTTTTATCTTAATGTGTTCCACTTCTCTATACCTCATTTCCACAGTTGGAGCTTGGTTATAATCCTATTGGTCCAGACGGAGCACAGGCATTGAGTGAAGTTCTCAAGTTTCATGGAAATATAAAAACCCTAAAGCTTGGTTGGTGTCAGGTAATTCAGAAGTTCCTAACTTTCCCTTACTAATCTATCCCCAAGGAATCTAAGTAAATTGCCTTGCAGATTGGAGCCAAGGGTGCTGAGTCTATTGCAGATATGTTGAGATATAATACTACCATATCCATTCTGGACTTGCGGGCTAATGGATTGAAAGATGAGGTTAGTTGCTGATGATGATGCCCTCTTAGTTGCTGATGTTCAGTGCACATCCTAATTTTGCAGTGCACTTGATTTTGCAGGGTGCAGTTTGGCTCGCTCGAAGCTTGAAAGTGGTTAATGAAGCTTTGACTTCACTTGATTTAGGATTTAATGAAATAAGGGTATTGTGAATGTTTCATTTGTGGAGTTTTTCTCAAGGATGACATGCATGCTTCCGAATAATATTTTTCTCTCATATAGGATGATGGCGCTTTTGCCATTGCCCAAGCGCTCAAGACCAATGAAGATGTGGCAGTCACCGCCTTAAATCTTGCCAGCAACTTGTTTACTAAATTTGGGCAGGTTATTTTTCTCATGACACTGTTAATTTTTTTCCTGTGCTTAAATTGCTTATCATGCGCGTCGCCATTGCCCTTTGATTGTAATGCTTTTATTTTCTTGCAGAGTGCTCTCACAGATGCGAGGGACCATGTTTTTGAGATGAGCGAAAAGGAAATCAGCATCTTCTTCTAGACGGAAGCCAGTCCCATTCACTAAAATTCATCTGTTCTGACAGTATAGTAGGAATTCCCATTCTTTCACTCCGGCAATTCTCGTAAAGGATAGGACCCAAATCTCCTTGGTCGTAGCGGTTGGGGTCTTTAGATTGACCGAGACGAAGAGTTGGAAAAATTTTGAGTTTTGAGATATCATAGTTAGCTTCGGGAAATGTAATATTTAGTTCAAAGGATGTGGCAATTGTGTTTTGCAGATAATGACCCCCGAGGATATAATAATATCTTATTTTCCCCCACTCGTTTCTCACCAAATCATTCTACTTGGTTACTTGTATGCCTGCTGCTACTGATTTATATTCGATATGTTCTATCTAACGTCGTCTTCAAGGTTTAATACAGGTCAGTCGTAGTCTGAGATCGATGCCCTGGATAATATCCAAGCCAGCTACGCATGAGCAGGAGGGACACGGTTGCCGTCATCATCGTGCTTTTCAGTTCATTCGATCTGGTCAGCAATAAGAGGAGTCCCCCTTATGTCAAGGTGAAGATCAGGGGAAGGTGCAAGGTATGAGGAGAGGAGCCAAACTCGTCACCTAATGGCTCAAGGATTCGGCACATTTTACTCCCAGCGCCACTAGACTGTGGGCCGGGGCTCGGCAGGTAAGATGGACATGGGACTTGGGACCTTATGGAAGATATTATATCTTGAAGTGGAGGCATGAGCTGGATTGTCTTCTTCACGCTTCCCCATGTCTATGGTGTCTTTTCCCTTTTTAATGGTCTGACTCCTTCCAGCTGGAATAGAGCTGTCTTCTAAATAGATGCCGATGTCCATCCATATTCCTCCTGATCGTGTCCCGGAGTTCAGTGTTCCAGCCCCACCTGTGGGGTTCAAAAATTCGGGCCAAGGACACTACACGACTCGTCTTTTGTTTGCTTCGCAGGTGTTCATGCCCAGCAACTCTTCATCGGCGGATTTGCTTCGCGAATAGTACTTGGACGGTGTCATCGAGCGGGATGATACCCATTGGGTTGTTAAAGAGGACGCGGTTAGATGTTCTGTGCTTAGTCAGGTTCGATTTTGTTTCGCGAAGTGATGCAGTGAGTTAAAAGTCGAAACCAAGATAGGTATGTGGTCGAGATGGTTAGGTCATGGGGACTTACTAGGAGCTCGTAATGAGAAGAACATTTACTGATGCCCCGTTGGCATTGCGTACGGCGAACAGGTCAGGTAATCATCAATTAAGCAGGAGGCAGGAGAAATAACATAACTCTACACAAGCAAGAACTCCATCGCTAAATGAAGCAATGGAAGGGCTAAAGAGACCTTCACGTGGTCAGAAAATCAAGAACTCAAGGCGTTCTAAAGCCGGAAATGCGAATCAAATGCTTAAGAAAACCTTTGCGGGGGAAGCACCCCCGTGGTCAAAGGCCGTGAAGCGTGAACAGTGAAACCCAGAATAAATTCATGTTCCCCACTGACCCATCGTATAATGTTCGCACATGTACGACAGTCACTATTATATTTGTCGTGTACGAGACAAGAGAGAAACAATAGTTCTCTCGCGGGCGCATTGATCCCATTATACTTTCGCCGTGCTCGTCACCAAGTATTGTTTCCACTTGCAGGAGTCGCAGTTTCGTGAGAACACGTGATTGGGCTGTGATTTCTTCTTTACTTATTAAATCACAATGCTATGATCAGTACACGAGTTCAAAGGGAAAAGTGAGAGTAAATAAATTTACGACAACGTGCTAATATTCTCTCTTCACAACGCGGCAGCAAAGTGAAGATCACGTAACCAATAAGAAAAGGGAAGCGACCATTCGAAGCTGCCCCATGACATTGTGTCATACAAATGCACAATATAGAGAGAGGTATAAAAGCTAAGAATACAAATGGAGGTTGGTTCGGCCGTAGGGGTGGCTGGAGAGGTGGTACTGATCCGGGTTCGATCCACAGAAAAAGCACAAAGAAATACGGTACGAATATCGTCAATGCACATAGAAAACAAAGAGAGATTGTTTGCCCCACTGAGCTGACGAAGCCCCAGTATGCACAATTTGTTATGTTACGTTTCGTTCCTTCTGTATCTATTTATTTTGGAAGACAGAGATTCTGATATTCAGGGTCATCCTGTAAATAGGGGCAAGTGGATTGGCTAATCCTGTAAAACTCCTGAGCATCGAAGCAAGTACTTAAACCCTGGTCTACACTCTCAAGCCCAACCTGAAAATTCCCAGTTTGGTTCTCTGACTGTACACGCTCGGTGGAAGCGTTGGAGTGTGGAGATGCCTAAAGTCATGGCGCTACGCTTGCTTCTTCTAGTCGCATTTCTGCTCCTCTGCACACTACAAGTAAAAGAACGCCATTCTCACCTTTGAAATCCATTCGGGTCTCTTCTCTTCTTTTGATTGGAGCTGACTAATTTATTCTTCTTGAACAAAAAACTTGCAGGTTTCATCAGATGTCGACCTAGAGGACTCTCACGCCCTGGTCTTTCTCTCTCTTTCTGAACCGAAACCATATTTTGACCTCCACTTCACAGCTCAACCAGCACGTCCAATCTTTGAAGTTGTAAGTGGGTTTTGTGACTAAGGTTGCTAAGTGTTTCTTTTTCTTCTTTTTTTCTTTCAGATTGTGAAGGGGGCTAACAGGAGGCTTTTGCAGACCTTGGGTATGTACTCGTCTTCACTCGATTGACATCGAGAGCACTCCCTTTACTTTTCATTCCACGTTTGGGGTTTTTTGTTTTTCCCCGTTGACATGATTGAGCATCTACCTCATGCAAGAAATCTTTTTCCCCTCTCAGATGCTTACATAGCATGAGAAGTCGGCACCTCATCAACCCCCCCGTCTTGTCCCAAAAAGGAAAATCGAATCTTTCGGTCCAAAAAAAATTGTCTTATTTTGCTCCGGGTTGATAACCAAAGTCAATTGTCCTGTCAAAACATGCGATGCGATTATTTAAACGGAATCCCGCGTGAATATGAATGTTTCTTGATATAGGATCGTCTTGATCTGCTAAAATAATATGGATTATAGTAGTTCCCTAGTCACTTCCTCTTAGACTTGAATCCCACTAATATAAAGCATGTGCGGTCCATTCCCGACTACTAGCCGACCATTAGTGCAAGAACATGAACCGCACCTATACAACGTGGTCGCATCAGCACATACAGAAAATCGGGATCATTAGGGGGAAAAGAAAACAGGATCCCACAATGAATAAGCCTCCTCGATGACAAAATGTCGAGGAATGACATGCGAGGTTTCTTTTCCCACTAAGTAATCTTCCACCACTCCAATGTGCAGACTGTGGAGCGTTGTGCAAGGAGAGGTGTAGCTTGCACTCGAGACCCAACGTGTGCACGAGAGCCTGTGGAACTTGCTGCTTCAGGTGCAAATGCGTGCCCCCTGGGACTTCAGGAAACAGAGAGCCGTGCGGCAAGTGCTACACCGATATGACCACTCACGGCAATCAGACCAAGTGCCCTTAAGCGTCGCCTCCATGGACCCTCTCTATTTTATGATAATGTTGTGATAGTGGCATTAGTACGTATTGTGTGTCCTATGCTTATAAGCACTGCTCAAGATCAACTCTGTTATGTCATCTATTTCAGTAGAAATGGTGGACGTATGATCTCTAGGCTACTCTTTGAAAATGCACCCTAGTCGATTTTGCCTAGCGTGAAATGGAACTTAATGAGTGCAACACGCGCAAACTGCTCTAAGAATCCAGCTACTGAGATCTGCCCTTATCCATCTATTTAAGCTTTTTGAAGAATGCAACAAGATGACTGCAGAAGAACCTCCATTACACAATAAGTAGACCGCAATTTGCCCGGGTCCAGTCTTGGACCGTGTTTCAGCTGAACATCCTTCGCTGATGAAATGGCTCATACGAGTTGACCAATATGCCCAATGTGCCAACAGGACTTACTGCAAACAGAAAGGTTGAAGAGCAAACCAGAATTGCTGGTTAACAAATCAAACGAGAGGATTTGTCCCTCCAAATTCAGGCATCTAATTTTGTAGACTCAACACTAACACGGGCCCAAGAGAGATATAACCTACCGTACTGTCAGATAATCCGACGAAATAGCTTGAAGCACCCTACTCGCAGTTCAACCCACATTTTAAGGAACTCGAAAGGAATCAAACTTGAAGCTCCTGCAACCCGTAGCAAATGCTGGAAAATATATCCCTTTTCTCTTTCTCAGTCTTCTTATTCTTCAAGTGATTGAGCATATTTCCCAAAAGGAAGGTCCAAGCCATCTCATTCCACCAATATGGTCAGAGTTGTGGCAGAGTGGAGCAATCGAGAACCACAAGTATATGACAATACAGAAAGATGACGACAGACTTGAAACAGAGAGAAAACTGCAATTCATAATCAATCAGACAAAGAGAAATTTTAATAATTTATTCTTCTTACATGCTTTTGATCATATAATTACTAAAAAGCTATGCTACAGGAGGTGATGACCTTGAAGCAATAATAGCAATGTACACACTTGCAATTCATTGGGCTTCCATGCTTTTGATTATGCAATCACTGAAAAGCTATGTTACAACAAGAGGTGATGACCTTGAAGCAACAATAGCAATGTACACACTTGCAATTCATTGGGCTTCCATGCTTTTGATTATGCAATCACTGAAAAGCTATGTTACAACAAGAGGTGATGACCTTGAAGCAACAATAGCAATATACACACTTGCGCCTGTTGTAATCTTCCCACCAAATTTCTTAAGCATGTGACAGTTCAACCCCAGATGCTCCTGACTTTAATAGACCTGCAAATCAAAAGTATATGTCAAACCTGAACCAAAAAATTCACCAAGAGCAATAAATTACTAGTTCAAATTGTTATAGCCCAATGGCGAACACAATTGCGAGGACCATGTGATTGCAGCACATACTGTCTAGTGGTTTTATGATGATGGAGTTGAAAATACAGGTGCATAGAGATTCAAGATATTAACCTCGCTTCTTGAGCTTATTTCTAAAGCTTCTTTTCCTGCTGAAAGCCATTTCCTGTGTCCAAGACAAATTTTAGTTGTAAGGCCAAGAGCAGGTACCCAAGCGATCCATATAGAGAGTTGCAATGAACAAAATTTACCAGTGGCTGACCCAGCTTCCCTGCTTGACGAACTGCATCAACAAGATCCCGATTTGATCGAGTATAGAGACTTGTGATCACTCCAAAATGACCAGCTCGAGCAGTTCGGCCGACCCTATGCAAAAAATCCACCGCAGAAGTTGCAAAATCTGCCTGAAAAGAAATGAAAAATTCCCCATCAACACCAGCAGGGACTTAGCAAATCAAGCTAGGACTGCATCAGCGTGTATTATAAATTAGAAACAACGTTAGTCCATTAGAGTGCATCAGCTTGTATTATGAATTAGAACAAAGTTAGTTCATTAGAAATCAGAATGATTATATAGGTAAAACAGTCATCTCAAAATCTACAAAAGTATTGCTTATGAAGTTGTTAGTAAAAGTTCAACCAGAAAAGGTGTCAGTGAAAGAACACTGTACTTATCAGCAGGTGGTGCCATCGTGGAAAATAATACTCATTAGATTTCGGGAGACTAATAGATGGTATCTTCTTTCTGGTTTTTAAGCCTGGCCAATCATGAAGAATTGATCAAAGGACGGGGGAAAAGGTGGTTTAAAAACGCACCTGTATAATGTGTGATACATTTGGAACATCAAGGCCTCGCGCTGCAGCATCAGTGCACACAAGTATTCCACCTCTCTCCCGGAAATAAACTATGGTCTCTGCACGCTGCTCGAGAGAACTGTCCTTGTGGTACCGGTAACAATTTATCCCAGCTCTTTCCAGTATATTTGCCACTGCTTCAACAGACTCGACAGTGTTTGCAAATACCATGGTTCGGCTAACACCACAGCAATCAGTTGAAGTTTTCGAACCTTTCTTTACAGCTTCTATTAGTGCATCAACCTGTGTATCAACATCAACCTCAATCCACTGGTGCTTCAATCTGAAAAACAAAAGAGAAACCTAGTATCAACGTATACTCCAAAGACAAGGCATGCAATTAACCAAATATAAATTGACAGGAATAACTTGATCTTCAAATCTAAGGCACCTGGGGTTGTGATAGTGAAGGTAGTTTCCACTAACCCAACTAGCATCTGGAAACATCTTCTTCAACACCGCTCCTGCAGTTTTCTTGCCATTTGCCGGCAGAGTAGCTGCAACAAAGATGTACTGCTTACTCCTTGCATAGTGTTTCCTCACTCTTCTCCAGTCTCTTCTCTTAAGTTGTCCATCTTTTTCTTCAACTTCAATTTCTGTAGGATCAACATCCTCAGAATCTTCATCTTCATCTGAACTGATGTGAGCATCTGATTCTACTTCTTCATCGTCCTCCAAAACAGAGGGAAGTGCAGAATCAGGACTTGTTGCTATGAGTTGATGGACGACAGAACTTTTGTTGCGAGACAGTAATTTCTCATCAAAACGCAACATATTAATGAGACGAACGACTTGGTTCTGGAAACTTCCACAGAGAAGCATGTCAGCTTCATCAAACACCTGCCAACATGAACACAAAGTAACTAAAATTTCCAAGTATCTCTATACTTCTTGCCAGTATATTTCTGGAAGAACAAAGAAAAAAGAGTGGCCGAAAAACGTACCACATACTTAACTCCACGCATAAAATCTGCACAATGGCGTTTATGGTCAATATTGTTCAACAGCGCAGCTGGTGTCGACACAATAATATCTTGCTTGTTAACTGGCCATCCCTGCAATTAAATTTTCTGTTTAATTTGAACCACAATGAAACTAAGTTCCAACATAAACAAGAAATGTCATCCTTTTGCAGTCTAGGTGAGTCAAGAGCCTTCGACTAACAGTGAACTCTACAAGCTTGCTACACAGATATTGGATGCTTGGGCAGAGTGAGTGCGTAGAAGTGGGTGACAGATCAGACTTACACTTCGCCCACATACAGCAGCAACTCTGAGAAGCGGTTCGCCATTTTCGCCGCAAACATCACTAGCCATACGTACCACTTGTTCACATAGCATCACATTTGGACAAAGGACGAGGAGGATTTTAGAATGTAAAATCGGTTCCTCGCCCACACCAACATCATGTGCATTGCACAGCCTATCTATCAAAGGGACTAGATAGCTATACGTCTTACCGCTACCAGTTTCTGCAGCAATTATCACGTCCTTCCCTGAAAGTATGGACGGTATGCTTGAGGCCTAAATTTCAAAACAAGAGCATTCCAATCAGCATAGGCTCAACCCAAGCAGACACCGACAGGGAAACAAATTTAAATGGCCGGAGCTGAATGATCGAAGGGGGACCTGAACAAGAGATGGCCTCTCTATGCCGGCGTCCGAGAGAGCTCGTGAGAGCTTGTCGGACACACCGAGGGACTTCCACGAGACGCCGTCCTCGGCGTAAAACGTCTCGCCGCCATTCCCGGTGGCGACGGTCTCGGAAGCGCGAGCCGCGGAGCTCCTGGCTCGACCGTGGCGGGATCCGATCAGCCAGAGCGACAGCGATTGGCGAGAAGCAGGAGGCGGAGATAAAATAGAGGAAGAAGGAAGCGAATGGAAGAGAGAGGAACGAGGGAGGCCGAATCGAGCGAGTAGCTGATGAGGCGGCGAGAGCTTGTGGAGAAGCATCTGAGCAGCTACGGTTGGCGAAGGATTGAAGATGAGGCGCATCGGGAATTCTGCAGGGGATTGCACTTTCCAGGGTTTATGCTTAAACCCCGCCCGCGCGCGAACAGCTAGCTCCACCGTTGATCGACGCATTTTGGGGCCTCGGCTTCAGCCGTTGATCCAGCGGTCGGCCTGCGAATTGTTTTCTATCGCGGGTCGGGTGGATCCTCTCTTCCGGGGACGGATTCGGGTTTACGGGTTACCAAGTAGAACTCATGTTAATTTTAGTGTGTTCGGGGCTCCAGCAGATCCAGCAGAGATCAAGCCTGAAGAGCCTTATTAAATATCAAAAAATGAATTAAAAAATTATATGTTAAATGTAAATATTATAAGATTGCAACGGAGAAAAAAATGAATTAGACATGATGCATGTGTGTCCAATTCACATGCATCTTTAAATGATGTGAGTATCACGTGAGACTTATATAATCTAATATCAAGTATGAGTTTGAGCTCACATAATTTAAGCTCTCTCAAAATTCATATTAGAGTAAATAATTTTTCGAGATCCAAACATTTTTAACCTAATACAAACTTGTCATATAATCACGCTCACAACTAATTTGCTGCCAAACTGGAGATTCATTATTTGAGGAATTCCATCATGATCGATATTGCTACTTGGACCATACTATAGGATCTGACTTTTTCGTGTTTTCGATTTTAGCTTTGATAATTTCTATCATATATGTTCTTTTTATAAATAAAAAACAGAAATCGATGTTGATTGTCCATATGATGAATTACTTTAAAGAGCTCATGCTCTATTCGTTTTGAACTCAAGCAACTTGACACTCTCAAACATTAAGATATGAAATTGGCTCTTCCAAGGTTCATAAGATGCTCTAGATTTTACATAAGATAAGAGGGTTCAAATGTGTCTGTGCTCCAGAGATATGCTAATAGATATATGACTCGAATCTCACGAAAGACAAATAGTACACGTGATCAACGGGCTAAGAATCGAAGTGTTTTAAGTTGCCGTCATGTCAACCTGCTGTCTAGAGGATCATTGGATTGATTTTAACTGAACATGTCTACCCGAAAGCCATGTCTGCTTAGCTGGAAACGGACCATCGGCATCTTCAGACGATCTTTGTGAATCCCCCTCCAATAAATTAAAGCTCGTCCCAGGCTCTGGGCATGTAGATTGGTCTCGAGATCGATAAACACATCTCCAACACCTTTTCCGAAACACCAGAAGGCAGAATAACACCGACGTAAGATGAGCCGCGACGCGTGTCCTCATGGAGCGAAGTCTTTCCACCGCCATGACAACGAAGTTTTAGCCCTATCCCCATGTCCTTCTGTCCCGCTATATGTACCCGTCTACGGTATCAGCCCCTCCCTCAGCGACAGACTCCCTCCTGAATGCGAAGAAATGTCGATGCTCCAGAAGATCTCTCGCCTCGTGCACCGCGTGGACGAGCTCGCCACAAGCTACACCAAGACCTCCGACGAGATCGACGCGCTGAAGGAGGCCAAGCGGCATATCAAGAACGAGCTCAAGTCCGCGCGCGACGAGCTCGACGGCTTGAAGCTGCTCGACATGAAGGTTTCCGACCGGAAGCTCCTGAAGGCCGACAAGAGGACTGCCATCCAGAAGCTCGAGCGCCAGCTGTCCAGGACAAGGCGCGGCCTGGAGGAGCTTGAGAGAGAGAGGGAGCGGACGTTCAGGAAGCGCGAGGAGACGAAGAGGAAGATGATGAGGAAGATGGTCGAGATGGTCGCCGGGGAGAGGAGGAGGCCTGGGGCGGCAGGGGTGGCGGTCCGTGGGGTGGAGGACGTAGCGGCGGTCGCAAAGGTGATGGAGTGGGTGAGGATGGACCCCGGGAGCGAGGTGGAGGGTGGAGTGGTGAGCGCCAAGGAGTTGGAGGAGATCAAGGAGGCCGCGAGTCGGTTTAATGTGAAGATGAAGTTGGGAGATAATGGAGACAAATCGTAGAGCTCACTTAGAAATTTGCTAGGGTTGAAGTGATGTTTTATATCTGTAAGTGTGCGGACTCGATTGAACTTGTAAGTCCCTCTGGTTTTGTGAATCAGACCAGTCGGTCTTTCGGACATGTACCTAGGTTTGTTCAGGAGCGATGCATCGGTTCATTCCTATGCGGCGCACAGAAACCCGAGTTGCCTTGATTCTGGGTGCAAGTAAATTCCAGTTACGTACTCGATTTCCACTTGTGAATTTCTCCAACTTGTAACTATTCTTATCTAAGTAATTCATTAAAGTCGAGGTCGAGCATGGAGAAGCAAGCTTGACAGAGTTTGAGTTGACTAGAGTCTTGAATAAGTAGAGAGTTGGAGCTTAATTGAAAGTCAACCTCGGATCGAGTTTGAGTTGAGCGTAGAGCATTGATGTTCAAGTTCAGCAACGCTTATAGAAATAACCACGTGTTAGGTTCAGGCGACATTCAATTAACACATTATTATCATTTTTTTAGTGAGGAGACAAAATTATTCGATTATTTCGAAGTTGAAAGAAATGTCTTAGTTTAATATGGAGATTATTTCACTAATTTTTTTGCTAAAGCAAAATCATTATGCCAGTAATAATTTTTCATAAGGAGGAGACACTTAATTATGTTACATCTAATTAGCCACAGTATATAATAAGGACAGGTCAATTTTTTAAAAATTAAAGAAAGAGATAAAACTAAAAATCAGTGATCCAGTGGGCCTGCCCGAACAAGCAGATCCGACCCATTTCAACTTTAACCTGGTGCAAGAGGCCCAGTTATGAGACTTGCGCACCCGCTTCCGCGCTTATCTTCATCGGCGCATCCGCCAATGCTTTTGGCTCAGTCAAGTGGAACCGCCACGGGAGCTACGACGATGGCTCTTCATGCTCCTCTTCTCTTACCATCTCCTCCTCCACTCTCTCCGTCCACCACGTGCAAGCCCGAGATAAAAAGCTCAGGTGGCGTTCACACGGTTTCTTCGCAGTATCAAGTCAAACCCGTCTTCGTAAGAAAATCCAGAAATCTCGGAGCTGGGTGAGGGTCCCATCTTCTCAGAAGCACGTGTACCCTGACCCGATCCCCGAATTGGCAGCATCTGCGTGCACTATTCCTTCATAAACCTCTCCTAGGCATGGTCGAGTCATGTGTCTGAATCTTGCATTTCTTTTCTTTTCTTTTTTTCATTTTTTTACCTGATGAGTCGTGTTGGTCTGTGAATGTGTTGCGTTCAACAAGGAGACGCGCAGGTTCGAGGGTGAGCTCAGGGAGACGCTGTCCAGGGACATTGACATATTTGGGGAGGATCTTGATTCAGTCGTACAAGTGTGCACCCAAGTTAAATAAATGTTTCTTGTTCTTGTTCTTGTGTCTTTGGTTGAGGTACTGCTGTTTTGGGAAGGGTATAATCATCGCTATTCTCACTTTTGCTCCGATTGGATTCGCATTCTCTCCTATACAAAAATTGCTATTCTTTGGAAAACTTACCCCAGAACGACTGTACATTTTGCAAGCCAGTTCTGGTGTAAATGGTTGACGAGCGTAGCATTAAAAAGTTTGAGCCAAAAGCTTAAGCTAAAAGGTAGAGGGATATCACACGAATATAAAGAATTCTTAGATTGGCTGCCGATCGATGTTGGACAATACTTCAACAACGTGCTTGAGACAATGCATGATTAAAGTCTGAATACATAACATTTTCAAGAAGTGGGTGGATTGGCTTGATTTTTTATTGATTGCACGGGTCTCAAGCCATATTTACCCCTCGAGCTCGCTCTAAGAGAGTGGACTGAACATCAAGAGCATGACAAATCAGCGACATGGTCTGAGTCGATCATTGTGATGTTATTTCTACATGTAGAACTTGCGTGATTCATGTGTACTTAGTGATCTGCATTTATACGGATGTGAGGTCCCACGGCTAGGGGATAGTGGTTATGTTGGAGAAATGCACTCAGGTATTTACTCCTGCTGCCTTTTGTTTGTTTTGATTCTTTTCGACAGGCAAATGTGATTTGTGTTACGCTGTGTGCTTTACCATGTTGATCTTTCTATAGGGCAAGGGCGAAGGCTGTCGGTTCTTGTCATTTAGGTTATCCTGCTGAGACTTCTTATGGAATGCATTGCAACAATTAAGCAATGGATGCGACTACAGAGTGACAATTGATAATTTATTCTAGAACGAGTATGCTTTTCTAGCGAGGCTCTTTGAAGCTTCACCAATTGAACTAGTTGAGGTGATCTTGTCCGTCACAACACAACTTGATTGGAAAAGCAATGACAATGCTGTGCCTCTTTAAATCCGTGAAACATGTTTGCCATATGAAGGTCCTCATTTGCAGTGTGTTCAATAGTTGAGGCTTGAGAAAGCCAATATGACCCGACATCAAGTTAACCACTAGTCCTCAGACATACCATCAAATCGTCCTTGCTTTTTGTACATACTTGGGCCAGCGCTTGCAAACTTTTTCATAATTCCATCCATTGCTTTATGCAGAAGATTCAAATCTTCATGAGAACTTCGACTTCAGATTCACAGGATTACTATCTTAAAATGCGGAGTCTTCGAGCTTAGATATTCATCGAATTTTTCCATGAGGAATATGGAGGACCTGGGACATTGCTGGTGCATCCTTCTGGAGATATGCTAGTCGCCCCTAAGGAGAAAATATTTCCTGGAACTACTCTTGCTGCGTGAGCATCGCTGTTGTGGGCTCAAAACTTTGTTAATCGGGACTGGGAAATTTGGAACTCAAGATTGATCGAGCTGAATTGTATATATTTTGTGCTGTCTCAAATGTTTTACGCTTAACGCATTAGCACTGAGATAGTTATCAAACAATAGAGTATTCATGAATTTTCATGAAAATATATTCGATTGCTGCGGCTTATGACTGTACAGAGGGCTGGTAACAACTAACAAGGCAAAGTTTCGAAAGGCAGCTCCAGGTTCGACAGTAATTAATCATTCTCTGCAAACCCATTAAGACGAACTCTGGCACATGATATGTATCTCCACAAATGCTCTTTAGTGTTGGGCGCGGGTAAGCTTCAGCGGTGGTAGCTCCCTGCCTCTGAAATGCTCTGAAGCGTTGGGCGCCACAGTTTTGACTTCACCGAGGCGGAGTTCATCGGCCTGTTATTCTGGTGTTTTAGGCTCTGATGTTTCGGCAACTGACCATCCTGCAAGTCAAAAGTAAGATTAATTCAGATTGCAGCGTCCACGGTGAATCAAATTTGTCACTTGTCCTTAAGGTTACTATTCGCTAATCTCATTCTACCCAATAGCACTAGTAATGATATATCATGAATTGCACACGACTTGGTGATCGTAAGGAGTATGAGACTTGTGCAAGTCTGTTTAATATATTTCCTCCGCAGCTGCTTTTAAAGATTAAAGTTAACTAATTCTCTTGCTTGGAGGGAAAGGGTAGCGATGGACCACAAAGTGATGCAATACAGGCTGTTGAAACATTGGAAAGATGCTGACAGATCTTGGAAGGTCGAGGACTCAATAATGTAATGAACAGCCTTGGTTGCTCGGTGACACATACCTGGCTGGTCTTTCGTGCGTCAGAGCTCCCTTCTCCTCCTCCCGTCTGACGACTTGTGTCCCTAGGTGCTGATACCGCCACCTCGGATTCCGATTCCTCAACTGTCTCAGGCTGTTGGTGCTGCTTCTTCATCTTTGCATACTTCTTGGCTCTCAGGACTTTCATCACCTCTAAAACCAGAGTTCATGAACATTTAGCAGTTGCTCTTGCATTGAGCTTTTCATGAAGTAATTATAAGCAGATGAGAAGAACAAAATGAACACATCCTTCTGATGCTCTCGAATGGCAAGTTATAAAAGCTTTTAAGGAGCAAGATTAAGAGGATGGTGATGATACCTTGAGAAGTAATAAGGCGATAGGCGTGACCGAGAGAGAGAGTTTCCCCCGGCCGGAGAAGCTTCACTCGGGTGAACAGCACAGCCTTCGGGTCACCGTTATCTTCCTCGAACGCCGGCTGCGGAAGCGGGATTATCAGGGAGACGTAGTGGCCGGGGTTGTTCCTCATGACCTCGCTTGCCATCACGGGCCAATACAGCCTCTCTATCCTCCCATCAGTATGCTGTATCACTAGAGCCGCGGCATCTATAGCCTGGCAATTCCCCATTCTCTCTCTCTCTTTCTCTCAAGAAGAAGAAGAAGAAGAAGAAGCTGAGTGAGGGAGTGAAGATAGATAAGAAGGAAGAAGAGAGGAAGGAGGGTTAAGAAAGCAACAGGGGCCTCTTATCTCTATGCACTCGCGCAACCCACCAATTATCATACCACCCATCCCTTATTTTCCAAAATTCCTGCAAAAAACACTAAATAAATTCGGAAATTGAGGTTTTTTCCTCATTTACATAAGGCCGTCCCTCAATTCCCAACTAACAACTTTGGCATGCGCGGGTCAAGTTCTAATCAAATAGACATCAAAGCGGCACGGCATATAAAACTCTATATTATATACAACGGGCGTCAAGATTAATGTTAGAGCTTATCACATGATTCTATAGAAAATGGTCAGCGGCACCGGCCTCGGGAGCCGGTGAGAGTGCCATATGGCGTGATGTCAGGGTATGCAAACTTGGACGGGCCTGCCTGGAACTGTCGACGGGGTCAAGATTTGCATTTCGGGGGGCACGATTAGCTCTTGTTTTAGGGTCTCAGATTTGATATAGAAAAGGAAAAGCATTATTAGTAAATACGTGAGTTACGCTAAATAACAAAAGAAAGCCATGCGTGCGAATTAGAATCAGATTCCTTCGGAAGGACGACAACAGCCTAGCATCCTATCTATCTTAGGTCAAATTTACTTTTTAAAAGGAGGAAAAGACTTTGTTTGGTTTTTGTCTGGAGGGTTTTGCGGTAATTATGAGCATGATTCAGTCTTAAGATAAGACTCAAAAGGTCTTTCCAAAAAGGAAAATATGTGCTTTGTTATTAGTAGTTATCCTCGACACGATTGTTCTTTAGCATGTATGGGGTCGACCATCGAATGTCACCTATGGATTTTGTATAATTTGAGAAGAATTAGGATCTGAGTTAAAGTTTCTATATTTCTAGCCATATCTTGATAGCGAACCGGTATTAGTAGGTGCAATGATGTATGCAAAAATAAAGAAAGCTCGAGGTCAACTATAATTAATCTGGTGGAATACAACATGCTCCACAAAATATACACAAAATTATTTCTGGATGATCTCATTACGACCGGCTGATATCTATTACAGTCCACGAGTCCCTTTCCTTTTAGCTTTTTTTAGCATTGTGTCTTTTGATTGATCAAGTCAAAGTGATCTAAACAATGAGCAACCCATATGTCTGAATGAGCTGAACCTAGAGTAGTTTATCGAACTCTCGACTTTTGTTTACGCATCTTCTATTTAATGAGAATTTTCAGGGCCAAAAATACCCCGCTAATTTTCGTTGAAATTGTGTTGATCAATTATCTTTTCTAGCTTAATGGTTAGATGGTGTCCGGGCCGATTTTGGCATTTGCTGTGGATTTTTCTACTTGTCTTTCTTTAGAGTATGATGGGTGAAAATTAACCATATGGCTATCGTGGATGAAAATTCCTAAAACCCTCATGTCAGGACATTAAGGCAGCTACATGCAAGTAACCAAAGCTCTTGGCAAATTATGATACAGACAGGAAAATGAATCTTTAAATGTTCAAAAGACAATCTCTATCCCGCCGGGTTGATTACGAGAGAATGCGTAGCTTAATTGAATTGCTAATTAATTAAGAGGAAGTAATCCTGGGGAGGATCTTTGACTCCTGTAAATCAGGCCGGTCATCCTAAATCAATTAGCTGAATCCAAGGGTTTGAGATCGCGCCAATGATTCCCATGGACCGACATAAATGTCTGATAAGCGTTACTTAATGTGAGGCCATGTGAGGTGCCTGTGTGTGTGGCTCCACCATTAAATGAACGAATGGGCTAGTCTCAATTGTTCGAACTTATAGCATGGACCCGGGTAGGGGACTACTGCCCCGAGTATTCAATTGATTTGAGCATGTTTAGGGCCATCATTGGACGACTTGAATCTCTTATACACGTGTTATATACACGTTCCTCTCATATGATTGCGGATGATATGTGAGTAAGATCATATTACATGTGAGAGGAAGGAAGTATTTATTAGAAGTTTCTAATAATTTCTAGATGTCGAGAGAGTTCGATAGTCAAGTTCTCATACTCCTTGTAAGACATTTTCTCAAAACAAAAGGGTCCATGCCAACTATAAATAATGATGCATATGAATTATTGATTTGGGTATTGACCCACGTCTTATCCGATTCATGATATCAATAGAATATTTGATGAATATGTGGTTTTTACTTGATTTCATCTCACAAAGCAATGGCCTCAACGTTGATAATCCAACACACCCAACATTTATGCCAGTTGAAATGGAAAGATTTCAATACCTAGCAACCGGACCGAGACAGTGGAGGAGTGGGACATATTGTTTTCCTTCTAATTGAAAGCAGAATTGACTTGCCAGTTGCTTTCTCTACATTCCCTTCCACACACCCAACATTTATGTTACAATTGATTTGAAGGCTCTTTCGGAATGTCTGAAGCTGCACTGATGAATAATAACTAACATGCAGGCCTCAGGATCCTATAAATCTAAGCGGGTCAAATGGCTACATCTGTCCATAGACACTCTATTACATTCCAAAGGACCACCTTAATTTGGAATCAGGCTAAAGAACATCTCGAACGAGACCAAGAGCTTAGATACGACGGGGACTAATTAAACCCATAATTTTGCAGCTACATTGTTCTGCAAAGAGAACCCTAGCGATGCATAGAGTATTTTTCTCGTTGGCTTTTTCAAATATTCGTGGACAAATTTCAAACCTTTGCGGGACCCATTATTATCTAGTATTTAAGTGATGCAAGTTATTTTTTCCCCTTCTAAGATTTTAAGACAAATATAGCTAAACCATTTTCTCAAAAATAATTGTTGAGCTTATCCCTCGTTATTTGTTTAATTTGTGGGATAATAATCCAAATTATTATCTTTAAGAGTGCAACTTTTGATATAATGGGTTTCCCTCAATCCTCCAATCCTTATTCAACTCCTCTACAGAATGCTAAAGCATAAAACAAATCACATAAAGATGGCGGCAGAACCAAGGAAAGAATCAATTCTATGCCGTGAATGTGATTGATATGATTGGTGGATCCTATTCTTATGTGGTTGAGTGCTACTGAAATGGTTTATTTAATCTGATGGATGCACCATTATCCAAATGCTTTTCCAGCTCGATAAAAGACCAGATAACTTTCTTTGCCAAATTTAACTCAAAATTCATAGTTCAGAATAAATTTGATATAAAAGTCATCTTTCTTAAGATACATGACCGGGTAACAAGTATTATATCTACAGAGCATGTAAGTTGTGCGATTCATGTCATCCTAAGCGTAAGTTTGGGCTGATAATAATACCGAACATAGTCATGACAAGATGACGTCTATACTATAAACGGACTAATTTGAAGACATCGCCAACACTTTGCTAATATCGTAAATAATCTTGGTATGAACTTAAGAAGGGTGAGCATTACTTATCTTTGTGCTAATCCCCTTTTTTCAGATAACTTTTTCTTAAAAAGCATACCTCCCAAAAGATTAAGATTCTCGCTTCTAGATAACTCTATGAACAAACAAACGGATAAGGACTCTCATAAAAGTGTCCATGGAATCAAATACCGAGGAAGATGAAACTGTGCAGCTTTATTCCAGATTGAATTGGACTCGATCCGATCCTGTGTTGCAATCACAATATATCGATTGTATTTACACGAGGGACACAAGAGCTATTTAAAAAAAAAAAAAAACTACCGACTTATCTAGATTACAGGAAATTATAAGATTATGCTGCCGAAGAAGAGTCGTACCCATAGATTCATAGCACATGGAAAAATCCAGGATTGATTTCGGGGGAGAGAGAAGATTAGGGGTCTAGAATACTAACGACGAGTCATTAGTAACTGGGGACAATTGCTGATTCAGTCCTAAACATTTTGCTAATTTGCCAATTCAGTCATAAATTGTTTATTAATGTCAAATAAGTCATCAACCTTTTGCAACTTTGCCGATTAAGTTCTTCCAGCGGATTTTGGCCGGAAAATGCCTACGTGGCGACGACGTGGCGCATTGAACCTCACCGGTAATGACGTGGCGATGATCGGACCCAGAAAAAATTTCTTTCTTTTTTTCCTTATTTTTCTTAGAAAAAAAGGAGGCCGGCGGAGCTCACCGGCCACTCCAAAGGGCAGCCCGGCCCTCGCCGGCCACGGAGCTCGCCGGCCTCCTTTTTTTTCTAAGAAAAACAAGGAAAAAAAGAAAGGAATTTTTTTTGGGAGTCCGGTCATCGCCACGTCGTCGCCGGCAAGGTCCGACGTGCCACGTAGGCATTTTTCGATCAAAATCCGTCGGAAAGACTTAATCGATAAAGTTGCAAAAAGTTTAAGACTTATTTAACATAAAAAAATTTATAACTGAATCGATAAAATAGTAAAAGATTTAGGACCGAATCGATAATTATTACTGTACATAGACAAAATGAAGAAAAACCAGTGAAGAGACTATTCATGGGCACGAGACATGGCGGAGGCCGCTTTCTTGGGATTATACTAGAGGACTCTCGGCACAGCAATTCCCCCGATGGTACCGCGACGAGAGGACGCTCGTCACTCGATGAATAACAGTTGAACATCATCATCATCATAAGAAAAAGGAGGAGAGAAAAAACAAAAGAAAAGCAGCAATCAGACTGTGGCAATAATGGTTCGATTGACATTTGTTCAGCGCTTTTGGTCCATGTTGGGGACACGATGCTCCTCGGCAAAATTCATGCACGATGGAAAGCGGCACCAGCTTTTTCCCCCCTCCCCCTCTTTCTTTTTTGGACTCTTTCCGGACTCCACTTTACGTAACGTGACTTTTATCGCTCCTCTGCATGCATGGGAAAGCAAGATGGGTGACCTCCACCGGCACGATGATTGCAGAGGGGACGAGAGTTGGACGCGAGGGGCGGGAGACGACCCCTCGTGGCGACTTGATACTGGAAAAAAACAAAGGGGTTGGACATGGCTGTCGGTCATCGTGTTCCCTCTTTGCGCATCGTCCGATCACATCGTGTGTGGAGCTTGCCTGGCGTTTCGGAGACACTACGACATCATTAGGCAATAATCGAGCTCCTTCATGGCGACATTAGGGTCGTAAGTCCATCATCGTGGTTGGTACAGTGACCCCATCTCCATCTGGTTGACCGACTTGTACCTTTAGTTCCACAGTTCCACGCATTTTGGTTGGCCCGCTCTTCGTTTTCTGTCTTTGTTTTGGCCAATTCGTTTAAAGGTTCTACAGTCCCGCAAGAACCTTATCCTCATGTCAAAAACGGTGAAGATCGCATAAAAGTAAGGTATTGTCAACTTTTTCTTTTGCTCTTACATACGTCAATCCAATCTTTTTTACCTTTTTCAATGATCAAGGATTTCGATTCGATTTTCATGATTGTCTAAATAAACCATCGAATGATGCGATTCCGTCGTTAGCCATATAAATCATGTGCATTTTCAATCTTCAGACTCCATGTGCCGTATTAGTGTCTTAATGGACGACACGTTCAATCAAAGATATAGTTAATAAGACGCGATCTAGGGGCAAGAGGCCAGATGGGCTCGAGCAGACTCGATGCATCCGGATGGCAAAATGGGTCCTCCAGGCAAACAATTGCCTTCCTAGGCCCAACTGGCCGACCCCGAGTCTTGACCAGCCAACCAAATTTGTATAGAAAGTTCAAGATCTCGTGGACGAGGATATTGTCCATATTAAGCTCCTCCAGAATTTGGTGCCAAAGAAGGAGCTCTGCCTTAAAATTTCTCCCCAAACCAAAATTGAGCTCCAGTTCTTGGTGGTGGTGGTGGGTGATGGGCAGTGATCGTTGCCGAGTTAATTAGTGACAGAGAAAAGGAGAAAGAAGATGGCAAGAGGTTTTGCGATATGAGTATTTTAAATTTAGATGATTGTTGGTCACATGAATTAGTTTCTGCCCCAAAGCCAGCTGATCTAGAGTTGAACGACAGTGAAACCGATGTCAATAGGTGTCTCGTCCTAATGTGTGAATTTTGATCTACTATGGAATATGGTTTCTAAACTGTAGTTCAATACGCAATATGATCCATAAACGTTCAATTAGGCCCCTAAGCTTTCGGTACATATTCAATTTAGTTCCTAAAGGAACAGCATTGAATACCTTCTTATAGTTGAGGGACTATAATGAATATATGTCGAAAGTCTAGAGATTACATTAAACAAATTAAAAGTTTATGGACTACGTTGTACATTAGGTTAAAGTTCAAAGCCCATATTAAATAAATTAAAAGTTCATGAACTATATTACATACCTGGCTAAAGTTCAAGAATTATTTGTGTTATTGTCCCTTCTCTTTTAAGTTAGTGTGATGGTTGGACAGATTGGATTAAGGTCCTTTCCTTTGGGCTCTTCGAGAGACTGGGCCACGTCATGAAGACAGACAATGTGCGGAGAGAAAGCTCTGTATCATGCGTTTCTTGGCCCGCCCAATGCTCCGAGTGTCTAGTCAGCCCAATCCATGGTTCAAGAAAAAAGAGTTTCCCACGACACTTGTTGGACAGACTGCACTATCTTCTTTTCCCAGTATCTGCCATCAGTAACTTAAAAACCGAAGCGTTTCCCCGTCACGTTAGCATGATGTTGCTGACAGCAACATGCAGCTGATCATGCATCTCTGCATTGGCGCATGTATCGGCTATTCCTTCTTATGGGATCCAAAGCAGAAGGCGAAGGTTGATCGTTCCACTTTGGGAGCTATAACCAATGCATCGGTCCCCTCAGATGTCGATGTCTCAGTTCCCTCTCGCGAGGGCGACATCTGAGCAGGACGGATACGCACGCGTTTCAAAAGGGTCGTCTTCTACTTTCGGAACGCCTCCATCTCACCCAGCAATTATGCAAGCGGCGCTTTAGAATGGCTGGTTAAAGTATGGTCAGCGTCGGTGTAACGATGTCTCGTGACCGAACACGGCCAAGGGAAAAAAGCAGCAACCAAAGCCTTACCGGCTTTCTCGGTTTTGCCTCTTTTGCTTTATGACTGGGGGTTGTCCGTGAGGCTTGGTCCGAATGATGCAATAAATGAGGAGAAAGCAGACAGCGTACGTGAGTGCCAAAGTCAAGGTCCATTTTGCTCGATTGGTCATGCCTCCCGAACCACGATACCGCCCCTAGATCTGCGCAATATGATTAGCGGTTGCTTACTAATCTCGCGATGAACCAATGGTCTGTTTCGCCTGCAAATTCACGAAATTCTCTAAGCTTTATGTGGTGACGAGTCCATTTGTATGTCTCCTTGGGAGAGTATCGTGGATGACTTTTACAAGTTTCGGACATTGGATGAAACTGTTATGACAAAATACCTTAACCTTATTGAAGAATGGAGGCGATCATAAGGGTCATCTGGATTGAATAAAAATCTCCACTAATAGCTTAAAACTTTTAAAGTAAACCTTTCAAGAGCTGTTCACGGGAAGTGATTGTGCAAATTGGAGTAAAAAAATGAAAAACGAGAACCCATAAGTTTAGAGAGCGATTTTTCACTCCTAATGAACAACAAGCTAAGTAAGATCATATGTCATTAAGTTCATTGGCAGTGCAGTGCCTAATAATTGTGTCGGCAGAGCTAATCTTATGAGGACAATCCCCTCTTGGATTTAAGTAACAAAACACATCGAGCCAAGCAATGTCTGTCCGCACTCCACCACCAACCAATCTCTATTATACAATAATTAGTGTGTAGATCCAATCTCGAGCTTGCCGAACAATTTTGTTTGACTAACGCTATATCTTAAGCCTTCATCCCGTCGTGCCTTAGCTGTCGGAACGTGGAACACTGGAAAACAAACGTCTAATTTGATCCCACGCCCCTCACTTCAGTGATGTTGCATACATTGAAATAATTTCATACATGTATCTTGTTCCGAACTAGGCCAACTATCGACACGTGTCAATCCTCGTACGAAACGTGCGATCACCGATCAATCAATGATGAGATATGAATCCTTCTTTAATTCGACCAAAAATAACAGATAAAATAATCAACGGCCGCTGATGCGAGGCTTTGGCGGGCAGCGCTTGGTCCCGCCCGTGCCTAAATTTTTCACGGCGGCCCACAGGGTTGGGAAGAAGGAGACGGCAACGCTGGGAGGTGGCCACGTGGCGCACCGAGATTTGGGAAAACTTTTAGAACGTGCCCCGGTGACTTTAGTGATCAGCGGGTGTGGTGGAGAAATGATTGAAATAATAAAATGGACCGACCTTCGTGGGGTCTTAAAGGCTCCTTAGCCTTATTCCTTCTCTCGGATGCGACGTGCATTGTCGTACTACATGCCACCCACCCCACCTTCTTCTTCCTTTTTTTCCTCATGCAAAAGATGTTGAGATTAAATCAATGATTAGTAGTTGTATTGATTAATTACTTTTTTCTTATCGAAATTCGTAGTTGTTAACTTTTTAAAGTATTGAAGTCATGTATTAATCTCTCTCGTCCTTCGGCGCCGTCCATGTGATGGAGTATTCGGTTATAAAAAAAATGTTAAGACTAAACATGTAACTTACTGTTTTTTTTTGTCACTTTTTTGCAAAAAAAAATTGAATGAATTGAAAAATAATTTATTAAAAATATTTGTGTTTAGCACTTACCAAGTCGAATGATTGAACAATATTTCTATCTTCTGTGAAAATATTTTTATATAAATTAATATCGATAGTGAAATTTTCTTTAATAGACTGATTATTTTTTTTTATAAATAATTCTTAAATTATTTATTTTGTTTGTGAAACAAATGAAACCTAGCTGTCCTCTCGGTTAAAATCTAAACTATAGTTTCCGTATCTTAATGATTTAGAGCTTCATTATTCTTCTTCCTATTTTCCCAGAGTCGTCATTGAATAAAAAAGAA
The DNA here is from genome assembly GCA_019926035.1 of Melaleuca alternifolia. Classification (NCBI taxonomy): domain Eukaryota; kingdom Viridiplantae; phylum Streptophyta; class Magnoliopsida; order Myrtales; family Myrtaceae; genus Melaleuca; species Melaleuca alternifolia. The sequence goes on along the minus strand of JAGKPW010002266.1, from coordinate 3,369,614 downwards.
ATCCGACCCAACATAAAGAAGAAAGTAATCCACGATTGTATCTGTACATGTATGGACGGCAGTGACAACACTTGAGACACGGACTAGAGAGAGAGAGAGAGTCTTTCTTGATGAGCCAGAGCACCACACGTTCCGAAAAGGAGGTGGCCAAAGCACATGGAGTTGGAAACATCTCATTTGTTTAGTTTGAATTAGCTGGCCAACCCCCCCATGATGATGGGGAGGATTCCTTGGATGCGACTCCTGACCCTTGACTCGATCTCCCCTTCTCTCTCCACCTCTACTCCTTCCCTCAGCTTGGTCTGCGTTTAATGCCTGAAACTTTCAGACACCAGCCACGAAAAGCTGAACAAAGCAACGCCCAATCCCACACAAGGAGAGAGAGAGAGAGAGAGAGAGAAGATGGGTGGTTTGAGCCCGTTCAAAGATCAGAATAACCAACGTTTCTGGAGGTTCTTGCCTTACACCATCTACGCAATCCTGCCCATTGCTCTCTTCCGCTTGTACTTCTACCCTCTCCCTCTCCCCCAGTCTCCCGCGGACCGCCTCCGTCTCCCCGACCACATCCTCGTCGCGCCTTCTCTCTCCACTCCTCCTCAAGGTAAGCATTCTCGCGTTCCCTTACCAACTTCCTCGCCTTTTTTTTTTTTTCCAGTTCTGGGGGTGATGACGAGGCCGCGGTTGCCATGCTGGGGCTGCTTTGCTCCACGGAATCTGGGATCCGGGGTAACAAATCTAACGCCGTTTTGTGTCTTATTCCTGTTGGTATTCTTCTCTTCGTTTCAGCTGGCGAGGCAGGAGGTGATGCTATCACTGAAGCCCCTCCTCGTCCTCCTACCTGTGACTTCACCAATGGCAAATGGGTCCACGATGAGTCGGGCCCTTTGTACAACGGGACGACTTGTGGCACGATAAAGGATGGCCAGAATTGCATCGCACACGGCAGGCCTGATTTTGAGTACCTCTACTGGAGGTGGAAGCCCCATCAATGCCACCTACCCAGGTTTGAACCAGTCAAATTTCTCCGACTTCTCAGGAACAAAAATGTCGCCTTTGTTGGCGACTCCATGGCCAGGAACCAGCTAGAGTCCCTCCTCTGCATGCTGTCTTCTGTTTCTGAGCCCACCCTTGTGTATAGAGATGGAGAGGAAGGCAAATTTAGGAAGTGGAGTTTTGCCGGTTACAACATGAACATTTCGGTTTACTGGTCACCTTTTCTAGTTAACGGCGTGGAGAAATCAAGCTCGGAGCCTTACAACAAGTTGTATTTGGACTCTGTGGATGAGAGGTGGGCATGTGATTTGGGTTCCCTCGACATGGTGGTTCTGTCAGTTGGGCATTGGTTTCTTCATCCTGCTGTGTATTTCGAGGGTGGTTCTGCCCTGGGTTGCCATTACTGCCCCGGCTTGAACCATACCGAGATCGGTTTCTACGATGTGTTGGGGAAGGCCTTGAGGACTACGCTTAAGGCTGTAATTGCCAGGACCAGGGCTAGTGGTAGAGCGAACGATGTGTTCGTGACCACGTTTTCGCCCTCGCATTTTGAGGGAGACTGGGACAAGTTCGGTGCTTGTCCCAAGACGAAGCCTTATCAAGAAGGTGAAAAGCTGCTTGAAGGAATGGATGCGGAGATGAGAAAAATTGAGGTGGAGGAAGTGAAGGCTGCGAAAGCAGATGCAAGGGATTTCTCGGGGTTTAGGCTTGAGGCCTTGGACATAAGCAAATTGTCGTTCATGCGGCCAGACGGCCATCCGGGCCCATACATGAACCCATTTCCGTTCGCTGACGGGGTAAAGGATCGTGTACAGAATGATTGTGTCCATTGGTGCTTGCCAGGGCCTGTAGACACATGGAACGAAGTATTGTTAGAGGTGATCAAGGGATGGAATGGCAGGGAGATCTACAAGTGATCTCTCTGTCAATCGCAATGAAATTTCCTTGATGACTTTGGCAGTGCCATGGTGGTGATTTTTATCTCTGAAACGAGACAAACAGATAAGGTAGAACGATGACGCAGTTCTGTCTCCGATGAGATGCAGTGACCAAATATTGATCACTAAGAAAATGGAAGACAATGGTAATGATTGAGGAAACTGAAGGAAGAAGGTTCTAATCTTGCCAGAGAAAGGGATTGTTTGGAAGATAGTCTGCTATTTGCCTTATGTACAAAATGATTCCACAGCTAAAATCATAGAGGAAACCGATTGTCCTTGGCCAGTTCTTTTGATCTGTTACATATACAGAGAGTTTCATCTCGGTTAGTTTTGGGCAATAAGCTAGTCTTAACTTTTGTCTTGAAAGGAAGTTGTCGCTCTACCGCACTGGTTTGTCTTAATTTGAGAGTTCAAATATCTTCTGGCTCTTGAATTTTCCACCCTCCATCTGAAGTTTTGAGATACCATTAGTGCTTCTGCAAATCCACAAAATGTCATTCCAAATTCCAGCGAGTACTGGTTTTGTTGCTCGAATCTGCTCATTCCATGATGCGGACACCTCACTGCTGGATCTGCACATGGATTTAATCGAGAGAAACTCCAGAGAGAATTTTCTCACTTTATTTACTTTTTATGTTTCATTCAGCTCGGTTTTCTCTGATGTTTTACTGATTCGGAGTAATGCATTCCGCAGTAATGTTATTTCGTGAGGACTCTTCTCATCTCCAATCCGGGGGGACACAAGCAAAGAGAGCTGGGCAAGTTTCACAAGTGTACTGTTCATCTACTTTTGGCCTTTTGCTCCCAATAGTCCAGAAAAGCAATTAAAATCTTGAGTGGGTCCTCTGATTTGGTTTTGGGTTCTAGCCATTGGAATCCAAGGCAACCTTTTTCATTTCCCATTTTGAGACGTCAGGAAGACTCATTAATCTCTTTTATCCCAAGAAGAGAAAACGAGAAAGAAGAAATAGTTACATTAGCCATGTAGCATCTCCTGCAAGAAAGCTGAAGTGTCATGTCTTCTTCATTTTATCATTTTGCTATTTTTGGTGCCCATGTCCTCCTTACGGGACTGATACCAACAGGTTAATAACGGGACCATCCTATTCCTGCGGATTAATTAAATGAAACGATACATCATCTTGTAAGCCTATCGGATCAGGGGTCTCCCAATGTGAATGACAAGGACCTGTGCTGTGAGCACCTAAACAGATTAAAGCCGGAAGACTTTGCCTAGCAATATCTTCCCCATCTTAATTTAACATATGGATGATTCGAAGAAGCTTGATCTTCACAATAAGTCAATTTGAGTATCAAATTATACAGAGAATTGAAGAGAAAAGTTTTGATGTAATTTAGCACCACTTGAAAAAGGAAAATGATTGTGGCAAATGTGGACCTAGTGTGGAGTGAAATCTTCTGAGCTGTAATGTATCTCACTCTCTCCATTCCCCTCAACTGCACATCCCTCACACTGCCATTCAGATGTCCTAGTTTCTTCATCGAGCTCATATCTGCAAACGATTCATATCTTCAGTTGGTGATGGTAATTTTCGCAGTGTGCTAGTCACTTTTCCTGTTCCTCTATAACTTGCTAAATATGTAGGTAAATCACAGAGTCTAAATCTTAACTTGGTCTCTGATGGAGAATGGAATGACGGAAGAATTTCCAGTTTGCGGAATTGCAGTCGCATATGCAATATGTTGATGTGAATTGGAGCACCATATAATTATTCTCTTTTTTTGGAACGTATGAGTTCATGAATTACACCGTTGCATATTCGAAAATATTTGCTTCGGGGTAAAGCTTTCCATAATACATGGAAACAATGGGGAAAAAAACAAATTTTTAGTGTACGTTCTCAGTAGTGTGCTGTTATTCTATATTCTTCTGTCTCTATACAAGAGAACCTCCAGAACTAGGTCTGAGCCATTGATAACCAGATTTATGCGAAGCCATGCTCAAGCCTTTCGAATTCGTGTATAGTATCAGCTGAAGCTCTTTGAGGCATTCGGCCATAGGTGGTCTCTCCTCGCTGTCGGGACGGACACAGCGTGATGCCAAGTTCACGAACATGGTAATGGACTCCATCGTGTACAAAGTCCGGTTCATCTCGGGATCTATCAGCTTCCGCAACTTCTTCCGGTCATTCAAGATGCGCCTCACCTGAAATTTGCGGCGCATTAATTTAGCCACATGATTTTCGTATGAAGTACAGATGGTCAAACTTTTCCTGAAATTGTTGGAAAGGTTATAAGTTTTACCTGTAGGACCAGATTTTGGTCATTCGGTCCTTGGTTTAAGTCCACGGCTCTTCGCCCCGTCAAGAGCTCGAGAAGCACCACCCCGAATGCATAAACATCGCTTTGCAGAGTGAGTTTTCCTGTCTGTTGCCAGAGGAGAGACAATGAATCTGTTTCGGCACTTGAAGCATAATAGAAACACACAAGCGAGCACACGCCAAGTGTAAATAAACCGAAATTTTTTAGCCCCAATGACTATCTCATATAACATTGTTTGAGACCGATCTTCAGTTGACACTTATTCTTTTCTAGAATCTGCTGTGTCCACCAGTCAAGTTCTCAACAGCTCTAGATTCTGTTTTTTAGTGTGGAGAGCATTGTGATTTGAATAGAAAAATATCTAGATGGCATAGACAAGTTTTACTTAGGAATCTGATCGTCCTTACAGATAGTATCAAAGTTCTAATATGAGCTATTGTGCAGATGCCTTCGCAGCCGACGATTTATTGACGAGATAAAGACTGGCAATCCAAAAAAAAAAAAAAACAACTGAGTCCGTGGAAAGGCCTTTTGATGCTCTGTGACCATGCTTAACACTAAGATATGATGGAAGTAGCAACTGCATACCAATGCATATTCGGGGTCAAAATAGCCAAAAGTGCCAAGCACTGTGGCTGTGGCGCATGTCTTGTGGCCCTCCGGCATAAATTTTGCGAGCCCGAAATCAGATATCTGTTGAAACCACAGGTGAATCTCATTCCAAAGAAAATTACTCCTGAATTATCTGTAAAAAGATTTTCAGCTGTCTCACCTTGGCTTCAAAATCAGCTGTTAAAAGAATATTGGTAGATTTCATATCTCTATGAATAATCGGAATCCCGATGGAAGAACCTGAATGGAGATAAGCAAGTCCCCTCGCTGCGCTGAGTGCCACTTTGAGCCTTAGAGGCCACTCCATCTTTTCTCTGATTCCTACACTTACGGTTAGCAATTAGCATGAATTCGATGACAAATTATGCACTTACATGGAGATTATGGGCTGAAAAACCAACCATTCAAGTGGTCTTGGAGGTTTCCGTTACACATATATTCATATACCAAGAATCTGTCCTTCCCATCAGCAGAATAGCCAATTAAGGAAACCAGGTTCGGATGGTCAAGCCTGCTCAATATATCAACTTCCACACGGAACTCACGCTCGCCCTCGGCTTCTTTAAAGTGCGGTAGCTCCATCTTCTTAATTGCAACAGTCTGGGTATAGACAAAGCGAGAAATCACATTGACTGGATTATTAAGACTCCAGAAATTACATTTTCTTTCTTGCTTCAGCCTGACATTCATTCTGAGTGCCTCCTATCACAATAACACTCGTGTGTTTCCATTTTCCCCTTAATGTTTTTGGCTCTTTTACCCTTAGCATTCTGCATTGCGCAAACAGGCCACTTGAGAATTCTATTTGGTTCTCTAAATTATTTTGCGCTCAGTTAAATTTATACCTCTCCTGACCTCAAAGTTCCCTTGTAAACTCGTCCAAAGCCTCCTTTGCCGAGATAATTCTCATCGCTAAAAGAAGAAGTTGCCTCTTCCATTTCCTTGAGAGTAAAGACTGATGATCCATGGTGTCTTTTTGCAGGTCGTAGGGCTTGATCGTCCAGCTGCCACAACTCAACGGGCTTGTAAGTCCCTGTGTGGTCCATAAGTCCTAAGCTATGAGCTACGTATCTTCATATTTACTCAAAGACATTATGCTGAAAAAAAATGCACCTCCATCTTTTTTTCTTTACTTTTTTTTTTTTTTGGGGGGGGGGGGGAGAGAGAGAGAGAGAGAGAGAGGGGTGTTCGGCATGCATGAGAGGATGATAAACGAAACTATACGGAGGGAAAATACGTGGATGTAACAGAAGAGCGACAAACATACAGGGGTCAGTGCAATCTTCAGACTTGCTTCGTCTGCGCTTGTTCCAAGCCAAAACTAACCCGAATGGCATAGTTTTGTCTACAGGAGGTGGATCAAATTCTTGGTGGTGAGAAGTCAAAACGACAATGTCACAATTCACAGGACATCAAAGAGAATGGGTTGGAGCTGGGTATACTCGATAGGAAAAAAGTTGGCCATAAAACAAGATCCAGAAGTATGATAATAAGAGGAATGTGGACCTTATAAAGAGAGTGAGATTGGTCATAGCTCCTTAGTACGTATGGATGAAGACAGATTAGGAGGTGTGTCGATAAAACTAACATCCTCCATTATCAACCACCATAAACACGCCCACACAGAATAGAAATGTGCTTTAAGAAAAAGATTTGAGCAAAAAGAAGAAAAAGTTTGGTAGTGCTTTCTCCATTTGGATTTTGAGTTGTTCATTGTGTTTTGCTTGTAAAAACCAACGATTTCACAAATCTCTCAACTTTGGTTGCTTTTTTTGTTTGCTTCCGAGAAGGGGAAGAAGGTAGCAGTTGAAAGGACATTTTCATTCGGCTCTTCAGTCAACATCTGCTAAATAGCCCCGCTTAACGTTAAGGGAATATTGACTTCCTGTTTAACTATGTTCCGCAACTAAAGACGAATTCTTCTTTCACCACCGGTGGTGGATCAAAAAGAAAAAAAAAGGAACAATAAAATGCCAATATGCCAGAAAAGATACTTGGCAACGGTAACTTCGCAATTATCAGAAATAAGCATACAAGCTAGGCTGCTTTATCTCAAAAAAAAAATGTAACCATACAAGGATATAAACAAAACGGCTCGTTGTACTACAGAAGTTTCCTATTTGAGACTCGCGATGTATGCAAATCTGAATCTAAAATCGCACAGCAGTCAAGATAAGAGATGCTATGCTTCCATGTGTTTGTTCAGAAGAGGTACTTTAGGAGACGAAGACTCGAAGCTGAAACTTCCACTTTCGTTGACCGCCTTCTCTTCCTGGGCTTTCCCCCATATGACGGCATAAAACCCAATAGCTATTATGACTCCTCCAATCACACTGCAGACCCACAATTTGAATCAAGTTGCATGAATTAGATTCTTGAAAAAAGATTAACGAGACATTTACATTAGTCCATGAAATAGTTATCTCGACTCATTTTTTCCTTTTTGTTTAGAAATAGATTTAATTTTCTCATACCTTCCGAGATAAAGAGTGTCGCCCAGCAAAGAAACCCCCATCGCAGAGGCAATGATCATGCCAAGTGGCTTATACATGGAGATGTAGAGAGGCCCTTTGGTCTTGCACACCCATGTGTGAGTCACACTCCTTATAGCTACCACGAAAAATGCCTATGAAAGATCAATTGCCCATAAAGTTATTAAGCAGAAATTTACTGTCCAGGAGTGCTTTTAGCTTTGAAATTTGCAGCGGTTGCATTCTCTGTGCTTGGTGCTTACCGAGTATACTATGGTCACCAACTCCATATCGGGCTTCAAAATCCAAGCATTCACGTCTTTCTCCACAATCAGAGCCACAATGGTGGACTGTATTGTCACAATGACGCAAGCGAGGAGTGTCAACATTAGCTCTGCTGGATAATCCTTCATTATCCATGTCTGCAGGATATGAATGAAACTCGATCACTGTGAGCTCAATGGTTTAGAGAGATTGAGGGACTTTCTAATGCCGTTCTTGTGTGGAGCAATGCACAACGAGACATACTGTCCTCGTACTGGACCTATGTTCCAAGGGTTTTTGAGTGATAACTTTGGAAATAGCTGTGATCCCGTCAGATTCGTTGGACCCAATTTTTATCCACATCATTCACAATTAACGAGATTGTTATGTCAATGTTGTTTTAGTGATGTTGGTATACATGGACCTCGTTGTATTCATATCAACAAAATATGCAAATGATGGAGTAATTTACACGCTTTGATTGACATACCTGCACAATTAGTAAAATCGACAGCAAGAAGGCAGCACAAGCAAGAAGAAAGCCGCCGATAATCCAGCTTGATAGTGGCTGAAGGAGGAGCTCCTGAGGCATTGACGGTGAACCATTTGTAAGCGGTAGGCCTTTGTAGAGTGTAACAGTGAGAGCACCAGTAATGCATACTATCGTGCCCATGAGTTTAGCCATGGTGCTTTGCCCTCTCAAGTCAATCTTTTCCATCCTGCATTATTCACCACTTGTCTCATGTCTTGGTAAGGGCAAGTTAGATTCGTTTTTCTCTTTCTTTTTTCCAGAATCACATCCCACTCTCTTGCCTAAATTAGTGCAGCAGTGATTAGTCATCCATGTCAAACATACTCAAAAAACAAAGAAAAAGGAACCTATTGCATTCTCTTGCTTGAATTAGTGGGGAAGCGATCAATCATGCATGACAAACATATTCAAAAATTAACAAAGAAAAAGCAATCTAGAGCGCTAGATATCAGCTTGAGTATCTAGCTAGAGGCAGGATATGTTTCTCTTTTTTTTTTTTTACCAAAAAAAAGACATCAGCTTGAGTGTTTTAGAGCATGCGCTCCATTACTTGTTTAAGCTGTGTGATATTACTAATGAAGTACCTAAAATATTCTTTGGGTAATGCTAATCTTACAGTGCTAAGATCGGTTTACAAAGTACATCAAATGAAGTGGCAAACTATTAAACTAATTAACCATATCTGACATTCGATAAGACTTCGCCTCGTCATTTTCGTACACCTAAATAATAAGTGGGTCTTAAAATTTGGTATATATCTAAATTTCGACCCAGAGGAGAAGGATAAGGTTTTGCTTGAATGATTATGATGAATAGAAAGAGGAGGAAAACTAGATAAGAGCATACCTGGAGATGAGAGCAAGAATGAAAGTGAAAGCAGGAGCGAGATCGGTCATGACCGCGGCCAAAGTAGGAGAGCTGTATCTGATCCCCAGATATATCAACAGTTGCAAACATGTCCTGCTTGTTTTGCAATTTCACAAATTCCCATGCCTTAAATTCATTTATACCACATCACCGGTCATCACCACCGCAACATTCAATTAGACATATATTTGCTAAATAAACAAAACAAACACGAGCCCCCAAACCAAGAAACGGAATATTACGTACGCTATTAGACCCAGAAGAAAGATTCTGAAAGCTATGGAGATTGTGAGATTGGGAAGCCTTCTTTTCCTGGAAAATTTGCAAGGAAAAGGGGGGACAGAGAGCGTATCTTAGTAACTTCTCAAGATAGATGACGTGACCTGAGGAGCTACTAGCTAGAAACTAGTCTATTACTAACCTGTAAAAGATGAGAGAAGCAGAGAAGAGGAAGAAGATGGCGAGAGTATTGGAGTAAGCAACGAAGATGAAGTTGCTCATGCCTCTGCTCATGGCCGCTTTGCTCATGGTGGTCAGCCCCTGTTCCAAGAACTCTATCACCACCAGCACCAGCACTAACCCTGAACCGCCACCCACCATTTCCTTTTCTTTTTCCTCTTCCCTTCTCCTCAATCCAAGAAGATAAAGTTCAGTATCGGGTCTCTACTATGTTTCGCAGGGAAGTGGAAGAAATGTTGCATCTCCTCCAAACAATCACATAGTGCAGATCACTCCCGGTTCACCGTACGAGATAGAGAAGCTTTTGGAGGAAGAGAAAGCAGGACCTCCAATAATGATGCGGTCCTTTGGCTACTAGCCAATGGCCATATTGGTTTGGTTTTTGGTCTTTATGCCATTTCATTTATTTAATTTTTGTTAATTACTGACTTCTTCCCTCCATGCCCCGGTCGCCCTCTGGCTGTGTTGCTTTCGCCGTTGTCATTCATAATGCTTTTCTATTCCTTGTGTATGAATATGCAATGCCTTTTCAGCTAATCGTTCTCGTCCTCCTCGATTGCCTTTTTGACCTTTTCTGGATGCCGGGGCAATTGATGGCAGTATATTCACCATAAGATTTGACTCGGCAAACCCATGTGCACTTGCATACAAATCAGTAATGAAATTTAGTATGCTCTACACCGATCTAATACATCTTCAGTGGCTTGCCGAATGCCCCTTTTTCTACAGGTGATTCGAGAATTCGATGAGTAATCTTATGCAAATTTGCTTTCCACTTTCAATCTGTCTTATGCTGATGCCTAAAAGAGGCGGTTGCTTTTCTCAGAAATCAGATGATAGACTATTGCGGCATTGACTTTTGTGGGAAGAGATACGTTATTCTTCAAATTGGTGTCAATGGACAAGCAGCATGGCTAACCTCACCTCAATATGTGAAATTGTCCGTAGTACTTTCGTGCAATTACGCCAAGTGGCACAACCATGCGAGGGCTTCAACTTTTGACTATTTTTCATTGCTTTAGTCAAGTCTAACGAATTAGAATAAACGCGTGGCGAAACTCCCAATCGAATTACTTTAGCAATTAGTTTCTTTCATTTTTCATCTTTTTGCTTTTCCCTTGCTTTCTCCCCTTGTATTGGACTATCTGCATGTCTCTTATGTCTCATGTAATCGCCGTCACAGTTTTGACAATCAGCAGGTTTCTTATCGAAATGAGACTATTCTTTCAGAAAATTTGAATCTCCAAACTTTTCAGATACAAAACCTATTACAAAACATTCGTTAAAGCTCAACCAACGTAGGAGATATTCTCATATTTTGAATTTTAGGGGAGTCAAGCCAACACGCATACCGAAGAGATATGGATCCACGGACTTTGAATTTATTGAAACGATGGGCCACAAAAGGATGGGATGAATGCTTAACCATCAAACGACATATGGAACAAATTACATACGCACAGATTGGGGCATGCACACCATGCCAACTGAATGCTCTTGCACAGGGGCCAAAGTGAATTCTCATTTAGCCTCTTTCTCAATGGCGTCGGGGCATCCTAGGGACAGGACTTGAGGCTGTGGTTGGCAGGAGGATATACAGTCCAATTAAGATAATGACAAACCTAAGCGGTGTTCAGGACAACCCTCAGCATGCGATGTACAGACTAGAATACCATTATCCATCCTACAAGTTAAGTAATTGGTGGGATGATCTTATGAAGTCAGGCCAACGTATGAATATAAACTCCCGAACTAAATAGAATTTATCAGGAAACTTTGACTAAAGGGTATGCTGAATAAATCACCTGATAGGATGCACAGCAGATAAACTTGAATGTGACTGAAACCCAAGGCTCAAAACGAGCTAAAAACAATAGCAACGAAGAATTCCATCACCAAGTTTCCCTAGAAATGCGAAGATGCAAAACCTCAACAATGCAAACAGAAAGAAATCCAGTATCATTCTAAAGTAAACAATATTTGTCCATTTATCATAGGGTAAAAGCCCGATGATGAGTTAATGAGTAAATAAATTTCAAATCAAAAGCAAAAACCTACAAGTAATCTACAATACGAGGTGATGTGGCCCGTTATATGGAGATAAAATTAACTTTGAGATAAATATTTGTATATCTCTGAAATTTCAATGCAGAAAGGAAATACCACATGATACTCTGAAATCATTTTTCTTCAGTGAAAAGCTGCAACTTCCTCCTTGAAAAACTTAAGCAAGTCCCCGACACTCATGACAGAATGGTCAGATTTGTCTCTCACCCGAACACTAACCTGGAGACACCAAATGAACAAGCTACAATGAGATAATGCAATCATCATATACTGCTAAAGCAAAACCTAATAGTCTAAGAAATTATAAACTGAGATTTCAAGTCAAATGAAATGCAAAATTTCCACAAATTCTGGTTCAGTGAGACAAAGAGGGATGCCACACAGTTTGTAAAGGACATAAACTCATGGCCCTCCTTCACGAGGAAGTTGAGTTATTGCGTCTACTCTTTTATATTGAAAAGGCAACTGACATGTTTAGAGCTACAAAACTGAACATAATTTTCCAGGAAATTACGTGTAAAGATGACAAGTTAAATGTTTGCGATAAATTATTTCAGCTTATTGGATATCAAATGATAATCAATAATGCCTATTCATTGATGCCAATATCAGTAAAACTAGAAGAATAATTTCTGAGAAGGCCTAACAGGTAAACATGAATTGACTAACTGATGAAAACCGCAGCAGCATTCCTCCATAAGGAAACATAATTTTTGCGGGGTAACCTTGGCCAAAGCAAGTCTACACTGATCAGGCATTTCACTAATTAATGTGATTTAATACCTGGCCAGTGTTTGCCTCCTCTTCACCAACAACAAGTATATAATTGTATTGGGCCAATTGAGCTTCCCTTACCTGCAGGCACATAAAGCACAACAATAAGTGGCTAGAATATGACAACAGATGGATCATACTACGAATGCAGATGGTCAAACTTAATCAGGAAATATTGGACAGGATTTATACAACTGCAAATTAATTCTTATTCCATTTTTCAACCAAGTCTTGCAAGGACAGTTGTTGTCAAGCTCTAAATTCCCTTCCCTACAGCAGCAAATGGTGGCTAGCACTCTGTTGCCATAGCCATCAGAAACCATCTAAGGTGCCTTTTAAGATCAATAGATCATCCAAGTGCCATAATGAATACAGAAGTGTTCCATCTCAAGAGAATTTCACATTACACAATTAGAGTAATTACCCTACTCCCTATGAAATATCATCATTCATCCCTTCATCTGATATTGAAAACTTGATTAGTTCAATTAAAGAAAAGATGTCTCGGAGACAAATCCAATTTAAATGCTAAGCCAGCAGATTGATAATTTCAAACTAACTTATGAAACCTGCAAGGTCCAACCTCAGTGGAAAAAGGAGTTCTGGGTGTACCTTTTTCTGAATCTTTCTGTCAGTTTCATCAACATCAACAAAATAACCAGCATCATGAATTTGATCCCGCACCTATAAGGAGACAATTTTAATAAGTGTAAGAAGCATTTTCCTGATTATTCCACAGAACCTTGGCATGGGGATCATAATCACGAAACTGAAGAGAGGTCAACAAGAATTAGTTTTAACAAGCGCTATATAGCAACATATGAAATCATTCACAACTCAGGAAAACCAATGATATCCAGGCATAGCATCTCATGAAACTGCAAATAACTAGAGAAATGCTGCTATAGCCTAAATGTATCTAACAAACTAGTAAATATATCACTAGAGAGCACTTCATAGCAGAGTGAAGCAAACAAATATCTGAAGCTAGTTGATCACCACCTACAATTAACATGAACCTATAGCGACATATACAATAAATTTAATATTACTTGAAGTTGACATTGAATTCATTATGACGCCATATGATTTTCTCCCTCCTATATTTTCAGAGAGAACATTAGAAGCTATAAGAGTAACATATAGATAAAGGCCAACACCAGATGTCTCCTATAAGACAGAAGAAGAGAACAATATCAAGTAGCAAAATCACACACATTCAATTACTAAGCTGCTAACAAGCTAAGGACCATTAGATAAATTACCTTTAGTGCATAGGACTGAGACTTCTCTGACACAGGGCAAACAATTGCTTGACGTGGACTAAGCCAGAAAGGCCATTTCCCCTTGTAATGCTCCAATAGTATGGCAAACATGCGCTCAACAGAACCCAGGATGGCTCGGTGTAGCATAACAGGAGTCTCTGTCTTGCCTTCATCTTCTGCTGAGTAAGACAACTCGAAACGGGCAGGGAGCTGGAAATCCAACTGCAATCACAAGGATTCATCTGTCTAAAACCCTGGAGGATGTCGGCAACCAAGCAAGAAAATTGCACGTGTAAAATGAAAAGAGCAAATACCTGCAATGTGGCGCACTGAAATTTCCTATTCAAGGCATCAGAAACACTGATATCTATCTTCGGTCCATAGAATGCACCATCCCCTTCATTTAACTGTGAAATGTGACCTAGATCTATGAGTAAGAATAAATAAATAAAAGTAGAGACGCATAAATCTTTTGCATTAGAGTGTCACAGAAAGACATAAATTCCAGAGCAGAATAATTTTTTCAGCAAAAGCATCGGGTTCTGCAGCTAGATGTAGATAGGCAACTCAAGGATAGATTTAAGAGGGAGGCAAATGGGAGTAAGGCAGCATATCCTTGAAGCATTCATTGTGAAAGAATCAAGTAGGAGTGCGACAAAATGAGGTAACGGAAGCAGATGTTCTAAAAAATTATGCAACACCATTGATCAAAAGCAGTAACAAATTTGATCACAATAATTTCGTGGAAAAATCACAACTACTAGCCTATAGTCACCTTGATATTACAAAAATTAAACTTATAACCGCAAAGAATTGTTGCCTAACTTTAATAAGGGAAAAAAGAACTATAAGGTTACCTGCCACGGCTTCCCAAACTCATTTAATGCTTCAGAAAGTGCAGCCTCAGCTTTCTCCCATGTTGCTGAATCTCCAAGATATTTCTCAGGTCTCTACACATCAAAACATGTCCGAGACATAATAAATTATTATGACATCATATAGGCACAACAGACTGCCCAATAATAGTAGACAAGCAAACAACACAATTGCATCCAGCATTCCAATAAGGGCAGGTGTAGAGATTAAATTGAAATCCTCAAGAAGCCAATAATCAACTTTCTTTCACAAAAATTAACTTAGATGTAAAAGCCGAATACATAAAGTAGGAAAGTAATTAGCATATGAATTGCATTCACCACAAGAGGATTCCATCTGCACTGCATAAATAATCTTATACAGGGAAAGGTGCCATGTTCTATATAGATAGTGAGAGAAAGGGCTTTTTCTTATCCATAAGAAACATGTTAAAACTCTCGGGATGTCCACCTACTTAAAAACAGGCAAGCAAGAGATATTTCAGGACACCTATGCCACAGCAAATTATATTAAGACTTGCAAAGACAGACTACAAAGTTTTGCCTTTAGCATAAATGTCCCTCTTTGCAACTTCTGTAGGATGACAATATACATCTATAAATGATGCCCTACATGTGTGCTCTGGAAGACTAAAAAGTTTAGTTCCATCTTACTGCTTAATCACATGAAAGGTTCCGAGAATATTTGGCAGGTATTGGCAGGTAATTATTTGGAACTAAAAAGTTTAGTTCCATCTTACTGCTCAATCACATGGAAGGTTCCAAGAATATTTGGCAGGTAATTATCCCAGATCCCTTTACCAAAAAAAAAATATCCCAGATCCATCTAATAGTTTTAATCAGTTTTTAATTCCCCTGCATCTTGCACAGTATATCCTTTAAATAATTTCTACCACAAATCATTATCAGTATTAGATGATTTCTTATACACATCAAGAGTTCCACCACAAATCATTATTAGCCAAAACACTTCAGGAAAACATATATAAGAATGGATTGATATCATAACAAGATAAAGAGAAATTATCTTACTGTAGACAGCTTGAGGTCAAAAGTGAACCCAAATACTTTATAGGTATAACTGATAAACTCTAAGACACTTCTAACTTCATCTTTTATCTGCATTTGCAAGAATCAAGAATTATGCCAAGAAATGTTGTCAAGAGGTCTAGCAAATTCATGTGAAGAAACATCACACTCACCTGTGACTCCCTGCAAAAGATGTGAGCATCATCCTGCAGCAAACGGCAGAAAAACACTCTTAAACAGGGAAACAGCTAGCAAGCTAGTATGAGGCAACAAAACAATCTAAAGACAATCAAATATTTTTCATCTTCACTTAAAACCTAGAAGGTACATTCCTCCACAGAACATCTTTCCCTAAAACATAGTACTGGAGAAACCCAACAAGGAAGCTTAAATTAAGGTGGGCATCAAATTGGTGTTATGATCCCAAGGAGTAATAATGCAGCTAAATGAAACAAAAGAACACCTGCTGAAATCTCCTGACTCGTGTCAATCCAGTAAGAGCACCACTGGCCTCATTACGATGCAAGACACCAAAATCAGCAATCCTAAGAGGAAGTTCTGCGAAACAACGACGGAAAATCAGAATAAAAAAATGCCAAGACAACTAAATAAAATTAAGTATCGTGAAAGAAACTGTAGTTTATTGCAAAAGTCAAAGGATCTGTATAGCAAAATCTTCACCATGAACCTAAAAAGAGCTCCAGTGAAAAGCAAAATTTCTCATTGTACCACAGCCATTACGTAAGATATTACAACCTATGATATAAAAGAAGCAAAGATGTAAATAAAAAATCGGAGCCAAGTTGTTTTCGTTTTCGAAAACGACAGCAAAAGTAAAAGAAAAAAAAACCATATAGCAAATTTTTTTACCACGACCAACCTAAAAAGAGATCCAGTAAAAAGAACATTTTCTCATCATGTTATAGTCATTACATAAGAAATCACAACGAATGATATAAAAGAAGTAGAGATGTCAACAAAAAAACAAAGCTGAAGAAAGTTGTTTTTGTTGCCAAAAGTAGTGTTGCAAATTGCAAAGATTTAGTTTATCCTATATGTGCTAATAATTCACCTTACAGCACGCACCTTTTATCACCCAAGGGACTAAAACTACTGCTCAGATTAAGAATAATAAGCACATGAAGTTAAAAACTACAGAGTCTTAAATAACTCCTAAGAAGGTAGTAAAAAAAAAGGATCACATCAGCGCACCTCTATATGAACGAACTCTATGTTTAAACATCAAGCAGTGGCCTGGGCAATTCATGGGCTTCAATCCAAATTCTTGCTTTTCAATCTGTGCAAAAAAAGTATAGATTCATTACCAACATATAATCAATGTGGAAGATCGTTGTCAATCAAGATATAAAGTTTATGAGCCCTAAACAGCTTAGGGACAGCATGTATCCCTCTGCCTCTGCCGTCAATTTACGCATCTTTTTACCTCAGGTATATTCCATCTATCGTGACAAAAGTCCCAATCAACTGGCCAACTATTAAACAACCTCTTCACAAAGGTGGCTTGGTATAACTCATTAATTACATTCAACAAAGCCCAATTAGCCAAGTGTTTGTAGTACTATAACACTGAAGTCGATCCTCTGTGGAAGAAAGTGATTGTCACAAAACACAGGATAGATAACCAGAGGACTGAGATTGTCTAATGAAACTGGGGCCATATGTACATTCGGGCACATTAGAATATATCTTTCAAAATTTTAAGTATCACGGTGGGAACTAGGCAGTAAAAGATGTAGCGCTGAACCAACAGCATAAATTGTGTAGAGGCCTCTCTCTACTTTAATTTTCTTGATGTTCTGGCTAGTTTGGAAACAGAGGATCCCAAAAAAAAAAAATTGAGAAAAGAAGTCTTCTTTTAATGGCATACTTTATGTGTACAAAACAGTTTTCAATTAAAATTACAACAAAAAGAATACAGTAAAAGGGCAAAGTACATTAGAAAAACTTTATTTTAATATGAATCTGCAATTTCAATTAAAAACAGATTGTTATTCAATGCTCATTCAGCAAATCAGGAAAATGCCACTCACAGATTACTCTCGTCCAGACATTTTGGTTCTTCTTGATTTGATTCTCAGGTTATTTTCTACATGAATGAAAATAACTGATAGCTTAAATCACAACTTGTCAATATACAACCTGCCATTATACGCCTCTCGTCATGATACATAATCCCTGGAAGTCTCCTCCTAGAAGTCATAGCCATTATTAAAGCAGGATGAACCTCACCTCAAAAACAAACATGTTCTCCTTGTAATTTGCAGCATGACCAGATGTTTCCCACAGTTGCATGTTATACATATTTGGTGACAGGACCTGGAATGATAAGTTGATTAATTACTAAATAGTAGTGTTTATGTTCAAGTAATGTGACAACTCATCAGAATATCAACCTCCTGGTACCCTCGATCTCTGTATTGGGATTTTATAAACTCAACGAGTTTGTTGTAGATTCGAGCTCCATGAGGAAGGAAGAACCAACTTCCAGGACTGAAATCCATAGCAAGTTTGAGCATCAGAACAGTGGGAAATCAGCAGGCACTGTCAATTCCAGATATCAAAGTTGCTTACCTTAACGGGTGGCAAAAGAAAAGCTCTTGTTTAGTACCTAATAACCTATGATCATATTTCTTTGCTTCTTCAAGCTGACGAATATATTCCTGCCCAAATATCAAATAAACAAATTAAAGCTTGCACCTGGAATTAGTGAACTTAAGGTTGCCAAATGTCAACCTCTCTCATGTCATACAAAATCAAGGCACCGCCACTAAGAGATTTTTTTTTTTAATTATTTTTCTGATGCAAATCGTTAAGGCTGTGCCCAGACAGCAAAGATTTGCTTGAAGGCTGAAAAAGAACAAACTAAACAGTATATGCCCGCACCCCTCGAGTGTAGATTAATCATTACAATCAGTCGCCAAAAAATATCATGCGTGTAAAGAAAATTGCTTTGGCACCACATTAAGACTTGCATAAAGATTGCTGAGTTTAGGGTGCAGAAAGAGACACTAGACTAATTGTTCAATTGCACAAGTCCTAGCCCAATCATTTCAGAAAGGACAAAGGACAAACGAACAAGGCCACCTTCAATCTTTTCTGATCTGGGTATGATATCCCATATACTCTTTGCAGACTTTCCCGATCTTTATTTCCCCTCCAATACGCTGAAGAAGCCTGAAATTGGAATAGTGAATGAAAAGATGTTCAACCAGCTTACATGCGATTAAGGATATCAGATGAAACCTTGGTCCAAAAAATAACGTCATTATATACATTTGTGCTCAATCACCTTCAAACAGGCAAATGCCTTGACAAAAGAAGTATTTGGTATGTGAGGCCCCCGACACAAATCAACCAATGGGCCGCACCTGTACACAGTGATAGTTTTGTCGGCAGGCAAATCTTTAATGATTTCGACCTGATTGCATAAGCAAGAGGGGGAGAGAGAGAGAGACTTGGTGTCAGGTTTTCATCTTACCAAAATTATTAATAATGTACTTGAAAATAGAGGAAAAAAATTCAAACGAGGTAATTTGTTAGCTTACTGACCTTAAAAGGATTATCTGAAAAGATATCCAGCGCCTGATCCCTTGACACCTCAATGCGTTCGAATGGCTGTTTTTCCTGGATCAAGAAAGTAAAAGAATAGTCCTTCAATGTACCAAAGGCATTATTGCACAGATTAGGGCTTACAAGAATTCTAGTCCCTCGTTAAGTGACACATATGAGAGTGGGCATGAATGGGAGCATGATAAAGTAGAAAGGCAGCATCCTGTTGATTTCACTTAAATCCAGAGTACTAGCACAGATTAATCTATCACTACAATGGAAAGAGGCAGCTTATTCCTATTGTAACTTTCCTGCACTTAATCTATGCAGAAAAGTTCTGTTACTGAACTTGGCTGGTCGTGGACCAAGAAGTCCATGAGTTGGTGAAAATGAGGCCAGAATCCAACTGCAGAGGTTTATTGAATGGGGTACAATGTTCGATCACATAGGGATCCTCCAAGAAGTGTTATGACCAGGACCGCAATCATCCCTCCACTTTTAAACCAATCACGAAGTTGAGACCTCACCCGATGAATAAATGTTTAATCAACATGAGATTTATCAATAATCTTCACAGCATGAACTTTTGAATGTTTCTCTGAAGCTACTTATCACAAAATAATTGTGGACTTGTGGTTTTCTACTCAGCAGGTTTCAATGGATCACCAAAAAGATGAAGCTACTATAAAGATAAGAAATCTCTGATGGATGACTATTACCGCAACAGCTTTACTTGCTCCAGACTCAATTTGCTTGAAGTGGTCATCATTCAAGCCCAAGTCACCGTAGAAAGCATCGTAGTAGAATCCCTGTATGATCAATTTTTTTTTTTAAGAAAAGTCTTCTATACCTAAAATCTAATAAAAAGGAAAATTAGATGACCAAGGAAAAGTGGCATAACAAGAAAACAAACTGTCAATTCCATCATTAAAATCTCAGATGAATGCAATGCTAAATGTGCATGTTAATGAACACTTCGATATGCAATTCACATGATGCAAACGTGCATGCCATTTTTATACTTGGTATAGCTTAACAATCTCCAATATCTTACTGCTACTGCATGCAGTGCGCATTTTATTGCTACCAATACAAATAAAATTGCATGCTAAAATTGAAGGCAACATCTGAAGCACAAACAATTTATGTAGATATATCTAGCCAAATTCTAATGGCAGACATAACCCGAACTTGGTCTCTTTAGCTCATCTCAAGAACCTATATATACATATTTACATATACTGCATTCTGGCAGCAACATGAACTTTTGTGTGGCATCCATATCCTATTTTGGACAGCAAAGGATGAAGCAACAAACAGACAAAAATGCAAGTAGCAGATGTCCTAGGTACCTCTCCTCTGGTGGTGCAGGGCCCAATGCAAAGCTTACAACCATACTCCATTTCAAGTGACTACACAGTAATTAAGATTCACGATCAGAGATATGTACGGAAACTCAAATGTCCTTAAACAACTCTGCAAAAGGATTAATAACGATGCTCATGAACCTGGCCCAAAATGTGGGCACTTGAGTGCCAGAAAGTGTCACGCCCTTCGTCGCTATCAAATGTGAATATCTTAAGCTCACAATCACCCTCAAGTGGCCTTGACATGTCCCACAGGACTCCATTGACCTGCGAGATCAAAGCATTCGCTGCCAAGCTCTTCGATATTTCCCTAGCAACATCCAGAGGAGAAGTCTCCCACTTCTTCCCTTCCTTCACTGTCCCATCCGGCAATGTCATCCTTACATCCGAGAACCAAAAGAACCCACATTGTCACAATCAGATACAACCGCACCCCCCGATCAAAACAACATTCGTAAGCGCACAAACACAAGCAAAGCCTCACACACGACCCAGAATCAATTACAAAACATTCACTTATGCGTGCAAATGTGTTTCGCCCAAAAAGCAGACTCACGCAACTAGGACCTAACCAGGATTCGCCCAAACCACGGCATTATCCCTGCGCGTACAGATGCACACAAGCGAAGTAGCGTCGAAAGCATACTTGATAAGTTCACCGGCGATGGATTGACGTTGGGACAGCTGCTGCGCTTTGATGGACTCGAAGAGAGCGATGCGCTTCGGAATCACTAGTTTCAGGTAGCTCTCATCCTTCGGGCAAGCTGCCATGGCGGGCCCCGACGGAGACGGAGACGGAGACGGAGACGGAGACGGCGGAGGTGCCGCCGGTGAGGCAGTGGCGGCGGCGGCGGAAGAGAGGGAGCGGAGAGAGAGGTGGTCGCCCAGGAGGAGGTCGGACAAAGAGGCGAGAGCGCAACGGCGGAAACGGGAACCTCCAAAGGTTTTAGCACATAGCATATGGCCCGGCTTGGTGACGCTGTGGGAAACGCGGGTTTTTGTGCGCTTTGTTTAGGCTTTTTTCTCTACAGGAGCTCTTGGGCTTTTTATTTCTTTTTCTTTCTTCACTAAATTTTATATCCAAATATTCGATGGACGAAATTTTCTTTTCTCTTTTTTTTTTGTTTTGTAAAAATTGATGTGTTTGACAAAAAAAAATTAAAAAATCTGGCGAAATGCTTTCGAAGAAATCACGTCGGCCTACCAATTCGACATTTCTCTAGTTAATTTCTTCAACTCCTGTCAAAGTGCGTCAATCGAAAAAAAAATGAAGTTTTATTATATCACGAGTAATTGGAAAGAAAAGCTGAATTGTTGATTGATTGGGGATGGATTTTTATCCTTAGGGCAAATTTTTTAAGGAGCTTGAAAAAAAGTGAAAAGGGCAAATTAAGAAAGAAGGAGCGTGATTTAAGTTATTTTTAGGAGCCGAATATGAATTGCTATATGAGAGGGAGGTTTCGGTTGTATATGAGATCCGGGAGAAGTTTAAGCAATAACTCGATTGTCTTATACAAAATGTTTTTTTTTTAAGAGTACATTCAATTTTCAAGAAAAAAAATTGGTTATTTTTACCTCTTTTGGTAGTGTAGCTGAAATTGCAAAGGAAAATCATTTTCTAAACCTTAGAAACTGATTACAACTTTTGAGTTTCAATGAGGAATTCCTCTACTCGATTTTCAATGTGTATTTTTAAAGGTGATTACTTGGAGGAGAAGTTCGGTCCACCTAAACCCTTCACACACGAGAGAAATAGGAAGTAACATCACAATGCAAATTGCTCAACATATGCTTAAAAAAAACCTTCATAGTCATAAATTAGTCGCCAAATTGACTCCGAGCTGAGAAGGGTGATCGACAAGCAAGTTCTTGGGTGCTCCTGTTGCGTGGCCATCAAGCACAAAGCCTCATCGTATCATCCGTCCCATCCAGCTTTGACTTCCACGACCCACGATCACTGGAGCCCATGGGCCTGGACAACAACGCACCCTCCAACCAAAGCAAGACACGTTTTGGGCCGAAAAGGAAGGATCGATTCGAGCGCAGTGCTCCGTGGATTCAGGCCTGCCCGCAAGCGAGAAACTCGGTGGGAGCGGCGCTGTGTACAGAGAGAGACAGTCGACAGCATGATGCCTCGCACGAGCTTTTGGCAAGTGCAGGTACTTTTCCTTTGCCAGGTTTAGGGATCTTATCGTCGATATAGCCAGCACGGAGTCCGCGGAGAGGGATCGTGTGTTCAATTCAATCCATGGAACGGTCATGATCAATGAGTTGTCGAGCCACATGCGCGGAGTATGGGGGCTGCGCTCGAAACCAGCTCGAGGGACCCCATGATGCGGTACCATCATCATGGAACCCTCAAGAGAAAAAGATGGCCGACTGGACGTATCTCTTAGTTGCACCAACTATATGGTTGAGCATCTGTCGCATGAATTACTCCAAATAACGTCGGCAAACGAGCCCTAGCCAAACCCACGTGGGCAAGTTTCAAATGTCGGATATCGTTGTAAAGTTAAATGGTTTCAAAACTACTTTACCGGGGACTTGGCCTTTCAAAGTATATGAAAAGGGTCCCGGTTTGTTTTTTCCTTTTTGATTCCGGCCACCAAAATCTGTACAACTTGCCTTGCTAGCTTGATCTCAACTAAGGTTATGACATATTCCCTTTCTCTCGATTCCATGGATATATCCTTAACCATGGAGTCCCATGTCGAATGCCAAGAAGTCGACACTATGGAGCCTAAAAAAAAAGGCTACAACACGACCAAACAAGCGGCCACAATCGGAGGGACCACAGGCTCATGTGGTGAAGGGGCAGGGAAGCTGATCCGGCGGACAAAGCTGGCCTAACCATTCCTCTTTAAGGGTGGGTAACCCCCAAGTGCTCTCCTTGATAAAGCCTCAACATGGACGTCCCATAAGGAGTGTTTTGTGACACAATGATAGCTGGAGATACTACGGGGTGTGGCAAAATGGGGTGTTTCGTAACACGACCCTTCATAGGTCGTAAGAGAATACGTACGAGAGAGAGAGGGCGCAAGGCAGGGCATGTTAGCTTCGGGGACAAAAGCACATGCGGCTTCTTTCTATTTTCCTTTGGCCATCATCTCCAACCCCAAGACCTGCTCCCAACTTGCTCGCGCACCGCATTAACTCACTGCACGAGCCACCATCATAACATATATAGGTACAGATACGGCAAACACGACACTACACACGCGTATGGCTATCACCACACTACCATGCTGCCAGCCTGAGCCCCCACTGCAACGTTCCAGCTTTACTTGTAGTGCGCTATGCACGAATCGCGTTTTGTATTTATACACGTGATCGTGTCTAGGGTTATTTTGGGAGCTCCGGGAGAGAGAGAGAGAGAAAGAGAGAGCTATCATTCATCATTCTAGTTCACATGGGAATGGATTGCAACTTGAAGTGGTGTCCTCTCTCGAACCCTGGATGTTTCTGAATAACGTGCTTGTGGGTGTGGTAAGGGGGACCGCTCGGTGCATGTTAATGATTAGAGTGCCTAATCTTGCATGTTGCCAATTCACCAAATATCTACTCCCCATGATCCCGATGATCGTCCCCGCATACCCTTTGCTTTCTTCTTCCTTCTGTAGCGATGATCCGCTAGGCTGACTCCTGCTGCATTTGCAGTTCTTTTCTGTTGCTTTGGTTTTCATTTTCCTTCGTTCTTCTTTCATTGCGCCTAGCACTTACTGAGTTACGAACTGGATTATAGCTTAGTTCATCTTCGTGGGGACGCCGTTAAATGCAGTGCTCCAATACTCCATTTGGTCATTCAAACGCGACTTTTGGGGCACTCCATTTTCATACTCTTTTAAACGATCCGACCAATTCCATCCTTCATGTTCAAGTTAATTTGGTCCAGTCAACATAGGACTGGGAAATCCAACTCTGGCCACAAGACTCTTGTTTTCCGGTGTGCTTCCAAGTATCAACAGCCACATAAGCAATTACTGCAAGAAAAATACCAACGGGTTCAACAAAAGAGTAGAACTTAAGTTATAAAGTGTCAAAATTTATTATCATTCGATTGATCATCAGTCTAAATTTGTCGCATTGAATCATATTTTAAGACGACGGAATCATAATTTCTTTCTCCTTGATCATTTACCCCAATGGTTGGGGCCATTTCGAACTTACGGCGACCTTGAACATCGAAGGAGGGTACATGGACTTTTCGTGACGCTGGCATCTTAAGACGATAGATAGATTCCATTCCGATGGAACGAGTGGGCCCGAAACTTCGCAGGTTTCGATCACGAGAGAACCGACGGTCAGGATTGCATCTCCCACCGTCTGCCACTTGTGTGGCCCCACGCGCGTTCTCCACCAAACACGTAAGCGCAGCCTCATTAAAATCAACCCCCCTCCAACGGGGCAACGGGACACGTGTCGGTGGGCCCTGCCGAACGCGTCAAAGGCCCGGACACGTGTGGGGGAGGTGTTCGCCGTTGTTGGGATTCGGGGATTACGAGGACAGAAGGGAGGGTGTCGACCGGTGGCTGGCGTGGGGCGTGCGAGAGAGCTGTCAGAGACACGTGCGCACTCCTCGGCGAGGCCGCTGCGCGACGAAACCCAGTCCGACGCCAGCGACGACGTCGTTCGGCGGCGCGCCGGACGCGTGGCCGCACGCAGGTGAAGGTAAATAGCTGGGAACACCAGGAGGTTCCGGTGGGCGGTCGATCGATCTGGTCCGTACACCGAGCCGGGGGCTAAACGGCTACCTCAGCTTTAGGTTTCTTGAGTGCATGATGCTTCTTTAGGGTCTCTGATTGTTTCATTTTTCATCCCATCCTCGTGTCTAGACAAGAGAAATTAGCTAAGCCTTTTAGTTTAATTTCTCTTAATCCGATTGTTAATCTCAAATTTACATTCTCTACGAGAGACTTCTTATTGATGAGAGGGGTTAAAGAAAAATTGACTTGACACTTTATTATTTATTTTAAAAGACGAAAGTAGATGTTTTTCTTTTTCTTTTTCTTCTTTCGTGTTTCAGTCCTCTCATTAGAGAAGGATATTACTTGGAGGGTATATATACATAAATAATGCATTTGCTTACTACTTAGTTAGAGAAAACAAGTTATGATTTTCCTTTATTTTCAACTTATTGATACTAGAAAAAAGTGTCGGAAAAGTTTTAAACTCGTTACATTTATACTAAATTAGTAGTAAACATTTTGATTTGATGTCAATTCGGTCATTTGGACTAACTTTAACAAAATAATGGTGATGTTGATGTCAATTAATCTACATGGCATTGTCAATGTTGATGTGGATAATTGCTTATAATATTTTTATGATTCTTTCTTCCTTTTCATTTCTTCTCCCCTTTTCCTGGTGATATAGGTCTACCCATAGGCAAAGGCCGACCAACGACCATACCCTAGTGGGCTAGCCTTGCTTGGGTGAGGGTCATCATTGTCCATCACAGGTGAGGTAGGCCCACACTAACGAGAGTCAACCTCAGCCAAGCCACGGCAGCCTCATCAGCATCATCCTCACTTAGGCTACATCGAGCAAGGACCAACCTCACTAGATTTGGTGAGGGGAGTATTCATCAGGGCTCTCCCTCATCTAGGGAAGGTTTGGCCAGGCTGGCCCTTGTGTGGCTACACTAGCCCACACGAGGGTCAGCCTCATCAGATCTAGCTAAGGAAGCTCTTGTTGGGCCACGCCCTCACCCGTGGTGGGCAACCGCAACCAGTCCACTCGAGCATTGCCTTTGGTCACCAGCCAATCACCTGCAAAGGAAAAAAATAAAAAATGTAGAAAAATATAGGAAGATTATTAAAGATTATCTACGGTGCTATGTAGGCCAACCATCATTCATGTCAATAATATCTACTTAAAATTAGCTGAAATGACTAAATCGATACCCAGTTAAAAATATCTAGGATTGAGTTAGCACGTTTAAGAAGTTTAAGACTAATTTGGCACGAATATAATAGGTTTGGGATTTTTTTAATACTTTCCCAATACTGCCGTGTATATGGAAAATGGCAAAATAAAGCATCTAACCTTACAAAAGGAAATGATACAAAATTTTCCAAAGTTATATCAACAGAATAAACCCTAACAACTAATATGAGGCGTTGAGCTCCGCCATTGATGATGCTCTCTCTCTCCCTCTCTCTCTCTCTCTCTCTCTCTCACACACACACACCCACACACACAGATGTGCCAAAAGACAACATGGCACGGCTCACATGGCCCGTCCTCGTAACATCTCATCATTTAAAGCTTTCTCTCCACTCTCATTTGCTCTTCACGCACGCACGCCCCCAAACAATACCGACCCAACTGCTTTTCATTGCCCTTTGCATTTTCCTCTCCTTTCTTTCTGTCTCTGCAAATGAGAATGTCCATTAGATGCAAAACCTCCTCGAACAAGCCTAAACCATCACCACGCAAGAGAAGACCCGCGAGACAAGCACCGCCGCCACCATCTTCGTCATCGACCGCTCGTGATTTAACAGTCCGGATGAAGGTGAAGAAGCTTCAGAAGCTGATTCCAGGAGGCCGAGGGTTGCAGCCGGATCGCCTGCTCTTGAGAACAGCTGATTATATCCTGCATTTGAGGTCTCAAGTCAATGTTCTGCAAGCTCTTTTCAAGATTTACGATCATATATAACAACATTAAGTTGTCCATTGTCCATCCCCCGTTTCAACAAAGCCAGCTGTTTATCGTACTGTTGGTTGCTTTTCCTTCACCTTTGTTGAAGGGGATATATATGATGATATGACATAAAAAGGGTCCATCAGTTGCAAAAACGTGGATACTCCCTCCCTTTTTTATTTGCGCAAATGTAAGTTGTTCATTCAATCATGATAAACATAGCATCTGGTTAATGTTTCTTCTGGCTTCACTCTTGTGATAATTGGTTTTGAAATGGGCTCTTTTGGATTTTTGTTCTGACGAGCCCCTTCTACACTAAGAGTAAAGAAACTCGTGCTTAATTTTATCCCTTCATTCTCTCCTTTGCAATGTTTTTACTCATATAATTGATCTCTTCTGTTCTTTTCTCCGAGAAGTTGCAATTCTAGGGTTTACTGTGCATTCTGTGCCGGACTTGGGACCTTGTTCACTCGGTTTATGTCTTTTTTTGTTCCTTTTTTATATTCTTGATCTCAGGTAGGTCGAAGCTGAACAGCATATGATTATGAGATTTGCTTTGGGTAGACTTTTTAACTCATTTAAGACTCTCTATCAAAAACTTACAAGCATGAATGAATATGCTAAACAAGGTCATTTCATTCATCCTTCCCTTCATTTACGCAATCCTTCTATCTGTTCGGAGACTCCCAAAGTCTGAAACCGTATACAAACAATTATATAACTAGATCCCTGTGTCCTCTTACGTGCCGAAATCATTAGTAACGTCGACCATTATCCAATCGATGGAGGAGAATCGTAGTGGTGAACTCCAGCTTTGACACGATGCATCATCTACCTCGAGAAGCGCTCGATGACGGCTGTAGTGTTCTTCATTTACCTTTAGGCCTCCACGATATGTAAGTTTGGCCTCAATTACGCTTTTGGTGTAAGGCCAGATAGTAGAAGCGCGTCTCACTATATGTTACGACATATGGACCGTATTCTTGAATGATAGATCATCTTTTCTGCAAAGAATTTAAAAGATATTTTGCGTTCTCTCGTTTTTTGTTGAAGCTGCCTACTTAAGCTTGTCCTCTCCATATGATACCCCAGCACAGTTCGATCCCTGGAAGCAGACCCTTTATACAGCTATAACTCCATAAACAATGGAGTCAGACTTCTGAGTACACTCCTCTCAGAGCTTCTCCAATTGGCAAGTGGTCTTTGGACACTGATCTAATTAGTTTGATCGCTCCATTTTTATCTTCTTCTTCTTTCCCTTTCTGGGGCTTAATCTAATGAGTTTCATCTAGACAAAGAGAGATGGGCACAGAGCATTATCATTTCTCCATTTTGATCTCGCCACCGGGCTGTTGTTGCTCCTTTTCGCAATCAAGAAAGTTGGAATGGCAGAATTATTGTTGCGAAGAAAAATGTGTCTTTAGTGGGAATTTGCGATCCATTTTCCAAGAGAACTACGCATATGAAGTGACCGTGCGACATCATGAAAAAGAACGAGAGGCATGGTCTTCTTCTGATGACAAGATGTGATTCATTGATCTTATTTCAAGAATCAAGGCAATAGCCCTACTAACACGCCTCATGCCTGGGCTAAAAGAAAGACCGGATGCCTTATTAAAATGAAAGATTCTTTGTTAAAAATGTATGCGTTAATCAATATGACACTGAAGAATGGTATATATCGTAAGGAAAGTGAGACGATTAGATTTGGATCGGTACATTTGGGATATTAACTTTAGTGCAACAGATCATTCGAGATTCCATATTGAGAATCGACCAGGAATAGTGTATTCAGAAGCATGTAATGTTGATATTGAATTTGAGATATCTTGAGAGATTTGTGATGGAGCGCCTAACTTATGCATCAAGACCAAGGTCGTACTAATCGCCGTTAACATCGACACCGTCAAGATTCTCGCCTCCGTTTCATACTCTGACCTTAGTCATCAGAGGCAGAAGTGGAGCAGAAATCGTGATGCCAGGCGAATCGATGGTTATCTGCTTGCTTGTACAGTGAAATTCCTGGGTCTTCCCGACGGACGTAAAATAAGGGATAACAGCAAGGGGTTCCGTGAACTTTTCGGATCCGCGCAATATTCCTCCCCGGGCTGTTATTATTTTGGTGGTCAAGCGCTCGGAACGAAAATGCCATTGGGGGATTCGAATCGGCCAGGACAATTGCTCGTGCGATTACGAACTGTTTCGAAAGAACTAAACGTTTGAGGCAAGAAGAATGCGTATTCAGATCTATCAGGCATGTCTTGTCAGAGGAGGATCCCTTTTGCCCAAAGAGGCCCAAAGTCAGAGAGCATCAACGCCTGGGGTCGGCCTGGACCAAGCCAGCAACTAGTGGCACGTTAGGTTCGCACGAATTGCTACATCATTGGTACAAGAACTGTATCGATTACAGCTCTCTTCCTGCGACATGGTCAAATTCCTTCGACAATCATGAATAGCAGCAATTCCTCAAACGGATCAAAGTATGCTTAATACCTTCACTTCTTATATTCCATAGACGTCCTTGCATTTTCAATAACATTTGAAGCAGATAAAAATAATCAAGAAATGGATTTACGATAATTACATTGGTATTAATTCATCCTAATTATAAAAATGATATAGTATAATAGTAAATTATCAGGCAATAATTAAATTGTTATGATTAAATAAAATGATTATAGTTAACCAACGCAACGTTAATTTTGACATAATTAGTTAAAATTAAAGTAATACATTATTTTGTTCAACTTAAAAATTAATTATTATATTATCATTATTTAATAACTAGATGATCCTATCATATTCATTGTTTAAGTATGATAGTCTGAACCTAGAATTGAAACTCTATATCATACATAATATGATTTATATGATTACATTACATCTACTATTAGATTTTAAACTACAACAATTATTTATAAATTGCAATATCTTTCTTTTCTTTTCTTTTTGGTCAAAATAGATTTGCATTTCATATCATATCGAAACATCTTCCAAAAGTCTTAAGTCCAAACTTATCAAAGAAAGTAGAGAAAGCGGTGGATCAAATAACCATGTTGGAGAAATTGAGCCTTCGAACGTGGCTTTAGCGAGCAAATCGGCAGCCGAATTTGCCTCCCGTGGACAATGGGCCAGTAGAACATTACTGTTTCGGTCCAGGATAGAGTTGCAGTCTTCCAGCACTGGCTCCGCGGCCCATGAAGGAGTCTCGGCCCCTTTCAAACACTGGACAACACCAAGGCAGTCAGTGTACACGTGCACAACAGCCTTTCCCCTTTGCTCGGTCGAATCTACCGATAGATTCGCTGAAATCTTCTCAGCCAAGAGCAAACCCAATCGAACACCTAGGGTTTCTGCGATGAAGGCCGATTCTACTGCGATCTTGTGCGAGAATCCATCAACGATACTTCCTGCTTCATCTAAGCAAATTCCAGCAGCCGCGCCTTCCATTGAAGCTGGGAACCACGAGCTGTCGACCAAGATCCGTCTGGCTGGTTGTCTCGGCAGCAGGTTTCGGTCTTCGGCTGGTAAGTCCCCCCTCTTCGCTCTTTGTCGTGGTTTAATCTGTGTGGTAGCTTGACTTGTGAGGTCGGTTGCTGCAGTGATGACTCGGGAAGGACATGGTTTCTTGTTGTTGAAAGTGGCCGCGTTACGTTCCTTCCAAACGAACCACAGAGCTGCAGCGAGAAGGCAAGTTGGGTTTGACTCTGTATCTCGGGTAAGGTTCTCAAAAACCCATCTATCCATTCGTTGAACTGTCTGAGGAAGTGTGTTGAAATTGAAGATTGGGTCTGACCATACTCTGTGTGTCCACGGACACTGGAGAAGTGTATGTTCGACCGTCTCTGGGGACGCAAGGCATATGGGGCACAGTGGCTCAGGTAACATTGCTCTCCGATGTAGATTTTCTTTGGTAGGAAGAGCATTGTTGCATACACTCCATAGAAAATGGCATATTTTAGGTTGACATCTAATTTTCCATATAGAAGACCATAGACTTTTTGGTGGTTGGTATGAGGTGGAGGCCGAGAGGTTAGTCTGCTTTGGGTAGTGCTGTCTGATTGTATTGTATGCACTTTTAACACTATATTCCCCGTCCTTGCTGCCAGACCAAACTAGTTTGTCCTCCCTTTGGCCATAACCCAGGTTGATGGTTTCAATCTCCTTCATCTCCTCTTCATTGAAGAATTCCTTCAGTCTCTCATGATTCCAGGTTCTCGATTGTTGCTGAATTATTTCTTCAACTTTAGTGGGTTCATTCAGGTTCGCTGGACCATGTAAAATTCCTCTTGGAAGCCATCTATCTTCTCTGATTTTTATACTCCTACCGTCTCCCACTCGCCATCTTATGTCTTTAGCGATAGCATCCCTTCCCATTAAGATACTCTGCCAGCCCCATGATGGTCTAGAGCCTTTGCTTGCCTTCCAGAATTCCGAGTTAGGGTAGTATAAGGCTTTCATGACTTGGCTCCAAAGGGAGTTTGTGTTAGTACCCAACCTCCATGCTTGCTTTCCCAATGCTACCATGTTGACATTGATCAAATCTTTGAAGCCTAGGCCTCCTTCCTCCTTCCTTCTCTTTAGTAATTCCCAACTCTTCCAGTGGATACCTTTCTTTACAGCATTCTGTTTCCACCAGAAATCTGTTGTTCTCCCTTCTATCGCTCGACATATTGAACTAGGAATTTTGCAGATTGACATAGCATATTGGGGAATTGCTTGTACGACAGATTTAATCAAGACTTCCTTGCCTGCTTTTGAGATTAGGTTCTCTTTCCAGCCTTCCAACTTAGAACTTACTCTTGCCAAAATCCACGCGTACATTTGTTTTTTTGAGGGTCCCCAGTCAGATGGGATGCCAAGGTATTTCTTAGTTTTTTCCCAAATAGGAACTCTTAACTCTGCTGCCATACTGTTCTTCAGAGTAGTGGGGCAATTTTTGCTGCAGACAATTCCAGATTTGTTGAGATTTATCGCCTGCCCTGTAGCCATACAGTATTGAGCTAGGGTGCTTGCCAAATTTTGACATTCCAGAGTTGACCCATTCAAGAAAAAGATGGCGTCATCTGCAAATAGGAGGTGAGTTAGAGTTTGGCAGTTTCTTTTGAGTGTTATGCCTCTTAAATTCCCATCAGCAGTTGCTTTCTTTATCATCGAGGACAGAATGTTTCCCATCAGAATAAATAAGTATGGTGAGATTGGGTCGCCTTGTCTTAATCCTCTTGATGGCTTGAAATAACTCTGGCACTCTCCATTGACCACACGCTAAAATTTACTGTTGAAACACATGTGAAGACTCGATTAACCCAGATTTCGCTAAAGCCCATCCTTCTTAGACAGTCACATAGGAAGTCCCACTCGACTCGGTCATATGCCTTTTGCATGTCAACTTTTAGAACCGCTTGGAAATTCATCCTACTTCCTCCAATTCTCAATTGGTGTAGCACTTCTTGAACAATCAGGATGTTGTCCTGGATCAATCTTCCTCCTACAAATGCACTTTGTTCCGGGGCAATTATGTTTGGGAGCCAGCCTTTAAGTCTATTAGCCATGACCTTGGAGATAATCTTGTAACTGAAATTGCACAAGCTGATTGGCCTGTATTCAGCTATAACTTCCGGGGTCTTTGTCTTTGGGATAAGGACGATATTTGTGGTATTTAGCTGAGGATCGAGGCTGCCGTAGGAAAAAAATTTGTCCACCATTTTATATACCTCCCCCTTGATCTCCTCCCAGTTATGGCGATAGAACTGGCCATTTAGTCCATCTGGGCCTGGGGCTTTAGTGTCCCCAAGTTGAAAAACAGCTTCTTTAACCTCTTCAAAGGACACTTTTTTCAAAATTTCTTCATTCATTTCTTCGATCACCAGGGTAGGACATTAGTCTAGGACTGGTTGGTAGTTCCTTTCCCCAACCGAAGTATATAGATTTTTATAGAAATCTGTAATATGCCTCTTTAACACCAAATCATCTCTACACCAGGTGGTATCATCAAGTTTCAGCATTGAAATTCGATTACGAGTTCTTCTCTGTATTGTAGTTGCATGAAAAAAATTGGTGTTACGGTCCCCCCATTTCAGCCATTTCACGCGTGATCTCATGTTCCAGAACATTTCTTCTTGTCGCCATATTTTCTCTAGTTTTGCTTTTGTTTCTTGGATTTCTGATTGAGTAACTTCTGAGGGGGCAACATTTGATAGTTCGGTGAGTTCTGCTGTCGATCTCGAGATTAGAGTCTTCGCATTAGAAAACCTTTTCTTACTCCAAGCTGTTAGGGACTCCTGGACTCTTTTAATGCGCTGAACAATCTTGGCTTCTTGTGCTTCACTTTCTCTCCATGCATGAGCTACAATTTCTTTGCATTCTGGATCTTCCATCCAATAGGCCTCAAACCGGAAGTTTTTCCTTCTTTTCTCCTTTTTCGGTGCTGAATCAAGCAGAATAGGGCTGTGGTCAGAGCCAACTGCTGGTAGTGCATAAATTTCTGCTGAGGGAAGTTTTACTCGCCATTCCATGTTGTACACTGCCCTATCTAACCTTTCCCTTACAAGGGCATCATCTGCTCTTTTATTAGACCATGTAAATGCACAGCCTTTGCTCTCTATATCCATTAATGAGCAACTGTTCAGCATGTCTTTAAAGGCCAACATTCTGTAGTTTTCAGCTCTATTTCCTCCTTCTTTCTCCCAAAAATACAGTACTTTATTGAAATCCCCTAAGCACAGCCAAGGCAAGTCATTTTGTTCATGGATCATTCTCATCTTGTTCCATAGCACCAGCCTCTTCTGGAAATCTGTTGGGGCATATACAAAGGTAACCCTCATTCTTAAGTTTGTCTCCGCCTCCATGCATGTGGTGTCTATCATTTCATCATCGGAGTATTGTATTTCTACCTCCGCCTCCCTTTGCCACATGACTGTCAATCCCCCTGCACATCCTCTAGGGTCAACAAAGTGGGTTGTTTGAAAGTTTAGTCTTCTTCGGATTCTGTCCACCATCTCTCTTTTATTCTTTGTCTCCATGATGAAGACGATGCTGGGCCTTTCATGAGCCACTAAGGCTCTAAGATGCTGGAACGTCAGGTTAGGCCCCAGACCCTGAACGTTCCAGCACAAAATCTTCATCTATTCCCTGGTGGCTTATTAGGGCTAGCCATCACAGCCCATTGGTACAACTCTTTCTCTCCTACCACAGGAGCATCCAGCAGAATTGTCTCATCCAAGACACTGATAATTTTGTCTTGGATCATGGGGGTCTTCGTCTTCTTCATTTTCTTCCCAAGGGGGGAGATACTACACTTCTTGACCTTAACCTCCTGTAGTTTAGTTTTTTTCTGTTTCATTAACTTCCTTTCTGTGTTAACAGCAGCATCATCTTCATGATCTATGTAGGACTCCACCACTTTCTTTCCTCTGTCACTTAGGGTCGGCACCTCCACAAGAGTAACCTGCTAGTTGTGTTCTGCCGTTTCACCCTGGTGATACATTTCTGCTGAGTTTTGCTGTGTTTCCGGTATCATCTCCTCTTCTTCAGGTGTAGAATGATCTAGATCATAGTAAAACTTCCAAAGAGGGCTTGGTTCTCTCGCTTCAGCTTTCAGCCAAGATCCATAGTTCAGTTTTCCTTCCACTCCTGGGTCGTCAATCTTATACGGAATTTCTTCACAGCTAGTTGCATAATGCCCAATCTTTCCACATGAGTAACAATAGTGTGGGAGACGTTCATACTTGAAATCCACCCAGCATTGGTTCTCCCCAAAACATACTATTGCGTCGGGCATCAGCGGGCCCGAGAGATCTAGATTGACTCTCACCTTCCCTTGTTGGCAAATACCACCTTCGCTGTTATCAATCTTTACTTCCAATACTTCGCCTATTTGTCCAGCAACTTCTCTTAATGCACCTTCTGATATATGGATGACCGGAATGCCCTAGAGTTGAACCCAAAAAGCACAATGGGTGAAGACATGGCGCTGTAGGGGAATTCTCGGTTGGAGCTTTTGTAATATTAATAGGTTCCCTGAGAAAGACCAGGGGCTTCCTCGCAGTACACGACTCATATCTGTCTCTTCTTTGAATGTGAAAGAAAATAAACCCGACATAGGTGCATCGTAGAGAACATTCTCTGTTTTCCAGGCTTTTTTCATT
Source organism: Melaleuca alternifolia (assembly GCA_019926035.1). NCBI lineage: Eukaryota > Viridiplantae > Streptophyta > Magnoliopsida > Myrtales > Myrtaceae > Melaleuca > Melaleuca alternifolia. Next base: position 3,334,455 of record JAGKPW010002266.1, on the reverse strand, counting down.
GTAGAGAATAGAGCAGGCGTGTTGACATTGTGTTTTAGGAAAATTTGTCCGAGCAGCACTAAACTGCATTTACGCCATTTTTCCTCTGGAATATCCTCAAACACCTTGACTACACTATTTTTGGACCACATGTTGCCCATTCTTTTGCACAGTGTTGCGATCTTACTATCCTTATCATGTGATGAATCTGCATACTGCGTAGGAGAATGGCTTCCAGCAACAGATTTTCGAAGGGTTAAAGTACCTCGATTGGAAGGTGGGCTCTCCCTCCTCTCCATTTCCAGTGAAGGAGGTGTTGAGGCTGAGCTACTGGGGGTTGCAATCTTGGAGATGACGCGCCATTTTTGAAAGGAGCACTGTCTTGATGAGGGGATCTTGCTTTGTCTTTCGCTGAAGGGGTATTGGGCGAGGGGCTGTAACCGGAGTAGGGTTAGGTTTTACTGGATTGTGGGAGGAATGATTGACCGGCTATTTTATTGTTTGTGGTATGGATTTGGTTTGGGGTAGTGTATGGTTTTTAGGGTTTTTGGGAGATTGGTTTTTTGTATTAGGGTTTTTGGTTTGGGCAAATGTTGTTTCCATATGGGGTGAAGTTTTCCGCCATAGCCACGGAGGAAGAGAGGGATGTAGTTCTGTGTAGAGCTTCCTTTGGAAGAGGGAGGGTTGGGATCATTCTATCACTTTTGATAGAGGGGGCTCTCCATTTCGGCAGAGAGAGAATTCACCAGTCACGAAAACCGATTTATTGCAATATCTTTCTCAATAACGTTTTTTTTTTAAACTAGACTTCAATTAACCACCACCAAAAGGTGTCACGAGAAATTTTCACTACTCCTCATGGTAACCAATCTCGAATCCAACATTTAATTCTGTAACGAACTAGAGAATCCAACTCTAGCTTACTCTCGTGAAATAGATAAATCGCATTGCAATCCTGCCTCACTGCTTTCCTCGAAGCAAAACATAGCATCCGGCTCCTCTGCTCTGGAGGAAATGGCAAACGGACTGGATCACATGATTTAATGCCCAATTCCTTTCAAGTCTCGCTTCGTGCCATTACCCAGAAACCATTCGTGGCGGATTCCCATTGCAGGAAACACCAAACAGACTCGATCAGGTTGATGTGTTCATGATTTCGTCAACTCCGTCTAATTATGAATCTTCCTACCCTAGCTCAAAATTGGGAAACGACGAGAATGCATCAGTTCAGGCAGTTCTCTGATTGCATAGGCCTCACAAGTCGCGACGCAGCAATCATTCAATTTTGCTTTTGGATGGTGCCAAATCAAGGGGGACGGAAACGCGATGGCCCATTTGAAACACGCAGCGTTGCTATGGAGATGCGCACAGCTCATTCGATGCATACAACCATCCGCGCCATTCGAAATTACCCAAAAGTCTACACAAATAGTTTGGTTGGCCAACTATGCCGATCATCGTCTAATTATCTCCCATTCGAATGAAAGACATTTATTTTTCTTTGTAGAAAATGCTAGGATATCCCACACTTGCATCACCTAAATAGCATAGTCATCGTTACTTCTCGCGCATTGTTGGGCCAAAACTGAACTGGATGGAAGAGTCGATGTTCCTCTTTTGTTTCCAGCTTTGCTTTTTCATCTTTCGTTTTGATATTGCACAATTCCTTATATACATACATCTGAATAATGCCAAAATTAAATAGGGTAGACCATGCCTACCTCCAAAGTCGAGGCATGAGGCGAGCTCAGCTCGTCGGTGGGTGACCTGCAATTTCTCCTCAAAAAGTCATACCCTATGTCAATCGCCATCCTCCTCAGAAAACTTGAACCTTGCTTCGCTCTCACGTACGCGTGTCCCAATATGTAGGCAACTCCAGCTTCCTTTGCTTCCCTCAGTTCTCGCAACTCGTCATGTGCTTCCACATCGATCTTTGGACTCTCTGGCACGATAAACCGCACTCTCTTTTTCCTTGGCTTGTTCGATGGCGGCGATTGTATCTCCCTCATCGACGTTCCTGCAACTCCAATATCATCAACATCATTCTCGCTCATTTGAATACCATCAGCATGGGTGGCAGAAGTCCCGACAACGGTCATTTTGTCCTCATCCATCACATCATCTCCATTTGCACCACAGGGTCCTGCATTTCCACTGCGTATATACTCCGCAATGCTACGAACCAAATCATTTTCGAATTCCACGTCGTCCTTGTGGATATCCCTATATCCATACCGTACGATGCACCTATAGAGCCTAAACTCCCTGGGACCGATGCGGCCCACGAGAAACCGTTCCTCTGGCTTCACATGTGGAACAGGGACAGATTTAACGCAGAGAAACACTAGGACCTGATGAAAAGCTGGAAGATTGGTGACAAAATGGGAGAATATTGCAGGAATCCCCGACACGAGCTCCGTGTGTACTAATCCAATCCCACGCACACGCACAATGCCGAGGCTTGGACCCAAGCTCATCAGCCAGTTGATAGGGACCTTGTTTTGAACATCGTACTCATACTTTTTGAGAGTGCCATAGTGCCAGACACACATCACAATAAGAAAGATGAATGCCAGGGCAACTGGTACCCATGCTCCTTCAAGGAACTTGACAAGAGAAGCAGAGAAGTAGAGCGCTTCAATTGTTCCAAAGAAAAATACAAATGCAATTGCGACCATAACGCTCTGATGCCAGCATAGGACGATGACTAGGGACATTAGACAGGTGGTTACCAACATAACCGTTATAACTGCCAAACCTGCTCCGAGAAAAAAGGCGCGTCAATAACTCACTTAAAGCAACATCATGATATCTTTAGAACAACAGATGAAGCTGCAATACTCAAGTTAATTAGCTCCACCCAGCCTATAATCAACTTAAGCATAAATATTTTTAATATGTTGGATATGGCCGATAATATCTTCATACCTGATGCATTACCCATGCGTTTAGTGTCTCTGAAACCAATAGTGACAGCCAAGCATAATACCATCAAGATCCAATTGATTTCTGGGATGTAAATCTGACCGTGAATTTTTGATGATGTATGCACGATTTTAACTTTTGGAAAGCAGCCCAGAGCAGAACATTGTTTAATAATCGAAAAGGTTCCAGTGATAATAGCTTGGCTGCCCACAACAGCAGCAAGGATGGCTATGCCCAGTATAGGCCATCTTAGTTTTTCTGGAAGCCAATTCAAAATGACATTAGCGAGATAAAATTTACCCATCATCCAAATTATTGCAGATAGAAGGGACGTCTACCAACCTGGCACAGAAACATAAAACCCAATTCTGTAGTCATTATCAATTACATGATGCTTAGATAGGTAGGCAGCTTGTCCCATGTATGCAAGAACCAGGGACGGATAAACCACAGTGGTGAATGCAATCTGCATGAAGTTAAAAAAGATTGTCGATACATCTGATTTAAGAAGAGCAGATAGAAGTAGAACATCATTCATTATCAAGTAAGAGATTTTAGATACTAGAGTAGCAGGGGCACTGAAACTAATGGAGTATCTCACTGAATTTACACTCTGCAGACCTTGCCCAGATAAAAAGGCTACACATAATAGAAATTGGCATGCCTTTATAATGCACCCCCGGAAGATGAATGTTCATACAAGTCCAGCAATTGGATGAGCATCTGCTAATAGATTGTCAAGTACCCCAGCTACCATTGACCTAATGTAGAGAACATTGAAACAAATGAGCTACGGAGTATGGATTATGGAAACTTTCCCAATTTGGCAATCATTTTCAAAGACAGAAAATGTTCACCCCCCTCTATAAGGAGGGCACAGGATCACTGCAGTTATCCCACGTCAAGAACAGATATTCCACTTAGAACTTCGCCTAAAGAGCCAAAAACAGGTGGAGCAAGATAGTTTAACTGTCTTCATCAGCGGTTAATGGCCATCCAAACTATTGTTGAACTAAGTGAACAAGCATTGTAAACCATTTTGAATGAAAGACAACTTTTTCTTCATTCATCAACAATTCAACTGACAGTGACAGACACAAAAGACAAGTTCGTACAAGTTACGCGAACACTTGTATGACAAGTACCTGAATTGAAAGTTGGGAAAAATGTCCAAGATCGGCAAACATAGCTTCAGAACCTGAAAATTTGAGGTTCTCGTAAATACTCGCCAACATTGAAAGAAAAAACGAGTCAACTCAAATGCACGTGCTCACCTGTTATACACAACAAAATCCCACCAAGAGACATCCAACCTCCCCGTTGAGTTTTCCTCAAAAATTGGTACATGTAATATGGAGACAGTGCTTGGTATACATGAGGATTCCAGTGGAAGATATTGTATAAGCCTATGGCACTGATGCAGAAAAGCCATAGCACAACCACTGGAGCAAACAAGAATCCGACCCTGTGGGTACCGTAATGTTGAAGAGCAAACAAGCCTATTAGTATGACGCATGCAACCGGAACTTCTACATCTGCAAAACTGCCACACTTTCAGAAGGCAAAACAGAACAATCGCAAGCAACTAAAACCTGACTGCTAATGCTGATATGCAAAGCAGTATGAAGCATTAGCCGAAATAATGTAATCATAAAGATACTATATCAAGAGAGACCGAGATGAATGGAAGTCTAAACTCTCTTTTAATTAGAGTGCCTTAAAGAAGCCCCACCCTTCTCATTTATAGAACCGTAGGCAGGCCAATTCTTGAAAGAAGAAAGAACCGCAAAAATTGTACAATGACAAGAACAGCAGAGGATCAATACAGTGAACAACCTCAATAACCTTTTAATTATTTGGACAACATCCAATCCCCGTAAAGCTCTGTGGACATGAATTAGAGGATCGATACAATGAACAGACATGTTTCATCATAAGGACGTACTAGCGCATGGCAGCATTAGGCTATTAGCCAATAGGATCAAGCAACATTTGCAATGCAAGGATAACTATTTGTCATGTTCATCTCATCAACAGGAATAAGCAGGACTGTCCTAATTCTCCAGAAGCCAGAAGGATGATATGAGTACAACCAAAGAGAAAAGTCACCAATGTTTCATGACCCACCCACTCACAAGGCAGAAAAGAAAGGAACAGATAATAGAGGTAGTTTGGACAGATATTTCTGCAATCCTGAGGTTGAAAAGAGATCCCAAACTAAAGGATTTAAAAGTTCCATCCACAACGCTATAAAGTGCAGTCTAAAACTCATAAAGTAGGCCTTAGTTGAACGACTGCACATAAAAGCTAAAGCTTCCCCAGCATTAGTTTGACTATTTCATCAAAACACCAGAAAAGTATCTAATAACTCCACACTTGTGTATATATCTAAACAGCTAATACACCAGAAAATGCTGTTCCCTGTTCGAGTTAGTGACAATTCAATTTGCCGTGTGTGGTCCACAGCAATACTGATCGTGCAAATTTCCTGTTCATGCACCCAGGCTACGTTATAATTTCTCATATTCTCGAGCCAATCCATGCAACTACCGAACTAATGGTACTCGCTGAGATTAATGCTACAGGTATAAAGATTAGATAGAACAAGGATCTTACATTTGTGATGCTCCTTGGCCATTGAAAGTTCGAGACCAGACACTGCTGAAAATACTTCAGCAAACAGAAAGGAAGAAATTCATTAGTCTCTACAGCACCATAATCCCTGCTCTGATCCATAAATGAAACGAAATAATGCCAAAATCGAGGGTTGTTCCTGAATCTAAAAAGACGGAGCCAAAAGGGGGGGGAAAATCTTCAAATTTTTCAACTTTTTGAACAGGCAAAAGAGACGTAGCTATAATCACTTAATCTCCTTAAGTTTGACCAAATCACCTATGCAATTCGAGCAATCAGATCCAATCAAGTCGACAGCCGCCTCTGAACTAATATAAACCTCCCGAAAATCTCAATAAGACTACTAGACTTCGACCGGACAACCGAACAATCACTTTCACTACCTGAAATAGACGGCGTGAGGACACCATCACCAATCACCATGCAAGTCCCGATCAAGGCCAAGACGAGCAAGAGCCTCTGCAACACCCGGCGCCTCTCCAGCGTCGACTTGAGCCTCGATCCGAAGCTCGTCTTCGGGGACAAGCGGACACCGTCTTTCTTGTACTCGGAGAGCTCCTCGTCCGCCACCTGGCAGCTCGGCAGCGAGTTGACCCGCGCGTGCCGACAAAGCAGGGAGTATAAAGCAAACGTCCCTCCCTCGCCGTTATCGTCGGCCCTGAGGACGATGAAGACGTATTTGAGCAGGGGCACGAGGGTGAGCGTCCAGAACACGAAGGACAGGACGCCGAAGATCTCCTCGTTCGTCTCCGAGTGCCGGATGTCCTCCGCGAACGTGCTCTTGTACACGTAGAGCGGCGACGTGCTCAGGTCTCCGTACACGACGCCCAGGCTCTGGTACGCCAGAAGCAGCACCGACCTCCACGAAGCTTTCTGAATTTAAAAAAAAAAGAGGAACCAGCTTTAAGATTAACATTAAAAGACCGAAACTGAAACCGCCACGGCTATTGCACATTGCCGCCGTACCTTGGCGTGATTCTGATAAGCTCGGTTCTCCGGATCCATGGTGAAAGGTCTCAAGCGAGGTCGAAGAACCGAAGCGGAACCATCACCATGTCTTTTTTAACTTCGCATCGACCGGGGGAGAACCGAAATCGAAGACGAGCCTCCACCAGGATGTGCGGAAATGGAGCAATATACTAATAGAGATACATATAAATGGGAACGCCAACGCACAGAGATATGCAGGAAATAGTATAAAAACGGAGGAACGCGAGAGGGAGTGTCGATCAGAGAAGACGACGAAGAGATAGAGAGAGAGAGAGAGAGAGAGAGCGTGCGTGCGTGCGTGCGTGAAGTGGCGGACGGGGCAGTTCAACCACCGCCGTGGACTGGTGGAGGACACGCGAAGGATGAGAAGAACCAAAAAGCTCACGAAACCGCCCCTAGCTGATGGCGACTGCTGCTCGACCACGCCAGTCGGGGACTGTGCAGAGCGGGGCAGTGGAAAATCGGTCGCCTTTCGGAATCCTCCTTCCGAAAGAAAAACTTTTCAATATGGGAGAGGAGGGGAGGAAATTCAGGGCCAGCGCGTGTGCGGGGGCGTGCGCGTGGCGATGAGGTGGTGAATCTATCCGGTTGAGTTTAAGTGCGTCCTGTGAAGAAACGGACGGGTTTCGGCCTGCGCTTGCGGACACGTGTCCTTTCCGCCCTCCCCACCCACGAAACCACGCTCGAAGGCTTAAGGGTGATTTGTAAAATCGGTTTCCTTAGCTCATCGCGCAACGGGAAAAAAGTTTATAAAATACTTAAAAATCATCTACGCCAACTGTGCCACATAAAATGATTTATATTGATTGAATGGACCACCATATTATCAATTTCTGATCAAATTTTATTACAATGACTATATTAACAAGATTATAAAAATTTTAGGATTAAATTCATAAGTTTAAAAAATTCATATATTAAATTTGCTGCAAGACAATAGGGTCGCGATTTGTTTTTCTTCTTTTGACAACTTTTTCAGTACAAAGATCAACCACCACCAGCGGCAGTTTGAGTCATTACTTAGAGCGATCCCGACCCGCGCCGCCTCATTTCCCCCTCGAAACCCATGGGGGCCGTCGGTTTCGCCGTCTCCGCACTCCCCGCTGGGAAGCGCACGCCTGCCCACTTTGGATTCCCCGAAGCTGCATCGCATGGCATGGCATGGCATGGCCTCTAGATATTTCCAGTACATCAAAGGAACGACACCCAATCTCGCAAGTGCACACGGCACAGATGGACAAAGCAATGGGGCCCCCTTTTTCTGGGAACAGCGACTCTCACCGAAAAGAACTCGCGACAGGATACGCCGTTTGTGTTTACAAAAAAACAGGGGATCCACCGCCGCCGTCGTCGCCGTCGTGAGATATTCTGCTTCACATAAGAGATCGAACAGAACAGAAATGGATCGAAAGTGGAAGTGGGATAGCGTAAGCAAGGCCCGAAGCACAAAGGTTGTCGGTCCTTTATAAAAAGCCGAGACGCCTTTTTTCCCAAAAGACAAAAAGAAAAGGGGGCTGACTAATAGTGCCAATGAGGTATCAGCCCACATCCCTAATGGCCTCTCTAGTTTGACGAAAGCCGCCGGCGGATTGAATCGTCTGATAGGCTATCGCCAATCTCTTTTCGCTCATTTGGTTGGTTATCACTTGTTCATACCCCTTTTCGGCTCACACGCGGACCGAACCGGCCGCCGCCGCCGTCGGGCTCGTCTCGAGAAAGTAGCTACACGAACGGCGGCCGACACGATTAGGGGGTGCTCGTGGTTTCTTCTTGGGAGGTCATCAGTACATAAGCAGGTCGATTATGTCAAGTTGCACGCTCGAAGGGCAAGAGGGGATTTAAAAAGAGAAAAGGAGAAGGAAACGAGCTCGATTAGGACCAGAAAGTGATGGACGCTGAATCCAATTGGTCCACGTATCCCGGCTTTTAGGCGAAGGTGACGATACAGGAAGTTCGGGTTGGCCCTTTTGGCTAAGGGCATCTCTGCTCTTTTGGCACGATGCAACGCGCAGGGGAAAAGGTGCTCGCGGGATGCAATGCGATGAAGATCGAAGAGTTTCTGTGGAGGTAAAAGTCGGAAGTGGACTAAAGTTCTGGTTGTGGGGATCTGGAAAACAGCCGAGTTGTCTATCCTCACTCGTCCCGTTCTTTCATCTTTTGCCGCGTGTTAGCCTATGGCACGATAGATAGATCCGAATAATTGCTTTATGATTTGTTCGGGTGGAATGGAGCGTTAAACGAAGCAATGTCTTCTTTGTATACCGGATACACAAGTTAGCCGGTCTCCGGGGCGAAAATTGGAGGTGAAGAATGCAGATGGCTTTGCATCCTCCTCGCGAGAGTGACATTGCCTCACCGTGATCCTTTCTGTGAACCCAATGGCAAAAATATATATGCTAGGGAAATTGTACTAAGTATGCTCGAATTTTTATTACTTTACCATTTTACATTTCTACGTCTGAAATACAAGAATTCATCGTACCCAAGTAGCACTTTATTCGAATTATAGCCCCAAAATCCCAACTGCTGTCCATTCACCGCTGCACGTCAGCGACATCAATCGTGCTGAACCGACCATTCGCGTAGATAATATCCCAATGAATGTCAATTCTGTCATATACTTTTTTTTATTTGATTATTTAATTTTAAATATTTTGATATTTACTAATATAGTAATTCCAATCAATTTTGGCTGAACCGACTAATGTGGCTATTCTATATAGTATGATCGATGCTAACATAGATAATTCTTTTTAATATTGTAAATTTTCTCTATATTTTTCCTTTTTCATTATTCCCAAGGGCCACGATACTCAAGGTTGAGCCTTGCCTGTGTGGCCAACAACCTCTACTGTACATTGTTGAGATCCTAGCGACCAACAGAAGGGATATAGAAATTGGTTAAAAAGAAGAAGAAAGGAAATAAAAGAAATATTCCAAAATTCTCCTAAATTGCAAGAATCATTTATGTCAATACCAACTACATCGCATTGGACAGACATCTATAATGACTGACTAAGGTTGGTCAGAAATACTATATTAACAAATTTGTGAAAAATGTTTATGATTAAATCGAAACAAATAAAAAATTAAGATTAAATTGACATCCACACAATTAGTTTATAACTTTTTTAGTAATTTTTTCCGGCACAACGATTGGCAGTGGGGCTGCCTTGACAATTATGAAGGTTAAGGGGTCTTCGAACGAACCGGAATTTCGAATTTCCATTGGGGGTAGTTTCGAAAGAAAATGCCCATTATGTTACTAAAGTCATACAACTAATGACGGGGAGAGGGACATTGGATATAGGCGTCTGTGTGCAAACTGGCTCGTGTGAAAACAGAGCGGTGCAAGATATTTTAGTTGAAAATTCAAGTACATTGATTGAAGTTTTTTTTTTAATACCGCCTCGTCGTCGAGAATCTCATGCTCACTTAAAAAGAGATTAAACGTCACAAATCGAACTTATCCCAATCCTTGCAAAATGCTTCGTCTAATTCACGATTCCGATGTTCATTCGCAAGTATTTTCTAAGCGCAACGGCGCTTTTCGAAGCTTGGGCCGGCCGCCCGGCGGTACGCGCAGACGAGGAGGGAGAGAGAATTTGTGCGGGCAGGCAGCGAAAATTAGCCAACCTTTTGATATTTCCATTCACACCCTCATTCCTGTCGTTTATCATACTTTCCCCCCCAAACGGAGCACGAATTTACTCAGCATTACCACGTAATTTCTAACCCGCCTTGTCACGCATCCCCGATGTCGACAGATTCGTCAAAATCGTCTCGACCACAAACTATGGACCATCCGTGGTTACACCAACACTTACTTATATAACACATCAACGAAAATCTCGGACACTCGTAAGAGTTTCATTTGAAAGGCGAGCACGATTTTCGGCAGGATCGGAGTAGCAGCGCGCCTGCGTATTTTGACTCGCACCGCTTGTCGTTGTCGTCGACAAATCGGCAAAATAGAAATATTGCGCGACTGCTTCTTGTTACCGAATCTCAATTGTCATAGCAATCGATGCTTCTACATGCTCGTGGGCATTTTAATCACTCGATTTCCGGAAGTTGGCTAATGATTTTTTCGGTCTATCTCGTCATCAATATTCATAAGTTGAATGAATTAGAAAATGATACTTGGAGGTGAACGGCAAGTTCGGAAAAGAGCGGTCATCTCTGTCTGATAGTTCTCTCGAAAGTATGATAATCGTAGGTCGTAGGTAGTTGACATGTCGCCCGTTTAGATCTTGTAGCCTCATAAACTGTTTTCGGATCATGTTGTGCGGACGAATTTGAAAAGCGAAAGCGAGTGGAAAATGACTTCTTATATGGTCATGGCATAAATATCCATGATATATCTTATCATTCTTTGATTATGGCTGGATGGCCGAGCCACGATAGCGATTGATTTGGGTGTTACGCAATGCCCGTGCGTTAAAAATGCCGTGTCACTCTTTGGGAAGAGCTTTCGGTATTAGGTAAAGCACGAGCCAATCGGATCAAGCTCGGGCATTTTGATAATGAGATAAAACTCGGCATACGTTTGGTCGAAGGCTGTGTAGCATCAGGCTATCCCGATTCGAGTTTTCCTTTATTGGCATGTCTAGTTGTCCCGACTGTCCAAGTTGAGAACTGAGGTGGTCCGCCCTAGCTAACCAAACCCTAACTCCCCAAGATTAGCAGGCGGGACCGTGAATTAATCAACCAATTAATTGAGGTAGCAATTTAATGCACTAGAGACCAAGTCGTTGCGAGGTCGCTTTCATCCCAGGTCTAGAAGAAAGCTCTTGCCCACGAATTGAAAATTGCGTACTAATGCAATCCATAGTGGTTAGTGGGTGTTACGCGGAATAATACATTATAGATTCATCCGAGAATAAAATTCGTCACGAGAGATGCTCGGTTCGTGATTTCGTTGGTTTCTTTCTTTTTCGATTATCCTCAAATTCGACTGTCACTTCACATTCATTCGAATCCACACGAAAGCCGCCGACCGTTCATCGAAAAATTGCGTTTAAACTCAATCCATAGTGATTGGTGGGCGTCCACTAGATACACATCCGAGAATAAAATTTGCCCCTTAAAGTCACCCGATTCTCGATTTCGTTTGTTCTTCTCTCCTCCGATTATGCTCGGAGACTCTGCAAGCGAACCATCACCTCACATCCGTTCGTGTCTACACGTAAGCTATCGATCTTTTATTGAGAATTGTTTATAAAATCGAATTCCCACCGCTCATTCCATGGGGACGGGTCTCGAATTCCTACCCCTCTGCCGTCAATGTCGCGATAGTCAAAGATCGAAATCTCAGGTTATCGTCCTTTCATCTTCTTTTCCTTTTGCGACCGACGGTTCTTATCGGGTCAGATCGATCGGAGTTGGATCACCTGATCTACAGGGTATGTAGGTCAGGTGACATGTTTTTAGGGCTGTTTGATTTGAGATCGAACGATCCCCATTAGATAAGGGGCTTCTTTGTTTGCCCCCTGAGATCGGACCGATTGGGGGTAACAGCCGGTCAGGTCAGGTGATCCAATTCCGGATCGAGAAGGGCGATGATGCTTTTGCACTTGGAGAGATGGGGGGCAATTGGGTGGATGGAAGATTGAATGGAATTTGACGATCACGAGTCGCAATGGGCAGCGTCCAGAAAAGTTAAAACGGGACGACCCGGAATAGGAGGGCCGCCATCAATTGCAAAGTCCAAACCCAAAGGACTGTGCTTGACTTATAACAGCGTGGCCCTTTGGTTGGTGACAACGATTCTTGGGAAAAAAAAAATTCTTAGATATATTGCTGATTCAATTTTCAAATTTCCCATCAAATCAAACAATCATAAAATTTTTATGTTTATGTCGATTAAATCTATCCGATCAATTTTGATTATAAACTACTGATGTGGTCATTAGTTGTCATATGTGCCGTGATCGACGTTGATAGAGATAAAGTTTATAATTTTTTTTTTAAAATTTCCGAATGCTTTTACTATTTTTTTAATGTGGTTGCCATTACGAGAGGGCTTGGGAAACCTCGCCTGCTGCTCGCAAGGTTCACCAACCATGATGAAAAAAATAATAAATCGTAAAAAAAAATTAAATGTTGTAAAATTTGTTCTTGTTAGAATCAACTGTTATGTTGCATAGGACAATTGATATATATATCAGCATTTTCTAGATAAAATTACCCCGATGAACTCAATTGCCATTAAAGCAAGATATGTGTAATTGAATTGGTCAATTCAGTTCTAAATCTTTTAGAATTTTGCCATTAAAGCAAGATTAAAGCGGCGATACGTTGATAATATAATTTAAATCCAAAGGAATGTGCTTGACATTTAACAGCGTGACCCTTTTCTTGGCAATATCAATGATTCTCTATGAGTAGCACTTGATAATCATATATATATTAAAATATATATTTTTCTCCTTAATTATAACTATCGATACAAGAAGTAAGTAAAATGTATTGATATTTCTGGATTTTTCTTTTTTCCTTTAATTGTTTGCTAAGTGCTCCAAAAATTCTTTTCTTTTTCTCGATACAGCCATCCAATTTTCCAGCTGTGAGAGAAAACTGCTTTAGTTGTCGGTGAGTATAGACACATCTCAAAATCATTCCCCCCCCCTCCCCAACAAATTTTCCTTAATATTTTGTTGGAGTTTGGGAAATTAAAGTGGCAATACCAACTTTTGGTATCGTAATTATTATGAGGCCTTGAAATCATACATCAAGAATCATATCGCGGAGGCTAAGGATATTAGCAGTACATAAACTATGAAATCCATTTTCTCAAAGGCTAAAAGATCAACGCAATGCCCTCTTTAGCTGAAAACCGAACTAAATTCTTTGGTTCTAGAGTTGGAAAAAGTATATCCATGTAATCACAATTTGGCTCAAACCAATTCGACTCAACTTAGTTCTTTCCAACTCTCGTGATCGAATTATTAACCATGCGACGACCCGATTCGTTCTTGTCATCTTTCCTTCGACCACAAGCTAACCTTGACCGGTCGATTAGACCCGCCAGGAGCAAAACGGAGCGACAACTCCACACGTCTAATTTCGGGTCCTTTTCGTCGACCTAATTTTGATTACGTAGCTGAGTTGGGTCAATCACACTTGGTCGCCATCTTTTCTGATGCGACCCGGGTCCGCCACCAACTCGTGTGCATCTCATCCCGACTCGAAAGCGACGCGTGGCGGATTGCTTCGGAGCTCCAAAGCCCGATTGCCCATCGATTTATAGCCGAGTTGATCCCTGCGTCGGCCCACGCTGCCTTGTCTTTGTCCGGCCGACAACGTCTCATCATTTCGATTTGACCCGGCTAGAGATGACAAAAGCAATCTGACGAAAAAGCAGGAGCAAAATTTTTTAAGTGTTGTTTGTCTTGTTGTTTAATGCGATCTCTTTTCGCCATCTCATAAACATGATATTGGAATCCCAAATCCACAATTATATATGCTAGAATTGTCGAGTATTTCACATTCAATTGAAGTCAAACAACATTTTTTTTTTCAGTATGCAAGCCAATTCCAGGAAAAAAAAAGAAGGTAAAAAAGAGCATTTCCTTTTTCTGTAGGACGATTGGACATCGATGAAAATCATTTGAAATCGTTGGAAGTAAATGATATTGATAGGCGGCATAGAGTCTATTTTCCATAAATTTTAAGTTAAAACTTGAATTTGTTCGCAAGATTTTGAAGTGGGGAAATTGATGTAGATGATTTTTCTAATCGTGAACCGATGGACAATTATCCATGAAGTCGTAAACTTATTGCATTTTTACTAATTCAATCTTACAACTTTTTATTTTGTCAATTCATTTCTAAATTTTTTAGAATTTTGCCAATTTAGTCATTCCGGCGACTTCCTCTCCGAAAATGTCTACGTGGATGTCTAGCCACGTAAGATAGATAGTGCTAATTGGACATCGACATAGCCATTTTTTGAGATAAAATTACCGGGATGACTGAATTAGCCAAATAAAAATGCACATAACTGAATTGGCAAAAATACAATAGGTTTATAACTTTTTGGACAATTTTCCCGTAAATCAATAGATACGCATATAGCAAAACAATGGTCGTATAAAAATGGTCCAGCTCTTAATTTCCGCCTTCCGTTCGTTCTGATTTTCCTTTGGCAAACGAGTCGTTCAATGGATTGTATTATAATTTCCCCCTATAACGAAAATATTAATTTAAATTTGAGTTATAAAAGAAAACATCGAAAAAAAATCTCGAGCCATCCTAAAGAGACACCGCTAGATTTACAAAGTTCAACGGCCACAATCAGATAGAAACTTCTCTAAGTCTACTCATACAGCTGCAAACAAATAACAACAACAATAATAATAATGTCTTAATGTATTTGAAAGGAGGATCGACCACCTTTTTGCCGACCATTATAAATAAATCGGTCCTAATATTCTCATGATCTCATTATTATATACTAATTGTGCGCGCAAACATCTTCTGCTCCCACCGCCGCCCCTATTTGTTTAAGCCAAATCGATCTAATCTTATGCTAATTTTAAATTGCAATAGCCAAAAAAAAAAAATTAAGCTTATGATGCGGATCTTTCTCGAAGCCCGCCTCCTCCATGTCCTGACTCGGGTTACCCCCCTTCCTGCGAGCGTCCATCTTTCTTTCCTTAAAAATAATTGGAGTCGTGTCACCCAAAGGTGAAGCAAAAACCAGACCCGCAAGCATCGAGGAATAGATTATTTTAAGGTCTGAGTAAAATGGATCGAGACAATTCCTAGTCAGTTTTTGCCCTATGACGTGTCGATAGTGCGTAAATAGAACCTTGTCTCGTTAAAATTAGGTCGACCACTAGCCACTATTTCCAGCTCGATGCCTGAATTGGGAAGAACCCGACGAATGGAGTAGGAGCTTACAGAGCCCAACGCGTTAGTTCCAGAAGGCTAGCTGGTCAATGGTTTAGATTACCGGAACGAGGAATCGAGAGTGAAGAGGTTTAATGGAGATGGTGCTCCTAAATTATCAGTCGATACTATGTCATTACAGTATCCTTGGTCCTACCTACGCTCGATCTAGAAGCCAAATTTTTTGTCACGTTAGAAGGACTAGGATTGAGAATGATCCATGTCCAGTGTCGCCAGCAAAGAGGGCTGCGACGTTTTCCCTCGTGGGTTGCCGACAGTAGTTGACTTCTTTTGTTTTGTTTTTTTTTCTGTGGGTAACGAAATTCCAGAATTGACGAAGCACTCATCAAACGATACATGCAAGACAATTGTGCAAATTAACACCACAGGCGAGTGGGCCGTGGATTAAGAAAAAGTACCGCTATGGTAGCAAACCCTGATACTGGACCGGGCATTCTTGGGATGGGCCTCCCTCCTAGTCTTTCTTCAAAAGTCAGATGTTGGGCCAAGCTTAATTCACTTCCTCGATTGTTATCAAGGCCCGCTCATCTCTCGAACACGCCAGAGTTGCTCGACATTACAACCGAGTTACTATTCCACTTGAGCTACGTCAATCACTCTGTAAATTCTAACAGCCGTAAATGGACATAATCCATGAACCCAGGGTACAAGTACTCTTATAGGATCGATGCCGCTCGAACCCAACCATCTTTACTTTGGCCAAAGTAGAGCGGCGGCATGGCGCCAATGCTCGACGATCCGTTGTTCATTATGCAAGAAATGTACTAAGTTTTGCATGCTCTTACGATGCGTTTGTCTCGGCTCCTGCCCGGCTATTCTACACCAGAGCAAATTCATGGCATTCTTGTATCCATACTCAGTTAGGATCGGGTAAAGAAAATGATGGACCACCCAGAAATTTTTCAATTTCTCTCGGACCAATTCATTGTATGTCATAAGTTCTTGTTATTTTACTAAAGTCAAATGGTTTGGCTGGTTCAATGTCTAGTCAATTCGGGTTAGTTAGCATCAATCAAAGTTCAACAGAACATGTATTTTGACATTGCAGTACCAGCTGATCGCAGAACCACTTTGTTTGCTGCTTCCTAGTTCTCTTGTTGAAGGCGACTCAACACCAATCAATCATCACTTTCTCCTTTAATTCGAATTCAACCACTGAAGGGACTTCTCTATTTCACATACGCGGACACATCAAAGACTCACAATAAGCAGAAGGGGTTTGAAATTGTGGAATAGAACAGCCAGCAACGGAGATGACGGAGAAGAACCACCCAAGAACCAGATGGGACAAGTCAACTTTCCTTCACACATCTGATATGATCAAATTGGCCGTTAGACTTGTATACCGAAACCCGACGTTTGTTGTCTTCACGGCCATTGCATCCCTCCCGCTGTTCCTCATCATGCTGATCCACGGACTGGCCATCCAACGCATCTTCATGGACGCCTCATCCCGGCTGAGGCTTGTGTCCCCCTACTCCAGCCAGAGGCGCCACGTCGCCTCGGGATTGATTGAAGAAACATTGGTAAAGGTCCTCCAAGCGAGCCTCTTTTACTCGGTTCCCGCTCTCCTGCTCAATCTCCTGACCACGGTGACGACCGTGCATTCTTCGTCCACCATCTTCACCGAAGGCCGATCGGCGTGTCTTTGGGACATGATGAAGGACTCCATCACCAAGACAAGGTGGAGGTGGCCTCTGATAACTTCCGCTCTCGTCTCATTCTGCTCCCTCATTTCTTGGGTCTGTATTGTCTCCTGGGGCGGCGTCGGTGGCTTTTTCGCGTCAGGGAAAGTTTTATATCTAAGTATATGGGGTTTAATCTTGGTTGTAGCCATGGCCAAGTGGCTGGAGTACAGAGCAGTGTGGGATGTGGCGGTCGTCCTTTCAATATCAGAGAACAAGAATGTGTTCGAGGCGTTGTCGACGGCATCAAGCATTACCAGGGGCAATAGAATCAGAGGGTGTGTGCTGATGCTGCTGAATTTCACGTGGTGGTTCGGACTCGGGGCGTTGGGCTTCTACGCCAGAGGGAGCTTCTCGGCAAAATCTGCGCCCGTGGTGGTTGTAGAGACGGGGCTGGCGTGCGCGGGGAAGGTGATGAAGTGGGTGGTGCTCGTGGTGTATTGCCACGACTGCAAGAGGAGATCGAGCAGAGACAAGGTTGACTTGGAAGGTGGAGAGTACGCAATGTTGCTCCGTACAGTTTCTGCGTGAAAAGGATGACGATCGATGCATATAGTGTGCTGCAGTTTCTTGCTCTTCCATTGAATTGAGCAGAGATTTATCAGAGAAGCTTTTTTTAGTATTCGGAACTAACTAATGCATGTAAATCGCAATGGTTTGGTCCAAATGACGTTTAGAATGTGCAAAACCCCACATTCCTTTGTCTATTTTCAATCTCCTTAATCACAGTTCCGAGATTCCAACATCATGTCGTCCTTACTTCCTGTGAAACGCAATCATTTTACTAAATTTACTCACTTCTCAATGTCAATAATATACGATTGCAAAAAAAAGCGTTCCTGTATATGATGAATTAGGTTGATGTGAAAAGCATAATTTGTACGATGGGAGTAATTTTGCACGTCTCATAATTAATAAAAATAAGCTTTGTAACATGGTCACTAGTGGAATGGAATTAAATGACGTGAGGGAAATCTAATATTAGGGCATAGACCTAAGTTGGCTGCTTAAGGGCGAAGGGCTTAAATTGCCGGGTGAAAATTTAAAATTTGACATTGTAGATATGAGAAAAGCATTTTATGTGTTAGCGATACAATGATGTGAAGCAACCGATCAATGTATTGTTCACGTGATATGCTTGTCATCATATGCGATGTTTAAATTTTTGGAGTTATCGATTTTTAATCGACTTATTATACCGCGGCACGTGTTTCTGCCTATGGGTATAATTGTTATATGAACATATATTTTCCAATCTATGAGGTTAATCGTTGCATTTCTGAATCGTCTTAACGAATTTGCAGTAGTTTTAGCAGAAAATGTTGCCAAAAAAAAGAGAGAAACGGAAGAGCAGCGAATCAAGATGAACATGTGGCCGAAGTGGGACATGTGACTGCTGACGTCGTTACCGCAGCAACGTCAAAGTCTTCTTTCAATTACGACAAGTCTGCTCCGTATAGATGAAGTCGAAGACCCGCTCCCTAGCGCCGCAGGAACGCCGGAAGGTGGATACTAGTTGTCACAAGTCACAAGAAATGGAAATTATAATTGACTACTAATCACACGTTATGTACAACGATGAAGAAAATTATTCTCTCGCAAAGTATGGCAATGCACTTGGGCTTCTCACTCCGCGGCGACGATGATGGCTGGGGCTTGGTGGCCGAGAGGCATGACGGAGAGGAAGAGACGGATGCGAGAGAGAAAACTCATCGCTGAGGCGTGGAGATATTAGGTGTTTTGTTCAAGTTTTTGGCACATGGAAGGTGGGGAATTCGCATTGTCGCTCCGTGCATTCGTTTTTGAACGTGATCGTTCGTCCAATGGATAACGCAGCAGCAAAAGCTCACCCAACTTTTGGTGTCATCTTGCCTCGTCCATTGACAATTTATTCAGAGGCCGCCCCAGATCTCAATCTTTAACGCGTTTCTAGCACGAACTTGGTTATGCTTGAATCAATTGATGCATAATCGATTGAAGAAGTATGGAGTTCTAGCTTGTGAAAAGAAACTGCTTTGTGTGAATCTTTCGCCTTTTTCCGTGTTGCGCATTTTAAAGTTTGAATTGACTAAATTACAAACGAAGACCAGCTTAAAGTCTTCTTGGATCGCTGTTCTTGTCGTCCTTATCTACGACGACCGGTTTAAAGTCAAAGTCTCTCTGCACATCACCTAGAGGAGTTAAAAACCTTTCAGGTCTACGGCAAGATGATGCATAATGGCAGGAGCTGAAATGGATGAAGAGCATTACTTTGGGAGGCAAGAATCGGATTTCGACACACTTCGAGCAGCTCTCAAACTCTACCTCCAAAATTTCAACTTCATCGTCTTCACTTTCTTCACTTCCATCCCTATGTTTAGTTTGTTGGTTTACTATGAAATAATCCTCGACAAGACATTGTCCGAAGTTTCAGAGTTCCTGTGGGGAACTCCCGCGGACTCGTATTACATCGATGGCCTTCGATCATATAGTTATGCTGCAATATTGACCCAAGAGACTCTTTCCAAAATCATCCAGCTTTTTCTGCTTTACTTGGTGCCTTACCATCTACTAGACCTCTTCAGTTCAGTCTTGACGGTCGAATCGGCGTCGGATCTGATCGGTGCAGGGGAAAAGCCGGCCAGTCTCAAGCACATCACCCTCAAAGCTCTCAAGAAAGCCCGGTTCAGAGGCCCCTTCATCACATCCCTGTACGTCCACTTGTTCTCCATCTGTAATCTCATCGGGCTAATGTGGATAGTAGCAAATCACCAAGTTCTGTTGAGGGTTGGGTTTTCCTCTCTCTACATGGGTTTTAATTTCAGTCTTCAAAGAGGGTATTTGGAAGTAGTCTTGTTAGGTTTAGTCCATGGAGTGGCTTTCTTGGCCCTGCTCATGAAGTACATGGAGTGGAGTGCTGAGTGGAACATGGGTTTGGTCGTTTCTATCTTGGAGGAGTCATATGGGAGTGAAGCAATGGAGGTCTCTGCTTATCTCAGCAAAGGGAACAATAAAAAGGGTGCTTTCCTGATGCTGGTGTTCTTCTTGTGGGGACTTTGAGGTTGCCCTGTTTTTATGGCAAGTGGAGTGAGAGAAAGGGTGGGGTTTTGGTCATTAGTGCGGCCATGTGTTTGGTTCGTGTAGGGAATGTGTTGAAGTGGATGACTTGCTTGTTGTACTTCGATGAGTGCAAGAAGAGGGTTATGGAGAAGAAGTTTGATGAGGAAGAAGGGAAGAATGTTGTTCAAGCAACAGTCCAGGAGAAGATGAGAATTATGCAACCAGACGCCAAAGCTGTCGGCAGTGCCTGACAACCAGACAAGATGGTCTCTGCATTTGCAAGATCTGCAATTCTGTAATAATCCTTATCCTTTTCATGCAAGCTCTGAACCAGTAGATGGATATGCGGCAAAATTTTGAGTACAAGATCGAATGGAATCTGGCGAAATCACGTGTGAAATTTTTCCAGTCACTTTCTCTCTAGCGTCCCCCACGACGATCATCCAGTCAACTGATGAATTGCTCTGATCTTGGTTGGAATTTGGCAATTAGTCAAGTCAAATGTTATCAGGCCTGAATCATAATTTTCCAGTTTAGAATCAATAATGTTTTCAAGCTCTCGGTTTACACGGTCATGCACTCTGTTTTTAAGAGTCTAGACCACGGGAACAGGAAAAAGAAGATGGACATTTTAAGCTGCCCTTTGATTATTTCAATAACCTCTGGCCAATTCTTAGAGACATTACCTGAAAAATCAACCCCCCGACTTCTCTTTTAAATTAGTTCCATTGGGTCTATTTTAACTGGTCCTGTTCTCCTGGAATTCTGCTTTATAACTATTATCATCAATTCGGCATTGAAAATTTACTCGGGTGGTCCAATGATGTTTTTAAGGGAGACTACGAACAGATCAATTCAAAAGTCCAAGCTAAAGAGGGCTCTTATCACTTCCTTCTGCGTATTCTCGGCCAAGTTGTACTCTAATGGGCCTACTCCAGTCGTCCACTAACTACTACAAGCTTAAGGAATCACATGGAGATGTGCTTTTCGCTATGATGTGTGGGACTGCCTCCATAGTCATCTCCCTTACCCCGTTAAGGAAGTACTTGGATTTGAGTGCTGAATGGAACACGAGTGTCGGGTTCATGGTTTTGGGGGATGTTCCTGGATTTCAAGCAATAGCACTCTCAGCTCTCTTCAGCAAAGGTAATAAAAGAAAAGCGTTTATTCTTAAATTTCGTTTTCTTTGTTTAGGGAAGGGGTCTGAGGCACTTCCGCTCACTGTTAAACTTCCGTTTTGCGTGGAGAGCAATTTTGTCTGAACTTTTCACTGGGGCCAAACTTTCTTTACCTAACCTAGAGCGTAGATGAGGATATCAACAGCGACCGATAAGAAGGAAGAAAAGCTTTTCTTATGCTGGACCGCTAGGTGAGATACTCTTTCTGTGCTGGGCCTGGGACCATAAGGCAAGTTCAAAGTCGTGTTATTGATTGCTAGTTCAAGACCCCAGTTTTTTGACTCGGCAATCGGTTTAGAATGAAACCATCGGTTCGTAGATAGGATGAAGGCCGCTGAGTTTGAAAGAGTTAGGCAACTTTCTCAGCTTGTAACAGTGAATTTAACAGAATTTAAGGAGAAAGGTTTCTGGTAGTAAGTATGAGAAGTATGAGAGCATGAAATGGAAAGCATCATCCTCACCGTCCTAAAGCAGAAACTCAAATTCACTAGTACACTCAAAGAAGCAATCAAAATCCCTTTCAAGAATACCAATCTTCTCGTTGTCATCCTCATTGCTTCCGTGCCACTCCTATGTTTCTCGCTTTATTATGAAACACTTCTCCAGGAAACACTGTCTGAAACCTTCCGAGTCCTAGAACAGTCCTGTGCTTCCCTCGAAAAAGATTGGGCGTTTCCACTCTGCTTAACAAGGAGAGTGAGTGAAGACTTCACTTACAGGTTGATTCATTTGGGTTTTCTTTACATTATACCCCTTCATCTACTTGAGCTACTTGCGTTAATTCCGTCAATACCCTCATCGTTTAAAGTATGTACAGAGGAAAGTCCATCAACTATGGCTGAGCTTATGCGAACGATACATGATCACAAACCGAGAATTAGGGGAACTGTAATTACAACCGTTCTTGTTCTTTTCTTGTCAATCTGTACCTTGGTGGGATCGTTCTGGCTTGTCACAGTCTGCTACATCGTTTTAAGGGGTTTGCGAGGTAGCTTTGTGCTCTGGGCACTATATAGAGCAGCCTGTATTGGAATGCTTGTCATGTACATTGAGGCGACTGCCATATGGAATATGAGTATTGTGATATCCGTATTGGAGGAGAGACAAGGGCCCAAAGCGCTTGCGCTCGCCACCGAAGTGATCAAAAGAGATGAGCAATGTCTAGTTCCCTTAATGCTTGTGGTTTTCATCTGCGGAAGTTGGTGTAGGTTGATGTGCCTCCGATCTATGCCTAGAAATCGGCTTATCGCGCTATTCCCATGTGTTTGCCTGCTTCACCTAGGCAATGTGATCAAGTTGATGGCTTGTGTGGTCCTTTTCCATGACCGCAAAAGGAGCACTCCTAAGGAGGTCGACGAAAAAGCCTAGGATTACGTGGAAACAGTCACTACATATGATGACTACTTCCCCGACGGTTAAAATGCTCGGCGTGGTAGGGAAAGTTCAAAGTCCAATTGCATCTGTCGTGAAAGGAGGAGGATTTCGCTTGGATGATTAGTGACACCTTTAAATTCTTCTAACAATCTCAGTGTCCTTTGTTCGTCGCAATGCTCCATACTAATACTACAGTAAAAATTGCCCCGAGTTAACGCCATGTTTTGAACCGCAGCAACCTGTGACAAAGATTTGACTCTTTCATTCCAACTTTGAAGTAACCTCGAGCATTAAAGCTAAGAGTTTCTTTTATTTTAAGGAGTATGAGTCGCTTTAATCACAATTGGATTGGATCTTTTAATAACCGAGCTCCTGGCTAGAGTCCTCTCCTTGAAGTTATTGTCTTATTGAAGGTGCGTTCATTAAAATTGAAGACACCATTTCGCTAGATGGTAGGCTCCGTAAAGCTGTTGTCCATCGCATCCCATCCTTTGTCCCGACTTATCCTTGTTAATCATCCATAAAAGAAGAAACGAAAAATCAGGCATTTTTAAGTAGGCTTCCATATGCGAGATAATAGGCATGGCCCAATGGGCTATTCTAAAGCCCATTTACTTAGGCTTCGTGCCTAATCTTTAAAGCTAGACGAGGCTGGTCGAAAAGGGTCGGCTGCCAAAAGTTCAAGGTGTTGTGTCATGGCCCAATCTATGACCTTGTGTGAGCTATACCTAGTGATTCACTGATTTGCTCTTGATGGTCTCTTTAACAAATCTTAAATCCCATGCATGTGTTTTTCATGTTTATGTCAATGCCATTTAATTCTCATGCATTGTTTATGTATACGCCTATTCTCTTTTCCAATACCTATATATAATTTGATAAGATAGGTTATGTCCCATAAGACAATATCACACAATCGCACATATTATGGTAGTAAACGTCTTGAGATAATCACTTGGTGAGTGTGTATTCTATTTTAGAAAATCTATGTGAAAGAATTGAATATTCTAAAAATAATACTTTTTTGCATCTAAGATATAAAAGGAAAAGAAAATAAAGATTAAACACAAAATTAAAGAGATTAATTAGATGTTTTAAAGTGTTCGGTTTGGCCTAATACTTGATATTTTAGATTATCATGCATATTTTATTGAATCTCTAATTCTTATGCATATATGTAAATGAGTAATTTATTATGCGTAATTTAGAATTTGCAAAAAATCGTGGAGTATATCTTTTGTCATCTAATTATAGATAGATATCGCAAAATAGAATCTATCTCTCTCCATTTATACAAATCACAATTGGGATTACTTCATAATATGAAATTTTTATCCACGAATGGTTTTTTGTAAATTATGCCTTTTCATCTAATTGGTTTTGAGTTTTCGCGTAAAATTTAGATTTAAAAGATCATGGCATATCATTGAGAAGTTACAATGAGATCTCCTTATCAAATGTGAATATTCCAACAAGCGGAGGAAAGTTATCAAGAGGGTGGAATATCTATCTTTACGTTTCGCCTTTGTGTTCTTATAATTGATATAACTTTGCATGTTCGAGTTGGCTGATGTGAATAGTTAATTACATTTCCGTATGGGTAGTTATACGCCTATTACATAACAAACAGGGAAAGCGATGGGACAAACCTCATTTTGATGCTATGAGCCTACAATAGAGACAGCAGCCCTCTTTTGATGCTCAAAGCCTACAATCTTTACGTACCTAAAGAGATATCAACGTGATTTTTTGGGATTTCGAATCGAAACTTTTCATAATAAGATCCCCAAGAGAAGAATTCAAAGCCATTAAATTAACAATCCAGCAGCAACGATGAACTATTATAGGAACTCCCATATATTCAGGACCATTAGACATTCGGTATTTATCATGACCTCGGTTGGTAAAATACTTGTAACAATACGCATACGTGTATGATTTCCGATAAAACTTACATCTGTATAACCTACTAAAAGGTACTGGTTCTATTGGAGTAGATTGATTGTACACGTATAAGACAGATGATATACTATACCCTAGTTAAAGCTACTTCAACTTCAGATCCATTTCACTGCTTTTCTTAAGTTTACGGATGATATAAAATATTGAGAATAATCAGTTTGACATTCACATAACTATGTATAATAATCTCATGATTTCTCATTAGATAGGATGCGATTATAAGACACGATATTTCTAATAAAGTTTTGTAGTTTATAAAAATTCCATTATAATTTTTGCAGGCCCTTTCTTATTTATGATACGTACAACCGACCAAATACGCAGAATTTTCCCAATATACTTCAACAAAACGACGACCTCTCCGCCCGGAACTGTATTATAAATTATACTGCGTGAATTATTAAATAAGTTTCTGGAGATCGTCGTGAGAATTAGGTGGCATGAATCACTGCTGATGCCTTATGCACGAGGCATCTCCAATGGTGCCTGAACTGGGGAAAACGAGACTTCCAATTTTAAAATTTGCTGGTCAGATCATGACGCCGGCCCGAACCAACCCAGAACTTTTGCGGATGGCACTGTTTACCATCGTCATCAACATCAAGGATGCAAATAATGCACCTCGTGGGTCACATTTTTACTAGAATACTTGGAGCCATCCGGCGTGATTAGGGTTTCGAAAGCCAGGAATTATATATTCGAATGGGAAAATAGATGAGATTATTTATTTTAAGGGTGCGCTTTGTTTTGTAAAAAACGAAAATTTTTGAAAATATTTTGTCTAGTAATGATTGTTTGTACTGCTTTAGAAATGAATGAATAATAGATATTTTTAGTGGCCACAAATTTTTTTAATTATTGTAGGTGATGATTTTTTTATTAATTAATTAATTTAAATGATATACTGATAATTATTTAAGATAATATATCTTAAACCATTCATTTTCCTCCAAAGAAATGGAGCCTCAATGAATCAGTCCCACGTGCTTGTCTCATTCACCTGACACTGTCTATAGACAATTATAATTTTTGCCTATGAACAGAACCCTAAAAGATGATTTAATTTAGAGGATCTAAAGTGTAAATGAACAAAGTTCACATTTCAATAATAGAGTACCTTTAGAGAAAATAAATAAATAAACGTCACTCCCATCATGTTGACTTGTCAAAACCCTTCTGTTTTTTCTCAGGTAATGCGTCCCTCAAGGTGGTTCTCAATTGTTATCTATAAAGTCGATGGAAACCAAACCGTAGCCCGAATCTTTGGTTCTCGGAACATACTATACATCAAATTCATAAGTAATGTGCCATCCATCTTCTCCAATATAAAGTGACAAGTCATGCGTTTCTCATTTCATACTCAATAATTGAAACTTGGGTATTACCGAGTATTTCTTTATTATACCGAGTGAAGAGGTGATTAGTGCTTTAAGAGATGTAAAGGGGTTTAGCACTGATTATGTCCTTGATAGGAGGGGATCTAGATCGCGTAGGGACGGGGTTAGGTGGATATTGAGGTACAAATATAATAATTAAAGGTAAGTAGGGAGAAAAACAAAAGGTCGTCATGTATGGACATTATGGACTTTTTTGCGAGAGTGAGAAATAGGTTGTAAATGTAAGAGGTCCCGCATCTATGATCCATGGTGGGTCAAAGGTCGCAATCTGTCGTAACCACATGTATTTTTACTATAGTTTCTGCAATAAAATATTTTATGATCAGTTGGTGGAATTTATCTTTTGATGATCCAACAACTATCAATCTCTCTAGGAGTGTTACTGGAGAGATTGCAAAGATGGCTAGACATGTAGATTAGCAAAATAGGTGCAAGTATTGCTAGAAAGGGCCGTCGCTTAGTAAAACTACATGATCGGCTATAGATTCAAGAGGTAACAAGGACGACATTGGTTACCCCTAAACTTTGATCACCTATAGTCGAAGCATCTCAAATGTAACGACATTTAAGCATGTGATCACTTGAATTGATTTGTTTTTTTTTTCCCCTTTCCCAATTGGAGCAAGCAAAGTTGTGATGACGACGCGACGTGAATCTAGTAACGCTTGTCGCTCCGGATTTGATTCATTGGAAGCTCACATCGAGCCTTACGATTTTGTCCTTCGACACAAGAGGCAGGAGGTCATCCATCCCATTTTTTCATTCGGTGCACAGTTGTATTCATTCTCGCTTCTTCCGCCGTCCTCGAAAGCCTGTCAAGAGCCGAAGCCGCTTCTCATCTAAGCTCTTAAGGCGAGACGATCACTCTCCACTTCTGTCGAACATGCTTGTTGCAGCTTTTGACAATGGAAATATGGAGCGTGAATGGTTGAAAATGTTGAAGTTCCCCTCGTCTTCATAAAGCCCGGGCGCCGGTCAAAGTACGGGACTCGTATTCCTGATACCCCTCTTTCTTAGTCAGTCTGTTTTTGGAGTCACGTGGCCAACATCTTCCCACATTCGGGAGAAAAAGTCAAGATCGCCAAGGCCAATCGACACCGCTCATCTCCGAAGCCGCCTCGCTGACCGAGACATCTCACCTTCAATAATCTCTACATGCTCGATTTCCTGTAGTCGCCTTCAAACGTACGCCAGGATCTCCTTGACTCTGTAATAACCCGATACAATTGAGATGGACATTCATGGACTGTCGATGGATGCCACGTCATTTTTTTTTTGGTAAAGAGATGCCGCGACATTTTGATGAAGGAACAACGACATAAATGATCTTTGAATTTTGATATAATATGTAATATGATTTTTTATTTTTTATTTTATTTAATATTGATCCATGAATTTTTTATTCATATTCAAATTAATTCTTAAATTATACAGAAATATTTAATGTTATCATTTTTTCACATAGGCCTTACATTCAGGGATCAATTAAGAACTTAAGGACGATATTATATATTAAATCATAAACTGTAATTCATAGTTTATGAACCACTTATGTCGTTTTATAACATGAGTCTGCGAACAATTAAGAGGAATAAAGAGTAAAAGCGAGATAGAGAATTAGGGACATAACTAGGGTTACTTTTAGCAAAATATTCCACTCCAATTAACACATTGCATCTCTCCGTTGCAACTCTCAATTATAAGAAAAATAAAACATATTTACTTGATAACTACATATAGGCTCAAGTCCAAATCACAAATAAAGCCCTTTGGCTACTCAAGGACGTTGCCCCCGAGCTCGATGGGACAGCTTTCGAGACCTTGTGTCCGCCTACCAGAGAGCAGGATATATTTTTTTTTTCCTGTCGACGGGAGTATGAATTATGAACCACACATTTGAAAAATTGCCCTTTCAATAATATCAACAAATTGGAATTCATGGGCAATTAGACTCGTCCGAGCCTTGGACGAGTCGAATACGGACGAACCCAAAACTGAAAAGTCGCTTTGGTTGGGGATGGGGTCATATCAATCGAAGCAAGTTGATCAAATAATAGCCGGGGGCCCTCTTGGACTGTGCTTCGTCCTTGGCCTCGTGCGGCAAGAAAGCCAGTTTGAGATAAATGATGGCCAGAGAAGATAGGAACGAGTCGCGTCCCAAACAGTCGGGAAATACCAAAAGTGGGATGATGCGAAGGCTTGCCAATTACTCCGGGCAAAAGTCCAAATCGGCGTCGCACATGTTTGCCCATTCACGTTAACGAAGAGACGTCGATCCACGTATTCGGCGGGGGGAAGATCGTTTCCGGATGCAATTCTCGAGTAGCAGTTTTCATTCGATTATCTAAGCGAGAAATCGCACGAACTCCGCATCAACACATATGGAATGGAGCACATAAAGTCCACCAGTCACAGTACACACGATCGCCTGATGGCGAAAGAGACGGATCTCGATCGCGAGCTCAAACGAAATTCGGAATAGGACTTTGTCCTTTTCTCACCTCATCTCATCTCACTAATAATGCTTGAATAATAGGCTCGCTATCTACATTCAGAATTCAGAACGCAAGACCCGCAAGAGTTAGATTCATCGATCGCTCTCACCCAATTCATTCCATCGACAAAAAAAAAAAAAACAAAGAAGCTAGTGAGTTTGGCACTTCGATCGCACTCGTCATGGTTCAACCAAATTCTTCCCTTTCATCGTCGATTCTCGTTTCCATTCCATAATCTTAAAGACATTTCCCACTCAATCAATAACTCGATGACGAGTCAAGAATCTGCGAGACTCATAGAGGAGTATGGCGCATGGTGCGAGCGAGTTGGCTCCGTTTTTGCCTCACATTGGGTTTGTTCCGGTTTGAATCTGGATCACCTGCCTTGGGGGTGTTGACCGTGCTTATAGGCTAAGGACGGTGTCTGGAAACAGTAATTCTGTATGAACAACAATGGACAGCAAGAGTAATCACTTACACTTAAAGAGAAGATCAATAAACAATCCGCACGATCAATAAGAGAAGAAGAGAATGGAACCTGAACAATTTGAAATTTCACTAAACGCCGAAAGGGAAAGAATTGATTCGAGCCCGACAATTTAATGCCGTGTCCTTAAGACAAATTTGCCCGCCTATACACGTACCTAGGCCGCCGACAATTGCCTTCTAGGATAGAACGAATCGCAGCTTCTCTCTCGCGGTACGGCAAGGAGAGACCCGTCGAACACAACTTGTATTCAGAATTTGATCGCCCAAAATGAATGAATGTAATGACCCAATTTCTTGTCGAGTCGGTTTTCCCGAATATATATATCTCAAGAAGTGGCGCCTCTTCGTAAATATGTGTGTCGTATGAAGTGATGCGAAATGAAATGGCGCCTCTTGGTAAATGGCCACCAAGTCTGAAGAGTCACTAATGCTTATGAAGCAAAAGAAATAAACTGAAGGGAGAGAAAAAAAATAATATTCGGACCCGGGCCCGGTCCGGCTCGATCCGATCCGATCCGATCCGAGCTGGTTGGACGGGTGGGCGGCACGCGCGTGATGGTCACCGGCTTACGTAGGTCCTCTCTCCTCCATAAAAGTGAGGTACCCCTTGGGGTCCAAACTCATTTGGGAGGCTCCCACTGATATACCTTCACTCTCTCCCACACTTGTCCAATGTGAGACTACACTACTTTCTACATTTTTCATTCACTTTACTCTAAGGACCAAGTCCCAACAATCCCCCACATGAATGAGAAGTTCAGCTCACATGACTCTTCGTAGATGCATGAATGAATGAAATGAAATGAAATGCAATGTGCGATTATTCAATGAGAGATTGTTGCATCAAGATAAGTAGTCTGAGACTTTGAACCTTCCCTAGTGAGATCTATCGGATTTGCTCAGTCAGTCAGTAGACGTGATGTCTTTGAACCACCAACCTTTGAAGCAAGTCTAGACAATAGAAAACACACAACTTTCTCTTCTATACAATTGGTTCTCACTGCTGTGTCCGTTTTGGTCATGAACACCGCCTGGTCTCATGAGTGTTTTAGAGAACCGGCTTTTCGAATTCTCATAGAAGCGGCTCTTCACTTCGCACTCACATAGGTGAATTCTGAAATCTGTGATGATATATCCAATTCAGATTCATTAAAAGCTTACGCTTAGCCTCATCTTGTTAGTACTGTCTTCCACGGGAATGGGTATTAGTTGACTGTACACTAGACCGTCTACATAACTTAGTTGTCCCTTTGTACCTAGTTCTTGGGATCTCCAGTCATTTAGGTAGGTTGTCCGCTATGAAGACTTAATTTACAGGCCTTAGACCCATTCCGTTGGATGTTTTGTTAACTAACTCTCCAGTTAGGCCTTTTGTAAGTGGATCCGCAATATTATCTTTAGACTTCACATAGTCAATTATGATAATTCCACTAGAGAGTAGTTGTCTCACGGAGTTGTGTCTTCGACGAATATGTCGAGACTTCCCATTGTACATAATGTTATTTGCCCTTCCAATCGCCGCTTGACTATCACAGTGAATACACACAGCTGGCATAGGTTTAGGCCAATTAGGGATGTCTTCCAAGAAATTCCGAAGCCATTCTGCTTCTTCACCGGCATTATCCAAAGCTATAAATTCCGCTTCCATTGTGGATCTTGCTATGCAAGTTTGCTTGGATGATTTCCAGGACACTGCTCCTCCTCCAAGTGTAAATACATACCCACTTGTTGATTTAGTGTCTTTCATGCCGGTTATCCAATTTGCATCACAATATCCTTCCAGTACTGCAGGATACCTTGTATAGTGCAAAGCATAATTTTGAGTATACTTCAAGTAGCTTAGTAGACGTTTCATTGCCTTCCAATGACTTCTATCTAGATTGGTTGTAAAACGACTCAGCTTGCTCACAGCACAAGTTATGTCCGGCCTAGTGCAGTTCATGACATACATTAAACTGCCTAGTAAACTAGCATACTCATTCTGAGATTCACTTGCGCCAGTATTCTTGGAAAGATATAAACTCACATTTATCGGAGTCTTCTTAGGTACAATGTTCAAATTCTTGCCCTTTTCAAGAATTTTCTCAATATAATGAGATTGAGACAGGGCTAAACCTTCATCTATTGTGAGAATTTTGATTCCCAGAATGACATCCGCAACTCCCATGTCTTTCATATCAAACTGTCTTTTGAGCATGTGTTTGATCGAATTAACAACCTCAATATTGCTGCACATTATCAACATGTCGTCCACATATAAGCAAAGGATAATGGTACCATCTCGAGTGTTCTTAAAATATACACATTTATCACACTCATTTATTTTAAAACCATTCGACAACATTACTTGGTCGAATTTAGCATGCCATTGCTTCGGTGCTTATTTCAAGCCATATAGTGACTTAATTAGGCGATATACTTTTCTTTCTTGACCAGGAATAATGAACCCTTTAGGTTGTTCCAAGTAAATTTCTTTCTCGAGGTCCCCATTTAAGAAAGCCGTTTTTACATCCATTTGATGGATTTCAAACCTATACACTGTAGCTAATGCAATTAACATCCTTATAGATGTAATTCTAGTGACAGGCGAATACATGTCAAAATAATCAAGGCCTTCTTGTTGCTTGTATCCCTTGACCACAAGTCTTGCCTTATATTTATCAATAGTATTATCTGCTTTAAATCCACTTACATTGTAGTGGTTTACTGCTAGGAGGAAGGTCAACCAATTCCCACGTATGGTTGGACAAAATCGATTCGACTTCACTATTGATAGCTTCCTCCTAGAACGGGGCTTCTGGAGATGTCACAGCCTCTTGAAAAGTCCGAGGCTCATTTTCTAACATATATGTCAGAAAATCAGCACCGAAAGATACTGAGGTCCTTTGTCTTTTGCTACGTCTTGGTTCATCTTCAACAGGATCATTTGTAGACATTGTATCTCGAGATCTTTTATTACTTTCAATTGAATCATGTCCAATGTTGTATGGGAATATATCTTCAAAAAACGTGGCGTCTTTCAATTCAATAATTGTACCAACATGTATATCCGAGACCTCAGATTTATGAACCAGAAACCGATATGAACTACTGTTGAGAGCATATCCAATGAAGACACAATCAACAGTTTTAGGTCCTATCTGACCTTAGCTAAACACCCCCATACTTTGAGATATTTCAAATTAGGCATTTTGCCTTTCCATTTCTCATAAGGAGTTAGATGTGTCTTTCTGTGGGGAACTCTATTCAAGATAAAATTTGCTGTTAAAACAGCTTCCCCCACAAATTCTGTGGTAAGCCGGAACTAATTAACAATGCGTTCATCGTTTCTTTTAAAGACCGGTTCTTCCTTTCCGCCACTCCATTAGCTTGTGGCGCATAAGGAGGAGTAACTTGATGAATAATTCCAGACTCTGCACAAATTTCCTCAAAAGGAAATTCATATTCACCTCCTCGATCACTTCTAATTGTTTTAATTTTCTTTTGTAATTGATTTTCTACTTCGGCCTTATAAGCTTTAAAAGCATCAATTGCTTGGTCTTTGCTACTAAGTAAAAAGACATAACAATACCTAGAGCTATTATCTATGAAAGTGATAAAGTATTTCTTCCCATCTCTAAATGGTATTGTTTTCAAATCGCAAATGTCCGTATGAATTAAATCTTAAGGTTCTGTGATTCTTGTATCTACGGAATTAAAATGTAGCCTATAAAATTTAGATTCAACACATATTTTACATTTCTCACTCGGGCAATCAAGCGTCGGTACAAGTCCCATTTTCATCAATTTTTTTAATGACTTGTAATTAACATGTCCTAATCTAACATGCCAAATATGAGGAGACTCAAGAACATAAGCAACAGAATTTTTATTGGAAGCCTTAGTAGGCACAACAGTCATTACATTTAGCTTAAAGATGCCATCATTAAGATAACCCTTGCCAACATACATATCATTCTTCGAGTGCGCGAACTTATCAGCTACAAACACTAGCTTAAAACTATTCTTGATGAGGAGAGATCCGAACATTAAGTTCTTGCGGATGTCCGACACATATAGAATATCAACCAATGTCACGGTTTTTCCGGGGGTCATCTTTAGAATAATCTTTCCAATGCCTTCAACCTTTGAGGTGGATGAGTTGCTCATATATAGTACTTCATCTCTTGCCATGGGCGTGTATGAGAAGAACATATTTCTGCTCGCACAAATATGACGAGTAGCTCCGGTATCCACCCACCACTCCTTGGTGTTTCCCACCATGTTGCATTGCGATATCACAACAGCAAGATTGATGTTGTCAACGCCGGTTGATATTTGGTCCACCACGTGAGCTTGAGATTTCTGCTTCTTCTTGGTTCTACACTCCTTAGCTCGATGTCCAGCTTTCCCACAATTATAACACTTGCCAGTAAACTTCTTCTGACCTTGAGTGAAACCCTCTCCTTGTCTCTTCCTCTTCTTGTTGATTTTTGTTCCTTGCGCCTCAATTACATTGGCTTTAGAAAATGCAACATTCTTGCTCATCTTCTTTTCAGCATTTATGTTATCTTCCTCTATCCTTAGTCGAACAATCAAGTCCTCCAATGACAACTCCTTTCTCTTATGCTTCATATAATTCTTGAATTCTTTCCACAAGGGCGGTAGCTTCTCAATGAATGCAACCACTTGGAAAGATTCGCTTATAATCATCCCCTCAGCATGAATATCATGGACAATTACTTGGAGTTCTTGGACTTGGCTTAGGACAGATCTGTGGTCCACCATCTTGAAGTCTAAAAATTTTCCGACAATGAATTTCCTCAATCCAGCATCTTCCGTCTTATATTTCTTTTCAAGACTTTCCCACAACTCTTTAGCCGTTTTCAACGGGCTATACACGTTGTGCAGGGAGTTATCCAGACCATTCAGAATGTAATTGCGGCACAAGAAATCAAAATGCTTCAAAGCATCTACTGCAGCAAACCTTTCTTTGTTTGTCTCTCCTTCATCCAACTTTGGAGCATCCTCCATGAGGAACTTCGCTAAATTCAATGTTGTGAGGTAGAATAGCATCTTCTGTTGCCACATCTTAAAATCTATCCCATTGAATTATTCGGGTTTCTCTCCATGAGTCGGAGCCGATGTAACTAAGGGCGTCGCCGATGATGTAGCACTTGCAGCCATGACTGAACAAATTTAGAAATCAAAACAGCAGACTTAATAGTTTTATGAAAATTAGAAACCAAGCAAACAGTACACTTAAAATGCTTAATAATCGGTTTAAAAGAAGCAGTTCAATCAATTACTGAAACAATCCAGAGGCACACAAAGGAAACAAAATTTGTCTTAAGATTGTTGACCGTGCTTATAGGCTAAGGACGGTGTTTGGAAACAGTAATTTTGTATGAACAACAATGGACAGCAAGAGTAATCACTTACACTTAAAGAGAAGATCAATAAACAATCCGCACAATCAATAAGAGAATGGAACCTGAATAATTTGGAATTTCACTAAACGCCGGAAGGGAAAGAATTGATTCGAGCCTGACAATTTAATGCCGTGTCCTTAGGACAAATTTGCCCGCCTATACATGTACCTAGGCCGCCAGACAATTGCCTTCCAGGATAGAACGAATCGCAGCCTCTCTCTCGCGGTACAGCAAGGAGAGACCCGTCGAACGCAACTTGTATTCAGAATTTGATCGCCCAAAATGAATGAATGTAATGACCCAATTTCTTGTCGGGTCGATTTTCCCGAATATATATATCTCAAGAAGTGGCGCCTCTTCGTGAATATGTGTGTCGTATGAAGTGATGCGACATGAAATGACGCCTCTTGGTAAATGGCCACAAAGTCCGAAGAGTAACTAATGCTTCTGAAACAAAAGAAATAAACTGAAGGGAGAGAAAAAAAAATAATATTCGGAATTGGGCCCGGCCCGATCCAAGCTAGCTGGACGGGCGAGCGGCGTGCGCGTGGTGGTCACCGGCTTGCGTAGGTTCTCTCTTCTCCACAAAAGTAGGGTACCCCTTGGGGTCCAAATTCATTTGGAATGCTCCCACTAATATACCCTCACTCTCCTCCACATTTGTCCTATGTGAGACTACATTACTTTCCACACTTCTCATTCACTTTACTCTAGGAACCAAATCTCAGGGGCAGGTGACCGGATTTGGGTACCGTCCGATCAAATCGGATGGCTGCCATTAATTGGGAAAGTGTTTTTTTGCCCTGCGAACTTGCAGGGCAGGCAATCCATTTCCGGTTCGTACCATGCTCCTTTGGGATGAAGAAGATCGTACTTTCAGATGGGATTTCTCCTCGTGTGGAGCTCCAACCAGAAAATGCAAATCCTGGTACAGTTGTTGCGTCAGGATTGGTTGCTTTTCCGCTGCACTGTCTATATATATGTTTTTTTTTTTTTGCCATTGCTAAAAGTATGAGTCACCGTCACTATCTTGGGACGCCTTTTCCCGTTCCTTTTTATTAATTCAGCAACGGGCTTATGAGGTTGGTGAGTGGTGACTAGTGAGCTGCCCATGCCACCCACTCTCTCTCTCTCTCTCTCTCTCTTGGAAAGAAGATTTATATGAGGAAGAAAACAGAGGACAGCCTAAACATTCGGGTTATGCGACGAAAGAGAAACCCATTCTCTGTCTCTATCTGATCCTTTGACGATTCGGAGTTTTCTATTGAGCTTATCGAATGAGTCGCCATTCGTGAACGACGGACGGTAACCGATACGCTTCTCCATATAAGCGCATAGAAGTCCTGATCCAACAAGAGACCCGTCCAACTAGCACGCTCCAGACAGGAGGCATGGCTGCTCGGCTCCTTTCAAGCCTCCTTTCTCGCTCCTCCTCCGCGGCGTCGTCTTCATCTGCTTCTGCTCGTGCTTTGCTTTCTCGAGGTATTGCTGATGCTTCAACCCTTTTTCTTGCCTTCTTGCTTTTTTCTTTTTTTGTGCGGTGACGGGTTCGTTTTTCACTGATCTTCATTGCTCTCTTTATGTCTTTCCTCTGTCCCTGTTCTGGTTATAGCTCCGTGACTGATCTGTGACGTGGGTACTACCGATCGTTTGCTTGGTTTACGATAGGCAAAAAGAGGGAAAAATCACGGAAAGATGGAAACGTTCTGAAATGATCGTTATCATAATGCAAGATTTTTACGTTTTTTCTAAGTTTTCATCGGTTTGGTTTCACGCTGTGGCTTGTCAGATGAAATAGAGATCCTGTACGTAATGTTTAGCTCGTTAAACAGGCGACTACCGCTTTTTTCCTGACTGGGTTAGAAATCCTGGCAACTGGGAAAGTAATCTCTTTTATCACTTAAAGGTTTAAATTTCCTCGTTCCGAGTTTCCATCGATCTCTCAGTTGACTTCGATGAGTAGTGAAATGTCTGCCTTTTGAAGCTGGATCAAGAATGTCATTTACATCTCGAACAAACTCGCTCTCTATGGGAAAAAGTATTTTAGCATGTCACAGTCATGCTTCTCTTGGCCGCTTCTACATGAAAATCTTTTTCGGCTTTTAAGATTGCAATGTAAAATTGATTTGGCCACAATAAATTCTCCAATGAGCCCGGCCTGCTTTTGGGTCTATGCTTCTGTGCTGAGTTGTGCATTCAATTCTTTCCAGGATCTGTTGTATCTGAGGTGACGCGCCGTTTTGCTTTTCTTGAATTATTCTTCTCTTCAATCTTTTCCTGATGCGTCATGAAATTGTCACATCTTACAGCTAGAAGACCGCTCCTGGGAAGAGAAATCAAGAACTACAGCACGGCAGCTGCTATCGAGGAACCTATAAATCCCGGTGTCACTGTGGACCATACTCAGCTTTTCATAAATGGGCAGCTTGTGGACTCAGCATCGGGTGGGCTTGCTCATCCTCACTCATCATTAGTGATGCTATACGTTGAACCCTGTGGTTTATAATGCTCCAATGGAAATTTTCACTCAAAAAATAGATAATATCCACCCAACTCAACTGCTGCTTTTGATTGCTTCGTGCAGGAAAAACTTTTCCAACATTTGACCCCAGGACTGGAGAAGTGATTGCTCATGTCGCTGAAGGCGAGGCTGAAGATGTAAACCGAGCTGTAGCTGCTGCTCGCAAGGCATTCGATGAGGGACCATGGCCGAGAATGACTGCTTACGTAAGTATTTCGATGAGTTTCTTTCGAAAGACATCCTTCTGATGAAGAACCAAATTGATGCACCATTCTGTTTCCATTTCCAGGAAAGGGCAAGGATAATCTTGCGCTTTGCTGATTTGATTGAAAAGCATAATGATGAGCTCGCAGCACTCGAGACTTGGGATAATGGGAAGCCATATGAACAGGCTGCCAAAATCGAGCTTCCAATGGTTGTCCGCCTCCTTCGATATTATGCAGGTATTGTTCCTACATCTCATGCATTCTGGCGATCATTACCTTTTTCATGATGATATCGCTAATGATTCTACTTCAAAATTCCTCAGGTTGGGCTGATAAGATTCATGGCCTCACAGTTCCATCTGACGGGCAGTATCATGTCCAAACCTTGCATGAGCCAATTGGAGTTGCAGGTCAGATAATTCCGTGGAATTTCCCTCTTCTGATGTATGCTTGGAAGGTGGGACCTGCCTTAGCCTGTGGCAACACCATTGTACTGAAGACGGCAGAGCAGACACCACTTTCTGCTTTATATGCAACCAAGCTCTTGCATGAGGTTGTCCATCTTCATCTCATTATTCTGTAGTTCTTCTTATAAAAATAAATTTCTCATTTTGGTTTTCACAAGTTTGTTTTTTTCTGTCTAAAAGTTTCAACTAACCATTTATTATTTGGCAGGCTGGTGCCCCCCCTGGTGTGTTAAATGTGGTTTCTGGTTTCGGTCCAACTGCAGGCGCAGCTCTTGCCAGTCATATGGATGTTGATAAGGTCTACACCGTGAAATGTGTTGCATTTCATCCAAATTTTCATCTGATGAAAAGACATGGCCATCAAGTCTTAAGCAGCGGCAATATGCAGCTTGCTTGTTTGAAGTGCACATACAGTAGGAATTTCTTGGTGGTCAGAAACTAATGAAATTTGGGAAATTAAGGCTTGAGCTAACACCTAGAGCCGAGATATGACTAGAGACATAACTGAGAGACTAGAGGCTTTTTAAGCAAAAGTAGATTTTTTTCGAAACTTTCAGGTCAAAGCTTTCTCGAGTTTTTCCACTTGTCATGGGTTTCCCAAATTACCAGTATGTTTGTATTCCTCTAATGCTTCTTGTTACGTTTCTCTTCCAGCTTGCTTTCACAGGATCAACCAACACAGGGAAAATTGTGCTTGAGTTGGCCGCGAGAAGCAATCTTAAGCCAGTTACTTTGGAGCTTGGAGGGAAATCCCCTTTTATTGTATGCGAGGATGCTGATGTCGACAAGGCTGTTGAGCTAGCCCATTTTGCTCTTTTCTTCAATCAGGTAAATCTAGGAAATCAATCTTCTTATAAGTTTTTGTTTCCACGAAGAAACTAGCTCAAATGTGTATTGCACGATCGATAGGGTCAATGCTGCTGTGCTGGATCTCGTACATATGTACATGAAAGCATATACGATGAATTCGTAGAGAAGGCAAAGGCACGGGCAACAATACGCAGTGTGGGTGATCCGTTCAAAAGTGGCATTGAACAAGGTCCTCAGGTAACTTAGCTGATTCTCCGGTATGTGGAAATTTGAATGGATAAGATTAGTGTCTCGCGAGTGGAATCAAACTCCTGCTCTTACTACTCTTTTTGTGAAACGCACTCGACAAAATTTGATATTTTTGTCTGTTTCACATAGATTTTCTGGATGAGAATTTAAAATGCAACCGAATTGATCCTTGATAAATCGAGCTAATGGTTTGACTGGTACCTGTATGTAATTCTATTGGAAGCCTTGGAATTCTGAGTGTACTTTTTCTTTACCTCACATCAGATTGACTCAGAGCAGTTTGAGAAGATTTTGAGCTACATAAGATCTGGAGTAGAAAGTGGAGCAACTCTTGAAACAGGAGGAGAAAGATTTGGAATAAGGGGACACTACATTCAGCCAACTGTATTCTCAGATGTTAAGGTATTCAGGATTTTGTCCTCTAGAAATATATCGACGTCATTTAAGAAACCAAGATCGTGCCACCTTGTACCATTGAGGAAATGTTCAGATGAATACATATAGCTTCAGACATTGTCTTTTACCAATCTAGAAATAAGATGCTAACAGACATGGCGTATGCCATGACAGGACGATATGTTGATCGCTAAGGACGAGATTTTTGGTCCCGTGCAGTCCATTTTGAAATTCAAGTGAGTATAAGACCATCTCACTGAGCTCATTGCTAGAGCGGCTTTCCCGTTACGATGAATGGTATGATCGTCTGTCGGCATGGTAACATCATTGTCATGTTTAATTGCAGGGACCTCAAGGAGGTGATCCAAAGAGCAAACAACACGCGCTACGGGCTGGCAGCTGGAGTCTTCACCCAGAACATAGAAACGGCGAATACCCTGACACGTGCTTTACGAGCTGGAACGGTTTGGGTTAACTGTTTTGATATCTTTGATGCGGCTATTCCATTTGGCGGGTACAAAATGAGTGGCCATGGAAGGGAAAAGGGTATATACTCTCTGAGCAATTACTTGCAGATCAAAGCTGTGGTCACTCCTTTGAAGAATCCGGCATGGCTTTAGGCTGAAGTTTACTTTCATCCTTGCATTTTTCAACCCTTCTTAGTATTTTTGAGTAATAAGGGAAGTATCAGATGCTGGAGTTCAAATTATTATTGGGACAGTTGTGATGGGAGTTTTGCGGCGACGACAACGATGATGGTAGGAGGCTGGTGAAATTGCTTGTCTGTACTAAGCAGTGCCGTGAAGAATTCTCTTTTGAGCGCTCACGATCAAATTCTGCAACTATGCGTTTTGCTTGTTAAGTGATTTTACTATCTGCCACCTCACATTTACGCCCTCCACTCTCTCCCTAATAGTTTATCTAGTCTAGTTCTTCCAAGCTTAACTGTTGAACAAAGTGCCTTAATCTATCTTATTCAGTTTCATGTGCACGGGCTTACGATTTCATTTTTAACGGATAGATTCCTGAATTGTCTTGATCTCAACCTGGATAAAGGACCTTGTACTGGGTCGATTTAGCATTTGACGTGGCAGGATTATGTTTGTTCTCATCTAAAATTCTGTTACTCAAGAGTGACGTTGCTTGCTAGAGTGACGAGGTGTTGTCATAATTATATGTTGAGACTCTGGAGTGGCCAAACAAAGTGAGCTTCCATGGTATCTTCGCCTTTTCTGACACTTCCGACGCATTTTATATATATATCCTTATTGGCCTCTCGCTGCTCTTTCCACATGGAAGGCTCTTTTCTTGTGACGGCTTATCATCCTAGAGGCTCATTTTAAAATTAATTTTGCAGCTGACGGTGCTTTCTCCGATCTCTGATCTTCTGTTAAAGATTCAATCACAAATGCTTTGAAGTGGTGCATGCCATGGGACATGTTGCTACAGAGCTCAGTGCTCTGGGAAATGAGGATCTATAGGGAACATAAAAATCTTTCTTTAACTCAGATATAACAGGGCTTCACAGGACAACGTCAATATGTATAGAATATATAATGGAATTATAGGCCCAAAATAATAAGTGTCATCGACCCTTATTTCTAGGGGAACTAATAAACCTAGAAGAAGTAGTTACTTGCATTCTGGTGGCATCACCTTAAACCTGGAATTGTCTTTGCAATAGGAGTAGAACATGAGCTTGCTCCTGGCCCAATGCATGGCCATGATCTGCTGCTGAGACAGGACAGCAAAATCCTGACCCTCCACTGGGTCCGAGGTTGATGATGGGCTCTTGTTGGAACATGAACTCGGTGGCCGTAATCTTGGATCCGAGACGCAACCCACCATCTCCATCTCTGCTAATGAGGCTACGAATGGTGCATACTTGTAGTTCACAGGGTATTTGCCTCCATGAGTTGCCCACTGCGACCCATCCCATATGGTTGCATACACAGACATTGGCTTTGATGGGTATGTGGAAGAGAAGGCACCACTTGAGGGGAATTCTCTCAATGGTATGTTATCCACGAAAAACCTGCAAGAAAACAATTGAAAGCATCTATCAGGGTCTGACAGAACTTGTTAAGCTAGGCCCAGGAGTGGACTGGAGAATTAAGTTATCCAGTCGAAGACAGAGAATGGGCAGTCCTTAGAAGGTACACAGTTTGTTTAATCCCTTTTCTTTTAGTGCAAGTCACCTTTATCACTATCGATTTGGATCTTTCCTGAAAACTAACCATCTACACTAATGTTAATGGAGGTGACTTGTGGAAACAAAGGTTGCACAGCTTGTGTACCAATAACAAAGTTGTGAATTTGTCTAAGAGGAAGCTCCGTTTCTGTGCAGAAAATTTAACGGGTTTTTCTTAGCTAGGCATACTCTACCACTTTCTGGGGGTCGTCAACCAATCCGATGTCAAAAATCAAGTCTGTGCACTATAGGCGCTCGTTGCCCAGTCTAATAAAGAATTACTTGAACATAAGATTCAAGCACAAATCTCACACGATATGATGGCTGTTCCATATGATGCTGTAGGAATGGTACTCTTGTGTGGGATCGAACCAGAAATAGAATTTCTCCTCTCTCCCGGTGCTGACACTGCCATTGGAGTACACGTTTGTTTGAAGGACCCAGTCGTTTCTCTTATCATGACCGAGCAACTCGATGTCGATCTCATCGTGGCTGTGCGGGAACGTATCTGCATTAGACAACTGAATTTGGAGCATTCTGTCAAGACCCTTTTCGGTTTCTCCCAGCATTTCCAGGAATAAACTCGCCGTTAATAGGAGCCAAGACATGGCCATAGAGAACTTACATAGAAGGCCACTACGACACCAGATGAAAGACCCGCAGGAAGCTTGATTGCAGCACTGAAGAATCCGTAATGGTATTTACTTTGCGAAACCAAACCGGACCCTGCATATAAAGTAGGACTCATGAAGACAAGTAACATCAAAAGTGGGTTGATTGTGCAAAGCGCAATATGGGGCTATATGAGCTGATTGGTGGTGAACTTGGGCAGGACTCGGCTGCTCTTCACCTGAGGACTTGTCGAGAGCAAGACTGGCGTATGAACCATTATTTAGCAGCCGAATGTTTTGAGCTCCAAATGACTTAGAGAACCCTTGATCGACCGAGACATGAGGGAATAAGTCAGTCAAGCGAGGGACGTCCGGGGTCGTGTAAGGCCTGTTATGTGAAGAAACAGAGATGGCCATGCAAAGAAGGAAGAGGAGAGAGAAGAGTGTATTCTCTTGGAGGAGGGCCATATCTCCCCACACAGACGAGTCAAGAGCACCCGGGTGTCGTTATTAGCCTTTATATTGTGAAAGAAATCAGGGATCTGGACCGGCTTAGTTGTATATAGCTGGCTGACATTTTTGGCAGAATCACCCTTTTGGCGGCTGATTTGGGTTCTTGACGACATCTAACCGAAAGGCATGTGCGCTGATTTTGAGGTGTTTGAAGGTTTGCTAGTTTTTGCTGGCTTCGTTTATGATTAAGTATCAGAACGTTATCATCGGTTCGATTGTCAGCCCATGTTGCTGCTTGGCTTGAGACCTCTCACGAGGCAATGCCACTTTTTTTTTTTTTTTTATCTAGGTGCGCAAGAAAGTATTTTATGATCCATCCTATAGCAACATCGATGCATTCTAATCGGTTTTATGTTTGGATATTGAAAATCTCTATCTTTAATTAGCAGTTTATACCACCTGTAACAGTTATGTGATAGAACTGTTATGAAGGATGCGTTCTCATGCTACACACCGAGCTAATGTTTCATTTTTGGTGGTTGAGGGACAATAGTAAAACTAAAATGCAGCTCGGTTGGTGACACG
Source organism: Melaleuca alternifolia (assembly GCA_019926035.1). Lineage (NCBI taxonomy): Eukaryota > Viridiplantae > Streptophyta > Magnoliopsida > Myrtales > Myrtaceae > Melaleuca > Melaleuca alternifolia. Next base: position 3,291,492 of record JAGKPW010002266.1, on the reverse strand, counting down.
TCTGTATTTTTCTTTTTTAGCTAAAGATATCGAATCTAGTTTATGAACAATGAGAGAGAATGATCCACTCATTGATTTTTAACATAGCACGGGGAAAGTAAGAGTTGATCACAAAAGAGAATTGAGAAAAATCGATAATGGAACTAATTCAATTGAACTACTTGTTTAGTAAAGAGTCGAATGTAAAATTATAAGGACGGAGGAGTAAGCCCAACAATATAAGAAAGGAAAGGAGATTAACATCCATATGATAAAACCCATTATCTACCGACAACTCTATTTCGATGGTTCACGTCAGTCAATCAGACTCCAAACAAACCCATTGCGTACCACCTGTAAACGTCACTCTCGAACCATTGGGAAGATCTTGACGGAACTTTTTTTTCACTCCAGGGAAAATTTGAAGAGGAAGTAGAGCAGAAAACGTGCAAGAGGTCACCGTTAGGTTTCACCAAGACATGCCTTCCCTAATTTGCACACAAATGCGTATTGCCAGAAGGCCATAGCTGGCTGTGGTACATGGGGGTGGATTTGACAGTTAACAGACAGTCTCAGAGAGCAATCAATGACGGGAGCACTTGCATGGGCGCCCTGCACGAGTCGAGAATTATGGCACCAATTGCAACTGGGGCTCAGATTCCAAGTCATGGGACTTGGAGTTGGAGACAACCGTGAATCTGGGCCCAGTCTAAGTGGGCCCTCACCATTCATGGTTCGGAAACATTGTGTTGTCCAATCGGGTGTTGGAGGGGGACGCGAGGGCGGGAGTGGTTGGTTGCCAATATGCACTTTCTGGCATGTCGTGTTTGTGCTGGTCTTCTTTTCCTCGGAGCTCCTTTGTTCTGCTTCAAGTTTCGACGACTGCGATCTTCAACCGAATAAGAAGTGCTCGGTGTGGCCAGTTTCGCAGAACGAGACGAAAACGGTTATAATGCAGATTCCCGAAAAGTGCTGGAACATGGCAGAGAAAAAAAGACAAAAAGAAATCTCGTTGAGTCTAGTAATTGTTAGGAATTACCCAAAATAAATGCTATTGTGAACTTTTAGAGAGACCCGAGAAGCGGAAGATTGAATTCCAACATATCTTTGAGAACGTGGGACCGACTGATCTAATGCTAGGTGCATAGTACAGGCCAGGACGGTTTTAAATGGAGTGAATAATGGAAGGAAAAATGACTTCGGATTCAGCGTATGATTCACGCTACTTAAAATAATTTGCTTAGTCTGAGGACGGGAATGAGATTACAAATGCCGCTCTCGCTATTCCATGGACAAGCGCTAATGTCAGTGCCAAAGTTCAAGGAACGAAAAGCTCGGAGGAGAAATGGCTCCCGGAATTCCGAATCCATCCATCCACATTCGGTCCGATCAAGCATCTCCTAGAGCATTAACGGGTCAGGCATAAAAAAAAGAATGTAGATAAATACTTGAAACACGCAGTTTGTCAAACTCGAATTGCACGCATCTGTTTTTATTGAAGAAGAAACAAAATTTGATCAAATGGTGAACGTACATCCAACTAAGAAAAGAAAAGGAAAAAAGAAAGTTCTTCCAATCCCATAAGAGATCAAACAGCCAAGAAGGGGTTACATTGCATTGGGTTATAATCATCAACAGTCCAGATAAAAGGAACAGAAACGCTAACCTAACCAGCGCCTGGATTTGCCCCTCCGATTACAGGGAATTACAGGGAAACGCAGAGAGGTCCGAAGAACTAATGATGACAGCCACGTCTACCGCGGCTCAGAGGAGAAACAAGCATATATACAGCTCAATCAGGATCTTGACCTCTGATGGAGACCCGTCTCTACCTTCTTGATTTCAAATATGAGCATCCTCCACATCTTGAGCACAAACATTTCTGCTTCCTCGTCCAATATAGACTTGAGCGTCTCCAGCATTTCAGTCGCCTTCACATGCTCTTGAGTACTAGTTACAATGTAATCAACCAGTGATGTTTCCTCCTCTCCCAAGAACTCCATGATTTTCTTTGAGATCCACGGCCTCATTCTCTCGTGCAACTCATGCTATGAAAACACCATACAATAATCAATGAGTAAGAGATCATATCAGCATTAATCACTGATAATGAAATGGGACAATGACTTGGTTTTAATTTATCATGGTCAATGGAATGTACAAATTGTCATGGTGAATGAACGCATGCAATACAATTGGTATTAACACAGGGCAATGAGTAAGAAAGGAGCTCATTGCCTAATTAGATAATTTGTGACTTTTCATAGGAGGTATATAAGAGAATTACATCTAAAGCCATAGACTAGATGGAATATAGAATGACTTACCTGGTCATACAAGGCCCAGTTTATCTCATATGAGAATAAATCTTCCTTGGTCCTAGGGATCATATCAATTAATTGCTTGGCATCCAAAAGCTTCTTGTTATCTGTGGTCTTTGATTTCTCTTGTCCATGTTCCCGCTCTCTTACCCGTTCAAGAATCTTATCTCTGTTCTCATCTCTAACTCGATTACCATCTAGACTGCTCCGGTCTCTCTCCCGTTGGCTTGACCTATCATGAGATCGTCTACTTCTCTCCCTTTCAGATTCAGGCTTCTCTTCTTTTATATTGGCATTAGAAAGCTGCTTCGCAAATTCTGCTGCAGCAGCTATATTTGATTGTGATCGGCCAGGAGTAGTTTCAATGGCCTGCATTTCCTCAGTCGAGTAATCAATTGGAACCAAGGGTCTCATCTTTTTCTCCTTGTCTCCATCATCATCATCTTCCTCATAGAAAACAGAAGGCACAGCTGTTCTTTTCCCAGAACCAACAAGGCCAAAGCCCAGCTTTTTGGCAGGAGCACTATTGTTCTGCTGCACATCTGATGCAACCATCATGATGTCCGAGTTATCCCCTACACCAATTCTTGATATCCCATCACCTGTCAAGCAATAATTATAACAACACCAAACAATAAATAAATGAGTTCAAGGAAACAAAAGAACCTAGCATGAACACCAACTAGTTTCAATAGAATAGGGATACCCGCAGGATATTCATGACCACCAATGCCCTCAATACCATGTTGAACAATTTCATCCATTGATTCTTCAGCTTGTACGCTTTTCTCATGTCTACTTGCTATGTCACCATTCAAAAGTTTCAGCGCTTCTCTCTGTTGCTGCAGCTGCTGTTGCTTTTCCTCTTCAGCCCTCGTCTTTGCCTCAGCAATTTCCTCCTCTTCCTTCCTTCTGTCAGCCAAGTCATCCTCCTTCTCTCGTAGCCTCTTCTTTCTCTTTTCCTCCAAGACACTCCTATGCCACCTTTTTCGGGAATCCTCCTCTTCATCTTCTTCATCATAAATAATCTCTTTCTTCCGTTTGCGCTCCCTTTCTTTATCCCTCTCCCTGTCATATTGACGCTGTTTCTCTTTCTCTCTTTCTCGATATTCCCAATCCTTAAGACGCTCCTCATACTCACGCTCGGCCTCCTCAATCTTCCTTCTTTGTTCTCTCTCCTTGCGAATCCGTTCTCGCTCTGCCTCTCTTTCATATCTCTCAACTTCCCTGTCCTTTTCACGTTTTATATCTCGTTCTCTGTCTCGCTCCCTGCTTCTCCTGTCATATCTTCTGTTTCGATCAGGAGAATTAATTTCAGTCTTATCATGCTCACTAGTCGGCTTGTTATCACTGGTTGTCTCTTCATCATTTCTGTCTTCTGCATCTGCAAAAGTATAACCTCGTCAAAGAAAGATATTTCTTTCAAATATCAACAAACTTGACATCGATTGAGGCTTTTTACCGATGCTGATGTGCCTGTACGGTGCATATAATCTTTTTTAAGTTCCCGTTCTAAAATTTCCCACCAAAATGAAACATTAAGTTCCAAACTCAAACAAATTTAAGAAGACTGTAAATATGTTAGAATTTAAAGTTTATAAATTCCGACATTTGGATGTGCACAATCAAATAAGAGACAGATCTCTGAAGAAAAGAAAATGTTGTGTAACCACTCCCAGACATACAATGATATAATCATTAATCACTATCATCATACAACTGACCATTTTTGGAAGGATCTGCATCAGAATCCGCCTTGGCAAGTGCTTCTGAGCCAGAGATTGCTAAAACGTCTGCTGGCACTTGCGGAGGAGGAGGAGGAAGAGGTTTGGTCTTCAACCTTTCTTCTATCATGCTCGTAAACTTCTGTGAAGCCTCTTTGTCTGCTTCCCTGTCCTCATCTGTCACTATCCCAAAAGGGGCATTATTATCATGGCTTTCTTTCTTACCAGAATCAGACTCATCGTTCTTTGAAACATCTTTCTTCAAGCCATCTCCGCTGGGCTCCAGAGATTCATTCTTCTCAGCGCTAGATGCACCATCGCCCTTTTTCTCGGCATCAGCAGCAGCTTCACTTTCGTTAAGTTTCTTTGCATTTTCCCTTTTCTTTTCTACATATCGCTCTAAATATTCTCTGGTTGCTTGGTTCACATTTAACTGCCAATCAAACCACAAAAATTGCAGAAACCATAAAAAATTGCAATTAAATGATCTAAAATTGGCCGCTAGGGAAAAAAAAAAGGCATACATTTAACTTCTGTCGAAGGCCGGTAAAATTATCGCACAAGTAGATAACAGAATGCATTCGCTCTGAAGTTCCTAAAATAAACCAAGCAGTGCTAGCACTCGTGCTCCAAAATATAAATAGAAAAACCAACAAGCCAATCACTGACTATCAACAATGTATACATCATTTTAAAGACCAAAAAAAAAAAAAACTTCTGCAGCAAACTTCCAAACAAAATTTCCCCAAAATCAAAGACGTCATGAAAAGCAAACTTAGAAGATCTATTTTGGAGAGCTTATTAAAAGCATTTACTTAGTTCCACCTAAAATTTTACTTTACCACCAAAAAGGAAAGAATAATTGTAAATTCTGAATACCTACGAAAATTCTGGAGAAGTATAACAATCAGCATTCTCACATTTTACCATTTTCTTTATCTTTCAGGGTTGGAAATAAGACTTAAATTAAACATTGAGCAACTTCATCCCCCAAAGCAGTTAAATAATGTCATTTAAAATAATTTGGATTTTTTTTTCATAATTTTTTGAAGTTCAAAACATTTTTAATTTTGGTAAGACATGAAAAAGGGCCTTTTGGTTGGGCAAACAACCTATAGAGAAACAATTGTTCACCTCAAACGCAAGGGGCAAAAAACTAACAAAAAACGACTCTCCTCCATCAGTCAACTACAGTAATTTAACATAGCGTCCTACAGTCACTGAGTAACTCAATGTCGCCTGTGACCACAAGTTACCTTCTCCATTCCCACTAGCAAAAAGCATCAGACAACTTAATAAACCAGAAGGGATACTCTAAATAGCATTCTCTAGAAACTAGAGGATGGCAAGGCACCTCCTATCTTCAGTTCATCAACATTACAATCACTAAAAACAAGGACATGGCAATGATGGGAAAAAGAAGTATAGTATTGACAAGTGCTCAAGACATACCACCAGCTCCTGCCCGTCTATGTTAAGTTTACTGAGAAGACGTAATGCACGAAGAACCCCCTCAGCAGATTCAAATTCACAAAAGCCAAAGCCTTTAGGAGCTCCATTTGAAGGATCTTGAGCACGTTTCCAACTCTTGACTGCCCCACATAACTTCACAGAATGCAACTGAATGAGATCCTATACTTGAAGTCTAGAAATATTTCTTTAGAATGCAGGCAAAAATAAAAAGTAATAAATTTTCAGTGCTGGTCAATGTCTCCTAATGCATTATCAACTTACTTGAAGAAGTGAAAGCATATAATTATTTTCAACAGAAGGTGCAATCTTGCCAACATAAACAGTCGTCTGAGGCTTTTCAGCAGGTGTAACGGGAACAAGAGCTGGCCTAACAACTGGAGGAATGATTGGGCGAACTGCAGGAACCACAGGGACAGGCGGACGGGAGATAGATGGTAGCACACCTATAGGCCCAGGTGGCCGCGGAGCAAATGTGGGCCGAATCATACCCGGATATGGAGAATAACTAGGAATTCCTGAAAACATAAAGAAGCATCTATGCAAAATATATCAGAGTAACCTTACTAATGCAAAAACAGCAGTTATAAACCCATAATAAGTGACCCGAAAGAGAAATTTGAGATCAATTAAATGATGTTACCAAACATCAAAAGCAAACAGTGATGGCAGCACAGGCATGGAAACTATCACCAGCTGAACAGATAACCTGAAGGAAACATCGAGCAAACAATGTCGACTATATAAATCATTTAATTAGAGAGAGGCTCACCTTATGTATCAATTCGATATTGTCGCCTTCTCAAACAACTCCACGCACCAATTGCAGATGTTTGAGAAAATATAACATGAGACTTAACATAGTCATCATTTAAGAAAGGATGGCTCTTCTTATCAGATGAGTTGAATAATCGGGAGCAATACTCACAATCTCATGTAGATAAGCTAGGGAATTAAGATACCTGAATTACTCATAACATTTCATCTTTCTTGTTCACCTAATTGTTAGCACTCCAGTCGCAGCAAAAGATAGAACAAAGAACCAGAGGGAAGTAGAGAGAGTTTGATTGGAAGAGATGCAATACCTCATGGTACAAGGCCAGCGAGCACAGAGTTGCTAACATGGACCGCGGCTGGTAATTCCTAAACCCATAATAGGGGAAGTACGCTTATGACTACCAGAAGTAGCCTACTAAATTAAGATGCATAACGAGACATTTCAGCTTTAATGAAAGAACTCTGTAATTTATCCAAGTAATTTTGCCTTTCCAAATGTAAAGTCAGAGGATTTGAGTGTAACAATATATTGATACAAAATTCATTCTAAAGACAAGCAAAAGACCAAGCAAATTGTTCATACCAAAAAGGGAGTTGTAGAAGGTAGGGTCTCTAAGCAATATGAAGCCTTCCAACGTTTCTCACCATGTAATCAATCGAGAGGACACTGTAGGAAAAAAACCCTGTCATCGGTATCCCTTGTCTGACAACAACACCGAATGGTCTAAAATCTCTCCCAGTCGTCCCTAGTGTTATCTGACGGGCCCAATTCATTCAGCAAATTTAAGAGCACGTTCTAAACTATTTGTAAGTCAACCGGTTTCTTTCCACTTCTGCACGATTTATGGACTGAATCCAATGTAGCCAAAAAATCAAAACTACCCTCTCTTTTTCACGTTTCTAAAGTCTTCACGGACCATACTATGTCTAAGAATAATTCACCGATTCCACTTGCTAATAAATTCAGGAAACGCCTATAGCTATCTCAAATATCATCAGACATCCATAACTCGATCATCACCCGGCAATTAACAAGGAAATACAAAAACACAAGATGCAGCATGAAAAACAAACCTGCACTGAGCAACTGCCCGGCCTCATTTATAGTTCTGAACACACAGAGCGAGAGAGAGAGAGAGAGAGAGGGGGGGGGGTGATAGACCCACCAGGTGGAGGCTGAGGATGAGGAGCGCCGGTCATGGCCGCGTAACCATTAGGCATGGGCATGTACTGTCTCAACGCCGGGTTCGGAGGCTGACCGGGCGCCGGAACTTGATAGGCCATCATAGGCGGAGGCACCGCTGGCATCATCCCGCTGGTGACCATTCCAGGCGCGGAGCTAATGCCGGGAGGCGGCAAGCCAGGGTTGTGGAAACCAACCCCCCCAGGCAGGGGAGAGAACTGCGGCGGCCCCGCCGGCCTGAACGAAGGAGCGACTGGATGGACGGATATGGCGGCGCCGGAGATTGGAGGCGCGAAGGACGGGAGAGGAGCGGGAGCCGGAGCCGGAGTCGGCGTCGGCGTCGTCTGCGGCGGAGGCGGGGTGGCGGATGCGGGGTGAGGGGCAGAGTTATCGGATACGGAGGGTTGGGGATTGGGATTTAGGGTTTGAGGCGAGGACGGAGGTTCCGCCATGGGAGAAGAAGTGAGAGCACTTCGATTCCCCTGCAGAGAAGGCGATTGATGAGGTTCGATTGCGACGATTGATCTTTAGGTTTACTGTGAGCCCTAGAAGAAGAAAGAAGGTGAGGTGAGGTGAGGTGAGGTGAGGTGATTCTCGCTACGACCGGTTTGATAATATATATATATATATATATATATATATATATATATATATATATACACACACATATGTATCTATACACTATATATATAATGGAGTACACTGTCTTAGTACTAATTAACTAATGTATAGAATTTGACATGAAAGACTGCGATCCGGAACGAAAGAGGACGGCTAGCAAAGCATAAACGCAAATCGACGGCTGTATTAATTTTATTACGTTTGACTAATTTAAGTACGATGATTTACAAATAACCCAAATCCTTTTCTGGTATAGGAGAAAGGATTCGAGATTCGAATCAATCATCCTCAAAATGGTACAATTAACGGTATGCTCAGATTAGTTCGGATTGGAGCAGAAGATCTACATCGAGTCCACAATGATGACCGGGCCTGACTTGACATTTTGAAAGTATGCGTAATGCTAGCTGAGAACAATTCACTGCAGAATCTACCTTCCTCGTATGGAGAGGCTTGTTTATTGCCATAACAAAAGGTCGAGTTGACACTTACATTTTTCACCTCTTGCAATTACCGCAGCAAAGAATTACCCATCTATGAATGACCCAGATGCACCGTCCTCCATGCCACGGTGAACCTGGGATTTCTTATGGACTGGTGACTCTCCCCTTTCGACTGGTGGCACCCCGAGGCTCGATGCTCCCTCTTATCACTGAGGCGAGAAAGGCAACACCAGATCGCGTCCATTTTTGGGATGATGGCGGCTTCCCGGTGCTTTCACATACAGGTCAAACAGAGCACCATTGGGCTACATGGTTTCCTTCTGCTCGACCTAATATAAACCCTCCATCACCAATTTCCTCCTCTCAGGGCATCCCCAAGAGCAATGCCCTAATTCCCTTGCGGGCAAACAAGATCCTGAATATCGAGAAATTACCCATCTGACGACTAGAAGACGAGGAATATCACACAAATACATTAATGCGACAGAAACCAGCAATATAACGGGCCCCTTGAGACCACTGCTATAAAGAATCGAAGTAATTGTTCATAGAAACGCTCAATAAAGTTGAATTAACTCCTAGCTTGACCACAGTATGCTTATCAATCTCTCATGAACTGAGATCAGCAGATTCCCTGCCGAGTACAAGACCAGCAGGCGGCAATAGGGGAACTACGCTGATTTCCTGGAAGCTTAAGCTCTCTAGGCCAAAAAAAGTAACCGGACATGGCTCCATGTGATTTATTATCTCACTGGAAATTGTACGACCGTATTTATTGTCAGTCAGAGAACAATATACCACTGCTCCTATCTAGAATGAACTGGAAATTGTACGGCCGTATTTAAAGCCATTTCAAATTGTGGAGGAACCCGGAGCAAGGGGGCCTGTCTGGCACCTGGCTTGCCGAGCTGACCACAGGCAGCCATCTGATCATCACCTCTGCTGAGTCGCAAGAAAACAGTGCATCCTCCTGCCGCCAATATGTTGCGAAACTCAATTATCTTCTCTTCAGGTGTTGGTTTAAATTTGGATCCGGAATGAGGATTGAAGGAAATGAGATTAATCTTGCAGGGAATGCCCTGAACGAGATCAATAAGCCTCTTTGCATCCTCAAAGCTGCATATAAGCAAAATGACAGCAAATTTAGCTTTAACAATAATAGAAGCTGGCTAACAACTCTCAAGGAATGAATCAGAATGACAAGAAAAAGGCACCCCACCAAGAGACAAGCATTTTTCCTGGCTTTCAAGAAAGAGATACTTTCATAAAATGGACCTCATTATGATCACCAATGCATATAGAAAAAGTCCAGAAAAATTTGTCTCACTTTGCTCTGGCATTGATACTAAAATAGTTGGACCAGCATTGCTGGAGCATGGAAGAGATTTGTGTGCAATGAACCTTAACATGAAAGAGGTATCTAATAAGAGTACCATGGATTATTCAAAAACAGATCTTCTTGGTTTATGCTCTACTAGCAATTCCCACTACTAGAATCGCAAACTGACTTATAAGTTTGTCATTTGGGATCCGATTGGGGCCAAGATTTCTATACAACACGATTAATCGGCAGTTTTTTTTTTTCCTGATGACAAACAGCAGAACTGACATAAAAATTAAAAAGACAATTCCCCTCTTTCTCCAATGAAAATAGAGGTCTTTTATCTAGATTCTGACCTGTCATTTACTCCAGCAAGCATGACATATTCAAATAGAACTTTGTAGTTATTCTTGCGCTGAAGTTCTTCTTTAAGGGTCTGTAAAAGCACGCTGAGCTTATACTTCCTGTTTATAGGCATGATCCAATTTCTAACCTGCAATATTTCTATGAAGCAGTTAGTCTACCATAAGAGACAAGAAAAGAATAAACAAAACATAAGAGCAGAAACTAAAGAAAGAGACCTCATCAGTTGTCGCATTCAAACTAACAGCCAAGGAACAGTTAGATTCACGTAAAAAACGTTTCAGCTGTGGGACAAGTCCACTGGTTGAAACTGTGACCTTGCGTGGGCTGAAATGAAGACCTTGCTCATGCACCATAATATCTGCAGCCTTTATGACATTTTCTATGTTATGTAGTGGCTCTCCCATTCCCTGAAATTTACTCTCAGCTTAGAGTTTCAATGTACACGCTATAAAACTCAAATAGATGATGTACACCAGGGAGAACATTAGTATTCGAGCTTGAGTCGTAATGTACGCAACACAAAATAAATAATTCAAGTCTCAAGGTTACAGCTCATGTTTGAAAGAGAGACTGCATATCAAATATAAGCCCCAAAAGAGCGTCCTATCCCATGGCTGAGGCTAATACCATTCAAAAGCTAAAACAGAGAGACGTCAGCAACCAAGAAGCGGCAACCATTATGGTCCTACACACAACCTTGAGGAAATGGATGAGTGCATGAACTTACACACCTGAAAGGATGCTTAATCTGTTTTATGGCTAGATCATATACACGAATTTACTGACAAACTCTGACAAAGAATATTCTAGACTCACCATAAAGACAACATTCGTGATGGAACCGACTTCATCATGAAAAAGGCGGTGTGCAAATACAGCTTGATCTACAATCTCTGCTGCAATCAGATGCCTCGTCAGACCCATCCTGAAAATGGACCAAATTAATCGCTGTAAACTTTAGGTTATCAAGCAGACATAACTTGATGAGGTTAAAAAAGCATTTCCATTAGGAAATTAATTTCACCTGCCGGTGAAGCAGAACTGACAATTCATGGCACATCCAACTTGACTCGAAACACAGACAGTGTTACGACCTCTATCGCAGGGTATGATAACTGTCTCGATGATGAATCCATCTTCCAAAGAGAACAAAATCTGCAACACCCTGTGCATTTCAAACTACTGAGATAATTCTTCAAAAGATTAACTATGAAGCTGCATATATAAGCTGTCGGAATGTCCATTGATCACCAAGCAATAATCTAAATGACCCTCAGAAACATATAACATGGGTCAAATGCATTGTTTTCAATGGGATTATTCAGAAAGACAATATACCTTTTTAGTCCCATCATCTGCAGCACGGATCTCCTTCAAAGACAATGCTCTGAGCTCAGCACGTTCACTCAGCATTTTCTTAAAATCTTTGTTCAGACCTAAATGCAGATCGACACCAAGTTAAATTCTTCAAGGCCTAAGAATGAGAAAGCAAGAAGGATGCGCAACACGGGCAAACAAGCCCATAGCCATCACCAATCACATGGGTAAATAGAGGATGACATTAAGGCCCAAATTAAAGACCAAATCAAAAATGTTGCACAGAAGAGAAAGGGCTACGATACCATGCAGCTCATCCGCAGAATGTGCCCAAATATTGTTGCCATACATGCGCTTCCAGAGCATTAAAGCCTGACCAGGTCTGTATCCTTGTGACTGGACCCATCTCTGCCAAACAAATTCGTACGAACTAATTCAAAACGTTGCGGGCACGACGCAAGCAACCATAGCACAAATTTCAGCGGCACGGTACCCTCCATGAATCAGTTGAAACTTAGATACGGCAGATCAAGTCATGATTCACAAAATCAGGACCCCAACTAGTCACGAGTCTAGCATCACACATTCAAAGTCCACCGGCATCTTCGGTAGGAAAAAAAAAACAGACTAAGTCAGAAGAGAGCTATCACATACTTCAAGTTCAGTATATCTCATCCCTTTAAGCAGCACCTTCGGTCCTAGGGTGGCGATTCCGCTCTCTCCGCAACCTCCTGCAGCACAACAACCGAGGCGATTTAGCCAGCAACGGACGGAGAACGCGCACGAGTCGACTCAGCCAAATAGCTTCAAAGGCACGGACGAGGGACGGATGTACTCACCGAGGTCGGGGCAGCCGTCGTCAGCGGAAACGAGAGGAGGAGGCGGAGAAGAAGAAGCGGAAGCGCAGATAGAGTGGCGGTTGGCAAGGAAGAGAGGGAGCGAATGGGGCGGCGATGGATTGATCGATAGGAAGGAGAAGTTGGAGGAGGAGGAAGAATTCGGAGGAGGAATGGAGGGAAGAGAGGAGGAGGCGATGGCGGAGGTTCGAACCCTCCTCATCCACACACGTCCCATCTCCATTTCTGCTTCTGCACGTCCTGCGCCCGGTCTTGTTCTGGCTGGGCAGGGCAATAAACCCCTCCCTTTCGAAGCGCTTAATTTTTCTCTTTCAGATTATGAAATCTGAAAGCCTATCACTAAAATATAATTAAATTTTGAAACTTATAAAAATATAATTAAATTCTAAAATATATCAAATTAATACAGTCTAATCGTTCCATTATCTTCGTCCAATTTGACATGTGACTTTTTTAATTACTTTCTCTCTCACACGTGATGTTTATAATGTGGATAAAAGCAAAATATAAAATTAAAACTATGTTATTTTGATCAAAATTTGATTTTTAATTAGTGTCTTATTTTGATTAAATAAACAATAAACTCAGAGAAAAGAAAGACAAAGGGAAAATGACGAGGGCCCTATAGCTGCCATCCCACCATCGCTAAAAAAATCAATGATGGTCATTGATAGTCGGCCATTGGCCGAGGCTGAGCGCCTCTTATCGACCATCCCCAAGTGTTCAAGCCTTCATTTTTTCTCCCTTCTTCATGTTTCTTGCTTTTATTTAAAAATTAGCTTTAGTCTCCTTTAATTGAAAAAATACTTATTAGAAATCAGCTTATCAACCAAAAAAACATCGTTTTTTTATTTTAAGTTTCATATTTTAATCGCATCATCGGCACATGGGAAAAAATAATTAAAATAGCCACGTCAACCTTTTCTTTTACTGTAATTGGACGGAATTAATGGAAATATTCAATTGCATAATTTTACAATTTTAAAAAAATTGATTATACTGTTTTTAATTTCAAAACCTAATTGCATTTCTGTAACAAGTTTTGAGTCTGTTAATTTACTCATTCATTTTTTTTTGTTGCCTTTTCCCTTAAAATGAACAATTTTCAAACACGAAAGCCCTTCAATGTATTAAAGACCAAGAATTTTGTTCCGTTAATTTTTTTTTAATTTACCATACCATATTAGTCTGGCAAAATTTGACCTGAGGCGTTTTGATATAACATTAGAACACTGAGGGTAGTTTTATTTTCATCGGAAATACTTTCTGGCTGCCGTATGAGCAAAGAATTAGGCGTGCTACCTGGCCATAAGAAAAGAAAGGGAACTAGAAAGTTCTCCATCAACAGTTTAGTCGACAGACACTTCGATCTTTAAATTTCAGCGGAGATCAAGAATGATATCTAAACTCGTCTTTCCGGTGCGTCTCTCACCTACAAGAAACGTGATTTCACGCTTCGAGTCTCACGACAAGTACATTGATATCTCCACTCCTAGGCATCTAACATAAGACTTGATTTCCAAATGGTAACGTGACCAATATGCAGCAGGAGAATAATCATAATTTAGACAACCCAGAGGCTCAATTCATGGACCAATTTAACAAAGAGAGGGTATACATTTTACTTTCTTGAAACCCTTTGCCAGCTGCAGCAATCTAAGCTCTTCAGAGCGGCAGCTGCTCAATCTCCATTTCCCTCTTGCAAGGTTGCGATGCACTTGACCCCACACAAGAGTTTCCCCTTCTTGCAGTCTAGCTCCAGGAACAGAATAAGGCCTCGTTGATCCCGGAGCAAATGAAAAGCCTTGAGTCAACGTAGCTGTGGTCTAATAAACTGATGCCTAGTTTTGCACGAACAAGCATGGCTATATCTACTCATTCAGGATCTAGTTGGAAAATCAGCCACAAGAATAAACTCGCACAGCATTGCCCTTAACAAGACAGCCACCAAGCTGGGCCATAACCTTATGAACAGAGATGCATCTCGCAGTAAGCGGGAAAAATTGGAGGTAAATGTTCAGCTAGCAAACTAAACTAAAGTACAATAGGCGGGTGAAAATTTTGCATGTAAACAAGGAGTTTGTGAGTACAACACTGTCATGCAGATTCCCTAGACTAAGCAGATTCCAATTGTCTCTGAAAGTATGCCATTCGCGACAGAGGCTTCAGTGTCCACAATGTGAGAGGCAAAGGAGTATCAACAACTTTGAAAGAAAGGTGTAAGAAGATCAGTCCCTGCAAACCAGGAAAAAAAAATTCTCAGCAAGCTTCCTTCTTCATATGTTGCAGATAGACAGACATCCAAGTCACGTCAATCCGTTCACAGGTCAAATTTCAAACACATTATTGTCCATACAAAATTCTATGTGCTAAAAAAAAATTGGCTGGCTAGAAATCCAACTAACCCATCTGATATATATACCAAACACCGCCCAATTTCCTCATCATGGCGTATATTCTTAGAGCTACATTGGACCATGGCACCACCGATAGCTTGATTTATCCTATTTTCTAGAAACTTCAATTCGCAAAAGCAGTTAATACTTTTACTTTACAGATTTTCTGTTGCCCTGCCCATTCATAAGTTACATCTTGGAAAAACTAGAATGGCTGCATCTCTTTCCTATTCTTTCCTTTATATGAAATCAACTGCACAATTCAGGAAGGCAAGCTAGATTCTATGAATATTAGATAACATGCTTCCTAGCAATTACTCTAAACCAGATTCATAATATAAACAAGCATGATAGAAAGAAGCCATGTGTGAGCAGAATATGTATTTCATGGCATTATCTACTATTTCTGCTTACTAAAGAGTTGGTATTGGCACCAGATTCACAGACCATAACCAGATGTCTTCATCAAAGCTCATTGTGAGCTAGTCAAACGAAAATGTTCTATAAACTGCATGAGCAATTATGAGCATCCAGACACGATGCCTATCCTAATTCACTAGCAATCTAGCATGCCTTCATCCAAGAGTTCGGCACTTATGGGATTGAATATCCTTACCCCATGCATTTCAATGACATTACCAAGGGGAAAATAAAAGAGCAAGCTTGATTTATCAGAAAGAAGAAATTTGTCTGCAGCAAATGCATAATTGACCAATTTCCCAACACTGTCTCAGATAAAAAGCTCCGAGCATTTCTCCTACGAATAACATTTTCAGAATAAAAACAAACTGGGTTGTACGGGTAGGCATGTTACTTGGACTTATCAAAACTCACAGGCTTACATTGATGTCGATCACTTGTTTCTACGCTTGAAGTAAAGAAAAGAAATAAGGAAATAGTGCCTTCACATTTAACGAGAACAATCAACATTTCTATACTTTCATGGCCAAAAGTTAAAACTATACTAACAGCTACATTTTAATCAATATATAACACACCAAAGCATATGACTAAAAGAAAAGATACTTACCAATACTTGATCAAGCCATCCCAGCCACAGGTCGCTACTTTACTCTGTTCCAATGGATGCCACTCACACCCAATACATACCCCCTCATGACATTTTAGAGTTCTGAAGACTTTGCAACTCTTCCAGTCCCAGAACCAGCATCTACCTTCTCCATCTCCAGACATAACAAACCGTCCATCTGGTGAGAAGTTAACTTGACAAGCATAGCCAGCCACAATGTGGCCAGCAAACCTCTTCTTCTTGTTGAGCTGAAATCTTTCCCTAGTGCTATAAATAAGAATTTGATTGTCCAAACTCTGGGCCGCGAGCCAATTTGTATTTGGGTGCAGTGAGATTGAGGGCATAGAATGCATATGAGGCTCGCTTATATATTTAATAACCACAGGGATCCCAAATTCCCAAACACGAAGCGATTTATCATCGCTTGAGGTCACAAACCTCCGGTTGTCATCAACAAAGGTAATCGTATTCACTGCACCCAAATGCTGATCATATTCCTGCGTAATTTGCCCAGTATTCATATCCCACTGAACAATCTTTTTATCACTCATTCCCGCCAACAAAATATTCTGCTTTTCATCATCTGGATGCAACTTAACCACATAAGGAATCTTCCCAGTCGAAAAAGTAGAGATAACCTTCCCGGTTTCTGTGTCCCAATATTTGATGTTCTTATCGTAACCAGCAGTCAAAAACTTAGTCCCGTCATTGCAAAACGATATGTCCCTGACAGCTTTAGAATGACCCATATAAGTCCTCATACACTTACCTGAATTGAACACGTCCCAGATCTTCACCTTAGTATCCATTCCAGCTGAGAGGATCAAGTGCCCATGCTTGGGGAAGAACCTAATAGCAGACACACCCTTGGTGTGCCCACTCCAAGTGTGCACCAATCTCTTGGGTATATAACAATGATCATTCGTCGCCTTGGCATCCTTGGGCGGTGCGATCCATGACCTCCCCTGATAATCCCTCTCCTCTTTCCCATGGAAAGTGCTCTTATCGGGAACCACCTCCGCCTTCTCTCTACCCCCCTCGCCCCTCTCCTCGCCCTTCTTCTTCGCGTACTCCTCAGCATACTTCTTCTGCTCCTCCGTCAGCTCCGTCGGCAGTCCTTCCTTCTTGCCCGCCCACGGTGACTTCTTGTTCTTCATCAACCACGTGTCAGTCGCCGGGTTTTCGACCTCAACATGGTCCGCCTCCTCGCTGGGGCCCTCCGCACCTTGCTCCTCATCTTCCCTCTTCAGCTCAACCCGCCGCCGCTTCTGCTCCTGCTGGCGGATATTATACACCGAAATGCCGTCGTTCTCCTTGAGCGCGTCGAGATCACCGACATAATCATTCCCCGCGGAAGCAGAGGGATCAGCCGCATACCCATACCTCTGGAACGTGTTGTACTGCTCGTCGAATAGGAAGGAGCCGATAGCGGCGTCCTCGACGAAGCCGAGCTTGTGGTTGCGCATGCCCTGGGCGATGCCATCCTTGGCGTAGGGGTGGGCGGGACCATAAATAGGGGCCCAGAGCTGATCGTAGGAGGGGTTGAAGGTGACGGCGTGCTGGGACGGGTCGATGGGGCGGGCTAGGGTTTGGTTGGCCTGGGCGACGGTGAGGGCGAGGGTGGTGTCGTCGACCTTCGGGGCGGCGGATTTGGAGGGGAGAAGACGAGGAGGGGAAGATTCCGGCGAAGAGTGCGGACCTCGATCGTCGTCGTTGTCCTCCGCGTAAGATCGCAGAAGATCCATTGCTTTCGTTTTGTGGGCGATTCGGAGAAGCAGTGCAGTGAGAGTTTGTCAGTGCGATGCGAATTGGGGATTGAAGAAGGAAGAGGAGGGAGGAGGTTCGGATCAGGATCTTTGAGTTTAGCGGGTTCGACTTGAGCTGGGTCGGCCCAATAAGGTGGGTATCGCTTGTTCGGGCCAGCCCGGATCGATGTTGGGCCTTTGGGCTATGGATTTTCTTGCTGGGGGCGCACGCTTGCTTGCTTTTTTGCTCGACATGAGCGGTAGGGAAATATTACTCGTTGACGCAAGATCAGATTAATTGCGGAGCCGAAGGCAGCCTGGCATTTCACAAATAAAACAAATTTCTTGAGACCATTCTAGCGACACAAGAATCAAACATCATAGCAGATCCTCCTGGGATCTGATTTTACAGCAGTAGATTTTGGTTACACATCCCAAGCCCTTTGAAGAAGAAGAAGAAGATCAAGGGTTCTTCATCTTTATCCTCAGCTTCCGGGCAATCTGCGTCGCCTTAGGATGGACCGGGTGCTTTGTGCTGTCGCACTGTTCGACCTCTATCCAGTTTATGACCTTGATGATGAGCGACTGCGGCACTTTCTTCGCGTCCCCGTCGCCAGCTCCTTTTGATTTCTTCAGCCCCGCTTCCAGTGCTCTCTCCAGGAAGTCCATGAACCATTTCCCAGCTTCCGCTTCGATCTGTTTTCCCAATTTGATCGTGTTGCTCAAGCTACACGAAGCCGGTTTCTTATTCTCGTCGTTCTCACCAATGCTCTCGAGGGCTAGCTTGCCGAGCGGAGTCGAGGGGATTCTCCTTTCCGAAGGGAATTTCGGGTTGGCATTGGATTTCAGGATCTTTCCACCCCTATCAGGAATCGCCGCCACAGACTTGTAGAGTGGGTTTCGTCTTCTATATGAGCTTAGGTCTGAGTGCCGGGATAGCTCCATCGAATTGTCTGCTATTTCGTTTAAGATTTGGGATTCCCGTTCGGGTTCTTTGTCGTAGTCCTGGTGTTCCTTGTTTTGAGCCATATCAATGGCCGCCTGAATGGACACCATGTCGGACACAGCTTGCAAGATTTGCTGATGAAACTCCAGGAACTTATCGAAGCAGGTCGCAGGAGCATCTGCTCTTGCTGATCTGCTTAAGTTGGAGAACATCCTGCAGGTGACAAGTAATAATAAACTGCTATTAGAGACCAATTAGAAGTTGAAACTAAGAACACGATTGCTTATCAAGCCAAAATTTCCACCCTTGAGCTAAAGAATATCCCCAGAGGTCTTTCTCCAAGAAACTGCTAACCACTGAGAGCGAGAAGATTATGAAAGTTGCTTACTTAAGCGACCGGACTACAGTTTCGGTTGCTGAAGCATCTCTTAGTGCTTGGAGAGCGATTTTCTGAGCTGTCTCGCGCTGCGACACGGCCTCCTGTTGGACATGAAGTGAAAAATCAGAACACTGGATGAGCAACGTCTGATTTCAGTAAACAGAAGATTCCAGTATTGTAGAGACTATTCACCTTGCCTAAGATACTGAGCTTTCCAGGCAAGTTCAGGGGCAAACTTGTGCCACTATTATCCCCTGCTGGATTAGCAGACTGGGCTTGTGATTTGGACAAGGCCTTTGACATAGAGGGTGACTGTCCATCTCCATCTGCATTCAGAGCAGACACTCCTCTTGCCTTCCTCATGCTTGGCGGCGGAGTGACGCTTTTCTTTTCCTAAATCAATTTGAGGGAAATCATCATTTTGAAAGAAAAAGGCAGGAATATCATTTCTCTTTGGGCTCCGAAGAGTGTGCGACAGGACAACGTAATTGGACATGAATATATCTAACATGGCCTAAACATGTTTCAAGCACCAAATTCCTAAGGAAAGAGGAAAAATGTACCTACAGCTGAGTTGAAGGAAGTCACTGTGACCCTAGCTTCCCTGTCACAGACACTCCTGCTTCTGGGAAATTTTGATGCCGGCGTAATGCAGCTCCTTCTGAGCAAAGCAGGACCCTCTCCTTTGGTATCCACCATCTTCGCCAAAAGCCCACCACCGACTGAGGACCGCATCCCCATGCCCGAACTCGCATCCCTCACCAACCTCCCCCTGATCAGAGGCGAAACCGACAGATTCCTCACTGAAGAACCAGCCCGCTCTTTCACCGGCGTACACTGATCAAAATCCAACGGGACCGGCTTCAAGGCCATCGGAGATGAAAGGCTATCGCCACCAGGCCCTTTGCCCCAAGAGCCTCTTCTAGAAGACGGGATCCTCGAAACTGATTTCGCAAGGTCATTCCTCTCTCCCTTTTCTCGAAGACCCATGATCGGCTCCGGCGTGCCGACCAGGGGGTGCCGTCCTGGGAGAGGCTTGGCGCCCTTGATCACAGGAACTGGCGAGCCTGGCTCCAATTTGTCAATGTAAATGAACTGGCCTAGCTGCATTTTGTTGCTGAGGACGAAATCGTCTTGCTCCGAGGGGAGACTGGCGTAGATGGAGTGCGAGGAATCGGAGATCTTGATGTAGAACCCGTGCTTGGGCCAGAGGTTCTTCTCGTCGAGGTCTGCGGGTACGATGTCCGTGACTTGCAGGAGCGAGCTCCGGTGCTCACTCGTGGGCTTGACCCCCGTGTTCATCCCGTTGAGGAGCTTCATGAGAATCCCAGGTGCCAGAGTCGCCATCGGAGGGTTCTGAAGGGTACAAGAATTGCCCAGAAGAGCAAGAAACGGAAAAAGATCCGATTTCTGGCCTTTTCAGGCACAAATGGAGGTCGATTACGACAGCAAGGGAGGGACTTCTATCCGAGAAATTGCAGATGAGAGGATGAGGTTCATTCAAGGAGGAGGGTTGAGGGATGAACAGATGGAAGTCGCTAACGGTAGAGAAGGGAAGAGGCCAAGAACAGAGCGTCGAATTTTTAAATTTGATTCGAGGATGGTGTTTTTGGAACGTTGCGGCAACGGTCATATGTGGGTGCGTCTTGTCAATCAAATCCCAGCCGTCCGTTTCCTCCCTTTTTTTAATATGGTCTTTGAATCGTGGGGACGGGATGAGCGTGCCGCTTCCTCACTTTGCTTAGCTTTTGCTTGCGATGCAAAATGAGAATTATTGGAGCATTTTCGCGAAGGCAATATAGTTTGTTGGAGTAAAATCACTTTAGTTCGAGAACTATCTTCTTCTTTCTTTCCATTTTGGTGTCATCATACATTTATGTCCTCTTTATAAAGCATGATTAGCTGAATTCCTAACTTAGGATGTATTTATTTTGCAGGGCACTTCTTAACATAGGACGATGTTTTGCTTTATCATAACTTTCTAGAAAAATGTTTTGTTTTCAATTGTTTGGTGGTCTACTTAAAATTTGAAATGAAAAATGTTTCTCTATGTTTATATTTGGTACATAGCTCTCCGTCGAAAATCATAATTTATTCACGATATTAAATGGTAGAAACTCTTATCTAAGATACTCCTTATATACGAAGTATAAATTTTAAATTGTTTTGTTGTAAAAAAATAGAACCTAAAAGAAGACACTGAAAAAAAGATTTAAAAAATTTTACAAATAATTAAGAAACTTAATCTCTCGATGATCGCTTCAAGTGAGAATGGTTCTCGATTTTGCGTGAGTGTGGAAGTGGAAAAAAAGCTCGGGAAAACGCTTTATTTATTTTTAGAATGCAAATTTTTTCTCAATCGTAGTTTTTTTTTTCCTTAAGTAAACATTTTTAGCTAACCGAACACATAAGAAAATGGAAAACCATCATTTCCATGAAGACAAAGCATACCCTCAGCGGTTGCTTCTTTCTGGTAGGATTGCATCTAAGTAAAATCCAAAAGCAAGCTTTAGTCTACCACGGAGGGCTTTTGGAGTCGGAAAATGCATTTGGGCCGGGCCTTGAGAAAATAAGCAGTCGAAGGAGTCTCTGATGTTTTCGATTCGGTGGGCCGGGCCCAATTCCTCTTTGCCCGTCCCTTCTTCTCCCCTTGGTTTGTTTTCCATTGGGATCTTCCCCCCTGCTCTTTTAAAAAGGGCCATCGCTGTTGCTTCGGTATGCTCTGGGTTTTGCCAACGAATGCTTTGAGCAGCTTCTTAAGTAAATAAATTAGAAAAAAAACTCTGATTTTGCTTCCTTTTGCGAGAAAAAAGGAGGTCGGAGCCTTTTTTTTTATTTATTGCATCGACATCTAACGTGGATCAAAACAACAAATTAAACAGTTCTGAGCTTTCTCCTTGTGCATATAAAGCATTATCGATTGGTTAAACATGATCTCTCTCGCCTAGAACGTTCGATTACAATTTGTCAATTCGGGATAAATTTCGAAAAGCACACTACACCATCCATCATTCATTTTAGTATTCCCATTGCACGTGATATGACTCAAACTCATAGATGCGATGCGTGTCATTTATGATGCGAACGTACATATTGGTCAGTCGGTTTTTTTGGTAGATCGACCATAGAAAAAAAAGTTTGGTGCCATGATGAATTGGTTAAGGAAATCCCATTTTCCTTTTCAAGCGCAACCCTTTTCTGTGGTAGACCAATTTACCTACCAAATTTTAGCAACGAATGGGCGTGTCATTAATATGTCCATTGGGGACGGAATCAATGGTTTCCAGAGGGCACATGCTGAACAATCAAATGGAATAAAATCGTAAATTTCAATATACCAAAATTTTTTTCCATCTATGTGTAATTAATCATTTGAAAACCGAAATATTTATCGTTAAAAGATCTTTCTGTGGTGCTTACTGGGAAGACTTGTTAAAGATGAAACTTCTAAGGACAGGATTGCGACTTAATGAAGTCCAGCATCGCCACAATAATCCTTTGTTGCTACAGGGAGATTTTATGTCAATGGCCAGGGTGCCAGAAGCGGGTTTGATTTTACGGATAAGCTAATGACGTGAAAGTCATACCAACGGATACTTCCACGTCGGGGCCAGTATGGGCCCATCTGTGAAAAGAACAAAGTAATCAAGTCGCGCTCAGTGTTATGAACGAGTAGAGTTTTAGATATTGAGGGTCCGTTTGGTTCATCTTTTTCAATGAATTTTGAAGGAAAAATATGAGGTATTTGACAATCATTCTTAAATAATTTAATTTGAAGTGAAAGATTAATTTTGAGAATATTGAAAACTGCAATTTTTAAAATTTATTTTCAAAATCGAATCAAATTCAACCTGAGTTATTCATCACCTTGAGAGGGCAAAGTCGAGCAACACAATAAATGCGCTTAGCCACTTTGGACTACACCACAGTAGTCAATTTTGAACGTCGAGAGGACTTTTGCCAACTTTATGTGGGGTAGGTGCAATTATAGCACATGCACCCCTAATTTCAACTGTAGCAACTTGAGGGATTCTTTGTACGATTTAGGGAGTGCTAATCGTGGATGAACCGTAATAGCTATCATAAACAGTTCATCATACCTACTTGAAGGCTCGAATTCCTTCTTTTATAGGCTTATCGTGCATGATGATCCATGTGATGCAACAAATCGAGCAGCTCGGCTCACGATAGGTATTATGAGCTATGTGCCTCGTTGCTTGCACATTCACTTCCTGTTCCAGCTATTTTTCAACACTTTCAACAGCGATCTCCGCGATGGATAACACTTTCCCTCGAAAGGGAACCAGGCACGTCTTCTTTTGTCTTCTCGAAGATGAATTTTTCCTCGTATACAATGTCAGTCCCTGGTTTCGAATAGTGGTCGACAAAACGATCCAAAAAGATGTACTGCAGAGCGGGAATAGACCCTCCACCAAACTTTGGAGATTTGGGAACATTAGTCAATGTCGGTGTAATGACTGTGTACCTCAAAACAGTGCCATGAATGGCGTCGTAGCGTGGGTAGGGACAGAGGCTCAATTAGAGAAAAGCAACTCCAAGCATTACATGGACAGTACGGTGCTATGAATGGTTTCAGGACATGAATTCATTCTGATTGTAACACTTGCATAATGCGGCAATAATACATAATATTTGAAAATGTGTCGGGGCGTTTTGCATAGGGATCACGATAAGTGTGAATAGGTCGCGGCAAATACGACGAGAGATTGGTCATGCTGGCATAACTACAAGACCACACGAGCTCGGCTGATCTGGGGACCCTCCTACGTCTGCTCAACCTTAAAAGACTCTCGTGTGCTGCAGTTGTCCGTAAGTCGGTTGGCCTTCAATTTCGTTTTTTGAACTCTATCGCATTGGGTAGTTGCAGCTCGGACTTGCTATTGTTCTCTAGTGGACTAGAAGCCAGACGCAAGTAGGACGCGAAACTGTTCATTCACACTCTCATGCCAGGCCCCCTCTGGAGTTGCATATGAGAATACAGTACTAATTCTCGCGTTGGGACTTAAAAGACTTCGGGACTTGGGACAGGAGTCCGCGGATAGTCGCATCACTTTTGACCTAAAACCGGAACCGAAATGCATCATGCACTTGTGTCGGAAAAACACGAAGCTGTGAACGTTATTGAAGAGAGTTCACCATTAAATCATAACAAATACCGAGCAAGTTATCATTATGATCCGTAATCTGTGATGATCTAATTCGGGTTCGAGCCGGCGGCGAAGCTTGCCTTTGCCGTTGTGTCGAACCCAAACGACCGAGTCCCTAACTACTCGCTTTCATCTTCGATATTAATCGGCCAATGTCCAGGTCATGTCGTTCTCGAAAATCCAATGACAGACCTCGATCCGTCCCGGGCCAGGCCCTAGCGCAAGGAAAGCGCCGTGGTTAGCGCTCCAGGCCGACGTGTCGAGATGGCAGATGGCGACGCCATGGTTGATCTTGGTCTTGAGCTTCGGATCCAATAAATCTGCTTCGTAGACTCGAACTTTTGGAACCGAGTGACAGTAATAGAGCAAGTAAGGAAACAAGCTCTGGTGACATGACACGGACTTGGTCACTCGACCGCGGTTGATCCCTTTGACTTGTCCAATTAGGATCTCGCGGTTCGACCCTTTGATGCTTTCGGTCGATCGAACCGCCACATTGCGTCCTAGGATCGACGTAGCGAAGTCGATCATGTCCTCAATGGAGGACACGCACTGCTTGGACTCGCCACGGCTCGGCACTCTCTCGCATTCGCCGAGCGTATTCGCCATGATGTTCTCCATGGTGGAATTCTCTCCGGCGCGGAAGATTTGTTTGAGCTCGTTAAGCTTCGTGGTCGAGAAGGGCAACTTGGACGCGATGCTTCGGGGCAAAAACGACCTTCTAGGCATTTTGTCCCGAATGTCGGGCATTGACATCACCGTCCCCTTCTTCAGCATCGATTCCCGGAAGAATTTGCCCGGCTCCACCCACCTATTTACGTTCTTGCCATTCGTTGCCACGAGGGCGTCGACCGTGGTGGACGATGTTGTTCTGTTCGTGTAGCTAGAGAAGGTGGCGACCCCATTCTTACCGTAGCCCTTGAAGGTGGTGTTCACGCCGTAGGCCTTGAACTCAACCGCCTGTCCTGGAGCTCCTCCGCCATACTCGGTGAACTTATCAGTCCCCTCATTGAAAGACTTGCCATAGTTGGCGAAGTTGACCTTCGCCGAGTTCGAGCCCTTTGCGTACGAAATGAACGAGTCGTCGCCCACGTTGGCTCTCTCCCGGTACGTGTTGAAGCTCTCGACTGCCCCGTTGCCGGCGTTGCCGTAGCTCTTGAATTTATTCTGGGGGTTGTTCCCATCGACGCCGTAACTGGTGAAGCTATCGTTCGCGCCGTCACCGCCTTGGCTGTAGCCGCTGAACCCGGTTCCCACGTTGTTGGAGCCAGCTGCGTAGGCCGTGAACTCGTTTGGAGTTCTGTTACCGCTCTTGCCATAGCTGGCAAACGTCTCGCCCCCCGCATTGGTCTCCTTAGTGTAACTGGAGAAGGAATGTGATCTTCCTTCACCGCTGGAGCCGTAGTTATTGAAGTTGAGGTTGGGTATGTTGACGTCTTTATTGTACTCGATGAACTTGCCCTGGCCACCGGTGGAGGCGGCTCCGTAGCTGTTGAAGCTCTGATCTGCCACGTTGCCTTCAGCACCATAGACGGAGAACTCATCGCGGTGAGTTGTCGAGCTGCGGCTGTACCCGCGGAATGAGCTGACGGGCAGGTTCTCATCGATGGCGTAGGCCATGAATGCGTCGCGCCCGCCCAGCCGTTTGGCGCCATAGGTGGTGAAGTTCTTGTTGGAGTAGGTGGCGAAGTTGGAGTCCCGGTCGTGCCTCTCCAGGGTGGCTGGTGGCAACTCCGGGAAGCAAAGCAGCCGTGCGGCGGCGCAGAAGGACGGGAGGTGGGCGGAGATGGCACCTCGGGTGGCGAGCTTGCCGAACGCCACCGCATCCGCAGCAGTTAGGGGCGAGGCCTTGGACAGGAGGAAGGACGGTTTGGGAAGGTCGTTGGTGACGCGCTGGTTCCAGTAGCGGACGAGGTATGCCTTGGGAGTAAACGGATTGGCATCGGCGGCGGAAGCAACCTGCATTGGAACAAGAAGAGGAGAGGTGAAGCACAGGGAGAGTGGTACTAAGCGGAGAAAGAAATAGTCCGCATGAACACAGTGGAGGCGGGAGCGAGAGAGCTTCACTAACGCTGAAAGAAGAGAGCAAGAGGAGGAGGAAGAGAGACATTGCGTGTCAGCTTGAGATTAGGGACTGGGTCAGGGTGTTGGTGGTTTTCGTTGGATTATCCGAGCTCGTGTTATTTATAGGTGGAGAGATGATATTAGTGGGGGGATCTCTGTTGGGACATCTTCTGTATTCGTTGGATAATGTCGTTCATTCAGATTTGCTTCCCTAATATGAACTTTATATTCGGATGCAGTGTGTTTCTGAAGCCTTGATCGGGAAGTCTGCCTTATTTGGACGGTCCAGCTTATCTTAAACCCTCCCTCAAATCGGTTCTCACAACAACTATAAAAGTATTCAAAATTTATCCCCCATGATTTTCAGTCCACCGCCCCCATTTTTCCGGACTTCTCAAAGCCACAGCGTGAAGCTTCCGATCCGGAGCTTGAAAGGAAGCTTTGATGGAGAGAGCCCACGAAACAGAGAGGAGAGGCTGGACGGAACGGAGGTACAACTGATGAAAGATAGCGAACGGAGTCCTGTCCTCATATCGAATGAATCAAACCGGTTTTTGCACACTTCAAAAGCTACAGAGAACACGCTGCTGATGATGACCCCTCGGTAGGATTTTGAAACTCCGACCTCCTCTGTTCACTCCTCTCTCTCTCGCGCGCGCGGTGAAGACGACAGCTCCCATTTCCATGGACGGCTGCTCTCAAGAATGCCGCGGTTTCAGCCCCCGTGGCCTCGCGTTATTGGCTCGCACGTCGCTCTCGATGCAGATGCATCGACGCGCTTAGCCGCTACTGCTTTTGTTTCCACGTAATGGCAAAGTTCTAGTCACGAACGCTTTTGGTGATCCTTGTCTTTCACGCTAATGCATTATTGGGAACGACAAGGACGGAACATCCTATTAAACAACAGTGAGGGAGCTCGTGAAAGCGTGGCCATCTTTGTGTGATCTCTTGTCATATCGACTTTCTAGTATGATGTTAATATGCCTAGTGGTACGCCCTTTTTTTCAATGTATTTGTTAAGTACTGGAGGCGAGCCGCGCAATACTCATCCCTTTGCGATTTCAAGTCGACGATCGACTCATTTTCGCATCCTGGATCTAGGGCAACAGATACATCGTAACTTTTGGCATAGAACCCGAGATTGGAATTTGCCTAGATAACCAGATTTAACAATATATTGGTTCGATCACGGTGTGTAATTTGTCATTATCCTTCTCCCGGGACTAGGAGTCCGTGACAATCTCAATTTACAATGCACATCGCCTAAATGACTGTTTAGTGGTAAAGATGGAATTGGTCCCCAGGACAAAAATCGGCATCAAAAGAAGCTAGAATTATTGCTGCACGGTCAACGAACCTTGCCGCCCCGGGTGTGTTTGGTGATTTCTTCCAATTGGACCCATCACGGATCCCTTCATCAATTGTCAAATTGTGCTTCCAATTCATCATTGCCCCTGCCACATGGGTCGATCGAATCAATGGCAATGGGCCATTCAACTCTGCTGGCCCAAGGTTTGCTCTTAAATCGCCGACAGCGGGATCTTGGAACATTCACGTGGATGCGAGCCCTTTCCGCCCTCTCTTTGCTCCTCGGAGACCCCGCTGTCTGACTATCCCGACATGTCATCCGGACATCGTCTCGGTAAATTCCGAGGATGCATGCAAAGCGCTTTGTCTAAGCGCACCGGTCGAAGGTGTAGTTTCCGACGTCACTTTGGGTGGAAAATATTGTTTATTTGTTAAAAGTAAAAACACGGCACACAGTGGAAACAAAACAGAGGAAACATATGCTTTATTGCTTTCTCTTCATGGAATCTCATATTTGCTTGGAAGTATCTTTGCAAAGAATTGTCTCCATGATGGACCCGTTTATTGCTTGAAACAAGCAATTCTTTGCTTTGAGGTCCTTCAGCTTTGCCGCTTCATGACGCAGCGTTCGCGATAAATTCGAGCAAAAATCGCTCTCAAAGGGATGAACCCTAATTTGATAATTCTGAAATTCCAAAAGTGCGGCGGCCAGCCTCCAAAAGAGGTCTAAATAGCCTTCTGGAAACAACAAGCCCTAAAACGACAAATTACCAAAATGCCCTTAAAATAGTTTAATTCCGAAAATGCTAAAATAAATGGAAAAAGCATCTAAACGATCTCAGATCGCAAAAATACGGCGGGGCTGGAGGCAAAGCTCCAGCCTTGATGACTGGACCGTTTCCTTGCGACCCACCAAAATTCAGCTCATTCCGGGTCCGTCGCCCGGAGTTACCGTTCAGCCTTCCGGGCCTTTTGTTGGTCCCACTTGGCCATGAACGCAGCGCCTATCATGTCCGCATCATTCTCCTCCACTTGTGAAGAACTCGACCGCGAGTTCAAATCAGCGCCTGGGTATAGCTCCTCGGGCTCATGAAACAGCGACAAATCAGCAACATTGAAGGTGTTGGAAATACCCATGCTAGCCGGAATGGCAATAACATAGGCATTGTCATTAATCTTCTTAC
The DNA here is from genome assembly GCA_019926035.1 of Melaleuca alternifolia. Classification (NCBI taxonomy): domain Eukaryota; kingdom Viridiplantae; phylum Streptophyta; class Magnoliopsida; order Myrtales; family Myrtaceae; genus Melaleuca; species Melaleuca alternifolia. The sequence goes on along the minus strand of JAGKPW010002266.1, from coordinate 3,262,893 downwards.
TGACAGTGTAAGGCCCATACTTTTTGGGCTGCAATTTACTATACGTACCAGCTGGCAACCGTTCCTTCCGAAGGTAGATCATTACCTGGTCACCTACCTCAAACACCTGGGCACGCCTGTGTCTATCTGCGGCAGCCTTATACTTCTGATTGGCTTCCTGCAACTTCTGCCGGACCTCATGATGAGTCTCCACAATTTGTTTGGCCATGTGGCCCGCCGCAGCACTTGTACTTGCTTGCTTCGGCAACGGAATCAGGTCCAGAGTATGCTGAGGTGCCTTGGTATACACAACAGAAAAAGGTGACCTGCCGATGGAACTGTGAGCAGCATTGTTATAGGCAAATTCTGCCTGAGATAAAGCGACATCCCACTGTTTTGGCTTGTCGCCACAGATACTACGAACCAAATTGCCCAAAGTTCTATTGACAACCTCCGTTTGCCCATCCGTCTGTGGGTGAGCTGTGTTGCTAAAGTTCAGCGAAGAATCAAAGAGTCGCCATAAAGTTCGCCAAAAATGCCCCAGAAACTTACTATCGCGGTCTGATGTGATCGATTTAGGGACACCATGCAAGCGAACCACTTCTTTAAAGAACAGTCTAGCCACACCTACTGCATCAGAAGTTTTCTTGCATGGGATAAAGTGCGCCATCTTGGAGAACCTGTCAACCACCACGAAAACAGAATCCACGCCCCTTTGTGTCCGTGGCAGGCCAAGCACGAAATCCATAGACAGATCTTCCCAAATATTGTCAGGAACAGGTAAAGGCATATACAAACCTGTGTTGTTAGAATGCCCCTTAGCAGTTTGACATACATAGCACTTCTGTACATACCTGCCGACATCCCGACGCAACTGGGGCCAGTAGAATCGCTCACGGACTGCTGCAATGGTCTTATCACGACCCAGATGGGCTGCTAATCCGCCGTCATGCAAGTCACGGATGACCTTCTCTCGCAGTGATGTCCGAGGAAGGCAAAGTTGATTGCCCCGCATCAAGTAACCATCCTGCACATAGAAATCTTGCGCAGGTTGGCCAGCAGCACACGACTCCCATAGCTGTCCGAAGTCCTCATCTCCGGCGTAACAATCCTTCAATTGCTCGAACCCTAGAATTTCTTGGGTCAATGTGATCAGCAAGCCGGCTCTCCTGCTCAACGCATCCGCTACCACATTATGCTTACCAGATTTATGTTGTAACCTGAAAGGAAACTTTTGCAGGAATTGACACCAACGAGCATGCATGTCTTTGCTAATCCTTTTTTGACTATTCAAATACTTCAACGCCTCATGGTCAGAATAAAGGACGAACTCTTTCCCAATCAGATAATGCTCCCAGGTCTTCAAAGCCCGGATAACAGAATAGAATTCCTTGTCATAAGTGCTCCATCTCTGCCTGGCATCGCTAAGTTTTTCACTGAAAAAGCAAATAGGTCTGCGCTCTTGAGATAAGACAGCTCCAATGCCCACTCCACTAGCATCACAATCTACTTCAAATAATTTGTCAAAGTCAGGTAAAGCTAGAACAGGCGCAGTACAAAGCTTCTCTTTCAAGATGGCAAAGCTGTTGTCGGCTTCTTCGCCCCATAAAAATTTGCCCTTCTTCATGCACTCAGTGACGGGAGCCGCAAGAGTACTGAAATTCCTAATGAAACGCCGATAGAAAGTCGCCAACCCATGAAAACTTCTCACCTCAGAAACTGTCTTAGGGGTAGGCCATTCCCTGATTGCCTTCACCTTTGTATCGTCCACCTCTATTCCTCCAGAAGTGATTATAAATCCCAAGAACAACAGTTTGTTAGTCAGAAAACTGCACTTCTTAAGATTTACATACAATTTATTTCGCTGCAATGCCGTCAATACTTCCCTCAAGTGCATCAGGTGTTCTTCCTCAGTCCTACTATAGATTAGAATGTCATCAAAATAAACCACTACAAATTTGCCAATAAAAGACTTCAGAACTTGATTCATGAACCTCATAAAGGTGCTCGGAGCATTAGAAAGACCAAACGGCATCACCAACCACTCGTACAGCCCCTCCTTCGTTTTGAAAGCCGTCTTCCACTCATCACCCGGTCGGATGCGAATCTGGTGATATCCATTCTTCAAGTCCAGCTTAGAGAACCATGTAGCTCCATGCAGTCTGTCCAGCATATCATCCAACCGAGGAATTGGAAACTTGTACCCTACGGTAATCTTGTTAATAGCTCGGCTATCCACACACATCCTCCAGCTCCCATCTTTCTTGGGAGTTAATAGTGCTGGCACCGCACATGGACTCATGCTGTTTTGAATGTGCCCCTTCCGCAGCAACTCTTCTACCTTCTCCTTCAGGATCTCACTCTCCTTCGGGTTCATTCTGTAATGGGGTGAATTTGGTAGGCTGGCACCAGGAATCAAGTCAATGTGATGCTGGATATCACGCATGGGAGGCAACCCGTCAGGAATCTCTTCCGGCATCAGCTCGCTGAACTCCTTCAATAAAGGCTTGACAATTGCAGGGTGCTCCTCCACTTGAGTTTCTCCACCTGTCGTCTCCACCACCTGCTTGACGATCAGCATATGGACTTCTCGAGTCTCTTGAAGCTCCACCTCAAATTTCCTCGTAAGGGTAAGGAAATTATCTCCTTTCGGCTGTTTGCCCTTATGTGACAGGGGTAACAAGGTGTACTTCACACCATCCTTGACAAGCTTGTATTCATTACTCCTTCCCGAGTGCTGAGCATATCGTTCAGTCACGTGGATGCTCTCCGTACCAGACTTAATCCACCCCAATGTATAAGGATTAGGGTGCTTCTCAACCTGAACTCCCAGCTTCTTCACCGCCTCCTTCCCAATAATGTTCTCCATGCTGCCACTGTCAATGACAACAGCGAATATTTTCCCCAGAATGGTGCACCTAGTACGGAATAGCTGATGACGTTGCGAATCATCTTCCTGTTTTGGGGTCAACATCATCCTGCGCACCACACAGTTCACTTCCTCCGCAGCCTCGACCTCGTCCTCAAAATCATCTTCATACCCATCTGCTTCGCAGCAATACTGGTCTTCATCATCTTCCCTTGCTGCCATGTTTGTCGTCCTCCTTTGGGGACACTCATTCGATCGATGTCCTATCTGATTGCAACGGTAGCACTTTATCCCGGCCGGTTTAGTGTAGGGATTCGGGTTCGCCGTCTTCTGAGGGAACTGTCCCTTGTCCTTCGGATCAGTTGCAGGACGCTTCTCTACCACCCTCTCCTCTTGTCCACGTCCAGACCCAAAGCGATCATTGGAACCGCTTTTCTCCCCAGCAATATTAGAGCTACTGCCCCGATAATTCTCATAAAACCGCTGCTTCCCCCGTTCCCGCTGCATCAACTCAGCCTTCATCGCCATGTTCTTAGCCTCAGTCAGATTGCGCAAGAACTGCACGCCAATTTTCTCTCGAATGAATGGCTTTAGGCCATCAAGATACCGCGCCACCTGCTGTCCTTCTGTTTCCGACAGATTATTTCTCTCTGCCAGTCTCATGAATTCCGCCGTGTATTCATGCACGGTTCTAGTTCCCTGTTGGCAGTGCTGGTACTGCTGGAACATAATCTGCTCATAATCAGGAGGGAGGAATTCGCTCTTCAACAACCTCCTCATTCGAGTCCAAGTACGAACTCGTTCCCTTCCTTCCCGCACTCTTCGATTCTGCACTCTCTCCCACCATGCAAAAGCTCCCCCCTTTAGCCTACATGCTACTAAGCGTACTCTTTTCTCATCCGGGGTTTCCATGTAATCGAATAACTTATCTATATCCGCAAGCCAATCCAGAAAATCCTCTATGCCCAAACTGCCATTAAAATAGGGGATATTGACTTTTAGTCTAAAGTCGTTACCTTCGCGATCTTCATGATGCCATCTCCGGTCAAAGCCTCGGCGATTTCCCCCACCATGACGATTCCTACCGCCATGATCAGATCGCTCCTCAAAAAGATCTTCAACCTCGTCTGCCTCCTCTTCGGAACTCTCCGGAAGCACAAGATGATTTCGCCCGCGGACAGGAACAGGCCTTTCGACAGGATCGCCGCGAGCAAAATCTGCACCCGGTCTTCTGTCACCTCGCCGATTCCGGTTCACATCGACACCGAGACCATCGAACCGATCCGATAATTCGTCGAAGCGCTCTTCGAAGCGACGAAATCTATTGTCGATCCGCTGATCCAAGTAGTCTAACCGCTGCTCCAAACATTGCAACGCGTCTTCCCCAAAGTTTGGGGGTACGACCTCCTGAACATCGTCACGAAGATCACCGCCAGTCGCCATTAGGCTCTGATACCACCTGACGCAGCGTTCGCGATAAATTCGAGCAAAAATCGCTCTCAAAGGGATGAACCCTAATTTGATAATTCTGAAATTCCCAAAAGTTCGGCGGCCAGCCTCCAAAAGAGGTCTAAATAGCCTTCTGGAAACAACAAGCCCTAAAACGACAAATTACCAAAATGCCCTTAAAATAGTTTAATTCCGAAAATGCTAAAATAAATGGAAAAAGCATCTAAACGATCTCAGATCGCAAAAATACGGCGGGGCTGGAGGTGAAGCTCCAGCCTTGATGACTGGACCGTTTCCTTGTGACCCACCAAAATTCAGCTCATTCCGGGTCCGTCGCCCGGAGTTACCGTTCAGCCTTCCGGGCCTTTTGTTGGTCCCACTTGGCCATGAACGCAGCGCCTATCATGTCCGCATCACTTCATGAGCTATTCGTTGTACTACTGCCAAAATTGCTCATTCTGGTTCTGCAATTCCAGAAGAAACGTCTCAATACTCTTTAAACTTGAGGAAATTCTCCATTAACATACTCTAATGGTCATAATGACCATCAAAACAAGGTATTGTGAGTTGTACAAAATTCTTTGTGGCTATCACTATTGCTGCAAAGACGTATCACTCATGATTTGCTGCTGCAATTGAAACTATCGATCAACACTCTCTTTCCTCATGTGTTTGAACACTCAAGACTCTCCTTTTCAACACTCAACCCATGTTTCTTTTGTAGTTGTGATACCATTGTTGGAAATAAGAATCACAGCACACAGAGAAAACAAAATGGAGGAGAAACAGATACTTTATTGCCTTCTCTTACTTCAGATTTCATCTGATACAACCTCTTTTATAGGTAAAACATCAATGGAAATAGTTAAAACATTACCAAGAAAATAGTAGTAGAAAAGACTCCCTAAAGTGCAGCAACGTGCAATAACGTGCTGCAACAAACTCTTGAAATATAGCAACATAACCACTTTCCAGCTTAATGAACATTCGAACATTGACTCATTCAACATAATTTCCACCATGCTATTGAACTTCAATTTTAATTAGATGCCTGCAGAGAAAAAAATAACAGAAGAACAAAACTTGTGTTAGTCTATCACTCGATGCAAGGTTAGACATGGAAACATTTGTCTAAAAGAGGTGAGCAGTAGCCCTTTGCTTAAGATCCGACATATGAATTAGCAAACGGTACTTGCAAATCTTGAACCAAGTGAGATCGATCGGCGAGGTGCTTCAATGTCCATTAATCTCTTATAGGTTGTGATGTCAAGGAGTTGATGGTGGAGATATGATATGGAAATATAAATTCCAAAAAGAAGAAAAATCTGATTATGGTACAGTGCAGTTCAAGAACTTGAGACATGGAGTCATGTTACGTTCTGGAAAGAGATGAATATTGCAGTAAACAAGCTTCTACACACGCACACCACAATAATTACAGATACTAGATCGTAGTTATTCGAACCCTTAATAACCATAACGACATTTACATATGTACACGACTATGGTCGTGGATCTAGGACAGCAGACACCACACTAGACAATAATTTAAAGCCAAAGCAAATGATGACTTGGAATGGAGCTAGCGGCTAATATCTCAGCATCTCTAGGTCCAATCCATATTATTCAATCTGACTCACATTTCATTTTTTCCACTATTAATTGGCCCTTGTCCAGATCCCATACAGCCCCGAGACCCAGTGGCAGACCTCGATCAGACCAGGGCCCGACCCGAGCGCAAGGAACGCCTCGTTATTTGGATTCCAAGCCGATGTGTCCATGTGACAGAGGGCGATGCCATGGTTGATTTTGGCCTTGGACACGGGATCCAGTATGTCCGCTTCGTAAACCCGGAGTGTTGGAAACGAATGACAGTAATAGACCATGTAAGGAAATATAGTCTCATGGCATGCCACGGGCGGACTCGATTTACTCGAGTCCCTCCTTTTCACTCGCCCAATCAAGATCTCACGCTTCGACCCTTCAGCGCTCTCCGTGGATTGAAGCTCGATGTCGTGGCCTAGTATTGAGGTGGCGAAGTCGATCATGCCCTCTACAGAGCTAACGCATCGCTTGGTCTCACCTTGGATCGGTGCTTTCTCGCATAGGCCGAGAGTGCGTGCCATGATCTTATCCAAATTGGAATCGTCGCTAGCACGGAAGATTTGCTTCAGCTCGGCGAGCTTGGAGGTTGTAAACGGTAATCCGGAGGAAATGCTACGTGGCAAAAACGACCTTTTAGGCGTTCTGACATGAAGATCCGGCATCCGGCATCCGGATCACATTCCCACTCCTCAGCATCGATTCCCGAAAGAATTTGCCGGGCTCCACGCCCCTGTTCACGTCCATGCCACCCGCCGGTGTTCTGGCACTAGGATCGGCACCGTAGCTAACTTGATAGGATGATAGGGCTGGGAAGCAGAGTAATTGTGCTGCCTTGCAGAAAGATTGGAGGTGATCGGAGATGGCATCTTTAGCCACGAGCTGGGCAAAACGGGTCGTTTCTGCAGCAGTTAAGGGTGAAACTTTGGATATTAGCAGCGGTGATATGGCGAGGTTGTTGGTAATTTGTTCGTTCCAGTAGCGGTCAAGGTATTCCTTCGGGGTGATTGATTCGGCATCGACAGCAAGGGAGTTGGCGTCACTGGTGGTTCTAGCACTGGTGGAAACAACCTATAAGGAGGACAAAACATAAAATCCCGAGTGACTAAAATGTTAGCATGACGCGATGAACCTAAGATGGTTCATCCAGTTAAAAAAGAGAAGATCTTGTAACCTTAAAATGCATTTTTACAATCCGCTTATCAGACAAATAAACCTACATCATAACCGCAGTACGATGCTGAACAGATTTGGTCAAATATCTTTGCATTGCACACATGAAACATGAATAAAAACGTCATGAACGTGCGTCGTAAGCAAGGTAACCGGAAGTCATCCCCGTGAGATAACAAGAGTGAAATCAGCTTTTACGGGAAAAAAATTAGATAGCATGATAAAAATTCCTAATAATTCCTTAACTTATATGTCCAATCTGAATAACTTACAGTCACTTTTTTTTTAGTCAATGCTTCCTGACTTAGCATAAGTGACCGAGACTGGCACTACGTTATGAAAACAAGCGCACACGCATGCATATATATATTCAAGTATCATATGTGTCTTTCACTTCGTAGTCACTGTTCTGCACGTCTCTTTTAACATACATGGGGACAGAAACAAGAAGTGTTGCTGCATGCTAACTTCGAAAATGGGATGATCGGTGATTATGGCGCGTGGAAGGGGAGGGAAGAGAGCTTGAGAAAACTAACATGGAGTGAGAACAGCAGGAGGAGGAAGAGGGAGAAGAGAGACATTTTGCTAGAACCGATCTCGCTCATTTCTTTAGGGAGAGGGAATGCCGATAGTGTTGGAGAGTTCACTTGATTGAGCACGAAATTTATAGGACTGATGGTATAGAGAGAGAGAGAGAGAGAGAGAGAGAGAGAGAGAGAGAGAGAGAGAGATTCCTCTAAGACGATTGGATGAAGCCAAAGAAACAAAACAAAACTTATAATATTAGTTTAACTTGCAGTTAATTAGGTTTTCATATTAAATGTTATCTGCCTAGCGAAAGAAATAGACGTTAATAGTTTTTCTAGTTCAACTTGCAATTAGTAAGTATTATATTCTGTTTGATTATCAGACGAACATATAACACCAATCTGCTTTGTTCTTTTTTTAGTGATAATTTGGTGGACTTGAGTCTTTAAGAACTCAACTAATGTGGACTAAATACTGTTGATGCACATGCCAGTACTTGCACAAATTCGGGGATTTGAACCCAAGGCTCAAATGAGGAATATAATTGCGATTATTGACTTAAGCAATCTCTCGAGTCTATTCGTTAAAAAAAAGGGTCATAATTTCCTCCAGCTTAGCAATTACATATATGGATATTACCCATACTTAAATTTAGAAGATTACATATGTGGACGATGTCCATAACCTGTGACCTACTAATTAGAAGCATGACATTAAAAAATATTAAATTCAAAAAAAGTTGGTGTCTAAGAAGTCCTAAGTTCGAAAAAATAAGTTGGTGTGTGGGGAAGCTGCCAAGTTCTAAATAATAGAGATCGAAAGATTAGATTTTTATTAGATTCTAGCATCATGCGGATCAATGTGGTGTTTGAGCACAAAATGAAGAAAGGTGATGGGAAAGACCGCATAATTGATGGAAGGATGGAATAGAATAGGAGAAAACACTTAAGAATCAGCTAGAGACAAAAACTACTTAGGTAGTAAGTTATGTTAATTTGCTTGTTGAGAACTTGACTAAAGAAAAGCATCAATCTATGCCCCAGACAGGACAAGTCTCATATCATAAAAAACAAATGGCTTAATGCAATATGCCAATTTGGTAAAGTACAACTCTTTCCTAATAATGAGATCAAACAACAAAAAAGCACCCATCTATACCTCAGATTGGACAAAATTGGTTATTTAATCAAGTTGTGGCATAATCTGATATATTTTCAAGATGTGAAACTGTGATTTCACCTGTAGAAGAGATTCTCCACATAACCTCCATATCTATGAATGCATTCCAATAGAGAAGCTGGCTAGCTAATCATGAATTAGGGTTGAAGTCATTACGATAAGATGCCATTATGAGTACACCTAATTATAATCACTTCTACAAGAGACTCAAGAAATCTCTAGGTTTCCTTTACGGGAGTAGGAAAGGAAAGGACTGATTGGTTCATTTACAAAATGAAACTACATCAGGAAACATGTACAACCCGCATTTTCTATCCTATGATTTCTTTTGGTGGAAACAATTAACAATTTTACTATCCACCCGATTAACCACGATTTCTCAAGCAAAGCCTTGGAACTTCTATCCAAACCCGCCAACAATTACAAAGCAATCAGGTTTTCTTCCTAAAACCATATTTCGACTCAGTGAGATGGACAAAGTAAGAACGTAATTTGCCTAATTCACATCCAGAGACTTTTTATTCATAATTTGGAGGTCACTTGTTCAGAACCCAATATTCGCGTGTAAGCTATTTGGAGTCAAGACTACCTACGTAGATCGCTTGGACCATTTGCGAGGCTTATTGGGTGTTCCATAGGCTTCTAGATGATCGAAAATGTATGCTCGTGCCTTGGACTTGTAAAGGAATACAATAAGTTCATCCCCACGGGGCCTCGATGATCTCTCTTGCATCCCGACGGCACAATACATCAAAGGAACCTGGATTTATCGCTGCACGGCCACAAACTTTTGGATCACATGGAGAAAGGCGGTTCCACCCCGACTTCTGTATGATTTCTTCAATTGGACTCGACATGAGTCGATCAAATTTGCTTCCACTGTTCATGCTGGCGGCATGAGTCGATACCAGCGAAGCCGGAGAAGGGCTCATCCAAGAAACGAATAAATCATGAATGGCCATGCCGCGATGTAGGCCCAATGGGCTGCTCTAATTATAGCCCACGACAATGTCTCGGCAGTAACTTGATGCTAGAACGGTCCCGTCCGTTGCCGCAGCAAGGATAACCAATTATACTGACAACTCAGTGAAAGTTTAACTCAGTGAAAGTTTAGCTATATATGTCTTCACCAAATTGACTTCTGACTGTTGAGACACTGTACAATTACATCCAAGGATGAAATTTCGATACCTTAGGTGATTAGATAGCATATCGGTTCATTATCATATATATTTTGGAGGGAATTAGTATGAGGTAAAATTATAGCTATGAATGTAGACATTTGTCGATCGCGTGACAAATGCATCACTCTACACAAACAATAATATATACGACAATGAACATATATCTTACTTGAAAGTGTTAAATCCTTTTCGAGTAATGTTACGTGTCCTCTCATAAATATATGATCTTATATGCTAAATAACAATCTGTAGATTATGTTATTGTTGAAATTTGATGCCAGATATAAGATGCCAGCCCGAGAGAGTGGACGTAGGCTTGGACTAAGCTGAACCACTATAATTTATGTGTCTTGATCCCTTCTCTTAACTCTCTGATTGTGTTTGTTGCTTCTGTTTATTTACTTGTACAATACGCACCAAACGTACTGAATTTTATATTTCCACAAAAGATTTCTTAAACACCTATTCACCCCCTCTCTAGGTGTTTGCACTAATAGTTTCAACTTTGGGTGGAAAATATTAAGTTTTGATCCTGAATTACCGACTAATGGGCTAATCCTTTGAGCGGCGCCATTTGCTTAATTTCCACCATGCTATTGAACTTCAATTTTATATGCTTGCAGAGGGGGAAAAAATACAGAAGAACAAAACTTGTGTTAGTATATCACTCGATGCAAAATGTCTATAGGGACTACTAACTAATAGTAAGCGGGAGAAAAAACCCTCCTCTTTAATTGTCAAATAATGCTAAGGTTAGACATGGAAACATTTGCCAAAAAGAGAATAGCAGTAGCCCTATGCTCAAGATCCGACGAATGAATTAGCAAATGGTACTTGCAAATTTTGAACCAAGTGAGATCGATCGGCGAGGTGCTTCACCCACTATCCATCAATCTCTTATAGGTCCATTTGTTCTGATGTCAAGGAGTTGATGGTGGATATATAATATGGAAAAATCTGATTATGGTACAGTGCAGTTGAAGAATTTGAGACATGGGTCATGTTTCGTTCTGGAAAGAGATGAATATTGCAGTGAACAAACTTCTTCACACGGACACTGCAATAATTACAAATACTATATCAAAGTTATTAGAAACCTTAATAATCATAACGACATCTACATATGTAAACGATTATGGTCGTGGATCTTGGACAGCATATACCATATTAGACAATACTTTAAAGCCAAAGCAAATGATGACTTGGACTGGAGCTAGCGGCTAATATCTCAGCATCTCTAGGTCCAATCCATGTTATTCAATCTGACAGTTCTGACTGACACTTCAGTTTTTCCATTATTAATCGGCCCTTGTCCAGATCCCATAATCCCCAGAGACCCAGTGGCAGGCCTCGGTCAGACCAGGGCCCGACCCGAGCACAAGGAACGCCTTGTGATTTGGACTCCAAGTTGATGTGTCCATGTGACAGAGGGCGATGCCATGGTTGATTTTGGCCTTGGACACGGGATCCAGTATGTCCGCTTCGTAAACCCGGAGTGTTGGAAACGTGTGGCAGTAATAGACCATGTAAGGAAATATAGTCTCGTGGCATGCCACGGGCGGACTCGATTTACTCGAGTCCCTCCTTTTCACTCGCCCAATCAAGATCTCACGCTTCGATCCTTCAGCGCTCTCCGTGGACTGAAGCTCGATGTCGTGGCCTAGTATTGAGGTGGCGAAGTCGATCATGCCCTCTACAGAGCTAACGCATCGCTTTGTCTCACCTTGGGTCGGTGCTTTCTCGCATAGGCCGATTGTGCGTGCCATGATCTTCTCCAAATTGGAACCGTCCCTAGCATGGAAGACTTGCTTCAGCTCGGCTAGCTTGGAGGTTGAGAACGGTAATCCAGAGGAAATGCTACGCGGCAAAAATGACCTTTTGGGCGTTCTGACACGAAGATCCGGCATCCGCATCACGTTCCCACTCCTCAGCATCGATTCCCGAAAGAATTTGCCAGGCTCCACGCCCCTGTTCACGTCCATGCCACCCGCAGGTGTTCCGGCACTAGGACTGGCATCGTAGCCAACTGGATAGTATGATAAGGCTGGGAAGCAGAATAATTGTGCTGCCTTGCAGAAAGATTGGAGGTCATCGGAGATGGCATCTTTCGCCACGAGCTGGGCAAAACGGGTCGTTTCTGCAGCAGTTAAGGGTGAAACTTTGGATATTAGCAGCGATGATATGGCGAGGTTGTTGGTAATTTGTTCGTTCCAGTAGCGGTCAAGGTATTCCTTCGGGGTGATTGATTCGGCATCGACAGCAAGGGAGTTGGCGTCACTGGTGGTTCTAGCACTGGTGGAAACAACCTATAAGGAGGACAAAACATAAAATCCCGAGTGACTAGAATGTTAGCATGACGCGACGAACCTAAGATGGTTCATCCAGTTTAAAAAAGAAAATGTTGTGACCTTAAAATGCTCTTTACAATCCACTTATCAGACAAATAAGCCTACATCATAACCGCAGTACGATGCCTAACATACTTGGTCAAATATCTTTGCATTGCACACATGAAACATGGATAAAAACGTCATGAACGTGCGTCGTAAGCAAGGTAACCGGAAGATATCCCCGCGAGATAACAAGATAACAAGAGTGAAATCAGCTTTTACGGGAAAAAAATAATAAAAATTCCTAAAAAATCATTAACTTATATATCCAATCTAAATAATTTACAGTCACTGTTTTCTTTTATCAATGCTTCCTGACTTAGCATAAGTGACTGAGACTGGCACTACGTTATGAAAACAAGCGCGCACGCATGCATATATATATATATTCAAGTATCATATGTGTCTTTCACTTCATAGTCACTGTTCTGCACGTCTCTTTAAACGTACATGGGGACAGAAACAAGATCGAAGAACTATTAGTGTTGCTGCATGCTAACTTCGAAAATGGGATGATCGGTGATTATGGTGTGTGGAAGGGGAGGGAAGAGAGCTTGAGAAAACTAACATCGAGTGAGAACAGCAGGAGGAGGAGGAGGAAGAGGGAGAAGAGAGACATTTTGCCAGAACCGATCTCGCTCATTTCTTTAGGGAGAGGGAATGCCTATAGTGTTGGAGGGTTCACTTGATTGAGCACACGAATTTATTATAGGACTGATGGTAGAGAGAGAGAGAGAGAGAGAGAGAGAGAGAGAGAGAGAGAGAGAGAGAGAGAGAGAGAGAGATTCCTCTAGGACGAACGGATGAAGCCAAAGAAACAAAACTTACAATGTTAGTTTAACTTGCAGTTAATTAGGTTTTCATATTAAATGTTATCTGCCTAGCGAAAGAAATAGACGTTAATAGTATTTTAAGTTCAACTTGCAATTAGTAAGTATTATACTCTGTTTGATTATCAGACGAATATATAACACCAATCTGCTTTGTTCTTTTTTAATTGATAATTTGGTGGACTTGAGTCTTTAATAAATCAACTAAAGTGGACTAAATACTGTTGATGCACATGCCAGTACTTGCACAAATCCGGGGATTTGAACCCAAGGCTCATATGAGGAATATGATTGCGATTATCGACTTAAGCAATCCGTCGAGTCTATTCATTACAAAAAAAAGGGTCATAAGTTCCTCCAGCTTAACAGTTACATATAGGAATATCATGCATACTTAAATTTAGTAGATTATACATGTGGATGGTGTCCATAACTTGTGACATACTAATTAGAAACATGATAAAAAGGAAAAATATCAAATTTGGTGTCTAGGGAGTCCTAAGTTCAGAAAATAAGTTGGTGTGTGGGGAAGTTGCCAAGTTCTAAATAATAGAGATCGAAAGATTGGATTTTTATTAGATTCTAGCATCATGCGGATCGATGTGGTGTTTGTGCACAAAACGAGGGAAGGTGATGGGAAAGCCCGCGAGATTGATGGAAGGATGGAATAGAATAGGAGAAAACACTTAAGAATCAGCTAGAGACAAAAACTACTTAGGTAGTAAGTTATGTTAATCTGCTTGTTGAGAACTTGACTAAAGAAAAGCATCAATCCATGCCCCAGACAGGACAAGTCTCATATCATGAAAAACAAATGGCTTAATGCAATATGCCAATATCGTGCAGGAAAACCCTTCCCTAATAATGTGATAAGACAAGAAAATAGCATCTGTCTATACCTCAGATTGGACAAGTTAATCAAAATGTGCAGTAATCTGATATATTTTCAAGATGGAAAACTGTTATTCCACATCTTGAAGAGATTCTCCACATAACCTGCATATTTGTGAATGCACTCCAATATTAAAGACGTAACAGGCTAGCTGGCCATGAATTAGGATTATAGTCATCTTGATAAGATCCATCACGTGTACCCTAATTATAATCACCTCTACAAAAGTGATAGATGAAATCTCTAGGATGCGTGCTTACTTTCTAGGGATTAGGAAAGATATGGACTAATTGGTTCAATCAAAAAATGAAACTGCACCAGAAAATATGTGTAACCCACATTTCCTGTCATATGATGCTTTTTGGTGGAAACAATTCCATATGATAGGATATATCTCTATATGTGGCTCTTGGATCCCACGAAGAACCTTAAGCGGATTTCTTTACAGTCAACGACTTTACGAGAACTCTCTGTAGGAAACAGCCTATTTGCCCGATTTCCATGACCTCTCAATCAAAGCCTGAGAACAGTAGCCTTTTGTTAGCCTTTTACTTTCCCAGATTTATTGTTCTTCTTTTCATTGTTAGCCTTTTGTTTTAACTCTTATCATCTTCTTGTTTTTTTTTTTTTGGATGATCTATTCTTCGAATGATCCAGTTGCCCAGACCGGTTAGTCTAGGCCAAATCTAGAACAGTCCAATGGGACTAGGAGAATTGGAACAAAAAAGGAAAAAATATTTTTTTTCTTTAGTAAAGTTAGGTAAGGACTAAAGTTTCAATATTTTAAGTTGGGTTCTTTTTACTTTTATATATATTTATCTTTAATCAAATGTAAAAACTTTATGAAAAAAAGCAACTGGGTTTGGTCCGGTCCTCTCCTCTTAGGAACAGGGGAACTAGACTGCGTGGACATCGAATCCGCTTTTGAGAACAAAGGACCAAACCAGAAATTTCGGGAATTGGACCAAATCTATCAGTTTGGATGGTTTCCAGTTCGGTCGGTTAGGCTTACTTAGCCCTATTTATCTAGACATGTCAATCTTGATTTCAGAGATTTTGAACACCATCATACCATACATTGTGATCTGATTATCATTCGCTGACACGTGCTTTTATATTGAAATGGAACTCGATAATAGAGTGTTTTCATATCATATAAAGTCTCAAAACATCATACTAGAAGGGAATGTTTACCATCAGCGGTCATTACTATAGTGGACGATCGATGTGAGGACAAGCGATCAATGTGTGAGGACAAGCATGATAATAAAAGATACAAATGACACGTATTTTCAATAGCTTTTAAATTAACGGGGGTTATTGATAATATTCACATCAGACTTCTAATCTAGAACCGATCGACACAAGCTAGCATTTGCTAGAACTGAAGAAAGATGGACTTTCTTTTCTTTCCCGTTCTATTTTTGGGTCGACAACAAAGCCATTCATTCATTCGCTAGTAATACAGGAACAAAAGATCAAGTCTTTCTGAACAAAAGATATTCCAAGATGGCCCCGAGGAGTTAATAATCCAGATAGGAGGAAGAGATTTCCGACGGCGATGTTTAGCAACCCTGTCTGCAAGTGAGTCGGCCTCGCCGGAGCAATGAGTGACTCTAGCTGTCTTCAATCGGGCCAAGAGCAGCTCACAATCTTCCGCAATCGGGTATAGGGCCCATGGGCTTTCTTCCTTGCCCGAGAGAAGCTCTGCCACATATCCACTGACTGTCTCCACTCCAACGTTCGAACCTTAGCAGTAGAAGCCGGGAACCGCTAGGGTCCCCACAAGTTTAATGATTTGATCACAGGGATTACAAATTCGAGGACCTCGTTGAAGAAGGGCGCAAGTTCAAGGATCCAATGGGTAACATTTTGTTTGCCACAAGTTCATAGACCTCTAATGTCTAGCCGGGCGGCCATCCTGAAGAATCCGAGGAAGTGACAAGGATGAGCTGAACGTCAAATCCTTCTTTGGGCTTAGCCCAATCGAAACAATCCAAACGTCATTTCCATCAGAACGCCACACCCGGATCAATTCATGCTCATCTTTCCCACCAAACCAATGTTCCTGGTTCAAACAATCGGTTCGAGAGAACACCTCAAGAACTCGGGCCCGAAACTGCGAGCGACCAAATCAAGCGAGCACGTCACATAGATCCTTCTGGTAAATCTTCACCACATCTCTTCCGTGAACCGCCTCCATGAACTACATATCATGACTCTTCTCCACAATCATTCTTACGCAACCCTATTATTTCTCTTTCGTATCAGAATGGATTACATGGAGAATGATTGTGTTGGCAGTTGGTTTCCGTCCGCCTTATCATCTTCGGTAGAGGAAGGAAGAAATGTGTCTCTGTGCATGTACCGTGTGTATGTGTCCAAAACTGGGGACATCGATTAGGAATCACTGTATGAGTACCTTTCCATTACATCCACAAATTCAAGGTTTTTTTTTTTCCTTTTTTGGGGGGTAGCGAAAGGGACTAAACTTTGGTGTGAAGGTTCAAATTGCACTTAGTTCCAAGGTCCTCTCTCTCTCTCCCGCCCACTTCCATCCATTGGGCTACCAAATGATTTTTTGTGGACGAGAACTCCCTTCGATGACCCCATCAACAGGGGTGGCCTCTTCGTCGTGAAGTTGTGTGATTATCTATTGCCTACCGATAATGCATGGAATGAAAAACTATAAGTAATATGTTTTAAATTAGAGGAGCCTTTCGACATAACGACAAAATTGACATTGCAACTCCAATGCTAGGCATACTTGAATGGGAGTGTTGTCAGGATGGGTGATCTCTCGGATTAGTGTCAATTGTCAATCCATACACTAACGGATAAAATAGGATCTTTTAAATAATTCTTGTAAATAATGAAAATAATTTTTAGTAAGTATCTATGTCAAGTGTTATAAAAATTATTTTAAAAAAATATATTTTTTGGAATTTTTAGTTTTTCTCGAAATAAAGGGATCTTGAATTCTAAGGCCCCAAACATTTTGCATCCAATTTGCTTGACATGGACTGCACTCCGGGATGGACAGAAGTCTACTCAACTCAATCCACCAAACGACAACGATCCACAGCTCCAACCAGAGTGAGAGTGGATGACCTGGCGGCGGGAATGCCACGTGGGAGCAACTCAGTGGTCGACAGCGACGGGGGCCGATTTCTGTGGGACCCCCCGACCCAGAAGCCTTATCTTGTCCACCAACGTTTTTCTTTTGGTCGAAGCAGAGCGGGGACTACGGCCGAAGGAAAAGTAAAGACCGAACACGCTCGAGAATGAAAGCGACTTTGGGGTCTGAAACCAGCTCACCGAGACTTGAACCATCCACAGTTTACAGATCAAGAGGGTCCAATTTTGTTTCGCTGA
Organism: Melaleuca alternifolia; assembly: GCA_019926035.1. NCBI lineage: Eukaryota > Viridiplantae > Streptophyta > Magnoliopsida > Myrtales > Myrtaceae > Melaleuca > Melaleuca alternifolia. The sequence goes on along the minus strand of JAGKPW010002266.1, from coordinate 3,245,443 downwards.
CTGGGCGTGACATTGCCGAATCTTTGCATGAGGCCATGCTCTATAAGTTCCCATCAAGAGGTTCTTGATATTCCCATCCACAGAAAGAAAAGAAAGAAGACCTGACCAATACAGGTTACAACTCTTATTCTTCAATCTTGCTCCTATCGTTGCAATATTCCCTCTCTCTTTACCTAATGTTAATTAAGATGGGGAGCAACCCAGCTTGAAGATAGAAAAGCTACGGAACTAGAACGGTTTTTGGCTCTACACTGACCTAGCTGGTACAGAAATTTTGATTTTCATGGCATGATCGTAGACTAGGTTGCCCTTTCCCCATTGATAGACTAGCAAATGTGGAGAACAAAAGAAAGTTCTATGGTTTTATTCTGGGCATTCTTACAAAATAATATCGCAGAACCCTTTATGTGGCATCCTTGCATTAGCCGTAGTGATGTAAAATGCTATCACGTATGACGGGCTAGATTATGATGACTTATGACCGAGCTAGTAATCATCGTCGATTGTAAACTACTGGGTTCTGTAGTCTGCTATTTCTAGTGATTCCAGGTTGCAAAATGGTGTTTCATTAGCAATAGAAGAGCCAGATTCCGCAAGATTTTGGTTATCTTTCTGCGAGTTTAACTGAATACCATTGTAGTTGACTAACCCTACAGAGAAATCTTTCTGGTTACTAATTGCCAGCAGGTGAGGCAACATAAGTGAGCTCGACTCAACTTGGATAGAGGAGCACGCTTGTGTTTGGTCAAATGCCCCAAAAGCTCAGACTCTTAACATAAAACTCTTCCTGCATAAGGAGATTGATTTGAGTCATGGCTTCTCACGTGAAGAGCAATGACATAGTCTCTTTTGCCATGGAGAGGACTGGTCAATGGTAATTACGCTCCTACGATGAATTCATGCTTTGTCTATTCGAACTTTCCATCCTTAGGTCACTAATTCTGTGAATTGATCATTTCACGCAGGCTTCTTTCTCAAGAAATTCCGAGTGATGTTGAAGTCAAAGTAGGCAAAGCAAATTTCCCTCTCCATAAGGTATGGCATGAGTATTGAGTTCACGGTCATCTTGTGGAGTATTCTAGGGAGTGGAAGTGATATCAGATTCAATTGCTTCTTGGCAGTTCATGCTAGTGGCAAAGAGCAACTATATGAGTAAGCTCGTGATGGAGTCGAAGGAAGCGGGGCTCACCAGGATCGATCTGTCCGACATCCCTGGAGGCCCAGAGATATTTGAGAAAGTGACAAACTTCTGCTACAACATCGACTTCGAGATCACGGTCAATAACGTTGCCGCTCTTCGTTGTGCTGCGGAGTACCTGGAAATGACAGACCAGTATTGTGACAACAACCTTGCAGGCCGTACTGAGGACTTCCTTGTTCAGGTGGCCCTCTCGAGCCTGTCGGGAACGATCCTCGTTTTGAAGTCATGTCAAGATCTGCTTCCCATGGCAGAGGACCTCAAGATTGTCCAAAGATGTCTCGACGCGGCAAGCGCCAAGGTAAAGATCCAGTTTACAGTTGCTTCGCCTTGCAATTTGAATGCTTAGGATAAGGGGTACTAAGAGATGTGTATTGCGACCGTGGTTGCTATTGCAGGTATGTAAAGAGGCGATCTTTCCGAGCCGTTCTCCATCAAACTGGTGGACGGTCGAGCTATCGGTGTTAGATGTTGCGTTCTTTGGAAAGATCATTGCTGCAATGCAACAAAGAGGTGCGAAGGCCCTTACCCTGGCCATGGCTATCGTCAAATACGCAGAAAGATCTCTCCCAGGTCTTGTACGTGAATATTCTGGCGTCGGAGCCACGTCATCAGATATCGACGGCTCCCATGGTCTAGATCAGCAGCGCCAGTTACTTGAATCTATAGTCACGCTTTTACCCCGAGAAAAAGCTGCTTTTGCCATTAGCTTCCTCTGCTGCCTTCTCCGAGCTGCCATCTTTCTTAAAGCCTCGACCAGTTGCAAGAAAGAGCTTGAGAAGCGGGTCTCTTCGATTTTAGAGCAGGTGACGGTGGACGATCTTCTCCTTTTGTCGTTCAGTTATGATGGCGAGCGGCTCTGTGATCTGGAGAGTGTTAGGAGAATTATTTCGGCTTTTGTCGAGAAGGAAAAGAGCGTGCCTGTGTTCAATGGCGACTTCCAGGAGGTTTGTTCCGCACCGATGGAGAGAGTTGCCAAGATGGTCGATGCATATTTAGGAGAAATTGCGATATACAGTGAACTCGGCATCTCGAAGTTCAATGCGATCGCGAACCTCGTGCCTAAGGCAGCTAGAAAAGTCGACGACGACCTGTACCGAGCAATTGATATATACTTGAAGGTAAGCAGTACAACATTGAGGACCAATCCGCAATTTTAGAAGCCTTTTTTTTTTTTTTGCTTTCTCATCAAAATTTCAAAAGGTTATGATAAATTAATTGTGTCAATCGCCATGTTAAAATTTGCATTTTAGGTTAGTTTCAAATGTTCTGGATTTGAAAAGGTCAAAGTACGGGAGTTGCAAGATCTAAATGAAACAAAATTTAGAAGCCAATCCAAACGAACTTTCTGTCGCATTGGTGTCGGGCATAGCGGTTGAAGATATTTCATCATGATTAATGTGTAATTAGACAATGAGCGATACCGAATCTGCAGGCGCATCCAACCCTTGATGCGATAGAGCGAGAGAAAGCATGCAGTGTGATGGACCCGCTGAAACTGTCGCCCGAAGCTCGGCTTCATGCCTCGCAGAACAAGCGGCTACCCGTGCAGGTCGTTCTGCACGCACTCTACTATGACCAGCTGAAGCTCCGCAGCGGAACGGACAACCGCGACATACCTGATCCCATGGCAACGAGGAGCCAAGCGCTGGCCGATGTGTCGTTGGTCAAGGAAAACGAAACCTTAAGGTCTGAGCTGATGATGATGAAGATGTATATCTCCGACATGCAGAACCCGAAGAGCCAAGGAACGACTTCTTCCAAGGGAGGCGCCAAAAAGGCTACCTTCTTCTCTTCAATGACAAAGAAGCTCGGCAAGTTGAACCCATTCCGACAGGGGTCGAAAGATACTTCTAACATTGACGACCCGGTGGATATTACAAAGCCGAGAAGGAGAAGGTTCTCCATCTCCTGATTCGTAAATGGCCCCTCCTCTGATGCTTATGTTGATGTAGGTGTTCTGTTTCTGCTCCGATGGAGGACCTTCCTTTTTGTGCTCTGCTGAAGTCCTTTTTGTCTGGCATTTTTCTTTTCAATCTCCTGGAATGCTGGGAGCTACTATGGCGCTTGTCAGTGTGTAAAGAACTGAAGATGTTGATTCTGTAGCGAGAGAATTTTATGTGAACGATAGAAAAAAAAAGGTGTGTGCTATTACCATGATTCTGTTGTCTTCTTGAAGCGATCTATTCACTTTAATTTAGGCACCTCGAGGTGTGATTTGGATCATATCCCTTGTAATCTCTGAAAAAAACTCTTCACATATTCAACCTTGCAATTCGTTTCTAGCAAATTCTGTAGCATCCGGGTGGCTTCTGATTGCTGAGTGGACTCCTTGTGCCTGATGAGATCTTTTAACAGCTTTTTAGCTGTCAAGCTAAATTAGACGGACGACCAGTGGCAGATTTCATTTGCCCGACTTTGTCCATGGTGTTCCACAGAAAGCTTGAATAGATAACGCTCACCCACCACAAGGTTGAAGAAGCCAGATCAACTTTTTATTGTCAAGAAACACCCCATTTCTGACGAAATGAGAAAAGATATGCTTACAGATCACTCTGCCAAGAGTTTCTACAATTACAAGAAGAAAGAGTACCACAAAAACGTCGTGGCCTTCGTTACAGAACACTTTGTGCCCAATCGACGCAGCAGATAGATCTGTCACAACGGATGCAGGCTTTTGGCCTAGAATCGGCTGGTTTTCTTCTAGTATTATGTACTTTTCTCTTTTCTACAAGTTTTTGGTCAAGTAAACCGCGTCATAATCGTTTTCAGGTTCAAGTTTTCTAAGCCAATTAGAAGAATTCATCGTCTGTTTACATGGGAACGTACTCTTTCGCTCTCACTAACTTTTCTCTCTTTTTGGTCACCTCAAAGCCATTCTCCTTAATGCATTGAAAATGAGTCGGAAATGCAGATTGACTCCATCTACTTCTTCACCACATTCCTACCGAAAAAAGGGAATGACACGACCCTTCTTTCATCCGAAAGATGCGACTTCAAACAGAAAACTAACAACCTATTATCAAAATATATATCTCCATCCATATATGTATGCGATAAACCAGCATGTTAGTCACAAAATCAGAGTGTCCATAATACATAAAAAAGAATATGATGTCTCTAACAAACAACTAAATCTAGCAAACTTACCATGGTCATATATAGTTAAGAAATATACAACTTACTAAACTCATAACCAAAAATCCCTCTATAGCAGTTAATTGAGGACCTTGAAAAGTATTTAAGAAAACAGGATGGCCAATCACAACCCTGTAACTAATACATCTTTTCGAAATAGATTATGCACTTTACAAAACAATAACAATACTCACTCATTTAAAATCCGTATATAGTCCACAGATAAGATCAAAATGAGTTATATCTCTTTATCACAACCACATACATATGAGATATCATTGTTAAATCAATAATATCATAATATACATTAATGATATAGTCTATTGATAAATCTCATATTAAATTACTTGTCAATGGTCCATCCATTGACTAATCTATTGATCTATATCAAATCATGGTTATGACATAAGGCTTGGTGATAAGGTAATCAATATTCACTCCTTAGCAAGTCTCCACATATTATCAGTCCATGGCTTAGCTTAGAAGGACATTCTCAAATCAGTATGCATGGCTGGATACCGTTAATCGGTTCACAACCCCTTGAGCGTCATACCACATCCTCCATTAATCCACAAGCCAAATCTAGCAATCATTTCACAATAAATTTGATAAACCAAGTTCACAAATATATATACACACTAAAACATAATAGATGCTTGATTTGAACTTTTTTACAATAAACATGCTATTAGTAACTCATCCGATACCTAAGTTTTTATCACTTTTCCAACATGAGTATACAAATTCATAAAAGAGATAATATCACTCACCTGATTAGAGTTAAATTAAACCAAGTCATTCTCAAGCCAAGGAACTTGAAATCCTACCAAAAAAGCGAAAGAAATCTTGAAAATTGAGTAAAGCGCTATCTCAATTACCAATCAATTAAAACAAACTTATTCGCTAAAAGGACTCCTATGCACCAACGAAAACTCACGTCCGATATTAAGAGTTATCTGCTTGAGCGCGAAAATTTTAAAATTCTTTCCAATCAAACCAAAATCTAGAATCAAGTTATGTCAAGTCCTGTGGCTCTACAACATCTTAAACTATTATTTTCATAAATGTATCCATAGCTCGATAACTCCTCAATCGGACCTTCTAGTTTAAAAATCTCGTAACTTTAAATATATGGTCTAACCTTGAAAACTATTTCGATTATACGAAAGAACGGCTTGAAAATTACCAGGCGTCGTAAAGCGCAGTTAATCCAGCTCTCGGTCACCGAGGCGGTGGAATCCCATCTTTTATCTAGCTTTTTGACTCTCTTTTTTACCTCTAGACTTTTCAACACCGCCAACTATTACCCTCTTCATTGCATCCTACCATCCCGGTGAAGCTCTCGTCCTCTTATGTTTGGCGATCATCCATTCCTACTGTGCAATTGGTCAGCTTCACATCATCATTTTGGGAGATCTCAGTGCCGACGACGGCCCCGTAATCCACATCATTCGAAAGTTTCGAGTGAGGTGAGGTTGGTCATCATCTTGGGGGAGCATGTGGACCGAAACCAGATTTGCTGGAACCTGGGTCCGCCGTACACGGCCGCGGGTCATTCGAGAACTACGAGATCAATGGCTACGATGGGTTTGGACCGGAGCAAGTCTCATCCCATGAGGTAGAGGCGATAAAAGTAGGACCTTATCCTGGGTGACTGTTGCCGGAGATCACTCCACATTTATGGAGTGCTCCAGTTTTTGTCTTCGAAGTAATTACTCTCACAACGATCCTCTCATTCATTACTCAACTGCCAAATATTAGCGCATGGTTATGCTTCAATGTTTTCTGCCAACTATATTTATAACGAATGATGGACACATGTGCTGCTCAGTTGCACTCGTTTGCAATGCTTGATTCATCACTCTCACCTTCTCTCTTCTAAATGACGGTGGACTGTCTTTCCGTTGTGTTAGGCTGATAACGATGGACGAGAACTGGTTGACCTTGAGAGATTCCTCTCTATTGTTGCTACTTGCGTGTGTTACTCGGCCATTCTTCGTCTGCTCGGCAGCCTGAGGTTGTCCTGGATCATTTAATAGACTTTTCTTCCCCGATCTGGTCGAACCGGGCTTTCAGGTGCTAGCTAGAAGTTAGAGCTAGAAGTGCACGGCGCATATGTTTCTTGAATTAGCGAGCTGCAGAAGAAACGGAAGTTAGTGGATATGCATGGAGGAGAGTGAAATAACAGCGACTGCACGCGGGGCCTTGGCATGAGGATTAAACTAGAAAGCAACAGCTGGTCCTCACTGCTCTGGTCCGAACGGCAGTTGACAGCGCTCGAGGACGCACAGCCCCAATTTGTCCCTGTTCAGAGCCATTTTGTCTCTGTCCAAAGTCAAATTCATGGAAACTTTTGGGGTTGAGTAAAGTGGAATGATTCCGATATCTCGTGCACAATACAACACTGCGAGTTAACGAAGAAAGTAATTCCAGCACGGGGAAGAACTTGCGTGGTGAAACGGGGAAACAGTAAGGGACGCAATGGGTGGAGCCATTAATTGTGCTTGGCACCGCACGTGGAGGGAGTAATGAGGAAGGAGGTGAAGGTAAAAGAAGGCAAGATGACGACTGGTGAGAAGGGGACAGGAGAGGTCGTCGGTGAAAACCTGTTAAGTGTAGCTCAGGCATGATAAGAGGAGTAAAAATGAAATCCACACGGGAGTCCAAAATGGTTTCCTGTCTGGACCGGAAAGTCGGGCCACCATCCAGCACTTATATGCCTTTTTGGAGGACAGTCACATGTATCCACCCCGATCCTCAAGTCCCGTCACCAACACCCTCCATCTTTGCTCACTAAAGAAGACCCACGCTTTTTGCTCTGTGCGCGAGTTATGGGAGTGGAGGAGAGTCGATACAAGAAAGGGCTGTGGACAGAGGAAGAAGACAGGCTCCTGCTTGACCATATCAGGGTCCACGGGACTGGTCGCTGGAACCGCATTCCTAAGCTCACCGGTAACTTTTTCCTCGTTATATCTCACTTTTCCTCCCGCTGCTGTGGACTTGATTCATTCTGATATGCCCGTGTTGCGTTTGACCGATTTCACTTGCTTTTTCCTTCTCTCTTTTCGACTGTAATAGGCCTCAGCAGGCACGGAAAGAGCTGCAGATTGAGGTGGCTAAACCACCTGAGCCCCACTGTGCAGCGTGGCAAATTCTCCGAGGAGGAAGACGACCTCATCATCAGACTCCATAAACTCCTTGGAAACAGGTCGCGCATGTTTCTCTCTCCTATGCATGGTCACATTGTACACGACACTAGCAGGATGCCCGTGCGTTGCACAAACCTAAGACTATATTTATCGTATCATTCTAAATGCTGGTGTCGCGCGAATTTTCGGAGAAGAAAATTCAATAATGTGCTTAAAAACTATCCACATCGATCTAATCCTCAGCCAGATTGCGGTACGTGTTCTTCATCATATAAAAATTGCACCGACTGAACACGTAGAATGCATTTTATGCAGGTGGTCACTCATAGCAGGTAGGGTCCCCGGAAGGACGGACAACCAAGTGAAGAACCGCTGGAACACCCACTTGCGCAAGAAGCTTGGGACCGGAAATTTCAAACTTAGGAGAAGCGATCCCAAGCCCGAGTGTCGACCTCAAGAAGAAGAGGAAACCACCAATCTCCGTCTTCCATTCAAAGATTCAAACGTGGGTAATTGCGATCGGTTCTCTCACCGTCAGAGTACGATCAGTACCGCTAGTGCCGTTGTCGGAGGGGCCTTGATGAGTGGAAGTGAGGGTAGTGATGGCGACGAGTGGACGAGGGATTACTGTGTTGGACTTGGATCTCCCATGTTATCTAGTGACAGATATTTCGAGCTAAGTAATGTGGGACTGGAGGACCTCGTCGTAGACAGTAACTCTCTCGACCAGATGTGGCAGCATCTCTAGTTTCCTTTTGGTTCAGTTATCATCTGGTTCTAGGTTAAACTTTTGTTCAGAGACCGCGTCACGATCGATTCCAAAGTCCGACATCTTCCCAAGACAAGTCACTAGACAAGGTTACTGAGTGTAAACTATTAGACTTCTGGTCAATCATTAGCCGACCATTTAACAAAGTTTCAAGTTGTTGTACATATTTTAGTACGTAAAACTAGCGTTGATCAACATCCATCGCCGTCTCAAGATCCCATCCAAACATTCATTTCATTTATCCCATTGGCAGATATGACAGCCATTGTGAGAAATAAATGATCGGTTGAGATGCATTTTGCATGCAGTGCACTGCGACGCCTTCTCTCTAAAATAACGCATTTCGTGACGCAATACCCATCCATGGATAGCCCAGCTGATTAGGACAAATTTGGACTTCATTGAGATCGAACTAGGGAAGCGCTTGTGATTTAAGTGGGGGCCATGGCGGTGGATTGCTGTGCTAGTCTCTCCCGAGAAATAATCGAGTTGTGTGTAAGCTGGCCCGGACAACTCGGTTACAAAAAAAAAAAAAAAAGGCATAGCAGATAATATGTGAAGCGGTTTTATTGCAACGTAGAAACATGTAAAGACATGTTGTCGTGATAGGTGGAATGGGTCGATGGGCTGACAAGATTCTGTCGCGAATCGGACTGATCGTTTTGGGTTTCCTAGCCCAGTTAAAGAGTTTTGGCCTCGCTAAAGAGGCTTGAACCGGCATTAGGACCCGCATTTCAATTTTCGGGTTAAGAGCGACAACGGGGCAACACCGAGTTCCTAAGGCTTACATTGCGGAACATTTGCCTTGGGCCCATCCTGCGACGCACCGAGATCCACTATTGCCACCATGGGTTAATGTCATTGAGCCCAAACCCCAGCGCTCATTGTTTCAATTAAATTCCACGGTGATCTCGACAGCTAGATTGGCATAATTTTTCGTGGGTGATTGATTTCAATTAAGAAAAGCTATCCCAAAAATTATAAATTTATTGAACTTTTGTTAGTTCAGTCCTAAACTTTTCAACTTGGGAAATCAGCACAAATAGTTATTGAATTTTGACCCCAAGGACAATATAATCCATGAACTTTTGATTTATTCGATATAATCCCTTTTTATATCTGTTTAATATGATGTCTGAACTTTTTTTACATATTCAATTTAGTCCTTGGACTTATATGAAATTTTTTGATGTTGTATTTTAACTTGAATTAATGACATGATAATGTCAAGCATTTTCATATAATTTAAGAACCGCATTGAATATGTAGTAGAATTTTAGGGGCCATATCAAAGAAATTAAGATTCGGGAGTCATTGCATATTGATTCCATTGATGTTGATAATTTTTTATTTTTTAAAGAAAATAATTTTTTTCTTTTTCCTACCAAATTCAATGAGGGCCACGGAGCTCTCACAGCTCACAGCTCACAGCCGAGGATCAGCTTGCCCTCATTGGGTTTGGAAAGGGAAAAAAAAAGAAAAAGGAAAAAAGAAAAAAATAAGAAAGTCAAAATTATTAATAAAAAAACTGTAGGCTTTAGTATAGACCATATATGCGGCACAACTAGCATTTACATCAACAATTATGGTTTAAAATGGTCAGATGGATTTAATTGGCAAAAGGTAAAAATGTTCAACCTCGATTGACAAAAATATAATATACTTAGGACTTTTTGAATAATTTTTTCAATTTCAAAATGGGTCAATCGAGAGAATGGAACTTAAAACCTACCAAATAGGTGCCGGTTCCAAAAAAAATTGGAAATAGAAGTTGAATCGGTTATACATGGAACCATGGAATTGAACTGACCGATTACAAGCCGATTGCTGAATTGACCGGAAAATTTGATTTTTAGAGTAGAAATTCCAATGTGATATTATGCATCATTTTTTTAGCCTATAACTAGTAAAAATATTATTAGTTGAGTGGTTTAGTGTGCCCCCTTCAAGCTGGAGATCATGAATTGCATTCTCCCTAATTGGATCTCACTTCTTTTTTTTTTATCTTGTAATTTTCTCGTCCATGACCTTCAAATTCAAGTGCTCAAATCAATATTAGCATCCTTGAGGTTCTTGATCTTGTGAAGGAGCACGAGCTCGAAGATTGTCGATCAATCCCAAATCAGTAACCTATCTTTGTGATAAAATAGCTTAATCAAACGTATGAATTTGGTTGTGTTTGGATCAAGTCAAAATGGTTCACTTAAGAAGACTAATTTAATACATTTTGACCTTTTTTCATGTAATGCAAATCTAGCCATTCCTAATCGACCCGACTCATGCCCAATCCATATTACCAATATACTTTCAATTTAACCCATCTTATGAAAATTTATACAAAATTGAGGTGCAAATACATCATGAGCGAGTGTGAGATCAAGAGAGAATGAAGAGAGAGTCATAAAGACCGGTTATTTTTTAAGTAAGTTGTAAATCCTTTTGTGACCCATTCGACAACCACATTATGTTTAAACTGATTTATAACACATCTTCTTAAATATAACTAACCCATTTATTACCCATTTAACACTCATATGGATTAAGAAATGAATCTATATGCATTCATGCTTATACTTGGAGAAATGTGACTTTGGTAAAGAACACCGGCACCTCTCTTCTCACGAAATACCTCTGCCTTATCGTTTTGAACCTTGACTAGTTCAAGAGAAAAGAAAGAAAGCCGCTCTCTATTTAGCATCTACATGTAGATGTGTTATTCGTCTGTTTGAGGACATAATACAACGTCCACACCGAAGAGAAAACTTATGGAAACGAGGATCAGATAAAGATATACGAAGATCATACATAGAGACCTGTCGATCCATTTCTTCTTCTGCTCATGCAGAGAGAGCGGGCGAGATTTTGAAGTCGAGATCCCAGAGCTCAAATGTTCCCTTGACGAAATCATAATGCGCTCCCTTCACTGCGATGGTCTTCTTCACTGCGGCCTCTCTCACGAAAGGGTAGGTTAGTAGGTTGCCTAACGACACGTTCACTGCCTCCTGCACTCGAAAGAAACAGTTTTTAAGTAAAGTCACAAGTTCACAGATCGATCTTATGAACGTTTGTACACCTTTTAAGTTCGTCCAGGCCAAGGACTCATCTCTTGTTTCTGTAGATGATTAAACAGTAATCATGCGAAGGATAGATGTTCTTTCAAAGGTTTAACAAAATTGACTTCAAAGGTTCAATAAGGTTGTTTGTATACCAAATAATTATTCAGACTTCGGCTGACTTAAAAACTACAAACTTTTGCATCCTAACCATGGTGGCAGGTGCCTCTTGTTAAAGCTTCAGGAATCACCGTTTGGTTTACCTTCACAATATGGAAGTTGGGAACAACATATATATGGTGATTATTGACAAACTCTGTGCGTGCGCTTGTGTTTGAGAGAGAGAGAGAGAGAGAGAGAGAGAGTAACCTTCTCGCAATGAGCACATTGCTCCGCAAAGCTCAAACTGCTGTGATCTGATTTCACCTTGGTCTTGGCAGGCGAGCATATCTTAACCCAATGTTCAATGAAATCACTAAAGAATCCATTTGCATTTCATAAGAATGAGAAATAGTCACAGTTAGCAACTGATAAATCATAAACCAGCGAGCCTATCCTGATATTGAATGCACAAACAGCAATTTGGCAAATCTAGGAGCTTTCTTTAATACATCTATATCTGGATATGTATGTAGATTGTTTACCAATATAGTTCACCGGTTTAGGATAGAGACTATAGAGTTGTATTACCTAGAAGTGGCTCCATCGTCTGGGATGGACATGAGGCCTTTTATTCCTCCACAACAGCTATGTCCGATCACCACAATGTTCTCCACCTGAAGTACATTTGATTCCACACTTCAGAAACATTTTATTAAAATCACGAACCACAATGGATGCGCAAACTTAAGATAAGAAAACCTCGCGGAATTTTTAACAAGAGAGGGGAGCAAGGGGGATGAAACAAAGAAAATTCAAATGAAAGCCACAGATGATTAAACAAAATCTTGGGTGCCAACCCCTTCGGTAGGTCATCAGATGGGACAGCGAGAAAAATTTCAATGGTCCAGGTGCCTCATTGCCTACATTTCACAAAATTTATTCGAAAGCCTATGAAAAGGAATCAATCAACCTCTGTTTACATGCAAAGGCAAAAAAGAGGAGCAACCAAGCCAACTATGTCTAGGCCTATAAAGCAATATGCCAGAATCTCTCTACTTTTCTTCCACTTTCCTTTTCAGGAAAGGATTTCAAGTCATCGAAATCGTTAGCCTTGTGCTTGGAAGTGGGGCAAAAATGTGGAGGACACTCTTCTGAATGGACGCCGAGAATCATCCACCACCACAAACAGGAAAACCCAAAAGAAAAATGGAAAAGAAAAGAAAGAAAAAAGAAGCATCCTTTGACGATGTTAAGAGCATAAGTGACGATAAAGTCGATGTTAAGAAAAGGGAGGCAATTCTTTATTGCTTCACCTTCAGATGCAGGACCGCATACTCAATGGCTGCCCCCACTCCGGAGTACTTGTTCTGCAATAGTTAACCCAGGAGTCAAAATCAGGGTACCAACTACATGTATAATCAATGAGAATTGGTAACCAAGGAAAATGCAGAACGAAAGGTACGGTGGCAGGTCCTTCCAGTTTCAGGACAAACCTGGTCGAATGGAGGTACCATGTTGGCAATGTTCCGCACCATAAATGCTTCTCCCGGTTGGAAGTCGAGGATATGCGATGGGCACACCCTCGAGTCCGAGCACGCAAACACCAGGAACTGCACTCACGACACCCACGCATGTGAAATGGAATCCCACGAGCTAGCTCAACCGACAATTCTCGAAATAGAATGGGCATATTTTTCAATCGACTTTCACCCTCATCGTCGATCAATTCGACAGATTTTAAATGGGACATCGCTTGAGAAAAGAACTATACCATGATCTGAACTAGAACCGGTTCCTTAATCCGTCCATTAACTCGTATATTAGATTGCTTCTGACACAACTTTTCTAGTCAAGTGGTTGGGGATTCAGTCAAAGCAAAAAATTAAAAGGAAAAGAAATCATTTGGGACAAAACACAAACCTTAGGACTCTGTCCCTTTGCCAGCTCGCCGTACAAAGCAGGATTCTTCCTGGAAAAACGGGGGGAAAGCGAAAGGAAAAAAATGAAGGAAAAAGCTCATTTTATGGAGGCATCAATGTAACAGACATAATTAAAATGTTCTTCCGGCGTCACTTTCTTTTGCAAGTGACAATCTTTTCTTTTAAGGTCATGCGCTTGTCATCTATTGAAAAATATGCAGATGAGATGCTCAAAAAGGTTCCACAAACTAAGTGACAATCCTTTCTTTTTAAGGTCATGTAGATGTCATTTATTGAATTATATGCAAAAATGATATGCGCAGAAAGGTTCACAAGCTACTTTCCAGCGACAATCGACGATGATTGCAAAGAAGAGAATGAGCATATTCGAAGGGACTGGGAGAACGATGCTTCTGCCCTGCCTCGACTTACTCGAATTTATCCTTCTTGAAGTGAACGAATCCGGACTTGATCCTGTCAACCGGGTCAAACCCGTTGCCGGCGGCCTTCAGCTCCGCCGTTATCTGCTTGACCTTCGCGGCGGCGACGCCCTCGAGCTCGCACTTGTCCCTGAAATCGAGGAACCACCGACAGCGGTCAGATCGTCATCATCAATGCCATCATCCACAGTCCTTTAGAAAGGACGGAAAAGGTCAAATGAAAGCGACGCCGACGGGCCTGACGGTGGGGGCCCGGCGAGACAAGGGCTCGCAACCACCGCAAGCGCGTGGGTGCGCTGAGTCGGTTCGGATGGTCCTACAAAGAACTGTTTGTCGCGAGGCGCGAGATCGCAAATGACGCTTAAGGACAGCTTTCGTAGGTCGAATAACGATGGGGATGGAGAGAGTTCAGGCTCGGAAAACGAAGGATCGTTCGCACCTGAGGATCTTCGATAGCTCCGCGATAGCCTCCTCGTACTTGTCGTTCGCCATGTCTTCCTTCTGCGAACATCATCGGAAAGGTCAAACGAGGCTCTGCAATAATTCCGTTTATCGTCGACACTACTACGAACGCGATCCGATCATCCCCAGGACTCGATCATCAGTGCCAAGGGACGATCGATCAGAGATCAGGCTCTATCACGAGCCCGCCTACGCTTGGGATCGACGATCGCAACCGAGAGAACCCAACATGCAATCAAATGAAAAAGGGTCACGAAACGGGAAAAAGGGTCGGACAAAAAAAAGGACGGGGACCGAACTCGGGTTGTTGGATAAACGGGGAGAGATCGAGCGGGCTGTGAACAGGAACGACGCAGAAAAGCAGAAACAGTCGCAGAGGGCAAAAGGGCAGCATCCGAACGAACCTTCGCTGCGAGATTCTGCGGATGCTTCGCGCTTCTGGAACTGGAGAAGTACTGAAACCACCACACCAAATCTCTCTCCCCCAAAAGCTCTCCTTTTAGGAAACACCTTACACCAGCACGCACGCACGCACAGAGCTACTCTCGCCCCCATCTTTTCGCACTGCATTTATGCAAGGGGGTGGCTGACCCCACTGGCACTTTGGACCACTCAACGCTCAGACCCGCACCCGTAATTCAACCCATACAGGCCGTTTTTCTCACGTTGGGTTTGTCTTCTTTATTGGGCTTATGATTATTAAAACAGATAATCAAAGGGATGATTCTCTCGCCATTGAATGCTCCGGAGGGGATCCTGAAGACAACCCATATTTGTAACTGTTTGACCGGTAGTAACGGCGGCGTAGCCGACGTTTGGAGGTGGAAAGGACGGGAATGCTGTGCAAGTGGCGGTGACATTGCAATTTGGAGGGCTGCACATTCATGGTTGAGCACTCTCGCACATGGGAATCGGGATAGAAGGGCCCTACCATTTCCTAGAGCTAGATTAGGTCATTGCATCGACAGGCACTAATCATCGACATTAGAATATTGATGAATCCCAAATCTTGTGGAACGTTAATGTAATGTAATGGACCTTATTTATGACAGAGACTCGTGGGAGAATCGACAATCACGGAGAACCGGATTGGGAAGTTTGACCACTGTCGAATCACGGAACCCTAATCTGTCCATAAAGAGCTCTTCTAATTAAGACATGTCGAAGTAGATCATAAACACGTTTATTCACATATATTTGTTAGTTAAGTTGAGTTGTTGTATGAGTTAGTTAATTAGTAAATGAATTTTTAGAATGATAAAGCATAGAATAATACATGTGTTAATTGGGTTCACAACTTATTTAGACCCAACCCACCTCTATAATTTTATCTTGCCCTCACTCGATCTCGCGTTTTTGCCCTCCGTGCTCTCACTTTATTGTGGATCTGAGCTTTCCTAGTCAAATATGAAAGTGTTTTAGTAATACAAGTTGGGTTAGGTTAGGGATCACTAAATTTGTATTGCATGTAAAAGTGTCAAAACGGGTTAAATGGGTGAATCGGATGGGGTTAAAGTGTTTTAGTAATAACTTGGACTGGTCACATTATCCCTGGGGTTTGTAATGCCACCGGGGCTTGAAAGTAGCTTTTGTATTGGCTAATATTCCTAGCCACTTAACATAATTCCCCATCACATCCTCTAGCTTCTTACGTAGTATGGAGTTCTCCACTGTGTAATCTGCTAAGATATGCAAATTGACCATTCTCCTCTAAGCTTAGGACTGCGCTTATTCTTATGCGCAGATCCTGCAACTAAGAATCAGTCATCTAGGGCGCGCATGGCAACGTTTCTGTTTCAGGGAACAATTTTTGAACAAAAACACTTTTTTGTGTTTTTACTCCATGGAACAATTTTTGAGTAAAATTGAACGTTTGGTAAAAGTGTTCTTGAAATAGAAAAAGAACAGAAACCCGTTTGGTAAAATTAAACAATGATTTGTTTTTTTCCGATTTTTTCTTGTTTTCAAAGGGGTCCGGTGTCCGGCACCGGCGGCGACAACCGGCGGCCGGCGGCCGCGGGTTGAGGGTTGAAGGTTGAATGTTGAAGGTTGAGAGAAAGAAAAAAGAAAAAATGAAGAAAAAAGAAAAGTGTTTTTTTCAAAGTGTTCAAAAACAAGAAACAAGTTTTTCTTGTTTCTTGTTTTTGGTCCAAATGTGTTCCCAGGAACAAAAAAACACAATTTTTGTTCCCAGGAACAAATGTGTAAACAAACATGTTTCTGTTTTTTTTTTTTTTTTGTTCCAGGGAACAAAAAAACAGAAACAAGTCTGGTTTTAAACACAAACAAATAGGCCCCTAGTCTTCAACCTGCAAAAGAATTGTAGCCAAGGGCTAATTTTTTTTAAAAAAAATCAAATTTGCACGGTTAAAGCAGTCCATTGGACCGAGCCAAGAACGAGATTGGGACGGAGAATCGAAGATTCGAATCTGGGATATTTACGTGGATTGTTTGTAAAAAAGCCATGGGCTTTACTTATGAATGTTGTTCTAATGCTTTTCAAACGATTAAATGTAGATTACGACTTTTGGGTTAATCGTTCATTTCGTATTAATTGTACTTAATGTTTCAAAAATTAAGATATGTACAATGACATGTATTCAGAAAACGCGGTTCGTGCCTTCAAGGATGCTTCCCCGGAAATAGTCAAAGGGGGAGGATGCAGCGTGCGTGCTGATCAGATCAGATAGGGATGATGCTCACACTTTTTCTTCCTGTTTTCTTTAATAGACCAAAGAAGGTCCAACCCCAATTGATTACAGTTCAAGAAGGAGAAGAAGGAGAAAGAAAAGTGAACTGGGGGATCCAAGAGGCGGAAAGGTGAGGAAGCTGGTCATGAAACAGATGCCCAAGAGTTGCCTGCACGTTTTAGCGCGTTGAAGCGTTGAGGCTGGTTTAGTCAAAACTAGAGCAACTCCATCGCCAATTCTAGAAGCGACTTTGTCGTCGGTTTTTGACCCGTGTCGATCAGTTCAAAAACCCGCTTAGGGAAACTAAATCGACTAAACTAATTAGAGTTGACCGTCTTGAGAGGAACCCCGAAAAGCCAATTTGATTTTGGAGGAACCCGCTGCCAAACTTTTGCTCTCGGCAGAAGAAAGATATGTCCCCCCCATTAATCCCTCCAAATGTCAATTGGTCCATTTTTTTTCTTTAACCCTTCTCCGTGACGAAACCTAGAAGGAGCCTAAACTGCAAATATAATCGAGTCTAAGTCGAGGGGAGCCGATGAGCTATCAAGCTTTGACATTCAGAACTCGACCGGCGTAGCTGGTGTTTTAAAATCGAATAATAAAAAGAATCGAGAAACTTCAACTCGACTCGACCGAGCGTGATCATATGTATGTGTTTTATATATGATCTTACATGTATTAAAATCTCATTAAAAAACAGAAAGAAAGAATGGATACTAGGTATTAAGGGTGCACATGGTGACGCTTCTATTCCGGGGAAGATTTTTTTTTTTCATAAATAGTTCTTTTCCATTTATATTCCTCGGAACAATTTTTGAATAAAATAAGGTGTTTAGTAATTATACAAAATTCTTCCTCTTGGAATAGAAATGTGTTTTGTACGATTCATAAATTTTTTACTTATTTTATTTTTCTTAATGCTTAAGAATGACGGCAGCGGCGGGCGACCAGCGGTAGAGGCCGAGGGCGAGCAGCGACCAATGACTGCAAGAGATAAAAAGAAAAAAAAGAAAAAAAGCTTATTTCTAAAATTGTTCCTGGGAACAAGAAGCAACTTTTTTTTGCTTTTTGTTTCTATTCCCGGGAACAAAAAAATAAGTTGGCGTTAGCAAAAATATTTCTATTCTTTTTTTGTTCTAGAGAACAAAAGAACAGAAATTTGGAGAAATTGGAACGTTACCATGCGCATCCTAAGAAATTTGAGTGACGAGGAGGACATAGCCCGAAATGGGCAAAAACCTAGCTTTGCTGCTAGGTTAGAAAGTCCAGATGAGGCTATCACATGTATATACAGAGCATACAAATCTCATACTCGGGCAATGCAGGACATTTCAACAGAGCTTGTGGGCCTACTAGTTTGATATTAGCAAACAAGAGCTGGATCCGACATTATCCGAGCTGATCTTAAACATTCATATAGACAAAGAAACTCGAGCTATTCGTCTCGATTCACTTTCACCCACTTTGCCCCCAACCGATCTAGAGTGTACGTCACGAGCCACGCTTCTCCCTATAACATTGGGGATCAGAAGTAGAAGTTACGGCTGACAAGGCATGTGTATCGGATTAATGGGAACCTAGGAAAACTAGTTGAACCTATGCAATGCCGTGTGATCTACGGACTCAATCGCTGTCCTCTTTCTTCAATTTCCCACATAAATTTGGTAACAGCGTGTGAAAGGGACGGTGGTCTCTCGACTGGAGTTCCAATGCCACGGCACCGTTAACCAAAGTCCACTAGAAAGACAAAAGCAGCAAGATTATTTTAATACATTCATAGAAAAAATTTCTGTCCAGGCCAGTGGAATGTTGGCCCCTCTTAACTTTCGATTGAAGAACACGTTAGGCTAAGGAATTGGGATTGGCTTCTGGTGACGAGCGAAGGTTCATGTCGAGAGGGGACAGAACGAAAGCGATGTTCTCTTTAAAACTTCAGCCGATCGTGGATCGGACGGGATTGGGTCGCTGAGCGAAAGCCATCAGCCGAATCAAGACGGAAAAAACAACAAGTATGGATCGAAGTGGATCGCGATCGCACATGGCCCCGAGGGCCAAGTTGACCCACCAGCATGGCCAGAGCCTGACCTGTCTGGATAAGTCCTCCCCTGATTGCCTCGAAGGCCCGAACACGAGGGCAGGTGGCGCAAGGAGATCTGGGCATATGTTTTCTTACATTATCTACTTCTTTTTAATTATTGTTGGAAGTAGACACAACTTGAGTGTGGTCATCTGAGACGGGCTTCAGCTCAGGGAGTCAGGAGACATCACTTGTCATCCCCCAGTTGACTTATGGCCTTGGTGTACTACAATTTGCATTTGCTTCTAGAGACAAGATTTGGTCTCCGCTCGTCCGGCTCAGACCTGGGAACCTGTTAAAGTGGATCGTATGTCCATTTCTTAACTCAAATCTAAAGGGTTAAGTTGTTATAGGATTAGTTATATTTAGGGTTATGAATTAATCTAAAGTTAAAGTCCAAGCTACTACAGGTGTTAAATGACTTTAGGATTTACTTAGACCCAATCTACTTCCATGACACCCACTCATGGGTAGGTAAGCTGGTTAGGGCGAACTTAGACTTTGTTGAGGTCTTGGGTTCGATTCTCCAGAAAAGCGCATGTGATTTAAGTGGGGGGTTATGGCGGTGGATTGTTGTGCTAGTCTCTCCCGATGAATAATCGAGGTGCGCGCAAGCTGGCCCAAACACTTCGATTACAAAAAAAAAAAAAATCCACGTCCATGAATCTCTCGCCCTCACTTGATCTCTCACTTCACATTCTCACTTCAATTTGCATACGAGTTTTCCATATTAGGTTTATTAAAGAGTTGTTTGAGGGTCAGATAGTGATTTGATACGGATTTGGTCAATATGAGACAATAAATTTGTATTCTATGTAAATGGACTAAAACTAGTCAAATGGATCGATTTGGATCGAAACATTTTCAGCCCAACCCAACCATTTTAACCAGCATATGCAGCCCATTTTATTTCCCATTAAAAGAAAGAGCACACGTGTATTATGGTTTTGCAACAGAGAGTTCAAGAATCTTAATCAACCAGATTTAGAATCTCAAATTTGATGAGCATGTATATTCCTAACAGCTAATGATATCCTTGGCATTGATAAACTTTAGTATTATCCTATGGGATATCTTTTCTGGGTCCAACCTAGAATCCACTAAGAAATGAAAGTGGTGTATCAAGAGCTCTTAGGAAGGAGGCCGGCAATACGAAATTTATACCTAAATCTCTTCTACAAAAGAAAAACCATTATCTTCCTACTCGAAAAGTAAACTAATTTCGATCGATCACAACAATTCATTGAGCATTTTTGCTTTAATGGGAATGAGTGTACACGTTTTTTATTTAATTTTCCTATATACCAATAGATTTTAATTCCTCTCGGGACATATCACCTGATTGGGAATAGCAAGAGGACATACCGTGACGCGGTCCTTTATGCAGCATAGCAGCATACACTTGCTGAATTTGCCGGCCATGCTCCGGCCTGTTCCCTCCCTCCTTATAGGTAGCTGGATCGATAGCATGCTGGTTAATTTGTTGCTTATTGAAACATGTAATGAAGTAGATCGAAAGCAAAGAAGTTGTGCTGTTGGAGTTTGCGATTAAATAGAAGGTTGCGATTAAATAGAAGGTGTACAATTGCCTAATGTACTTGTGCAGCTGCTTGTGCCACTGCTCGAAAACTATTCAAAGTCTAATCAGACTTCCAAAGTGTGTCTTTTCTCGATAGATATCAGAATGTTAAAAACATGGTATCTTTGAAAAGATCAATGCCTGACAAATTAACCACGCTAGTTACCGCAGGTTCCTACTTTTGCATGGAACGCCATAGTGAATGCATATATGTATATATATATATATATATATGGAAGCACTGACTCCATGAATGACTCGAGCTTTACATCGTCTTCTCCACTCTGGAAAGTATGTACGCAATGCGAGGAATGCCACTTGGGAGAAAGAGAGAGACAGAGAGTACCGTGGAAATTAACTGCGGATGGGCCTTAGTAGAGCGCTAAAAGGAGATGGAATAAAGAGAGACGGACTTTTCTTCTCTGGTGTGGGGATGGTGAACTGAAGACAAGTCGAAGGAATATCAGAAAAGAGAGAGAGAGAGTATTAGACAGTAGACATGGACGACAGAAGGAGGAGAATATGGGGAGAGAAGGAGGGGATCCAAATCCTAAATCTCCTTCCTTATCTCTGTCTTTTCTCCATTTGTTGATGCGATGGACATCGTGCCACGCTTTTGTCTCATAGCCATGGGGATAGAAAAGATGAGGTAAGGAAAGGAGGGCCTCCTCTTCTTTTTCTTCATGATGTCCCGCACGACGAGATGAGGATCTGATGTCGCTGATTCACTTGCGTTTTCCTCCAGTCCTTTATCCTTTTTCCTTCTGCGGCCGCTCTTTTTTTGTTGCGTTTTCTTCATATATTCACACCCATTTAGTAACTATGCGGTCATGTAGTTATCTACATAGACCAGAATCCGGATCATGAAACTCGCCGTCGTGCGGCGAGCCTAAACAAGCAATTTCCTTCTTGAACCTTGCCTCTCACTTAAATAGTTTAACTGGGTTATTCTTGAAGTGAAATTTAATACGATATTAGATAAGAAATTTTTAGATTGATAGACACGATCCAATCTGTCTACTTATTCGAGCTCTTTGAGCATCTTCTTTACTTAGGTAATTCAACAAAACTTGTCACTCACAGCTTTCTATCTCACCCCACCCTCTCCATCATCCTGTCAATATTTCCGTGTTGCAAAAGTTTCGGGTGCTCTTATTAGGTAAAATTATAATTCTCCTTGAGTTTACATGCTTTTGCTTTTCCCAATCAAAAGCTTGAACCTACAATTTTCCCAATCAAATCCTTGAATTTGTATTGAATTTTCCAATCAAATCCCTAGAGCATTAGTTTAGATCAATTCAAGCAACGTCAGACCATGAGGCGGTTTGATGGGCGAAAGAACTCGCCTCCACAGACGAGGGAAACGGATCACTTGCCATAAATGTATGTGACATGACCCCACCACAGCCGTCCGATCTGAATCGAACAGGTGTGATTTTTTTTAAAAACAAAACAAAATCCCATATTAATGGGGGCCATCTAATATGAAATCAGATAGTCCCCGAAGCCGAATTCATTATATGTCACCTGTCATCCACCAGCAAAAAATTTTGCCGTATGATGGTTTATACTCTAGGGCAAATATTTTTCAGATCTTGTATACTTCGACATGTTCCGATGGTTATGCTGCTTAAAATTAACCAAGATTTTTGCAGAAAGGATTAATCTGAAAATTTATGCGAGGTCAAAAACTTAATTAGGCAAATTAAAAAGTTCAAAGAATCGTACCCAAGATGATCGGCCCCATCACCTAGATTGCTACATCATGAGTCGTGCTAGTCGTGGCCCTTTTGTTAATTAAACTTAACTTCATGTACCGATGCCTAGTCTCCGGGGCTTACCCATTCCAAGTTACGTTTTCCGTCGGCTAAGGCCACTCACTTTGTTGACTAACTACGCTTGCCGGTCGAGAGCCTTCGACACTTGGCCCCGAGCCGAGGATCGTAGACTCGAGACATTTTACGGCGTCGTCGGGACTTGATTGAGAAAATTACATAAATTAAAGGAAGGAACGGTGTAATTTTACCTAAAAGAAAACCAAGTGCATCCCTTGCACATTTAGAATTAAGCAAATAGTGCAAAATAGAAGACCAAAGACAACGTTTAGCATTTTATAAATTCATTGGTGCTTCAAGATAGGTCCAACAGTATTCATTATCCCAACCTTGTTAATCCACGCCGTGGAGGCACTAGTCATGATCAATCGTTTTGACTTTTGTCCTAAGATTTCATCAATTACGGTGACAAGGACCGGGAGCATATCTATCAAGTGATTTATCAATATATATAATTATCGCGTCTATTATCGATATAATTTTTTTTTGAAATCCTTACCGTATCGAAATAACAATGTACAGAGAAAAGGGTTTTCACATTAACTAGAGTCACAAATTTGGATAAAAGAATGTCATTTTTTTAAGGTTTTTCATCATCAATAAGTTATAATGATTTGAGCATGTTTACTAAGGACCCTCGTGCTTTAAGGAGAAGATGCAATTCCAAGAATAGTATATCTATAAAAAAAAGGATAGAAGAAGAAAGAAATAGTTGAAAAAGAGACAGAGTGTTTCGCGCCCCAACCTCGCTCCGCTGCCGTCTCGGGATCGCTGATCGATCAATCCAAACAGGTAAAGCCTCGCGCTATCTCCGAATCTCAAACGGTGAGAATTCGTTTGTCCGTGCTCTTACCGAAGTATCAATTGTTAACTGCCCACATCTGATGTAACCGAATTTTGTTCTGATACTACTACTTCTTGTTTTTCTTATGATGTTGCTTGACTGGTTACTGGACTGGTCTCTGAGTTTTTGTCTTGAGCTTCTCGTCTCTCTCTCTCTCTCTCTTTCTGCTTGGAATATGGTGGAGGATTTGATCCTTCGTTTTGGGTTGTTGCCGTCCTCTGGCTTCTTGTTCCGTACTGTTGGGTTGGTTGACTTTGTTCTGTCATGTTCGTGTCTAGTACTCTTCGTATGTCTCGGATAAAAAGCTATGCAGGACGAAAATACTGTCACAAGTTGCTTATTTCTTCTTGACATATTGTTTTATGAATAAATCATCATTGGCACATGGCTGCCTCGAATACTTTTTCTTGAAATCATCTAAAGGGGTTGTTCTTCTCTGGCCTTGGCAGTGGAAGTGCATATAAATATATCTCCGAGTATTTGATCATGTCATTGACGACTGGTAGTTTCTGGGAATTTTGTTCCTGATTAGCAAAGAAAAGAACGGCCACTGCTACTGACCTGCGATACGCCATCTAGAAGAGTTCATTGCTGTTTGGAATGGGAGAGGAGTGAACTCTTTTCCGTGTCACTGCCAAACATGTTGTGCGAAGTACATCTTCAGATCACTTTGCACAAGAAGAGGTCATTGGTAGATGTGATTCAGTTTATAACAGATTAAGATTTCTTCAAGAACCATACTGGCTGTTGGAGGTATGGAAGTTTGTCGGGACGAATGATTACTCCAAATCTAGAAGTTTAGACGATTTTACAGCAAACTTCGTACCCTTGACTGATTCCGCCACCCACCTTTCCTCGATTTTTTTTGTTATGTTTCTTATTGTGTCTTTACTCTTGCACCCACAAAAATTATGTATCCAGCCAGCGCTTTCAAATACAAATTGTAGTTTTCATGTATTATTGCATACTAACTGTTGTTTATGGTGCAGGTTATATGGATCCGACATATCAAAGGTAGGATTTTTGCCAAGTTGTTAAATGACTAAAATCTTGCTTCATAAATGCTGCCATGGCATAACTCCAAAGACTCTTGCTTAGCTGATGATGCAAGATTCTGTGGTGTTGCCTTAATTAGCAAATCGAATTGAAGTTTGGTCTTCCTAAAATGATGTGGTCATAGTCAATTATTCAATAGAGAAGAAGCAGAGCTGGGCTCCCATCATCAGCTGTTTCTAGTGTTAGTTTGGCCATTAAGATGCTCTCTGTCTTTCCTCCAGAGAAGCAGCTTACAAATGGCGTCATGTTCATGTTCATTCCGTGACTCAATCATTTCCTTCCACTGCACTGTCCTTCATAGAAGACTCGACTCAAGAAAGACATCTTTCACGTGTTAAAGGTGCTGAGGGCGAGAGTGCACAGTCAAATTCCAGGAAAAATTTACACATAGTAAGAAGCTGACAATGCTCAGGGTATTGATTTGATACTTCTTTCTAGTGATATTCTTCTAAAATGCTCTAATGCATTTGACCGATTTATTTTTGTTCAAGTTGTTTTCTAGTATCCTAAAAAGTGGTGTTAGCAGGCATCTGATAAGTCTTGTATTTTGTCATAGTCGGCACGTCTGATGGAGGAATTCCTTGAACTTGCCAAGGAAAACACGGATAAGGATCTGGAAACCTGCGGCGTCCTTGGTGCTTTCCTAGTAAGACTTGCTCTTCAGTTCGAAAAAAAGTAACACTTGATCTTATTATCATCATTTTAACATGGTTTTTTAGCTTTGAAGGATGCTTAAGTTTAGGGTATCCCTATTTGTTCAAAGCTTGTCGTAAATTGAGGAAAAGGGGTGGTCACCTTATCCAGTCATATTGTATACCTTACAGTTAGAAAAGATATAGTTCTGCTGAATGTGGTACGTGCTTTTGAATGAAAATATCTCGTCTGTCAGGTAAAAGCCTTTGAACGAAATTCACAGTCGGTTTACTCCAAACATGTTTGTTGATGCTATACAAGAAATCCTTTCCTATAGCCCCAAATGCACCAAAAGAGTAGTTCTCCTGGTTACTTTTGAAGTGACTGCGTTGAACATCAGCAGGCCTTGTCCTTCTGGTCATTCATTTTCTTTTTCAGATGTTGTTGTGGCTTTCTGTTAAGATTTCCAGAAAGGGAATCTTTTTTCTTTGACAATATTCCTTCCTTCTTCCCCCACTTTTTCGTCCATCCAATTTACGATTCATGTTAACTTCTTTGTATCTTCCACTAGTGTATTTGGTGGAGAATGGAGATGCATCCAATGATCTTTGTCCAGAATGACCTGGAGATCAGAATTTGTTTTATCAGAGAGATAGCCCACTAAAATACAGCACTGAGTTTGCAGTAGACTTGACACTGCTCAGATCCACGATGCAAGAATCTGCACCTGAGATCCAAATTATTCTCACAAAGTAGATTATGTGATTAATGCATCATGGTTTGTACAGGATAAAAATATTCTATATGTAACGACTTTGATCATACCCAAACAGGAATCAACTTCTAATTCAGTGAGTTACAAAGACCCATTTATTCATATTCGTGAAGTCCTATTTTACTTTTGGAGGTCCAAGTATCTGTCAATTGATTTTGTGATATAAATGACAGTGCCTAGCTAAGAATGAGGAGGAAGTTTTTGCAATACAACACGAACACTCGCTAATTCCGGTTGGATGGATCCATGTATGAGATACGACTCTGACTATGCTCTTTTGCTTTTTTATTGCTAATTTTCTGATTCTGCTTAAGATTCCTAAGCAATCTTCCTGTTGACCTATATCTTTTTCTCAGTGAGGCAATCCTGATTTAGGTTTGTTTCTTCTATTGTGCTTTGCTGATTTCTGCTTTAGAGCATATTTGAGGATGGTTGATCATGGAAGATATGGGATTATCGGCTGTATCACAACAAGATTACTTAGGACTTATTAATTGTAGGGACTAGAGAATATCGTAAGTATAGTTAATATGTATAGATAAAGGATAGCTATAGGGTTTGTACTGAACAAATAAGAAAGGTAAGAGTGCTAGCTTGCTACTGCATGGTGGAGCAGTTGCTCGGTGTGACTTTTTTTCTCTATTCATTCCCTCATCTGTGTTTTGTCCTTTTCCCACCTTACTAAGATAGTAGTAGAAATTTTTCCAGAGTATGCAAATTTCATTGTTACCCATATGGATGAGGAAGATGTGGCAAGTTTCTGATATTTCTCTCCATACATAGACATGTCCTGTTTTCTCTTACAAAGATTCTGTTTGTTTTTCAGACACATCCATCTCAGAGCTGTTTCATGTCATCGATTGACTTGCACACTCAGTATTCATATCAGGTACTTGATTCTCTCCATCAAAATGCTAGTCTGTGAACTCTCCTAGTTGATATAAGAGGACTGCAGAGATTATTGGCAAACTGAATATAGAAAAGATAACACCATTATTTTGTCTTCGCAACAAGTTTTTTATTCTCTAACCTCCTCTATTCAGGAAAACTTATTATATTGATGTTATCTACGTTAATTATGCCTGAATCGTGATCTTATTGTACTGTCTACAGTGAACACCAGTTCATAATATTCTCAAGGCAAATGCAAACAGTTCGATTCCTGCCAGCCTCTCTTGCAGGGCTGACTTACGATGTTTTGGCTATTTCGTTGTGACACTCTTTTAATGCCTAATCACAGGTCATGGAATCTGAAGCATTTGCGATTGTCGTGGCTCCAACTGATGCATTAAGGTCTGCAAACATTTTGAACATCCAAAGCTGTGATCTAATTTATGCATGCTTACTACTAATAGAATTAAATAGCAAATAGCTTAACTGACGTCTGGTATATAACGATTTATAGCTGCAACATGTTTATTTTTGTTGTGCATAGACTAGATAGGGCATTGTATCTTTCGTAATCCTTGCAGCTGCAGTTTCTTCACCACAAATGCATGCGCGCATGCTTATCATCATCACCTTCTGTACGCTTAACCTTGTTCATGCACTATTCTTTTCGTCTCCCCCAATGAGAGCTACACATTGGCTAGACTTTTGCCTTAGCCTAAAGCGTGGAATATGCAATTATTTTCTTCAGGTGTGGGGGAAGAATAGGGGCCTGGAAAATTTGAACTCAGAGCCTCATGTCTTGATACCATGAAAGATTTTGTCAGACCATTCTCGACTATTCTAAATGCTTTAGTCGTTAGATGAAAGTATGATTTAATATATAAAAATTTCCAACGAAAAGAATCCCAAGGTTTGACCTTCGCTTGCTCTATTCTTCAGAACAACTAATTGTCTGGATGTTTTCAGAAACACATGCATACATTGCACTTCTAATTTCTGCCACTGGCTAAATTGATGTTGTCCAAATACTCAAACAGGCTGCTGCAAAATGCTGTGCATATTGCATATGCTTCTCTATCTGACAAATTTGATCTCTCCAGTATCCCTGAGTACAGATAAATCTAGAAAGGGACAAGAAAGTTGTCTGGAAAGGTGCAATAACTATGAAATTTATTGGAAGGGTCAAAGATTAACAATTCATAGATAATGTACTTCTTTTATGTACGTAGATGCCATTGGTGATTTATATATGAAATAAACCCTGTATTAATTCCGAATTCAGGAACTATGGCATATTCCGGCTATCCGAACCTGGTGGGATGAACGTCCTGAGAGAGTGCCGAGAATCGGGATTCCACACTCACAGGGAAACTGCCGATGGAAGTCCTATTTATGAGCACTGTGCTAATGTCTACACAAACTCGAACCTCAGATTCGAAGTTTTCGACCTGCGATGACGAAGTATCGCTGACCAAGTCAAACAGAACTAGCGAGCTAGCAGGCACGGTCGAGCAGGAAACTACTAAGAACTGTTCCGTACGTTCTTGTGCTTCGCTCTTTGGGCGGGCCGTGGCAACTACGAGAAATCCTCGTGGACAACCAAATTCAACTGTTCTTATTGATCCTTGTGGCTCTGTGACTCAACTCTATTCAGGAATAGACATGGGTTGATCTTTTTAATAATGCTTTTATGGGAATGCGCACATTTTGATTTCCTTTCACACGCTGTGCAGGCGTTGGCCTGCAATTTTTCTTTTTCACAGAAAGCATCTTGAAGCTTCCTCCCATCGTGTTCTTGGTCGTCGTCTGAAAGTTCCAACGAGGTGACCAAGGGGAGAGTCACCTAATCCCACTTCTCCTCTCGGGTCTGCCTAAAAAATACACGAGCATGAGCTGTAAAGGGCAAAGACATTTTCTCTTAAAATTATCCCTCACGACTTCCATTTCGTTTTCAGAGCGTGAACAGGAGGATAGGACCGTGAGGGAGTCGCTTTCTCGGAAGGATAAGGATCCATATACGACGAGAGGAAAACAGAGGGCGGCTTCAATGTTGTTTCAATGTTGTTTCCTTTCTCTCGTTTTGACATCTCATGCGACATCCTGTAGATTTCCTTTCGAGCGTCGGCTAATTATTAGTTAATCAGTCGTGGAAAGTTGGTAATTTCCCAAAAAGTGTATCGAAATTTCAAACCCCTTTTTTCGCTAAATACGAATGCTTGACGATGACTCTTAAGTGCGGTGGAGGTTTCGCTTTCGCTATTGAAAGTCAAAAGAATTCGCGTTTCAATCTCGAGGCAACAACGAATTATCCGATCTTGATTAATTACCACAAAAGGGTTTGTCCTGCGTCAACCATCATGCTCCAATGATCAAGAATCAACCATGTCACATTCCTAATCAAAGAAATTCAAGCTGTATATTTCACGTGCTTTATTTTGGTTTTACAGGGGCCGACTTTCGGCAACAAGCCATCACTCCTTGATGAAGGAATGTTTATTTAAAATTACTGTACATCTTCATTTGGGAATGATGAAAGCAAAAGCCAAGACGGAAGTTACGAGTATTCCGATCTAGACATCCCGAATTCAATGATCGGGAATCGAAGTGAATTCATCAACTATCTCTACGTCTACCTCTTAAAAATCTGTCTGTCAGGTCAGGATCGTCATCTCCCAGGACTGGATAACATCGTGTGGGAAACAACGTCGACTAAACAAATCTTGCATGACTTGAATCAATGAATCAATGGTTTCGACTCCTACATGCTAATCAGTAGTAATCCACGGCGGTTTTGCTTAGAAAGGGTGCACATTCTTGCTCAACCCATTGACGCTGGTGAAGAACCCGAGCCCCAGCAGGTCTCGCCGGTACGGCAAGTACGACTTGCGTTTCTCCGACTCCTTCACGGCCCTGCTCTTCACGTAGTGCCTCTCGTGAGCCGACGGCGCCGTCGCCTTGCCCTTCCCCTTCCCTTTCTTCGCCGCCTCCTCCACCTTCGCTTCTTTCCTCTCCACGGCCTTGTTCGCCGACCCCTTCGCCTTCTCGGCGCCGCTCGGTTTTGCGTCAGCGGGAGGGCTCAGCATCACGACGGCGTCCCGGCCGTCGCTGTTGCTCCGCGGTAACAAGTCCCGGAACCGCCACAGCTTCGAGGATCCGGTCGAGTTGCTCTTCCGGCAGCTCCCTGGCGAGGGCGGCGTCTCCTCCACGATCCTCGCCGCCCAATCGCAGTACGTTCCCCGCGGCTCGTCCGCCCCGCCACCGACCCCGGCCTCCGCGAACACCTTCTTCACGGTCGGCCGGACGGGCGAAGCCGACTGCGAAGGGTCCGGGTCGGAGTCGGCGAACACGAGGTCCTGGTCGAAGAGGGGGAAAAACGGGCGGATCCAGCCGTTGTCGAAGACGTCATCGGCCGAGACCGGCGAACCGCCGGAGTTGAAGCAAGCGAACTCGAAGTCCGAATCTCCGTCTTCTTCCTCGGGCTGCGGCTCTTGCTCTGCAAACGCGGTCGGGGCGTCGGACCCATCAGGCGCGGCGTCGGAGACGTCGAGCTGCTCTCGGAAATCCTCCGCCAGCTGGTCGAAAGACTCGGACTTCGCGGTCGAGTAATGAAAATTAAAGGGGGGAGAGACGGACACGGCCTGATACACCTCCATCTTGGGTTGGTCGGCGACGACGGGGATCAGCTTCTCTGAAGACTGGATTTTGCCTCTGCGGAAACGGACTGAGGAATGGGTGCTCGAAGGAGGAAGGGCTGAATACGGTGGTAGGTGAGGAGATAACCCACGATGTTACGAACCCTCTGAATTTAAAGCTGTATGAAGGAAGGAACGCGTTCCCTCTGGTCTCGTTCGTTCACGAGGAAAATTCCCCTTCCTTGTGGCGGACGAAAAGCTGGACCTTTCTCTCTCTCTCTGCGCGTGGGAACGGGGAAGCTTCCGGATCGGGGCTCCGATTCGAGCCCGGGCTAATCCCGACCCGCTCGTGAGCCACGTGGGTCGCAAGTTCGGGCCGGAGCGGGTTGACCATGTTTGTTAAGTCATTAAAAAAAAAAAGATAAGGGGAAAGGGCGAGTTTTTTTTTTCCCCTCGGTCTTAGGTGGAGTTCGTGAATTACGTGAGTGGCGAGAATGTTGGCCGTGTGGCTCGGGAGAGGTGGTGCGGGGCACGCCTTTTCGTCTGACTTCATGCATGACGCCACCCTTGGGGGGCGGCCCTCTTCCGGTCGGATGACATGGAAATTACATGGAGATTGCCCGAATATATGTCGAATGTGGTCAATCTTGCTATTTCTCATAAGATCAAGGACGAATTGCCTTCAAGGAACTCTTTGCCCCCCCACTCTCCCGATTCGTGGGCATCAAATTCTTAGGAAACTAAAGATTTCTCTTGAAATTATGATTTACGATTTGCACGATATCTCTATTTTATACAGTACGCTCAAATCATTTTTTTTCCCTTTTGAAATCGAGCGTCTTATCCAATTGCCCTTCCACTTGACAGATTGAGTCGATACCTAATATCCGAAGTAGCGACATGAGCGACCGTTTCGCGATGAACAAATATAAGATATTATATTGTGTGCCATGGCAAACACTAACCAACTTGCTGTACCTATGTACTTTTCATTGCAAGCAAGTTGCTGACTAGAAAAAATGCGGGCGGTACCTTAATGTGGTTACAGATCTAGAAGTTGATATCGTTGACCCTTATATATATGACTATCCGCAGCCCGGATCCCGCTGGCATTTTGACGTCCTCAGCACAAGAGAAGCGAATTGACCCGCCTATTCGAAGCTTCTAATATCAAGCGTGTGGTCAGAGGAGGCAAATGGATCTAATTTTGCGACGCGAGCCCGTCGTGACCTAAACGCATTGCCCTTCTTTTGGGCTCAAGTTGATATGCGAGTCCACCAAATAATCATACGATTTCGAATGATGAAATATTTTATGGAATAGATAATGATTTTCGGTTTGCTTCAATCGACCAAACCCCCCCCCCCTAAATTCGAGCTCTAGGGTCCCAAATCAGGACCGGGAGAGGGTCTCGGGGTTGCCGGACCTTTCCTTAGGGACCATAGGTCATAAGCCCTAAGCCCTAGTCTAGGAATGGAGGTCTTGGACTAAGCGACAAGGTCGTATGTCCCAATCGGGTTGGAGTGTCGAGATCATATTTAGCCTCAAGTAAACGTTTCTAGTAGAGGTGAGCGACTTGGATCACCCGAATTAGGAACCGGACCAGACAACGAGTGTTGGTCCAATTCGCGGTTCCCAAAAGTGAAACTAGTGTTCGGCATGATTTGGTTTCATGTTCCTAGGAGGGCCAGGCCGGACAGAACCAATAAATTTTTTATATTTTAGTAAATATAAAGATGTAAAAAAATTAAAAAGAACTCAATTTAAATTTCTAAAGTTTTAATCTTTACCCAACTCTGTTAAATAATTTATAAAAAAAAAGTAAAGAAACTCACAAAAAATTTATAATTTTATCGATTCCCAACTGGTCCCATTAGATATCTTAGGAATTAGACCGGACCCACCCATTAGATATCCTAGAAATTGAACCGGACCAATGGGTCTGGTCCGATTCTCGGTATCGTGGAGAAATTGAACTACTTTGAACCATACACACTCCTAATTTTCAGTCCGAGCACCACCTCCCGAGTATGATTGGCGAGAACACATTCGATCCGGACCCGCGGATAAACATGGATCGTCCTTCGCGAAGCTCATGGCATCCAACGGCTACGATTTGGGGTCACCATAATCAAACCCAACGGAATACGAAGAGGTGGGGGGGGGGCGAAGGAGATGGGATGACGTGGCAACGCGGGGGCAAGAGGGAAACCGAGGGAAGGAGTGGAAAAAGGGCGGGAAACATAAAATGGCCCCAAGCAGCAAGCAGTAGAGGTTGCGCGGTAGCCCGAGAGTCAAGGGGAGAGCGTTCGTTTCCTGAATGGCAATTAAAGGCAAAAAACAAAGAAGCGGAAAAAAAAACAAAAGGAGAGGTAGTTAGTTAGTTAGTTGGTCTCAACAGAATCGTGCCCACCAGTAACCCTCACCACTTCACCCCCTCCAAAAAGAAAAAAGAAGAAGACGCGGACATTGCCATTACAAAATGTTCATGTCGAGCCATTACCATCTCCCTCCCTCCCTCTCTCTCTCTCTCTCTCTCTCTCTCTCCCTAAAATTAAGCCATTTCTCAGAATTTCAAGGGTTGGGGTCTCTCTCACCTTCCTTCGATCCTCTTTGCCAAAACTCTCTCGATCTCTCTCTCTCTCTCTCTCCCTCTCCCTCCATCCCTACATCCGACAACATTGATTGCTCCGCATGACGCAGGTTCCGTTTGATCCCCATGTCTGAGTTTCTGCACCATTTTCTCTTGTTCAAGGGCGACGGTGGGCATATGATTCGCACGTCCGCGCTGCACCGCGTTTGATTGCTCTGTCTTGTTGAACCCCCGGAATCGCGGCAAGGACGGCAGAGGAATTGAGAGAGGGGCGGGGGAAGAGAACCGGGGACATTGTCGCGGCCGCGACCGGAATTTGCTTGGGACCGTGACTCTTCCGAACAGCCGCGGGACAGGAGTGAGTTCTCGAGGTATATTATACACGAGGTGAATCTGTTTGAATAAAAACTGGGACTGAAGAAACCCGTCGAGATCCTGCGGAAAGAGAGGACGTCATGTCTCGCTCGGGAACATCCGGTTCTTCGAATTCGACCTCGACCCAATCTAACATGACTTCCACTCCCGCCTCCCCGCCGTCGCCGACAACCTCTTCTTCCCCTCCGTCTTCCAATGGCACCGACGGGTCATTAGTGGTTGCAGCCCCACCGCCCAGCTCGCCTTCTCCGCCCGCTTCACTGCCATCTCCACCGCCGCCTAGTCCCAACTCATCCGCCTCCTCACCCCCTTCCAATTCGAGCACTTCGCCTCCTAGTCCCCCACCACCGTCGAGTTCCTCACCACCACCGCCCCAGACACCTTCCCAAACAACGACGCCTCCTAAAGCTTCCCCGCCACCTGCACCTGCATCTAATTCGGGTTCCTCACCGCCTTCTCCACCGTCCCCACCTCCGACATCTCCCCCTCCCTCCCCTCAGCAATCTTCGACTCCATCCGGATCACCTCCAGCTTCCAACCACCTTTCACCACCTCCGCCTCCCGCACCTGTAAGTGGGTCGGGGGCAGTTCCAGCACCAGCTACCAGTACCCCTCCACCGACTTCCAGCACTGGACAGTCTCCTCCAATAGCATCTAATTCCCCTCCACCACCTTCGGTTCCTACACTTAGTGGGTCGCCACCCACCCCACCGCCGAGTTCGACTCCCGCAGCAAAATCAGGGCCACCTCCTCCATCTCAAACGTCTAGCAGACTTCCGAATTCTACCAGCAATTCCAGCTCGGGAGGATCGAGCACATCCTCAGGAAGCACTACCACTGCCGTCGGCGTGGCAGTCGCCGGAGTTTTTGTTATCGCACTTATCACTTTGGTTTTCTTAGTTTCCAGGCGGAGAAAGAGAAAAGAGTCTGCTTTTGCCTCACAATATGTCCCGCCTACTAGCTTCTCAACGCAATCAGGTAAAAAGATCATTGGCTCTTTTCTCTGATACTGAGAGTGCATGTTCATACGGATTTGATAGTCTCCTTCTTACTCTCTCATGCAGATAAATATTACTATGGGCAGCAACAGCATAATATGGGTGTAACGGGCCAATCAGGTCCCTATTATGCGTCGCAAGCCCAGAATTCATCTATTGAAAATAGCTACGGGAGTCAGAAGGGAGGGAACGCGTACCACGGAGGTGGACCAGACTCTGGTGTAATAGCAAGTTCCAAGAGCTTCTTCACTTATGAAGAACTGATGGAAATAACCAATGGATTTTCTCGTCAAAATATCATTGGGGAGGGTGGCTTCGGGTGCGTTTACAAGGGTTGGCTCCCGGATGGGAAACTAGTTGCTGTCAAGCAGCTAAAGGCAGGCAGTGGACAGGGTGACAGGGAATTCAAGGCCGAAGTAGAGATAATCAGTCGGGTTCATCATCGGCATTTGGTGTCTTTGGTGGGTTATTCGATAGCTGAGAACCAGAGGCTGCTTATTTACGAATTCGTCCCCAACAATACCCTTGAGCACCATTTGCACGGTCAGCAGAGTCTTGCCTTCCTTTTTTTAAGATAAGCATTTCTTTCTAATTTTGATACTCATAAGCATCCTGGTTTTTCACATCAGGGAAAGGATTGCCAGCTCTGGAGTGGACCAAAAGAGTAAAGATTGCCCTAGGTTCTGCGAAGGGTCTGGCATACCTACATGAAGATTGTACGTACTTAACCTGTCATCAAGCATGATTGTATATACCGCCTTCCCAGCTGATTCATGATGTCCAGGAACTCCTTAATTAGTAAATAGGCAAATTGAGGTGGAAAGAAGCATCAATTGCACTGTACTAATGAATTTTGTACGCATGCTATCATGAATCAGCTCTATCAAGATGATGTAGGGTGGTATGTGTGTCAGTGAGGTTTTTATATGCATAAAACCATTCTTGATCTAGCATATATAGGTCATTAGTTGAAAGCTAAAGGATAGCATATCTAATTATTCCTTCTTCTTTTTGTATCTAATGTTCTACAGGCCATCCAAAGATTATCCACCGAGACATTAAGTCGGCAAACATTCTGCTGGATGATGCCTTTGAAGCACAGGTATTTATATGCTTCACTTGTCAATCCCTTTTCTCTTAATACCAAAATGTACTTTAAATAACTTAACAGCTAGGGGGTTCTAAAGTGTAATCTTCTCAAACACAGGTAGCAGATTTTGGACTTGCCAAACTAACAAATGACACCAATACTCATGTATCCACAAGAGTCATGGGGACATTTGGGTGAGTTGTTTGACAGATTAATAACATGAAAGCATAGTAATACACAGTAATCTTTCATCTCGATTTTCAGTACTCTTCTCTGTCAAATAATAATACTGGTTTATGGATGAGGATGCATATGTATTGCCAGGTACATAACAGGAAGTGATGTCTTATAGAGTAGATTGTGTATAACAGGGTACGATCGACCATCAGGGTGATTGGTGCCTGACATAAGATATTTTTTAAGAACTAAAAGAATCTGTCAGCTTGCAGTCGCCGCTTCTTAAATTTGTTTTCTCTCCAGAGGGTAAAAGACTGGATTTCTGGCCTTTGTGAATGATGTCAGAATTCCAAAATCACTAAGATGGTGAATTCCAGGGTTCCTCAACTTTTTTATCCAAATGTCAAGTGCAGTTTGCTCCATCAATAGAGCATTAGTTGGGTTGCGTTACTTCTATTGCTCTTTCTTCAATGTTTAATTTTTTACTTACAGGTACCTGGCACCAGAGTATGCATCTAGCGGGAAACTGACAGATAGATCAGATGTATTCTCCTTTGGGGTTGTGCTTTTAGAGCTTATCACTGGCCGTAAACCCGTTGATGCAACTCAGCCTTTAGGTGACGAGAGTTTGGTTGAGTGGGTAAGGACAATGCAAAAAAATTTCTGCTTTTTCGAATTGTTTACCGGTGCCATGTCGTATTGCTGGAACAACCTCGATTTTGCTTTGGCCCTATATTAACTTTTTATTACTTGCAGAACGTTAGTGGCTTTATCACAGATGGAGCTCCAATTTCCATAAATGATGAATAAGTTTTTAGAGAAGTCGCATGCGATTCTAAAGAAAGATTGAATGAAGAAATATAATGAGCAATTTAACTATGAGCCCAAAATACCGACCACTATGAATGCTCTACCGTCAAATGACAAGTCGTTGCCGATCTGATGATCGCAGGCTCGTCCATTGCTAATCCGAGCCCTTGAAACTGGAGACCTAAGCGAGCTAGTGGATCCACGGCTAGAGAAGAGTTACGTGGAGGGTGAAATGTACCGAATGATCGAGGCAGCTGCAGCTTGTATTCGCCATTCTGCTGCAAAGAGGCCTCGAATGGTTCAGGTAGGTGAAAGGATGAACTCCCACTCCGCTAAGTTAAATTGGTTTGCAGATTTTCAAGCAAAAGTAACTGATCATCAAAATTATGCAGAGAGCTTGCTTCATCTGGGCTACTTTATCTGTTCAAATATGGTCATAGAGCGTTTTCATTATCTAGCTACTTTTCACTAGGAATGTAATCCCCGGTGAAAAATATAGGCCCCTGCTAATTATGTGGCGTTTTATTCAGGTTGTAAGAGCACTTGACAATGATAGTGACATGTCCGATCTATCAAACGGGGTGAAATATGGTCAGAGCACCATCTATGATTCAGGCCAGTACAATGAAGACATAATGAGATTCAGAAGGATGGCTCTTGGAAGCGGCGATAGCTCAGACTACAGACCATATAGCGGAGATTACAGCTCTACAGAGGTTTCTGGGGCTCAAAAGATTCCATGGAAGTCTCAGGAGAGTTCGAGCGAGTTCACGAGTGGAGAATCCGAGACGCGAGCTATGAACCCAGCAAACTCAGAGAAGCGATTTTCTGGGGCCCAAGGGAGTTACGGCATGCGTAGGTTCGGTTGAAGGCGACAAAGACCTGCACATCCGTGCAAATAAACTCCTTCCCACTCAATATATCGAACACACGGCAACCGCGGGAGGCCTCAGCTGAATGTAAGGCCGCTGCTTGATCTTCCTGTGTGATCATCGACCAGGGCACCGATGTGTGATATGTAGTTTCATTCGTTTCCCCAAATTGACTGGCAGTGTCGGTCGGGGCCTGGGAAGCATGTAGACCGTGAGTTGGATTCGAGAGACCCTTTTCGAGTGACGAAAGAAGCATGTACAATACTAGGAGTTCATCACGTTAATCCACGGGTACATTCGATACGATAAGCTTTTGGGAATGACCCCCCTGGTGGTCTTTTCCTAATCTTTTTTAACTAAGGAAGTGGGCGTCTGGTTGTAGTTTCAAAGCAAGTTCTGGGATCGGGGCCTTGTCTCAAATTGACTCGACGTTCAAAGAAAAAGTATACTAAATTTGCTTATTAGTCACATGACGTGGGAATGAAAACTCTTGATTCCAAATTCACCATTCAGAGAGCCTCTCTTTCAAACGAGTTGCAGGGTAGAGAATTTCAAAGGCATCAAAGGGAAACCAATCGGTTCCAGGTAATGCTGTGAACAAAACGATGCTGCCGACGAAGATGTTGCTCCAACTGAATCTTCTTGAAGATGGAAAGCAAATAACACATTCATTTGAACGCCACGCCTGATCATACGAAAACATCGAATGGATCCGGGAATGGAGAGCGTACGTACAGAGAGTAGACTCATTCTGCTCAAATCCACTTCTTTGACTTTATTTCATTATCTCACTGATCATTGTCGACTCCGATGAAGACCATTGCAAATAAAATGGCCATCCCACCTCTAAAAAGGAATCAAGATATATTTTTAATCAACATTAAATGATTAACGCTTACTAATTAACTATTATACTTTTTTGGTATAAACAGTATTAAAAATTTCGATCATGGTAATTGTTAATTATACTCAGGAAGTAATAACAAAAAGTAATTAACGAAGGTACTCAAATCATCATTCCATTCTACTTTATTGCATTTCGTTGGCCTTATATCAAAAGTAATATTATGAAATTACAAGATCTCGGCGATCAGGCCCGGCTCCATTGAGCTAAACGTAGCATTAGGCCTGGACCTCGTTCAAAGTGCTCCCATGTAAACTTCATCATGAATCTAGCGGTCCACGGGCGTGCTCCGGCTCGTCCAAGTGAAATCGACCCTAAGATTACTTTTTAACGGGATTGGGTAAGGCTAGTTGATGCAAGCCATGCCGGCCGAACCTAAGTCAAGCCCGGTTTGGATCGAAGATGTGCATGTACGTATATTGTTTGGCGGACCTAGACAACAGATTAGGGCGGAGGCCATGTGTTTCTCCTTTGATGAGTGAACACTGGACTGGACAAGAAATTCCCTTCTTCCATTATCCATTTGACAAGAGAACAAGCACTACAGGACTACTACAAGCTAACATTACAGGCAAATAGATCAAAGAGAAAAATTCTGAAAGATTTAGAATCCATCACGAGATATGACAGATACACATATATAATATATATGTATGAAGCTACGTATGCTCTCCTTCAATTTGCGTATACCAATACCATAATGGGCCGACCGTGGGCTCACCATCATAATCATCAGAAGGCATCATTTTTGCTTCCTTTCTTGAAGTCGAGCGAAAACCCACCATCTAATCCTGGTTTACTCTTGTTGTTTCCTTTATACTCTCCATACCTGATCGGCCTATTGGCAGTCCGGATCTTCTTGTGATCGAATCCAAATTCGATATCGTTCTCTTTGTGGGGCCGACCGGCGGTGGCCACCGCCTGCTTCTTGCTCGCTCCCTTGGGCTTCTCGCGGCGGCGACCGCAGAACCGGCCAAGGCAGCAAGCCACGGCGGACACCAGGACTATGACAGAGAGCACTATGAAGACCGCCCCGAAAGACCCATCAGAGTGCGGCCGGGACATGGGCGGCGGCTGCCCCGGGACGTTGTAGGGGTACATCAGGAGAGGCTGTTGGGTGGTGGTTGGCTGCTGCTGAACTTGTGATGCCATGGTGCTCCGTGCGGGTGAGCGTTGGGGGTGTGAATGTGTGGAGACTGAGAAGAGAAGAATGGAAGCGCTTGGGGCTGTGTCTCTGTGAGGACTAGTACTACACGGAGTGTCCAATCTGCTTTGTTCTTTGAGTGAAGGCAAAGATGATTTATTACAAAAGCATTGCCTCCGACAAAGGGTGAAGTGCCTGAAGTGTTTCTTTATTTGTTTGTTTTTCTCTTTTGTTTTCTTATTTTATTTTTTGGAGTTTAAACAAAAGGAAGATACGTTCTTTGGGTAAAGCAGCGGCTTAAGACACCGCATAGACCTCTTGGTTTTCTTTGCTGCGGAAGAAAAGGGGAGGTCTAGTTTGCTTGGAAAGGAGAGAAAGTGGGATTTTGGAAGCTTTATTTGTTCATAGAGCCAAACATTAGGCAGTCGTCATGACTATGAAGAACCCCCAGACAGCTCTTTTGACCCTTACCTTTGAATGGTTGTGGGAACAGGATTATAATTGACGTGCAGCCAAAAAACTTCAAAGACCCTTTGTTAATGGTGGGCTGACGAGGACATTTTTGTTTTTTTTGTCCCCAATTGGAGACACACCCATTCAATCTAAAGTGCTTTTCCACCCTGAACCTTAGCATTCAGTTGAACAGATTTGGCTCTGTAGTTGTTGGGAGCAAGACAGACTTAATAGCTTTCACCGTTGATTTATGCAGTCGTCCCCTCCATGTACATCCACGCCTAGATTCCGGATAGGCAAAGAGTCATCTTCACCGTATAACAGAAGAACCTTCTCTTTGAGATTCAACCTTCTATTTGCCAAAACAGTGACGACGAGTATATCGTAACAAACGGACGAGCAACATGACTATATCAACCACAAAGCTCAAGACAGATGATTATGTGACGACTAATCCGAATCACGAATTGAAACCATCTAATCAGTCAAATGGAAGTAAAGAAAATCTTTACACACAGCCGCCTCCTTATTTGAAAAGGATTCAATTGTGATAAATTTTCCAGGGGGATTGGATTTTCATGGGGATCTGCGAAAGAAAAGATTGCAATGGGTGCTCCAAACTTCCATTTCCCAAGGCGGGTAGCTTACCATGGGAGACATGATGGGGTCGTGCTTTGGGGCTAATTGTGCGTCTTTATTCTTTTCTTTTGCAAAGAGGATTCTCTCCGCTCCAGAGTTCAGTGCGCCTCTAAGGTGTGGGTGTCTCCTTCGTCTCTTTTGATGATTAGGGAGCCCCTC
This sequence comes from Melaleuca alternifolia, assembly GCA_019926035.1. NCBI lineage: Eukaryota > Viridiplantae > Streptophyta > Magnoliopsida > Myrtales > Myrtaceae > Melaleuca > Melaleuca alternifolia. The sequence goes on along the minus strand of JAGKPW010002266.1, from coordinate 3,204,984 downwards.
GAAACCCATTTTTCTGGTCGCTGCCATTATTGCATCGGAGTGTGCAGGACAGTGGTAGGATCCGTGAATGATAAAAAAGGAACCACGAGTTATCATTTGATGCGAAGCATCAATAATTGTTACAATCTGTCTGAGAATTGTGTTTCCATTCTTAAAGTGAACTCATGCCGACGCTTTAGTACGTCCAATAGGGGTAAATAAAGGGTCTTTCAAGATTGATTTTATGGACAATATGTAGGAAAAAATCAATCAAAGCATGGATAATAAGTGTAGCCAGGCATGGACTAAAGAAAATCTAAATTAAGTATGCTATCCCACAAAATCAGCCCTTATTCTCATCATTCGAAGGGACTATCTGTTAGTCCCCAGAAGTTATTTTTCAAGCCTCAGAAAACTTTCTTGTCCATAAGATCCACTCCAGGAATCAACTATCTTACAGAATGAGAACTAAATTTCTAACCCCTTACTATTATGAAGTCTCGAGGAAGGAAGATGGCGTTTAGAAGAGTATTCGGAGAGGAATGCATATGGAACTCAAATCTTGCCCGCTCTTAACTTGATTCAGATTTCACCTCGCCTTTTTAAAATGGAGGGCATAACAAATCTTCAACTATATCTAAGAGCCATTCTCATGTGATCGAACATGTCGAGAAGTAGTGAGGTCCGTCTGTAAAATCAACGCTAGTGCTTGCGTTGGTTTTTTCCCCCCTGTGATTGACAATATCCATCTCATCATTCATAGAACACCCAATAATAATCAAAACCCGTGATGATCTTTAGAAAATACTTAGATTAGTGGGAGTGGTTCCTATTTATCACAGGTTGATATAAGTAGGCAATGATTACGGCATAATCCACATTAGGAGCCCATTCCATCGTTTTGATTGGTTGGTTGTTTTTGGATTGTCGGTCTCTCGTTAATCGAATCCATCTCTCCGTGAACAAATAAAGAAAGGTTGAACTCTTAACTCACTGAAAATCGATCGAATCAAAACAAGAAGTAACCAAAAGAAAACCGAGAAAGAGCTCACTCCAACCAAAACCAAACCAAAAACATCAAATCATCATCTAACCAGCACCATCCCTTACTGTAATTAAGAGCAGCAGATGCTATCAGCTTGCTATATTATGCATCCCTTGGATTCATTTTCCCCATGCACAAGACAGAGCCCATGGACCATATCATGATCCTCCTCCTCTTCCTCTTCTCACCCTCAGCATGTATCTCTCTCAGTCTCTTTCTCAGTCCACAGACTTTAAATGAACTTGAGAACAAAAAAGAACTTAACACACTTGGTTTTTCTGATAAGATGTGTGAAGCACGAGCACTAATTGACAAAAGCATATTTGTCTCTGAATGAATTTGAGCCTTTGTTCCTTCTTGTGTGGTATGCAATGCTGAAAGTTCTTTTCTCTTCATTTTTTCCTGAAACGCTGCAAATTTAGGGATTGAATTCCACGACCCAGATGGTATTTTGTTCAATATATCATCCATCAAGCAAAGAAAATGCTCAGCAATAGATGGAGTCATCCCATTTTCTGTTTCTAAATTTTCTTCTTTTTTGCGGTTTCTTTTGACTTGTTGCTTTGCAGCTGGTGCTCCCGTGGGAATCTGCTACGGCCGCGTGGCGAACAACCTACCCCCGCCGTCCTCCGTCGTCGAACTCCTCAAGTCCAACCATATCTCGGACGTCCGCCTCTTCAACACTGAGCCGGCGACTCTCCAATCCTTCTACAGCGCCGGGATCAACCTCATGATCGGCGTCCCGAACGAGGAACTCCCTGCCCTCTCCTCCGGAACGGCAGCCTTTGCCATCCAGTGGCTCCAATCCAATATCTTCGCTCACGTCCCGCCGAACCGAGTCCGATACATTGCAGTCGGCAACGAGGTCTTCCTCAAGGACCCCTACTTCACTCCCCACGTCGTCCCTTCAATCATCAACCTCTACAATGCTCTCCGAACCCTCGGCCTCTCGGAGACCATCAAGCTGTCGTCCCCGCAGGCGGCTTCAGTGATCGTCAACACTTACCCTCCCTCGTCGGCGACGTTCGATCCCAGCCTCCGGTCGGCGATCGTCCCGCTCCTGCAGTTCCTGCGAGACACTGGATCGCCGTTCATGGCGAACGTGTACCCGTACATCAGCTACGCGAGCGAGGCGGGGCACGTGTCGCCGGACTACGCGCTGTTCAGGGGAGGAGGGGAGCCGGTCCGCGACGGCCCGCTGGCGTACGACAACCTATTCGACGCGAGCGTGGACTCGTTCGTGTGGGCGATGGAGAGGGAAGGGTTCGGAGGGGTGGCGGTGGCGGTGGCGGAGACGGGGTGGCCGACGGCGGGAGGGGAGGCGGCGAGCACGGCGAACGCGCTGGCCTTCAACGGGAACGTGGCGAGGCGGGCGGCGAGCGATGCTGGGACGCCGAAGAGGCCCGGGGATGGGGTGGAGGTCTATCTGTTCGGACTGTTTGATGAGAACGAGAAGGTCGGCGAAGAGTATGAGAGGCATTTCGGGATCTTTGGGCTTAACGGCGCCATGGCCTATAATCTAAGCTTCAACTGAGCTTTTCAATCCTTTTTTTCCCCCTCCTGTTCCACGATATTGTAAAGAAGACGGTTGATGACTAAAGGTTAAATTTTTATTTGTGGGCAAAGAACGAATTTTCATTTTTTTTTTATCTTTTCATGAAGTGCATCGGGTCAAGAAACATCTTTCCTTCAAGGGGGTCGAACCAGAATGTTTCTGAGATTTCGGGTTTCACTCACCCAGCAAACCGAGATTCAAGTGATGCGATGCCGTCCAGAATGGATGATCAACCTGAAAAACGCAACACTGATGTGAATGATCAATTCGGATCGTCGCATCATTCTCTGTTCGTACACGGTGGAGCTGCGCATCGATGGGCAGTGCATTTGCTATGTGGGTAAGCCAAGACGCCATGCATCCCGATTCCTGAGCTGCGTCCGGCTTCTGTCTGAACCGCATTTCGTGAGCGTCGGAGCGAACTCGGTAGGTTTCCCGTTGACGGTTGAGAAACAGCTTACCTGTGGCCGTAAGTAAAAGACGACCAGAACCTCGAAAATGCCCAAACCTCTGAAAAAAAAAACCGACTAGGGATTCGGATTTTCAGAGGTCGTGTCGATTGCCGTTTCGCGTTCCGGATTACGCGACTCCCCACTTTCCTACGTCCGCGCAGTGCTCCTCCAACCTTGCCGACTGTCGGGCATATTCCTTCTCTTGGAGTGGGGAATGAATTTCCGGCGCTCTCCTTTGTCCGTCGCTAAGCTATTGGAATCACTTTGTTGTTATGTGGATAGTTATCCCGACAAAGAATCACTTTAGTGTTATATGGATAGTTATCATGTTATTGCAATCAATGATTGTTTCACTATTATGACAGGGCAACATATCTACTTTTAGTAATTCCAGTATCGTATCGATAAGAGCTCGATATTCGGCTTTTATACTAAAGTGAGCAAAGTGTCTTGCTACTCTTATGAAATGATTGAGTTGCCAAAAAGGAAATAGTAGCCATAAGTGAGTCACCCAAAAGAAGTAGCGGACCAACAATCTTGAGAGTAGAAAAGTGAAAGTCATATGAAATGATGTATCATATCCTTGATTAGGTTAAGCATTATTAAATCCAGTCTTTGTGACCATTCTTTGATGTTATGTTCAGAATTTTAACTTAAAAATTTAATAATAGGTGTAAAGAGATTAAATGGCAAATAAACCCCATTTATCAAGCGACGTGGATTTAAGTATATAAAAAAAAAAAGAGGCTATACAGGTTGTTTCAACATCATTCTCGCGTATAAACTGAATTATGAGTGACACATGAAATTTGATTGACGGAATGGAGGTACAAATGAAAGCAGTAGAAATCAGTTCCAATATCAAGTTAAGAATTATGATAAAGAAAAAAGAACCGTGATATTCTGTACATTTTAAAATAAAGAATATAGTACCTAGCCAAGAATACAAGTAGACTTATAAAGTATTAACAATTACAATTAACATAAACCTGAATAGTAATCCTACTATAATCTAAAACGGAGGAGCGGCTAGCGGATTGATCGGGTGTTTACGGACTCGTAGAAGCGGATGCATGTGCAGTGGGCGTAAGGGGGAGGCCGGCCACGGGAGTTCGTTTTACTGTAAGCGCTGCGATTTCGACCTCCGCCCAAGCTGCTGTGTGAAGAAAGATGAAGGTGTCAACCGAGAGACCAAGAATCTGAGATGAGGATGTGAGTCGTAAAGACTGAGATGACGGACGAGAAATGCGATTCTGCTGACTGAAACAAGGAGATGAAAGACAAACTTTTCGACTCTGTTCCGGTTCCAGTTCAGATTGAGTCGCCAAGAGCGGGACTCGAAACTCCAGAACAAAAGGGTGTCTCAATGCACCGTGCAGAATTCGTATCTCCTGCTCCACCATGATCATGAACTTTACTTCCTACCATGTAAATAAATGAGGATTCCTGCTGAAGTAATCCCACATCTTTGCTCCATCGGTCACCTACTGTTTTCCTCCGATCCCTTTTGTTTTTTGAAGCCGTTCTTACTCTGGTGATAGATTGGCCATATTATCAATCCCTAAGAAAATTAGCTTGTTAAAATTTTGACTGTGACATCATGTACATTATAAGATGCAATTATAGCTTGAGCAGGAAAGAAAATCCATCTCGAGATAAATACATCCAACAACCGTTTTAGACAAGAAAACCTCGATGCGGATGTCACTGTAACAATTACAGGAAACTCAACTGTCATTGAGTGCGGCTTCTGATGCTCTCTATACCTCCTGTAGTTTTAGGCGTCGATTTCGTTTAATACTGTTGAGAGTTTCAATAAATACATTATACATGTTATGGGAGCTTCTGCTTTTGTTGCTTGCAGAGTTTGAGCAGGCCGCCCATTGCCTATCTACCCGAAGAAAAGAAACTCCAGCAAGTGCTATGACGTGGACAGATTACAATCCATCTTCTTTTCTTTATTCCCATCACCATGTGGGGCACTGTGTTGTATTACTTCAGAGCAGCATTCTCTTCTGGGGCATAGTTGCGCCAACTGATGAACGGTCAGGTCATCAAATCCATGCCTTTCATAGCTTGTAAAAGCACCCAATGCTCCAAGAAACCCTTCATGTCGCAGAAACATTGCTTGGGCTTCGCCTTTTGACCTGTAAAATGGGTGTATAATCATTCAGAGTTTTGGCAGAAGATGCCAGGTGATCCAAAAACTAATAGGATGAGAGATAGTAAAGCACATTTTTAACCGCTCAACAACTTGACTCCAAGCACTAGGAAGAAATATGGGAAAGAAAAAAAATTTTGGTCATAAAAAATGAGTGAACACAAGCACATGCACACGAAGCTAACAACTTTCCAAGCACGGTTAACTTACAGTCTGCACAGAACCTATAAAATGCGACAGCCAAAGTCCAAAATCTAAACCTATTGTGTATTCTAAACTCAGCATCAAAGATTAAAAAGTACATGGCCAAATTGAAGGAAAAAAGAGTTTTTGAGGTTACCAATAATGAACTCCGACAGAGATAGTATCCATGGTATAAGCGTGGCCCCGGATGAAAAAACCTCCAAAGAATATCCGCTTGAGTCCATATCTAAGTGCATTTAGGTAGGCAATCTGAGGAGTGAGAACGAAACAGAACATTAAAGCATTTATTTGATAATTCTCTTTTTCTTTTCTATGACTGCCTTCAATGACCCCAGTTTCCTATGGTCTACCATCACTAAATAATCTTACACATCTAAAAGGAGAAGTAAAACTCTCAGAGAATATTATGATGAAGTTGACATATTAAAAAAAAGGCTTTAGAAGACCTAATCACACTCTTCACCAAGCTCAAAAATCGAAATCAGCATAACAACCTAACTTAACAAGAGGATAAGATCATTTGACAGCGGATCAGAATAAGAGAGTCACAAACACAGATACAGCCTCCAGGTCTGTTCTTAATAATTAACAAACATGGAAAGAAATCAAATCATCCAAACAGACTGCTCATAGGATGCGCCCTACATGACAGTCCATTCTGAAGAATCAGCATATGCAAAGTTGTTGCAATCTTGAATTGCTGATTTTTGTAAGCCACCGTGACCCGTACAGCTCCTAGAGAAGACCAAAAACATTGCCAGAACTATTTCTTTGCTCGAAATTATAACGATAATTTTAGAACAAAGCACCAGTGGTACAAGAACAACTAGATGCAATCAAGATTATCGGAACATACCTGCCCAATATTATTAGAAATCATTCTCAAAAGAGACCGTGAAATATCTTCAGGTTTGTAATCATCAAGTTCTTTATCGACTGAAATTGCTTTACCAAAGCTAGAAGCAATATTTGTTGATGAGAGACCAATCTGTGATGACAGATAGAAAAAAGTCGTTAGATGGAAAGTACAAAGGTAGAAGTTCTCAGTCAAATTAATAATAGAAGATGTCAAATCACATTAAACGTGCATAAAAAATATGAAATTTTCTTACATGAATAGTTTCATACCTTCAGAAACGTCTCAAAACTTCTTGTTAATTTTAACTACCCTAACTTATGCTCTAGCAGAGACCCTTGATATATAAGAACCTAAGTTACCTAAGTTACATGTATGGTTCTAGAATAAGATGCTTGTTTCTTCTAACTTCAGAATCTTGCAGAAAAAGCAGTTTAAGAAGTACCTTTGAATAATCTGTTCCTCCATAGATGTCCCCAACGAGCATATCTATGACTCTGTTATTCCCAACGTGGCTCAACTCAAGCAACTCATCAAAACTGCACAAATTGAAAAGTTCAACTTAATTGGATGAAATAAATTCAAGAATCAAAGTCAGATTAATTTGAGCAGGTGAAGAGAAACACCTCTGGCTATTTGTTAGAAGTCTTCCCAATCCCCAAAAGGTGCCTCCACCGACGCTCGTCCCACTAACTCGCTCAAATTTTCCATCCCCATCCACCTACAAATCACAAAAGGGAAAGAGTTTTGTATGACGAGAATGGTTCAAGGTAGTAGTAGTAGTAGAAGAAGAAGATATTTTTGGAAAACATGATTAACCTTGATCATGCTGACACCTGATCCAATATTAACAAGGAGGTAGGGGTACAAATCTTTATGATCAATCTGCACAAATTCTTTCTGGCCATCCATATAGATAAAGGCTTCGCGCTGGACTTCCTGTCAAAACCATTCACAATTGACGCCAATTGAGAAATCATTCCCAATTAAGCCATGGAGAGAAATATCTTTTGTTTATGCAGCGTGGTGTGGTCATTCGTCTACCTAATTATGATGTGTAAACAGAACCTAAAAATTCATAACATAATGGACAGAGAATCGAGATTTACCTATTATATAATTAATATCAACAATTTAAATGCTTCGATGCCAACTCTTTTTCCTGATCTAATTGCAGAAAGGCCAATTCAGGAAACAGGGTCAATTTAATTGTCGGGGGATGATCTCAACCAGCCAAATCTCTCATGATGAAGATTCTTTATGCAACAAAAGGATAGCTTCTCAAGAGGTAAAAGAAAGGCCATCTCCAAATCTTTGGATTTTCATGGTCACATTAATTGCATGTTATGAAAGTGGAACCACGTTCTAATATCAAGCTGTTTTTTCTCATGACATTATCTTCACTTTTGCCAAATAAGTCTTCGAGTGGCGCTTCTCCCTATGTAGACGTTCTTAATGTCCACACAAACTTGCATATGGCAATCTCCATACTCACAGAATGTAGGAGGATAGGCCTTTCACCTTCCCCCTTTTCCACTATAGAGTTTAATACTTGAAGGGTAAATAGGTGGAATGATCCTGCCTCAATCCATACAAGTATAAATTTAACGTGAATAAAGTATATTGGGTTCCGGTCTACCCTTAGACCCTAGTAATGAGCACTATGATAAGCCTCTAAATGAGGGACATAAAACGTGAAAGACATCATAAATTCAAGGGAAAGAGGGAAGGCATTTGGATGGGTACCATTTTGATGAATGGTCAACTCACATACTTGCTTTCCCAATCTTACCTTTAGCAGAAAGTTCACACCCGCAACAAGACAGTCCATTTCGTCTTCCTTATCAAGTACAATTCCAAGTTTCTCTTTGAAAAGATCCGTAAACTTGAATGCCCCGCCTCCTGTGGCCTTCTCACAAGAGACCAGTAGTCAATAACTTTTCGAGTAACAATCATTAAGTCTCAATGTCGCAGGCAGAAAATGGAATGTGAATTTATGTTTGTTAGATGTCTTCATCAGTAACTCCCTCCTAGATGCAATCTCATTGAAGACGTGACATAAAGAATCACTGGACAGAACATTCTTGATTAAAGATTGATTCAAGAAATCAAAGTGACGAAAAGCTCATATGGAGATGTACCTAAATCTCTAGTATAGCAACCTCATTGTCACAATCGATGCACAGACACAAAAAATCCAACAACCAATTCTTAGTTTCATCTTCGATAAATACCTTGATAATGATCTTGTTCTTGGAAGGAACCTCACGATGCTGGCCTGCAGTCATCTTTGTCCATAAGGAACGGAATGAAGTTAAGTCCTACTAGATAAAGACTACTTTTTCTACAGAGTTGGGCCCATAATGGTAGCACAAATATACACTTAACTGCATTCAGTAAACGCAAGCCAGTTACATGATGCCAGGCCAGCTCCTAACTCAGATTATTCGGGGTTTAAGACCCAATATTGGCGAAGTGGGCTCCTCAATTTGGACTTTAAGGGAAACTCAGAACCCAGGACTTGTCTAGAAAGCTCTAACATCACGAAAAGCTGTAGTGCACACATACATAGACGTAACAAGAATACCTCCAACGTGCAGCTGTTTTGACTTGATAAACTCTATGCAATCATTGATTTTGCTGGTTTCAAACTTTGCAAAGTGAAGCCTTCCTTCGGAAAGAGGCTGACTGCTCTCGCCATTGGAGACCCCGAGGCTCTCCTTGGAAGACCAAATTTTATTATCCTCAGGTAACCAATCACTGTTTCTTGAATAATACACCAACTTGATCAGAGATCCTGCAACACCTTAATCACATCACTCACCATGATACTAGCAAGCCAATAAATTCACCCCCTCACCCCGAGAAAGGAAAGAGGAAGAAGGAGCCATCTACGTTGCAAGAGCAACAAAGACGATCAAGAACACACTCAAGCCCAGCGCAAGCTCAAAAAACCAAAAAAGGCTGGGAAAGTGGACCCCGAACGAAATGATCAATCCCCGACTTCCACATGCAAAACAATTCGTCAGCTAAAGCGGAATCCGCCTCGCTTCAGAAGTCCAAAACGGCGCGCGCGAAGGCTCCGAACACTCCCAATCGCGCACGCCCCGAAAGCGGTGGAAAAATCCAACCGGAATTGGGAAGTTCGAGGCAACGTTACCTCCGATGTCGATGGCCAAATGGGGCAGCATTGGACTGCGGGATTCGGCCTGCAGCATGGCGATGGAAGCTTCGTCGGACCGGAGCGCCTGATCGGCGACGCCCTCAGGATCCATTCCCCTCCGAGCTCCGATTCGATCCCCTTCTTATTCGAAACCGTGCGCGAGAGAGAGAGAGAGAGAGACAGAGAGACGCACCTCCACCTACCCCATCGCTAACTCGCAAGAATTTATAGCGTGTTTGGATGGTGCCGTCATGTCAGAGGCGACGAAGCACTACTCCCACGAGAGAGAGAGAGAGAGAGAGAGAGAGAGAGAGAGAGAGGATAATTGATTATCGCGCGGTGTGAAATTGACTGAATCCGAAAAGTCTCCGTCCCGACGGAAAGACAGCGCGCGCAGCAGCTCCCTCACCTCACCTGCCACGACGCTTACCAGTTTTTTTTCCCGAGGCGTAGTTGAAGTTACCTCACCTCAGGAGAAGGCCGACTCGGATCTACCGTGCTGCTTCGGCGCTCGTGTTTTATTCTTTATGCGGGCGACCATCGAACCGACGCCGTGACCTTATCGAACGACACGGCCGTTCATCGACTAGATTGCTGATTGCTCCATCGTAAACACCGTCCAAGCCCCTAAGGAATTCTGCGAATCTCCGACTCTCGTAACTTTTTTTTCCCAATAGACTTTGGGGGAATCGTCTGACCGTCGCGAGAAGGGATCGTTGCTCGCCAGCTTTAATGGAAAGGCACCAATGGCCTGTTTCGACTGGAATATCTATCACGTCGCTTAATCATCGGACGTTGCTCGCGATCTGCTCCACTTAGAGAACGAATTCGATTGGATACTGATACCAAATATTCTCGTGCCTACACATATAGGAAAAGTTAATAGTCATGCGACAGTCCACCCTGATACGTAATTGATCCGACTCGTGCTCAACGTGGTATGTGTAAAATATAATTCATTTCTCCATCAAGAAATTAATATCTCCCTTGAGAAAACCTAACTTGGCGGATCATGTATTATGGAGTGCATATAGTCTTGAGGGCTTTAATTATGGAAAATTGTACAGAACTTGATTTGATAGGTTCAATAGTCAAAACAAGGGGGGCCCACCTCACCATCGCTGACTGTTGCTACTGAGTACTGAGAGGACCCGGACTTCCGGAGCGCCGCGCGGGCGCAGGAGCAAACTAAAGTTGACCGTCTGATTCCCGGAGCTGAAAATCGACGAGCCACTAAAGAAGTCTCGCGCAGCAACTCTGACCATTGACCGTCCGAAGTCCCGAAGCCGTTGACTCTCTCCCTCCCACCACCATCTCTCATCTTCGCTTTCGCTCACGGGCATAAAAACGAGAATCGAATCTCTTCTTCTTCTTCTTCTTCCTCTTTCTTTTTTCATTCACGCGAGCAGCGTCGTCGACGGAGACAGCCACCAAATCCTCATCGTCTCTACGAGTGAAAAGCCCGTGACAATGTTTTCCTGCCTAAAAACGTGTTTGGCAGGTCGCATAGTCAAAATAAGTACGAAAGAAAGTGGCAATCCGGTCCATCTCTCGAGACTTACATCCTTCATTCGTTCGATCAGCAACATAGTATAATATATGAAATGGGATAATGGGATAAATGAGCTCTCGAATTTGGTTTCCGATATACAACGGAATAAATGAGCCTCAAATTTGGTAAAATATACAATGTAATCTATAGATTTTTAATCGATTATATATGATCTATGAACTTTTAATTTATTCAATGTGGTTCATGTACTTTTTTATGTATGTCCAATTTTGTCTATGGATTATATGAAAAAATTCAATGTTATTCTAGGTTATCACTAACTAATTGCATTAAATAAATTAGAAGTTCGAGGATCGCGTTGCACATTAGGATAAAAGTTAATAAATTATACATAGAACGAATGCTCGGGAGTCATTCCTGTCATACTCCTATGTTGAAATATTTTCATTATTAATAACAATTTATATCAAACTACTTTTATGGATGATGAAAGTATTTTCCCATTCGTTCGTTCGGAATGCGATGGGTACAGTTATCTTATGGAATTTTTTTTTTTAAATCTCGAGTTTTTTCCTTGAAACTAATACATCGGCTTTCATTTGGAAAACTTGGTTCACAAAAGATATGTTATTTCTTATATGTGGATGGATGACGTGGTCCTCGCAATATTGAAACACAAAAATATAAAAGTTAAGTGCACAAAAAGTCCTAGACATCGTCACAAATGTGTAATTGTGTTTTATAACTTTTAAAAAGTGCAATCAAATCCTCCAAAAACTAATTATGAAATTGTAATCAAATCTCAAGACTTTCAAAAAGTACAATCACATTTTAAAACTTGTAACAAAAGTTTAAGCAAGTCCTCACAATTTCAAAAAATACAATCAATGAAAATACTTTATTGGACTAATATGATAAATTTTATAATTTGATTACACTATTTGGAAAAATTTAGGGCTCAATGTACTGTCATGACATGTTTTAGGGTTTAAATAATTTTTTTTAAAATGTTTAGGATTCAATTGTATTTTCATGATAAATTTTAATGCTTTTAATTTACTTGTTCCCCTAAATATCTATTTATAAATTAAAGCTACCTCAGTAAAGGGGGCTTCCTGAAAAAGAAAAAAAAATTAAGGAGGAGAAAATGGATTTCTCCAAACAACTTCGGGCCAATTCGGTTCAAACGGAACGGGCTTTCTCTCTCCCTCTCTCTTTCCCCTCGCATATCTTAGTTGGGCCAACGAACAAGACGGTCAAGCCCCGTTTGTTTTCTAGAATTGCAGAGTTTTCCAGCTCCTGCTCCAGCTCCTGATGCGCGATGGTTGATTTTGGTGAATGGGAGGGGGAGCGCGCTGATCACGAGCAACGCCGTGTCGCCGGGGGGACGCCATTGCCGGCTCCGGCGCTGAAAGCAAGCGCGGGACGTATTCGTCGAGCTGGAAAGGGGCGGCGAGAGGGAGTTTCCGGCGAATCGCGGGCGTCTTTCGGTGCGAGTGAGAGAGTCTAGATATGATGAAAACTGCTTCTATGTTTGTCCGTCTCTCGTGAATTCGGGACATTCGCTTAGGTATCTTCAGTTCAGATTATCTGTTTAGTGAGGTCGAGCGTTCCGTTTTGATTTTTACTTGTTGTTTTATCGTCGTGTTTAAATTGGAGTGATGCGATTCGAGCGCGATGAAGTGGAAACAGACTGGGAGTAGGAAGACGTTGATCTCGTCATCGGTCACCAAGCTCGTGTAATATGCGATGCTTATGATTTCTGGCAAATATCTGTGAGGACATTGTAGGTTGTGAGGTTTAACATGTCACTTAGTCTACTTATCCGCTTTGCTACTCCTCATTCCTCTATGAGCCCCGGTGACCCCTGGCGCGTGATTTCCTTGTTATGGTTAGTCAGATTTGATTTGATGTGCTGAATAGAGAAGTAGATCACTGGCCATGTCTTTGAGTCTTCTACTCAGCGTGGTATTGTCTTGATCAAGAGAGGAGTAGATGGAAGGGCACTCGTGAGTGCAGTCTTGCCCCATTCTCTTGTACCTTGTTTATTGTGCTGGAAAGCCTGATTTGATGTGCTGAATCAAAAAGTAGATTATCCATCGCGCCTTTTGATTCTTCTACTCTGTGTGGTATTTTCTCAATCAAGAGAAAGATGGCCGGAAGGCACTCGATTATCCAGCGTGCTTTGTTCTGTGTTACCTGTTTGCATCTCAATCTTAAGGAACTATCTCCCTGAATGCGAGGACTGCTACAAGAAAAGGAGGGATTTCAGTGTTTCCATGCTCTTGTTTCTTCGTCTTTCATTTTGCCTTGGCATTAGCTTCAAATTCTTATATTTCATTCTATTTTTCTTTTTATTTAGCGCCAAGAAGATACCACCAGCTTGAAAGTATGGACTCAAGAGGGACCCTTCTTCAGGTTGGGGATCGCGCAGAATGATTCATTTTTGCCTTCTCCAGATGCCACATTGTTCCCTAATGTTGCTCCAAATGGGTCAGCTCGTCATTCATGTGGGGGAACACATGGCATGGGTGATAAAACTGGTCAGGCATCAGACTTCTCAGATACATCTTATGATTCTAACTTCTAAATTGTCCGGGATGAGTTGATATTGAACAGCTGTTAGCATGGTAATTCTGTCATCAGAGCAGAGGTGAGGGTTCATCGGTATTCAGATGTCTACAATATACTGTCCTCAGCGTAGCGCACGGGTCTTCAGAAGGTTTGACAGCAAGCAGTGATTGTTGATGTTTCTGTAGTAAGAAAACAAATGAATTGATTGTCCAGTGTAAATTTCTGTTCAGCGGCAGTGATAATCCATTATCTTACAGCCATTGTTGTGCTAAGGAAGATTACCATATTCAAAGGACACTGATCATGCATTGTTAAAGAAAGTGAACTCTGAGAATCTGGCAAGTCTTATAGATTCATCCTGGAGCCACGAACAAACTTAATCAACAGGTAAGATGCTAGTTGCCATATCAGCCATTTATGTAAAACAGATAAGATAGAGTCTAATTTGATGAGTCTTTTTCTTTAATAGTCTTATGAGTTTGTGTGATTTTGTGAAACTACTGTCAACTATTCTAAAAGCTTGATCTGTTAGAAGAAGACGTGGTTCAATATTTAATTGTTCTAACACTCCTCCTCATACTTAGTCCGGTCTTTTTTGTCTAATTCTAAGAGTGGGCATATACAATTAGGGAGGCAAATAGGGGCCTCAAAGATTCGAATTCGGGACCTGCTAGCACTAATATCATGTGAGATTTTGTGGGATGACTGGCGGCTGCTTTAAAAGTTTAAGCTATTAGATGAAGATGTAACTTGATATTTAATTGTTGTAACAACGTCAATAGAGATGCTTTTATCTTTGGGAACAAGCATAACGGTTTAATTTTGTTTAACAGTCTGCATACTGACATATTATGAGAGGTTTGCTTGGTAAAAGAAGAAGTGACTGATAGTGTTTCCAGCATTGCTGTGGCCTAAAAGCATATAATGTTTGATATACAGACTTTCTTGTATCATCTTACAGAGGGCTAAAGCAGTGTTTTGATATGTGTGACAAAAGGGATGTGCCTGAAAAACTGGATTTGATGGCCCTTAGTTGCTCAATGTGCTGAAGTTGTTGACAAAAATTACAGCAGTTGCAGGAGAATTAATCTTACTTGGCTCAATAGACTATGAGACTAGAAATTTGGCTAGGTTATAGAAGTTCTGCAGTTGTCCTTGCAGTATTTACATATTTTCCTGGAAGCTGACCATAGTTTTCCAATTTTTTTTTTCATGCCATGTCCAATATCTTTATGTCTTGATTAATGCATAAGCTTATAAATTCCAGCTGGCCCAGGAATCTTGTTTTCAATACAGTCATAATTACCTACTCATGCAATCGATTTGCCTTTTCTTTTGCATATCAGTCAGTGGTTTTTTCCTCATTTGATGTTACTAGGATATGATTATTCTTTCTAAAATGTCAATAGTTGCTGGAAGATGAGCTTCGTTCTTTTCCTCCTTTATACATATATTTTGCTAGAGAAGGTGCTCAGGGACCATATTCTTCTTATTATTTCACATTCCAAAATTCTTAATTACTCTGGATGAACGATAATAGATCCTGCTTGAATCTATAAATCAGCAGTTTTGCACTTTCTGCATGCAAGACACTATATAATAATCAGGGCTGTCTTGCACTTTGAGAATTGGACTTTAGCTAATGGTGCTGCTGGTATATACTCCCATACATGGGTCATCAATATAACCGTCCTAAAGAAGAATAAACAAGCACTTCCCAAATATGCAAACTCTATCTATCTCTCAAATTGTATGAAGGGGCCAGGAATCCACACCGACCACACAATTGAATCTGGATTGAAATACTGAGATTAATCTCAACATGAATCATGATCAGACTGAATCCTATTTTTTGGTGGCTTCCCTATTTGTAAGCAATCAATTGGCGGAACTGTAGGAGTGCTCAACAACCCAAAAGTCTGCCAGCAGAAGGGATTATAGAGGTGGTACTGTTCTTGCACTGGTTTCAATTGTATAGCTGTGAGAGTCACATCGACGCAAGGTAGGCTATCGCTGCAGGCAAAGTGCACTGGTTTAACTGTGTATGTTCCTCTAATCCTTTCATAAGTAATCCCTGACAATGCCACAGCTGATGATTGATTCTTGCAGGTGCTTTTGTCACAGTAAAACTGATCAATGATGATTGGAAACTGAACTTCAGAAACTTGGACATTTGAGAACATTACTCCTTGCACAGATCCTGATCCACCCTGGAGAGTATAAAATCAATACGACATGTTAGAGATAAGCCAGAAATTCAATTTGTATGAGAAAAGAATATTCGACAGTGCACTACTCCTCTGACTTTGATGCATGTAGCCATATGACAGCGAGGGTAGGTACATCTGTTGAATTTGATGAGATTGTTGCTATCACTTCCCTTTTCAGAGTTGTTAATGGTTTGCAATCGAAATGTTTGGTAGATAGCTCAAATTAGAATGGGTTTTGTTCTAAGCCTCAGATTAAGTTAAATCTAGCCCTAGTAAGTCTTTGTTGTCTTGGTCATTTGCCCTTTGTTAACTGGCTGCTTGGCTTCTAATGCTGTTCAATAAATAAGAAGAGCTGGTTGCCAAGCAACATGAGGTTGCAGCACCTTTTTCTTTTGTGCTTTTTTCTTATTTCCTTACGTAATTGTGCAGAGTTTGGGTAAATTTTAGCATATGGATGTTAATAATACCTGCCATGTCTTTATTCTGACTCCAGTCATCGTGTTATGTATGTTGACATCTCGGACGGTGATGTTCGAGACACATGCTTTTGTATTATCCCGGCCTAGACTTCCAATGCTGATCCCATGTCCTGGTCCACAATTCACATTGTGTATGTATACATTTGAGCTTCCTGTTTGTATTGATATGCAGTCGTCTCCTGCAAAAAGTATCAGCACACGAGCTTATTATATGTTGTTGATGAATAATCTCATTTTATGTCGAATGTCTAGCCTACATAGTATGTCTGCTTCCATGATGGTGTTTTCTCATGAGCTTTTTCCAGCTCAAAGGATATTCAGGCCTTGATAACATGTGGTCCTGCACGGGCTTCCGTCCAACAGAAGCAGATAATGTGAAAAGTGGCTGGAAGCAGTTGCACTAGTTGTTAATAGAGACAAAAGTAAGTTTGGGGTATGCCTTTATGCAACCAAAGAAAAAAAAAAAAAGTGGTGTTATTGTGTGTGGACCTCAAACCTAATCTCAGCGTACTTCTCGCTGGTGATTTAGGGAATGATATGTGTCAATTAATTGTTTATGGTACAGAAGAACATTTGAGAACTGGTGACCGCCATGTGCCAGCCGACTAGTGGCTAGATTTTGTTGATGCCACCAGCGGATATATAAGGATTGGGAGGAGGATAAGCTTGTGCTCCATCAGCAAGTAAGTTTTCTACTAGCATATGTGGTGACAAGCTATGGCTTCAATTTTTAAACTGCATTTTTTATTTTTTACTGTTTTCGGGGCTGAGCTGGGGCCCACATCTGGGTTCATAAGATCTATAGGAAACACCTAATCCAAGGATACTAGCTATTATCTGACAATAGGAATAGGAGGAAGAGTTTAGCTTATGGAGATCCTTAATGGTATTGCTCTTGAATGTATTGGTTTGGAGTGTGATTTGAAAATTTCCTTCGTTTTGAAGGGTTATAAAAAATGTTCAGCTAAATGATAGCATTATCGATTAGCTAGTCTAAAGGAGAAAAGAACAAGGAAAGGGAAAAGAAGTGTAATGTACCACAAGCAAGATTGGAGCTATGAATGAGCACATCTTTGGAGTTTTGGAGGTGAATGCCGTCTGTGTTGGGGCTGTTGCCTGGAGAAGAGATGCTCAGGTCATGAACAAAAACTCCCACGCAATTGTCAAATTTGAGGTGGCACAGGGGGCTGTTTTGGATTGTAATGCCTGTGACTGTCACGTTGAAACTGCCATAAAACCTCAGAGCCTGTGAAAAAAACATGATTAAAATTTGCTAAGACTTGGGAAGTTAAGCAATTGTGAAACTGGGCCTTACAGTGGGCTTGATGCTTGGCATTTTGGCACTGAGCTCATTTCTCACCTGTCACAAAATATATCAGAAGCCTAATCAGTTATAGCAACTAATTACAGGAACTGTGATCATAAATTCACAGGATACAATCGAGCCTACTACTTTACTGATGGTAAGCTCTTATCATACGTAAAGTTAACTTCAAGCAAATTACCGGCATGGGTGGATTTCTTTCCATGCTGCTGTTTAATGGGATCAGGGGCCGTATTTCGTCGTCGATGGGATCATCGAATGGGTAGTCCTCCCACCAAACTGAGCCTCGGCCATCGAGAGTTCCTTGTCCTTGGATTGTGATCCCTCTGAGCTTTGTGAACTCGAGCCACTGTAGCAGACCTTTTCCCCATGCTTTGCTTTCTGTTGGAGCAACTATGGTTCCATCCAGCTGAAATTGTATTTCAAACTCTTTTAGCCTCCCATAAACGGTGTTTTCTTTAGCGCACTGTCTTGTAGAAATTTATTATTTACCTGGAATAAAATGTTTGCCTGGCAATATGGACCTGAGAACGAGATGGGTCCCACAAAGAATACGTGCTCAGCCGGGACGATGATCATCGATGCCTCCACTTTGCATGCCGCCGCCCATGCATCTTCAAATGCCTGCGATTCATTTTAGCAGAAGTATCAGAAACACTTTGTCCTAGGATTCAGCCAAAACGAAAGGGAAAATATAAACTCACTTTCTATATTTTCTGATTGTGAAATAAAATACTTTTCTTAGGACCAAACGCTATAACTGTGGTCATCGTTATACAGTTGGTGTTAGTTTGTAGAGAACAGAAGACAACAATAATTGTTGGAACCATGCGGTCCCAGCAGCCAGGGCAAGAATCCTTTTCGGGTGGGCCCCATAGCCCACACCCCGGTAGTTCAGTTGTCCTTTCTCAGTGCAATTTAATGTTTGTTACGTGGTAGGTAATCTTTTCACATTCTCAAGTGTTGGTAGGACAACAGGGTCACGCACTTCTAGTTTTAGCATCTTTTGCCAATTCCTTCCTAATGATTTTGAACTTTTTAGTAATAGAGAACATTAAGATGACCAAGAACTTAGAAGCTTCGACCCATTTACTGTACGACTAGCATTTAGAGGTACTAAAAAAATTTACTTAATAAATTCAAAGTTATCAAAATGATTGATTGAAATTGAAAGTTAGGGCATGAGAAATATAGATTTGTGGTTTCCGAGGAATCTTAAATTATCTTTTTGTATGTGCAATTTCACCTTTATGCTCTCAAACGGATCAAGTGACCGGTTGAGCTCCAACCATGCTTTTCCAGCATGTGAAGTTGTTCATGGACTGAGTCTAGACTACGGCGATTTCATTGCTTTGCATGTTTGATAATTTATTGACTCTTAAAACAACACTTGGCTCTAACTAAGCCTAAAATAAACAAAAAACATGAAGAAAAAAGTGAATTACTTAATTTTGCTCGTGCCTTTGAGAATGCCAGCTATAATGTGTGACTGGAGGAAGTTTTTTCTTTTGTCTATTTTTGCTGGTCGAAGCACTCTATTCAGAGGCTACTCTCTCGGGGTTAAAGTTGAATAGACTCAATTTACCACTTTACATTGTAAATATGAAAATTTCTAATGACCTCCGGAAAGAAAGGACGATGGTTGATGCCACATTGTATTATAGAAAGTTTCTCTTTTAATCTTTTGAGAAGTATAAATGCAATGTATGCTTGTTAAACTACATCAACCGGCATAATTGTCATCAACGTGCACTTAAAGACTTTTATGTTTAGTATTTACTCTGTGTACTACACGAACAAAAGGTAATGCGAGAGGGAAGAGTTGGGCTTCTGGTTTGACCTTTGTGTCATCGGTACTTCCATCACCCTTGGCGCCGAAATCAAGCACATTAAAGGTGGTAGAGCGGCCACCACTATGACCTTTCTCCGGCGGTGAAGGTGGTGCATCTTCTGCGGGTGGACTCGGAGGTAACGATGGCGTTTTGTGAGATGGAGATTTTGATTTTCCTTGGTGGTTGTGATGGCTACTTCCGTGGCTTTTTGCCTTCTTCTTTAGCAGAGATGCTGAGGTTGCTCTGCTGTGCCTCCAATGCTTCCCTCTTCTGGCATTGCACATTTCAAGACTTGAAGACCAAACAAGAACTGCTATGAAAAGCATAAATGTGATGCTTCTGAACCTCATTCCCTCTATGTTTTGGCGTTCTATATGTTGCAGGGAGAGAGAGAGAGAGAGAGAGAGAGAGAGAGGGAGCGTTTAGATGTCCAATGTAAGGGGTGGAGGGTGTGTGTGTATATATATATAGAGGAGTTGATGAGACTATGCAGATATAAGCAAAGAATTCTTCCGATAACTCGAGGTATTAATGTTTCATTCGTCCCTAATATTCTCTTGCTTGCTCTTTATATTAATTGAATATTTTTCCTTTATGTGAAAGTTTGGTTGGCAGAACCTGTCCTTACTATATGGGCCCTTTTGTTGACACATGTCACAATGTTTTTGCATGTGACTCCTCTTTTTCGCAAGCATATCTTTTGATGGGGGTCTATCTACTAGCAAACCAGACTGTAATTGA
Organism: Melaleuca alternifolia; assembly: GCA_019926035.1. Lineage (NCBI taxonomy): Eukaryota > Viridiplantae > Streptophyta > Magnoliopsida > Myrtales > Myrtaceae > Melaleuca > Melaleuca alternifolia. The sequence continues at coordinate 3,184,896 of JAGKPW010002266.1, read as the reverse complement.
TCATGGCACGCATTGACGGCTAGCCAATAATAACTTCTGTGAGTACCATATTCCTTTCTTTCAAGTGCGAATCATTCAATATGTGATTGTGCATGCATACATTGCCAGTGAATTCATTGATGCTGCCTGCTATTTCAGCAGATGGAAAATTTCGTTCTCTGAGGACTGAGACGTAGTTATTAAGATCCGATGTTGCTTATTTCACAGACATGATCATTTCATCGTTTCGTCATGGTATTCTGCCTGCACTTCATGAAGAGATGCATCGTCACGCATGTCGTCTACTGTAGCTTGCTTTAAAATGTCATTCGAGATATGTTGGCCCTTCATCTTCCGAATCAATTTGGGGAGCAGGACAGGGAGACTCTGCGATTTGCTCGTCTCCTTTCACATTCGCATGGTCTCAAAATTTTCCAGGAATTAAATAAGGGGAGAGATTTCCATGTAAAAAGGAGCCAAAAGGGGGACACGTGAGTGGGTCTACGAGTTGTGAAGGAGGGAGAGGGGCGGCACTGATTATAACAGCTCTTTCATGGTCACATGCATCGCTCACGGGCAAGAGTGTCTTGTACTTTGTCTTCTTAACCCAACAATCATGGCTCAAAAACTGGTAACTCCGTCTGCTGTCTTTCCTCCTCCTTATCCTCCTTTTAAAGCGCACACACTCTTGAAACCCCACATTGACCGAGAATCGTAGGTAGCCACATATTCACAGAGGTAGAGAGAGAGAGAGAGAGAGAGAGAGAGAGAGAGAGGGTATTTGACTGATCTGAGTTATGTCTCAGGCCTCTCTCTCAGCTGAGCCAGAGCCTGCTTTTACGTGGCCTTGGGATTTCCGAGGATAGACCAAAACAAAAGAGAGGGGCATAGATGCTGAATTTCGAGCGGGACTAGCTAAGAGACATTGCAAACGTTATGTGTGCCCATGGTTTCGCCATACCAGTTAGAAAGATGTACGAACCGAAGACAGGAAAATTCGAAAGAAAAAAAGTGGAAAAAGGAAAAGGAAAATGCGAGAGTCGGAGGGTCCAACTAACAATAACTAAGTGCAAGGAAACACATGACGGAGGAATTGCTTTTCTCCAGGTCACATGTTAAATCCCAGTTCAGAGCCACATTTGTTTCGAAACCAAACAATTTAGAGTTCAGGAAAAAAGAAAGAAAGAAAGAAAGATGAAAGAACAAACAAGGCCTGCGTACTATTAAAAAGGGTAATACACGTACGGAAATAGCATCTAGGGAGATGCAACAATCGATAAATCGCTGTATGATTTGTCGATCGCCGCTTTGAGCTTTCTGTTTACAGAAGTACAATTATTAGGACTTAAATCTTCTTCTTTATCCCTTCTTTTTGTGTGTGTGTGTGTGTGTAAGTTGGGGTATGTCTGGTGCGTGTGTCGTTATCAACACCAAGCATTACCTTACTGAGTTATTGTTGTGAATGTGAAATGGGAGGAGGATCTGTGGTCTACCACCACTTGCATGCGCATTTGCCATTCTGTTGTCTTGTGGTCCTTCGAACCCTCTGGAGCGGGAACTCAAGTGTTTTCAGGATCATGGCATCCGAATGATTTACTCAATACCATGTTCATCTCTTCAATTCAAGAGGGAAGGGATAATACCATGTTCGATGGACATGGCCAAAAGAAAGGGACACGTGGACGGGCGCGCCGTGTATCTCTGACCCCAATGTGAATCGAATCACACGATGGACATGGCCAAAAGAAATTACACGTGACGACGGTAAGACTTTGTACAAGATCACACATCGACCGAGTTTCTACGTCCGTTCGATTTGTTTGTTAACAATGATAGAAAATGCATGGGAGAGCACAGTACGAGTCAACTGACTTGCGTTGCTGCCCGTACTCTTCAGAGTCCAAAGAAGGTGACAAGAACGGCTGCGAATTTATGTAAGTTTCTGTTAGCTTCCTTCTGTTGCTATCCTGCATCTCTCCTCTCTCTCAGCCCATTTGGCATGTCAGTTGAATTTAACGTCCATCTTAATTCGAGACGTACCCATCATCGTGCACATGAGAGGAGGAATCATTACTAGAGAATAGAGTGGAAAGCAGTGAATCAATTTATTCGTGAAAGTTAATTGAAATAATTATATTAGAATCTCATGTAAAGATTAAGAATTCGGTTGATAAGACTGAAAAATTTAGGATCGTACTGGTATTTATAAATAGATTTAGGACCGATTCAAAAATTTCCCTCGTCGCGTTCGGTCAAGATTTCATCTGACTTTAACACCTGGCTGGCAAAGTGTGGCTTGTGATATCCTAATGCTAGGACTAGATGCGATTCTTCTTTTCTTTATGGCTAGACTAGCTGAGGGGTTCAGGACACGTACTTTAATTAATCGTGATTATGATAATCAAACTTCAGTTTCGGGGAATATGCGCAATCTCGGAATCCAATTCCATAAGATTAAACTAAGGATGTCAGGCGGGGTTGATTCGTTACGTTATGTGACACCCATCACGTCTCTATAGGCATGAGAGATGTTCATTTTGCGAGTGACTTTGAGTACGACCTTCTTCGCCGTCGTCTAGCGTATCTATGAGCGCTCGTGAACTTTTGATTGCCTTCTCGTGAACTCTCGTCTCTTTGGGGAATGATTTTTTTTTTTTCGTGTCTGTCTCTTTTTATTTTGTTTTTTGCAGCCCAATAATTTATTAAGCCGTCGTCAATAGGCACGCCCTTTCGATTTCTCTGATAATTGATCTTTACCCTTTTTCCAGGGCTTTTCTAAGAACTTGCTGTGCATGCTGTAGCTAGACATAGGGTTAATTATGAATTTGTAACCAGCCAATTCCAGCGTCTTACCATATTTACGTTCATCCGTTCTTCATATTTAAGCAGGGGGATCCTGAAAAGGAGATTTCCGAGAGAGATTGCGATGCTTTTACGGAGTTCGGCTTTCTATTCATGACGCTTCGCCACTTGCATTATCAGTCATGCCCCCGACGTCGCTGATGACGTCGTCCATTCGTTCCAGTCTTGTCGCGCTCTTAAATGGATTTGCATCCCCGAAAATTGGAAGTTGGATGTAGATCAGGATTCAAGAACAAGTAATGTTTCGAATGTTTGGTCTAAATGAGAGCAAAGGTTCCAGGAATTTTCGAAAACCTGTTGTCTTGACCAATGAGCTCGCTCATTATCCTTTCCTCTTTGGGAACATTATGGTGCAAGGTAAAGACAAAGCCGGTCCTCCATTTCCTCATTTTAGGGATGTTGAACTCAGAAGTTATCGGTTCTTCGTCATACTCGGTGTCTGGACATGCTCAAAAACAAGAAGTTATCGGTTCATCGCAAACAATATTTATGAAGACGAAGACCAGCTGATGATCTACCGAATATTTAAGATGAAGAGCTTCAAGTGAGCAGATTACTTTGTTTTGGGTATTGATTTGGAATAATTTAAAGGCTAGTGACAGTCCGTCCTGCTGGTCGTTCGAACGGACAATGTTCTATGATTGAACTTCTAGTTTGTAGTTCCTAGGGAAAAACGTTATAAAACCATCCATTTACTGTGCCCCGCTCATTATTTCAAACGCGATTACTGGGTTTTGTGAAGCTCGCTCAACAAACAATCTCTCTTTTTAGCCTTGCCTTTTGAGACCAATAGACTTGAGAAACCAGGGCGAGTGTGAACTATTGCGTTTTCATGAAATTTAACGTGCGTCCTTGTTTATTAGTAAGTCATCGGCTTGCTCAACCGAACTACTTCTTGGTTTTCAGCTCCAAAATCACACGGGGCCGACAAAGCTTCGAAAGTATTACATCAAGGAAAAGACCCGTGGTAAATCCTAGAGGTTGAAGTTACATGCACGATGAACGATGCATCTGAACTCAAAACACTTCCTATCATGAGTGTCCCTCATGTCTGGTGGATGGACGCTGATGTTTATGACTTCCTTTCCATGGTTGTTGAGCATGTGAATTCCTCTGGCGAAGCGAAACGATTTCTCCCCATAATTAAAGTAGTGGGAGCGACTCTTTTTAAGTTTTAGAAAGACAAAAAGTCTTCTTGTCTTGACCTGTTTGTTTGCATCGTGAGGAGGGCTCGATTCATGGCCAGACAAAAGCCAATCCTCTGCGCTCACGGATCGTTCTGAGACGGAGAGCGAGAGACCCCTCCGCCCAAGTTTTCCGTAAATCTTGCCGTCCTCGGGGGACAAGATCTCTTGCATGTTTCTTCATTGATCTGCTTCCTCTAGCTTGACCTGCAGTAGATCAAAATGGCGGTGGCCCTATTGACCCCCATGGCCCATCACCGAAGGCATATGTGCACGTACAAACCAAGAACAGATCTTCCATGAAAGAGGCAAAAAGATTAAAATTTGGTGAAGTGTTGGACCAAAAACCTGGAAGTGTATGTGCATTTTGTGGCTTCTTTTCTTGGTACGTCGTTAACTTAACCGATCTAATAAAACGAGTGCAGACAATAATTCATTTGAGCACGTAAGATCGAGAGCGACCCGTCATCGATATCATGAGCCCGTGTGCTAATAATTGTGTGGCGCTATGTGGAAACTGTTCACTGCATGTGCACCTGATTTCAGTTGGATTTGTTGGTTATCCCATGCTTTTGTACCTTTTGCTTCAATGAAACCTTCTTCGGCTGCATTTTCTAATTTTAAGTGAGAACAGCATTGGGGTGTGAGTTTATCGTGTATTGATAATGAAGGTTGGTCTTTTAGAAAGAGCTGTCTTTACCCACGAAATTACAAACTACTCCTACCATAAAGGGAAATCTCTACTTAAGTCCACGTAATTTCACGTGTACTTTTATTTTATTTAACTAAACCCAATTGTAGAATTTTCTAATTAAGAAGTCCCTCCAGCACCAAATTCGGCCAAATCAAACCGACGTGACCGTCGAACGACATCATAGTGCGACCTGCATAACTTTTTCTTTGATGTGGACGTCCACATGGTTGTCTACAATGACCAAATTTTATTTACATCATACTTTTGACTCTTTCACATTGGCCAAATTTTTCTGCACACTTATGGTGATTCACCCGCATGTTTTATCCGCATCATACTTCAACGTCGTCAGATGATCATGTCGGCTAAATTTGATCGGCTCCGTTGTGGAAGGAATTTGGCGATGAAAATGTCATAAAAGAACGACGACTACAATCAGTAGAGAAACATCCCCATTCAAGGAAAAGATGGAACATGAAAAATCTAGTAGAAATTGATCTGGCTTTGATCCATATGAAACCCAACAAGGGAGAATCTCTCCCTTGTGAGAGGAGAGGAAAATCCATTGCTTTACAGTTGATTAATAAACACTAGTACTTAAGAATTATTGCGTGTGGTTTAAGACTATTGATTCAATTCGTGAACTCCTAGAGATATTCCCTTGTACTATCTTCCAATCCAACGACAACCTCCCCGCTTTAATTGCAGAATCAAATAAGACAGCCACTGCGGGTGCCGCCAAAGTTTCACAGCTCACTAACTTCCCCTCAAATGGAAGATAAAACATATCATCTTCGTTAAACTACTTTGGCATCCTGCATTAGCGTGCAGAACTTAAACGACAGAGTTTGGTTTGCGCAGGCGTCAGTGAAATCTCCAGCTCCGAAGTACTCGTGCAGCTGTCACTTTTGCACAGAGACGGACTCCCATAGATAAATAAATAACACTAAATGTAAAGTAAAGCCAGTCACTAATGGTGCACCTTTATGCTGTCTTCGTCAATGTATTCCAGCATTAAACTTGGGTTTTAAAGGACTGATTAGGTACTACGGCCTCGGTTTGTTTAATGGACTTTCTCTGGCTGATACAGGCTCTGTCCATGAATCTATCGGGCGTCCCCTGATGTCCCGATTCCTAACTTCAGTGCGGAGACAGATCACGTTTCAGAAGCACAGCCGTAGTGTCAAGTATACTTTGGCCTCACTATACATCATGGCATTAGGAAAATACGAGATCCTTAAAGTACTCGCAATTGGGTACTCGTGGACAATGGCCATGTTGTCCTTGTCTATGCTCGGCAACAGCGATAATGGCGAGTGGCATAAGCAAAAAATGGATGGGTGGCCAGATATGGCAGTGCAAATGGATGGATTGGGATATGGATCAATGCATTCCCTTGAGGAATTGAAGACTAATCAACCACTTGGAGCCTAGTTGGCTAAGGCTCGTTTCAATAATTAGAACTAGAGATGTGGGTGAAATGCTAAACCAAAATTGCTGTTCTAGCTTTGAGCAACCGGGCATCACCCAATGATTAAATATGTTTTGTTTGTTCATTATGAGCAGACAGACAGATAGGTATACTCACTAGGCTCCATTCACTTTCTTTTTCTTCTTTTTTATTTCATTTTTCATTTGATTATGTTTCTTATTAGGAATTGTGTAATCGGATTCTTAACTTTATTATGTTGATAATACGGTGAAATTAGAAGACTAGTATTGCTACTCAGATGAAATTACTGTAAAGATCCATACCTGTTACGAATGATCTATGTGAAAATTAATGGTTGGCGAACCTGACTGTTTAGGACGGCATCGGTGCTAGAGGTTGAATATATATGTTGTGAAGAAAGAAAAATTGAAGTACAAAAAGAGAGATTGCTCGAGGCTTGATCGGGTCTTGAAGTTAGGGGTGCACTCTTTGAAACTCGTGGGCTCTGCAATAAGTTCATCGTCTGGGCCTTGAAGGATGGAGGAGGCCTCATTAGTTTTGCCAATAAGAAAGATCCCCCACTTGCCTTTTGCCTATTCCTTGAACTTTGATGCTGTTGCTCTTCACATCCATTGGGGCTGATCACAGGAGATTGGAAAGTTTAGAGTATTTTTGTCCCGTTGTGGTTAATTTACGCCGTACCAAACCTGAGAAAATAAGGTGACACGGCATCAATCCTTCGTGCAGAGAATAAATTGTTAAAGTAGAATCCGTCTCAAGATGGAATGATTTACAAGGAGATCACTTAATCCCAATCTAGTAGTAAGAAATTTCTGACTAAATCATGCGGAAATGAACACAACTCCCCATGAAGCTTTTTTCAGTTCTGATCAAAGAGGTTCATGAGTGTAAGAGTATGTTAGAGTTTTGTTTTCTCTTCCTTCCATTATTATTTTCCTAATACCGAATCTTCTCGTTTGACTCTCTTAAAATCTCAATGATCACCACTATCTACCGTTTCGGTCGTGGGAAGAGATTTCGAGAGATTACAATAAAGTCAAATTCATCACTTCTCAATCGAGAACATCCGCAGCCCATGATACTTCAATCTCGATGCAAGGGCATAAATGTTAATCCTCTCTCTCTCTCTCTCTCTCTCTCTCTCTCTCTCTCTCTCTCTCTCTCTCTCTCTCTCCCCATGAGTGCCTCAAAGGACCACCAAGCCCACTGCACATGTTTCGTGGGCCTGAATTGCAATTCGTTCTATGTGGGTCTGGCCTTTGAGCGAGGTCGTCTGAAAAAGAGGAGGACGACACGTTCTACGGCTGTGCGAAGGAAGACCCGCTTGAGCGAGCTCGTCCCAGATGAAGATGATCATTCCCGGGCAATGTTCCACTTGCCTATCTTTTCTTACCGGCATCATTTGCTTATTCCGGGTCCGGCCGTTGAATTCTCGTGGCATCGCTGGCTGTTCTCTAGGGGATCTAGTATGACCAACGACCCAAAAACAGGGGTTCCATTAGACTTCGTGCAAGGGACACGTTCATAATGCATTGCCCTCATGTCGGGAGGATATATTCGTTATCGAATTAACAAACCAAATCCGTGAGGTCAAATTGAGTTAAGAACATAGAGAAGAGTATTGGTTTCTTTGTTCTTTGAAAGGACGGTCGACCGATTAGTCATTTCGTAGATAACATGTACTCTAAAGCCTTGAATAGGTCGAGTAAAACTTTTTTTTACCATTATACTCAGTCGTGATGCCTCTGATCTGATATATGCAATGGCCAAGTCCACCCAATAACAAAAAAAAAAAAAAAGACCAGTCAACTCTGCTATAGTGCACCGACTTAAGAGGCCTAGAAGATACGGGAAACCAGAAGAAAAAGAAGAAAAGAGAAGAGAAGAAAGAAAGAGAAAGAAGAGAGAAGGAAAAGAGAGAAAGAGAGAAGAAAAGGATAAGGGAAGGAAATCTTGTTCCCAGAATTCTGCCAAGGCAATAGTGCTTGGTAAGTATTTGTGCCCCTCGTCTACCTAATCGGAATAATTTTCAGAGTAATGGCTTAAATTCGAAGTTACGTGAAATTTGAACTATAGTGTCATGAAACCATAGCATTTGATAAAATTCAATTCAAGCTTACGATTTATCTAAAACGGAATTTAGAAGTTTGTCGCGCGCAGTGAACAATATACAAACAGTATTCGTGGGCCATTTTTTTCGGTCGCAGTTTGAGTTGGCCGATTTGGAAATCTTGTAGTAGGTTGAAAGGGCTTTATTTGAACTATAAAATAGTTAGAAACAACTATTTTTGTCGATTTTCGGTCAGAGTTTAGGTTAGCCGATTTGGGAATCTTGTAGTACGTCAAAATGGCTTTGTTTGAACAATGAAATTGTAAGAAATGGAGTTCAATGGAGGAAGTTATATCCCAAATAAATTAAGTGCACAGTTACGCATAACGGATAATAGTGATTTTTATTATAGGCAAGCCTTTAAGTGGCTCATAGGTATTGCTTTTATTGATAATATGAATAATTTAGTTAAATCATTCATTAGATTATTATTTTACTCAATTTTTGATATTGTTTTCAAATTCATTATTAAGAACCCAGAGACATTGATCTATTGACATTTGACTTATTCGAGGTGGTGATACTATTCACCTAAGAATTCGAGAACTTGTGATTTGAAGATTATAAAGATTTGATGATAAGTTATTAAATGCATATTTATCGCATAAAATTCTGAATCAAACAATTGTTGCTTCTTGGGATTTGACACTGATTTTGAGAAGAAATCTTGCTGCAAAGATTGTGTTTTGACTTGTGAAATATTTAGCAAATGTATTGTGAAAGTTTATACGTCTGAATTGCGAAATGGTTTACAAAACGTTTTGATGAAACGACTTTGACATATCTAAGGATATTTGTTTTAAGCTTTGTAGATTGAGGAGGATATTATTGATAATGGTTTGTGCTCAGTATCTCTATGAATCCGTGGGGTTTTGTGGGTATGCGTATACTATTATAAGATATCATTGTGAGTTGAGTCACCGACAGTGTAGGTGGAGACCTAGCCAAGGGGAATATTGGTTTTCTAGTCATGAGGCGTTATTCGTGACCATGGTAAAATCTGAGTATGGGATTAGTCAATGAAATTGACCATCGGTGTGTGATTGATGAGATTGATCAATAAATTCGACTATTGAACTTATTTGATATTGTTCAATAAACAGACCTTGGTTTTAATGTGAATCCGTTATATTGAAATGATTTGCAATTGATTATGAAGGCTACTAAACCTGACTTTGATGAAAATGAGTTATGTTATTATTTTGAATATATGAATAGTGTTTGTTTGATCCGCTTGGGAGAATTGTATTACTTACTGAGCTATTGTAACTCACTCTTTCCATCCCATATGTCTTACAGGTTCCTTGAGGACCTGCTCATAGGACGAGAGCACGTTCATATTGGGATTTTCAGGGGACAATTGCCAAATAAGTCCTAAACCTTTTGCTACTTTGCCGATTCGGTCATAAACCTTTTTTTATGCCAAATAAGTCCTAAACCTTTTGCAACTTTACCAATTAAGTCCTTCCAGCGGATTTTGGCCGGAAAATACCTACATGGCGATAACGTGATGCGCCGGACCTCGCCGGTGACGACGTGGCGATGACTGAACCAAAATTTTTTTTCCTTGTTTTTCTAAGAAAAGGTTTACTTGGCCGACGGAGCTTGCCGGCCACTCTAGAGGCTGAACCGACCCTCACCGGCCGCAAGTGAGGGCGGGGGAGGCCACCGCCGCCCTCGCCGGTGGCTGGCGAGGGCCCTCGCAGATCTGCAGCGAGGGATGCAGATCTGCGAGGGAGTTCCCTTGCAGATCTGCAGCAAGGGAGACTCCCTCACTGCAGATTTGCGAGGGAGTCTCCCTTGCTACAGATGCAGATATGCGAGGGAACCCTCACAGATCTGCAGCAAGGACTGGGCGAGGGCCCTCGCTGGCCACCAGTGAGGGCGGCGGCGGCCTCCCCCACCCTCACTCGCGGCCGGCGAGGGCCAACTCGGCCTTTGGAGTGGCCGGCAAGCTTCACCGGCCACCAGAGCTCCTCGGCCAAGTAAATCTTTTCTTAGAAAAATAAAGAAAATTTTTTTTTGGGTCCGGTCATCGCCACGTCATCACTGGCGAGGTCTGGCGCGCCACATCATCGCCACGTATGCATTTTCCGGCCAAAATCCGCCAGAAGGACTTAACTGGCAAAGTTGCAAAAGGTTTAGGATTTATTTGGCATAAAAAAAGGTTTAGGACTGAATCGGTAAAGTAGCATAAGGTTTATGACTTATTTGGTAATTATCCCGATTTTCAGATAGCGGTATTTTGGTATGAGTTATTTTGAATTGACGACTTTAGATTGGTTTTATATGTAGTGAACTATGATATTGTAAACTAGGCAAACTCTCATCGTATATATGTATGCATATATCGATATCAGGTTAAATTTAGTTATCTGAGACTGCATCCTTCGATAAGGGGGACGGTTGTGTCATACCCTTTTATTATTGAGTTGAGAGTATGACGACATATATGTCAACTACTTAACTAAAAGAAGACAGGGCATCTCTCTATTACATTGGTTGGTTATTTGAAGTCCCGATGCTGATGTTTCGATAATGTTTACCTTCCATGGAAAACGTTGCTCATGTACATTTGTTTTCTCAAAGTTCAAGTACGATTTCCAGACAGATATCGAATTAGGAAGGAAAGATAACATGGGTTTTTCAGTAGATACAACGAGTGTTGCCCTTGGGCACTTGGCAGCAGAAAAGAGTCTCCTGAGCTGGCAATCACAATAACTCGGTCGAGTTGGGTGGAGCCTACGTCGTCGATCATACTCTGCGGATTCAGTGTTCTTTTGGCCATTTCTGTGGTTGGAGACAAGACCACGTACGACCATTCAACTGAAAAATCTTTCACATTTAATTTTGTGACTCGAAGCACAGAAGTATGGAGCCGAAGCTCACTGAGGAGACCAGAGGAAGATATGAAATGAATTGTATAACAGACGTTTAACCTAAAAAGTTTCAAGTTAGGGGCGAAGGATACGAATTGTGTGGTTGAAACCTGATAATTGTTTGAAAGAAGAATGTTAAGGCACTTTGGACCACGCCATTAGAAAGTGGCTAGGCTTTATTCAGACAATTCGGAAGAACGGAGATGTCCTGTGATAATTGATACCATTAACTCACTTGAAGACGACAGCGGGGCCTGAGAATTGATGGATGGGAATGAAGGGAAGAGGGCACAGGTGATGAATGATGATGAAGGAATGCCTTGCATCTTGTCTAATCTCAGAACCCAATTTTGTTTTCCTTCCTCATTTTTTTTTCTCTTCAAAGCCAAAAGAGAATCACTTGTCTCTTATCTGCTTCGGATTTCTTATCATTTTTTTTTCTCTTCAAAGCCAAAAGAGAATCACTTGTCTCTTATCTGCTTCGGATTTCTTATCACTTCTTGGCCTTGCACCCTGATATCCTGCGGATAACAACTCCTCATTGTTACTCTCTCCTCTCTCTCTCTCTCTCTCTCTCTCTCTCTCTCTCTCTATATATATATATATATATTTATTTATTTATTTATTTATATATACTCCCTCATTCCCTTCCAAATACCTTGGTACGATCTGTCTTCTTGTCTGTGTTCCATGATATATAACTTAGGTTTCTTTTTGTCCATTTTCATATTCCAATACGCCATGTATCATCAGCCCGAACACCTTCCTTGTTTGCATTGCCACCCCCATTCCTACATTCGCTTCGTATGCACACGCCTCTCTCTCTCTCTCTCTCTCTCTCTCTCTCTCTCTCCGTGTGTAGAAAATGCTTATGTAGTTGGGGGGGAGAACTTACACGGATTCTTCTGTGCTTGTGCAAACATTTACAGGTACAGCATCTTATAGAGAGATGCTTGTTACTGCGCATGACCCGAGATCAATGCATCAAGGCTCTGTCCCACCATGCCGGAATTCTTCCCATCGTCACGTTCACAGGTCTTTCTTGTTAAAAACTCAAAACTATTGGATAGAATTACAATTATGTGGATGACACAGTCGCAAGCACGCCTGATGGACTTGTTTCTTTTACTCAAATTCTTGGCTTCCTCTTTTAGCTACATCTCTCCTAAACTATGAGTATAAGTAATTTAATGGGCTTTTCTTAGCTCTTTTTTGGGGTTTTGATAATATTTTGCATCTGTCACAAGTTTCGTAGCAATCCCCGATGCATATGGTTAACATCCTTCGGCTTTTGTGTAGCATACGTACGTATCATAATCATTCTTTATATGAAGGTTTCTCTTCTTGCAGTTTGGAGAGAACTTCTAAAGGAGAACGGGGACTTTTTTCAAGCTTATTTCAGTGCTACTGCTCATGGTCAAAGCCCATACTACGGAAGTAAGTTTATCAAATCCATAGATCAATTTCTGAAATCGCATGCTGATGATCTAAGGTTGCATCGATGTCCATGAGGTGACCAAAGAAAATAAACTATCTAATTCTATATTCTTATGCAATCAGGTTCTTTTCTTGGGTATAAAGGTGTCGGTTTTAAATCTCACATATACTACTAAACAATCATGTTGCATCCTAATGTCAGGTCCATATTTTCGAACATTGCCATGGTCGGCAAGGAAGAGACAATGGAAAGATGGGAAAGCAGCAAAGTTCCACAGGAGAAGTTATGGTTGGGGTCGATCATAGGATCGCTTATTTAGCGCTTTTATTGTTGATTTCATTGTGGCACTTCTCTCATGATGACGAGACGCCAGCTATGGATTTAGTCAATATTAATAATTTCAGCATCTTATTATTTAAGGAGAAAGATTACTCTTGCAATCCTTTGCAGTCATCCATGCCAGAAGCAGTCCATGAGGATAACTCATTTATGTACCCTCACCCAACAGAGAAGTAACAAGCTAAGAAATTTAGGTAATAAAATCAGTTCTCAAAGTATGGCAAAGTGTAAAACGTCTTAGCTTGAATAAGTGAACTATATTTAGCACACGAATTAACTAACTTTTTTCCAAAAGCTAATATTGGTATCTCTACCAAAAGTTGAGAGGTGAAAAGAAAGATTAATGTAACGGACATACCTTTGGAAATCACGTCCTCCACATGTTTTTTAGCACAAAATGAAGATACCAAATAGTTGCATGAGGACAAAAAAGCAAGACATACTGAACAACTCAGTAAGTCACAGTCCAGAACTCGAGTTCATCAGAGAGAGAGAGAGAGAGAGTGACAGACAGACAGACAGACAGACAGAGAGACGGAGAGATAGCACTTGCAGTGAAACCACATTTCCGAGAGAGCATCTAACCAGTTGAAGTCATAATGATGCACTTAATGAGAGAGTTTCAACAGTACTGAAAGAGAAAGTTTCTCGAAGAAGCAAACTCTTTCTTCAGTTCAATAATCAAAGGGCGTCTTTTCCCATATAAAATGCCGGGCCACCTTTCTTTCACGGAACACTTTGCCTTCTCCGTTCACCTGCAAAAGTTTTTCCAAGACACAATATCATGCATCCGTTTTGGGTCAATTCCAACTTATGAGCTGAGCAAAGTAGTTTGAATCTTTACAGGGTGTTCAGATATGCTTTAATGGGCAACTCATAAATTTCAAAACTAATGCTTTTAACTTCTAGAAAACGACAAAGTCTTTATATTGAATGAGATTAATGGTTTCCTTTTCTTGAACCCCTTTTGGTTGATCAGCGGCTATCTTTTTAAGGTTGAGACTCAGCCGTTAAGTCCATTTGTGTGTTATAACTTCTTGGAATCCAACACATTCTGGGGTAATTACAAGTCTCTCAAGTTATTTGTGCATGCTCGTTGAAGGAACTTGGACTTTTGTTAATGCTTTAAGATTTAAGATGCTTATGGAACAAACTACTTGCTAGCTTGTCCATAAAAGAAATAGTGCAATAGTTGATTGTATTTTGTTAATAAGCGCTCCATGCGTCTTTCGTAAACAACCAATCAAGGAAACTATACACTTTTCAATGCACTGATTGCCCTGAAAATGAAATATCCTAAATAAAAATATATACTTAACAAGACCCTATTCGATTATGATCATTTTGTATTGTAATTATTTGGATGAGAGTTCCATCAAAGTTTTGTACTCGCGAAGCTTCTAAGGTTATCCATGTCTTGCTCCCTAAGGATCCATTTCAAGAACATACTAACTAAGCATATGCTCGATGAGATAAAATAATTTCAAAAACGCCTCAAGGACCTGCGTCATTGTAAGGTGATAATGAGAAGCCTTATTACAGATAACAAGGGAAAAACCACGATCTGCGTGACTATAAAAGAAGGCATGTATCTACGTGAGCACGTTGGGTGGGTGGCAATACATGCTTATGTAGGAGCACAGTTTGCATCATTAAAGGTGGTGCAAAAATGAAAAACTTGTAAAAATTAAGCTCACAGTCCAAGCAGTTGGAATTTAGAGGTCGATGGAATTTCCTCTACCGCAATGAAGTTCTATAATCCATATCAACCCCATGAAGGTTTCTCAGAGTTGATAGTGACGTTTTTTTTAATGTAAGATAAGTTACATAAGAAAACTACTTCATCGGGGTTAAAATGTTAATATTTAGGATGTTATAATTGCATTTCATCATTGATCAATTTGCCTATGTAATTAAATCGCAACTATTCAGTAAACATGCACATTGCTCTCGCCAAGATATCACGGTTTTCTGCTAGTAAATTTAGTACCTCAGTTGAATCATCAGAGATATATTTCTGCCTCTCCACTTCCTGGACAAAGCTCTCTCCGTTATCTCCCTTAAATTGATGTTGCGGAAATTGTGCCCACTGAAAATAGGAAATGTAACTCACGAATTCAGTTATTTAGGTGCGCTGCACAAAACTTTGGCTTGGAGCAGCATATTGAATTTCACCATATTGCAAAGTGTAAAATACAAATGAATTCGAGTGTTTGAAATAGAAGTTACATTCTTTGCAGCTTGACTGAAGGCTTCTTTGTGAGGGATGTTTGGATTTTGCGCCTTGAGCCTCCTGATCTCTTCTCTGCGGCACATAATCACTTTAGATTTTCTTACATTCAGTAATAGCCCACAGATTTAATAGATAGACACTCGGCATACTTTATGAAGCAGTTATAAGCAGATGGAGTCCTTTGTCTCTTCTCTGGTGCTGAATAAAATTCAACAATATTGTTAGTGCCTCTGATTGACAGAGAAATCAACCAGACATTAAGCATCTCGATGGCATGAACTTGACTTAAATGACGAATGTCCTTACGTTTGTTAACAACGTGAGTTATGGAAATGGTCTCCTCATCTTCAACGTCGGAAGAATTCACAAAAGAAGGGCTGTACAGTTCCACATTTTTCTGGACTTCCATTTCTTGAAACTCTTCTTTTGGCTAGTCCAGGAAGTAAATATTGATAAGAATTGACAAGATGAGAATCAAGTAAGTCTAGAATGAGCTACAGGGACAGTGATGGGACACCATTGGTACATCTTCAAATCATTCATGGAAAGAAAGATGACAAAAGTATTATTTGTATGGAGCTTCCGCACAAAGGATCTTTAATTGTGTATTTGCTCAAATATAGTTGGGCATTATGCACATGACTAGGCTCTTAAAGACTTCATTTAGAAGAAAGGCAGCATTACCATGAAGAATGAAGTACAATTTATTGGTGAAGCCCACAAAAGAACAGTCAAGAAAACTGAGCATTTTGTTTGTCATAAAAAGAGTTAAGTACCCCGTCATGGCTAAGAGAAGCTAGAAGATGGAGAGGAACGAAGGACGCTTTCATCATGTTGACAGAGAGGAGGCTTGTGCAATGACCACACCTCACGGTGACCACCATGGACAAACTGCTGCATGGAACACTTACCTGTATGCACGACATAAAGCGCAGTGAAACAGAAAATAAACAACAGTACTGTAACTATATATGCCATTGCATTTCTAAATACAATTACCAGTAAAATGGTGGTGCAGAAACCACATTGGACATAGCAAATCTGCTCAGAAAGATTTAGGAGGTGATCTATTGTTGCCATGAGAGAGAGAGAGAGAGAGAGAGAGAGAGAGAGAGAGAGCAATGCTTGTGAAGGGAAATATGCAATTTCCTGGAGAACTTATAGATGTGTTGTGCTTGTAATTGAAGATATTGCAATTTTCAGGAGGACTTATAGATGTGTTGAGGGACTCTTAAGTCCTATCTTCTTTATTTCTTCCTTGATACATGGTGCTTATCACAAGGCTTTTTAGGTTCCTAGTCGAGGGCATTATCATAATAGAATATGATTTTATTATGCCAAAAAAGAGGTCAAAGATTAGCTACCGTCTATAGAACAAGCTCTTCCTGAACAAAAGCTTAAGCTTTATTTCAGGACGTCTCAGTGATCTTGCCTAAGAATTAACACCTGACTTTGCTACGGTGACGGCCCCAAAAACCTAAAACCTAGTCAAGTCGTTCTCTTTTCTTTTGAATTTCCTCAAAGTTTCAAATAATAAAAGGAACAGAGTTCTATGAAAGTAAAGTGACTCGTGCCTCTTTGTTTCATGGGTTGTTGTCTGTTTATTAACTCACCTCCATCTCTCAACGAGCCATCTGTGTTTCACTTTGACAGTGAAAGTGCACAAGGGTTACCATTTTAGTGGGGAGGGGAAGGTTCTAGAAGAGTGTACAGACAAGGAAAAGAGGAATCTTAGGATTTGTCTTTCTTGAAATTGGGCAAGTATAATTGACATACACCCCTTCAACTTTCTGTGCAGTTGTTGTTCAATTTTTGATTCACATGCATTAAAATCAAGCAAATTTAATTTGCTTTCTTCTTCTTTCTCATTGTGAAGCTGGCTAACGGTCCCCACTCACATGCAAAATCTTATCACCTTCACTTCTCATTCTTCATTCAGAATCCTGTTAATGTTGGTTTGACCAGCCAAGTTACCTAGGAAAGCGTATTAAATAGATCATATGGTCCTGTCGCTCGGTAGAACTGACCAGCCGTACTCCATAGAGAACAAGTTTTCTTGTACTGAGTTATATCATTTAGTATTACCGGGTTATAACAAGGAGACCGTTTTCTAGATGAGGAAGAATCGTTCCTACTAACTTAATGTGCTGTTCTCGCACAGTGAGTCACAAAGAGTGAGCTAGGATTTAGGAGTGCATTAGGACCGTTCTTGGAGAGAAATGGATTTTGTATGAAATGCACCGAAGCTCTACAGGGTTTAGATTTAAGCAGGGTAAGTCCTGCTTAACGAGAAGTCTCTCTGGGAGACTGCGCATCCAGTTGTGGGACATCGTCGATTAGTTAAACCAAGACCTGATTATGAGGCAAAGGTCCTAAGAAAACATGTATCTTTCATTTCTATTTGGGTGCTAAGAGAAGCAGGGATATGGAATTCCGCAGGAATGGGAGCATTCAATTGGCGTTGAGCTGTCGGACTAGAATCTGCATGGGAATCACATGCTCGCGTATCACATTAAACCATAAAATTTTACAGTCAAGCAGAATAACAATCTGTATGAATTTGGAGCTGTGGTTCCGTATGGAGTCACAGGTATTTTTATATGTTGCTTCTGCGACATCTCTCTCTCACTTGATCTATCGAAGGCGCAAGGATGGGAGATCCTTCATAGTCATGGACATGGAGTGTACTGACTCCATTTACCATCTGAAAGGGCACACTACATTACACTACTTGGAGATTTTCAGAGCCTCGGAGAATTAAGAGCCAGGAGTCAGCAACGTGATCTTACTACTTTGATCCCCAAACAATATCATCTCATTTTCAAAATGTCAAGTATAGTTAATGCAAAGGCATAAAGTCATGATACATGCATGCATGGCACAAATGAATCGAAAGAAAATCGCTTGGCTAACACTTCGCGGTCCTTCGCAACCTCAGCCGCCAATTCCATGCAGTGGTTGATATCGGATGGACCCGAGTTTTGATTCTTTTGTTTCTCAATCTTGTTGGCAGACTCTTGTCCAACATTGAACTTGATGAAATTACGAACTTGTAGGGCAAAAACAAAATTCTTACGCACTTGAACGAAAGATAAGATAACAAGTAACGAATTTGACCAAACTTCAAGAAGCTTATGAAAACACGAGTGGGTGAAAGGCCTGATGAGACCTCTGTTCTACTGGAACGGTCCGATGTCATGAAAGAGCGACGAAATTTACTTCCCTACATCCCCGTGTTACGAGTTAATGAAAGGGGGAAGGGATACTGAGAACGGTGACTCCTAAACTGAGTAACTGAGGGAAGCAAAGCAGAGTAAGGGAAGAAATCTACATCTTCAGTCAAATGTGATATATCCTCCTCTCCTTCCACCGGTGATATCATGTCAAAGGGAGCACCTTCAATTTGTCACTACCCTGAATCGAAAAACCAATTTTCTTTTGCAATCCTAAAAGTTGCAAAGATAGAAACGAATAGGGGATTCTCACTAAAGAAAGAGGTGGATAATCTGTATCATCATTTCTAGTTACTGTCTTATAATAGCATAAGGCCTGGTGGGTAAATCTAATTAAGTGCCAAACCCTTTGCTCTAGCTTCATGTCAATTGGACTTGTATATAACCCTTGAAGGGAGGGGAGCATAGAAAGAAGTCTACTCAACTCCAGAGGGATTTCATCATCGCCCTTTCGATTTGAATAAACCAAGAAACCACAATAAATCAAGAAAAGCAGAGCAGAAAGGAAGGGCTTATGACAAAACGATGGCATAACTATGCAAAGACAATAACAATCTGAAGGGGCAGTGGAAGTCCGAATAAGCTGAATCTCGGAGTCATACTAAGCAACTTAAGCCATCAAACCATCAAATTCAACCAGCAAATGCAGCACTAATGGCCTCAAATTGAAGTCCACAGAATCAACTGGCAGTTTGGTTTTTTCTCCATTCACAACTTGAAGTGCAGTATTCTCATGATCGATCTCACACAAGTCCCAAACATGCCTCCCCTTCAGGCAGGTTCATGTCAACAACACGTTCACGATCGCAGGCAATTTCGCAGATCTCAGCTAATCTAACCAACGCATTACAACCTACAAAGATTTTGCACCACCCTGCACAAATGGTCAGCTACTGATTGGTCTTCGATGAGACACTGCAAGTTGCTTCACAATGAATGTCAAGGGCAGCCTTAAGCATCAATTTAAGTTCAGCCACGTCCGATCAGCTCATCACCCATTTGCAACAACAAATGGACTAACTTAGACTGTGAAAAGAAAATCTAATAACTTCATCCGCAGCATTAATGACTATGAATAGAGACCATGCTACTAGAGAAAACATAACGAGAACAGATTATAGAGATTGAAGCATCAGCGAGCGAACAAGCAAATGTATTCATCAAAAAGTAAATGTCTTCACTTAGCCACCAATCAAAATCCAGAAGGGAATATGTAAACCCTCGAAAGCTGTAAACATGGATAGACGCTAAAAGAAAAGGGTAAACATAATCTTTAATCACCACCGGCCTTTTGGTAGACATAGGTGAGGCCGCACTTGCCGCAATAATGGCGGTCGAAGTGGTTGGCCATAAAGGTGCCGGCGCCGCACTCGGCGTTAGGGCACTCCTTGCGGAGCCGCTGGACCTTGCCTGAGTCGTCGACCTTGTAGAACTGGAGGACAGCGAGCTTGACCTTCTTCTTCTTGTGCTTGATCTTCTTGGGCTTGGTGTAAGTCTTCTTCTTGCGCTTCTTGGCGCCACCACGGAGGCGGAGGACGAGGTGGAGGGTGGACTCCTTCTGGATGTTGTAGTCGGCGAGGGTCCGGCCGTCCTCGAGCTGCTTGCCGGCGAAGATGAGGCGCTGCTGGTCCGGGGGGATGCCCTCCTTGTCCTGGATCTTGGCCTTCACATTGTCGATGGTATCGCTCGACTCGACCTCGAGGGTGATGGTCTTCCCCGTTAGGGTTTTCACGAAGATCTGCATCGTTCCTTCGCGGCGCAGGAGACGGCTGTTCAGGGGATGGAAAAGAAGTGCGAGAAGGGTGGAGGGGTTTTATACGAGGGTTTCTTAGGGCAGAGATAGGGGCTGGTGATTGTTTGGGCTTGGGCTTGGGCTTGAAAACATCAAGTGTCTTAGTTGGGCCCACAAAAATTCTACTTAGGAAGTTTGGATTTCATTTGTTCATTTCGGTTGCATGCCATGTAATTTAACGTAAACTTGTATGTCATATGTTAATTTTCATTATCCTCGAAATTCGTGCAAAATTTATTGAATGACTCTTAATAGTTAAATGGAAAGTTATAACACATGCTTTCCGAACGTGATCTCCGATGAATTTTTATCTCTTTTTTTTTACAGTGCTTTTACTTTTAACTCTGGACATATCAACCTATAGAGATATTTAGAATCCAAGTAAAAGACATTCAATGCTTTTTTATACTTTCTAACAAAATTCAAAATCATCTTTGCATTTTCCCTTTTATTTTAGTCGAAAACTATTCTTATTGTTTTTTAGAGTTCATTTATTGGTAGACCTTAAATAGGTTTCTATGTTAGAATTTAGCGAGATAGACTAACATAATAAGCGTCAAAAAATGATCCTCCTACTATCAAAACATTAATGCTTATACTTCTTATGAAAATCGTGGCTTCGACCTTTTCTTGCTTTCTCTGCGTTTGTATCTTTCCTAGGGTTATGATTTGTTAACGTCGCATTCGCTTGTCTTTCCAAGAGTTCCCAATGTAAAGTTGATCAAAATTGAACGTGACGTGTATATTTCATCAATCAAAGAGAAGCATTTCGATAATCCAACAGTATTCTATTGATGTTATTGACAAACGAAGAAGCTATTTGTACATATCCAAAAGAGTGCAAAGGTTTTTCAAATCAGATGGAAAAGTATGTAAGGGAATTTGAATTCTGATAAGGAGAGTCAACATCACGTGTCATTATTCTGTCTAATTCATCACAAACTTTTGGAACGCAAAACTATGTTTTTGCTTCTTAAACTCTTGGCGGAAAAGTCGCGAGTTCTTTGATGATGAAACAGACAAATCTACTTTGGTCGTGTGAAGCCACACGTTGGGATTTTCCTCCTCTTTGAATTACACGTTGGTCGGAGGGGGAGATGGTGCGTGGAAGATTCCGATTGGCTAAAAGTTGCTTGTCGGACCCTCCTTTTTCATTGGGCCGGGGCCCGTCTCCCTTGGTGGTTTCTGCGACGGCGACGCTTCCTCTCCTCCTACCGCCGCCACGAATGCTCCGTTCGCAATTCCACGATGACCCACTAACCATTTCGTGACACAAGGCCCGAAATTTTTTGGTTTTAACCACAATTCAAAGTTATAGTTTTTTTTGTTTGGTTTTTCTCCGTTTTCTTCTGAAGTGTGAGGATTGCGATCAGTTGTCAACAGGAGAAGTTCGATTTAGTCTCTTCCATTGAAGGTTCCTGAAGCCTACGACAGGCAGGTGAGCTTCCTCTCGCTCCCCTTTGGTCCTTCGCCCACTGTTGTGCGGTTCGAGGAAAAGCGCAAGAAGGAAGGAAACAACCGGCGAGCCCCATTTGCATTGACGCCCTCGTCTGTCCGTTTCTATTTTCGCTAGACTGTAAGAGTCATCAGCTTCCCTTTTTTTTTTCTCCGCAGTTGAGCTTTAATTTTGCTCTGTACACGTTTCGATCCACACGCAGTAATAAGCTGTGTCGAGGGCGATGCATTTGGTTTAAGCAGCCCTCTGTGGTCTCTGCATGGACTGACCGTTTTCGACCTTCAAAAGCTAATGGGTCTTTCTTTGCATGTTTGAATTTTCATATTCTGAGGTTGGTTGAGATTTTGGGACATTTCTTATTGTATTTTCTTGGTTGAGTTACTCAGTTGAAACGATCCTTTTGGTTTTTGGGCGTTTTAACAGCCAATGAACATGCTGGATAATATCTGATTCAGCTGAACTCGGTGTTCTAATCGGGTTTCAAATTGGTCTTCGACGGAGTCAGAGGCGATTATAGTCGTATCACAGCATTTCTCCTTCTTCAACAAATCAGGGAAATGCATGAGTCATGTAGTTTGAATCTTGGCCAAATGGCTTTTTCCTTTTCTGTCCGACTTCACGAATTTTACTGTTCAATTTCCCTCTCTAGTTTATATTCAAATAAAGGTGAACCTGCATGTCTTTCGTTTGAGGATGAGTTGTGAAAACAGCGGCCCAATAATAAAGCTGGTGTGACAACAATTCTTGCTTTTGTGTAGCAGGATCCGTAAATCTGGTCAGCAGTTCGATATGGCTGCTGATACGACAAGCCTGAGTTATTGGTTGAACATCACTTTCTTCCTGTGTGCCCTTATTATCCTTGTTCCAATGCTTGTGGCATCATACCTCATATGGAAGTACGAAGGATTTAACAAACCAAAACCTGAAAGAGAAGAGAATCAGGGGGGAAAGGTGGGATATTTGTACAAGGATGAGGCTTGGAGGACCTGTCTCAAGACAATTCATCCAAAGTGGCTGCTTGGTTACAGATTGTTTTCTTTTGTTGTGCTAGCATCATTACTCATTGCAAATATTGTCCTTGATGGCGTGGGTATCTTTTACTTTTATACCCAGTAAGTTGCCTTCCTCATCCTCGTGTTTTTTCTGTTTATACACCTAGCTACCAAAAAGGGACATGAATTTGGAATTCTTCATTGTGTTTATTGGTTCAGAAAAAGTTCTTTATATATTTCTAATGGCCTTAACGAATGTATATTAAAGTGCTCGATTTTATGTTCTTCATGAACAAATCATCACCCCAACCTCAAGACATAGGTGTCAACACTCTTGTTTTGTAGAGGAAACTAAAATTTTGGGAAAAATTTCAGTGTCAAACTGGAACGACCATCATGGAGCTTGAATTATTCAGGTTTAAATTTAGCCTCTTCAGGATTGCATAAGTGGCATTTTTTTTCCTTGTCACTCTTGAGCAAAGGAAAGCTAGTCATTTGATTGTTTGTTGATGATACTATCTTGTTATTAACTCTCTCCTTGATGTCGATGATCAAGCCTATTTACTGTCTTGACGACTTTACCTTTTGATCTTTCGCATGCTGAGCAGGTGGACTTTTGCCTTGGTGACTACCTATTTCGGGGTATATCACCTTCTTCCTCTGTATATTTTTTTTACTAGTCTGGATAGAATTCGATCGACATTGAAGCACTCTTGTTTTTGAGAACTGACTGGAAAGTATTCTGCACTAGTTCCACATGGGTATACATTGACATGACAGCATCGTCAACCATGTATCTCACCTATTGAGCTCGTTTACATTAACCATTTTATTTATCTCTGTTTTATGTCATGTTCTTAAAAGATCCTAGTAATGAAGATCATTCAGTATGGTTTCTGTTCTCATCTTATAACATCTTTGCCACTTTCCTTTACACTCATTCCGATCCTGTTGTAGAGTTGCATGGTCTCAGTGGAGCATCTAAATGTTGTCGTCCTCGGTGTGTACATCACCTTTTTCTGATGATCTTTTCCCAACTCATTTCATCTGGGAGCTGACCAACCTTTTCTTGAAGATGCTGATTTTTCTTAAAGAATACAAGGCATTGATGCAGATACTGTTCTTAGGTTTTGTTAAGATCCATGATGGCATGTTTTATTTACCAGTTTTAAAGAATATGTGATATGCCTTTCTTTGTTCAGTTTCTTAAGACCTGGCGTGTTTAATATTGAACTTGTCACTTCATCCTTCTAGCCATAATTTTAGTTGCTTGTGCTCTGGACTACTATTTGTAGATTGGATTATCCATGTCCGTATATGGATGCTGTATAAAACATAAAGCTGCTGGTGATAGAGCTGATATTGGCAATATAGATGCACATCGAGGAACCTATATGGCTGTTTCTGTTGGAGAGCATATCAACATATCTAGCTCACCCAAAACTTCAAATTCAAATCAGAAATCTCCCATTCGGAAAAGTGCTGGTCTATGGGCATTTATCTTCCAGATCATATATCAGGCGAGTTTCACTTTTCGCTAGAACAATTTAGCTAGAATTGTAATTTAGTCCACGGCTGGTGGAACAACTGTATTGTTTCCCCTATTAATATCTGAGTTTGGGTAATGCATATTTAAATTCATGCATGTCAAGTAAGGAGCTCTGGTGGTGTTGGATTAGATGAATATTTTCACACTTGTATTTGTCACATCACTTCTCCATTGTCTATACATTGTGGGCAATTTTCATTTGTTGAGGTCGCTGACTTGGACAGAACATCCCTTGGTTTATGTAGAGACTTCATAAGCATCTGAAATGATTATGTTAATCGTTGAACTCAAGCTTGTTCTTTCATTTCTCTTGATTAAATTATCTTGCTTGTCATAAATAGTGATACACCAATTCGGCAATTCGCGGTGTTAATAGAGGTGATAATAATGAATGAAGGAAGATTGGTTCTGCAGTAATGGGTAGCAAGTCTTTGATTCCTTTTTTTCAATCCATGACCAGACGAGTGCAGGTGCGGTGATGCTTACTGATGGTGTATTTTGGCTCATCCTCTACCCTTTTCTGACCTCAAAAGATTACAGATTGAATTTTGTAAGTATGTCTATTTCATTACATGTGCAAAACTATGTCCAGAAATTGTAAGATTCATGTGCATTAGGTTAGACAGTGGTAATTAGCGAGACCTACAAGTGTATTACCTAACAAGAACTCTGCCTTTTATGGTCAATTATGTTTCTTAATGTTAGGATAATTCATCAATGATATGGATTATCTCAATACTTGGTGAATGATTTCATGTGTCAATGGGGTAGCATGAGTTAATTAATTGAGAGGTGTCCAATTCCCCTGTCAAATTGGCCCACAAGGATGATTTCATTCCATATTATGAATTTTGTTCGGGGGTTACGTCCCTGATGCCTTGAGGCGTTCTCTCTCTAGCTATGTTGCTGTCTTGTTTCTCTTTTTCAAATTTTAGATAGAATGACGTGCCTATTTTTTGAATGCCAGATAGATGTTTGTTTGCACTCAATCAATGCTTTCTTCCTCCTCGGTGACACCCTTTTGAATTGTTTGGTGAGTCCCGTGCTTTCTTTTCATGTAACTTTCCATCATAGCAATGTTTCTTCATGTGTAATGGTTTCACCTGGGTGTTCTCCTTGCAGCGGTTCCCTGTGTTTCGTTTTGCATATTTTGTTCTATGGACAGGTCTATATGTCATTTTCCAGTGGATCATCCATGCTTGTGTTTCAATTTGGTAAATATTTCTTATTCATGCATGCCATTGATTATCTCGGCTTTGTTTCATGTAGAAGATGATAAATGTACTTCTTGTTACAGGTGGCCATATCCATTTCTGGACTTGTCATCGTCATATGCTCCTCTTTGGTATGTGTGATGATACTTCACTATATAGCAGAAAAGACATTCTCTTAAAGTTTTTGGCATTTTTAAGTCATAGGAAGTAGTGTGACTGGGACCAATTCTTACGTACTCTTTTAATTACAAATGAGATGGTGGGTTGTTGGTTTCAATCTGTTGCTACTGACGATTGTGCAAGTTTCACCAATGGCAACTGAAAATCAACTAAAAAAGAAAAAGAAAAATTTTCAGTATATATATGATGCTCTAAATTTCTTCCCCCTTCAAATTTTCACAGGTACCTTGGAGTGGCAGTAATGCATATTCCATGCTACGGCATCTTTGCTTTGATAACCAGGCTCAAACAAATCTTGTTACCCAGATGGTTCCCAGAATCATGCCAAAGTCGGCAATGAGGAATAATTAGATGATGCATTTTTAGCATTATAATTCTGCTCTTATCACACAGGCTTTCACCTCCGTTTCTGGTGGATATCTGTAAATCTTGTTTCTTCCCTCCTTTGAGAGTCGGCTGCTGCAGTTCCCGCCATTCATGAAAGAGGAGTAATCATTCATTGGTTGTTTGCAAAGGAAGAGTGCTGGAGTTACGTATGGGAATCTTCAGTCATGAAGTGCACAAATTGTTGAAAGTCTAGCACTGGATAACTGTTGCTGAGTTAATTCATTTGTAATAAACCCTTGTGGGGTATATATATTCTACAAATGTTGGCATGAACTCTATGTATTGGCGTTGTGCTTAGGTAAGAGGAAAAATGTCGTGGAGCGACGGCATTTACTAATCTGGTGAAGTTCCAATGCTGTATGCAAAGATGATTCTCTCTCTCTCTCTCTCTCTCTCTCCGTGTGAACATAATCTTTACAGTGTCGCCCAGAAGAATTTCTTATTCTCGAGCCATCCAGAGGAAAAGTATCCTCATGGCTCTCTCAACTTTCCATACCTGCCCTTTTTACTCCCCACTGCTGTTAAATCTGAGAACTGCCATGAGCAGACGAAGCTAACCTCGCCAGAACCTTGTTTCTCACTTTCTTGGTCCGGTTAACGAGCGAGGACGTGCATTTATGGAACTATCAATTAGTCAAATCCATGGTGGATATTTTAAGAACCGATATATCAGTTGTTGTTTGAATCTGGGGCAACCGTACTTTGGGGACGCATTGGTTGCGACGGATCATTATTATATGCAAGAGAAGTCGAGAGTTGAGCGAATGATGCTTGCGTCTACGCAAAAGCAACGAAAGGCGTCCGATGCTGACTTGGGTGGTTAGTGGATTCGGCGTGGAGTTTGGAGGTCAATGATCAGAATTGTCTGCTCATCTCCTTGATGCCGTCCCACCTAAATAATTATTCAAACTAACACACCTCGGCATCAAGCAATCATGATCGCCATGTGGGTCACGCTCTTGATCTTGCGATATCTCTTTGATTTTTTTTTTGTCTTCCTCTTTGTGTTTGTATATCCAATTGGTCATAAACTGTTGATCGCGGTAAAGCATCTCCGTGACCCAATTCATGTTTCAAAGAGCGATACCAAGGATCACAAACTCTTCGTACCGAAATAATATCGGGTGGCTAAGAAGAGTTTTCTGTCTGGACAATCTTGAAGTCACGTGCGTTGTGGACTCAGATGAAAATCTAGCCGATGCAAAACGTGTGTGAACGAGTGGCCAAAGTCACTTGTGATGTATGACCAAAATGTCAATTGGGTATATTGGAGTTTGAGAGTAGGAGCTGTACAGTGTTGACCGAGGGTGGCGAAGTGCGACTTTGACTGTGGTTGGTGCTAAAGTAAAGGTCACCAGGTCTGACCAGTGGAGTTCGGCAGGGACACTCCAAGTCTCCAAGTTCCTCCTTTTTTATGCTGCTGGCCAGACCTGAATTTGGGAGTCAAGTGATAAAAAGGCCTAATTCCATAAACAAATCTCAAAATTTAGGTCGAGTTTGTGTCAATTTTTTTTTGTCTTGGACAAAATATCTAACTTTAACTCAGATCCAAATCTGCTCGGAACTTTTTTTTCTATTTAAAGAATCTCAAACGTTCAATATTTTCTCAAATCCAACACTCTGGTACAATCCTCCACGTCACGTGGCATTTTCATGCCTGCAAATCTACAATAATAAGGCAACACGAAAAATTATATCCAAAATGAAGCCATTCCGTGATATAAGAATGGAGAACATCTAATGATGACTTTTGAACAGGGTAAAAAATCGTGATTTTTCTCATAGAAAAAAAAAGAAAATTCAAATAATCAAGACTAGATTTAAAGTTTGGCTTTTTTTAGATAAAAAATTTGAGATAGAATCAAGACTAAACCTAAAATTGAGAGTTTTCTTTAAGAGAATTAGGCCAATGATAGTTCTTCCCATCAATTATTTAAAGTCGACGTTGCTAACCACTAATGCCACCGCCTTTGAAAACCACACACAAAGTATGATCCCTCTTTTGCTTAGCATGAGTTCTTTCATCGCGCTTCACGTATTTCTCAACAGTTCATACCATATTCAATCCATTGAATTCTTTAATTTGCAAAATGAAAAGGGAAGAATTGTACTAGAAAAGTTTTCCTGGGCAGAAGCTTAAGTGGACAACATCAAATGATGCGTGTAACTAGCGCTTACTTACAATATCTAAAGTAATAATGCGTGTAACTAGCGCTTACTTACAAAGGTAAATTTTGTTAGGACACGTATCGTTGCTGTACCGAGGTTAACCATGCGATGAAAGAAGGATGAACAACGACTATGCAAATCAAGAACAAGGTTCGAAGTCACTTTCATTCAACCAAAAATATCAAAGGTCACCTCACCTCACCAGTCATTTTCTCAAGGGGGGCAACGATTTTCACAGGATGACAATTGAACGCTCCTCGTGTACAAAATCCCCGATTTAGGTGGAGAGGGCCCGACCAACTTGGCAGTCACATGCCCAACCTCCACTGGTGGACTGCTACATTGGATTTCGTATTGAATCATATGGGAAGCAAATGGGCAGGAAGCACGGAAGAATCCAAATAATTCAGGCGGAACATCAACACGGAAAGGGCAACCTACCACGAGGGTTTACATGATTCGTCGGAGTATACCTACTTTACAGGCAGAGATCGACGAGATGTTCCACCCTATCAACGAGAGAAGATTAGAATCACTGAAACACAGAACTCTCGAGTGTTTTCAATACCCTATTGATAGCCAAAAAGTCTCGCAAATCCAAATCAAAGATACACAAACATCTCACTTCGCACACCCAACACTCCTTGACGGATCCCTGAGCTCTCTCTTGAGTTAGGCTTCTTGTTCTATACAAAATTAGGTTGACGCCTTCAAAGAACATCCCCGCATGCTTTCGGATGTCTGCCTAAATTTTCTCTCGGCGTCTAAAAGCCATTTTTGATACTGGTTGCATCTTGAGTCCAATGTTCAACTACCTCTGGCCGAACATCTAAATTTTTCTTTAGAAGTTTGAACTTTGCAATCCAGATCTTTAATAGCTATCTATCCTAACATCAGCCGCATAATTAGGGACAATCGGGTCTTATTTTCTCGCAATCCAAATCTTTTCGCTATCTATGAATGCTTTTGAACTCCAACACAAATGGATTCCAAACCGTTTGGGGCCCAAAATTTGAGCTACGCTCATCCAATGTTCATGTGCAACCAAAGATCGATGAGACTTGTCCCCTCAACCAAAGACCGCTTGAGGGAAATTGGAATCGACCTCTCTTGCTTTCCCAAGATCACGGCTGTTAAACTGTGGATGAGGACGATGAATAAAGACATCTCTGTAGAATTGATGGGAAGAGGAGACTAGAAAGTAGAGGTTGTGGCCAAGAAAAGGCGGCTGCTAATTTAACTCTGAAATGCAATTGACGGCCCAACCTTACCATCTATTAAAGTCCTCCATTAAAGTCAAACCACTTCCCTACCAAAGCATGCCTCTTGAATTCCCATTCTCAGACCCCAAGCTAAGCATTCTCAGCTTTAGCAACCACCACCACGATCCCTCGACATCGTAACAAACGAGAAACTTTAGTGATGAAATTACAGATTCGATATAACCATGACATTAACAGTTACAATACTCACACGTTGCTCCTCGGCCTAATTGCCAAGTGGCCAACGCCATGAATACTTATGCGTAGTCGACTCGCTTTGACCATTTCTTTTTCTTTTCTTTTTGTGGGTTCGTGCTGATTGAAAGGGTGGTGTGCTGCAACAAGGAGGGTGAAAAAGGCTGCGAATTAATTGGAAACGAGCAAGAGCAGAATGAAACCACGTGCCGTGTTTTGGTGGATTGGGTTGCACCAGATCGCCACCTAGTGAGGAAGGGTACAGAAATGAGTATTGGTTGAAGTTGAAATTGAAGCGTTGGTCCAGTAAGGTAGGTGCCTCGCGTGTCCAGCATCATGTGCAACAAAAGCTTAGGAGATTAAGTTGTCGTTACGACTATTAAATATGATCAAAGATGCCCTTTTTCCATGAGCAACTGTTTGTCACACACGGGCTGCCCAGGGTCTGAACACAAGTCAAGCCAGCCAGCCAACCAACCCCAAATTCCCAATTTTAACTAACACGAACCAGAGAGAGAGAGAGTGTGTGTGACAATAACCCACCTACCACTATAAATGGAGAAGGAAGCTTGCACGAGATTTCAGCTTCAATCGCTGGATCTACCCATCTAACCTCTCGAGCTGCTCGTCTAGCCTCTCCTTTCCCTTTCTCTACCCAACAGGTAAAAAAAAGAAACTTCCCCGCTTTTCTTGGTCCATTTTGAATTTTTCTATTTGGATCTGGATTTGCAGAAAAGGAGTGGAATCTGCTGATTTCGGTATCTGGGTGTTGTGTTTCTGCTGTGGAAACGCTGATTTTGGTCGGAAATTCGAGGTTTTGATTGTTGTTTTGGTGTGACCAGAAGGCGAAGGAAAAGGAAATGGCCCGCAAGAAGATCAGAGAGTACGACTCCAAGAGACTGTTGAAGGAGCATTTCAAGAGACTCTCCGGCAATGATCTGCCCATCAAATCTGCCCAAGTAAGTGCCGGTTTGGCATTTTGATTCCATCTCTTTAGCCATGGCAGCATGTTATTGGCCGATTGCATGAGTAGAGGGAGTATCTGCTTGCCCAATCAAAGCTAGGCCTTTTTTCGCGCTTTACACTGATCACTCCGGTCATTTGAATAGCTCCGACTCTCTGACCAAATGCGCATTGCATTCTTTTGGTAGTGAGATGAGATTACGTTTGATTGCAGCTTACAACCCCTATATTTGTGACTACCGCTTACCAGGATTTGCATTCAGACGATCTAGATTCACAGAATAGACCAACTTTTCATATGTTCTCACATCCAACTAAACTCCCTCTTCCCCAAATTGTGCTTGAATTATATTGGAGATGTCAAAATTCTACGAACACCAGTAATTTAAGCTTTTTTAGATTCAGTTGAATTCTTAGCCATAAACATGGTATAATCATCTTTGCAAAGTGATTGACGTGAGAAGGTATGGCTACGGCTAGATTTGGCCTGGATCTGGGTGCTGTTTACTCACACCTTGTAAATGGAGAACAGATTGACGGTTCTTTGGTTGATGATGTATATACGGCGTGTCCCGCTATTATAAACTGCAGTTATAATAAAAATGGGTTTGCTTTAAATGGGAGTCAGGTTATTTATATTTTAAGTCGGCCTTGAATCAATTGACTGCATTGCTTTTTAGCAAATTTAATCTTGACAAATATTTTGAAATTGATAAGGACAAGATTGTTTCTCTCGAATCTTTTCATTTACCTATTCGTGTAAATATAGCACACAAAAGAGAGAGAGAGAGAGAGAGATAATAAAAGAAAAGTAAAAGAATTTTTGGACAACTAGATGTGTTTATTATTTCACTATAGGAATGAATAACATTTTCAAGTTTTTCATAAAAGTTTGGAAAGTCATAAATCAATTAAAATAGGTGAACATGTTTCACTTTGAAAGAAGAAAGGTCTATGCCTAAAGTACGAATAAAGGTAAATTAAGTTGATGGTGTAACGGCAGCTAGTTAAGTAAAGCAAACAATCTGACAGCAGATTCTCTGTTCATTAAATGAAGAAGATTACCACAAATATGTGATCCTCTGTCAATAGAGTGATCAGATCGGATCATTTTCCATCTCTAGACATTCTGGTTTTCATCATGTGGGTTAGTTAGGCAATAGCTTACAAAGCAGCGTTCGGTAGTTGGTTCTAGAGGATGATCAACCACAGCCTAAAAATAGTCTAGACCCTAAAGTATCAATTTAGTTATGGAGATACTACTGTATGCAACTAATGTACTTGTCACATTACAGAAAAAGGTTCGACTTGGAAAGAATCTCTATTATCTCTTTTTATTGTTCCGTAACTTCATTGTTTAGGATTCTAACATAATACTACTTCTATAAGCAATACAATTTAGATAAGAAAATTCTCTAATGAGTATCAAGATACTGATGAAATTGCCTTTATGCCAGGTGACAGAATCTACTGATTTCAATGAACTAGTCGAGAGGGAGCCCTGGCTCTCTTCGGAAAAGTTGGTTGTGAAGCCAGACATGTTGTTTGGTAAGCGTGGGAAAAGTGGCCTGGTCGCCTTAAATCTTGACTTAGCTCAGGTTGCTGTCTTTGTGAAAGAACGCCTTGGCAAAGAGGTATGTGTTCCCTTCTTTCAGAAGGTATTTTCAAGAGCGATAATTACATTTAAATCTTTTATTTAAGCTTACAGTCTCCATATTCATTAACAGGTAGAGATGGGTGGGTGTAAAGGACCCATTACAACTTTCATCGTTGAGCCCTTCATCCCACACAAGGAGGAGTTCTACCTTAACATTGTCTCTGAGCGTCTTGGCAGCAGCTTAAGTTTCTCTGAATGTGGAGGCATTGAAATTGAGGAGAATTGGGATAAGGTATTGTGAAATAATGTTGCATTCTGATCATGTAAATTCTTTCTCATCAGGACACCAGTCAAAAGCCTTCATGAGCCTTCCATTGCTCATGCATTAATCAGAACGCATTCATCCTCATGAATGAATACTGTCTTGTCTACAGGTCAAAACCATATTTGTGCCTACTGGTTCACCTTTTACATCAGAAGTGTGCGCTCCACTTGTTGCAACTCTTCCTTTGGAGGTACTTTGTGCATTGATAAGTAATATAAAGGATAGGTTGCTTTTATTATCTGAATCTAAAGGGAAAGATGTTATGCCTGACTGGATGACTCTGGGCACATTAACGCAGTTGATTCAGTGGTAATAAGTTTGTCTGGAAATATTCATGTGGCTGGACAGGTTATCTGATCAACAGGCGTTGCCTTCTGCAGTATGAATTTACCGCTAATGTTTTTTTTTTTGTTTCTTTATCTAGATTAAGGCAGTAATAGAGGAGTTCATCAAAGTGGTTTTTACCCTCTTCCAAGGTACGGTATGAAATTAAAATAAGCATTACCAATAAGTGAAGGATGCGCTTGTGAAGTTGCATGACCAAAGTTGAATTTTCCTCTGCAGATTTGGACTTTACATTCCTTGAAATGAATCCTTTCACGTTGGTTAATGGGAAACCTTATCCTCTGGATATGAGAGGCGAACTGGATGACACTGCTACTTTTAAGAACTTCAAAAAGTAAACACCCACACCATCCTCTTTGTTTTTGCTTTCTTCACTAATCTTTCCATTGTCTATATAGATTCAGGGAAAAAGAAATGACAACTCAAGAAGGGTTTGCAACTTCTAACTTGATCCTGCATGTGCAGATGGGGCAAGATTGAATTTCCTCTGCCATTTGGAAGAGTTATGAACTCCACCGAGACCTTCATTCATGGCCTAGATGAAAAGGTAATAATGTCATAAATGCAAGCTAAACACGCAACTATTCCATACGATGCTTAATGCACAATTTGAAATTGGTCACACGATTTTCCTTGTGCTTCTTATTCTTGCTTTATTTATGTAGTGCTCACAATATCTGTCTCAAAGGGCAAAAGCCTCCCTCGTCCTCCTTTTTTCATATGCATTTGCAATTCAAAAACTCTTTGCCAAGTACCCTCAAACAGTTGCTTTCAGAATCATGAGCCTGCATCTTCCTCTTATACCCTTGGCAAAAGCTTAGATGGACACTCAGATTGCAAGCTAAGTAGCTTTTGTAAATGAAGGGTACACTTATTTTTCTGTACTGTCGTACACCTGCAGACTAGTGCGTCGCTGAAATTCACAGTTTTGAACCCAAAGGGAAGAATTTGGACAATGGTTGCTGGCGGTGGTGCCAGTGTCATTTATGCAGATACTGTGAGTTTTTTTTTTCCCTTTGTAATTTTATCTAAAAGTGGGTTTATAAGTTATTTATTTTCAATTTTACCCTCCTGCCTGCTTACATGTTACTTTCTCTGTGTCAGGTTGGCGATCTTGGCTTCGCATCTGAACTTGGGAATTATGCTGAGTACAGTGGAGCCCCCAATGAAGAGGAAGTCTTGCAGTATGCCAGAGTTGTGATCGATGTAAAAATTTTATTCCTTTTCAATGAGACATTTTTCTGCATACACTTACCAATATACCTTGTTTAAAACTTGAACTTTCAATTGTTCCACTTAGCATATTAATGATTAAACTGACAAGCTTGCTCAGAATTCTAATCCAAGAGCATAAGAAATACACTTGCGCAGACATTATTATTGATTTTTATCTATATTAAATTGTGACAAGTTATTCAAAAAACTTTTGCAGTGTGCAACTGCTGAGCCTGATGGCCAGAAGAGAGCCCTTGTCATTGGAGGAGGTATAGCTAACTTTACTGATGTCGCTGCCACATTTAATGGCATCATTCGTGCACTGAAGGAGAAGGTAGGCTTTGTTGCACATTGGACGTTACATATTTTGCGGTCTTTTTCAGCAAAAGTTGATACTAAACTCCGCGCTGTTCATTTTTCCAGGAATCAAAGCTAAAAGCCGCAAGAATGCACTTATATGTGAGAAGAGGAGGTCCCAATTACCAGAAGGGTCTTGCAAAAATGCGAGCCCTTGGGGATGAAATCGGCATTCCCATCGATGTAAGTGCCTTGCTGAAGGTTTCTATTACTTTGCAGATTGAAAACATCTA
The DNA here is from genome assembly GCA_019926035.1 of Melaleuca alternifolia. Classification (NCBI taxonomy): domain Eukaryota; kingdom Viridiplantae; phylum Streptophyta; class Magnoliopsida; order Myrtales; family Myrtaceae; genus Melaleuca; species Melaleuca alternifolia. The sequence continues at coordinate 3,150,261 of JAGKPW010002266.1, read as the reverse complement.
GCACACTACATGAGATAGCTATGTATTGCTATCTAATAGAAACTTGGCAAAGTGCTAAACTTTTGTTGTTGATTTCTGTCGTAGGTTTATGGACCGGAGGCCACTATGACTGGGATATGCAAACAGGCCATCGAGTGCATCACCGCAGCTGCTTGAGTTGTCGAGTTCGTTAATCTTTGTTTCTCTTCAGCATTTTGATGGACATTTCCAATTGATCGGTGGAATCCCAATAGTCATCTGTACCAGAAACTTTTCGACGTTATCAATGTAATTTCAATACCACAATGTTGGACCACAACCGCGGTCCCTGAGAATAAAATCATTTATCATCTCAAAGCTCATTTATTCTAGTGGACAATCCACGTTGCTGGAGACATCATGCAAACAAGAATTTTGTGTCTATCTGGGATGAGATAATTGCCCAATCAATCTTTCCGTTCTACGAATTGCAAAGTATATCATAATAGCCTTAATACGAATCATGGAGAGGCGTTAGATTTGCAAGTACAAGTGAGGCAATAAAATATATTTACAGGTGAATCTTAAGTTGCAACAAATCCAGCTGCGACAATTATCGCTTATTCCATGTTTATCACTGGTTATTATTGGCGTTAGACAAGGCTAACTCTTTGATGCAATCAAGAGCGTTAGGCTATGGACATCTGCGTTGTCAACTTACTCCATCATTGTAAAATCCTCTTATGTGCCTGAGCTTTCTGTATCCTTTGCTCTCATCAATGCCAAGTCGATGCTCAATGGCGCAAAACATTCATACCTTGGCGGCATTAAAACCTGCAATTCTTACCGATTCGATGCAGTGTAGCTATCGATATCTCGAGTCCAAAACCTCGCTGTCCGAATGCAGAAAAACCAGCTTATCTGCTTCGGCAGACTGTCGCACGACCACTTCAAGCTTTTTACTAAAGCGTCGATCGAAACATCGTGTGGCGCAATAGTTGCAGTTTAGATGCGTTAGACAGTCTAATGTATGACTTTTCCATCTCCACGATGATGGTCATGCATAGTTGATCGAAAATCCCGTGGTTGTGGAATTTAGTCAAGCCGGATTTTTTGAAATACTACTCAGGAGGAAACTATACTGTTTAATTCTATACCAATTCATATATTCATTGGAAAAATATAACAGAACGAATTTCAAACAAAATATGGGGCTCTTGTGAATTTGATCAAAGGCATAAGACTCCTTCTTAAACTCCCATCTCGAGTCTGCAATCATTTCAGGGTGGACTGAAGATAAGCTAAGTTCAAGCTTGAGAGGAGATCAACCATTGTGGACCCGTCGTGATTAGGTTCTCTAATTAAGAAAAACAAGCGGTACCCAAGAGTGCTAGGTGCATCTCCCGCTCACATACTTTGTCTATTCACGAATGTTTAATCGAAAAGTTCGAACTTCATAATTCAAAGTATTCTCGAAAACAGATCCAGTGAAGATGAGGCGGTATGATCCCAAAGTAGGAAAAGGGCTTTCTAAGTTCCGGATCCAAGAAGGATCCTTTTCAACTCGAGTCGTGCGGGCAGGAATATAGGCTTCTAGTATTCTGGCCAGGCAGATGCGCAGGAGAGTAGGTGGGGAGGTTTGGTGAGCAGCAAGTGCCTTGGGCCACTAACAAAATCAGCCGACGTGATTGCGCTTGGTTGCTTTAAGATTGGAGATGCTGCACCAGCCACCCCACAAGCCAGAAGACAGCGAGGGACCGCATGAAACTTATTATTATTCTTCATAATACGTTCCAGTCAAAATTCAACCTGTCCTAATTGTTAGGTCGCCTAGAAATTTCATTCACTAGCATATTTGTCCGTGCTTTGAATGCGTTTCATTTTTCAAAGCTTATTGAAAACTCGTGTCGAGCAGCCACAAAATTCTTCTATACAGGAGGATTTTTTTTCTTCACAAGACCGATTGAGATTGAAGAAGACTACTAAGTTCTTTTTTGTTTTCCCTGTTTTTTATCTTTTACAATCGACTGTCGTGTAATCTGATTCGCTTGCCTGAAGATAAGGGCAGAGAAATTATGGCAACCACGAGATGACGGCGCCCTTTTCCTGTGCGAATGTGCCACCAGAGAGACATACGTTTCACATGTCGAACGTCGTCCTAATTCCCAAGTCGCGCTTCTTCTAAGTGCTGGGCATCGCTGAAAAGAAACCAGGCAACATGAGGATCAAAGAAAATCACAGAGAAAGGATTAACAAACGGGAGAGTCGACTTCAGAAAAGGATTCATGGAACTGCGTTCTGATTCGACGGAAGGCGAAGGACCATCAGCAAATCTGGCGACCGACCGCCGAACGCACTGGCGCTTTGATTAGATCGTCCGTCATGGCTGCTTTTCCTGATTAGTGGAATGCTTGCTTGCTACATTCGGCTTGACTGGTCAGGTGGCTAGAGCTGATGAGGTAATGGGGGACGGCGTGCGGAGACAATGAGGGGCGGGACCAAGTGGTGACGAGGTTATGCGGTGGGTCAAGACGACCTCGTGACAAATCCCCCGGATGCGGTCAACCTCGGGCGGCTCCCCTCCATTCACGACCGCTTCTGCAGGGGCAAACGCCATGTTTTACCCGACCCGAGCCTTTTCTTCAACCACGGCACATTCCCGGTGCCCCGTCTTCCGTTTTCTCCACGGAGCACGCACATGCCTTATCTGACTTCACTGGCGAGTTTGGAGAGACCCGGTATTTTCTCGAACGAAAGAACTGTCACTTGGAAACAATACTCGAAGACAATTGGCACGTGGTGTTTCGCAACATGTTATTGTTGCTTATTGTACGCGACCCATTCACTAAATACCTATTTACAATTTGGGATCATCGCTTGACGGCGTCGGTTGGCAACATTTTACTTTTCTCTAACAGTAAATTTCGTCTATCTAGCTCACAACACAGCATCTCCCCAATGAGAGAAATCCTATCGAATGATTTATAAATCAACGCCCACCTTGAACGTTCACTATCTTGCATGGTTGTTTCAATTACTCCATTTGGGGACCAGAGATCTTATGCATGCGCAACTTCTCAACACATGTCATGCCTAGTTGCCTCGACCTGTATTTTTCCATGTGAGCATCAACATAATAAATGGGTACGTAAGTGTCAAAGTCTCTTATTTGGCCATCTTCATGTCCATCACGACTTGGTTGCCCTAACCTTCGCAAGGTGTATGCAATCATTGAAGCCTATATCTTCCTTCACGTCGATTCCTTACAAAGGAAATATCAATGGACCTTCTCAAAGTTGCCAATACATGTACCTTGGCCATGCCTAGGTGTCGACCGTCGCACGGAGCAAGATTCCTCTTGGGATCCTTCGCTGGTCCACGTGTCTCATTTTAGCGGATGAAAACATGGTCAAAGCCGGCCGCTCGAGACTGACTCGGTCGGTCACTCCACGTTCTCAACGGCAGCAGCCCAGCGCGAATATATAAACCGGCCCATTCCATGTCCTTCCTTCCCAATCCCACCACCCGCCAACGCAAATCCAGAACCCACATAAACTCGCCACGATGACGGACGCCGAGCGAGACGGAGCACCGCCGCCTCCTCCTCTCTTCGGCGACATCCTCGAGCTCACGCTCGCTCGCGTGGCTCTCGTCGACCTCGTCTCCGCCTCCCGCGTGTCCCGCTCCTGGGAGCGCGCCGTCTCTTCCTCCCTCCGCCACTTGAACCCCGTCAGGCCCTGGCTCTTGGTCCATTCCCAGAGCTCCCGCCCACCCTACCCCATCTCCACCCGCGCCTTCGACCCCCGCTCCAGCGTGTGGCTGGACATCTGCCTTCCCCAGCCAGCCAAGCACGCCTCCACCCTCCGGTCGTCCTCGCACTCCAACCTCCTCTTCATGCTCTCGCCCTCCAAGCTCTCCTTCTCCTCCGACCCCCTCCGCCTGACGTGGCGCCACGCGGCCCCCCCGCTCGTGTGGCGCGCCGACCCCATCGTCGCCCTTGTGGGCCACCGCCTCGTCGTCGCAGGCGGTGCCTTCGACTTCGACGACGACCCCCTCGCCGTCGAGACCTACGACCTCAGGGCCGAGTCGTGGCGCGCGTGCGGATCCGTGATGCCCTCTATCCTCAAGGACAGATCCGCGTCCGCATGGCTCTCGGTCGCCGCCGACGAGGAGAGAATGTACGTGACGGAGAAACTGTCGGGCGTAACGCACTCGTACGACCCCGAGGCCGACGCGTGGCACGGGCCGTACGATCTGCGTCCGCACGGCGGGGACGTGTACTGCTGGGTCATCGGGTGCGCGAGCGGCCGGCTGATTCTGGTGGGTCTGCTGGGGAGCGAGGAGAATGTGAAGGGCGTGAGGGCGTGGGAAGTGGAGCGAGAGACGTGGAAGGCGAGGGAGATCGGGGAGATGCCTCCGGAAATGGTGACGAAGATGAAGGGCGAGAGGTTTTGCGCGTCGTCGATGAGCGTCTGCTGCGCCGGCGATTTCGTGTACTTGAACAAGGATTCGGATCCGGGCACGGCGGTGTGGTTCGAGGTGGTGGGGGACGGGGATTGCCGGTGGGGAAGGGCGGAGAGCCCGGCGGCGAGCGGTGGTCGGGGGCAGGCGGAGAGGGTGGTGTTCACGTGCGCGAATGTGGGGATGAGTGAGCTGAATCGAGCTTTGTCCCCTGGTGATCCGAAGAGCGTAATTAGGAGCACATGACCCGATCCATCGGGTCGGGTCGATATTTTTTCCATCTTCTGGTGACGCCATTTATTAAGCACCATGTTCTCACTTTCCTATACGTATAAAAGAAATTTGTTGAATACTCTCCCAAAGTGGTCATACGGACAAGAAATTCCTTTCAGTTTCGACAAAAGCAGTTAAACATTACAAAGGAAAACGGGATCTATGCTGCAAAGAAGGTTCCACTAACACTGCGATACCGTTAAAATGAAAGAGGAAGATACAGAAAACTCTGATTTGCAAAGCTCATGAGCAGTCCCATCGTAAGACCCATGAATGAATCCATGCCGAACTTCCATACCAGTCCGAGAGAGGAAAGGCCGATTCCTCTTAGGTCAAACACCCTTCTTGCTGAATGCCGTAGATTAATTAAGATGTTGCGAATCGCATGGGTCACTTTAGTAACACGGCTACAACAACGTTTGTATTTCGCCAAATTACCTCATTGGTTGCATTTATGCTTATTTCCATAAGACAACATTGACGTATACTTATAAAAGTATGAATGATTTGAGAACGGCCATTCATATTACTTATAAACATGAGCAAGTGAATAACATTTCCTAAGAAAGCACATTTGTGAAGAATATACTTTCTATTGGTCAATGATTGCTATAGATAACATAATCAATCTTCTTTTGAATTTCTTATTTCTTATGAAATGAACGAATGTCAGTGCTGATTTTTTTTCTCGACCTTGGTGGCACACCCATCACTCGATAGACGTGCACGGATGAGACAGGTTTTCTCAGATGTCACGGGTGTCCCCAATTTGCATCTTGCACGGTCCTGGGGTTGCGAAGCTGCTGCTGCTGCTGCTCACTTTCTGTCCTTTTGACGTGACGATTTGATCGCCATTTCGGCCCAGGACAACAAGAGCGTCCCCACTTACGAAACGACCTGAAGATCCTGTGGAATTCCGGGTCCTACCAATCGGGGCGAAACGTATGGGCCATCGGGTGTTGTTTGGGCTCTACAAGGCCCCTTTCCTGGCTGGTCCTTAAACAACACCGATCTCGTGGACGGAATGGGCCGTGGCGAGTTGAAGCCGAACGGGCCCATAGGCAGAACAACGGCGTAATGATCCGCCGTCCGGTGTGACTTTGCTATAATCGCCCCTCTCTTTTTTAAACGGATGACAATTCACTGTTACAGAGCTGCGCCCGCCTTTGCACGGCCGACACGAGGGAAAGCTGAGAAATTGAACTACCGACGGCGGAAAGCGCTATCTCAGGTGTAGATCCCTGTATGATAAGCTTATTATGTTTTTTTTTTTTTTGGTAAGGTCGATAAGCTTATTATGTTTATTCCTGTTATTAGTTAAATTGAAAGGTTCGGATATATCATTAAGAATAATTTTTGGGTACGTCGGCTCATCGAGTTTGTGTATGAAATTCCATATCAAAAGTGCTTTTTTGTAACTTATCTCATTTGTTCACATTAAACAGTTGATACGATCAATTTTCGTCCGAACCTGCCTGCAATCAGAATTCGTACTCTTTACTCGCTAGTTGATGACTGGAAATTACGACTTACGAGGAAATGAATGGTCGGAGGAAATGAATACTAAGAAAACTGATCATAGGACACAGCATACGTGCTTGGGACTGACACGTGTACCTTTGATATTTTGCTAGTTTAGCGATTCTCGTGATTCCACTTTTATTTATTGGGAGAGACATGAAATATTCCAAGTATATGAGTGCTCAAATGGAAAATCCTCGAATCCTGTCATTTCTAAATGGGAAAATCATAAAGATGGCATGGACCACGTGAAGGCCCGATGCATAACACGGCCGCGTGCGGTGCCCGACCCGACCCAGCTCCGCAGCCATCGCTAAGTAGATGCGAGAGAAGTCAGCCTAAACCTCACCCCACAAAGTCTAATCATATCTAAGGCTAGTCTTGCAAAGCCAGAAATGTCAAAAGAGAGGAGAATCTAATTTTGACTTGGAGGCCATGCCGGTCTGGTCCAGATGAAGAAAGTTTTGGGTTGGTGGATTTGTTTTGTTGCCACAATCACATCCATAGGCCTTCTGTTTTTTTTTTTTTTGCGCCCCGGGTAGACATGTCGATAGGGTCCTTGTTAATTTAAACGCAATCATATCTCCACATTACTATCCTATAATTGTACCCACCAACTAATGCTGAGCACAATGGACCGCTCAATTCGGGAACCGTTTGGATTGGACCTGACTGGCCAAGTTGGTCCAGTTCTTCGAAATTTTGGTCCGGTCCACGATTTCTTAAAATGGAACCCATTCCCAGGCGGTATCGGATCGGACCACCTAGACCAAAATTAGAACTGGCCCAATTTTATTTTCTTAAAGTTCTCTACATCTCGGTATATCTCTCGTTTCCTCTATCGGCCTCACTCCTCAATCAATAGAAAAGTCGAGATTTTGCTGCCATAAGTAAGTCTATATTGGTATACCATTCGTCTTGCTCTCACTCTCTTTTCCTCCCCAGTTCCATTGAACCGCTTGGAAAACCGATCACCTTTACCACAAACCCTTTCACTCCCCAAATTACCAATTCTATTTTGTGGTATTTCCCCAAAATTTCAAATACGGACAACAATAATACTAATTTTGAGAAAAAAAAATCGCGTGACAACATCATACACCAACTCTATATAATTCCCATGCCGAAACGAATATAAGGAAAATAGCCACGATTCTTTTTATTATTATTATTATTATTATTATTATTATTATTTTTGCTCTGTCGTTTTAAGAAGAAAAAAAAAATGGTTGGGCTACGGTTGAGAATGCCTTAATATTTAAAATGGATTAGGTCACTGGCTTCGGAGCCGAATCCTAAGAGCTGTTGATTCATCGCATCGATCATCGTCGCTTATGCATCGATCATCATCCTGTCTTTTCATCACCAAACCGCCGAAAGCTACGTGGGGTCGTTACCATGGCCAGGTGAATTCTCTGCCCAATAATTGACACAATATATAAAGATTCTCATATAAAATTTGTAATTAATGCGTGTATTTAAATAATCATCAATTGGGTTGGAGAGCGAAACTTAGAATGTCGTGAAATTTAATGGTCGTAGGGATGATCTCGAACGTCGCCATCGGAGTTCGATTGCCCTCGCCCCCCACCCACCACCGCACACATCACGAAAGAAAGGTGGCGGGGAGCAATCATTGTCAGCCCGTCGCCATGATTGCCACGCCCCGCCACGCAGCTCCGCCGCCGCCGGCGACAGAGGGAGAAATGGGGTTCGGTTATCCGATGACGTGATCCGGCATTAAATTAAGAAAGTCGATGGCGATTAGGATCCAATTCAGTAATTGTGGGGGCGAGGCTTTTTGGATTTTATGGGACGGACGAATTTGTCCTCTAGGCAAGGCTCGTTTGATCCATAGGGGGACACGTTACATGCTCATTGGAGAGACACAAAGAAGTTTCGAAATTTATCATGTGTGAATGCCGCCACGTTTTAATTTGATCGATCTAATTGTAAATCTCTTGGTGATTTGTCAACTTATTTTATTTTTTTTTGCCAATTTTGATCGTAAATCGTGAACATATAGCTGTTTTATATAATAAAATCGATGTTGACGTTGATAATTTTTACATTTTATTTTCTTTTCCTTTTTTCATTGTGGGCCATACAACCCTCATTGATACTCGACAAGTGCGTTGCGGCCCTCGTCGGCTTTTGTATTTCTAGTGCGAGGTTTTTGTGAAACGGTACACAAAGGCATTTGTTAATCGGCTAATTAAGGAAATCTTACAGTTTCTGATGTATCGATTGCCTCGTGTCATGTGTAGTCATTGCTTCAAAAAATGAATTGTTTCTGGTACGGTGTGTGCTTTAAGCAAGTCTCTTCCGGATGCTCCTTAAGAGGATCTTTGTCTAAGTTGATCCTTTTGTCCAAATTACGCATAAAAATGTCGAGGTGGCCGATTTAAGTCGCTGTTTAAACGCTGTTTCATAATATGAAAAATAATGGCCGTCATATAATGATTAATTAACATTAAAATAGAATTGATGTATTGGTCAGTACATAGTTATCAGTCCCATCTGAAAGACGAGTGTAGTAGCCTAGTAGGCTCCTGATGACTTTGACAAAAATAGTATAGAAAGAGATCGGCTCACAATAATTTCATGAAAGTCATAATCAAATCGTCGTATAAATTGAAGAGTAAGATTGTCAGCAGGGAAAAAGAAAAGATACTTACCTAATAATTCACCCTCCTTCCCCTAGGCACAAAAAAAAAAAAGCCTTACCTAAATTTTAGTCTAAGCAAAGTGGCCGATGCAACTTTTGACTAGCCTAAAGTTCTCAATCGACATAAAGTGAGATTCATATGTACGGTCTATTCACGTATAGTCAAGCATTGACAGTGTCGTCAAAAAAAAGTATCGACAGTATTGATGTAAATAGGTTCACTTTATTTCGCAAAGGAATAATAATTTGAAAGGTCTTTGCTTACTTTAATCAATATTATTGCCTAAAAAATTATTAAAGTGAATTTTTTTAAATGATTAATGGTTATATATGATTTTTTTTCAATATATCCGGAAATTTGAAGCACTTTAGTTTTGACTAATTAGGTACCTTAAATCAGCTTAGTGGGCCCCGACGGGTGAAGAAACTCGACAGGATCGCTCTTTACTTTCTTGGTGGGAGAAAGACATGGATGTCATGCCGGAAAGCCAACAGAGAAGCAGAGACCAGGACAAGACAGGCACGTGGCGTGAGGGAGGGGGCATGCTTCACTGTCCCACAGCGTCCCCAGTTGCATCCGTTTATCCTGTCCTTTGCCTTCTTGATCGATACCCCCATGCACTCCCCCGCTTCCCCAATCGCAGTCACTGAAGAAAAGGCATCTTTGATTATCGCTTTGAAAAACGGGGGCACGGGAATTTTCGGAAGCCGAGGCTTTTGGCGTCAGTCACCGTGTCCGCCTTTGGCATTTTCGGAGCCGTTTGGCATTTTGCCAGTCTGGGTCTTGAAATTTTTTCTGTTTTTTTTTCACTCGTCCTTTGTTTGTACTCGCTTGTGTTTTTGCATGGTGAAAGGAAGGGGAGGAAGAAGATAAGGGAGGGGGGGATCTGGAAAGGGTGAGGAACAACAGGGCAAGTTGAGAGGTTGGAGTGAGAACCACTAAATACGAAAGTCACTGGATTTTGTGGGCGTTGCCTAAACTGTATGAAACCTTTAACTGGAATTCTCAGATCTCTAGGATCTGGGAACTTCAAGCTCTATTCTTGATCGTACGGATTCCCTCCTTTTTACCTGTTTGTTTTATCCCAGACCCTGCTTATTCCGTCCATATTTTTTAAGTCAGGCCATTGGCCTTTTTTCGACTGGGAGTTCGCACGACAGTGAATTGGGCACCTGAAGATGCAGTTCAAGAAGTAGCCTTTAGTAGGATTGAGTTCTTCTTGGTTGACATGAGTCTTGCTTGATGGGATTCCATCCAGAGACCCTTTTCCAGAAACTGGTCAATTAATGGGAATGATGGCTCTTTTTCGGTCTTTCGTGAGTGGTGACTTAACCAGGTGTTGAACACTGCAAGTGTTGTGTACTGGTGAGAAGAATGGAAAGAATGAAATCTGCCTTGTGGGGATTGAGCTTGCTGGTTTTGGCATGGCTGGGAAGTTCCTCCGCCACTCTTTCTCCTTCTGGTATAAACTATGAAGGTCAGTCTCTCTCCCCCCTACTTGCACTAAGAAAAAAAAATTAATTTTGTTGGAAATCTGTAGAGATGCTGCTCTCGTTTCTCGGTGTACAGCGTAAAGTTTTTCTTTGTTTTGGAACTGCCATGTGTTGATATTCTTCTCCAATTGGGACATTATAAATCCGATATGGAGTTTGAACTCCATTGGTCTTCAAAGGGGAAGTTACTATTCCAGTTTCATTAATTCCAGTGTTGCTGGCCGCTGGGGCCTCAGGAACGTCGGGGTAGTGTTGCTTCAGTTCAGAAGATTCCCCTGCACAAATTTATTTAATGCATGCACTTGGAAGCCGAGAAGATATGTCGATAACATAAATTCAAGGCAATAACTCTTGATTTATGCCCATTTGTAATTGGAACAGTTGTCGCTTTAATGACCATAAAAGCTGCGCTTCGTGACCCGTACAATGTTCTGGAGAGCTGGGATAGGACCTCTGTAGATCCTTGTGGATGGAGGATGGTGACATGCGCGTCAGACGGTTCTGTGTCTGTTCTGTGAGTAGCTCTTTCGGTTTGTTTGATGCGCTCGTTTTAGTTAGGCTTCTCAAATACCACATTGAAAATCCATAACAAATCCTTCATTTTCTCAAATCCAGAACGACTTGTTCATGAGTACTGGCTCTTCTATTTCTAAACAGGGGACTTCCTAGTCAGAGCTTGTACGGCACGTTGTCTCCGGCAATAGGGAATCTCACTAACTTGGAGTCTGTGTAAGCTGTTTCCTTCTCATTTTGGCTTAAACCTTCCAAATGACCTCCGTCAACTTTGCATCGGCAGGAAAAGTTGGTTTGTCAACTGGCTTGACATAATTTTGTCATGAAGTTCGCGTGTTGGGCCCATCTTGTGCATGCGAAGTTGATGTAATTTGTCTGTAAGGTTTTTGAAAGCAGAGAATGTTAGTTGATAGATATTTTTGCTTATAGGTAATCTCAAGTTTTGTCATGAACTGTGTTTCCCAGTGCAAGTTGTGCTTGATTACAGATATTTCAACCAGTAACAAAGAAAACTTATCTGATCTCCCTTCCATGCTCCTGAGTTTTATCTCTGATTATTTTGGAAGAAAGCCTTTCAATCTTATCTCATCAAGCTCATGCTTAGATATATTCACAGGTTGCTGCAGAATAACAATATTTCAGGTCCAATTCCTGCTTCTGTTGGGATGCTGGAGAAGCTACAAGCACTTGATCTCTCCAACAATTGGTTCAGTGGAGATTTACCGAGTTCTCTGGGTTCCCTGAGGGAACTGAATTATCTGTAATATTTTTATACTTTATTTTCCCAACTGCAACTTTCAATTAATTTTGCATGTTCAGATAGCTAAAATCCCTTCTCTATGAAGGACGAAAAGGAGGAAGATTTGACTTTAGCTACTCTATGTCATTGTTTGCCCTATGCAGGCGATTGAACAATAACAGTCTCAGTGGACCCTGCCCTGAATCATTGTCTAACATTAAAGGCCTTACTCTATTGTATGTTTTTGCTCTGCTTCAGTATGTAATACATCTCTCATTCCCCTTACCTCATTTGTGAAAATGAAATCCATTCTAAATTTGGCTTGTAGAGACCTCTCGTACAACAATTTAAGTGAGCCTCTGCCAAAAGTTTCAGCGAGGACTTTCATGTAAGCTGCACTTCCCTTGGAATATACATATTCTCTCTATACAAATCATAAATTTGTCAATTACTATACCGCTTGAACATTCTGTTTCTGGCAGAATCACTGGAAACCCTTTGATTTGTGGACACAAGGGTGATGCTAATTGTAATACCGTCCTTCCTGAGCCACTTTCTCTTCCTCCAGATGCTCTGAAAGGTAGCAAATTCCTGTTTTCCTGCTATTTTTCCTGAACTGAAAATCATATGCCTTGATGGTGTTATAAGTTACTGATTTTCGCATTGTGCTAGATCGACCAGCCTCTGGAATAAGAAGTCATCGTGTGGCAATTGCTTTTGGTACAAGCTTTGGAAGTGCCTTCTTTGTCATTATCTTTGTTGGGATTTTTGTTCGGCGGTGGTATATACACAGACAACAAAGTTTCTTCGACACAAATGGTGTGTCCCCCCCCCCCCTTTCCCCCAGGCCCCTTCTCTCTCTCTCTCTCTCTCTCTCTCATGGTTTGCAGTAGCATAAACTCAAGAAGTATGCAATGTTTCTGCAGTTGTATTGTAGCTTTGTTATGCTTGCATGTCAAGTCACTATCAGACATATATTGTTGGACAGGCAATGGGTAGCATATTCTATCAGAGGATATAGAGATATGGATTATTTGAGTTATGGAATATGATACGGTGTTCTGAAACGCGCGATATGTTAGTTTTTATTCTAACAAGATAAAAATGGCACAAAGTGCGGAAACTCACAGGCTGTCTTGCGACATTTCTTTGCGGTGTTTCGCATTGTATCCATGAGTGAACTTGACAAACTTTCTTCTATTATAGTTGTGAATAGGCCTTGAAATTACCTCGCTTCCCCAATTTTCATGTATAAGCAAGGTCTGCACATCCTAAGTTCTTTATCTAGCTACTCTGATCACCGATGAACTGATGCTTGGGTTTTCCCTGAATCTCAGCTTTAATAATCTATCTTGCAGATCAATGTGACCCGGAGATATTCATGGGCCACTTGAGAAGATACCCTTTTAAGGAGCTTTGGGCTGCAACCGATCATTTCAACTCAAAGAATATATTAGGCAGAGGTGGATTTGGAATTGTATACAAAGGACGATTAAAGGATGGCACTCTGGTGGCTGTGAAAAGGCTAAAGGACCACTATACATCTGGTGGTGAAATCCAGTTCCAAACAGAAGTTGAGATGATAAGCTTGGCTGTACACCGAAATCTTCTCAGGCTTTCCGGCTTCTGTTCTACTGAACATGAACGTCTCCTTGTCTACCCATATATGCCAAATGGAAGTGTGGCATCTCGCTTGAGGGGTAAGCTAACTTTATTTTGTGCTTATATTACTTTTCTTTAGCCCCCTTCAAAGCTGAAAAAATCAAAACTTCCACTTGCATCAAAACCATCCATAAGATATAGGTTTTTGACATCGCAATTTCATGATTTCTGTAGAATGACTTGTGCAAAGGTCACTTAATGAAACTTTGTAGGGCGCTGAACCATTTAATGATGATTGATGAGGCTACATTGTTAACAGGCCAAACATAATTTCGCATTGTTAAAGTGCCTGCAGTTCTCTATGTGGTTATTGGATTGCTAGAGTTGCACACATAGAACTAAAACAGTCAGTCGCTTCTTTTTATACTCATGAACTGTTCCTGAATCCTGCCAATTGCATTTCCATGCATTATGATGTCATCAAGACATTAAGAACTAAAATTATGAGAGTAAGGGAAAAATTTATGTTTTACTTTTTGGAAAATATTCTAAATTGTCTTTTTCTTTTAATCCATGACCAGTGTTCGCAGCTGTATCTTCAGTTTATTTTATGTCTGTATCTTCAAATGTAAAAGTTCTCTAAAACGGCATCATTCTGGAATAATTTGGCAAGTTTGTGCTGGCCTTTTTAGATCACATTCACGGGAAGCCGGCTCTTGACTGGTCGAGGAGAAGGAGGATAGCTTTAGGTACGGCGAGGGGGCTACTATATTTGCATGAACAGTGTGAACCCAAAATTATTCACAGGGATGTAAAAGCGGCAAATATCTTGCTGGATCAAGATTTTGAGGCTGTTGTGGGGGATTTTGGTTTGGCGAAACTTTTGGATCACAAAGACTCCCATGTCACCACCGCGGTCCGTGGTACAATTGGCCACATTGCGCCAGAGTACTTATCAACCGGTCAGTCATCAGAAAAAACAGATGTATTTGGATACGGTATATTGCTCCTTGAACTGATTACTGGTCAGAGAGCCCTGGATTTTGGACGCATACCCAATCAAAAAGGCGTAATGCTTGATTGGGTACTCTCTCTCTCTCTCTCTCTCTCTCTCGCTCTCTCTCTCTCTGTGGTGATTCAGCATCTTCTCCTTTCTTGTACTTTGCATCTAATGTTTCATGGAGGAGTTGCCTTATTGCTCTTGCATCTTTCTGATACTTCCTTGCAGGTAATTAACCTTTATGAGGATGGAAAGCTGAACCAAATGGTAGATAAGAATTTGCGGGATAATTTCAACAGGCTCGAGTTAGAAGTAATGGTCAAAGTTGCTTTGTTATGTACAAAAGTTAATCCCCTGCAGCGCCCAAAAATGTCCGAGGTACTAAAGATGTTCGAGGATGATGGCTTGGCTGATAACCTAGATGCCTCCCAAAGGGCTGAGACACCACGGTGCCTGTCCGGTTCAAGTCCTCCTCATAAATATGCAGATTTCATAGAAGAATATTCACTCGTAGAAGCGATGGAGCTTTCTGGTCCTAGATAACGGTATTTTGTATGATATGCTTTTCCATTGCCAAGTTGTAGCCTGTGAAAGTGCAAGTCATGCTGTTGATACCTTTCTCTGCTTGCATAATGTAAAAAGGTGAGAGAAACTGAGAGTGTGACCTCTTTTTGCTCGTGAAAGAAAATCAATATGAATGAATTTCCTGCCTTTTCCTCACACGTGTTTTCTGCTTGTTCTGCTGATACTGATGAGCGCATAGCTGCCAGAGACATGGATCTGTATGTTTAGCTCGATGAATCTTGGAGTTTCATGTTGAAAAAACCAATTTTGTTTTGTTCAGATACAAAAGTTAATACATAGAAAGAACTTGAACACAAATATGGCAATGAAGAATCCTGGCTGAGCCACTTTGTTGTCCTTCAACTTGCCCATTTGTGAGGCATCGGCTGGCGTAAGGAATAGCCTTTTCTTACGTCTCTGTGCATAAAGAACCGTTAAAGGAAAACTGCCAGAAGCTTTCCATACCCATCTGACTCATGTATACGATTGGATGACCGTCTATGGATTTTTGATGAGTTGCACGAAGGAGATAGCGAAGAAGCTTATGTTGATTACAACTCAAAAGTCTTATCCAGCCAATGGCTAAGAAAGAAGCGCTGATGTGAGGAAGTATGATATATATCAAATCCATTCTTCACGATCAAGAGCCAAAAAGTTTCAATGATCTTTTTGACATACTATACTGAGTTACAATGAACGACAGTGTCTCTTGAACGTACTTGCTAGATTCGTAAAATATCAATTGTTCGTGAGTTTTATACTTGCAGATCAAGCAGCCAACGTATCTGGATAATGTTGTCCTCAAGAGATTGATTAGATTAGCTTCTAACAACTAAAAAAAAAACGTTCAGAGGGGCAATAATTCATAGGTTCCTCTTGTCCCGTAATATCCGTGCAAGGAACGACGTTTCTGAGCTTTTTCCAAGCTAAGTGAAGGTAAGATTAAGGACATTGACGTTAAAGCCGAATGTTACCAACAAGTGCACCATACAATCTGTGTCCTCAACGTTGTACTTTTCGTACTTTCACCTAGTATCAGTGGATCCACTCTATCATCCTCGTCGTAGGCCTCTTCTCTCCAAGCTGTAATCCTCATGTTTCCCGATCGCAAAACCATGTAATCGGATCTTAGCATCCAAAGAAAGTGACAGAAATTCCATTTCCAGCGGCTACTTGTTTTAAGACTTTCATGATGGCAGACGCGGGTATCGATCTTGAGTTCTAGGTACCACAAATCAATCTGATCAGGCTACGTCTTTTAATTTCATCTTGCTCAACTCTCATTTTCAATCCTCTCCTATTAGAAGCAAAGCCTTTCGTCATCAAGCATCCGCTATCCTGAAATGGAAGGGACTTAATCTCCTTGTCAAGATCTTCAAGAGTCACTAAATTACTCGATTTCCGTTTTCTTTCTATCGCGAGATTGTTGGGTGCAACACAAAAAACAAACATTAAACCATAATCAGGAAAGCACCCTATGGCAACAGTAGGCTATCCTGCCCACGAGTTCTTTTCATTTTCTTACTGGATTAAAGAAAGAAGAATCCACGACCTGCCAATTAGTTAGGACAATCTCTCCTTTGCTCAGTTGTTTCTTGTCTATTCACATTCTGTTGGCTCGTCAATTGTGGTTGGGTATGAACCATACTTTTATGGGTGGAGATTACAGATGTTGCTTTGGTCGTTCTCCTCCAACTACCATCAGCAAAGAAAAAAAACCACTTCAGGAAAGACCTTTCCTGTTGGGAAAAGTTTCAAAGCCAATAGAGACAATGGCCTCGAAGTCTCATTGGATGATGGCTAAGGTCTGGGTAGAGAAGGAATTTTCAATCTTGATTAGGGGGTAACAACTCTTGTAATCGTCATCACACAAGTCATCATCACCACGCAAAAATCGTCATCGCACAGGTCATCATCACCCAAATTATGACAAAATAATAGAAAATAGTGTCGCCTGAGATGATTTCCAAGCTCAGGCTCTCCAAACCTTTACGGAAAAGGAGAGTTGACAGGAGGCTCATTTTGTGACCATCTGCAGATAGAAACGAGATTTCACAATGCGGAAACTGAAATGCCCGTTTCCTTCTCTGGGGGCTCCACTGAATAGTGCAGATAATGAGATTTCAAAATCATATGGGCATCAGTATTAGATACAATAAAAATGCAATACAATGGATCATGTCATGTACATGTATGTTTAGCTGTAGCAAGACTGCGCTGTTAATCGTTGTGAGAGCTAAAATATGCTATAGATCATTTCAAGTGATGATAATAAACAAGTGACTCACCAAACATACATAATCTACACGTGAAGTTCCCCCCAACCCAACCCTGCCGAATCATTCAAGAGACTCCGAACGATCAAACGAGGCTTGAGAATTTCAGAATGCGCACAGCGGAACTCTCCAACTGCTAGTGGCTTCAGTATTAATCAGGGAATGCTACAAGAAGCTCGTATATTGCATTGCCAGAACCTCCTTAAGTTAATTATCCATAACTTGAGTCGGCATGCAACCACAGGAAGAAGCTTTGCCAACATAACTTGGAATGACAGAGCCAGCGATGCATCAGAAACAAAATGTCATCTAGGCTCAACCCAGCTCTTGGTCATCGTTGCATTGCCAGTAGACTGGGTGTCTGACTCGTGGCAAGAACTAGAAGGTCCACTAAACACATGCCTACTGCATTCCGTGCTTTGACTAGAATTGAGGAACGGCGGTTGTGTTGGCGTAGGTATTTCAGAGCTTTTGTTCAGCATCTTCACGACCACAGACATCGATGGCCGCAATTCTGCAGCGGCTTGCACGCACAGAAGACCAATTTGAAGTAACCTAGATGCCTCCTCTTGAAATTGCCCCTCTAGAATAGGATCTATGGCTTCACACAGCCCACCCGATCCATACAGATTCCAGACCTACAAGACAAAGCGTCAGTTTCTCGCATAAGTTCTAAACCAACAACAGGAATTTGTGCAAGTGTTGGTTGAAAAGATGACTTTACCATTTGTGAGATGGAAAAGGAACTCTGGGAGAAGGTATAATTCTTCTTTCCACAGAGCACTTCCATCATGAGAACACCATAGCTGTAGACATCTGCCTTTTCAGTCAATTTGCCGCGAACAACATACTCTGGAGCCATGTATCCCCTACATAAATCAAATTCTAATTACAATAAGGCTTGAAGCAAAATAGAAACATGTATTTATCATGAGTAGGCGTCTGAACAAAAGGTGGTTTGCCAACTTCCAACAATCAGTAAATGCTACCATATAACCTCAGGAATTTTTCTGTGCTTTTAATTGTTTCCCTCTTCACTTTCTCATCGTCAAACAGCAGAAACATTATGGAGTTAAACTAAACTCACCCTATTCACAGTCTAAAGCTAGCATTTTGACGCACATAAATGTCCAATTAGGCACTAAACAAAGGCAAGTGAAAATGGGATTAAGGAAATGCAACATACAATGTACCAGCAACAGCGGTGCTGATATGAGAAGCATCTTCTGGAAATAACCTAGCTAGTCCAAAATCAGCAATCTTGGGCGTGAAATCTCTGTCGAGTAAAACATTGGTTAATTTAATGTCTCTGTGTATGATTCTTAAGCTCGACTCTTCATGAAGATAGGCCAGGCCCTCTGCCGTACCCAAGATGATCTTACACCTCATCTCCCAACTTAGTGGTGGAACGTTCTTTTTCGCTGCATTAAATTCGGTGTTCATCTCAATTAGGAATAAGAAAAAGAAAAGGTCTAACTCAAATATTCAGAGACAAGGCCACAAACCAAAAAGGTGATCATGAAGACTTAGGTTGGGGATGTATTCATAAACGAGAAGGCTCTCAGGGCCAGTGATGCTGCACCCCAACAATTTGACCAGATTTTTATGATCAATTTCGCTGATCAAGTTTACTTCATTAAAGAAATGCTCCACCCACTGTCTTGTATTAAATACCAGCCTTTTAATGGCAACAGGCCTGCCATCAGGCAAAATACCCTATGTGGAGAAATTAAAAAAAAAATCTGTTAGCATGATTGAGTAACATGCCTACTTTGAACAGGAATGAGAAAGGCTAACCTTATAAACTGATCCGGACCCTCCTTGTCCAAGTTTACTGGATTGGTGAAAATAATTAGCGGCCTTCTCGAGCAATTCATAGGAAAAGTTCAGCCTGGATTTGTTCACTACATCCACCAGGAGTCCCAACTGCCTCTTTTCTGAAGCAGAAGGCAGCAGGTTAAGATAATATATTATGCTGAGAAGATCGGTCTATTTGTAACAGCTACATCAAATGGCGTTTACCTCTGGTCTTCCTGACAAGTTTCATCCTCATGAGGAAAGCAGCTAGCGCAACAATTAGTAGCAGTGCCAACGTAGAAGACGCAACAGCCACAATAATCAAGCGTCGCCGTCCTGCCAAGCATTACAGGCAACTCACTCAAATCGATATCCTAAGCAAATTTAAGGGCGCATATATCATCCAACCGAGGATTATGTAATTCAGTCAACAATCTGGGGATCATCGGGGAGAAAGACCAACTGTGCCACACGAACTCCGAACTCTTGATAAGAAATACAATTCGAAGATCCTTTCTGATTTCTTTGTACTTCTGATATCTTATCACATAACTCACCTTCATTTCTTCTAAGTGGTTCGGTGGTGTTGTAGAAAAACTTCTCATTCGAATACATGAAGTAGCATCCCGCATTCAAGCCCCTCCCTTCCTCTTTGGGGGGACACGAGCGGATCCTGACAGCCGCATCGTCAAGACAGTTCTGGCATTCGCTTCGGTTCACAAACTCCCAGCATTGAGCCAGCCCGTAAACTGACACATTCCCACGAATCACAGAGCCCACAGAGAACCCCCTATTGCTGGGCGCCTGCAAACTCAAATTCCTCCCCAACTCCACGACATTGTTCCTGAACACCGTCTCGTTCCCTCCAAAATCTTCCTTACCACAAACTGTCGTATCTTGGGGACTTAAACTCTCGTTGAGGAAATTGTAATCATCGTACCTGTCGAATCATCCGGAGTAAAAACTCAAGTTAGCACTATCACCTCACTCAAGCTATTAGCACTACCATCTCACCGTCCTTTTTGAAGTTTCCGAGTCCGCCGCGAGAACACAAAACTAGTACCTGAGGTAACAGCCGTCAAAGAAGAGACGACCGCCGCGAGTGCCCTGTTGGAAGGGGAAGCAACGTAGGATCTGGTTCTTCGCCTGAGCGACACAGAGGTCGCAGTCGATCTGGTCGAGGTCCTTCATGCACTCCGCGAACGCGTACACGGTGTTGTTGTCCGTCCCGCCCACGGCGGACGCGTATCGCCGGGCGTTGACTTGAGGGGTCAAGGCGTCCATCACCGCCACGAAGTTGGCGACGAAGGCCCGGCGGTCGGGCAGGGAGGCGGTCCGGTTGGTGCATATGAGGGCAGCTCGGTTGGCTCTCGGGTCAGAGAGAGAGAGGCGCGCGAAGAAGGACACGGAGAAGAAAACGAAAAGAACGGAAGCGGGAGAGGGAAGAGACAGCATCGAACGCCAGGAACGACGAACTACCCGCAGAAACGGAAGCTCAGCTAAGGAGGGAAAACTTGCAGGCATTATAGAAGTGACCCCGGGCCATGCAGAACGAGAAAGAGAAAGAGGAAGAGGAAGGGAGAGAGAGAGAGAGGGATGGATGGATGGTGGGCTCATGGTGGGTTCTATCTGCTTCTTAGCTGTCTTTCCCTCTGTTTTTCGTGGAGTTGGGCATTGAAGAGTCTGACGCAAACAGCGAGTCAGCGTCGTGGGTGGGAATGGAGGCCAGAAGAAACGAGGGGTGATGATGGGCGTCGATCGAATTCTTTGCCTTTGCTTGTGCCTTGTGCAGTGTGCAAGGGGATGCCAGGAACAGAGACAGGGACGCGTGGTCGAAGGAGGTTTGACTTTGGCTGCGCGGCGCCATTCCCGAGCCCCCACAGAGAGAGAGAGAGAGGAGAAGACAGGTACGGGAGTTGACCATTAGCAGCATGGGACCCAACGACACGGGCGGGCGGCGGGACTGCACTGGCTGTGGCCCCCAAGTCTTCATTGCTCATGACTTATTTTTCCAATGTGCCGAAAAAAGAAATCATTGCATATGTCATAGCAAAAGAGAAAAATAAAAATAAAGAAGAGTGAAACCAACGTTACATCGCGCCGACGGTCCAAATTCATTTTAATATAAGGGATAGATCTTCACCGACACCTTCCTATACAAATCGGATCGAGATTGACGCGTGAAATAAGTACTAGACGGAACCTGACTCCGACACTAAAAAATCAGATCTACAAATGTAAATTAATAGAAAGGGAGGGATAATTCGTTGCTTTAATCGTACCAAAACTCCGCATATAAATTACGTGAAATATTTTGACCATTATGAGTCAAATCTCGATAGTCCACTTATTTTACCTTTGGTGCATAATTTTCGGATCGACAGTCTTAAGGCTAAAAGAATAGTTTGAGTGGCGGCATAGTGAATCGCCGATTGCCGGTTAAAAAGGTAAACTAGTAAATATTTGTAGTTTGGGAGGTAGGACCAGTAATTACCACTAAGATTTACATAGATTTTACATTTCGGAGCTCATTGAAAATTTTTGTTTGTTGATAATCATATTTTACTCCGACGAACCCATCCAATAGGACAATTATAGTATTTTTAGAGCTATGACTATAAAAATAATCAGGAAATTTAAGAAATGAAATAAAATAGCACACTAAAAATAATATAAATCATTTTGATATATGATTGTTCATGGTTAGGTTCTTTATACTTATCAAACATCTAGTAAGTTATGTTTTGCTAAAACTTAATCTATTTATGGAAACTTTTTTTTTAAATCAACACAATTGACCAATCATTCTCTCTTGAGAAATCGTCGCTTTTAATAAATATTTACCCCAATCTTAGAATTTCTTATCTGTTACGATGAATGGACACAATACTGATTCCCATTAATAGTTATCGATATTTTCTCCATCACATAACAAAACATGCATAAATACATACCATTTTATATTTGTAGATACTTCTTATAAATTGATGTTGCTTTGTATGGCGTCAATATGTTCTTTTACATTAAATTATGAGGGATAAACTCAATTTTTCTGCTTAAAAGATTATAAATATGTACTTATAGATTTTTTTTATCGCTACCGCCCAACACGTGTCATGTACAATAGAGTCGACTTTACTTCAATTTAGAAGTATATGAATGTTTCTCGTTCTTGCAGAGCTGATTTAATGACTTATACCTTGAGAAATAATTAGGGACAACTGCCATTTAAGTCCTAAACCTTTTGCAATTTTGCCAATTCAGTCCTAAACCTTTTGCAACTTTGCCGATTAAGGCATTCCGATGACTTTTGGCCAGAAAATGCCTACATGGCGACGATGAGCCCAGATCGGTTGTCGTTGGCATTTTCTGGCCAAAAGTCATCGGAATGCCTTAATCGGCAAAGTTGCAAAAGGTTTAGGACTAAATTGGCACAAAAAAAAGTTTAGGATTGATTCGGCAAAGTTGCAAAAGGTTTTAGGACTTAAATGACAATTGTCCCGAAAATAATTAGATAAGTGGAACACTTATATAATTTTCCCCTCAAGTTTTTTGCAGAGAAAATAAAAATATTTTACTATTAATTAGCATTAACATTGAATGCATTTTGAATACAATCTCATTTTGCAAATAAAAGTTTTCACATAGTCGTCGCTGCAATTATGAATATAATCTCTTTAAACCTAGAAAGAAAAAGTTCACATCCTCTTCAATCATGGATAGTTCCAAATCTTGGTGCGGGTGGGTTCATTATTTACATATAGAATGTTGATAGGTTGGGCAGCATCATTTTCCTGTCAATTGGATGCTTTCATCTTGCCAAAAATCAACATGGTAATGATTTTCTTAGACTTTACTGTTTATGTCGTTTAGAAAAATTAATTAAGGAAATACGTTTTGTCTAAACTATAAAAATATCTAGATATAATTTATTATTAATAATGATACCGTTTTACATCAACTCATTATGTTAAGTGGTATAAAATATTAGAATTAGATAAAAAAATTTTGAAAATATGTAGAATGCATCTCAAACTGCAGCACAGAACTATTTTCCTTCTTATGAAATCACCAACAATATTTTTTTTAGGAGTTCTTATGGACGAAAATCAAGCACGAGCACATCAACATGTCGACGAATAGAAAATTTTGAAGTAATTGCAATGGATGATGTCTACATCAGTTAATTGACCTTATTGTGAAACACATGCACATTATACAAATTTCTAGATTTGCTCTAAAATCATAACCATTCAATTTGGCAATTGATTTAGATAGATATGTAATGTGCTTAAAGATCTACGGAATGGTGCTCGGAGCTAAATGTGCAACAATAAGGGTGACTTCCGAGAGAGATTTAGTTAACTTTTTCACTTCATTGTCCCACAAAAAATAGACCATTCGAAAAAACATTTCTTTAAAAATGAAAACTTATATAGCTTACAAAAATGAATGAACGAAAAATATTTTTAACTCGGTAATGAAAATATTTTATGTTAATTAATTATTTCAAATAACACAAGTGATCATTTTTTGAAAATTATTTATCAGATTATTTTTTTTTATGATATAAACGGGGGTGTCCATCGAAAGGCCCGTTATAATAGATCTTGGGCTTGGGCCTCAGCTCACATATGTTGGTCATCAGACTTTTGCAATTCATTCATTAGACAAGAACCTCAACATTCAACTTTGACAAACTCTAGACCTGCGCAGGAGGACGGCTCTCGGCATCTGGACTTGAAGCAGCGGAGGCCACCAACCTCCGGCCCCTCTCCCTCCGGCTGTTGTCCGCAAACTTCGCGCTTGCCTGATGGAAGCCGCTCTCCCGCTCCTTCGCGCTCCACTCCGACAAGTAGTAGTCCTCCTCAGTCCCGCCCTTCCCGGCCGACGGGCCGCAGAACATGCCGCCCCACTGTGGGAAGTGTACCAAGGCGAGGGGGAGGGTGCAACATATGATCATGATGCCCATCAGAGTTATCCCCGTCTCCTTCGAGTACCTCGATCCCTTGAAGAATATGAGCTGAGTCAAGACCGCTCCGAGGTTGCCTCCTCCTCCCGTCATTCCGGAGATCAATCCCAGCGACCTAAAACCATGCGCGCCGCAAAAGGTCAAGGAAATCTTTACAATGAATTCAAAACAAGAAGTTGAATAGGGCTCATGATGGTGGGCACAAACAGTTTAAATGACACGAGATAAAAACCCGACTTATAGAGAGAAAACTTGAATACGACATCACATGATTCACTTAATCTTATATATTCTAGGCGAGTTAACACGAATCACAAACTTGGTTATGACATGCCGGTACCAATTGCTAGTCCTGAGCTGAAGTTCTACCATCAATGTTATAGGGCCGGGGGAAATAGGTCGATGTGGTTTTGTGACAAGAAATATGTCTCAAATTTAAAGTTGATTAGTCTCGATTATACATGGAACTTGTATTGAACTTGATATGGGTTCTTAAGCTAAGCACTAATACCGTATCCAGCTCGAGTTCACTGAAATAAGAAAGGTTGTATATTTCTCAATGTTCTGTAGGGATAAAGTACAGAAATGCAAAAGAAAATAACATAATCATCTGCAATTCACAGGGACAAACTTGTCAGTTGTCATGCCAACTAAACTAAAATTGCAGTATTGAAACTCGGTTGCAATTCGATTCAACTTGATGTGCTACCATCCGCGTCCAAGATTAGTTGAGTAATATACGTTTAGTTTAGATGCGACAGATTCCACATTCATAGTTTCTTCATTTTGCAATAACCGGGATCTCGTCCACCCGTCACCCAATTGGTGCCTTACCCTTTGAACATGAATAAATTGTAGGGGCGTGATCGGACACCAAAATTGTGATCTTGAGTCGACTCAAACCATTGGTGTTCAATTTTCAATTGAGCTCAAAGGATCACTAAATTTCCTAGCTATTCGATTTATGTAGATATTTGGGATAGCTGAACAACATTCAAATGGTCTATACTTGAGTTTAAGTTCAACAAACTTGTAACAATTTTTATTTCTGTACTTATAAGTATGTGCCTATCTACCGTAAAATCTAGTACTTTCTTGTGCTCATTTATAAAATTATAAATGCTTGCTACTATAGATAGGAACTTGATTAGACTCGAGTGGTAGTTGTTGAGATGAGTGTCGGTGAGCTAATCTCACGTAAAGTCATTGCCATCAAATTGGTAAACATTAATTGAGCTCGTATCTGTGCACCTAAAATAGAGAAGGTCAAAGATGAGAGAAGTCTTTACCTCCTGGAGACGAAGGGAACTACCCCAAATGTGAGCCCGCAGGCCGCCTGGCAGAAGATGGAGAAGGCGATCATGACACCGATGGACGCACCCAACGATCCGACCCGACCGAGGACCACGCACAGCATGCCTCCGACCGTCTGCACCACCCACAGCGTCCACAGCCGCCCCCTCATCCCGAACCTCTTCCCCACCACGTCCGAGATCACGCCGCCCATCGGCCTCGAGAACAGGTTCGCCAGCCCGAAGCTCGCCGCGATCATCCCCGCCGTGTGCAGGTTCAGGTCGAACCTGTCGTAGAAGTACTCGGCGATGATGTTGTCGATGGTCAACTCCACCCCGAAGCAGTATCCGTAGGTCAACGCCAGTATCCACCCTCTGTAGTTGGTGACGCCATGGTAGAGCACCTTCGAGAACTCGTCCTTGGGCTTGTCCCCTTCCTTCTCGAGCTTCTTGAAGTTGCCGTCCGGCATGTCCTGGCCGAACAGGATGACGGCGAAGGCTGTGAGGGTCTGGAACATGGCGGGGATGAAGAAGGCGATCCTCCACGCGGTGAACTTGATGGCTCCGGCGTCGCGGATGATGGCGAAAACAAAGGGCATGATGAGCTGCGTGGCGCCGCCGCCGAGGTTGCCCCACCCGCCGGCCAAGCCGTTGGCAGAGCCAACAACGTTGGTGGAGAACATGGAGCTCATCCAGTACTGGGTGGAGACGAAGGTGGCGAGGGAGAAGCCGGTGAGGAAACGGAGGACGAGGAAGGAAGCGGCAGAGGAGGCGAGGGAGGTGCAGAAGACGGCAGGGGCGGTGAAGAGTATGAGGGAAGCGGAGGCGAGACGGGGGCCTAGGAGGTCGCAGGCCGAGCCCATGGCTACTCGGGCGAAGACGGCGCCGGAGACGGAGGCGATGCCGGCGTTGCCAATATCGGTGGCGGTGAGGTTGAGGTCATCACGGATGATGGGAATGAGGGGCGGGGCGGCGAAGGTGGAGACGAAGCAGGCGAAGAACGAGATCCAGGAGAGATGGAAGGCCCGCATGTGGGGCTTCGCGGCGGAGAAGAGGCGGAACTCGATGGCCTTGTGCTCCGAGTCTACGGGGAGTGCGAACTTCTGTGATGGAGGAGATTCCATCTCCATTGTCGATACTCTCTCTGTCTCTCTCTGTCTCTGTCTCTCTCTCTCTCTCTCTGATTTTGGAAGAATTTAAATCGCTGTTAGCAAATACAGAGAGTACATATGATGAAGCAGCCTTCAAAATTGGGCAATGATTTGTGCTTTTCTGGGGCTAAATGGATCTAAAGAGATTCCAGCTATTGCAAAAGAGTTGACTGAACAAGTGGGAGAGCTTGCATGCGATACTTATTTTGAAGAAGAAGATACAATTAATAGCAGCCACTATCGACCTTCAACATGGTGGGACATCCACACGAGCCGTCGAGTTCCCCACGCTCCGGGGGAGTCACGGCGTGCGGGACTCCGCAGAAGCGAGACTGAGATCGATCGAGATGGATGCCTCTTCGGACAAAGAAAGAGGGCCAAGCTCCCGGGTGGGTGGGAGGAGGTCAACGAAATCGCCGGGTCTCGCTGGTCTTCAGGACTGTGCGATCGAGCAACTTGAGGGACTCTTCCGTTTTACAAACGAGTCATTCTCTTGTCATTGATGTGATGTGAGGCCCGACAGGGGAGGAGTGAAGGACTGAACTTGGTTCGATTTTTCAATGGCTGACGCGACGTGAAACTGCAAGTTTTACACGCCCCGAGAGAGAAAGGGATGCTTAGGGGGACTGCATACCGCAAGTTGCCCATATCCATGCGTTGACTTTTCGGCATTCGGGCCGGACTGGGAGAGCCAATCCTCCTCCTGCATACTCCCGAGGAATTCGTTTCTCTTTTAAATCGGCACGAGACTTTTTCGTCGATGGAAAACAAAAAGACCACCGCGTCCTGCGGTTGTCGCCATGATCATGATGAAACGAGGTTGGATCAACCGGAATACATGCACTCGGATCCACTTGAATCGTTGCATCGACTGAGCATATGACATTTAGACTATCAAAATTCACTCTTGTATGAGCATTCTGCATCTCATCAAACAATCAAAATTAAACCTCGAAAGGTTGAAGATTCATGTGTCCAATCTTGTTTGGACTCAAAATATTAATCAATCCCAACAACCATATCTCTCCTTTTGCATATGTCAATCAATCCACTTTACTGTTATTTAAGGTTATTCTTATCAGCACACTTTTTCCCTCTCTCAAGTTAGATTTTAACAAGCTCCGAGCATGTATTGTTATTGATATTTCATTAGGATCTGGCCACCATTCTAGATCTCTCAATCGTGATACAACATTTAGAAAATTTACTTCTTTTATGTAACAATGACTAACTTGCCAGTGGCAATGAGAGGGAGCTCGATGCATAGTTGAGCTTTTATCACCGAGTATTGAGATTGATGATAGCGTGAGCTCCGCTAAAACGAGGAGAGAGAGGAAGGGGGGCGTGGTAGGATATTCACAGGTATTCTTATAAATATGGTCAAACATTTAGTAAGAGAAGCAACGGACAAATAAATAAGACATAAAAAATATCCTTACATTGGGATCAAGTCAGTGGTGCAGTGCGGAGGGCAATCCAGTCATTTTCTGACGTGGAGAGTGGTAGCTCTAGTTGACCGAGCTGACCGAAGAATATTCAACGGGCGCCCATCCAGAAAAGAATCTATTCTTCCGGTTCGATGGGATATTCATCGCCAGAAGACAAATATCTAAACCTTTAATCCTATTTTAGCATAAATAACCATTTCGACATTTGACTTTGTACACAATTTATCATATAATTTCATTCCCCCAATCCCTTTTTCGGAATTATATTTGCCATAATGGGTAGGATAGATATTCCTTTGAATCTTGATTATTCGAATCACACAATTTTTATTCGGTCGAAATCAAATCGTACTACTAGAATCTATTCAATTTTGCAATTTAAGGAACTTAATGGGACGGAAAAAAAAACTTTATAATTAGAGTGGGGTTTAACTTGTAATACATCGAGAAATTCCTAGGTATTAAGAGAAAATTTTGAAAGTTTATGGCAAGCAAACATAAACAGGTTGAGAACATGATTTATCTCAACGAGCGAGACCCTCTTGTAGTGATGCAAAGAGACTATGTTCAAACTAGGAGTGAGCATTGAAATCGAACCGAGCTGAGAACTGCATAGTTCCCTATTCTTAAAATTTGGAACCGGTGATAATAAGTTCAATTCCATATTTTAGGTGTGGACCGGACTACCCGAATTATCGGGATTAGACCAATATATGTATTTACATTTGCTATTTTTAAAACACATTTCTTAAAAGTCGAGTAAGACTAAAAGATCAAAGAAGTGAAGAACCCTAATAGTTAGATTGCCTCAGCCTGAGATCCTCATCTGCACACCTCTCGCTCGACATAGCTTGGGGCCTCCCTCTTTGGTATGAAAAATGTCTCTTTCATTTGCCATTTCCGTTGCATTCCATTCTATGGTTTTCTAGATTAATAGCAAAACCTAGGGCTAGAGATACGACCATTTTGTTCAAGAAGATAGATCAGATCCTGTTTTTTGAGAAATTATTTCAATGATACTTATGGCTAAAGGTGCTTTTAAATGCTCACGGTCTCTTTCTTATTTCGATTTTCTTTTTATCCATTTGGAGATTGTCCGATTCTTATGTCCTATGGCTTGTGTACTTTCATCATTCTTGTTTTTGAATTTGCTGCAACTGCGTTAATATGAGGTTGTTCTCTTGTAGATGTACCACACACACATGCATAGATTTGCAGTCTCGCAAGGAATAGGGAAAAAAAGAAGAATACATTGTCAATTCCTAGACCCACTTGAAATCAGACTGGTTCAGTTTAGTTCTAGGATCAAGTAAGCTGATTCCCGATTCCAAAATGGAAATAGGCCCACCCTGGAGCTTTCCCACCTGGGAACAATCACCTCAAGTTCAAACCCACCAATGTTCAGCCAAAAGAACCCACTAAATATAAAATTCTCAAATTGCTTTGTATATAGTGTTCAACGAATTCTCACTCGCTTGTTTCATCGTCTTAACGAAAGGGGCCAAACAGAAGGGACAAGCCGTGAATCGCTACCAAGCCTTCGTTGCAGAAAGTCAAGGGTTTCACTTTCCATTCATTTGACCGAATCCAGCACAAGAATTCCGCAAGAATTGGGCAACTTCTTAAGGATCTTTTGGCCGCACCGTCGCTTTTTTCCTACATCAGAATTGCCGACTCCCAAGACCCCCCGCTCCATTAGCTCTCGCTGAAAACAACGTTTGCACCATTCCAGTTCACACGAGCCTAACGACTTGGATAAAGCGTCAGATCATACGTGAGGCTCACCTAATCTCGCGGCCCATCTTCGGCTCGCTTCTGTATGTAAGCAATGCTTTAGAGCAGAAAATGATCACAGAGAATGATAGACAACACTTCTATGTGATAATTCTCGGTCCGCTGATGGGCTGGACCTGTTGGCTTGTCATCGGACAAATTACAACCTATGATTTTGAAGTTGAAATTGTTTATTGACCATGTTTTGACCAACAAATGCTCATATTCAAGCCGAGATCCCTGAATCGTCGTGCATGGAAGTCAAGATCATCCTATTACTTGAAATTGAAACCTCGCACGAAACCTTCATGGAATCAATAAATGGAATCCAATGTGTATGAACTCCTTTACGCCAGGATAGGTTTCGGAAGGCTCCATCCGCTAATAACTCTTTAGAGACGTGCATCGGAAAGCAAATATGATGAGTTAACCGAATTATGCGACTCATTAAAGCACCAACGCAATGATTATGAGGGTGGACCATGCCACGATACCGTGTAGAATTAATGGGCGGAGACTTCATTTTCTCCTTGCCAAATTTCCGGACCTTCCGAACCATAATTAGGCGAGAAAATTACACAGCTTTTGGATAATAAAAAAAAGAAACAAAGAAACAAAGAAAAGGAAGTACGTGTAGGACCAAAGAGAGCGGGCAACATGGAAAAAGCTGATCATGCCTTTCAGACATCATCATGGGTTCAAACGGCAGACATTCCATTACATTCCATGCTCGCCAAGCTTTTTCCCAATCTTTTCAGGACAATAGTCCCTCTGGACGTTTTAAAATAATGCGACAACGATATATAAGCGTATAGTTTTTGTAAGTGTGTCTTCGTTATTATATTGCTGCGTGCATCAAAGTTGGATTCTAATCGACACCACCTATTTTACTTATTCTGATCCAGTGTAGTACTGTAGTTTATTACTTCGGAGCACACAACGCGTCGAACTGTTGCAGAGAACGAACATGCACAGACAGATTTAGCCAAAGGGAACTTTCTTAAGCATGATCGCTCCAAACCAGCGAAAGATCTTCCCAGTCCTCCCCGTTTTGGTCTCGGTTCTTCTTCTCTCTGGTGTATGCCCGTTCCGATTGTCGGGGTTTGACAATGATCGTCGTCGTGCGACCGACTATCAGAGTCTCCGGCCGCAGAAAGAGCTGCACAGGTTGAACAAGATCAAGACCCATCTCAGGAAAATCAACAAGCCTTCGGTCAAGACAATTCAGGCATCCATCGCCATACTTTATTAGCTTTACTTCTCTCTCTTTCCCTTTTTGTTCCCTCTTCAGGCATTGGCTAAATTATGTATGCATGCTCCAACATCAATTTATTTTTGGCCTTGTCTCAGACCCTTCATGGTGAAGTTATAGATTGTGTCTTGCTGCATCAACAGCCCGCTTTTGATCATCCACTGTTGAGAGGACACAAACCACTGGTAATTTTCATCCCTGACGCTAAATAACATGGCATGGTCAGCCACTGTAGTAGACTAAAATTTTCTTTTTCTTGGGTTATTTGCTCAGGATCCGCCCGAGAGACCACGAAGTCGTGATCTGACAGGGATGATGTCTGTGGAGGATTTTCAGTTATGGAGGAACACGGGTGAGTCGTGCCCGGGAGGGACGATCCCGATACGGAGAACGAGCGAAGAGGATGTGTTAAGAGCTAGCTCTCTACAAAGGTTCGGAACAAAAGCAGGAAGATGCGTCAGAAGAGATTTTCTCAGCTATGACGGCCATGAGGTAAGTGCTGTCTATGATTCATTTCCTATATACAAATATTGGTTATCAGGGAAACCAAATTGAATCTCAGAAAGGAGAGTGAAATGAGATACAGAACTATTCTATGTAGAGTGAACGTGATGCTCGACTGGATATCAGATGACTTGAATCAAGCTTGTTCATTAGAAAATAAAATTTCATTTATAGTTGATTGATAAAAAGGATCCACTATATAGATAAGTTCACATACATAATGTACCTGTGCAGCATGCGGTCGGGTATGTGACTGGAGATCAATACTATGGAGCAAAAGCAAGCATCAATGTTTGGGCACCTCAAGTCGCCAATCAATCTGAATTCAGTTTGTCCCAGATCTGGGTCATCTCTGGCTCGTTTGGCAATGATCTCAACACCATCGAAGCCGGTTGGCAGGTGACTCAATTACTCTTTTCTTCTGCATTGAGCTAGCTGATGATTGTCCTCATTTTTTTTTTCTGAATTCGTGCAAAATGTTCATGTACCGATGCTTCAACAGGATTGAAAGTACCTAAAGTTCCGCCCTTTTGACTTGCGTGTTTATTGATAGAATGAAACATGAATATACGCATTTGAATTTTGACAGGTTAGTCCAGAATTGTACGGGGACAACTTCCCAAGGTTCTTTACATATTGGACTGTAAGAATAAAACCGACATCCTACAAAATTTTTCGCATTTTTCAACAATCGACATCAATGTTTGGGCTGTTTGATGATCGACATATATATGACTTGGCACGAGCAGACTGATGCATACCAGACAACAGGATGCTATAACTTGCTGTGTTCAGGCTTCGTCCAAACAGACAGCAGGGTTGCACTTGGAGCTGCTATATCTCCCACTTCTTCATCCAATGGCGGCCAATTCGACATCAGCTTGTTGATATGGAAGGTATGCATATCATTTTCACGATGCATTCATCGTGTTCTCCTATATCACCACATCACTCTCTCGGTTCGTACACATCGAACTCAACAAAGACGTTGACTAGATTCTCATGTGTGTGCCCATTTACTTATTTGTTTAAATTTCACATCAGCTGTGCATGCTTGTGTGCGAGACGTTCTACACGTTCCACCCGCATGCTCCATCAACGTGAAAACCTTAGTCAGCCCCAGCTACCATTTACTCTGAAATGAGGTGACCGGGCTTTTTCGCCAGGGTTAGACGATTATGATCGATTACTCCTGCATGTCAAGAAAAAGACTTTGAATACATTAGTAGTGATCTTTGTTTAGCGGTCCCATTGAGAAACACAGAAAATGGACAGAAAAAAGAAGGGAAGAGGAGAGAAGTGGGAAGGTTATCAAAGACAATGATAGAAAGGGGGCATCATCAAATCTTTAGGCGTGATGCACTGGCGTGTGCTGGAAAAGCTAGGCAGTAGCATAATTTTCCTCAGCCTTGAAGCGAAAGCTTCCCGATGAAGGATTGCACACTGGGACAAGCCTAAGCATGAAGCATGCCCCTTGTTCTAATTGCATGGAAAACAATTATTGACTTTGATTATATTGTTTGTGCTTACAAGTCACCTCTGTCTTAACGCGACTAGCTTTTCACCTTTACAAAGCAATCCTTAATACGAGATGGCTAGACTGACTAGGGTTATTCCCCTTAATCAAATACGTGTTTTATGGATACATTTGTTGTTTGCACTGCCTGTGGATGGAAGCTGGGCATATCCATTCACTATGTAATGGTGCTGCATCGGTGCCTTCTCGTGATTCCGTAGGATCCGAAGCATGGGAATTGGTGGCTGGAATTCGGGCCGGGCATCCTAGTCGGGTACTGGCCTTCGTTCCTGTTCACTCACCTAATGGACCACGCGACCATGGTTCAATTCGGCGGGGAGATCGTCAACTCCATGCCCTCCGGGCCTCACACCACGACCCAAATGGGGAGCGGGCAGTTTGCCGAAGAGGGCTTCGCCAAGGCCTCCTACTTTCGGAACCTGCAGGTCGTCGACTGGGACAACAACCTGGCCCCGCCGCCGGACCTCCAGGTCGTCGCCGACCACCCGAACTGCTACGACATCCAAAAGGAGTACAACGACGCGTGGGGGAATTACTTCTACTACGGAGGACCGGGGAGAAATGCGAAGTGTCCCTAAGAAAGAAAGAGAGCGAGAGAGCTGGCGGGGTGGTGGATGAAAATCATCTTATGTTACTTCTTTTTATCCAACTTATTCACTTAATGTATACGAGTGTGCGTTGGATGTGTTACCTTTTTTCTTCTATAGAAATCGAGCCTTTTGACTGAACGAAGGATCGCTAATTTTCTCCCACTTGCGGATTGGGACCATTAATGAAGCATACGATGTCGAAATAAAAGACATCGCACCGTCGCCAACAGTCGCCAACACCCGAATCATGAACATATCTACGATCTTAGCGGCCAATGCTAAAACGGATTTTAGACAATAGCAAGTTATAAGTGATTCTCACCGTCCGGATTTGCCCCTTTCCACTTGTTTAAAGTTCCTCTCGTTTTCACTCTTGCGTGTTGAACGGAATTAAGCCTGCGTCGGACCATTCATAGAAGAGCGCGTGCGCACCACGATGAACGCAGCGCGTGGAATCGGGACGGTTGGGAGTTAGTTGACTGTTGATAAGGGGAATTTTCCAGCCAAATCCAGCGCATGTCTCTCCCACTTTAATCTATTGAAGAAACAAATAGAATACACAACAGGCCCAAAAATCTAAAAATCTACACAAACTCAGAGGTCGCATATCTTATTGAATTTCATTGACATCGAGAATTAACAAAAAGGATTCGTCCCGAAATATTACTTTTCCAATGTTGTAGATACATCAATCACAATTAAGAATGAAATTTTTTCTATATCGGGCATGATCACAAGCGCTCCCATGGCCCTCTTAGGAAGACTCGTTTTTATCTTCTT
Source organism: Melaleuca alternifolia (assembly GCA_019926035.1). Taxonomy (NCBI): domain Eukaryota; kingdom Viridiplantae; phylum Streptophyta; class Magnoliopsida; order Myrtales; family Myrtaceae; genus Melaleuca; species Melaleuca alternifolia. The sequence goes on along the minus strand of JAGKPW010002266.1, from coordinate 3,116,096 downwards.
TACTCAGACATTGAATACCTAGTTTTCTATACAACCATTCTTAAACTTTGATAAAGTAACCGGAACAAAATTACGTAACTTTTAGCATTACTTTGTCCTATGAAATTCGTGAATTTGGAAGTGGAAACGGGACGAGAGAGGATGTTTCGTGCTCTGCCTCCTTATAATTGATGAGGATGTCCTGTAACTAATAAGTGAATCTACGCCAATGACCTGTGTTTAAAAGAGCACAAATAAATCGTGAATGATTTCCTAAAATACAAAAAAATTTGTCCTCTGTTGCTATTATTACCAGTGGGTGGGCCCCCCCTCCTGTCTTTGGTCTATGATTAACATGCGGCGGCCACGTGGCTCCGCCCAACCCCGACCTATGAATTTGTCGGGTCTGCATGGACGAGGGAGAGGAATTGAGCAGGCAGACAAGTGCACGCCTTCTGATTGGTTGAGACTTTGTGCGGCAGGAGGAAGGGGAAGAAGAAAAGAAACCATTTTCAAAGTCTTCAAGGCGAAGTCAAAACAACAAATCGTAATGACTCTACAGGGCACCATCCATTGTTAAGTCCTCCTTCCATTCTTGCAGAATCCTTCAAAGGAGGAGCCTTTGGGGAAAAAAAAACCTTCCTTTGCCCCCCATCCCCGGCTCGTGATGGAGGATTATTAGAGGGTGTTTGGTAGTCTTTCGTCTTCCGGTTTCAGTTTCTTAAGTTTCTTCCTCTTCGTTTTGCCAAGGAGAGCCCTCCATCTTCTGTTGGTTTTCCGTTATCGGGTTCAAAGAAGGCGTTTCTCTCTTTCTTTTTTTCCTCCTCTTTTCTTTCGTTTTCTTCTTCGTCTTTGGTTGAGGAGGATGATAAGATTTGGGGTGCTGGGGCTGCAACTATCGGAGCTGTTCGTGAGCTCGGTGGTGCATTTGCTTTATGGGTTTTACATATTCAGCTCGGCCGTCGCTGGCGATCTGTGTCAGGCATTTCGCGAATGCCTTTTCAAACCAAATCCGAATCTTGACGAAAACAGAGGCACGACGGCGACGACCAATGCTGAGAATTTGCCTCCTATCGTGTTAGTTCATGGGATCTTTGGATTTGGGAAGGGGGTATGTATGTGATGGTAATCTTGTCATTATTTGCGCACTGGTTTCCTTCTAATGAATTCCTCTTTCTCTTTTTTCCTATCTGAAAGCGGGCTTTCCTTTTCTTTTTCCATCTTCTGTTTTATTTAAATATGGTTTTCAGAGATTAGGAGGTCTATCTTATTTTGCGGGGGCAGAGAAGAAGGATGAGAGAGTTCTGGTGCCTGATTTGGGATCTTTAACCAGTGTTCACGACAGGTGTGTGCTTAAAGTTGGTAATCTCTTGAACTTAAGGTCATATATCAGCCCTTCATCTTGGTTCTTAGCAAATGCTGAGAGGTTTCTGCAAGTTTGAAATTCCAGGGCTCGCGAGCTGTTCTATTATTTGAAAGGTGGGCAAGTCGATTATGGCGAGGAACATAGCATGGCTTGTGGGCACTTGCAGTTTGGGCGGATCTACGAACCAGGTATACAGATATCGAGGGAAAAAATTACTCTCCGAGTGTTTCACTTAAAAGTTCCCTGGTCAGAAAAATATGGCTTTGAAGGTTGACTAAGGTGAATTTTCTAAATCGATGCATTTCTTGGTGCAGGGCATTATCCGGAATGGGATGAAGATCACCCAATCCACTTTGTAGGGCATTCGGCGGGAGCCCAGGTCGTTCGGGTTTTGCAACAGATGCTCGCTGATAAGGTACTTTTGAGCTTTTCCATTAGCGAGCATACTCTAGTACATCGACAGACAGTCATTGACAACATTTTCAAATGACTGGGGTTGATGGTTTTAGGCATTCAAGGGGTATGAGAACACTTCTGAGAACTGGGTGTTGAGTATCACATCCTTGTCAGGGGCATTCAATGGGACCACAAGAACCTACTTAGATGGAATGCGGTAAGTTTGGGTTTTGCCTGTCATCTTGGCTTTTGAATCTCTCTCATGGGTCACCGCTGCAAGTTCGATTTCTTGGTGTAATTTCTATAAGCTCAGCTGGCTTAGGTAGATTTCTAGCGGTGCTTCTAATACGGCGGGGAAGTTCTGTTTTTTATTTTTACTTTTTATTACCGAAGTGTTGAAATGAATTAATAATAATTCAGGCCAGAGGATGGAAAGACACTGAAGGCAGTGTGTCTGCTTCAGCTTTGCCGTCTCGGAGTGATAGTATACGATTGGCTTGACATCCCGTGGCTGAAAGCCTATTACAATTTTGGTTTTGATCATTTTGGCATTTCTTGGAAGAAAGTAGGGATTTGGGGTCTTTTGGATTGCATACTGGGAAATACCGGCCCCTTTGCCTCTGGCGATTGGATTCTCCCGGACCTCACGATTCAAGGATCAATACAAATGAACAGCCATCTGCATACGTTCCCCAATACTTTTTATTTCAGTTATGCCACCAAACGTACTCGAAAGATCCTTGGCATCACAGTTCCTTCAAGCATAGTTGGGATCCACCCGCTTTTTTTTATAAGGGTGCTCCAGATGAGTCAATGGCGGCATCCTCCAGATGTTCCTCCTCCTTACAAAGGCTACAGGTGAAAATCTTATGGCTTATGTTTCCTCCAGATAATATTAGAAGTTCATTTTGACGAAGGTTTTATCAGTTCATCGACTTCATTTACTAATTTGTGCATTCTAGGAATTCTGTAAGGTCTTGTGCACTGCATATATAAGATTCTTATTAAGTGTTGGCTTAATTCTGAGAGTGATCCATCAAGAGGAACTTTAAAAATAGGACATGAGTAAAAGGGAAAAAAACTATAATTCGTCTCATAGTTTTGAAAAAATACTTGCACAGGGATGAAGATTGGCTGGATAATGATGGAGCGCTCAACACTGTATCCATGACTCACCCACGCCTCCCTATTGAACATCCTAGTTATTATGTTGTGTCAGACTCCGATTGCCAACCCCTGAAACCCGGCATCTGGTTAGTACTTATTCCTTGTCTTTATTATTGCTCATTCAATGCTAAACCCCAAGTGATTGAGCTTTATCCTATAATGATCGACTTTGGAGATATGTTTTTCTACCTAAATATGAACTAAAAATTTGAGGTCTTTTCAGTCGCTTTCACTTTGAAATTTGTATCAACAGACTAACAGCATGAAGTTGATTTGTGCCTGTTTGGATGGGATTGGAACTGGGGATTTTTTAGTTAAATTTGAAGTACAAAAACGATTCTGTATCGAGCAAAGAATGAACCGCGACAGAATAGTAGCTATGAAAATTTCTCAGACCTGTAGCTACCAGTTTCCCCTACCAATATGTTTGATGTTAAATTGTTGTTTGATCTTGTCGTTCAGAGTTATTAGCCCGCCTGTTTCCACCCTTAATTGAGGAGGACGAGCTACAATAATCAATAGATTCCTCAGCCAGAAAACTTAAATGTCTTGTCTTCCACATATTATCCCTTGAAGCAGTTATGTTAAAGGTAATGGTCGAGTTTGTCAGCTCATGCAAACTTTATCCTTTCACCAACCATTTGAGGGCAACACTTGCTATATTTCACCATGATCCTCCCCATGAAGAACAGTATGCTGCATCATTAGACGGCATAAACGACAATCACTTAGGGCTAGTGATTGATTCAGATGGGCCGGATAAAGAATCATCATCTATTCTGTCCCTCCTTGAGGCCTATCATTCAATCCAAACAGCATCCTTTGGTGTAGTTCTTATCTACGTAGCGTCTCTTTCACATGAACTGTTTCTACATTTTGAAACATTAGGTGCCCTCAACCTAAATCAGTAGTGGAATCAAATCTTGCGGTTGAAAATGAAAGGTTTGAATGCCTCGGCAAAGAAGTTTGACCTATCAACCCTCTACCTTTCAATGGAAACCGCTGAATAGTTTTTTCTCCTACCAGTTCTTGTCCTAGAAAAGACTTGCTATCATAAAATGAGATGGTTGGCTTTACACGGTTGCAAATTGATGGAATGCAGGTTCTACAAGATCGTGGAAGCTGATCACATATTGTTCATTGTGAACCGTGAGAGAGCAGGAGTTCAGTTCGATCTCATATATGATAGCATCTTCCAACGTTGCAGAAAGCATGTATTTAGAAAATCTCTGCCAACATTGCCAAATAACATAGTTGCAGATGATGAGTAGAAGAAGAAACTGGAAGGAAGCTTATGGTGCCGTATTTATAGCATTTCTCCATGTCATTCTGTCGAGTCGTTGCTGATTTTGGCATATCATTTTGATCTTAGCAGTGTTAGAGAAATCAGAAGCTATAGGCAGGCTCAGAATTGAGTTTGTGAAACTATTTGAAGCAAGCAGATTTCCTGGCATAAGTCTACACAAATTCTTTCTGCATCTTTACAGCCATTTACTGGGTCTCCCTCTCCTCTCTAATACTATCGAGAAGATCCTATCCACAGCTGAATTTACCCAGGCTGATAAACCAAGAAATCTACTCTTCACATTAGTTTAACTCATCCAAGAGCCATATGGTCTGTCGCTGAAACACAACAATTTGTTCCGAACATGATTTTAAACGTTGCTTTCATGTGAAAAGAAAGAAACTAAGCTAAGTGATTACAGTATCATCTGTGGGATAAGACAAACTCAAGATGTCTAGACTATAAGTGTAGCCACTAGATACCAAACTTATTCCATCACCTCCCTCCGAATCAAACACGGCATCTCGAAAAGTAGATGCTTAACAAAATAGAAACAAACTCTGCATGGCGTAGTTAGCTTTTCAAACCACGGCACCCTTTCACTTATGCATGACTCTTAAGGTCTCCATGAGTGCAAATTTTGTGGGGCCGGGTTTTCACTCTGTACAACACATTTTGCAAAGTTAATACAATATTCTTACGTTACCAAAAAAAAAAAAAACCTCTGCATACTATGATTATGAAAGCATGGATAATACCATGTTGGATTCTCCTAATGGCTAAAATATTTCCAACCCTATGTTAACTACAGCACTCAATGATAAGCTGCAACCAAAGTCTCCATGTCTGCAAACTGAACAGATCCACAATATGCAACCAAAGAACAAGATTGTGCGATTATACTGAAGACAATAGATCAAAGTGTGTTTAGAAGACCTACTTCACATATAGACTGAATTGAAGATCTTGACAGCACGTTCATTCGCATTATCAAAATGGTAATTCTATCAAAAGTATGCAAGTTCTACATAATTGGGGAACCACCAACAATTAAGCCCAACCAAAAGAATAATCATAAAGCGTTGACAAACAAGAAAGCAAAGATCTTCCGCATCAACCCACTCTTCAAAAAGCTCACATCTTCTGAAACTTCCGTCATTGTCCATCAGTTTTCGTACGTCTGGTAAATCTACCGTCAAATAAGCCTCAGCTCATATTCGCCTGCCATTGTAATGTATCTCACCCAGGGAAGAGCCTGGTAGCCACTCTTCTCAATAATCTTCAGGTACCGCACCTAAAAAAGCATCAAGGATCAGAAATAGAACAGAAAGAGTTTTCTTTGATAAAGGCTTCACTGCAGTATGTCTAGCAATCCCATGAAACTGGTAAAGGATAAGCTAATCTTGAACAATGCAATGCTTGGGTACTTTAGCATTCAAAAACCGCATCTGTTTTCTAATGGCAAAGCTTTTGCTTTTTACTAAAATAGTTGTTAAGAGACTTCATCTAGAATTTGACTTGTTCATGCCGACCATTTTTGACTTGCTGAACCTTACACTTCTTATAGCATTCTTTCTCCAAAAGCTCAGTCAAACCTGACCACACCATGAATTTATGAAGATTTAAATAATAAAATGTCTAATAGAGAAAACACCTGTATTCCAGAGACAGTGAAATATGGTATTTCAAACTTCACGCGTATGGGGGCCTTTCTCTCAGGAGTTGCTTCTTCTGCTGTTATACTGGGTAGACTGAATTCTGCCCTCAACATATACTCCTGCAAATTCAGTTTTGCAAAGAGAATCAAATGAGAAGGGAATGACTAGAGATATATATGTAACATAGTGTTTTTAAAAAGCAACGGTCAAACTAGTCAAACCGCACAAGCAAGAGGGTACACAGTCATACCTTGCCACCAGGAAAGGATTTTATCTTCCAGACAAGTGCATCATTTTCTGGTGCATATGATGCAGAACCCATTGATGTTCGAACATTGGGATTCGTAGAATCAGCAGGAACTGGCAACTCAATTTCAACATTCGTAGCAGTACTGTTTTTCAAATCAAACTTAGAACACTAAACTTAGATTGCTGATAAATCACTAACAAGAAAAGCAATTATATAATCATCAAAGAACAATCACCTGCGCTCCTTGAACTGGCTTCTAGCTTTTACCATGATCTCAATACGACTTCTTGAATGCCTTTCCACTTGGGCTTCCACCCAAATAAGTGGCTTTACCTGATGTAGAAGAAAACGGCCGCATCTTTCAGCAGACTACAAATGGAATGATACAAAAATAAGTAAAATGAACGTTTGAAACAAAACCTGAGTACTGAGTCTGTATGTCATAAGGTCAAAAGATCCATCGGGTGGTATAAAGGAGATTGTCCTATCATTTTCAAAGCGGGCCAAGCGTACACACCTAATCCAATACAGAGTTCAATCCAAAATCACAGATCAAACTGAGAGTAAATAGACAAAAAATAAATCAAGAAAGAAAAATAAAGGAGAATCATCTTAACAAACAGTTTAGGCAATAAAGGAACTCATGGAGCTAGACAACTTACTGATGGAACTTTATGTCATCCAAATCAATTGCCTTTCCCTTTGTTGTTCGACCTTGGGCCTCCAATAAGACTCTATCATTCAGCCCAAGCTTGCACTCTGGCATGCCACTGTAATATATAATTCAATCGAGTTAAAAATCTCTAAGATCACGCTATAGAAACAAAAAGAACGACAATATAGAGCAGAAATGATGCTTGACGTTAATATATATGGGTTTATTGCTATGCAAAGTCATAAGTGAAACTGAAACAGCAGATTATTAATCCTGCTTCTGTCTTTGAAGAGTTGAGTTCTCTTAGCTCATCTTTTTATTTCATCTCCTTCTCTAGTAAGTCGCAGTTCTACATAGGGTCCAGTTCCGTCTACCCGTCGGAATAGGTTCTCTAATTTTTAAAACCTAGAACCAACCCTGCATACTCAAGAATCTGGAATCTACCCTGTCACAGGTTCCAAGACCTACCAGGTTTCACTTGAAATGTTAATTGAACAATTCCAGTGAATCATCACATATAATGACCACCATTTGCTACAATCTATTTATCACAACTTATATTTAAACACAAAAAATATTAACAAAGGAAAAGTCGCAGTCATGGATAAGGCCGAAAATGGAAACTTAAACTAATGGTTTCAAATTATACACTCATCATTGGATGCCATGAACTGGCAACACAAAGTCTGGAACCCACCCTAACTTGTCAAATTAAGTTCCTTATTTTTGGAACCCGAAACCTATCTTGCATACCCTAAAATGTGGAACTGGATCTATTCCCACCAATCTAGTTCTACCTTAGAACCATGCTCACCCCTAGCTCTACATCCCAAAAGAGAAACAGGAAGTCATGAGTTTTTAAGATCCCCTATGCGAAAGAGGATGGCATATTATACTCTGTTGTCGTCATCCTTGAGCTTCACACTCTTCACTGGCTTGCCTATTAGAATGCTTGACATGGTCTTGTAGGCCCACCAAATAGAGAGCTCTTTTTCTTGTAATCACTAGCTTCTTAGAAGCTTAATCTTATACCCTAGCAACAACTCAGAGATTCGTACTTTCTGCCACGCCCACTGTCATGCTTTAATCACATTACGAGTTGCAATAAGTTCATGAAGCTACTGCCCAAATGTACCCATGCTTTCCACTCTACTTCTGAAATGACTAGCCGGATTATTTAATTTTTTTTCCAAGTAAATGTAGAGTTACATTCATGGTTTCACCAACCACCAACTTGTTCAGAAAGTTATCAGTTCTCTGCTTTTCTGTTGGTTCCAAAATACAGAAGCCAAATTTGGTCTGGTTGGCAATTGAACCAAATCCTTGCAACGCAATTAGACAAGCCAGTGAGCATGATCGGATGAAAAGCAAGCTTAAAGGGCACAAGATATACTAATTCACATTCATGACGTAATCACATGCTCAGCTTCTTTTGTTACCAAACCTCACGATCTGATTTGAGTCCAAACTGGTGATGTAAATTTTAACATAATTATGGTAAAATTGAGCAACTTCACGCTGCTAGAACAGGTATGCAAAACTGACCCTCAGACATTTCAAGCATCAGAATATGACAGCTTGATAAATGCTAGTTCTTGAATTACTTCTGATAAGGAGGAAAAAGATAATAGTATTTTATAGCTTACAGACTGCACAGCACAGGAACTCTAACAATCTTCGGTGGGAGAGCAATTGCCATAATTAATGGCAGCACCAAATTTATGTTTACTATCTCAAGACCCGGAGTAAAAATTTTGTGCCTTCATTTTGTAAGTTTCTGTGTAACTAGTGGTGAGGAGCACAGCAGGTCTATGAAGCATTACAAGCTACCATTTCCCAAACTGGACTGAATAGTTGAGAATTGGTGACTAACAAACCTCAGATACGTTCTCATTTTCAAAGCTCCAACCACGTCTGATCTAATAATTTGCCCGTTGCTGTTGACGAGTATATTGACACTCTCCACGACATCCAAGAATACCTACAAAATCAGACATGCCAATTACTATCCAATTACTGTAAAAAGATGACTATAGAAGAGAGAAGAGAACTTAAGAGGAAAATTAGTACAGACTTACTTCATTCTTCTTATAACGTATCCCTTCACTACGCCAAGAAACTGCATTTGTTACAGCCATGGGAGGCCTTTGAGATACCTCCATCCTATAAGCATCGGTCTTGATGAACTCACTTAGAATTTTTGCTTCAGTATACTGAGGGTAACCAAAGTCCATCATTTCATCGAGTAATTCATACTGCCAAGGAAACAAAGCGCACAGAGGATCCAATCTTTCATCAGCACCCGAATATTTGAAATTCACCCAGAACAAGAAAACAAAGATAATGGAGCCCTCAGTGACCCAGAGGACCACAGACAGAATAGAAAACAATAGAAACAAAGTCCAAAGCATCTTACCACTACTACAAAGTTATCTCTAAGAGATTCCTCCTCTAGTTCCTCGAAATAATGCTTGAATACCTGCCACAACACATGCACAATTCCCATTACTCACAAGCAAGTTAAATTTTTTTTTCTTTACAGCAACATTGTGCTAGCAAGTGCATAGGCTACCAAAGTTAATAGTGCGAACATAAAAATTTACCAATTGCTCTTACATCAACAACTCGGTGTAGGAAAAAAAGGAGGCTGGCAGCATTGCAGTTCTGCCGCGCCGCTACCATCAAGTAAACATTGCTATGCTGTATAAACATATAGGTGACGCCATTATCATACACGACTGGATCCTGAGACTGTGGATCACCCTGCAATGAAAATCCAGATATCAGAATAACACAAACGTCAGCTAGATTTCCATTGAGAAGATGTAAAAGACACGTGAATCAAGGTCGCGATTAAATCTTAGAAAGATCAAATCAAGCAAGCTAACAACACGTCCTGCCCAATTTACGAGCATCAGTCTCCACCTCACACAACCACAGCGCATTCAAATAGCATGCGGTTCTGAATCACACGAAATTGACCCACTGATGAAGCAGAATCCTCCGCATTTAAAGCTTAGCCGAGAAGCGAAATTTCTCCACTAAGTCGGAAGCCCACCACCAAAAACCACACCAAGCAAAAGAACAGACCTCTTTCTCGATAAGCTTGGTGAAGAAGCGCTCGGCCTGGACGGCGGTGACATCGCCGCGGTAGTCGCGCCACACCAGGACGCGCCCCTTGATGTCCAGGAGAAACAGCGCCGACACCGCCCCGGCCATTCCCCCCTCTCGGGCGTCCCCCACGATCGAATCGGAAACCGACCTGATCGGATCGGATCGGATCAGAATAGGATCGCGGAGATCTGAAACCTGCCCATCCGCTCGCTGACCTCAAAGGTCCCGATCCGCCATCGACTGCTTCAACCGCTCAGCTGGATTCGCGGCAACAGAGATGCTCGGAAAACAAGTGCGCCGCAAGCTTCTTCTCCTCGTTCTAGGAAATCGCGAGACAGGCGTGACAATGGCGGACGAAATGGAAGACGAGTGAGAGAGCTTCGAGCCTTCGGATTTCCTTCGCGTTGCTCCTCCTATCCTGGCAGCTCGTTAGCGGGGATGGAATTCCACCCGCGACGACGCCGTATCTGACTTCTTAAAGAGCATCGTCCACACGGCGTGCCATGTGGGCCTTGGCCCAAAATAGTTTGGGCCGATTCCGATCTTCTTTGCAATTGCAACTGGGCTTTTAGCTCGATCGGTCGTAATTCTTCTTTTCTTTTTATAAGTTGCATCATATATTTATACCAGTCAAACAGATGTGTCAGGTCGAAAATAGTCCGACCCAAATTTATATACTTAGGGCCGTTTGATAATCATTCTCATTCTCATTTTCTCATCCCTAGACGAGTTTGGGATAAGAAACCTGTTTGGCAAATTCTCATTCTGTTCCCGAGATGAAAAAATGGCTGGGGATGGGTTTGTGACAAGAAATAAGAACTAAAAATTTTTTGATTCTCAATTTCTTGGACAAAAATGTACAACCAATTAATAAGCTAATTTTTTTATATTTTATTTTTATCTCTTGTCGCCGCTGCCTTTTGCCATTTGTCGCCGCCGCTGGTCTTCACTGCCTTTTGCCATTTGTGCAATTTATATCTAGTAATTTATGTTCTATTTGATCCATATCATCAAAACACCAATATATTTAATACAATCTAAGAGAATTCATATCCAAAGCGAGATAAGAGTGTGGTGTCAATGACCAAGGGGTCAAGTAAAGGTGAGAAAAATGAACAGAGAGTCATGGAGTGTGGGTAGAGTATAACTAAGTTGCAAATCTATTTATACTCCATTTAACACCCAAACTATGTTTAATCTCATATTTACTGAATATAATTAATTCACATAACAACTTAGCCCATCATATATGAGCTTGTGACCTTTTTTGACATGTCTAATTATGTGGTTGGTAATTCATGCCGTGTCATCATGATTGATCAGTTACTAACATAATTTGTAGTCTGATTATAAATAATCTATTTAGGAAAAACGTGTAACATGTTAATTCCAAGTCTTTTTCATCCCGTTGAGGTTCTGGAACACCTGAGGGGCATCCCAAAATCTCAACTGACAAGGTTTTGCGGGCCAAAGATTATCGTTGGGCCGGGTTTAGTAAGTGGATTATATGTCGTGTTATACCGAGAGTGAAATGGATTACCTCCCTTATATGCAGGGGACTTGATGGGGGCCAGTTGTCCGATCTGAATTGGACGGCTGGCTTTTTATATAATAAAAAAAGACCAAAAAAACCCCTCTCCCCTATTTAATGGAGACTATCCATCTGACTGACGGTCCCCTTCTCAAGTCACCACACGGAACTCCAAATCACGGGATTCGGATTCGAGAGAGTACATACGAGGGCTAGCTTGCGCTTCCCGTGAAGTGGAATTTCTGATCGCCACTTTCCATAGATGCATCAAGTTAAAAAAGATAATATAAAAATCAATGAGACAGAGGCTTCAAATCGTGCGGAAAGCTAGTCATAACAATGTAATTTGCCAGAGGTGCTCTTTGAAACCCCGAGCGTATGTCTCGCGTACGTGTGATGACACCTTAGACGAAAAGAACACACATGAAATAGGACTATACGTCTGAGAGAAGTGGCTCCTCTACATCAATAATGCGGCGGAAGAGGAGGTGCACATTTGGACCTTTCGGTTCTCGGATCTCGCCATGTTATTTTTGGGGGCGGGGGAGGCGAGTTCGGTGGCGGCGGGGCATGGATAAACCCGGGGTGTGTGGCCCGATCTCGGACCGGTGCCGGTGGAGGTGTTAGGCGCCTCCTCTTTGCCAGCATCTGAAAACTCTGCATCTGCGTCTGCACTGGGTATTCACATCCAGGAACCATCTTACGGGATCTCTCCCGGCACCCGCTGGATGGCCACAACGACGAGCCTCTGTGGCCTGTCAGTTACACGAATAGAAAAGTCGAAAGCCAAAAAAATGACGAGGGTTGGAAACATGAAGAAAGTAGGTTACACACCTTGAAGAACAGGAGAGGGTTGGCTGCACGATGACGGTGCGAAGACGGAAAGAGATAGGAAAGTGGCCAGAACAGTCGCAGTCAGCTTGATTCTGATATTCCTTTCCGAGAGCGCCATGTCTGAAGTGCTATTATTTCCGTTGACACTGATTGACAGAGAGTGATGGTTTGAATCCTGGAGCTCCTGAACGGGAGAGATGAAGCTAAGCTAGCTTTAATATGATGGAACGCCACGAGAGAGAGAGAGAGAGAGAGAGAGGTTGATTTTGACTTTCATTGACCTCGAGATTATTGCACTGAATCAAAAAGCTGAGCTGGGACGAGGACGAAGCCGAGTTTGTCTTCTCTCAGGCTTATCCGGGTGCTGTTAATGCGGGTGGTGGTGTCGGATGAGCTGTCGTGCGTTGCAAGGTTGACCCCCCCGATGCCACGAGCTTCGCTCTCCCAAGGCGCGCTGAGTAAGACTTGAGCATGCTGGAGTCGCTTAACAGTGCAGTCGAAGCTATCATCCTTAAAGTACGCACCAGCGACGCACAGCTAATATACTTCCACAGCACGCAGACAGTCATTCCTTACATCGTTTAAAGATGGTCCTGTCCATCGATGTTGTTATAGTTTCGCGTACGAAGCTCCTTGCATGCAGAACACAATGACGGACGACCCGGAGAGACTTCATTAATAGCGCACTTGAGCAATCCTTAAAAGGCTGCGGGAAGCGATGACTCGGATCGATTCGTGTCTCGGGAGATCGAAGGTTAATCTTGTTCGTCTCAGGGCTCGAAGATCCCAAACGAAAATCACTCTTCATTTGTAAATGAAGGATACAAAATGCAGAGGTCCGACTAGCCAAAGGCCCATAAAACACTCCGCAGGATTCTTTTTTCATGCTTTAGCGAAGAGAATTGATAAAATAATACTTATTCATGTCTTATTATGCGAGTTGTCTTGTTTTCTTTCTCCTCTTTTGTAATTGTTGGAATCTCACCTTTGCTTTACGTCAATCACAAGAGGACTTGCTAAAAAAAAGCGTAATTCATCTATAGCTCGTTCACATTTTCTTAAACTCAAAAATAATCTTTTTGTTCTCACAATTCCGGATGAAAAAAAAGTAACAATCGCTTTCTAAAAATCTCTAAGAAGCAAGAGATCATACAAACCAATGCGGGGATCTCTCTTCAATTTAATATAGTATGGCTGCGTTTAGTTGGACTTTGGGGAAAAACTTCTTGACAAAATGGAAAGGACTTTTAAGTTGACCGAGTTTGCCAAAAAACAAATTGTGGTTATTAAATTGTCATTTAAAGTCAATTGTCAAGCAATTTTGAGTAAAACAGTGTTTGAAAAAAATTGTTCTCATAAATGACTTTTCTTATTTTCATTTTAAAAAGAAACACTCAAACTCTCTGAAGGCTGACAAGAGGCTTAGGTCACCAACGATCCAGATCTAATGTGAGCATGCGAGCCTCAGGCGCCTCCTCCGAGGATTGTGTGACCCAGAAGACCCTCGCTTGAAGATGAACAATTATAATGAGGGCAAAATTGAAAAACCAAAGAATTAGTGAGGATGTTTTTGGAAGATAAAAATTTGCTAGCACTATGACCTGGATGCCAAGAAAGCTAAAAGGCCAAGCCGCCGCTTGCCATGGGTTTTCAGCCTTCGTAAAGCCAACTTTTCCTCCAGATGAATTGGAAAAAATTGACCATAACGATAACACCCAGAATAAGGCCCAAGGTCCAAAGCCCATCGGAAAAGCCTTTTTTTCAGACGGACCTGACGTACCTGCCAGCCACCACAGGCTCGAACTCCCTTTTCCCTCTGTGCTTTTCTCGTCTTCGGTCACCGCCGGGCTCCTCCTACTCCTCACCCAAACCTCCTCTTGTCCAGCCGCTGCGATGATCTGTTGTCCCTACCACAAGAACGTTCTAGTTGCCAACCGCCACTGGCAACTCTTGCCGTCGGTGTTAAGTGCCTTAATTTGTGGGTGACGTTCCATGCAAATTCTTGCAATAAAATCTCTCAACAGAGTTCCCCCATGCCAAGATTTGATAACTTCTTTGAGCTTGCCTGTTCGTCTAGAAACCTGCGTCAGCTGCTGCAGTTGCCATGATCACCACGGTTCTGTGCTGCTACTATATATCCCGACTTCTGCTGCCTTTTCTCAACCCAAATAAGCCGTGCTGCCGCGTTGCACCATCTCCACCACCTACACTCGGCTACCTGTTTTGTCACGGCTCTTCATTTTATCATAGCAGCTACTTTGCCCCCAACAACTACACGCACCAACCCTGGTCATTTCATGGATCTTGTCGCAAAACTCTTTAACCACCGGCAAGGCAATAACACCGCGACACAACTTTGAAAGCATCCGGTTCGCGTATTTAGTATTCGCCCAATGAGCCTTTGGCTTTTCCTTCTTTTGGTTTTGTTCGCTAGGCTGTAGCTTTTGAGCCAAAATTTGCTCATCGTACATGGATCAATTACTTGCGTACTCGCGTGATGATGAACATAACCTTTACCGTGTGGTTAAAAAGCAAAGTGGCATCGCATCACGTCGCGAGAATTTCATTGTGGGATGATAGCAGAGTCTGATTTATAGTTAGTGCAAAAGTCGATCTTAGACATCATGGCTTTCTTTGCTCCACGGATGGTACGAAAGACATGATGAGCTAAACTAAAGGTGTAATGAAGAGTTTAAACACGGTGATGGTGCGGAGGTCATTGAACCGCGCAGTGCTGGTCTTTGATTGAAGAAACAGCCAAAATCCACGTGATATAAAGATTGTTACTGACTGTCTCGTCGGGTCAAGTCCAAGGCATCCAGTAACTACAAGGACCAAGACCATCTAGCGGAGTAGGTCGTATTTTACGGCTACATTTTCTGCAAGCATTCCGAGCTTCTGTGACTGGGAATGACAGGCCTTCACGGGCCTACTGTGATACCATGGAGACCGCTTCGACTTGCCAAGTTGCCAAGCTTAGTCCTGCGTTTTGCGTGAACATGTCCAATCGCGAGTTTCGTTGAATATTGTGGGTGTTGTGGTCACTTAAGAGGCTTTAGACAGCTCTAAGATGTATGTTGGCGTGGGCCTATGTCAATCCAGAAGTAATGTCTGTGCCTAAGATGTCAGCTTTCGAACTTCCTTACCACAGTAAGTACTGACTAGCCCTTAAATTGATAGCTCGACGTTAAAAACAACCCGAGACATGAAACCACTGGCTGATTATACATATGCTATGAACACTTCATGATCTTCACTCTCTTGTATACAAAAATAGAGGTAAACAGGTACCTCCCTTTATGATGCAAAATGATGAACTTCAGTTGATATTGGCATGAAACTTTTCCGGGTTTCTTTGGAGCTTCCGGTGAAAAGGTAGGACGTGAAAGGAAAATCTTCCATCACCTAACACAAGATAAAAAGGGCCACCGTTAAATCAAATCGAATCAAAAAGGGTCGGTAATAGTAATTACATATTAATAATTAAGATAATGTTTCCTTGGGAAAAGATACTATAAAGAATGGAATATGAGAGGGAGCGGAAGAGGGGTCGGCTATCTAACTTAGCTTAGCATTTAAAAGCACGAATAAAATCTGGCTTTTCTAGCCAATGAGATCGATCGTGCGGATTTGGATGCTTTGACTTTTACGGGACAAGAACTTTTACCCTGTTCCAAAGGAGACCTACACGAAAGTTCAACGAGCGTAAACTCAAAGCAAAGCTTCACCAAACCCTCCCCTTTTTATTAACTCTTTCATGGCATCGAATGCGGCATTGTTTCCACCTTTTTTACCTTCCCTTTCACGTCTCTCTTTGCCATTGGCTTTCCTTCACGTGGAGAAAGCGCTTTCCTGGAAAAAACAAAAGGACCCCTTCAAAGGAGCAGTAAAGGGTTCTTGATTACAAGGCTTGAGGTGAAGAACGAGAAGATCTCGGACAGACACAGGGACGACAAAAGAAAGGTTTCGATCGTGAGCACCAGCTAAGCTCGATAGGATGCCAATGCAGCCAGTGCCGGAAGTAGATTAGTGTCAGAAAAATGGATTGGTTTTTCTCTGTCAAAGTGTCCCCCACGTTAGTAGCATGTAATTGGTCGGTGGTGCTGGGCACAGTAGGGATGATTACGTTTTGATCAAGTGGCCACTGGCAAAGGGCGCAGTTAACCGAGGCCAGTGCAACTAGATATTTTACCCATTTTTTTTTTTAACTTAGCACGTTTATCAGAAGCATCACGACTCGTGAGGACTTAAGCAAGGGGGCTGCAGCTTGGATGGTTATGTGGTTGGGGTCCAGCACATAGGACGAGGTTTAATCCACCATGCTCAGGAGTGATTTGTAATTGCAAATTTCGCTTAGGTGGGAATGAGTTGAAAATTGAAGAGAAGGATAATTAGCTATAGAGAAGGCATAATAATGTCCAGACAAAAGACTAGCTAACGCACCTTATATTGTAGTTGAAAAATGTTTTCAACTCGTCAAAAGAAGATGGAAGTGCGGGGAATACCGAGATTAGTTGTGTCTTGAAACGGAGGTCGACGTTGTTCTTTTGAAATTTGAAGTGCCTACAACTTTGTCTGGTTCGTGTTTTGGTATAAGCGCTTGTCGTTAACCGTCGCCGTCGCCATGGCCATCGCCGATGCTAGCGATGTATCCCAAATTCATTGCTTATTATGACCAAGGACCTTTCAGTGCAACCAAATATCGAAACATGTCGTTTTTTAAATCGATATCGATGCCTTAAATAGTTCGTGCTCCAATATTGACAGACTTACTTAGTCCATCGAAGAACAGTGGAGTCATTCTTTAAATATGTCAGGAAATCGAGACAATGAATATGGAGGAGGACAATGATGCTCCGGGAAGTATAAAATTCGTGGGGGAAGGGGATTAAAATAAAGGATTAGATTGAGGAGATAATGATGCGCTTAAGAGAGATATGGAAAAGAAAGCGAAGGAATATTAATGGGGGAGTGTGGATGATCCCCATATTCCCACCACCACCAAAGAGATTTGGCGCCAAAATCCGAGTCAATCTCTTCTCCTTTGCTGTGCTGCTGCCCGTCGGTCAGCTGATTTCACGGGCACCCCTTTCCTCCATCCCTCCCTCCTTCCACGAAAAAGTCTTTTGTTCTTCTTTAATTCTTCTCTCTGCTTATGTCACGAGTTTCCTCGGGTTCTCTCCTCCCTCTTTCTCTCTCTCTCTCTCTCTCTCTCTCTGATCTCACTGGTGTATACAGAGACATTGAACCTCATGCTCTTCCCCATCCATTTAAAGCTCTCTCTCTCTGTCTGTCTCGCTGTCTTGCGTCTGAACTTTCAAAATTCCATCTTTTATAAGCTCCTTTCGCCCAAGCGGCCAAACACCCTTTTCATCTCCTTCCTTCCTTCCTTCCTTCCTTGGCCTCTCGCTTTGGTGGACTTTCTCGCGATTCTCTTATCATCCCCCACAAGAAAAGATTAGCCACCTTTATTCTCCTCCTCCTCCTCCTCCTCCTCCTACTACTTCTCCTCCGTTTTTATTCTCTCCTCATAACCTTTCTTCTTTTGCTGTCACCGCTGCTCTTTTTGGGCCACGGCGCAGAGGCAGGCGCGCGCGTATTTATGATCATGGGGTTCCAAGAGAAGCGCCACCAAGTAGATAAAGGGCTCGAGATGGAGGGCAACGCGACGTGGGTGCTCGCCGGGATCTCGCTGCGGTCCCCGTTGAAGCCGATATACACCAGCTCGCCGCGAACGTGCGGCGAGTGGGGCGACGGCCGCGGCGACGAGGAGGAGGAGTTCTCGACGACCCCGACGGGCGAGGAAGCGAGGATCCCGGCTAAATTCACGTGCCCGCCGGCCCCGAGGAAGCGGAAGCCGGCCTTGAAGTACCGGTACAACGGAGTTAGGGAGTTCTTTAATCCCCCGGATTTGGAGAGCGTGTTCATGCGCAAAGCCGAAAGGGCTAACTAATGATTTACGGGAGATTTGTGTAGCTGTTGAAATGTTGTATTATTATGGACTCCCCCCCGTTTCTGCTTATTTCCATTTCCTCTAACTGCTGATTTTCTCTTTTATTTCTATCTTTTCTTTTGTCCTCTTGTATTGCTCCTTTCTGTTTGTTAGGTAGTGGAGACTAGTGATGTGTACAGGACATTTTTCATTCAATAAAATCCGCGATTCGGCAAAGTTGCCTTTTCCCTCTTCTTAAGAACACCACTGGGTGTTTGGATCTTGGGCTTGATAAATTCGAACAGATTCACATGATGTTGTCTCCACCTACGAAGCAGCGGTCATGGGCTTTGCTAGGCGAAGAAGGAGGCATTGTGTTTCCAAAGCGAAATCGAAATTTGCCTTTGGCTCTCTCTCTCTCTTTCAAGGCTAATCTAGAGTTTGGTGTGCGCCGAGACGGCCAAGAAATTCTGGGTCTTCCGTGCACAGCACATTGATCCCTCAAACAGGTTCCATATTTGCCGCTCAGAGCTGAAGAATGACGTAATCTATCGCTTTATTACATTACGCACGACTGTAACTTAACATCTTTATCTTTGTTCTAGTCGCCATGAAACGCCCACTCTGACAACAAGCAGGATTTCTAGAAGCGACTCAAATATGGTTATTCAAGAAAGAAAGAAGCGAAAAAAAGGGGGGGAAAAGAAGAACCAAAGCTTTTGTTAATGGCTTCAATAGAGGGAGGGAAAACAGATAGATCTTTTTGCTTTTTATGCCTTAACAGTCAAAAGGCAAGCTTTCAACTCCTAGAGAGCTTAAACATATCTTGGGTCAAATCCCAAATTTTCAACCATAGGCTTCTTCTTTCTTTACCCCCCCTGAAGTAATTGTGCAGGAGATGCTCTCTCTCCCTCTGTCTCTCTCTCTGTGGCGATGATGCGTGAGAGAGTTGTCTTTCCCTTCCATTCGAGACACAAGTCAATTTTGAGCTTCATATAGAGGACTCTGAATGTGGCCCAAGAGCCTTTCCGAAAGGGAAGAGGTAAAGGCAAATCCTTTTCAAGGAGTCACCTATATTGAAAATCGGACGATGAGAGATCGATGCTCGGCTCGTCACCTGACGTTGATCGGGACATAACCCCCACACATGACCCTCAGCCCACCCATGTAGCCCCACCGTACACTCCCACCGCACCTTTTATTCTCTCTTAACCATCATAATCATCAACCCTTTTTCTTTATAAGACTTCTTTGGCCTCTCTCTCTCTCTCTCTCTCTCTCTCTCTCTCTCTCCCTCTCTTTGTCATATGAGTCATGCCCCACATGCATGCATGCATGTACACACACTTGCCTAACCCACCTAGGACTCTTGTGCTCTAATGGATAGATAGTGGGGAAAGGTTCTGTGTGATGGGTTTGATTTAAACAACAAAAGTACAGCACCCATGTGGAAAGAGGGCTCTCTCTTTTCTCCTTTCCTTTTATTTTTTTGGGTGGCCCTTTTGAGAGATTAGAATCCTATGCTCTTGCTGAATGGACCAGCTCTAACTTGCAATTTTTACTCACTTTCATGCCACCATTATCACCATCCCTTTCACCAATAATTGACTCGCCCCCTCTCTTTTTATATATGCTACACAAATAAGAATGTTTAGCACTAAAGAACAGTGGGGAGTTTTCAAACTTTTTTAAGGGGGCGAGAATGTGCGGTGGTACAGAAAGCGAAAGGGCGAGATGTTCCACCTAATCTCTTCGAGCTCGGGATTGAACCCCTCCCCAGTTAAACAAACCCTCCTTGGGATCGGAGATGTCATTGGAGTCAATGACAGGGCAACACGTAGAGTACGAGCTCCTGAATATTGAGCTTTGGCAGGTGGTGGTTCCGGTCTTGCTGCGTTTTGGATTTGATTAGTTCATTAGCTCAAAAGCCCTTTATTTTTATAATCTCTTCACATCGCCATTATTGGAGACCACATGCGCAAGGGCGATCTCCACGCTCATTCGGCGGTTCCCTCTCGATGAATTCTTATCCTTAGCAGAAGCGAAGATGGATTAGGATTACAGTCTTGACCGTATTGAAGGAGACAAGAGGATGAGGAATAATAACATCAATGAACGTGACGGTGGAGGTTTTGGGGATGCGTAGAGCATGTAGTCACATTGGCTTCTTTTACGCTTGGTAAACGATTCGGTAGCGATGTTTAGTTTAGTCACATTAGAAATGTAAAATAAATTGGCCACGCTGATAACATTCATGTGATGACCCCGTCCAAATGCTACCCGCCTTAGTAAATTTATGGAAAAATCGTGCGATCATACTTTGGTTGTACATTCCTGATTTGCAAAAGCTTGCTGATTAATTATACCGTGTCGGATAACCCAATCGTGAAAGAAATTTACAAGGTTTATCTCTCCAGCACCCTCAGTAAAACTTGGGTGAATTATTTAGTATTTATGCTGATACTTTGTATTAGGAAAATAATCTACTCTACGTACTTTCATCATCATGTCTAACTTTTGCGTCAATCGTCCGGCTACCATAAAACATTGTAAGTCAAAATTGGGTACATTCAGTTCAACATTCAAGGAAAGTCATTGGCAAAATGCAAATGTCTTTAACCTAAAAGGGATAAGTGAAATACAAATAAAAAATTCTTTGAGATACAATTTTGAGGAAATATTGTTTGGTAAAAATATATTTGAAATTTTTTTTCCTATAACAAATTTAAAGTTTTTTTGGGTTGGAGTCGGGGTTGGAGAGGGGGGAGGGGCAAAGAGGGGCAGTTGTAAAGGGGAGTAGAAGTCGTCAGGAGGTGGCAAAGGAGGCGGGGGGAGGCAACGGTTGGGGGAGTCGCAGGAAGTGAGGGGAGGCGGGTGGTTAGGGAGGGAGTTGGAGTTGTCGGGATGTAGTTGGGGTTGTTAGGAGGCGATGGAGGGGGGAGTCGCCGAAGGCGGCCATGGGGGGGGGGAGTCAGAGTCGTCCGGAGGCAGTGAAAGGGGGGAGGCAAAGATTGCGAGGTGGGGGGGAGTTAGAGTAGTCAGGAGGCCGCGGAAGGGGGAGTCGTTGGAGGCGAGGGGAGGCGGTGGAGGGGGAGAGTCACCAGAGGTGGGAGGCGGTAGGGGGGAGGAGTTGCCGAAGGCGGCGAAGGGAGAAGTTGCTAGTGGTGGGGGAGTAGCATTTCGAAAATTCTACCCAAGGTACCTCTTGAGCTCCACTGACTTAAAAGCCTTTGGAGATGCAATTGCATCTTCCCAAAATTGTCCAAAAATTGAATCAAACACATTTGCATTTGGCCAAATCTTTTTACAGCCCCAAAGTCCATTCTAAATGCTGAACCAAACGCAGCTTATGCCTTTAGGAAAAACATTTACCGAGATTTTAATAAAAGGAATTTGAAGATAAATGCATAATTAGTCCCTGAACTAATTTCGACAGCGTTCTTGTTGAGTCCCTGGGCTTCTCCTTCGGCGCTTGTGATATCTATGATCTTTGACCTTCCGTAAAGTTGCGTAATTGCAAAACGACGGTCAGACTACCATACATCCGGTTGGTCGTGCTTGGTATGAAGGGTCGCCTTCGGGAGGTCGAGTGACGGAGGTCGGGGACCCTAGAGCCACTCGTTCGGCTCCCTCACATTAGATACATCTCGAGAAGATCGACACTTAAGCATGCGAGTGATCAGCGAGTGATCAGCGAGTGCACTCTATACGCACTTCCAGTACCGTGATGGAAAAACCTGGTGATTTTCCTCCCCGTTGCGTAAAGACAAGAACTATAATGCCTAAGAACCAACGTGCTATTTACACACATAGATATGCCTCAGAGAATTTAAAAGCGGAGTTCTCTGATCTTGGACGCTTGACAATGAGAACTAGTCACGACGAGAGGGACAAAATTTTATCGTCTTTTGGGGCCGAAAAGGAGAGAGATGACAGGATGCTGAGAGATATTGCAGCTTACACCAGGGGTTGAGTTGGAACCCATTACGAAGCAAGAAACGCACTGATATCGTTGATCGAAAGAGGCTCCATTATTCGTAACAATACCTGAATCGTATTGCTCTCTGATGCAACTGGTCCACTGCAATAACGGGGCATTCTTGAACCGAGACGCAGCGCCATCATGCCGACATCCTAAATGCTGAACGAGTAATCGCATGTCTCATCGTACGTTTCTGTCTATTACTCGATACGCAGTTGGCACTCTTTCCTGAGTCTGCGCAGATAGGGGGGAAGAGAATATGATCTAAAGACCATCGAACGTAATCACGTGCAGGTTTAGGAAAGGTATGGGAGTCTTGATATAATGCTCGTTGAATGGAGCGACCAGCCGGAAAATTACCCAAAACATTATAAATTTATTACATACTAATTAATTTAGTTTTAAACCTTTCACTTCCATCAATTAACTATTAAAAATTTTCAAATTTTATTAACTAGGTTTATCCGAACAATTTTAATCAGATATCACCAATGTTGACTGTAATAATGCCACGTAGGTCAGTGCATATGTTGATAATTGTTTTTTTATAATTGTTTTTATTTATTTTACCAAATCTGGCGAGAGTCAGTGACCATGCCATGGCTCTTGCCCAAGCCTCACAAGGGCTACAAAGCCCTGCGCGCCCCCTGGCCTCTTGAGGGCCACAAAGCCCTTGCTTGCGACCATTGGCCAACAAGGGTCAACCGGCGACCCTTGTCGGATTTGGTAAAAAAAGAAAAAAAGAAAGAAAGAAAAAATAAATAATATAAAATTATTAAAAAAATTGTTTATATCAGCATTACTCGTCTTATGTGATATTTATATATATATATATATATATATATATATATAAAGTAAGTAGTTATATTGATCTTTTAACCATAGTTTTGTACAAGACTAGAAAACACAACACCACAAAACTTGCACTTAACACATCATAGAGCCATCATGAGTGAGAGGGTACTATGGTCTTAAATTGAACCAGAAAATAAAAGGCCTCAATAATGGCCATCATAAATATCAAATAGATTACAATCACATGAAAATAGACTGGTTTATTCCCTGGTTACGTTGAATCCGTTTATTCCTGAGAGTATCCATCACATGTTGGAATGTCGTGGCCTTATCTTTGACCATCTTGGATTATTCCATCTTCATTGCAGGGACAAAGACATCACGATTGCAAAACAAATAATTGTTCAGCGTTTTCCAAATAATATGACATAACGCTCCCAAAACAAATCTAGCAATTTTCTAGTAGAAGTGTTTCCGAAAAATATGTGATATTGTTTTTTTTTTATAACCGAGATGTCCGGGCCAGCTTGCGCGCACCTCAACTATTGTTGCTAAAATATTGTTGACATCTACCTTTTGCGATTTCCGACTAAAATGGCTCGAATGGACTTAGTTGCTACAATTTGAAAAGAAAATTATAACTCAATTGATAAAATTGAAATAGTTATGACTAAATCGATAAAAATACGATAAATTTAATATTTTTAGGACAATATTATGTTTATAAGGGTAACTGGATGCTATAGGATTTGACCAGCCGGGCCTCCTCTTTTCACCTCTCTTCAGGTGGACCAATTTCTCATGTAAACAACACACGAACTCGTCCGAAGGAGCAAGGATTTAGGAGTAAAATCCCATGGCCGCCACTTATTCTATTACTCAATTGAAACATGTCCCAGTATCACTTGATAAGGGAGTCTTGGTAAGTTTCAGCAAAGATTACTTACTACATTTAGCAATTTGATTTTGTTAAAACAAGGGGTGTCCTCTGGAGAAGTCATTCTCGTTTCATCTATTCTTGCCTTCCCCTGTCTTTTTCACTCTCGTTCCTGTCCCCAGACGCACCCATCAGCAACCAAACCCGACAGGCTTCCTGTATCAAAACTTCATATTGGTAAACTCATAGCTACAAAAGGCACAATACCATTAGCGACTTTCCTTCAGACCTTTTGGCTTGGAGTGGCTCTCTTCTGAAACCCAGATCTAGAGTTCTAGGGTAAGTAGAGAGAGAAGCTACAAAAGGCAGCATTTCAATGTAATCAACAGGAAATAAAGAGCTACTATTTTTATTAAACAGCAATTGACTAATGGAATGGTACCACGACCATCGTAAGAAACGAACCAGAGGCAGAAGACCATCCCTCCAAGAAGTGGAAAGGTAATTCAGAGCAAGAAACAGTGCATGAAATGAGATCCTTCAAGAAGGATATCAAGTACCAGGAGTCCCTGATTATGGGATGGTCAGACCTCTCCGTATGGACAGATTCATATATTTGCAATTTACATGAAGGTAAGGTGTCTCTATCTACATGTTGTAGATCTGCCTGTCACAAAATTGAAACACACAATAGAAAAACTTGAAAAATGCATGCTATCCACAAGTTTCACATCCCAAAAGAAACGTGAAAAATCCACACAAACAATGAGATCAGTTACACATAAATCAATTGGAAGATTATCCGGCGCCACAGGTGACTGCAGCATAATGAAATTTTTATTTCATTCAAGGGGCATCACGCGATGCTTCATACAGATGTAAATGCAGCATTAGTAAGGTTGAATTCTAACCAAAATAAACAGCTGATTCAACAGAGTACACAAGTTTACAAGCTGCAAGTCAAATTGTTCCCAAAGATTGCTTAAACCACAGATTACACTATTGGAAAGTGCCCCTAAATGGAGGAAAGAAGTGATTCTTTAACCACAATGAATTGTGCTATGCTTCTGAGCACTGCTATCACCGCATCTCCTTTGACAGCCTTGTATCCAGGCTTAACAAATCTATAAAGGCAAGCTCAAGGATGAAAAATCTGAACAGTTCATTCTGACTGAGGAGTCTTTCTTATCTTAGCACCAAAATGGATGTTGGGCAGTCAAAATAGGAACAAGTAGCATTTCAACCAAAGAAAGAATATAATCCCTCACAGGTGATTTCTGAAAGACTTCCAAAACAATCGCATAATGCAGCTAATCTTTTTTCCACAAACAAAAACGGATTGATAGATGCAGGATGTCCATGGTGCAAGAGTTAATTGGGACCAAATTGCCCACTATTCATACGTAATACACCAATTCGAAACCACCCCCACCGGTAGAAAGAAAACCCCAAATGGCTTCCATTCCCACCAAATGAAGAGACAAAGACGAAAGGGCAAAGCAAAACCGAGTCAGCATTTCTAAATCCAGAGCAACTTCAAATGCTAAAGAAGAAATCAATGCAATTCTTCCCTTGATGATTAATTATCTCTTATGCATACAACTCATATCAGTTGGAGATGAAGTAAACGTAAGTGCTCAACATAGACTAACTCTTCAGGGAAACAGTATTCACACAATAGCATTTATCCCTCCAGACACCAAGAGCAATCTAAGGTTTAACCAAAGTAGCACTCATATCCCTAGTCCGAAATTATACTAGCTCATGATTTAGAGTATAAACATTGAAGCAACACAGAACCCCAGTCAAAAGAGATGATATCTATTAAAGAGATAGGACAGATGGATTCTACTGATTCACTAAAGAATGTTTGCGCAAACTAAGATCTCTATTTTGGCAAACATATTGCTACTGTCTGCAGAAATCATTGTTCACAATGAACATTTTCCTTATACCCTGAATTTTCTTCATATACAAGCGAAGCTGATCCAAGTAAAACAGCCCCGAAATTCACCAGGTCTAGTGGCTCAGTCATTTGACATTTCAACCAAGTAAGACTGCTTCAGAGAATGGCCACCCGCATGGAACATCTTCAGGTGATACGTTGCATCACCAATCAGTGCTCGCAAATCAGGGTGTTGGGCAGCCACTGAACGTTCAGCTCCCTCCAGGGCAGTCAACACCCTAGCTTGTTCCAAGGCCTCGCTATTGCCAGAACTTATTGCAAGGTAGCAGAGTAGATACAACCCATGTAATTGCATCCTTTCACTGCCCTTTAGCAGTCTCATCACTGGTGGAACACCATTAGACTCAATTATTGCCCTCGCATGCTCCTTACAAAGAAAATTATCTGGAAATACAAACTTCCCCAGAGAAATAGCAGCTTCAGTTGCTACATCTTGGTTCTGGTGGTGAAGTTGACTTACTAGTGGCACTAGAACACGAGTCTCTCTAGCTGGAAATGTCCGAGCCAATGAGCCAATGGATTTAATTGCAGGAACTCGCAACAATGGAGAGTCTATCTCCTTAATCACCTTCAACAGCTGATCCACAACAGATTTTGCAGCAGGTGAGTTGGTCTTAAAAGCCGCGCGTCTAAAGTCGGCATTAGCCTCTGCAGCAGCTGTTATCTCCATAATAGTCATCAAGCAGTTGGACTGCAATTCACCCTGCTCATCTAACAACTTTGCCAGACAAAGCAACCCCTTTGTGTCTGTAATCTTCTTACTATTCAACAAACTCCCTCTAGCAAGCATCCACAATGCCTCAGCACATCTTGTCTTCAGCTCCATCCTAACCTCAGGCTTCTCATTCTCCCGGTCTTTTTTATGACTTCCCGACCTACTACCATCCGAATATGAGTTATGGCTGTTCAGTTTCCCTAAAGATTTACTTACCTTTTCCTTGTTAATCTGGACAATGGAATGAATACTCTGCATAGGCGTCCCAGCTTTAGGATCATCCACAAACATATCGAATGACAACAATGTTACCAGCGGACGAATGGCATTCTCTCTAGCGAAATCCTCCCGAGCAAGCGGGCAGTGTGCTGCCATACTCACCACCAAGCT
This sequence comes from Melaleuca alternifolia, assembly GCA_019926035.1. Lineage (NCBI taxonomy): Eukaryota > Viridiplantae > Streptophyta > Magnoliopsida > Myrtales > Myrtaceae > Melaleuca > Melaleuca alternifolia. The sequence continues at coordinate 3,089,204 of JAGKPW010002266.1, read as the reverse complement.
CGCCACCTGAATCTGCACGCGCATAGGCGCATCCCCAAGGATTTGCACAATAGTCTGAACCCCGAGTTCTTTCACAATAGCCTGCACTCTTCCTTGATCATTGGCCAAGTAGTGGAGAGCAGTCGCGGCGGCTATTTGAGCATCGGGAGCCGAAGTCTCCTTCAGGAGCTTGAGCAGCGGAGGCACGCCACCTTCCTCCACGATGATCGTCTTGTTCCTGTCATTGTCTCGCGCGAGCGAAGCCAACTCATTCGCAGCCTCAATTCGCTCAGGCAAGGGCCCCATGTGAACGGAGGCGATGAAGGACCAAACCCAAGACAGAATCGGGTCGTTACTCGCAATCGGAGGCAGCGAGAGCTCAATACCCCCACCCTTACCGTCGGAGCCGAAGACACTGAGCAGCCATTTCAGGTCCCCGATGGAAGCATCGAGGAGGTTCGCGATTTTCCTGAAATCAGCGGCGCTGGTGATGGTGACAACACGGCGGAGGATGTTCTGGTGCTTGCACCTGCGAGCCAGTGCTAGGGCTCGCTCCAGGTGCCTGGAGACGTCGGCGGCGACGCGGCGGATGGGTCGGTCGTAGTGGGACTGAGCGGAGGTGGTGAAGCGGACGAGGGAGCGGAGCATCTGCGAGAGGCGGTCGACCTGCTTGCCCAGCTCGGAGCACTCGGACTTGAAAGACTCGGCCTCGTCCACCGCCGAGCGGACGCGCTCCGACAGCATGATCGGGTGCGACAGCTCCTCCTCGATCCGCTTCTCCGCGGGGGCAGCCATCCTCGGAGCACGCGACGGCGATTCAGCGACGGCGGCCGGGACTGACGACAGATCGAAGGCGTTGATCACCAACACCATGTATGGCGGGTTCCGGCGGGTCGGCGCGAGGTGAACCGGAGAGATTCAGGGGTTCATCAGGATCACCGGGGCGAGGACATTCGGATTCTGCTGAGGATGTCTGTCTCCGTCTCTCTCTCTCTCTCTCTCTGTCTGTCTGTGCGTGCGCGAGTGTGGAAAGAGGAAACGATTGTTTTCCTTTTTGTTCATCATGAGATAATCGTCTGATCGCTTTATTAAATGTTTGTTTGCGCAGAGCGCGTGGAAAATAAGAGGGATGAGTCAAAGTGGCGAGTCAAGTCGGAGTGTTTTTGGGGGCTAAGCCGTCACGCGGGGGGCTTACGTTACTGGAACGGCTTGTTGACTCGATGAGTTTCGCGGCGCCTTCGGGGGCACTCGCATGGAAGGCGCGCGTGTTCGCACTTTCCTGAGAACTAGGAGTATGCATCATCCCGGTCTAATCCTCAAAACCGGATCGGACCGGTCGGTTATAAGAGGTTCCCGTAGAAACAACCGGTCCGAATGTCGATTCTTATGATGCCTAAAATACATTATTCTTTTTTTATTCAATAGGAGCAAAAAGTATAAATTATTTGTGGAATAATCTCTTCTTTTACTCCTAAAACAACTATGAATATACTTAGAAACATTCGAGGAAAAGACTAAAAAAGAAAATAACATCACAAGTTTTGGGGACAACTTGAAAATTGGATCAGATCGGTTCGTTCATTCTCGATTTCAGGGTATGAACCGATCCATTCTGGAACCAAAAACTCCTAAAGCATAGCTCGACGCTAGACTATTTATTTCACCTTATGCAATGAAAGCTTAACATTTCGTGACGTATTAGATTGATAATTGAATTCCATATTTCAAAATTTATCAGGTGATTCTTCAAATATAATTTAACTGAATAAGCATTTCACTGATGATGATATTTAGTAAATAAAAGCACATCAAAATTATAGTAAGTTTTGTAGCATGACGTGGACATTTTCTTAAGTATTCTATTAGTGGTGCGCGTCTGTTTCAATACGTAAAAATTTAACTTTTTTAAAGCTTAGCAATCGAATAAGAGGAATGCTTTTTCTTGCGTGTTATGTAGTGAAGATGCTTTGTGAATCACGGTATTCCTTATCAATTATCTTTAACAAGTGTCATCAGCTTGTCTAGATTGATTTTTTTAACTTCTTGCTTTCCATGTAATCTAAAGACTCGTGGCTCACGCATTCTGGCTTTTCGTTAAACTCGAAATCCCATCAAACCAGATTGGTACGTGAATTGACACATAGATATTTTCCCAATATCTTCAAATTCATGCGATATTTTCGAGGCTCGGGGAAAGGTAGAACGGCGCCATTTTAGTTTGGCTTCAGTGCAAACAAAAGGTTGGGGGAGTTGGGTGGAAAGTGGAAGACTCAAAGTCAAAGGTCCCTTTTTTGATAACGAGTAATTTGCAGAAAAGGAAAAACATATCGAACAGCAAAGCCTTTTGTAAGTAAACACATAAAGAGTAATGCCTTTGATGACCGGAGGTCCGGCTACAGGTCAAGTTGAAAGTTGGAACAGTCAACCGAGTGCACGGAACCGTGCTGTAGCCATCCATTCAAGCTTTCTTTCTTTCTAACTTTCTCCCTTTCTCCTTTGACCTGCATCACGAGATCCAATGAAAGAATCTTTAGGCTTGGAGTTTACCTATGTAAGGTCACTTTTCACGTGCATCATGAGATTAAAGGAAGAGCCCCTTTTACATTTGTCTCTCTGTATTCAAAGCCCAGTTGAGCTCAAGGGAATTTAGGAATGAAATCGATCAGATGAAGAACGTTCGTTGCCATCATTCCCGACGAGCGTCGTAAGCGATAACATGTTGCCGATGGGATGAAACATGTGTGAGTTGATCTCATCCTATCGCGTTTAGGAACTGTCACGTGACGAAGCCGTCCACTCATGGACGGCGAAACTATTATCCAAGTCGCAAGTAACAAACCTCTCGTTGAAACTCAGTGCCGAGGAACAGCTGAAGCTGTGATCATTGACAGATTTCAATTTGTCCAAGACTTGTCAGATTTGAAGTTGTGAGCGAATGCTGAATCTTGACGCGTTGAGAACAATGGAATTACAGACAGCTATTTTCCAAACCCGACTCTGCAAATCCATTCCCGGTCAATAAGACGGTGTGAAAAGAACAATGGACCTCCTTCCTTGATCTTACGATAATAAGACGGTGTGAAAAGAAGACGTTGAGGATCATAATTATGCCTCTTGGTTTCCATTTCTCCATGGATTACTTTTCCACGCCTAAACCAAATGCGCACTGACAGAGACTCCGGACCAAACAAGCTTATAAGAGGTCTACTAATCCGAGAGCTCAAGTTTGCTTATGCACCCGATAATGAATTGCCGGAGCAGAAACTCTTTCACTGGAAGCAATCTGGAAGCCATTCTCAGCCTCTACTTGTCACGACTTGATACTGAAGCAAGCTCGAGAACCTCTAGTGTTGTTACATATCGAGATTCATGCGCAAAAAATACTAAGGACGTCCCAATTCCCACCCTCTGCAAAGGGTGAAGCTCTGCAAAGCCCACGGCATGAACTCCCTTTAGTTTTTATATTGGCAAAGTCATCTTATTGATAATTCACATTTCAAGAAGTGTCACAAGGCTGAACACAAATGGCGTTGGCACAGAGTATAAGCCACAATGCCTAAACACAAACTCGAAATGATCAGTTTGATGACAAATCATGAAGCGGCTTCAGAAGATAAAAAGAGATCAAATCACAGCTTAGCGAGTAGTCCGCTCTGGATGGATTTCACAGCCATCCCATTGTCCTTGAGCTCTGAATCGCTTGGGTTCGGAGGCACATCGACTGCCGGCGAGCAATTGAAGAATCCATGTGGCTGAAACCAGAGGAAGAAAAGACATAACGTGAGCTCGCAGCTTCTTTTGCTCTTTGAAAGAACAAACACTCATGGCAAGTCAAAGTTGCTTGTTAATTCCATGAAATCATGATCCTCTTAAGTGAACAGTCTAGTGGGATAAGTAGTAATTTCTGTTTGATGGTTAGTTCAGCAATACCAAAGATTTGTATTTATTAATAAACATAAAACCCTAAGCATGCAGGGGCACCATAATCATCACTTTATCAGTACATTTGAAAGGAGAGATTAATAAACAAGTGCTTGCAACGAGAATGACTGGAGATATGATAGTTCAATGTTCATCATACCATGAGCATAAATCCAATGCGGTCCACTGGCATGACAGGCCAGTCTTCCAGTCTAGGAATATGTGTCACGCCGAATACATACCTACAAATGACATTTAACAGTTAGCACACTAGAAAATCTCTTTATAATCCTTTTTAAAACATCCCACTGATAAATCTAAGAAGTTCTTCTAGAATATGTCTCAATCTATTTATAAATGCGCACAAGCTAAGGGTTGAGCGCAGACACTCTGCCTACTGGTCATCTTTTAGCAGCAAAGTTGCCGTATTGTTTACTGTCATCTTGTGCAAAATAATCAGTGAGAAAAGTCTGCCATATTCTCATTCCGATGTTAAAGGGCTCAATCAGGCTGTGACAATAGCTCGCTTACAAAGAAGCTAAGAACTGACCAGAGAACTATGTCCGTTTCTTCCAGTGATCGATTTTGCTTAACCCATGTAGCCAATCCCTCTCCAACACGTGGATTTTGATTAGGAAACTCCCCGCCAGGATGCATTTCATCGCGTGCGTAAGGCGTTACCCAAAGATTATGCTTTAAGAACGCAGCTCTTCTCAAGAATTTTGCCTCGGAACCAGCTAAAGGCAAGCAATTTGAGCCAGGTAATAGCTTATATCCCGTGAGCTGCCCGGTCCTATTGACTGTTCTTGTATTTCTGATCTGAATTATGTAAAAGAACATTGTTGAAGTGTAGAGCCAGAACAAAATAAGAGATACAGAACGAGGCGATAAAATAAATATAGGGAAAAGAAAATATCTATGAGAAGATAACATCTAGTACCACCACTAATGTCGCTGAACAAAATTGTCTGGCAGTCTTATGTGCATGAGAGAGAGAGAGAGAGAGAGAGAGAGAGAGAGAGAGAGAGAGAGGCCTCACAATCCAGTGTCTTGCTGATAAAGGATTACAGTCTCGCATAGCTTGCATTTCAGACCTGAGCAGCTCCTCTTCAGCATAGAAAGCATTATTATGAACATTATCTTTTCCAGGTTCCTCAACTTTGACATTGACTTCAACAACCTAGACAAATGCATTTACGATTTAAAGAAAGGATTTTGCTTTAATTTTTAAAGCAGAAAATGCAAGGGGGAAAATGAGCATATTCTATTACTCCGAACTATCAAAGAATGGTGATATGGTTCAGAAATTCCAAAAGGAGGCAAACGTCAACAGAAGGAAAGTCAATTATTGCCTTTGAAAAGAAAAGGATCACCACAAAGTTTCAAGCTTATATACTACCTGATTGAAGGTTTCACCAGGCTTACAATCAACTGCCATGTCCATCCGAGCCACAAAGAAATGTTGATGAACAGGGGCATAGAGCCCAGGTGCAATGGTGGTGCCATATTTTCGAGTTTCTCCAGGCTGCAATGCCCCAAGACTGAGAATACCAGTAAGTTTAACCTCCGCTTCAATTTTCCCATCCTATAACAATGAACAAAATGAAAATTATTGATATGATGATTTATACACCCTTTTGACACCATGTACTTGAAAACAAAGCAAGTGGTGATCCAAGGAAACAAACACATCAATATCTTCACAGCTGTTGTAATCTGAGCACTTTGAAGTTGTAAGTGGAAATCATAGTCCAACTTGCCTGATAGAAGTGCCAGAAAAATCCATACTCATAGTTAGCCACAGTACAAATGAATGACACAGTTAGCCTTCTGGATCTTCGGACTTCGGCTAAACCTGTTCTCCAGTCTTGATGCTTCCACAGGATCCCATGGTCCTCTTCATGCAAGCAAACACAGTTTTCAATTGTATCTACTCCTCCAGTAAAATTTGTAAAATGTGCGTCAAAGTACTTTATGTAGCCCAAACAGTCACAACCCTGCAAGACTAAACTCAATTTGAGAAACTTCTACTTACAATATTGTCCTCAATAGATTCAGCACAAGAAGTTATTTTATGGGCTTAATACATATAAGGTGGGATTTAAAAGTTTACCTTCTTAAGAGAATGGGCATTTTTCCCTAGACCATCTTCTCCCGCATCAAATGCATTCTTTCTGTAATGAGGATCATTGGGATCTCCATAAGGCACTACCATCTCAACAAAACTTAACCTGTGGGCCACAGGTCTCCGGCCTCGATTACCATCAACATATGCGACAGAATATATGACTAAGCCCTCTCTTGGCGTGAATCCGATTCTGAAGTTCCACTAAAAACCATAATACAGTGAACCGTCATCAATATCTCAAAATATATATATCCAGTTTATTTTCAGTTTTATATACTGAACCCTATATTGCTCAATTGATATTCAGTTCTCATGAAGTATTCTCGACCACCTTTTGCCATTGGACAAAGTGACCATTGACACGAAAGCTTGGGCCTTCAGGCTGAATGATTTGTAAGGGCTTCACATCACTACGATCAACACCACCTCTCGTCTCACCAGGAGTGTAATTTCTCAATGGATCAGCAGGCGGCAGGGGAATGAGTTTACGGTCTTCAAACTCAATAACAACCATATTCTGCATATCAACAAGCACATGAATTCCTTCCACTGGACGTGCATAACCATTTTCCATAGGACAGTCGCTCTCAGTTCTACAGAAAATGAGTGGTTTAGCAAGTCTGCGGTTTGGCGCATCAGCTTCACTGTGATATCCAGCACACCTGGAAAAAGTCACACAAAAATTATAAATAGAGCAAGACCCATCAAAAGCATTCTCCAAGGAGGTAATTGCAAGTATCTGTGAGGAACTGACCAAGGATCCACCATCACAAGATCCATATCCTCAATACCCCTCTTCTTCATTGCCTCCCTAAATGGAGGGAAGTCCTTCACAACAGCTTCACATTCGGCATACTCTTCAGCATCCTAGAATTTTCAGTTTAGGAACAGGATCAGGACTAGTATGCATCAAAGTGTAAAGAGCACTTGACACGTGACATCAAAGCAATTCATTGTTTATTAGCAGAAAAGGTCTAAGTGTATCCACTTTTGTTTTCACCTACTTCGGAGGCAGGTGAGGCAGTGTTCGACAGATATCATGGAAAATGATCACAGGAAGAATTCCATAGTTGCATTTGCACGTTGACCAAGAAAAAAAACACTATTGCCTTGGGTTTTCCATATCAGTCCTCAGCCTGATATGGTCTGTCATATTACACTAACATTGAATTCCAAAGACCTGTTGTGCCCTATTAACAATATTAAATATATTATTCAATTGATCCAAACTTCAAGTCTCCTCTGCTTAAAGTATTATCAAATAGTCAGCATTCGTCTTAGTATCAGACATTCTCAGAAAGGGATTAAACTTTTACCATGGGAGGCTGGACATCTGGTATAACTTTGGATGAAATCACTTTTCCCCTGTGATGCCCACCTCGAGTCACCGCATGAACCTCAGACAATTCAACAATCCAAATGCTTGTCTCGTTCGACCTCTTGTTGTACACAACAAGTTTTGCTTGCCTCGGAGGAAGCTTGCTAGGTATCACAGGTCCGCCTTTTGTTCTGGGAAGCAATGATGGCTGAAAAGGAGGGAAGAAGTATGCATCCGCCAGGGCAACAACCTGCTTACCTGGTTCCAGCAAAACCACCTCAACAAACCGCATGCTGTCTCGCACCTGAGAATAACGATAGGGATCAGCAACTTTCTTCCTCAAGAAAAAAATGGCAAAGGAACAAAAATCAAGACAAATTCTAGCTAAATGGCTGAAGGTGTAAGTTGAGTACCTCAGGTGTTGCACCCGCAGCCCTGACAGTGGCCACTGCCACCGAGATCTCAGCAGCAGATAAAGGATCCAACGGGTGACTGGTCTGAGACTTCACCATGACTGGGATTCCTATCCAAGCCAAGCAAATACATCTGATTACTACTAAGGCTAAACCCTCCACACAGGTTCTTAGCTTAGCAGGATGGGATGATCCCAGATAAATATCTATTCAGCAATAGGATGGATCGGACAGAACAGAAAATGAACATCCTTAGTCGCCCACATTAGATGACTCTTTGCCGTCTAAAGATAAAACGTGGAAAACGAATTACCGAAGCGAGAAAACCTCAGGATGTAGGATTCAAGAAAAAGACTTGTAAGTTGAACCAACAAAGAACAAAAATCAAAGACGTGGACCAGAATAGTTCAACATTTGGGACCCGGAAGTCAGAGTTTGCTCGATGGGTGATGATCGAATAATGATCTCAACGGGGACACCATATTCTCACAAGGACTATGAAACAAAGAAGAACACAGATACACAGAAAAGCAACCTTTACCAAACTTCCTTTTCCACAACCCAATCATTGATCAAAGATAAAGCCAAAGCATTATCACTAACGTATGTACCCAATAAAATCTGTACATACGTACACATACACTTACACTTACACGTTCACATTCCAGCTCAGAGAAAAAGAAAAACGAAAAAGAACTCGTGAGCAAACCTTTGTTAGCCGGAGTTTTTGCAGGCGAATCGGGGAGAGGCTCCACAGGACGGACCAAAGCAGCACCACCGACGGAGGCAGCTCTTTTGCTGGTCAGATCCTCGGTCGGATCGCTCGCGGGCACGGCCCAGTCGTTCACCAACACCTCTTCGTCGGCCTTCCCGAGCACGGACGCCGCGACCGGCGGGGCCGACGGTTTCGCACTGCCCCCGACGCAGCAAGCCGCCGCCTTTTCCTGAGTTGTGGCCATTGCAATGGGTTCGCTACCTCACCGTATCCACCGAAGTACTTATCGCAGTAGTACTCTGCTGACATACAGCAATGCCTCCGATCCCGCACACAGATACACAAACACACCCACACGCGAGAACCCACGAAAGCTGCCCTCTCTTTCCTTCCCCTCTCACATTCCCGGGAAAAAATGATCGCCTCGAGAGAAAAGGGAAAGAGTGGGCCTCGGTGACGAAATCTTGATTAATGGGTGGTTCTCTAAGCTGGGACGGATCGTGTGTTCTGGGGGGTGGATTTATAGAAAATGGTGGGTGGGTGCTTGTCTCCGTCGATGCAAAGAAGAAGAAGAAGAAGACAGGGGAGGCGTAGGATGATAGGCGGAGCCTATTGTCAGAGACGCAAGTGCGGCGATCAAGATCGGGCAAAAGAGCGAAAGGTAAGAACGGGAAAAAAAAAAGAAAAAGGAGCGGCCTTTCTCGAAGTCAGGATTCGGACAGCAGTTCCTCTCGGAGCGGTCGCAGGATTTATGTCCGACGATGAGGAAAATGATCAGCCGACTTTTTATGCGTCCCGATCCTTTCCCTTTGATTTCGTTCCTTGGGCATCGTTGACCACAGCACGAATTGGGTTCGGATCATCGAGCGGCTTACGTTACTTTAACCGCATCTTGCATCGTGCGCGTGGGGTCGGTTTGTCGAGCGCATCAGAGCGTGTAAAATTCGACATCATCGTAAAGCTTATGTTCAATCCTCACATGCCTAATGAGTAACGAACCTGCCCCTCGTATCCCTCGAATCAAGATAGCAGACGATGAGCCACCCCCAATAAATTCCCCTGCCCCCGTGTTTGCGGAAATCGTACCTCGTGGGAAGTTTTGAGTATCTCGAGTAAAGAACAGAGTCTAGATGTGTTCGCCGCTTCGAAATAAAGAAAAGTTTGTATAAATTTAATAGGGATGAGCGACTAAAAAGAAAAGTTTGTATAAATTTAATAAAGAAAAGTTTGAAAAACGATTTATTTCTTCGGGTTATGTTTTTAAGCATCGTTTTTTTTTTCCTATTTTTATGAGCATTAATTTTGTATTTCTTATCTATATGGAAAAGATCGTTCGTCGAATTATAAATATTTGAGTAATGAATACGGAAAAAAAAGATTGCAATTAAGGGATTATACGCAGGATATATTCCTAGATACTTGATTACGTGGACATTTATGGAAAGTTGGGTCAAATTTTGAGGTCGAAAAGATCCTGGTAGGCACCGCCTGTGAGGACAATCTCTAGAATCGAAGGTTCCTCTTTTCCGTCTAGCAAGACTGATTTCGAACATAACTATTAACTCCTTTCGATCAACTTGATCTTGCTAAGCTTGTCATCGCGTGCGCCGCACGGCAACTCGTGTAGATAGATCGTGTGAAGGTGAATATTATGAGATGCTGCTCGACCTTCGATCTATAGAGACATGTGGATCGTCGTCGTGCTATACACGCAATTGCCGTGACGTGGACACTCGATGTAATTTGAGGACCTTAGAAAAAGACATCGATCACGCACGCATCTTTTGTCCCTAAACCTCCAGTCTTACAACAGAAGATGGGACGTTTTTCCAAGTGAAATTCAAAAGGTAACACAGACTCTTGAAGTGTATTGCACGCACCAGATTGACTTTACCCAAATGTTGGGTCGTGTCTCGTGCATGCTTCGCCGTGATCCATACTGAATATGGAAAAAGAGGGTCGAGCAAACTCCTTGCAAAAATCAGGTGTCGCGTCGACGACATGTGCTGTCTATTTCATCCAACTTCACTCAGCAAAGCTGTGGAGACTCGCAGAAATTTCACAGCCGTGACGAAGGGACATGGGCTTCGGTCTTTTGCGTCTGTGATTTCCACATCAATCGCAACGCAATCTACCATGAATTGATGTGCGGAGCCATGATGCTCCGCCTGATATGGAAATTGTGTGGAAAATTTCGAGAAGGCGACACTTCCCCAGGAACACCGTTTCTCCACCTACAGGCTTCGCGATCCACTGGAGTACGATCCGGTCGCTCTCTGATCGTGGTTCGTCTGCGCTCGCACAGCCTTGAAAATGTGTTGTTTTAGTTAGAGATTGCGTACAAAACTTATTTTCACAAGCCTAGTCGCGAATCACATGGGGTCCGAGGCAAACCCGACGCCGAGCACGTAGAAATCACATACAGTTTGTATTAATTTTTCATTTGCACAGCACATGATTCTATGTAACTTGGGAAAAATTGTCCAAAAATTCTTAAACATGTCGTATGTCGTCAAATTTAATCCTAAATTTCTTAATTTGGTTAATTTAGTTATAAATATTTGATGGTTTTGCAATCTAGTCCTTTAAGCTAATTATCCATTTGACAATTGAAAATTATTGATGTGGTGGTTCAGTTAACGCCGATTGTCTTATCGGCACGTCCGATGCTGACGAGCACGATTTTCATAATAATATTCTAAATTTTCTTTCCCTTTCACTATGGTTTTATTTTTTTTCCCTACTTCCTTCTACCGATCGTCAAGGCATTGGAGTTGGCTAGTGGATAACCACATTAGTGATTTCCTATCAAAGTTGGTTAGGAGGGTTGCATTGGCAAATTGCATTCAAGACTAAACTGATAATATTAAAAAGTTCATGACTAAATAGCTGCCGTATAATAGCTATAAGATTTTTAGGACAAAATATTTTCGTAACTCACACCATGTTCTCCATCTCCTCTCCAATCAGTTAAGTTTGGATTTCATATCTCATGACTCACCGACCAAAAGGTGTGGTATAATCATTTAAGTTTAGCAGTCTTTAATATAACGATCTTTAGCATAATTATCTTTTGATTCTCGTTATGAGGTTTACCGAAGAGCTCAATTGCTAGAGCATTAAGTGACGCTAGGATGTTACAAATTATCATTTAAATTTAGCAGTCTTTAACAAATACCCTACTTACTCCTCTTATCACACGGAAAATGATCTCGTCGTTTGTTCACAGGACTTGACCCCAAGGCGATGCCATTTCAGCTTCCTTCCATCAAATGATAAGTGGCATATTGAATTGATGATGGGGATTGGGAAAACCCTAGCTCGCCTTGTCGGTTTCCTCACATGTCCACGTCCAAAAGCGGCAGCTGCTTGGAGTCACCACCTCCCACACACATTTTCCCACCGAGCGACGGTGGAGGTGGAGCCATGCAATCCAATGCATGGCAGGGGTGGTGGGACTACTATAAATCATTTCCTTGGAGAGACAAAACCAAAATAGTCGCCCATCACCAGGTCAATTCCATTGCACTTCCAAGAAGATAAGAACAACACCCCACCCCACCCCCCCACCCCATCAAACCCCCGTCGCAATCTTCGCAATAGGCTCGGCTCTTTTCGAAACATCACGTGTCGTTAATCTCCGCACCTAATAGTAACGACACGATCCCGGTCGTTGTCATGTCTCGGTACTGTTCATTGAACTTGGTAAATGTGTCCGCGTGCATAAGAGCATGGACAGGCGATCCTTCCAGAGAACATGATGCAACCGTGCCCGGATCGATATCCCGCGTGTTTGTAATACGTCTGATGGAACGATTAATCTCGTGATGGCATGAGTCACCATTTGTTCGTATTAGGCAAGGGAAGATGTTACGGAAACACCAAGTTGGCTGACGTCGCTGTCCGCGAAGTTAATTAACGACTTGCCGGTGCTACGGCCATGCACAAGAGGGTATGCCTCTCTTTGCTTCTGTAATCCACCCAACCGGTTAGGCCAGGCTGGGTACGATCAACTCCGGTTTTTGTTTAAATTTCGCAGGATTTGTCATTATCTGAACGGCGTTTACGTTGGGGTTGGGATATTCGTTGATCTCTGATGTGAAGACAGACGTGGAACGTTCCAGCGGATCGATGCGGAACTGAGAAGGGCATCTTTGACTCTGAGAAACGTATCTCGTCCATTCAATGTTATCTGCTCCCAATAGACATCGCTGAGTCACTAGAGAGGGTGCAACATCTACCTTACATAATCGTATCGAAGCCCATAAGGGGAAAATACGTTATAGACGAAAACAATTGAGTCGAGGTTTAACTAAATCCCGTTTATCTTTTTGAGTTAATCCATGTGCCTGACTTGTGACAGATGCTCCTGGCTAGTAGAACTCTAAGAAGTGTGTGTATTACTTTTTTCTTTTGTTTTATTGTTGGAAGACTGCTAATGGCGTATATTTACTGAATTGGCCTGAATAGAGAGATAAACTAATGTACAGATGGACTTTATTCTTCGATTTGGTTTACTTATGACCCGTTTGGTTCGAATTTTGGAGAAAATGTCTTTTGAAAATGTAAACGCTTTTGGACTAAAGATGTTTTCCACAATGTAAGTAGTGGTTGGTAACATGTGTTCTGACAACACATTGATATACAACTTTGGTCTAAATGGTGTTTTGAAAAATAATACTTTGCAAAACCCTTTTACTTTTATTATTTAAACGGCAAAGAACCAATAGCCGCCTAGACTCCAGCAAGGCCAGATGTGACATCTGGAAATTTCCATGCTCAATAATAATATTTAAGCCTAGATTTCATGATCAAATCACCACAGTATGAGGCATTAGAAGTAGACGAATATCTATTGATGTACGTTCGAGATGTAGGATATCAATATTTATTTCATCGCCACATTATTAAAATTGGGCCGTTATGCTTTGAATTTTATGTTGGACGATATCCAAGTTCTAGAAATAATAAATCAAGATTTTTTAAATATTTAATACCTTTAGTTGATTATTTTAGTGGGTTCGAAATATTTTCGGACTCAACTATATTTACAATGTATTCAGACTTTTGTCCATAATTTTTTCAACTTAGTATTCAGATTTAATATTATGATTTTATGATCAGAATCTATGCTCAGATTCAACGTTGATATTCCGGACTTTGTTTCTCTTTAATACAAATGGTTGTTCTTTACTCTTTTGTCAAAATATAAACACATGTTTTGATTGGAAACATTGAATTTGGCCATCTTTAATGTCATGAATGACATCCTCAATTTTTGTTCCTTACTCATAAATGCTATAGGGATTCATGCACTTGCTTAACCGAATAAGAAATCTTCTTCTTCTTCTTCTTCTTCTTCTTTTAACATATACACCTTCAATCATTCATTTCAAGGCTCATGGATAGCCATGTGTCACTTTTGTATGGAAGGATGAACCATCTCTTTACACCTATCTTTTAATCCAAAGTCTACTTTCTCTTAAAAGCTTCTATCTTTCCTGAAAGAATGAAAAACCTTAGCGGACTTTCACTTTCCGCCGTGGAGTTCTCATTTCATAAAATTCCAAGAACCAACTTTTCCTCTTCATATTTTCTTTGGGTTCTTGAATAAAAGAGAAGGTCCCACTTGCGGTTTAATCAAGTTGTTGTCTTTACCTTCTAAGTTTAAACATGGTAATCGCTTAGTTTTACTACTTCTGTTTAGACTTTGTTGCTTTCAGACTTAAACCTTTTTGTTTTTAGATTCGGGTTTATTTTACTTAAGGGTGACTTAAAGCTCAAATTTAAAATCATTTTCAAGGTAGATGAAAACCTTAGGCGCTAAGCTAGGTCAATCCACTCATCAGTTTTCTTGACTTGATTGATTGTTATGTATGATATTAGATTTAGTCAAGTTTGAGGTTACATATATTTTATAAAGTCGTAATTGTGTGATTCATCTTGTTGATGCATAGAAGGTATTCAATCGCTATTTTTAAATTATAGAAAGGTATTGTACATGATGATACTGAATTTGAACTTGAGAGTATTATTTTTGTAATTTCGTACTCAACTGCCCTTTAGACTTATATGTTCAGATTTACCCATAAAGACTGATTTTTTAATGTTCAGATTCACCCAGTTGACACATCGTCCGGACTCACTTGATTATTATCGTCTAGATTTTCTTGATTAGAATCAGTATATATTGTCGAGACTTTGCGTCCGCATTAGAAGCAATATTTTCCGTTCAGACTTCCTTGTCGAGTCTCTCACTAAAAGTTTAGACTCACCAGTTAATAATCATTATTTTTAGCCTAGACTTACCAGTAGAAGATAATTACTCAATGTTCAAATTCACCAGTTGAGTATCAATACTTTTTGTTCATACTTATTGGTAAAGTCTGATTCCCAAATACTCACAAGGTGATTATCATTATTTATAGCTTGGACACTCAATTATCATGCAGAATTACTTAGAGTTCGAACGCATTTATGATCTGGACTCTATGGACTTTACAATTCAGATTTTACGACCCATATCTTATGGTCCAGACATTATAATTAAGCTCACTTATTGTTCTAACTTGTTTTATCTTTGGATTCACTCGTCGAGTATGCTTGATGTTAATGAATTGCATGAGAAAACCATGTAATAGTAACATTATGTGCATGACAATTGTTACAGTGTATGATTTGCGCGAACGATACTAAGTGATTAAGTCCTATGCCACGGCTGATTCTCATGTAAGAGTTATGGATGAGACTATGGAATTAGCTAGATGTTCTACCACATAATGCAGTTTTCTATAAGGTTGAAATGATATGAAATCCTATTATGACTTGATTTTTGCGATCAAGGTATGACATGACTCTTGTGATCAAGATATGAGATGACTCTTGTGATATTGTCACAATATGACCATCATCATATGAATGTACAGTGGTGTATTTATCATTATTAATGTAGAAGACATCCGTGATGAACGGGCAGACGCATGGCAAAGACTATGATATGACTTTCGTAGTCATGGTATGCATGATTCTGTCTCACATGAAATGTTGATGATGATGCCTCGATAGTCTAACTTGCCTCCTGAATCGAGAATGTCATTATCAATGTCAAGAATGAACTCATACTTGATTTACTCATCATGAAATGATATGTTATCCACTTATATATGAGTGAATGATCTTATATAATGTTGTTAATGCATTTCATTGGCATGTCATGGTAGGAAAGGAGGAGTATTTGCTTGTGTATGTTGATCTTGTATTATTTGAGTTTATGTTGTTGCACGACGAACTCATGTATGCATAATAAGTAAACCACTAGGTGATATCGGTATATCCTAAATTTATAACAAGTTATCTTCTTGCATATGAATGATTGATCTTATGTTATGTATAGTATGATTGAAAGTAAAGAGCAATTATTTGTGCATTTATCCTAAGTGCTTGATATCATGAGATCACATTGTATGCACCAGGTTGAAGAAGATGCTTGTTGTGTAGGGTTTCTTTCTTGGCTTGCCCTGATGTGGTTGTATGAGCTTTTAACTGTGAGGAGGCCGTTTTTAGAATGTTCCCACTTCAAAGTGTCTTCTGAAATTTGGGGGTTGAGATGGATCGATAGAATGTCATTTGCCGTGGCTTCATCAAACATTGCATCCACCTTTGTTGTATTCCATTGGAATGTTTCTGTGTTTATAAGCTCCAAGACCCAGCTTGAGTCATTTTTGTTGGCTGGTCCGCCAATTAAACCTCTAGCAAGCAACTTGTCTTCATGTATGTTAATTTTCTTGCCGTTCCCAACTAACCAGCGAGAGGAGTGTTTAAACACTTCACGGCCCACTAGTAGACCCTGCTATCCCCAGGAAGGTCTAGACCCCTTAGTTGCATGTAGGAAACTTGAGTTCTGAAAATATAGGCCTTTGAATAGTCTGCTCCATAGTGCACTTGTATTCTGTGTTAGCCTCCACGCTTGTTTACTAAGCATGGCTTGGTTAAAATCAACCAGATCTCGAAAGCCCAGCCCGCCAGCATCTTTTATCTTCTTTAGAGTTTCCCAATTCTTCCAATGTATTCCTTTTTGTGAGGCATTACTGTTCCACCAGAAGTTAGCTATCTTCCTCTCAATAGCACGACAAATAGAGATGGAGATCTTGAACATGGACATAGCATACTGAGGGAGAGATTGTAAAACTGTTTTCAATAAGATTTCTTTCCCTGCTTTTAATAAGAGATTCTCTTTCCAGCCTTCCAATTTCCTGTTTACTCTTTCCATGATCCAATAAAACATTTGTTTCTTGGATTCTCCCTAATCTGAAGGGATTCCTAGGTACTTCCCTGTTTTTTTTTTTTTATCTCTGGCATTCTCAACTCATGCACCATGTTTCTTTTCAACATTTTTAGACAATTTTTGCTAAAGAAAACTCCTGATTTGTTGAGATTGACTGTTTGGCCAGAGGTAAGACAATATTGATTTAGCACATCAGCGACGTTTTGGCATTTAGCTACACTCCTGTTTAGGAAAAGTATCAAGTCGTTAGCAAACATGAGGTGGGATAATGCAGGGCATGTTGTGTTGACTTTGATGCCTTTGATGTGACTGATTTGCACCCTTTGTTTTAATAATTCTGAAAGAACATTTGCTATGATAATGAACAGGTAAGGAGAAAGAGGATCGCCTTGCCTTATCCCCTGGTCGGCTAAAAGAAAGGTAAAGTTTCGCCATTCATTTTAACAATATAAGACACTGTAGATACACATGCCATAATCCATTGTACCCAAGTGTCACAAAACCCCATTTTCAGCATGCATTCCTTAAGAAAATCCCATTCCACTCTATCATAGGCTTTCTTTATGTCTACTTTGACAACCGCACTGAATTTCTTCTTTCTTTTCTTGATTCTTAACTGATGCAAAACTTCCTGTACAATGAAAATGTTGTCCTGAATCTGGCGATTGCTAACATAGGCGCTTTGCTCTTCTGCTATAATCTCTAGAAGCCATGTCTTCAATCTGTTGGCTAAAACCTTTGAGATTATTTTGTAAATGAAGTTGCATAGGCTGATAGGTCTGAATTGGTCGGGTTTTTCAAGGTTAGGCACCTTAGGAATCAGAGTGATAAAAGTCTTGTTCAAATCAGGCTATAAATGTCCCGTGCTGAAAAAGTTTTAACTTCTTGGAAAACCTCCGATTTAATATCTTCCTAGTGGTTCTGAAAAAATTTCCCGCTGAATCCATCAGGTCCTGGTGCCTTTAGAGCTCCTAATTGAAAGGTGGCTTTGGTTACCTCTTCCATGGTAACCTCCTTAGTGAGCATTGTATTGATATCCTCATTGATGATGCAGGGTAGCTGAGCAATGATTAGGGAGAGGTGTCTATCACCAGAGGACTTATACAACTCCTGGAAATAATGTGTGCCCATCTCCTTCAGTAGGGTTGGATCTCTAACCCACTCTTCTTCATCATTTTTAAGCATGGAAATTCTGTTTCGTTGTCTTCTTTGTACAATGGTGGCTTGAAAAATTTTTGTATTTTTGTCTCCCAATTTCAACCACTGAATACGTGATCTCATCCCCCAATACATTTCTTCCTGCCTCTATAGTCTTTCTAGCTTACTCTTAAGCCAGTCAATTCTGTTCTTCCTTCCAGCTAGAGTTGGGCAATTTGTAATATGCTGCAGTTCTTTTTTTAAGATTGCTATTTGTGCTTGGCCATTTGTGTGTTTTCTTTTGCTCCAAGCTGAGAGGCTTTCTGCTACTTTTGATAATCTGGTTGTAATTGAAGGGAGATTGATTTGAGAGGATTGCCATGCTACTTTAACAATCTCATCATATTCTTCATTCTCTGACCAGAATGCCTCATACCTGAATTCCCTTTTCCTTTTCTTGTTTTTAGGGAAAAGATTGAGGAGAAGGGGGCTGTGGTCTGAGCCAATAGCTGGTAGAGCAAAGACAATTGCATTTGGGAACGAGGCTCTCCAATCAACGGTACATAAAGCTCTGTCCAGCTTTTCTTTTACCAGTTCTTCCCCATCTCTGTTGTTTTCCCAAGTGAATGAGCATCCTTTACTTTCCATCTCTATGAATTCGCATGCATCCAAGAAATCTTGAAACGCCTTGATTCTGTAAT
Organism: Melaleuca alternifolia; assembly: GCA_019926035.1. NCBI lineage: Eukaryota > Viridiplantae > Streptophyta > Magnoliopsida > Myrtales > Myrtaceae > Melaleuca > Melaleuca alternifolia. Next base: position 3,070,608 of record JAGKPW010002266.1, on the reverse strand, counting down.
TTTCTGCTGTTCTTCTCCCTACTTTTTCCCAATGGTGCAAAATTTCATTGAAATCCCCTAAACAGAGCCAAGGGTCTCTATTAGTATGATTTGTTTGCTGAATTTGCTGCCATAACTGTAACCTTTGCTGAAAATCATTTGGGGCATGAACTAGTGTGATTCTCATTTGCTGTCTAGTCTCATCTATCTTGCATAAAACATTGATGATGGAATTGGAGCTGAATTCTACATTGAGAGTAACCTGATTAGTCCACAATAAGGCCATTCCTCCTGCTTTGCCTACTGGATTTACTGTGAATAAGTTCTGAAAACGTAACCTATGCTGCATTCGCCTTACAACTGTTTCTTTGTTTTTCATTTCCAGCAGACATAGGATAGTGGGCTTTTCTTGAGCTACTAAGGCTTGTAGAGCTTGAATTGTCAAGGGAGCGCCCGACCCTTGACAATTCCAGCAAACTAGCTTCATTTGTGGGTTGGTGGCTTATTAGAGCTAGCCACCAAAGCCCGATTATAGACTTCCTCCATAGTTTGAACCTGAGTTTCCATCAGCTAAGTTTCATCCAGAATTGCTTTACTAGCCAGTCCAGTCTCATACGGAGCATACCTTTTCCTCCTTTTAGGTAAAGTTGTTTTTGGACTCTTGGCTTTTTTGTTGCTTTCAAACCCTGTGTTGTATGGCTGGCCATTTGCTATAAAGATCCCTGTTTTCTTGCCTGTTTTGGTAGGAATGTCCATGGGTATCTTCTCATATATTTCAACATGGTTATCAACTAACAGAATAGATTTTTTTTTTCAGATCAGCCATGTTATCTTCATTTACCTCAATAGGGCTTTTGTACACAACCATTTGCCCAAAGTCCATAGGTGATTCTGGTATCTCCTCCTCCTCCAAAAGTTCTTCAATGTTTTTGCCATAATACACCTCCCAATAAGGACTAACTTCATTGGCTTTTGCTTTCATCAATGAGCCGAATGTCATGTTTTTTAATTGGTCGCTTTGCTCTTCTTGGCTTGGATTTTTCTCACAATACCGAGCATAATGCCCTAGTTTTCCACACAAGTAGCAGAAGTGGGGTAGCCACTCATACTTGAAATCCAGCCAAATTTTCTTACCTTTGTTGCTGAAAATCGATCCAGGGAGTAGAGTGGATGAGATGTCCATGGCAACCTTAGCTTTACCTATTTTGCAAGTTGTAAAGCCTTTGGCTTCTATTTCGCTAGTTCTCACTCTCCCAGCCTTTGTAACTACTCTGGAAATAACTTTCTCCGAAATCCATTCTAGAGGCAAGCCATGAATCTGGATCCAGAATTCGCATGTTGTGAAATCATAACATGCAGGGGGTGTATTCGGTTCCCATTCATTCAACAGTATGAGATGGTTTGCGAAGGACCAAGGGCCTTGATCTAATACTTTGGCTTTGTTTGCAGCTGACCGGAACTTGAATTCGAAAATACCTGGCGCGATTAATGATATTTCTACATTCTCCATTCTCCAAGCCCTACACATGGTATTTTCAAAAGCTTGAATAATGACTTTAGGGCTATTATGTAGCTATCCCACTAACGACATCTTGCAATCTTCGACTTTATCTGTAGAGATATCTCCATCAGCAGCAATGATGTTCTTCTGAGACCAGAGGCCTCCAAGTTTTTTGCATAATGCGGCTAGGCGGACATTTGCTTCTTCTTCTTCATCCATGGTGACCTCAGCTATATGGGTGGAAAAGATTAGAGTTTGCGAGAGTTTATGTGCGACAGATAGTGTGTAGGGAGAAGAGTGGGGAAATGTGAATTGCAAGGAGTATGGGTAGAAGGGAGGGGTTTTGTGGCTACTGGGATGTTTAAGGTTTTTAGGTTATCTCCATTTGGAGAAAAGTGATTGTAATGTAACAGTGCTGGAGGGAATGGTATGGTTTGTGGGTAATCTGTGGAGTCTCGCGATCTGTGAAGGAGTTTGCCGATGACAAGAGCCGGCGAGGAAGGTTAGGGTTTATGGCTAGGGTTTGGTTATGTACGCTGCCCTAAGGCAGATGGAGCTCTCCATTGAGAGAGAGAGAGAGAGAGAGAGAGAGAGAGAGAGAGAGAGAGAGAGAGAGAGACCAATGAACCCTAAGGTGTCTATGAAATTATGAAAGTTGAGTGACCGCAAAGTTGGAAGAAAGAAATTGTACTTGCATTCTAAAAGTGCAGTTTTTCAAATACATTCTGCCAAAGGCCTTTAAAGGCATATGTTAATTTCCCCTAAAGTTGATTTGCATTAGGTCAAAACATTTGGAATGCCGAACCAAAAGGGCCTTATAATGTTATATAGCTTATTAGGAGGATTTTTTTTTAAGCTCATATAAATCGGTCCATATATAATCTAAGCTGTGTTTTTTCTTGAAAGATGTTAGGAAGAACAATAAATTCAGAATAATTTAACTCTCAAAGCAGTAATTATACACAACACAAGGACAAGTAGTACATCGAGAAACTATGAAGTTTTCTTAGGAGATTTAAGCAAGTCAAACGAGTAAAGCTTGACGGATGTCGAGGGCCTCCATGGAGAGAGGGGTTGGGGGCCGTCCGGACAACAATAAGCTTCAGATGTGGAGGAACCGTCGGGTCGTACATGGCCTGGCAATTGTCTCTTGTCGATGTAGGCCTTCGTGTGGGCCCAGACAAGACGAGGAGGTTCATCAGTTCAACAGGTTTCCTTCTTGTTTTTCATGTGGTTTGTTCCTTAAGGCCCGCAATACCCAAGAATAGTCAAAGCATGCGTCCTGGCCCAAGAAGTGTCAGGTCACATAATCTTTGGTAATCACCCGGTTCTGGTTACATGGTCGAGAGTTGATTCTCCATTGCGATTGGTGTCTAGGAGGCAGTTTACATGAGAAGAGACAGCATATATGCAATGACTTTTCCCTTTTTCTCGACTTTGATGTGGAATAGACCGATGTGCGAACTCGGATAATTTAACCCCCTCATTCTCACCGCATTAGATGTGCTCTTTGATGGGTTATATTGTAAATCGAATAAAAAAAATCACACAAGAAAAAAATAAGACAACGCGTGAATTTACCCAAATTTACTTCAGAATAAGCTACATCCTGCACAAAAAGTTTCACTGTGATTTTGTACCCACGCAACTCGTTACAATGATCTCTTATACAAGCATAATATATAACATTTATAAATGGGCTCAAACTATAAGCACATCTTAACCCCTTTAATCCCATAATAAAATATAAGTCTAAAGTGGATGTTGTTTTGGGGATGCTACCCCCGAGCCTGCCCTGCTCGCTCACCGTGGGTGGAACCCTCGTCATTTCATGCATAAGATTTATAAATTATTGGTTCATATTTTAGTATAAGCATGCTCGATATAAAAAATAAGGGTCCTTGGAATATTTATCATCTCCAACACTACTATTCGTTCCTCACGAGCCATGAAAAGCACAACCTTGCAATCGTACAAAACCATTTTTATGATTGGATGATGAAGTCATAAGTACTGAAGTTTGCTTGAGATTCGCTCATCGTCGAATATTTCCTTCGTCGAGTAGTTGCAGGCTTGATACAGTTGCACGGGCAACTCCCCAGTAACCAACACCAGAAGAGCGACCAAATAAATGAAGTAAGCTAATCACATTTCGATTCTCCAACTCGTCATTATCAGGCCGACAAAGAGAGACAGAGGGAATCTGTCGATTGAGAAACGGAAGAGAGGAAGAGTCCGAAAAACAATGGTCCAACGATAGATTGGACATGATAATTAAAAAAGGAGGAGCTCACGGGCAGCAGCAGAAAAGTTATAATTCCCCCTTGTCTGGGCTCGAGCGAGCCTTAGTCTTCGATGAGATCATTTCTGAAAGTGACCGGCTATGTTGAAGAATCGCTCAGCAACTTCGCCGACGTTTGACATGACTCTGTCTAAAATTAGTATTCTTGTCAGCTACCATTCTAGGTGTAAGTACGGAGGAGCTGACTGAGCAGCTGAGTTTGACTGTTAGCTTTGAAAAAAAAAAAACACATGTACTGTCGGATGCCTTATCCTCAGTCAATCATCAACCCAGACTAGAGGGGGTGTTCCAAGAAAAGAACAAGCGCCAACATTCAAATAAAGTGGCCGTTGGGTTTGTCCGTATTTGACGAGAACCATCCTAATGCATTTCACCCAGAAGATCTCACGTGGACGAGGTTAGACAACAGAAACCAGGAGAGGGCCAAAGATCTCGTGGCATGCTAATCCTCGGGCTTGATCTGCACATGAAGCCTTGTGTGTACTCTTGCTCTGGCCTCTGCGATCGAACTGAACCTTTTGTTGTCTTGTCGCCCTCGAGCTGTGTGGCAAAAGGTTGCCCTCTGGATTGCCTCGATCAACTCGAACTTATTCCTCTTCACCGTTCTGAATTCTGTTCAAATCGAATTATCTCTGAAGCTATAATATAACCATGCATGCACTGTGCTTCTAGAACAAAAGGGTGTGCTCATTCTTATCACGCTTTGTCCATAAGACACTCTTTTCCCTTTGCCCGTTCTAGGGTTTTGGCGACCACGGCGATTTCCACAGACTTGTCCAAATTATCGACTGCGACTCGTAACCTTTCGCATATTAATTAGATTAAGAACCGTTTTGCTTCTATGTGACCTTTCGTGAGACTATTCCTGATGTATTTTATGTTCCGGTGTTGAAGAAGATGACCGTGGCTTCGTCTAGCCGTATCGTTGCGTTTGGCTCTTCTGTTGATTTCCGTCCTCGTGTTTGTTCCTTGTCTTTAAAACTTGTACGCTGCTCTTTATCCGGCTACTGCCGGTCGGTCATTGCTAGTCATATAGTTGGGTTCCAGCTTGCACATTGACGTTTTGGTGGAGATTTGAGCTACTCTTCGGGCATTTTCTTGCCATGGTTTTTTTATAGCAATACTTTCTTAAAACCTTCATCGTTTTCCCACGAATAGGAGTCTGCCGTCTATCGGACCAAGGGGTGAAATTTATTGGCCGTCACTAGAAAAATATAGCATAGCCCCAAGATCATTAGCCAACAAATATCACCCACAATCTACATTAATTTAAAACGACATGTAAAATTTGACGAATGGGACAGAACTAAATTCCAGTAACATGTTATAATGTCTTATCCAAAAGCTTAAATTAACAGATGAAATTCCCGTAAACAAACGGAGCGAGATACTTTAACAACCAATTCCAAATCAGTAAACTCAATCAATTGGTGATGTTTTTTCAGAAAAAAAAGTTTCAATGCACTGCCCTAGATTGTTTTTCCTTTTCACGTGTATCTTTGTAGGTAATCCGATTTTACCTGGCAATAATTTACAAACTTTATGTTATAAAATCGATATCCAACATTGAGTGTCCCAAGATCATTTACCTTTGCTAGTATAAAACTACATACTCGTGATTCTTTTAAAAATTCGTTCACTCCGAAAATTAGGCAACATTTGACACATATTTTTTGAAGCAACCTTTCAATAAGAAATTTTGTGGTCTCATCTTTTCGTTTGCTTAGGTTAGCATCTAGCAAATTTTAATCATAGACTAGTATCTATCCTAGAGTCACTGAGCAATGCCCTGTCGCTTGGGCTGGCACCTCAATATATCTAAATCACAGTAGGTCCCGGAGAAAAAGTGAGTTATGCCAAATTGGATATTCGTTCACTCAGCTGTCTTCTTCCTTTTGTTGTTTCGACCGTATAAGGAAAGCACCAAGGCGAGAAGGGACATCTTTTGCACCATCCAATTATTCTCCATTTCTTTATTTTATTTTTGGTCGATTCTCCATTTCTTCATTATACGGCTTATATCTAACTATTTTCGACGAATAAGTCGAGATCTATTGATATTTACAATATGACCCATTGCCCGATGCATATATATTTTGAGTTAGTGAGTTTAACAACACCGGATTTTATCAACTTTAAAGTGTTAACCTTTTGAGTCGATCACTAAAAAACAAAATAAAAGATGAAAATTCATATATTATCATTCAAGATTTGACCTTTTCGAATTTTGTCTGTAACTCACTATAGGCTCGGCAAATAAAGAGAATCCAAATATATTTTTTCTCTTATGACCACGTATATTATATTCTAGAATTGATCCGAATGTCTAGTAAAGAGAGGAAACCTAACTTTCTTTGGGATAAAGATATTGTAGATTCTCCAACAATTGCAAATCGCTCAATCAAATCTCTTTTTCTTGTTTTTCGAGCAATTGGCTTTGTAGACCATTTCATCTAATAATATAAAGGGAGATGCTGCCGTGCCTATTAAATGCTGCCGTGTTAACTTACATGGAATCCTGCGTGGCAATTAAAATAAACAAATTCTTTAAGTTAAGGAAAATCGAAATTTAAGAAGAAGAAAAGGCAAAACAGGGGAGTAGGGGATAGCGGACAAGTAGCTCAAGTTCAGGCGGAGTCGGCGGTGCCGCCACCCACACACCATTGAGGGGACGGCCTCCCAATCGGACTCAGGCGAAGCCAGCATAGCCCTCGCCACCACCTCCGCTATCGGAAAAGGTCAAAAACAACAGGAGAGTGTGGGCGCACGACGAGTAAAACAAGTGTACAGCTCTCGTTGGGCATGCCACTTATTGGCAACGTCCGCCCCGACCTCACTACCATCGGCACCCTGGCAACGAGGGTGGTGATCGAAGGTGATCGTCTGGTGGTCCAGCATGTCGAAGAAGATCGAAAAAAAACCGAGGTGCTGGACCACGAGGGGGTGGACATCGCGAAGCTCGGGCACTCAGCATCATAATGAATTTCTGTTCGGTTGTTCCTCTTCTTTTCAGCTTGTTACTCTTTGAATTTCACAAACCATTTAATTCCATAAAGAACAGAAGGATGGGTTCGGAAAAGAAGAATACATATACATACGTTAAAGACCTAACTGCAAAAATAACTAAGTGAGGGACCGGATTGAATACTTTGCCACAATTTAAGAACATTTTATGCTTTTATCCCACTTTATTTCCTTTAGAACTTGTCTGGACTTAGTTGGCTGCTTCGGACTCTTTCGCAAAAAACAAGAGTAAATTGTTTGGATGCCGCCTTTACTTAATTTGACGTTTTTCCTTTTTTGCAGTGACCCCTCGACTTGATTTTAATCCGGGGATGTACGGATAATTATCCAAAAAATCATAAATTTATTACATTCAGTTCTAAAATTTTTTTATTTGATCAATTCAGTCTTAAATCTTGTGGAACTTTGTCAATTTAGTTTTTCTGATGATTTTATCTCGAAAACGTAGGCATTTTCCCGGGCATGTACTGTTACAAATTCATTGAGGGTCCCTCATATGTACAATTTCAAGCGGACACGTCACTGGAAAGGTAAAACTCAGAAATGCCCAAAAAAAATTTAACGGTCTCTGTACTTTGAATTTACTTTCAACGTGATCTTATCATGGAGGCTCAGAAGATGCCAAGCCAGATTTTTCCGTCTGAAAACGAACCCTGGTTCAATGAAATTGTGGACGTGCGAACTGGGAGGGTTATGTCTCCACCTGCAGAAGATTACATTCGCTGATAACTCCATTTTTGTCTTCGGATCCTTGTAATGAGCTCCAAGTTAGGTCAGTATGTTGTCGTTGCTTATTTATCCAAGACCAATAGTGATTTCCTGTAGTCTTAATGAGCTCTCGAGTAATCTAACATGTGCCTCAATACTGGCGGTCCAATTATGTTGCGTCTCCAGTGGTGATGCGTAAGATCTCGATGTGAAAAAAGAGAGCTGTGAAACAGGTGATTAAATCTTCCGACATCAACACCTTCCATTCTTCTTTGCTAAACACAACACAGAACATATGATTCAATAAACATTAGCCTTTCTAGCTTTAGATGGGTGTGCGAGCAGAACTCTATCCCACTCGAGCCGACCTAATTGTATCACACGAACGATGAACCGAGTTCACGTCTAGGCTCCTCGTCGTGGGGCGACTTTAATCTGCCTAACCACCCTAGTAAGAAAACATTCACAAACCCCGTAACACACATGGACCACTATTACTAATTGCAATGCGTATGTTTAGCTTGAACATGGGACGTGGACCACTGTCTGCCCACAACGAGTTTTAACAACCTTTGGATTGCAAAGTGGCAGTGAGGGGTCGACCCAGCGAATGGATCCAACTGAGGGATGATGAGGCAAAGCGCATCCACTGAGCATTCCAATCATGGAGGGGCTGATCTTTATGAGGGGAAGGATCGATGCTCAAAGCATCTGCCCCATTGCCTACTATCATTATTCAGAGCAAGCAGATTTATCTCATGAATAAGGTCAAAGGGTCGCCAGCTCAGATGCTTTTTCACGTACGCTGCTTAGATTTGGAATAGGAAAAAGGTGTATGTAGAGGTGGTGACGGGTGAGGAGAGCTGCCGATACAAAACACGAAGTGAAGCAAGAATCTCCATCTACTTTATTGGGGACTTTTAGCGGGGTTTGGACTCTGGAGGAATGTTGAAGTAGCTAGGCATCAGAGTCCTTTGAGCCACAAGACCATCTAACCTTCACATCTTCCCCAGAGAATATGAAATGCCCCTTTCAAACATGATCTAGTCAAGAAAAGATGGAAGATATATGCTCCATTTGTTTCGGCGGAAAACGAGTAATTTTGAAAATACTTTTTTCTAAAAGTAATTGCTTTATTGTTTGAGATGATAAATTAGTCAATAAAAAGAGTCTTCATCATCGATGACAAGTTATATCTAAATATTTTCATGGACACAAAAAAATATTTCGTTCTTCAATTTTATAAACGACAAAAGCAATAGTTTTGTAAAAAAAGTATTTTCCAAATTATATTTTTTGCGAACCAGATGGAGGTATAATTTCAATTAATTTCTGGGTACAATCGATGAACGGACTATCGAGCTATCTATTATTGAATTGGCTATAGGTGTCCCCCATGTGTTGCGCTTCAATTTGGAAGAGCCTGCAAAGGTCAACTATCATCTTTTCTTTTCTTTTATATTCTCTTATCTTCTCATGGAGCAGAGTTTGAATCACTTGTTACGTCTATTTTTCAAATTTACTCGGTCTTACTATCTCAAGACGAATGCCAAAGTTGTAGTTCACTCAAATTTGTCACTACGCTATTTGGCAAGATCAGATTAATGTCAATCGCTTTATGAACGGGTCCCCTTATTATGATACCCCATCCGATTTTATTCTTTCCCTTAGGATATATGTTTAAGTAGAAGTACTTAATATCCTTAGCGTTACTTGTCTTTTTTCGAGTGCCTTATTTGCGAGTTGAAGATCCGCCAAGATTATTCATACGCTTCGTGAGATTTATTGCCGTGGCAGGGACGGATCTAGAGAAAAAAAACATTAACAGGGAATTTTTTTTCTTTTCTTAGCTTGATAATTAGTACATTATTCGTACACTAATACTTAGTTTTGACCTAGTTGTGAATTTTGAGAAATTTCACAGGGGTCTCAGCTTATATCCAAGTCTTGTAAAAATGAGTAATATTCTTGTGCACGATATCACAAGTACGAGTTTGCCTGCCATAGCGCGTGATTCTTGTGCCGGTGAACGAGTTTTCGAACCTCTAGAAATCTCACACTCTTGTTATGCCACACTCCTACAGCACTCACGAGTGACTTGAGTCGTTACGATTCGATTTTGATGCTAGTAACAGGGTGAAATTGTCATGGTGACACCTTGACAATTAATTTGATGTGATGCTTGTGTTGTTGACTGGATTAATGGATCTTTAGTGCTCTCAATTTCAATATTTCATAAAACAAATATGAGATTATTACCGTGACATTCAGATGGTTTTGTCAATATATATAGCGCACATGTATTTATCATCATATTGCCTTTATGACACCATTTAAGTTAACAATAGTAGCATGAATAAAACATTGCCAGTAACTAGTATAAAAAGCCTTTTGGGACATTTCAAAAATTGGAGAAATATACATACTATGCGAAATCTTTTTTACATCATCCAACTTTAGTAGGTGAAAATAGTGGGGATAGACCATCTACATCGGTAATCCTCTTCAGCTTTCACCATAGAAGTTTTGCTATGATCAAATATTTGATTTGAGTTGTAACTATCTATTCATTTTGAGCGATTCACTCACCGTTGTCCGAACAGAGCGCATGGACGATCTTACGAAGAATAGCCCCCCATGACCAAAATGGAGCATAATCCCAAGCGGAATGAATGCACATTGAAGGGGCTTGAGCATTAATTGCGCACCGAGCGGAGGCCACCGGGACCCGGACCACCTGACATGTGTACGAAACACGCCAGGTGACGTGGTGGTCTCGGCCGTCCTATTAAGATCTATACAGTTGGGATTTTATAGCCATCCAATTCGACTTTTATTTTTATTTTTTTAACAGCCATCCAATTCAGATCGGACGGCTAGAAAGTTCCCCACGTCACTCCTATCGTATTCTTTACAACCAGATCTGGTCCCATTGTCCAGATCCCCATGTCTCACGTCCAGCGTCGTCCCTTGCGGAAAGAAAGTTCGGTGGCCATCAATGGAGCCAAGCATTAAAGACTAGTGTGGTCGTCAGAATTATAACTCCATCAACCAACGTCAGACCCAATGGTAATGGCGCTGCTGCCTGCTATTTTTGCACCAGTTTACAGATGCCACGTCCATCTTTTCTAGGACGTCGTATCTATACAAGTTGAGGAATTAATCAACTGCTAGAATTGGATTGTAGTTTGACCTTCATAAATGCAAAGCTTCGGGTCGTTGGAAGAGCCTCCATTGATTCTAATGGCTTGTGTGCTTGTCAGATTTATATCACTAAACCAACGTCAGACCCATTGGTAATGGTGCTGCTGCCTGCTATTTTTGCGCCAGTTTACAGATGTCACGTCCATCTTTTCTAGGACGTCGTATTTATATAAGTTGAGGAATTAATCAGCTGCTAGAATTGGATTGTAGTTTGACCTTGATAAATGCAAAGCTTCGAGTCTTTGGAAGAGCCTCCATTGATTCTAACCCGTATCACTGACAGCCTTGAAAAGCGGTGGAAAAAGAAATTCTGGTATGTTGAATTCTCGTCACTTTGACGCACACGAGGAATCCTAATTTCTTCACTCGTGATGATGAAGTACCGAATTGGTGAACAAGTGCCTTCGGGGCATTGATCATAACTTCTTAACTTGGAAAATTGCCCTTTTGAAACCATTGATTATATATCTCACGAAAATATATAGCACATTGTACTAATTCGGTCTTAGATAAGATAACCCCAAAAAAGATGGTTTCGCGATTGTGCACTTAATTCGGACATTGTAAGTTTAGTGTCCAAACACATGAATGGGGCAACTCATGCGAATCTATAGGGATTGGTCGAGCTGAAAAGTTCCAGTACCTCTTGTAGCAATTGAAACTGTTAAATTATGTCTTAAATTTGAATTCGGATAACGATTTATTAAATCAAATTTTGTTGATAAAGATTTCCCAAGAAGATTCATAATTTGGATGAATAAGCCCATCATTTTTTTGACTCCTTAAAGCTGCACAAAAGAAGAAATAAACCAAAAAAAGAAAATTAAGATTATACTTTATCTTAGGAAGCTGCCCAAAAGTCAAGACTTTACTTTTGTTCACACACAATATAAAAAGGCTACGAGAATTTTGGCTTCTTGACGCAAGCCACAATCCGCGAGTTTTCTGAAACCGAAGTCCTTGAAGCCTCGCGAAGCCTCAAAGGAACATGAAGATTTGTGTACGTAGACCAAAGACAAACGCTGGAGTTCTTGATTTTGGCGTAAGTAAAATGTTTCTGTTTTAAGCTTGAACGCGTGGTGATTTGTCATTTATTATAAACACTTGTGAGTGGGTATAATATAGGTGTAGGAAACATGAGCGTATTAAGCGATTGTAATCAGATTTTCCGATTATAGTGGATTTTTCTTGTTGGCTCTCCCTGTGAATGTAGGTACCGATATTACCGAACCACGTAAATTTCTGGTGTCCTTATTATTCATCATTTATTTCTCTGTGCTTTACGCATCGACATATTTGCAAGATCCCGGTTAGTTTCCGCATTAGTTTACAACGGGAACTATGGTCGTCAATTTACTAGTTATCATTTCTGACCAAAAATGGAAAACACTTGCTAGTTATCATAGCGAGATCCTTAGGGATGAGGATGCGGGATTTGGGGTGTTGTTTGGTGAACAAGAAGAGGTGTTAGGTTAGGGTTTGGCAGCAGACCGCCTTGCTCATGCGGCCGCATGTTTGGTTGCGCGAACAGACTAAGGAGGTGATCAAGAGCGAGGGGAAGGCATTTCTAGAGGACCGATTCGTATGTCCCTCAATATCTCTATGCATAAAAAGATAAAAAAAAAAAAACAGATGAGGAAGAGGAATAGTTCTTATTCCAGTCATTCTTACAGACCGCAAAAACCAACTTGGACCGTCGAAATTATTCAGATGACGCGGTGCATATACATACGGTAGCAATAATAATATTCTGCAGTCCCCTGTATAATGCAGAAGAGTAGCATACCAATCTCTCCTTCGCGGTCCTCTTATAAAAACCTCTCTCGAACGCTCTCATTAAGTTCTCTCTTCTCTCTCTCTCTCTCTCTCTCTCTCTCTCTCGGCAGCAGCGGCAACAACGCTAAGATTGCTACTGTTGTTGCTGCCGAGTCATGGAGAATGGTAACCAGCCCCTCCTCTCGGCCGGCCAAGCCGATCATCACGTCGGCGGCGACGATGCCCTCGACCAGCGGACGGCCGTTGCAAGCTTGCCGCTCTCAGCCATCGCTAACGACGCCTTCTCCTTCACCCCACACGTCGACGACATCCCCCCAATCAAGGGGCCCCGCGACTTCCTCCGGGAGTTTGCCAAGGAGTCCAAGAAGCTGTGGTACCTCGCCGGTCCCGCCATCTTCACCTCCCTCTGCCAGTACTCACTCGGCGCCGTCACCCAGGTCTTGGCTGGCCACGTCGGCACCCTCGACCTCGCCGCCGTCTCCGTGGAAAACTCCGTCATCGCCGGCTTCTCCTTCGGTATCATGGTATATACGTGTGTATATAAATGCGTTCCCGCGTTCCTGAAATTAACGTGACTATAGAACACACACACACACACACACACACACATCTCAGTTCTGCGGGCAATTTTTCAATTCTTATAGCTTATTCATCATGTTTGAAATGGAGCTAATATAAATATTCTGAATTACGGATCATTGGTCGATGCCAAGTCGGGCAGACAAGAATCCTGCTATGATGTTCACATTGGGAGCCGATTGATTTTGCGCATCAATCACGAGTATTTGTAACTGGGAAATGCACTAGAGCAGCAGAAGACAAATCAGTTTTTTTATTATAAATCTCGGGAATCCACACATATAGCTTAGTCCGATTGTCAGTTTGAGTTCACGTGTCGTATTCGGGATAAAAAATTTTGCTGGCAATGAATCTGGCAGCTCGGGATGGGAAGCGCGCTGGAGACGCTGTGCGGGCAGGCTTACGGGGCGGGGCAGCTGGACATGTTGGGCGTATACATGCAGCGGTCGTGGGTGATCCTCAACACGACGGCCGTCGCGCTGTGCTTCCTGTACATCTTCGCGGCGAAGCTCCTGCGGCTGATTGGGCAGACGGCCTCGATCTCGGAGACGGCGGGTGAGTTTGCGGTCTGGATGATCCCGCAGCTGTTCGCGTACGCGATGAACTTCCCGATTTCCAAGTTCCTCCAGGCGCAGAGCAAGATCATGGTGATGGCGCTCATCGCCGCGGTGGTGCTGGTGCTCCACACCATTTTCAGCTGGCTGCTGATGCTGAAGCTTGGGTGGGGGCTCGTCGGGGCCGCCGTCGTACTCGACGCGTCCTGGGTGGTCATCGTGGTGGCCCAGCTCGCCTACATATTCAGCGGCACATGCGGGAGGGCCTGGACGGGGTTCTCTTGGAAGGCGTTCGAGAACCTTTGGGGGTTCGTGAGGCTGTCCCTCGCTTCGGCAGTCATGCTCTGGTAATAAGTCTTCGCACGTCACCATCTCTGTCACTGCGCATTCGTCTTTAACATCCCTAGCATTATTGGGTCGTGGTTCCTAGCTCGAGAATAAGCCACGGATGCATCTAGGGCCAGTTCAAGTTCTGCAAAAGCACGCCTTTTTTTCGTGGTTTATAGAACAGGGAAGACTGATGGTTACGACCCTGAAGATAGGAGATCTTTGCTATCGGACGAAAGACGTGTCAAGACTTGCTTTCTACTCCTCCTTCAAGCGCTACCAGTCTTACGCATGACGAGCGAGAGAGGCCTTGACAGTGTGGACTTTCTGCTCTCCAATGTTCTCCGCTTGGAGAGCGACCCGGCAATTTTGTGCTTCTCGACGGGTTAATGCATGATTTCTAACCCATTTAGACTAATACCATCTGAACCATCGATTATTTGAATCTTGCGGCGGTGCCACATAATTAATAATCGAGATTACCCTCTGTCCATTTGGTCTACGAAGTGCACGATGGATAAGTTCTCTCGCGTGATCCATTTTGTATATGAAGTGCATACGAAGATGATTTTACCTTAAACTAATCGGAAAGATTAAAAAAACAAAAGATGAAGAGGACAGACAGAGATTACTCTGACCTTATTATATACGACTTTGCCTTGAAATCGAAATCATGACCGTCGCTATAATCTGATGAGCATCTTATGAGAGGATATCTTATCTTGTCGACCGGAGGGCTGATTTTAGTAGTCAAATTTAACATGCCTTTTCTTATCTTCTTGTGGCAGCTTGGAGGTTTGGTATTTCATGGCGCTTATCCTTTTTGCGGGTTACTTGAAGAATGCGGAGATTTCAGTGGACGCGTTGTCTATCTGGTAAGGTTTTTCCCCTTCCTGTATTCGACATTTATCATCTCCCCTCATTCAATTCTTGAGAAGCAAGAGGGCCAATCAGTGAAGAAATGCAATAGATAAGAAAAGAAAAAAGTTGACTTGGGCCATGTCACTGTAATTTCGGACCACTCTCCATGAATCAACCTGTTTTTCCGTTAGCAGTATATTCTATTTTCTTTGTTCCTTTCGAGAGAAAAAAAGAAAGAAAGGCTTTTGATATTGCTGATGATTCAGAAGTGAGATGACAGTTTTCGGACAGTCTCTGTCGTTTCCTGCAAGAACCACATTTGACTGACGTTGCGTCGACACCATAGTCAAACCTAGAACGGCGGTGCTTGTTTAGTTCACTCCAGCTCCTTTCGATACCGACAAGGGATATTAACTTGACCCGCGCTTTGCTTAAAGAAATAGGTTCGCTAGAAATGGTTATGTATGGATGTATCGTGGCGAAAGTTTGACGAGGTTTTCCATTGAAGATGCAAGTTCAAGAACTTCTTAGATGCATTTGAGGTTTCGTGGCGTTTTTCCCTGATTTGTCCCCCGTCAATTCAGTTGCTGTTTACACAATGGATAGGCTCAATTAGCACAAAAGGTTTGCTCGACTTTTTATATAAGACCACATATCAGGTGATTTAATCTTGAACTGCCCACCCACCAGTTTGGCAGAGAGAGAGAGAGATTGAATCAACGTGAAACGTGAGAATGTGGCATTCTCTTCTCGTCCAATTCCACTGATAACCTACTTTGCTTCTGTGACATCCCAAGCTGAGAAGCACAAGAAGGTTTCGTCTGCTGAAAAGTCCCAACTTATTTCTAGGATGTGCACCGTTCCCTTTACTTGTCGGTCCGATCGATGGGTGAGGTTTGATCATCGTTAGTTGTTCTTTCTTGTGTCTGTCTCTTAACGTTTTCTTATGGCATCAAACAACCTATCATTATTCAGATGAAATATCGAGTCTTATCCTTTTTCTTTGACATGTATTCATCATCCTCCTCTGCTGCTGCTTCAGTTGGAGGAGAATGGAAAAGATGCATTTCTTTTTTAAGACGGGGATTTGTCATAAGTTATGTCTATAGGACCCTCACAAATGACACGGATATTTCTATATGGTAACTGTAGTACTCATCTTCTGGTTTACACTTGGTATCTGTGTTAAAACTTAATTGGATAAGATTAATGTGCGATTGAGGGTGCAGTTCCATTCTTGCTTCTGATGTTTAATTTGATGCGCTATATCGAATGGTGCAGCATGAACATACTGGGGTGGACACTCATGGAGGCTCTTGGAATGAATGCAGCCATAAGGTTGGCACTAGAACTATAGGCCATCTGGAAAAATCTCTTTCTGTCTCTGAAATGGTTTCTTGGTTATCACAGTGTGAGGGTATCCAATGAACTTGGAGCAGCTCATCCAAGAACGGCAAAGTTCTCGCTCATAGTGGCCGTGATCTCCTCATTCATGATTGGGCTAGTCTTATCGGCGATCTTGCTTGCCACTCAGAACATATATCCAGCCCTATTCTCGAGCGACGCGTCCGTCCAGGCTCTGGTTAAAGATCTCACGCCAGTGCTGGCATTGTGCATCGTCATCAATAACGTCCAACCAGTACTCTCCGGTAGATTTTCCAGTCTTTCTTTCAATATTAGCTATCACTTCGCCTATTAGAGAAATGATAAATGGCAATAATCCCGCTCCTCTTTACAGGCGTGGCCGTTGGAGCTGGATGGCAAGCCGCGGTTGCATATGTGAACATTGCCTGCTATTATCTTTTTGGAGTTCCCCTGGGTCTGGTCTTTGGTTATAAGCTAGGCTGGGGTGTCAAGGTAAATTCCTTTCGTGCTCAATCATCTTGGAAGTAAGAGTTTCACTCTTTGCAGATTGATAAACCAAAAGCGATGCAAGATAGTTGAAACTGATCACTTATCGATATCATTGTTATGCAGGGGATCTGGTGCGGAATGCTGACGGGCACAGTAGTGCAAACATGTGTGCTCATCTTCATGGTCTACAGGACGAACTGGAACAAGGAGGTAAAACGTCTTCTTAATGCCTCTGTATGTTCAAAGATATGAATGCTTCAGGAATAGGTGGAAGCTCATCGGTGTCTCTGCGCTTTCAGGCTTCTATTGCTGAAGAAAGAATAAGAAGATGGGGAGGTCCGTCAGAAGAGCAGAGTCTCACGAAGAAGGACTTGGAGAAATAAAACAGAACACCATAACTTGCCAGGAATGAAATAATTATGGTGAAGATGACCCTTACTGTAGCCGGTCGCTACTTGAGGAGGCAACTCGTGAGATGAGAGCATTCATCGCCGGATTCATTTGCGGATCAACAAATTCCGAAGGCCATTGGGGATCTAATTGGCCCCCTGATTCCAAGAGAAAACTCAGGCGAGTCATTTAGTTACATGGAGTCAATTGCAGTATTTAGTTTTACGTTTTTTCGTCCTTCTGGCAATTGAGAATCTTGGTTCATCAATCATCCTCAATTTTAAATGCCGGTTCTTCTTGTCTATACTCTGTCCAAAGAATCAATTTGCAACATCATGAGAAGCCCAGAGAAGCCGGAATCCTATGAAAATGAGAATGTCATTATCCGGGAACAGTAGTAACTATATTAAAATGCGTCTACCATCCTCATTAAACGCTCCTGAGCATGTGCAAAATCTATGTCGCCATATCACTTGCCCACTCGATGACAGGAAGAATCGCACCGTGAAGATGCCGTGTTTTATCGTCTTCCAATTAGGTCTGATTCTTCAGAACATGAGAAACAGAACGAAGTCCCATTCCTCCTTCCCTCTTCTTTCCCAACACTAACTTCGACTACTAAGTCCCTGGCTCTTAACAACTAATTTCCTCCTCCTCTAACAGCAATAGCATTCGTCATGGACAAGACAAAGGGAAAGAAAGAACAGCAAAACTATCCATGAGCCATCTGGGCCATTCCGCTATCGATGCTTTGCTTTTGCATGAGAAATCCTTCTTCTCCTGCTTGTATACGAGTCTGCTATGAATCGACACAAGGGGTTGAGTATAATGGTGGTCTGTCGCTTGAACTATAGCATCGCCCCAAGATCATTAGCCAACAATTATCGCTTGGAATCAACATTAATATACGAGGACACTTTAAGTGCTCAATCTATGTTTCTCATGTTACGATGACTTATTTGAGTATGATGTATTATCTGCCCTGAAGTTATAAACTTTCTTACGCTTAAAGCCATATAACATTATAACATGCTCAAGTCTTTCCCAAAAGACTTGAGCATGATTATTTTGCCTATTCAAGTCATCAATTTACATGGGGAACTTATTTAAATTGGCAAGTCATGAATAATGTGGAATTTTTTAAATCTAAAAGAAACGTGTCAGGATGATGAAAAATATGTTGGGGACTTAATGTCCAAGTCCGTAGAATAAGTGAATGAAAAGTGAAGAATGAGGAGTCTCACATTGGACAAAAAACAACAAAGTGATGGTATATATTTGGGAACCTCACAAATGGGATTAGGCCCCAAATGGTACCCCACTTTTGTGGAAGAGGGAGGACCTAAGCTAAGCCTAGGTGACCACCGCAAGCGCACACCTGGCCACTGGAATTGGGCCCGATTATTATAATATTCTTTTTATTATATTTTTTGCTCAACGCAGAAGCAAACCGAAGTGACTCTTCAACTCCGTTCGTTTCGTGGAAAATATAGCATCTAAAGGAAAATATTTTCCAAGAAGTCATTTTTCCGAAAAATGATAATATTTTCCGGTGTTCGCTTAAAACTTAAAAATGGATGAAAAAATATTTTTTGCTGCGCAAAGAAGAAGACCTTGCATCCATAGGAGGAAAAAGAGAGAGAGAAAGAGAGAGATTGGAAGGGGGTAGCTAGTGGGCTCCTTCGCACAGCAAGAGAGAGAGAGAGAGAGAGAGAGAAAGAGAGGGTGTGCTGGAAAAGTGAAAGAAAAGAGAGGGGAAGAGAGAGAAATGTCAGTATATTGGGAAGGGAAAAGGGAGAAGGAGAGAAAGGAGTTCGGCTAGGGAGGGGAAAGAAAGGAGAAAGGAAAGAGGAGAGAGAAGAGGGAGGTTATTATAATCAGGAGTATATCTCAAAGATTGGAAAATGTTTTCCTTTCTTGAAAGAAAAGAGAAAGGAAAACATTTTCTCCTTTTTAAAAGGATATTTTTCATTAATTGAAAAATATTTTCCTTGACAAGTTATTTTCCGCTCCCCGAACACCACAATTTCCAAAAAATATTTTCTGCAAATGAACGAAGCCTAAGTGTCCAAATAAAAAGATTGACAATTTAACGATCTACAGGCAAGAGCCAAATGTTAACAGAGAAACAATCTTAATTTGCTCCGTTCGTTTCACGGAAATACATCTCCAGAAAATATTTTTTAGGAAGTCATTTTCTCGAAAATGACAATATTTTCCGGTGTTCGCTTGAAACTTAAATATGAACTGAAAAATATTTTTCGCTGTTTGATAGAGAATATTGGGAAGGGAAAAAAGAGGGGAAGAGAGAGAAATGACAGTACATTGGGAAGGGAAAATGGAGAAGGATAGAGAGGAGTTCGGCTAGGGAGAGGAAAGCGAGGAGAGAGGAGAGAGAAAATGGAGAGAATTAGGCTATTACAGTTTAAGGAGTATATCTCAAGAGCTGAAAAATGTTTTCATTCCTTTCAAAAGAGGAAAACGTTTTCAAACATTTTCTCTGTTTTTAGAAAAATAGTTGTCCTTGGTTGGAAAATATTTTCCTTGGTAAGTTATTTTCCGCCCCCTGAACACCACAATTTCCAAAAAATATTTTTCACGAAACAAACGATGCCTTCATTAATCATTTTCTCACTCAATCTTGGTGACCATTCGATCAACATGCATCATTCATACTTGTTCATATAGTTTCATATCATGAATAAACACCATTCATTCAAGTTGGGGTTCATACGTGCAAATATTCAAAATACACAAGTTGAGTTCAAAGTTTTCTCCTTGTAGGGATTCGTTTTATCCTGAGAGACATTTGTCCGGTGGCATTGGTATGGATTGAGGGGGCAAAACTGTCATAAGGAGACAACGTGCATTCGTTGGGTTCGAATCTACATTGAAGCTTTCCGATCAATCAACAATTTGTCCAGATTTGGTTTGCTTTTCCTTTCTTGTTGAAGGACGCTGTCCATTTGCTTCGTTCCACCAATTCACTTTTGTTTTACTTAGTTATTTCTGAACACTGCCCAATTATCATATTCCTAACAATATAACTCTTATCCTATAGACAATCCCCTGTTTATACACTGCAAGGAGTGTAAAAAAAAGATTCTATGTCCACAAGATAATAAGTTTTCTTGCAAAAGGTGCGAAGGCTAAAATGACGATGGACATTTTATTTAAACAATTGCTGATAAACCGTTGTTTAACCCAATTAAGGCTGAGTATGTGGAGAATTTTTTTCAAATTAACCCTATCAAGAATCACCCATATTGGGGCATGATAGAGGTAAAGTTGGTGTTACGAGGCGAGGAAAATGGATGAAATTTTTTTTCCATCGCTTGCATCAATCTTTGAGTGTCTTTAATGCATATGAACTCAAGTGTCTTAAGATCAAGAAAATCATTTCTTTCCCTATCTGATGCATTTATTATCCTTTGCACAGTGTAATTAAGCCTGCAAATTCATTTTGAAAACTCAGTTGATGATCACTCCCCGCATTGGGGGAAAGCAAATGAGTTACCACATCAAAACAGTTGGTATGGCGTGTCGCTTGGAGATGAATGTCCTAAGAGTCCAAAAATGTTGAATTGTTCGAGAGCTATGGCAACGCAACAAACAAAGTTTGGTAGACCCAAAAGTTCGCTACAAGAAATGTATCAAAAAAAAAAAAAACAAGACAACCAAGAAAGAAAAAAAACGATTGAGACATGTAGAGAAAATGAAGGGATAAGACACTAAAAATCTTAAATCTTTTCATAAAAGTGTAACTGAGGTTTAAAATTTACGAAAAGTATAATCAAGTCATAAAACTAATCAAATTCGTGTAATCAAATCATTTTGTTAACTCCATCCTATTTGGTTAAATAAAAAATGCTGACATGCTTTCTTTTATTATTTTCTCTATCTTACATCGGAACAACGTTGCCTTTGTCCAAATCTAATATTCAATATATATTTCAAAACTGCGAACCGAACTAATTGAATATTGATTTTAGGAACCGAGAACTGGACCAACCCTGTCGGTCTGGTCCAGGCATTGCTGAGTTGATTAATCCAGTGTGCTCAGCCCTACCCTTCACTTGTGTGTGGGCACTTGTTTACAAAAATTTCCATATATTTGTAATCATATAATCTTTTGAATGTTTCAAGTACTCGTGGTTATCCAAGTACTTCTTTTTCAAGCTATGTCCCTTGTGTGGACGTTTTGTCTCTTGAAATTTTTAAATACTTATGGTTATCTAGGTGTTTGAATGTTTTGAGTAGTTGTATCCTCAAATTTTCAGATACTTATGATTATCCAAGTGCTTCCTTTTCAACCCCATAGCCTGCCTCTTTACGGAAAATTTTTAAACTTGTGATCATCCACATGTTCGAATTTTTCATACTTGTGATTATTTAAGTGCTTCCTTTTCAAGCCACATCATTTGTATACTCGTAGTTATTCAGGTGTTTGAATGTTTTGAATACTTGCGGTTATCCAGATACTTCCTTTCCAAGCTCCATAGCTTGTGTGTGGTGTGTTTCTTGAAACTTTCTATTAATTGTGGTTATCTAGGTGTTTGAATGTTTGGAGTACTTGTAATTTTCGAAGTGCTTCTTTTTTAAGCTTCGTTATTTATGATACTTGTGGTTATCCAAGTTTTTGAATACTTTAAGTGGGTGTAATTATCAAGGTACTTCCTTTTCAAGCCTCATTGTTTGCGCGCATGTTTTTTTTTTTTAATTTTGAATACATATGATTATTTAGGTTTATGAATGCTTTAAGTGCTTGTGTTTGTTCAAGTTTTTTCTTTTCAAGCCCTCTTGCTTGTGTGGGTACTTGTTCCTGAAATGTTCAAATACATATGTTTATCTCCGTTCTTGAATATTTTAAGTATTTGTGGTTCTATGTGCCCCCTTTTAAAGTCCCATCACGGGCGCTTGTTTCTTGAAATTATGAATACTTGTGATTAATTAGGTGTTCGAATGTTTTCAATACTTACTGTAACGGCATCCACCTCATCACTAACAATATTGTTCGATTTGGACCCCACTGATCCTCAGTGGAGTCGGCTCTGATACCACTTTGTAATGTGATCCGTCTCACCACTCTACTAGCCCTCACGGCTTCCCTCCGGCAACTCACAAGAGCGCAACTAGAAAAGCACGTTATCCGTGGGTCAAGAGCAGAGTACCACATATAAGCTAGCCCAAGACTCCCTCCCTAAGCGATGTGGAACAGAGATTTCGCACTTACGGAATCCATGTGCTTCCTTTTCAGGTTCCATCGCTTGTGCAGCTGCTTGTTTATGAAATTTATAAATACTTGTGGTTATCTCCAAATGCTGGAATATTTTAAGTACTTGTTTACCGTAATTTTCAATTATTTATGGTTATCTAAATGTATGAATGTTTTAAATACTTGTAGCTATTCAGAAGCTTCTTTTTCAAGCCCCATTGCTTGTGCAGGCGCCTGTTGTAAAAAAAAAAACTCTCAAATATTTGTCGGTCATCCAGGTGTTTGATTGATCTATTCTTTTCTAGAATCTATGATTGTTAAGAAATTTTCATAACAAACCAAGCAAGTAAAGACAGGTGCACATTCTACTTTTGCATTATTGGGATCTAAATTTGCATCAAATTTCATGACATCCATTGCATTTTATTGTAGAAGATGGGTGCGGACTCATCGGAATCCATACCACTAACAAAAAAAATATTATTTCATTATATTGTGAGGGCATAGTCAAAATTTAGGTATTACTTATTTGAACGGAACATTTGTAAGTTTCCCTTTAAAGAGTAATAGTTGTTGACATCTTAATATTTGCGACATATCTAACCATTCATTGCATAAAAAAATCAGGGATCGGTTCTGATCCCTAATAAAGAAAATATTGTTAATTTGTATTTGCATCGCACTAAGTCCACATAAATTGCATTTCGACTAGACTGGTGTAAGGAGGCTTTGAATTCAACTAAATAAACTGGATTAAGACCGCAAGAAAGTGGAAATCGCAAAAAGCCAATCGAAAAATCATAGTGGTGAAAATCACAAGTGGTGCGCATGGGGTACCTAACTAAGGAAGTTTGTTCTTTGATGATAGCTTGGAAAGTGACAAAGCTTATTCTGTCTAAGCTTTCGCAGACGTAGAAGGAGAAAAAGACAGTCTCCGTTGATGCTCTGGTACGAGAAAGGGCTCTTTTGAGAAATGAAATGTCACCGTCCAGCTGTTTTGCGAAGTGGGGTCTCGAAGAAGGCAACAAAGCAACTACCCTCGGTGGAGATTTCATGCTGGAAGTTGTCAGTTTCGTTCAAGATCAAAAAGCAAGAAGATTCTGCAGCAGTGATTGACGGACAAGCAAACTGAAGAGCGTGAGAGAGAAAAGACAGGAAAGAAATGGAAAAAAAGAACGGGAGAGTTAATAGAATTGAAAGATTGGTGAATTCATTATTCTTAGCCATATATTCACGCCTTCGCTGTTGTACTAGGGAAGAGATATAAGCGTTCAAAGAAGGCAGACTCTCTTCTTGGCAAGAACACGCGCAAATAGAGAGGGGCTGCATTCACTTTCATAAGAAGATGGAGGGCACTCCCAGACAAGCACAAAAGTTCAGAGGGGTTACTTCCTCAGTCTGTGCTCGCACCGCATCTCACGTTACTGTTCTGAGCGTTGCCTTGGCCCCGTGCTGCCGTCTCGCTGATTTGTCTACCTCTTTCCGACGCTCCCCAGCCACCAACAAATGAGAAATTTGAGTTGGGACATGTCACAGACCCAAGAGGAAGCATAATTTTGAGTGCAGTGAATGCACATTGACGAGGCTCGAGCATTAATTGGTGCCATCTGCACCAAAAATAAATCGAGTCATTGGTGTAAAAAGACACGTGACTAGAATGCAAGTTATTATTAATGCGTGAGTCATAAGGAATTTTATTGATATCAACAATCATCAATGACCACTAATCAACTGTTGATATACAAGCAGTATGGTTGATGATGACAAGTATCATAGCTGGCAAAGACACCGGTTGAAGACAATCACCGATAGAGACTCCAAACAGAGAAGGGAAATCCGATAGGCACCAAGAAATAGTTGTGATACACCAATTTGAAATCATTCATGGAAAAGGCAGAGTCAAAGTCCAGCAAATCATGGAAAAGAGCCGACGTTAACTCAATAGGGGTCAAGGATCTAGGTGCAACTTTAAAGGTGAAATCACCTGAATCCAAGATCGTGGGCACATCGGATGAAGATCTTTGAAGAGGTGGAGGCATGGCTAAAACCGCAAGGAAATTGCTTTTGAGTAGTGATGTCACAAGCATTATAAATTCTGGTGCTCAGCTACCGGAAAAACTCGTGCCCACAAATAAACAAACATGTTATTTTTCAATTATCTTCAATTTTTTATACTATAATTTCAATTTTCAGACTCGCATCGTCGATTAAGTATGATTTTTGCTGTAATTTCCATATTCATGTTGTAAATTAAAACTCTAGCGTGCATCTTTGCTCTATATCTTGGGTGTTTGGTTGTCAATTAAATTCTGACATTTCATCTTCGTGTTCCCTGGTTTTATCATCGAATAAATTCCGACAAAATTTATA
This sequence comes from Melaleuca alternifolia, assembly GCA_019926035.1. NCBI lineage: Eukaryota > Viridiplantae > Streptophyta > Magnoliopsida > Myrtales > Myrtaceae > Melaleuca > Melaleuca alternifolia. The sequence continues at coordinate 3,045,964 of JAGKPW010002266.1, read as the reverse complement.
CATGTTTAGTTCAAATTGAAGTACCTACTTTTTCCAAGCCGTGTTGTCAATATAATTCTGGTAGAGTTTATGTATGTTTGGCTCCTTTTGGAAGTAAAGTTACTAATTTTGTTGCTTAGGATATTTTCTATTCAGAATTAACATAAAACTCAATCTTCTCTAATAAAATCCAAAAAAAAAAAAAACTTCCGACGAAAGATATTTTATGATCGAATTCAATATGAGAAATGGTAACCAAGCAGGGTTCGCCGTGGATCATCACATGTCCGGATTGGTCCGGTAGATCATGTGGAGCATCGTCCCTCGCCAAAAGAAGGGTTATGACCCATCAATGGAGCGAGCTCTGATGACTCGTCTCTTGTCGGTTTTAACTCCAATGAGCCACCCGTCTGACCCAATTGTCACGGGGCTGTCTGATGCTCTTTTCTACCAGTCAAATTATGCCCACTGTCCTTTTTCTAAGACGTCATGAGTTCAAGTTGAGGAATCGATCGACTGCTATAATTAAAGCCTTTGGAAGAGCCTCCGTTGGTTGATTCTCACTGCACCATCGACGGCCTTGAGAAGCGGTGGAAAAGGAATAGTGACGTATTGCATTCGCATCGCTTTATGATCGCGAGGAATTTTAGCTTCTTTTCTCATAACAGTTGGGAGTGCCTAAAGGATAAATGAATGCCCTCTAGGCATCGATAAAGCAAACTTGACTTGGAAATCTGCACGTCTGAAAGCATTGACTACGTATGATACCATAATAATTAGTGCATTGCAAAGTGCAAAGTCTGATTACTTTTTGGCTTTGGCTCTTGTTAACGAAACTCCAAAATACTCCCTACCAAGTAGATCCTCCATCTCATAACACTAATAGAGATGTTGGAGCAATTACACGTCTGGAGATGGTGAGTTTAATGTTTGAAGACAAAGACGGGACAGCTCGTATGTGTCCGTAGGGATTAATCGAGCCGAAATATTCAAATTTCACTTACGGTGATCGGTATTATGGTCGTGAACTTACTAATTATTATACGAGATCGCGAGGGATGAGGACAGAGGTTCTGGGTTGTTGGATGGTGACTGCAGGAGGAGGTGGATTAGGGTTTCGCGGCAGAGCGCCCTGCTTATGCGGCTGCCTCTTCGGTTGCGCAAACCGACCAAAGAGATGATCAAGCATGTGATTGGGGGAGTGACTCTATGGGATCGATTTGTCTTTCCCTCGAAATTGCCAGCAAATTTTTCCCTTTTGTTGTCCTTTAATGTTTTATTTTCTCAAACCGCAAGAATCCAACTTGGATCTTCCTAACTAGCATATATAATTTCCATTAACTGTGCATACATATAGCATCAAGATCTGTGGTCCCTTATGTCATGCAGAAGAATAGCATGCCAATCTCTCCTTCACTCTCCTTATATAGTGATAACCTCTCTCTCTCTCTCTCTCTCTCTCTCTCTCTCTCTCTCCAGCAGCAACAACAACACTAAGATTGCCACCGCTGTTGCTGCTGAGTCATGGAGAACGACGATAAGCAGCCACTCCTCTCGCCCGCCGAGAAGGCAGACCAAGCCAATTATGACGTTGGCGGCGGCGGCGAGGGCGACCATACCCGCGACCAGCAGGTGGTCGTCACGAACCCGCCGCTCTCGACCGCTGTCAACGATGCCTTTGCCTTCACGCCGCACGCTGACGACATCCCCCCGATCAAGGGGCCCCGCGACTTCCTCCGGGAGTTTGCCAAGGAGTCCAAGAAGCTGTGGTTCCTTGCCGGCCCCGCCATCTTCACCTTCATCTGCCGGTACTCCCTCGGTGCCATCACCCAGGTCTTTGCTGGCCACGTCGGCACACTGGAGCTCGCCGCCGTCTCAGTCGAGAATTCCGTCATCGCAGGCTTCTCCATGGGTGTCATGGTATATACGTATACATAGTCGTTCGCATTTTCCTGTAACTGATATGACTGCAATTTATCCACAACTTCTTAGTATGATTGACTCTGCACATTAATCACAAATGTGCGTAATTGGGAAGTGCAATGGAAAAGCAGAAGATAAATGATTTTTTTTATAGATAAATATCGAGAATCCACACATATAGCTTAGTCCGATTGTCTGCTCGATTTCACGTGCCGAATGCACGGGATCATGAATTTGCTTGCAATGAACATGGCAGCTCGGCATGGGAAGCGCGCTGGAGACTCTGTGCGGACAGGCTTACGGGGCGGGGCAGCTCGACATGCTGGGCATATACCTGCAGCGATCGTGGGTGATCCTCAACACGACGGCCGTCGCGCTGTGCTTCCTATACATCTTCGCGGCAAAGCTCCTGCGGCTCATAGGGCAGACGGCGGCGATCTCAGAGGAGGCAGGGCAGTTCGCGATCTGGATGATCCCGCAGCTGTTCGCGTACGCGATGAACTTCCCGATCGCCAAGTTCCTGCAGTCGCAGAGCAAGATCATGGTGATGGCGGTCATCGCCGGGGTGGTGCTGGTGCTCCACACCGCGTTCAGCTGGCTTCTGATGCTGAAGCTCGGGTGGGGACTCGTTGGGGCCGCCGTCGTGCTCGACGCGTCATGGGTGGCCATCGTGGCGGCCCAGCTCGCCTACATACTCAGCGGCAACTGCGGGAGGGCCTGGAGGGGGTTCTCTTGGAAGGCGTTCGAGAACCTATGGGGGTTCGTGAAGCTGTCCCTCGCTTCGGCCGTCATGCTCTGGTAATAATGAATCTTGCCCTAACATCTTCACCATCTCCCGTCGCCGCGAACTCTCGTCTTTTACCATCACGAGCATCATTAGGTCGCGGTTGCTTACTGCTTAGCTAGGGAATAAGCTACAGATGCGCTTAGGGCCAAGCTCAAGTTCTGCCAAAAGCACACCTTCTCCTCTCGCGGTTGATAGAGCAGTTGAAGACTAATGGTTGCGACAAGACTTGTCAAAACTCGCTTTCTCCTCCTCCTCCTCCTCCTCCTCCTCTTCCTTCAACCGCTACCAGTCGTCTTGAGTATCACCGAGCGAGAGAAGCTTTGACGGTGCGGACTTTCTGCCCCGCGAGAACGACCCGGCATTCTTTGTGCTTCTCGACGGGTTAATGCATGATTTTTAAACCCTTTTAGACTAATACCGTCCGGACCATTAATTATTTAAATCTCGCCGACAACGATGGAGACACACTCAATTTGTTCTGTATTCATTTCATATATTATAAAGATAGATGCTTTCTCCTCAAAATAATCGGAAAATACCAAAAATTCAAGAAAAAAAAAATTAGATAGAGGACCGGCCGAGAGACAACCCCAACATTTGTTATGTATGTCTGAACATATAATAATTAGATTTCGCGGGGAGTTAATCAAATATTTATGAAACGATATCTAAATAGTTGAAATATCATGATCGATATGATATGATTAGATATATCATCTTTTGTGGTGATCAATTTAAGTGAATGAATTTTATGTGTTATTTCTCTTTTCTTGTTGTGGCAGCTTGGAGATTTGGTATTTTACGGCACTCATTCTCTTCGCGGGGTATTTGAAGAATGCGGAGATTTCGGTAGACGCCTTATCCATCTGGTAAAGTATTTTTTTTCCCCTTCATGTAATGCTCGATATATGTTTCCTTCCCCATCCTTCGATTCTTGAAAAGGACAAGAGGCCAAATCAATAAGTTGAGAAGTGCAACAGTAAGATAAATCTGACTTGGGCTATTCCCGCCCCCACTCTTTTTGGCCTTTAGCAGTACTTTATATTTTCTCTGCTCTATTCGAGGAAAAAAGAAACAAAAGCTGCTTCTTTGGTAACAGGTTTCTGACAATCTGTGTCGTTTCCTGTAAAGACGCCATGTTTGACCAACGCTATTCACGCCGCCAATAAAAAGTTGAATAGGCCTGATTTCCCGGAAATAGATCAGCTGACCTGCTGAAAAAGCAGGCAGCTGATCTCCTTTTTGGAACCGTCCGATCGGACGACTCCTATTAAATGAGAAGAGGTGAGATTTTTTTTAAAAAAAAAGATACTTTTTTACTCTCCACCATTCGATCTCAGATCTGGGAGCAAAAGAAGGTTCATTTGACAACAGGTCAGGTGATCCAAATTCTTCCCCCTCAATCCGCTCAGATGGAGGCACGTGGCTAAGTGGGTCAACCCCCCTTTATCCAACGTCACCGACTGACGTCACCGGCTGACGTGGCGTGTATTAGTGTAAATTGGTGCAATCAAAAATCGACACATGTCATGATTAGGAAAAAAAAAAGCTTAAAAATACGGATTTTCCTCTCTTTTTATCTCCATCGCGGCCCATCAAAGAGACATGGAATAATCACTGTAACAGCTAGGGAAAAGCAGAAGAAAACCAGGGAGCTCAGTGTAGTGATGAATAAACAAATAAAACAAATCTTTCCGTGAGCAGCAAGCCATATCAGTATGACCCACGCTTTCCTTATAGAACTGGGTTTACCAGGAATGGTTCTGTAGCGATGAATCAAGGCCAAAGCTCGACAGGGGTTTTCATCTAGACGCAAGTCTAAGAACTTCCTTTAGATGCCTCTGAGGATTCATGTGTTTTCGCCTGATTTGTCGCTCGCGAATTTAGTTTCCGTTTACAGTAGAGATTGGCTAAATCAGCACAAGCGGTGTCCTCGTCTGCGTGTGTGTAACGCCAGATATGAAGTGATCTATTAATCTTGAACTGCGAGAAGAAGAGATTGAATCAACGTGAAACATGAAAATATGGCATTGTCTTATCGTCCACTTCGCACTGGATAGGCTTCTGTGACATCCCAAGCTGAGAAGCACGATAAGGTTTCGTCTGCCAAAAAGTCCCAACTTATATCTAGGATGTGCACTGTTCTCTTTACTTGTGGGTTCGAGTTGTTCGAATTTTGTCTCTAATGTTTTCTTAGAGCACTAGACATCCTGTCATTGTTCAGATGAAGTATCTAACACGCTCATCTTTTTACTTTGTCGTGCATTCGCCGTCTTCTTTTGTTGCTCGTTCAATTAAAGAAGACTGGTAAAGTTGCATTTTTCTTCTTCGTTTTTAAGACGGGGATTTGTTAGAAAGATACGTGAGTAGGATCCATACACATGAGACAGATATTTCTATTTGGTAACTGCAGTACACATTTTTTACACTTGGTAATTGCATTAAAACGTAATCGGATAAGATCAATGTGATTGAGGGTGCAGTTCGATTCTTGGTTGTGATGTTTAATTTGATGCCCTGGATCTGATGTTGCAGCATGAACATACTGGGGTGGACACTCATGGAGGCTCTTGGAATGAATGCAGCCATAAGGTTGGTATTAGAATTATAGGCCCTCTGGAAAAATCTCTCTCTGCATCTGAAATTGTTTCTTGGTTATCACAGTGTGAGGGTGTCTAATGAACTCGGAGCGGCTCATCCAAGAACAGCAAAGCTCTCGCTCATAGTGGCCGTGATCTCCTCGTTCATGATCGGTTTGGTCTTATCGGCGATCTTGCTCGCCACTCAGGACGTATATCCGTCCCTATTCTCCAGCGACTCATCCGTCCAGGCTCTGGTCAAGGAGCTCACGCCAGTGCTGGCCTTGTGCATCGTCATCAATAATGTCCAACCAGTGCTTTCCGGTAGATTATGCCAGTCTCCCTTTCATCTTTTCAGCTATCGCTTTGCCTATTAGAGAAATGTTAAATGAGAGATGTTCCCGCTCCTCTTAACAGGTGTGGCCGTTGGAGCTGGATGGCAAGCCGTGGTCGCGTATGTGAACATCGCCTGCTATTATGTGTTAGGAGTTCCCCTTGGTCTGATCTTCGGTTATAAGCTGAACTGGGGTGTCAAGGTAAGTTTGTCTTCGTGCTCAATCATCTCAGAAGCAAAAGTTGCACTCTTTGCAGTAACTTGACTGCCGATTCAATAGATCAAAAGAAATGCGAGATAGTCGAAACCGATCACTCATTTATGTCATTGATACGCAGGGGATCTGGTGCGGAATGCTGCTGGGTACAGTAGTGCAAACATGTGTGCTCATCTTCATGGTTTGCAGGACGAACTGGAACAAAGAGGTAAGACATCGTCTTCTTTATGCCTCTTTATGTTGACAGAAATGAATGCTTCCGGAATAGGTGGAAGCTCATTTGCTGTCTCTGAGCTTTCAGGCTTCTGTTGCTGAAGAAAGAATAAGAAGATGGGGAGGTCCTTCAGAAGAGCAGCGACTCGCAAATAACAACGACTTGGAGAAATAAAACAGAGCCGGATAACTCACCGGGAATAAAAGAATTTTGGTGAAGATGACCCTTACTGTAGCCAGTCACAAGGCAACTCATGAGATGCAATGGTGCGTCGCCGGATTCGTCCTCTATTCGACAAATTCCAATGGCCATTGAGGATCTAATTGCCCCACAGTCGCATGAGTCATCTAGTTATACGGAGTCAATTGCAGCATTTAACGAGCCGTTTCATGTTTTTTTTCCATCTCTCTGGCGATTGAAATTCTAGGATGATCAATGATCTTCAATTTTAAATTCCGATTCTTCTTTGTCTATGAACCGTCCAGAAAATCAATTCGCAACATCACGGGAAGCCCAGAGAAGCTAGAATCACATGAGAATGCGAATGTTATTGCTCCAGAACAATAGTAACCATACTAAAACGGGTGTGCGATCCGCATTAAGTGTACCTAAGTTTATGCAAAATTAGGTCGCCATATTACCTGCCCACACAATAACGGGACAAATGACGTGGTGAAGATGCTCCGTTTTATTGTCCTGCAATTTTGTTCTGATTTTTTCAGGACATGAGAACCAGAACAAAATCCCCCCTCTCAATTCCCTGTTCTTGCCCAAACACTCGCTAACTTCGACTGTCAAAGTCACTCACTCTTACCAATTGATGCCCAACCCCTCCAACGGCAATAGCATTCGTCATGGCCAAAAGAAAGGAAAAGAAAGAACTACGAGCATATACGAGCCATCTCTGCGACTCCGCTATTGTTAGTCTGTGGTTGGATAAGAAATAGTTGGACGGGGGCTGAAGGAAGAGATGAATCGAGCTTCCAAATAGCTAGAAGCATTCTCATGGCAGAAGAACTCCAACTGCCGACGAAGCACTGTCAAAGAACCCACAACCAATCATACTAATCATTAGTCCGCTACAGGATCATTCAGTGCTACGCAGAGCCTCTCAAAACCGATGGACTAATCAACCCCTAGGTACACCAACCGAAGAAAGCGATGATAGATCAGCAGCATACCAAAATGAACCAGATGCGGTCCAAAAGCTGGACCTCTCCGTTAGGACATGTTTTCAGACCGAAATACCAAATGGGCTACCAATGAACGAACCTAAATTGGCCGGAGCTGGGAGCACATCAATACAGACGACAAAATTGCGTCATGAGTTCATACCAGCACTTGTGATACAATTCGCCTGCTATCTCTGAGCTGTGCACGCTACAGGATGATGGTGTTGGAATTGCTGAAGGAACTTGTGACCAATATTCAAATAGAAATGGATGATGAATCATGCCACAGAAATTCTCAGATAGTTTTCACTTGTAAAATTGTTTTCCGACTTAAAGGTTCTTAATTGTGGACCCTTTTTTTACACTACGCTCATTGGAAACCAGACTCTCTTGATGATGTTTTGGCGAAGTGCAGCAAGAGGAATTTCCGAATCTCGCTGGTCCGGGGACCTTTAATACTAGAAATCCACTACCCGCACTTTGCATTGTTGTAGAAACTAGTATGTCTGGCCGCGATTATAGTGACGCAAAGTCCCCTGCCAACTGGCACTTGGCCCAGTCACAGGGTAGGAAGGAGCTATGAACGAGGAAGAAAGACCAAGGTTAATCAGGACACAGCCGCAACTTTAGATTGAAAGAACTACTGAGCAGTGAAGGGAAAATAGTTACACAAAGGGGTATCTATGCTCTGTGAAGCAGGAACTAAGAGATATCGCGCAATGTTCCATGGGTAACACTGTTCCTTCTATTAATATGACAGAAATGAGATCACATACGCATGTATATCTCTGAGGAGCCAGTGCATTGGATAAAGGACATCTTGGCTCGAGGTATATGAGACCCAACAAACTGCAAACATCATTAATTTGATAAACACCAATTATTTAGGCACCAAAATAATCCCTAAGCTAAGCAAGGCTCTCACGCAAGCAACACTTCAAACCAATGCAATTCATTAGGTGATTTCACAATCTAGCATCAGATCATTGCCGCGGAGACTACGATTCCAAGAAACTACCTAACAAGCATGATTTAGTTCTCGAAAAACCTGTTGGCATAGTAACTTAAGATGACGGTGATAAGATGCTACCTCATAATATCTTCACCACATAATATATATTATCCCAACTGTCATGAAGTAAAATGGCCTAAGCCTAGTGATCACAGAATCAAGATAATTGGCCAAAATCACACGCTGAACATGTCTAACCTTCAAAAACAAGGTCTCCATAGGATCAGATTGGAAAGCAGCCAAACCAAGTCTGCATTGGATCCTCTGAAGTTATCAAAAGTTGGCAAACTCCTTAATCAGCACGCATAAGATAAAACTCCCGGTATCCTTAAGCAACCCAAGACTTGATAGAGAGAAAAGTGGCAAAAAAAGGCAGACTTTGACCAAAGGTTAAGCATCACACTTCCATCCCCAGCTGCGTGCTATCCCCTATCCCATGACCCACAGAAGCAGATATAAAAACATACAGAGAAATCAACCCCAGGCGTAACATTAGAGCTGCCACAATCAAAATCCGTACACCATAGCACGGCTCATCATCGTCATTACAATAAGCTTCGGCACCTAAACAGCCAAACAGTAATCAGACAGGGCAAAGCGGACCCACAAACAATATGTAGATTTAGTCGCCCTAGCGTGCTCCCGGAGCTGTGAAGAGGGCTGAGGGAGACGATTATCACGAGAGCGACACAGATGATATTGCTTCAAGGGAACGAGTCATGTGGGAACTAATCGAATCCTCACTGACCAGATAGTGAAGCGCAGACAGCAGACACAAACAGCTTCCAGATAACCATCGATATCACAGACAGTCCGCCAGATATGAATAACATCGCACTGCGGAAAGAAAAATCATCCCAAGCAAATCGAGCAGATCGCTAAAAGCACGTGACCAAGCATAGAGAATTACCCAAAAATTAAGCCTTCGGTCTACATAAAGTAAACAGATCCAGATCCAATTACAACCAAACGTCAAAATCATTAATGGAAAGCGCATCAATTGTATATAATCGAAGAACGATACCCTAATGCTACCGTATAGCCTCTATGCGGTGAGCACGACAGCGCCGCCGGCCTCCTTGATCTTCTTCTCGGCGATCTTCGACACCAGCTTGGCCTTCACCACGATCGGCTGCTTCTCCGGCAGGACGCCCTTCCCGAGGACCTTGAAGTATCCAAACTGGGTGACGTCGACCACCGGAGCGGCGGCGGCGCCCGAGGCCTTCTCCTTCGCGTCCTGGGGGACCAGCGACCAGAGCCTCTCGACGTTGACAATTGGGCAGTAGAACTTGTTGCGGAGCTTGTGGAAGTACCGCATGCCGACCTTGCCGAAGTACCCGGGATGGTACTTATCGAAGAGGATACGGTGGTGGTGCATGCCTCCGGCGTTACCGCGGCCTCCGGGATGCTTGCGGTGCTTGCCGATGCGACCGTGGCCGGCGCTGACGTGGCCGCGCTTCTTGCGGTTCTTCTTGAAGCGAGTCGTCATTTTCTCTCTCGGCACTAGGGCTCGTGGGACAGTGCGGCCGAGACCCTGAAATGGGGAGAAGGTGCCACTAGGGTTTGGTGGGTTCTTATACGGAGGGGACGGAGGGGGTTTTCATTTGGTTGACTGTTTTGTCCATTAGGGTTTTTGATATTTACGATCTGTTATTGGGCCAGGCCTTATTGGGCCGGCCAAGTCTGCCCACTTGTTTCCGAGTCCTTTTCCCTGATCCATTTCAGCCCACTGCTTACTGCTGCATAATATTCAGCTCGTTTCCCATGTGAAGCTCTTTCTACTGACTCGAATTTTATCTTAATATCCAATATAATTTGATGATTTTTTATATAATGATTATATAAAAATATCTAATATCATCACATCGACCATCTTCAACAACCACATTAACTCAATCAAGATATATTACACCAAAAATTTAGAAACCATTTACAACGCCATCTTCAACGAAATTTAGACTTTTCATGGATAAATAAAATATCGGCTTTATCACAACCGGACAAAGATTGCGTCAATGAGAGTAATCTCTATCTTACATGGAGTTCTCATAAAAGCCCTTCACCATTTGCTAAGGAAAAAGCCCATACAAAGGATAGATTGCCGCAACTCCGGCAAAGTTACGAACTTGGCCAATATAGGACAAGCTGTATATAAACATAAGATCTACCCCGACGCCACCCCTGCAAATTGGCTAAGAATTTGAGTCCCCGACCCAATTTCGCCCCGCATTTAGCTGTCCTAGAGCGAGGAGAGGAGATAGAAGTGAAAAGCAATAAGCCACTGATCCTTTTAGGAAAATACAAATACGACAATCTTTACAACATCGGACAGCATCCGCTAACACCCCCAACAATTTCGAGGCACCGGTCGACAACAAATTCAAGAATTGCATTTGGGATGCGATGGGCGCAGTACTTCACGAACCGGAAATTATGTGTCACGTGAGATTTGACACCGCTTGACCGCAAAACAATCGGATATATACGTATCACGACCCCGAGGGCTAACATGTAAATGTGTGACTAGAGAGTTGTACCACTGCTTCATTTCTGAAGGACGATAGCAGCTCCGACTAGGCCCAACCACACTGTCAAAGCTACCCAGAAAGCCTTATTTTTCTCGAGTCCAACTGGAGGCCGCCAGACAAGAAAGTCCCCTACAAAATCTTTGGATGAAGGAAGTTGGTTGGTTGTGGGATAACTTCGGTTCTGATCCTTGTCTTTGTACTTATCACTCCAAGTTGCTGCATAACTGCAATAGCCACACAAAGCACTCACGTCATCAATGTCTACATAGAGACGAGAATGTCAGCATATGCAATTCCCAGTTCTATTTTACTGATTTATTTAGGGTATGACATCATCAAAAAGCAGGATACAAAAGCTTCGAACAATCAATTCATCTTCATCAGTACTATAAGAACCAACACAAGCAAAATGCAAACCCCATCCGTAATAACATTATAAAGGCAAATTTGACAGTATCAAGTCAAAAATTAGGACGGGATTGTAATGGGGTGTCTGTGCTGTTACCATGTTTAATGCCTTATCTGATCGATTATATGTTGGCTTAACCTGCACCATATCTGAATGAATCAATTGAGACATCTAACTGAGGAAATCTAAGCTTACAGCTTTTGACGGGACGCAAAAATCAAGCTGAGTGAGCAAATGTTGGCTTGCCTGGTGCAGTGGAGACAAAAATAAGAGGTAGCAACACTATCTCCAGCAGAAAGCATATAAAATGTACAGCGTTGCATGAGGGAACATTGATTCTAGCCAAAGAAGATTTCTTTAAGGTTTTAAAGAGAATTCAAACAGCATCAAGAGGAAAACTTGATGATCAGGCTCTCAGGTGCTTTTCAGAAAGTTGAGCATCAGCCTCTGAGTCCCAACACTACCCGTAGAGATTATTTAAATCAACCTATACTTCTAAGGGAGAAGGTCTATCACACAGATTAATTTTGTGAAATGGGTAGAGGTAAAGATGGCTAAGTTAAGTGATCAGAGTTCAGGCAAGCAACCCCATACAAAACGCCAGATGACTAAACCCTTTATTGAGCTTCTATGTTGGTGCCCGCTTTCAAAATATTCTTCTGCAGCCTAAACTAGTTGAATTTGGTTAAATGAAGTCAAAAGTAAAATGGGTTATGAGGTTGGAGAATGTGGGTAGCAGACATCTTGCAGTTGGAGACACAAAAGATGCCATGCCAGCAGAAGACTTTGTCAAAGGCACGAGAGAAGACAGAAAGGAAGAAGAACTTATTAGGAGTTCAGTATATGATGGAGGTTATTCAAAATAATAGGAGCAACTGAGATAAAGATACACAAGATCACATAATCAGGGGAATGCTTATCATGAGGAAAATGAAATCAGCAGGAGAATGCTATTAAAAGAACAGAGAAACGTACACACACAGACATCTCAAGAGGAATCAAGTACTTATCTTTTGTCGCTACATTTTCTGTAATTTTAAATTTCAACAATGTGGTCCACTTAGATTCTTGTGCTTTAACATTTCCAATTTGTGGATCATGTAGGTTCTGATTTCCTCCATTAATGTCCTTTGGATTTCTAGTTGCTAGTGGAATTCTCAGTTCCTTCAAGTTAGTCGCTTATATTTACATATCAAGAAATCCACTACGAGCAGTCGTACTTCGTAAATCCAATTCTTTCAAGCAATTTATTTTATTTTGAAGCACCTCATCTTATCTCTGCAACTTATTCATTCATCCACTCTGTAAATTGTAGGTTGGTTATATTAGCCACACATCCATTTGAACCCAATTCATGCACTTTACGCATCAGTGCCAAATTGGGAGCAAATGCTTTTGCTCCTTCATAATCTAAGAAGTTCAAATGAACCCAGCACAAGTGTCCCATGAGACAGTTGCAACCAAAACTGCGATGCCTACCTTGTATCTCGAGTAACATGTAACGAGTACTTTCCCTTCCTATTGTCATTTGGTACACCTCATGCGGGAGGACAGAATTTGCAAGTAGAAGACAAAAATCGGCTCAAAGTCAAGATAATATAGTGATGCGGAGAGATAGAAATTTACCTGTCATAGCTGGATCCTATCAGCGGAATGGTAACCATCTCCTCCTGTGATATTTTCAACTTAGGTGCTTGAAGAATATATTTGAGCTCTGCAGCTTGACGTCGAATGCTAACAATAGGGTGCTTCTTCTCCAGCTGTTGATAAAGTGCAATACAATCTGCATGACGATTATTGGCCTCATATGCCATTGCAAGCCATATCTGAATCTGGAGGCCAAACATAAACAAATATCTGCATCAGTTCCCATTAAAATGGTACTAAGGATGTCACGTCGTGACATCTCAGGAAAAGAGCACCAGGACATGCAGCCGCTAGGGTACTAAACCAACCTCACCACCAAACAATGTAGGCCTAGGAATGATGGTAAGTGCACCCTCTAGGAACTCAATCGCCCTTCCATACATCCCTCGTCCGTAAGCTTTTTGACCCAACTCAAACATCAGCTGGGCTGTGGCTCTTCGCTCCGCCTGCTCTTTAGCCACCTGACCTCCACCGAAGAACAAGCAACCATATCATAACGACATTCGACAGGGCACCGGAAGACAACATATTTCTGGACTATCCACCAAAGATATATTCAACAGAGCATCAATTCTCATCTTGATCTTCTTTGAAACTAAAAAATATTGTCGGCATCAGACAATCACACGAAGAATGGAAAATCCTCCAAGCCGCGAGACAATTCGTCTCCAACTTGTTCGAGCAAGCAAACGTGCACGTAAATTAACAACAAGATTCAAAGCACCCTGCCCTTCTGAACACAAACAACGCCAGGCTTTCAGCATCGGCAGTAATAGCTTAAATCAAAATCACCTGTAAACGATCCAATCTAACCTTTTCGAGCTCTTTTCTGACTCTCATCTTCTTCTCCTCCTCCGTCTCCTCCCCGCCCTCGCCCTCCCCGCCCTCCTCCTCCGCCCTGTTCTGCAGCTCCTCCGCCTTCCTCTCCAGCTCCTTCATTTCTTCCATCTCCTTCACTCGTCTCCTCATTTCTCTCTCCCAGTCGAACTCCTCCTCGTCTTCGCCGTTCCCGTTGCTGTCCTCGTCGCTGGACCCCGCGTCGAAATCGACCCCGTTCACCTTCGAATTAGCCTTGCCCCGAGCCACCAAGGCCCGGTGGCTCCGGGCATCGCCATCGAACTCCAATCCCTTGGAACCCAGGGCGGCGTAGTAGGAGGTGAACTGGGGCTCCTTCTTGGTCAAGCTCGAGACGACGTCAAGCAGCGAGGGACGCGACTTGCGCTCGGGGACCGAAGCTCTAGGCGAGTTCAGGTCCAACAGCAGAGCTATGTTGCCGATCACCGTGGCCATGGCGGCTGTGACCGGAGAGAGAGAAGTGAGCTATGGCTAAGTCGCAGATGCTGACTGAGCGAGTGAAGAAGGAGAGGAAGGAAGAAGAAAGAAGAAGAAGGAGGAGGGAGATATTTTAGGCGGTTGGGGTGGAAAGACAAGAGTGCCCTTTGCGGTGACACGGAAGATGAGGAACCATTTCAATCTTGGGGAGGGTAATATAGTCTAGGAAGCACTCAAAACGTGGCGCTTTGCGGGCGAGAGCCGTGCCGCGAACGAGAAATCGTCCCATGAGAGAGTAGTACGTTTAGTGAAGGAATCTAATCCGCCGACGGTGGGCCCCACGTGAGAATCATCGGATCCGACGGTTCGTGGAACGCCTTGCTTCGCGGGGGAACTGTGGCTGCTACGTCGCGCGAGAAAGCGCGATGAGTCGGCTGGACCGCACGCGCCACGTCACCGGGATTATCCACGGCGGATGAAAATGGGAAAGATTTGATTGAGAGGCCACCGCCGCCTCGTCAACACTGTGAGTTTTCCTCCTTTTTTTCCGATTTAAAGACTTGTGAATAATGATGTTTTTCCTTGCCTCGTCGTATTTCGTGTGCAAAAACTAGAGATAAGCATGGATCAAATTGATACGGTCCAACAACTAACCCAATGATTAATTCGTACAGTATCAATTCTCAATTTTTAGAACTAAGAATCTATTTTTGTTAAGCATGGACCAAGGACCAGATCGACCATATGAGTTCGGTCTAGTTTTAAGGTCAACTCAGGATCACTAAGTGAGCAAAATCGAGGCCAAAGGTAAGGATAGATCGAGGCGAGTGAGACCGAGGCAAGCGGTGAGCTGGTGAGTGACGAGGGGAGCGAGGCCAAGGCAAGCGGCAAGCTGGGCAACTGACAAGATGAGCAAGGTTGAGATGAGATTTGAGCTAGGCGAGTGAGGCACAACGAGCTAGACGAGCAGCGGGGCGACACGAGTGAAGCCAAGACAAAATGTGAGTTGGCGGAGTGAGGCCAAAACAGGCAATGAGATAAGGCGAGTAGTGAGCGAGGCAAGGGCGACGGCAAGGCGAGCGAGGTCCTTTTTATCAAATTATGACTTGGCAAGAAAAATAAAAGAAAAATGGCCCCTTTGCTCTCAAGCTCAGCGCTTCATAGTTGTATTAAGTAGGCACCTGAGTAAAGCTCTTATTTGCACTGTGCACAACCCGTATTATATAGGACGACTTAGCCAATCCATCTCATTTTAAATCTTTTTTATGTATTATGTCGGGAAAATTTCAGGACCAATGATTAATCCGTATAGCACTGGGTTAGAGATTTTGGGACCAAAAACCGATCCAATCATCTTAAAAACCCGATTAGGACCGATCAGGTTGGGCCGGTCCAGGGTCGATCCATAGTTAACTCTGGACCATTGCTCAACCCTATGCAAAACGCTCCTTGCTTTGGAAGTCCTCTCTAATAAATAAATAACTGCTTTTAAATCCTCGTTAACGAAAAATGAGCATCACCGCCTGCGTGTAAACACTAGTAGTGAAAAATACTACTTAACAAAGACCAAAATATAGCACGGGTAATATCACAACAAACTCCCAAATCATGCCCACTGTAAGCTCGCTTCTTACAAGCCACTATAAATCCTAAAATTATCCATGATGTTGTAAATACTTTAATTTTCTTATGTCATAAATAAATATTAAATCGACATTGATGTAATAAATACACTCCTGAATTTAAAAAAAAAGAAACAAATAGTATGGATATTGCACGTGTATGAGTCAAGATTGAAGTAACCATATGAAGTTTGTTCATATTTTTTTCAATTTTCATTTTTACATGATATAATACGGCCTCCAGAACTCTTGAAATTTTTTATAACAGCGTATAATCGGGGTTGAAGGTTTTGTTAGATGAGCTAAATGTTGTTCACCTATAGAAACGGAGATTTGGGCAATCATATCTTTATAGGTCTCTCGCGAACTTGGAATATGGATTTGACATTGTTTATTTTGAAAATTAAACTTCAATAGCCAAGACCAGAATCACACCCATGAACTACCCTTTACATTTTATGATATTTTTTATTAATAAAAATATATTCATATATTTCAAAATCTTTCAAAATTAATAAAATCAAAATACAAGAGCGAGTGAGAGTTACAAAACTCGAAAGTCAATATAAAAATCACACTCAAATAGAGGGATAATTGTTCAAAAAGCTCTAAACCTACTATATAAATATAAATTTAATTATAAAATTTTAAAAAAATTACCAATTTAGTCATAAATATATTGTTTGAATAATTTTCTAGAATGATTACATCTTCAAAAAATTTAAGATTAAATTTGCACGATCAGAAACTTTAGAACTAAATTGGTCATTATATAATAAGGTTCAAAATTCTTTCAGTCTTCTTTCTAAATTCAGCATCCCTTTCATGTAAGAAAAGAAGGAATTTTTTTTTCCCCCAAAGATCCTCTTTCTTTACGATGTTCAAAGTTCAAACTGCGACCCCAGTCTCCTTATTCCGCGGACGACGTTGACATCAAGAGTTCAGCTCAGCTCACATGCCTCGCACTGTCGGCGTCTTCCTTCCTGGTGAGTGGTGACTCGTGGGTCGGCATGGCGCAACCGGAGGAAGCGGGAGATGTCCTAATTCTGCGTTCCTCTCCACTTTCCCATGTTCTTTTTTGTTTTTCTTGGGGTTTGTCACTGCTTATTTCAGTTAAAGTTCCACTCCCTTCCCTTCGTTCACACTCATCCAGTCGAGTCAATGAAACCAAAACCCAGCGCAGCTTCCATTCCTCGTTCCTTCATCCATCTTCTCAGCCATTCGACGAGGATGAAGTTGAAGGTTCCTTCTCTCTCTCTCTCTCTCTCTCTCTCGATTTTTATCAGCTTTTTTTCTTTTTCTTTCTTTCTTTCTTCTTCTGTGCTAATTCGTTTCTTGATTTGATCAGGCAGCGGAAGCGGGTCTCTGGTCGATTTGGCTATCTGGGTTTATGCTCATTGGCCTCTCCCTTTACGCCACTCACAAGTTGCCGTCGGCGGCGAAGGATCGAATCAAGAACCCGTTACTCAGTCGCAGGGTGTTCTTCGATAAGATTGAACCGAGCATTGCCATATTCGCCGCGCCCGAACCCTTCACTGGCTCGGTTGGAGCTGCGCAGAGCGTCGCGATCCGTTCGTGGCTCGGGCTGCCCTCGCGCATCACGGTGGTGCTATTCAGCCGACACGAGTCCGTCGTCTCTTTCGCTGCTGAACTTGGGCCGCGCGTATTTGTCGAGCCCAATATCGACTTTACGTGAGTGTGGCTTTGTTTTATGCGGTTGATGGTTTGGCTTGTGTTCGAATGACTGCTTTGGCTACCTTTTTCAGCTGCTATATACGTATTAGCCGATGAATATAACTTGTGTTGTGTCCACCGTTTCTACTGTAATTTTTTGCTTCCAAGGTTGTGTTAGCTGATTTGGTTGCTGATATATATTTATCTGGAATAATCATACTCTTTGTCGTGCTTAATTAGAGGACAGATGAAATGTCATCATGGCCCTATTTCTTCTGACGGTTTTGGAGTGGCTCAATGATCACCATGAAGTATACAATGTCGTGTGAAATTTTCGATTAGGAGGCAAATGTTAGATGGTTGGTTCATGATTATACATCTTGCAAACTTCCTATGACCTGCCTTATGATTAGCGGACTTTTAGCAGTATAAATAAAAATTAGAAGATGACGAATACAAGCATACTTGAATGGACCCAAAAGAGATCTTATCGGACTTTCAGGTTGCCTAATATGTCTTTGTATGTCTCTAGGTTCTTGGGTACCCCATTTTTTCATTCCATGGTGGCAAGGTCGCAGGAATTCGCTTCTGACATATGTGTGTTTGTCCATCCCGAGACCATCCTACTTGTCAACTTCGTTTCAGCACTGAATTTTGTCCATGAACTCAATCACGACTGGTTCCTTTTTGCTTCCCCGAGTAACCTCTCATTTTTCCCATTTTATTTGGAGAAATATGGGAAACATTGGCTGAGGGAGGATGGTGAGCGGGTGAAAATGAAGGAGGTATGATGAAGCCTTACTTAGATTGGAAGTTGCTGGCTCATGCTTCTCATGTGAGACACCTAGACTGAGATTATGCTCTATTTCATTAGTTGCAGGAGATTATCACTCAGAATTCGCAACCTAATAACAATGAGGGAAGATTGATCACAGCATGGAACAGAAGGGATCTGCCCTTGCATACTGGAATAATTCCTCCTTTCTTATATGGGAAGGGAATACACAACTCTTGGGTCATTAATGAGGTTGCATCATCTGAACTGAGGTTCGTGGTTGATGCTAGTTGGAGTATTTCAAGTTTCTATATGACTGATCCTGTGCCAAGGTCTAATAAGTGTGGGGGATGTTCTGGTGATCCAAACATTAAGGAAAGAAGTTGGGAATATGCTGGCAATTCTCTTCTAGGGGCACTCTATGGATCATCACTTTTCCATGAAGCTAAGCATTCCAGTCTGGTGAAACTACTGAGATGCAACGGCACTTACCTATTTGCTGATACATCTGACGACATTGTCCGTTTATATGGGAATGTAAAAGCATTTGGCTTGTTTGAAAGGAGGATCTTGCATTTTTGGAGAAAGAAGAAGCTAGCAACTTGTGTTAAGGATAATAATTCATCACATGGTGCATTCAATTGGTCCCTAAAAAATCAGTTGAAGCCATCAGTGAGATTGGATTATCCATTCACGCTGGAGTCCCTCCTCTCGATCACTGCAGATAAGAATAGGACAATTGTGCTCGGTGTTGCTGGATTTAGTTATAAGGACATGTTGATGAGTTGGGCTTGCAGACTGCGGAGCCTCAAGATGACAAATTTCATTGTCTGTGCTCTTGACGATGAAACTTATGAATTTTCTGTCTTACAAGTACGACAGCCAGTTTTCTCCCTTCCTGTGCCCTTGCTGTTCATCTTTTATTACCTTTTTTTTCCTCTAAGGTCTTAATAGTCACTATTAAATCTCGCTGTAATTTCATACCAAGCCGGATATTATGGGTAATATGCACGATAGATTCATTCATTATATAGCAAATCAATGGTAACACGAGTCCTTCATGAAGTTGGTACCTGTTCCTTTGTGCGTCAGTCTGCTTAATAGTCCTTACAAGATTAAAAGACAGATTGTTTCAAATTTTAATATTCCATTTTACTTTAAATAAAAATGGCTAGAGATCAAGAGTGTTCAGTCATTTGATTGAAGGGACATGGAAAATCGGATGTTTTCTGTTGCCTAAGATCTGTTTGCCACTTCATAATTTCCATTGCACGAGGCTTGTGCTTGCTATCTGAATTTCATTTACTCCTTTTTTATGCTAGGGGCTTCCAGTTTTCAGGGATTCATCGGCTTTAAATGATACCAGCTTTGACGACTGCCACTTCGGGACAAAATGCTTCCAAAGGGTGACCAAAGTGAAGTCCAGAATAGTTTTAGAGATACTCAAGCTAGGATATAGTGTACTTCTTAGCGACGTTGACGTTTACTGGTTCAAGGATCCGTTACCACTGGTCTCGTCATATGGTCCGGCTGTTCTCGTTGCACAGTCTGATGAATTTAATACAACAGGTATGATGTCCAAGGCTTGTGCTTCCACTCACTGCATGAGGTTATGCATTTCCAAATTATTTCAAAATTATAATGAACGGAGAGTTTTACAGTAAAAGGATTGTTATATGTTATGTATCATATAAAAGAGAAAAAATGGACAAGAAGATGATCATGTTATCTTCTTCTACTTGTGAAGAAGATCATGATTTTAGTTGTAAGACTTCTGCTAATGTTAGCGCTTCTAATATCTGTATTTTCTCTAGGACCTATTAATATGCCCAGGCGCTTGAACTCTGGCTTTTATTTTGCTCATTGTGATGTTTCAACAATCGCTGCTTTGGAGAAGGTGGTAAACCACGCTGCCAATTCGGGCCTGTCAGAGCAGCCGAGTTTCTACGACACATTATGTGGGCTGGGGGGATCCAATCGCTTGGGTGACAATGCATGCTTGGAACCCGAGACAAATTTGACCGTTCATTTTCTGGACAGAAATTTATTTCCAAATGGTGCATATGGAGGACTTTGGGAGGAAATAAACGTCAGAGAGGCCTGTTTAAAGAAGGGTTGTTTTATCCTTCACAACAATTGGATTAGTGGAAGAAGGAAGAAGCTGGAACGTCAGGTGTTAGCTGGACTTTGGGAGTATGATATCAGCACAAGGAATTGTCTGCTGAGCTGGCGTGAAAATCAATTAGCGAGTAAACAGTAAGACCTCATCAGTGATTTTCCCATTTGTCTCTTGCAGACTTTGGTTCTCACGAGGAAGAGAAATGATTAGAGATATTATTCCTCCACCCATGATTGTGATAGGGTTGCATTGTTTTCATCGCTGCAACATGTTTGAAATGCTAAAACAAACAAAGCTGGCCAAGGAAAATGCCAGAAGATAGCTGCCATTGTGAGGAATCGGGGATAACACAAGGTGATGCCATGTTTAAGTAATTCTTGTGATGCCATGTTTTAAGTAATTCTGATCCACAACCAGTTACTGCATAGTGATCAACTATGCTGAAGAACTGTGTTAATTTGCTGGGGCTAGTCTCCCACAAGGAGCCACCCTCAACACGGAATAGGGCCACCCCTGAAGCTTCCTTCTCACTGGAAATAAGTTTACAATTTGGAGATATTTCTATCGGCTCAAAATTGAATGATGTCTCTGTGAGAATAATCCATGCAGGTGGGCGAATCGAGCTGTACCAAGATGTGATTCCTGCATCCCATGTGATGGAGAAATATCCTGGCATGTGCGTTGCACTCCCAGAAGTTTTCAGGAAGCCACATGAATCCATATTGAGTCCGGAGGAAGATTTAGTGCCAGGTATGAAGTACTTTATACTTCCATTTACCACTGCAAGCAAGCTGAAGCGCAAGTATCAAGAGAAAATGAAAGCCGCAGAAGCTGCTGCTGATGAGACAAAGTTGGATTTGAAAAGCAAAGTCAAGCCAAGCGAAGAAACCGTCGAACAACCCATTTGCTCGGCAAAAGATTTTTACACCTCAAGGGACAGATGGTCAAGACGTTCAACGAGAAAGAGGGGCATAAAGAAACAGCCTTTTGTACCCCCTATCCCGAGGGCAAGAACATTGCGTTCGATGACATGGGAGCCGAGCCTATCCTCCATACAAGAGCTCTCTCCATGATTCCCCATTCTTTTCAGGAATCCAGGAGTCCATGGTTGTTGACCTTTACATACTTCAATCGCAAATTTTGTACTTCTCAGAGATATCAGATAAGCAATTTTTCTTTTATTCTATGTTAAAGTATCCAGACAGTCTCAATATGTTGGACAACGCATTATCCGTTTCCCATGTGTGCCTCTATATTTCTGTTTTGTTGTTTCACTGAAACATCTAACAGTGTTAAAATGATATGGAGGTACAAGTAGTTGCTTGATCGCAGCAAAGTGGATGTTTTTCCTTGTTCTTCTCTGGATCTGTACGACCAAATGAACCTGCTGCCCTATTAGCTGAAAGCACAATCCTTTCTCAAGTCCATGCGGCCACTCACACCATTAGGTCAAAATCATCATTTTATCCAGTTGATGTTCTTCTGTAATGCATATCAAAGCACCGCGTTTCAGTTCATCACTGAACCATTTTGATTTTTCCCACTTTTATCGGCCTTTCCCATGCAATCTTAGACATCCTCAGTTTTCCATCTAATGCACATCCTGATGTTCGCAGCATTTTGCTTTGCCTTCGACAAAAAAGGGGCTTCATCTAGCAGAAAAACCGGAAAACCAATGCCTTTTTCTCTCCTTGCTCAGTCCGAACATGCATGGTATTTTGAATAATTATGAGTATTCCACCGTTTATGCACTGGATTCTGAAGTCACCTCATACAGGATGTTGAAAATTGGTTTAAGTCTATGACAACAGCTACATCGAATTGGATGTGTTATCCAATTTACTTGTAATTCACAGCAGAGGAATAAAAAAGACCGCTTCAGTTCCAGACAAATCATTTGGAACCAGTAAAAAACACGATTGAGCCGTTCTAGCTTGATACTGATAGAGCAATCTAGCAAGCAGACCAGAAGACTGCAACGGAATCTATATGGGTAATTTTAAGGAAGCTGTGTCCCTGTCGATCTTCTAATTTACACTCACAAAGTGTATGACAATAGCTTTGTCAAAATCCACGTATAGAAGACGGCGAAGACAGCGCCGACTGGAATTGTCACGGCCCAAGAAGCCACAATCTCCTTGACAGTTTCGGCTCTAACGCTGTTCAGCCCCCTTGCGAACCCCACTCCCATCACTGCACCAACAAGCGTATGCGTGGCCGAGATAGGGAGGCCCAGCTTCGACGCAAACAGGACCACTGAAGCAGCGGCGAACTCAGCTGCAAATCCACGAGTGGGTGTGAGCTCTGTTATCTTCTTCCCTATCGTTGCAATCACTCTGTAACCCCACATCATAAGGCCTGCCACAATGCCAAAGCCTCCCCAAGCAAGGACGTCAATGGGGATTACTATATCTGCACCAGTAGCACCACCCTGAAGGATGGATAACGCACCGGCTAGAGGACCGATCGCATTGGAGACATCATTTCCTCCATGTGCAAATGACATGAAACAAGCCGAGAGAACCTGCATGTACCCAAAGACCCCGTACACTATTTCCAGCTGAGTACCCTTCGGGCCCGCAATTTTTGACAGAAACCCAACATCTCTGTTGAGGATGGCTTCCTCCGTCTTTGGCTGGGATGAATCGGTTTCATCAAGGAGGTGGCCGAGTTGTTTACGGATCATGCGGTTGACAAGGAAGGCCCCAGCTGTGCCACAAGCTAAGGCCTGGGCTAGGGCCAAAGGAAGACTCTTGCTAAGCGGGAACGCGGCAAAGGAGATCCCTGTCACCCCTAGGAAAACCGCAATGGGAGCAGCGGCTGCTGCTGCTTGTCCTGGATTCGGAGCACTGTAGACAAACTGCATAAAACGGAGGCGATATCAATGAGGCCATGTTCTCGAATATCCATGTTTGATTCAATTCACTTACATATGTCTAAATGGTAGCCTTAAAAGCTATTCTTGTCTCATGACTAGTTAGTGTTGGCAAAAATGCCCACAATATTCCTAGAATCCCATTATCACTTCTTTTTGCAATCATTTTTTTCACCGCAATCTTGACGGCTTCATACGAAGAGCTGAAGTCTTACCCTTCTGATGCATTTGTATACGAGAAATGAGACCAATGCCCCCATTACTGGCGAGATGACCCATGAAGATGTGACCCTCACGAGTGAACTCCAGAAGACAGCGCCTGCCCCTCCATAGACGAGGCCAAATCCAACCATCGAACCAACTATGCAGTGAGTCGTCGACACTGGCCAGCCAAAATACGATGCAACCTGGTTTAAAGGTGGTCATCAGTCTTTTCAGGCTGAAAAAAAATGTGTGATTCCGTAGGCATGCTCGTGGCAACTACTTCAAGAGAGATCGTTCTGGAGAGGTTCCAGCTACATATGAACGACTAGAGGTGCAAATCACAAACTTACCATCCGCAGTTGTAATCACCCTGTAGTTTTCATCTCCAAGACGGACTAGGCCGTGAAAGTCGAGAGTATGTGTGACAAAACATCTTTTGCATCACCGATCATCGACTCGCATATCAAATACGACAGTGTCTCTTTCACGATTAAATTTAAATTATTCTGCTTTCACCTCATGAAATTACATTTATCACAGATTCGGTACTCTCTTGTTTTTAGTGCGTCACAAGTCGGGTCATAAAGCCGTCTCGCTAATTTCCAAGTTAAAAATATTCTTTAGATTAGTAATTCCCTGGAATCTGGAAGATCTTTCAAGATATCTTGCAATTTTGCTATAAGATAACTCCCTTTGGCTTTTGTCTGGACATCAAGGGTATCATGGAATAGCAAAATTCAGACAAGAAAAACAGATCCATTCAGTGGTGCAATGCAGCAAACTGCTTTTCCGGGTTAGAGATCCCTCTCATCTCACTTTTAATATCCACCAACACCTGGCGTACGCTATTCAATTTCTTACCACAGTGGCTTGAACTGTCGAAACAAGTACAGTAAATAAGAGCGAGGATGAACGGACTGTGCTAGGAAGAGAGCACTTTTTAGCACAACGGCCATGGATAAAGCTTCTTCAACTTTTCCCCAATAACCAAGGAAAATTAGAGATATAGTGAGACTGTGAGGAAGCCTCTTACATTATTCTCGTCCAGCTGCACTATTGCCTTTGCATTCATCCTTAATTTTCTTATGCAAAATGCGTACGAATCAAAGAGGCTGGTTTCATCAATTCCTTGGTTAATGGAGAAGGAGATATCTCACCACAGAGTAACCAAAATTTTTAAACGGAGAATAACCAAAAGACTGACGGAAGATATGCTTTAACAAGGGGCGTGACACACTGTAAGCCGGCACTTAAATAAATAAGTCATACTGAAAACTGACTAGAAGTCCACGGCATGATTTAGCTGATCAAAAGATACTAAAGATGTAAGAGGGGCAAGAACAATCACAAACCTGCAACCAAGTACCGGCAGCGGCCAAAGAAGAGAGCAGGCCGGCGAAGAGCAGAGTGTCCTTGCCCTTGAAGACGTCGGCGACGAGGATGCCCTTCTGCATGGTGCTGGTCACGTGCGTCCCAATCAGCAGCGCCCCCGAGAACTCCAGCACAGCCGCCGTCAGCACCGCCTGTGGCAGCGTCAGAGCCCCCGACCCCACTGACGTGCCCATCGCGTTTGCCACGTCGTTTGCCCCAATGTTCCATGCCATGTAGAACCCAAAAAGCAGCGTCCCATACGAAAGCACCCGAGTCTTCATCGCCATTCCTTGGCCCAGCGACCTCATCACCAGGGGCAGCAACAGCGCCGTGAAAGCGATGCATATTGAGATCGCCGATGCCGTCCTGGAGGATATGCCAAAGGCCTGTGCCATCCCCGGCGAACCGTCCCCATCTCCATCACGGGCGGCGTCTGAGGAGGAAGGGCTGATGCTCTTGCGTTCGACGAGCCTGATTCCTTGATCGAGTATCTCCTCACCTTCAGCATCGGCAAAGGAGGATATGCTGGCAAATGGGTGTGCTGGCCGGAGGTTTCTAAGGCGAAGCAGGTGGGGTTTTAGGGGTAAAGTTTCTTTCCTTGGAAAGCTTGGCTGGTGGGGGAGCGAAGGGGGGCGATACTTGGGAAGATACGAGTGAGAGGGCGTGATGGTGTTTCGTGGGGAAGACAGGCAATAAGAACTAGTCATTGCTTTAGAGAGAGAGACAGAGAGAGGGGAATGTGGTGGTGGCCGGAAAGGGATTATTCAGGTGAGTTCTCGGCCATGGGATGTGGAGGAGAAGAGAGAGAAGAGTAGGTGGTGGTGGTGGTGGTGGTGGAGGAGTGGCGATGGAGATGGAGGAGGAGGTGTCGTCATAACTCTGGAGGGAGGAGAAAAACGGTTTGGCAGTTAGCTTTGGGGGAACTGATAGGAGGGAGTGGTGGTTGTGGATCCATGGAGGGCCACTTTGAATCTTAGACCCACAGATAAAGTCGGTAAACATTCAAGAATATTCAGTGGCTTTCCGCGACGGGAGAAATTTTGGTCACCATATCCCCCGTTCGGATAATGTGATCGATTCCATCTCTGTCCACATTCCACAATTCCTGGGGTTGGACGAGCAGGAAGATTAGGCACCACAAAACTCGCTCCCTCAAAGGAGTAGATTTTTCTTTGCTCTGTACGTTCTCTTACGAATGCAAACGAAACTGAAAAACAGAGGATGTTGTAGTTTAGTAGCTTTGAAGGCCACAAACTAGGGGAAGCCTGCATGGAAATCGTTCCCTTGTTCTTCATTTTACTTATAGGAAGGACAAACGTCGGTGCTTTGTGATCGATAAGAAGTCCAAGACCTTCGCTCGATCATTTGTATTACACTCCGGGTGCGGGTGCAATTAATGTAAATGACGGTTTACTTCTCTGTCACTCCGCGTTCTCAAGTGTAAGCCTTCTCGATTGGAAACAAGCGGGGGGAAAATTGACTTGTTAACTGTATCTTATGTATCTAGCATGGCATGATCGAATGAGACCGCGAGAAGGGTATTGGGCAGTGTGTTTAGGCCACGCAACATTGCTCAAGATGTAGTTGGTAGGAGCAAGATGCAGCATCATTGGCGAGCGTTACCTGAAAGTTTAGCCGATAGGAGCATGGTCTAGTGATGCGGGGGGTTGCTTGACAGGTGTGGCTGGTGGCAACCAGAAGTTGTGACGTATAGTTGTTACCAATCTGAATCGATCGCAGCAGATTTTCATATGATCGACAGTTGTCATCTGATTGCAAGCCCAGACAAGACAGCAACCAGGGGACGTCCCCACACCCGAACATGGACTGAGCCCATCTGCTGTACGCTGAAAAGAATCGGAGGTCCATCCAGCGAGCAGGCTCGAAGATGATGCACGGTCAGAGCAGCTCAATAATGGTTTCTGCAACTAAGAACTGGGAACTACCTGATTGATGCATATCTACCTGGCATGTGATCATTCTCCCTATGGACCAGGATCTGAAGCTACTGTGTGGTTAACACAGCACCTGTTCTTTCTTCCATGTCTGTCAATCCATCGTATAGCTTTGAGTTTGTACCCGTCTTCATGCACGCACTCCCACTATTCTTTATCATCGTTACAATGAAGTAATAATGAGAGATCTACATACTCTGAAATGGATAGCGAAAATGGCATAAATAATCTTTGAGTTATGGCCCAATCAATAATATTTTTATTGAACTTTTAGTCGATTCAATGTGAATATTACCCCAAAACTTTTAATTTGTACAATGTGATATTTGGATTTTATGAACATTCTATCTAGTCCCCGTAATATAAAAGAAAATGTCCAATGCCATCATCTCATTAATTCAAGTTTGGGATAACATTTGACATTTTTATATATTCTAGAGATTGAGGATTGACTATTTAATCAAATTAAATATTTAAGGATGACATTACGCGTTAACTTAAAAGTTAGGGATTACATCGAAATATGAAAAGTTCAAAGTCGACATTGCACTTTGCACCGACAATGAGCACGGACCAATAAAGAGTAGATTTGTTGCACACGGGCCCAAAACAGTCTTGGCCCGCTTTACCCCAAAGTTCTCCTCAGCCTTTTCGGCTGACAAGTCCACGGCCAAGCCCTTGTCATCATCAATTGTCTGATATTCCATTCACTTGAGAACAGGACCATATTTCTGCTCACCGTTCGATGGATGCGTCGGGAGATCTCGAGAACCACCATGCAAAAGACACTAAACGCTGTCCCGACACCTCTTCCTTGTCGCCACGAAGCTAGTAAAGCGAGATCCATTTTCGAGGGGGCGAACAAGAGAGAACTTCTCAAACGACGAGAGACAATAGAAAAAGGCACGGGGAATGTAGCTCTGCAAAGACATTCTTATACGACGCGATGGGCACCGAATCCAGAAGTCGGCTTCTTTATGTAGGTCGCAAACGGATGAAAGTTAGGGCGACAAATCGAAACGTCATGTTCTGATTTTTCTTGGTGATAGAGAACAAGACATCTAATGCCAGGAGACCAAGCTATCCCCTCGGCTCTTTCTGCCCGAGGCATATAGGATGGAGGAAGTCGCGTCTGCTTCTGCTGCTGGGGTATCAATTCCTGATTTCGGGGATCTTGAGAAGGGGTGTGAATGGTCGATTCCTTTCTTGATGAAGGACAGTTTCCTTTTTTCTCTTTTTCTCTGGTGATGTGAATCTAACCCCTAATTACTTTTCCATTTGTAGACTTCAACTCAGGAGGAGGAGCTCTTAGACATCCGGATACATAGAACTTGTCGGGTATGGAGTGAGAAAAAAATGGCATCTTTGCGTATCGATCGCCCGGCCCATTGTATCCTAGTATGACAGACCGATTGAGCTGTTAATGTCATAGGCATTCCGATTGAATTCGGACATGAATTTTGAAACTTTCCTAATGCCCTTCTTTTTTTCCTTCTTTTTTTCCCCAAGATGATGATGCCTCACGAAGCAAAAGTCCAGTGCCGATGATCCTGCCAACTTGACTGAAATTCCTAGCGATGTGATTAAAGTATCTTAATTCCTAGCGAAGTGCCTGAAGTACCCGATTCCTCAACCTGCTCCTAGGAAATGTGACAAGTGCGGAGATTGGGCGGCCATCGACGCATGCCCAAAACAAAGACAAAAGAAACAGGCACGTTGCCTAAGAATAAAGGGGTCGCTCTGGACAGCAGAATTGCCTGTCCTATGATTCGAGCAGGCACAACGTGTCGAGCATCGTCCTCCGACATATGCCCCCTGGTGATGACGGAGGAATCGGGTTCGCCCCCGAGCGAATATCAACCTACTCCTCCTTCCATACAGAGCACCGATTCCCTTCGTTTCGAACATGAAGAGTTTCGAGATGTACTAACGAGTTAGGTTAAGAAAAAAGTTTCGCATCAGAGAATCAATCTGGAATAAAATTAGTTTATGTATCACGATTGATCCATAAACTAGTTCACTTGAATTTTTGAATGAAAGTTGGTTCAACTGAATGTGTGGACGGATGAACAAAATCATACAATTTCTTCCTTTTATTTGAGAGAAAATACTATCAAAAATCCCTAACTATATCATCCGTGACACATTTATCCTAAGTTTTTTTTGTGACACAAAAAATCTTGAACTTGTGTCTATGTGATACATTTATCCCAATTTTTTTTTTGTAACATCCCTTGTAACACATTTATCCTAAACTTTTTTTGTGACATAAAAAACCCCAAACTTGTATTGTTGTGACACATTAACCCTATAATTTCTTTTCTTCTTCTTTTCTTATTTGGGCATCGCAACCCTCGACAGTCCTCGCCGACCTCAACTCACCGGCCAAAGTGGGTTTCCAAAAAAAGAAGAAAAAAAATCTGAAGTAAATATGTCACAAAAATATAAGTTCGGAGTTCTTAATGTCACAAAAAAAGTTGAGAATAAGTATGTCTCAATGAGATAAGTTCGGGATTTTATGTCACAAAAAAAAATGTTTAAAGGTAAATGAGTCGCGGAAGATATAGTTTGAGATTTTTGGTGAAATTTTCCTTTTATTTTAGTTTCATTTTTTCAAAGTGTCTTTCATGTTTTGCAAGTTTGCGGCTGTGGTTGATCATTTTCAACGCCGCATTAGTCTTGCCCATCTTCATCGTGTGGACTCCACTTTTTTTCCAACTCTGTATTTTGGACATCATCTTCGTTTTTCAAAGTCCAAAGAGTTCGGTAGGATTCTGAAGCCTCGTCTTCAGAGAGCGAGAAAGGAGGACCACCCACGTCCCGTCTTCGCATGGGGCCAGGAGAGAGCATGGTCCTCCCTGGCCCCCTCCCTTATCTCCGGAATCGTCCCCAGGGCATATTCTGTCGAAGCGGTCGAGGATCAAACCCCTCGACGTGGGCAAGAGAAGAGCACATCGTTCGGAAATGGTGGCGCGACGCGTTCATGTCCGAATCACTGCGTTCCTCGCTCGGGGCGACTTCAGAGAGCTCCATACGCGTTGCGGTCGTACTGGTCGATTCGTATGTGTAGATGTACGAGTCCGTTTCTACGATGCTATGCGCGTTAGGATAAGATGATGGAATCCATGGCTATAAGGGAAACGCCCAATTTGAAGGACAAAGAGGAAAGTTCTTGTTGATGGAGTCGGCATTGGATGTGAAAGAGATCTGTGGATTGTATTTTGGGTCCCCCTTCTCCATTCCTGAAGTCGGCAGAGCCAGTCTTCAGGTGTCCCTCCTCCTGCCATTTCCAATTGGCCCACCCAAATCCTCACTCCGTGTACACACAACTTTCAAGTTCCCACTTTATATTTCGATCAATTACGAACAAAAGGGAATTTACATATGTATCTGCACGTCGATGTTTGATTGTTCATGGTTCGGTTTGATTCGGGCCGCATTCCGTAAACCACCCTCAACAGGATCGCTAGCCTCTTTCGAGGATGGTGGTGTTAAAATCACCCGCTGAAACGCAACCCCTCTTTTGCTCATGTTGATTGGACCAAATTATTTTTCCCTTCCAACATAGGTCAGATCATACTTGGATGGTGCAAATGAAAAGCAATGGGAAAGATTGGGCAAATTGCCAACTAGAGTCTAGAGCCAGACACGTTCTTTCAGCTATGAGGTCAAGGAAGCCAATTGCGGCAATTCTCGCAAGAACCTTCATCCTCAAGGCATCTCCCGTCGAGCATCGAGCTGGTCCATTAAGGACCAAGGGACCGGAGGGGGAATCACGACCATTTGATCCGGTAAAGATCTGGTGGAGTTTCCGGTCAATCATTATGGTCCGTATGTTAATAAGTCGTATCCTACTCGATATCATTTATGTCCGAATACCTCAATTTGATCGGCCGCATGAATTTGCTTACTCAAAAGGGATCCCACACCGACCGTTCGTGCCTATGTGGCACCACGCGTGTCGCTTTGATAGAAATTTTGAGGTATTTTATGTTTCACACCTCGCATTGCTACCATGTGGATCTGTCCTTTTGCTAGGGCAGTGTACCCCACAACAAGTTGGGTCCTTGATTCGACGAATACGCATCAATCTTTGAGAATTTCTCGTTTAAACCCTTTTTTTACCCCAAAATGCGGCTTTGTTTGGCAATGAAAGGCGATGAATGTGGAGACATAAGTCCAACCCAACAGCTCAAATTGGACTTTCTAACATTGAAAGAATTCCCCTGCCTTCTTCCGAATATCCTTTAGTTCTTTTCATCTTCCAAATGCAGAATTAGATATGGGTCTCGCTTCTCCTACTATGCCGTGATTTATAAGGAGTGAATCGTCACGGCTCAAATTACGTAAGAGCGTTTTTGTAAGAAACACGAGCGACCTCGAGGCTAACTTTTAATTAGCTGGATTTTGTACCTTTTCGGTGGGTCGATGTCCTCTTGATCGGTATCTCAAGGTTCGAAATGGCAATCTTAGTTTTCCAACCATTTGGCAATTGGCGCCCGCACGTGCGGACTCGCACGCCCTGGGAAATGGAAAACCCGCAAAGAGACAACCGATCCTAGCTGGACAGAAGCCCAACTTGGCGGGTTGCGTGTCCGATGCCGACGCCCTCCCTGTCCCAACGTCACAACTGGCAAAGTGGGTCTCCCGCCACGTGTAAAGAGGTTCGTGAGGTCAGGATCGCGACCGCATCATCCGATTCACACCAAGACTTTTTACGGCCCAATGCCGGCGCACGAAAATGGGAAAAGGGATGAAAAGGCACGGCTCTAAGTTTGGAGATATCATTTAAATTGGTAACATGCCTCCTTGGATATGCGTGTCATTGTCATATTTTTACCCACAATGCGTAGAATAATAAAGAAACTTAATGCTATTTGTGATTTATTGATGGCGGCTAAGGATTGATATGAAATAAATATGTTGTATAAAGATGACTTCTTCACTCATCATGTCATTAATGGATTGTGAGGTGGGGATCGGGTCAAATTATTCCTGTCTCGTATGTGCGGTAGGGCCAAGTTGCCTGATGTGATGCGCCCCCGCAATCCTATTATCACAATCTGGTGATTTCAAGTGTCGAGCTAGTTTGTTTATATGAACTGTTTTTACTCTGGTGATATACTTTCCAATATAAACGCAAACACTTCCAGTGATCTACTCCGTCCTTGTCATCATTAAATTGTTCCAAACCAAACTTTATGCTGATAAATCCTGAAAATTCCCGGTTCATATTGTTTTGCCCACAAATGATTCATTCTAACTTGCAAATTTGTTCCGAAGATTATTGCATACAAGTAATTCAAAATCTTTATGTTTGGAATTATAACGAGAGGGGGAAATCAATGCATCCATTAAGGTTGAAGATGCAGTACATGAAAGAGCCTCGGGGTATGGGGTGGCAATGGGTGATGGGGCTTCTCTTGTGATGGTGGGGTGGGGATGGAGAAGCAACTTCACACTAAGAGCTCGCCCTCCCTAATATCGAACAACATGGTAATCAATGATTTACTACGTAATTCCATAACTTAAGAATGCAAAATTTGGGACTATAACCTTCCTGTCCGTAATTTTGAAAACTTACAATTTGCATCTCCGAACAAAATTCTCAAATTTTTTTAAAAAAATCATTACACCTTCGAATTTTTCCAAACCATTATTAGTCCCATATTCTCCCCTTTTCTCTTTCACCTTGCTCTCTTGCCACCGTGGGCTCCCTCCATCGGTCGTCTCGCGCCCCGCCGTCATTTTCGATCCACTCTGCATAGCCACCGACCTTGGCCGATATCTCTCTCTATAGAATGAAAATGATAAATTTGTAAGTAGGACCATACATGACGCACAAGTTGGGATGCTAATTGTAGGCTTTCAAAACTCGAGTCGCAACTCGACACGACATTGGAATATGCGATGGAACTCACGATATTTCCCCATTTATTTATCAAGCGAACTTTCGTCCAAAACATTTCTCTCGTACGTATTAACGAGATATTTCATCTCTCTGGCACGATCCTTGTTTCTGCATCGATCGGTGCTT
Source organism: Melaleuca alternifolia (assembly GCA_019926035.1). Classification (NCBI taxonomy): domain Eukaryota; kingdom Viridiplantae; phylum Streptophyta; class Magnoliopsida; order Myrtales; family Myrtaceae; genus Melaleuca; species Melaleuca alternifolia. Next base: position 3,013,259 of record JAGKPW010002266.1, on the reverse strand, counting down.
GGGGTGCTCCTACTCGGGGAATTTGCGATCGCCAGAACAACACGGGAACGACGAGATCCCCACAACCAAACCCCAGTTCCCAGCTCATCCTGTCACGAACTGAAGTCGACAGGGAGGGGAATCTATCAAGCAACTAGATCGCCGGGGGGGCGGGCGGGCCTACGGAATTACGTGGGAGGTTCCACGATGTGCACGGAGGGACCAATCGAAGGGAATGATGCCTTCTCCCTCGCGTCAAGGGATAAGGAGATAAAAGGTGGATAAGCTCACCAACCTTTGAATAATGCAAACTCCTTTTCCCTGAAGAAAGCGGCAAAGAGTTTCGAGGAAATCGGTAGAGAGAAGACAAAGTAAGAGGGCGTCACAGCCTCAAGGCCAGCGTAGGACCCAAAGAGCATGTTGCAGCAGCAAGGAAAAGGAAGACGGGGGCCATCGCTGGGGCTCGTTCGTAAGGAAAACGACGACTGCGGATTCATAAAATATCGGCTTACCGTCGAGGGTTTGAGCTTATCTCGAGGAGCAGCCCGGCTTTTAGTAATCGCTAAAGAAATATCAAGACCCCCAAAAACACGGTTGTCAATTCGATGGATGCATAGTTCGTCCCAATCGCATAGACTTATCATCATCGAGTTGACGACGTTAAAACGTCTAGAGAGGATGCTTTTAGTCATTGAATGATCGACATCCATGTCGCCGTCGCTTATCCCTGGTGTTAGCGATATTCATATATTTAGATATCTTCTGAAGATATTTACGACATTTTCTCGGATTTTTTTAGGTATATTTTGATTATGCATATATGATTTGATTTCCTTTGATTTTATCTATACTGACCTATATAAATCGACTTTCCATGTACTCTTTCATACACAAATTAAAATACATAGAAATTCAATCTTTTGCATTGTTTTTATCTTGGCATCAGACCCCCACGCACCACTGAAATTTTTTCAATCCAATCTTTCTATTTTTATCATTCTCGACTTCGCACCCGATGCAACCCTATCGAAATAAACCCATCCCAACCTCGACAGCTCCAATTGTTTTGATTCTCTATTTTTTACTTCTAGTTTGGAGAATGCGACACCACCACTAAAATCGCAGTCGGTAGACGAGAGCAACATACCGAAAACCTTTCCATCAACGAAAGCCTGGAGCCATCACACACGCCACAGCGCGTCACCTCATCTTGGATCTGTTGGATTGATTTTCATCGAATATTTTTCAGATATTGTTCAGATTATTTTTCAAACTCAAGTTAATTTGTCTTGATTCAACTTATGTTTGGTTAGCAGTATTAGAATATCTAGATATATCCTATAGATATTTATGATATTTGGGATGTTAGCGATATTAGAATATCTAGATATATGCTATAAATGTTTATGATATTTTCTCTGATTTTCAATGTCTATTTCGATTATGCATATCTAATTTGATTTCCTCCGATTTCCTCTATCGAAACTTATGTAAATAGGCTGACTATTTGCTCTTTTATACACACATTGAAATACAATTATACGTATAAAATAATACATGAAGAGTATCCTAATATTTGCTAGCGCCTCGCGTCGATCAAATCCGAAATACAGGGTGCGGATCGAAACTAGCTTGAGATAAGCATAGAGGATCGACACGAACGACGTGCATCGGTGTCGTGGACCTACCTACATGTTATGCATATCCCCTTTGTTTTGGCTTAGGGTGAATTTCGAGATGGAACTTTGCCTTTCTTTAATCCACTGCAACGATTTGAATTTGCCTCGTCGAGTGACTCGAGTCCTTATACATATTGTCTACGGAAGCATCCTCATTCCAAAGCTCTCCTTTGGTCTTGATCTTAATGATTATTTAGGACGCAAGTCGTTCTTTATTGACTAGGAATGGTTCTCTCGAGATAATGTTTGATCGCAATAGTTTAAAAGAAGATATTCAGTACATCGTAATGACCAAAGGGGGCTCCCTTTTCTTCTTATTGTAATCTTCTTGTGACTATGGTCTGATAAAAATTAATTTTTTATCTATCGAGAAATATTCAAATGGGTCAAAATCCACAAATTCGGCCTACTCGAGAGTCGATACGCACACTTACTCCACAAAAAAGTGAGAATTAATTTTTGAATGTATTCGTTTCGCGAAAGATGAATGATTTAAAAGATATCGACAATCAACTACATCGCTTATGGATATGAATTAATGAAAAAAAACTTCATCATCTATGAAAATATTTTAATACAAATTATTGTCGATAGAGAAAATCTTTTGTATTGAGTAATTATTTAAAGATATACAAACAATCATTTTAAAAAATTAACTAATTGGATCCAAGTGAAAGTACAGGCGAACGATTTCTAGTGCAGACGAAGCAGTAACCCCACGGCAACGCCATCTTTTTTTCTTCTTCCAATCACAACTTTTCAAATCGGTCACCAATGTAGTTCGGCCCTCTAGTCTCCTGTCCACAACAACCCATATGTCCCATCCCTCTTTACGCAATATACATGTGATATACGTATTCTTAATTTTGCACGAAAAGGACTCTTCTTCTTCTTCTTTTGACTGTTTCTTTTTCCCCTTTTTTTTTCTCTTTCTTTTCCTTTTTTTTGATACGCGCACGAACATACGTCGACGCATGAGACGTGGGGCATGTCTTGGCCATACAAAATCTCTGCGGATGGGTGCGATATTTCTACCGATGTAGGGATTCAAGGAAACTTTCGCTTCTTGAGAAAAGAATAAACGGAGCTTTATTTGTCGTCTTTGTTCGGAAGAAATTCTGTCGAAAATCATAAATTATGTAAATAATAATATCAATGCTCTCATGCTTTTTTTCATGTCATTGAAATCCATCAATTCATATCGGCACCACAAAAGTCTTTGACATTAGTGGCACAATTTAAGAGTCTTGGCGATACGGAGAAAAACTTAAGATATCGACACCATAAGGGGTATAACTTTAAGGTTTTTAGCGGTAATAATCCTTTCGATTCGCTGGCGAACATAAGGAGAAAGAAAGCATCTCCTTTGATCTTGGTCGAGAAACCCAATTTGAAGCCAAATTTTTCTGAGGAAGGAAGGGCATTATCCTGGCTTCATGCTTTGGAAGCGACGTCGTTCACAGGAGGTGACGTGGGCATAGAGTCGTGACTCGTATCGACAGGTTCGAAATGATCGAATCGATTCGCTTGGGAGGCGCTCGGGGATCCGCGAGGATCGAAGCACGAAGTTAGGGAATTAAAAAGAGGAAGAATTGGGGTGTTGGTTGGTGGGGCTTGGCTTCGTGGCGAGCGAAGGGGAGGGTCGAGTAATTTAATGTCTTTCGGGTGCTCGCGTACCGGACGCAGATTGCAATTGCATGGTGGATCGGCTCCGCCGTACGAAAAGAGATCTAAATCACCTCCCTGGCTTTGTCCCCGGGTCGAGATTTGATTCCCCCGAGCCGTGTCGCTTGGCCTAACCCACGACGCTCTTAAGAAATCGACTCTGGGAGCTTCGAAAGAAGAAGCGGGTAGGCAGTTTTAGGAAAAAAGAAAAGTATTAGACTTATCATATTCATATTTATTTTATTCAATATTTAGCTCTAAATCTCTTTGGATTTCGTCGGTTCAATCCCTTTAGTCGATTTAGACTATAAATTACCGATGTTGACATATTTTTTTGAAGTTTATTGATTTTTTTTCTCTTTTTTTTTTTCTCTTTCATGGCTTGTGATAACTGGCTTCGCCTAGGCAAAGGTTGACATCACGGGAGAGGGTGAGCTTCGATGAGATCGACCCTCGCCCAAAAAGGCCCAACAAGGTCACTCTAGCTTGGGCAAGGGCGGCCTCACTCAAGCGGGGCCAGGCCTCAACTTATCATATGACCCGACATAAGCCACAGAAGAAAAGGACAGGGAAAAAAATGGAAGTTTCGAAAAAATTTATCTAAAAGTTATAAAAATATATCAACGTTAGCGTCAATACTTAGATAAGTCGAATTGACTCAAATGACAAAATATAAAAAAAATGTTATGACATAATTGATTTCATTTAAAAATTCATAACTAAATTGATACTAATACAATAAATTAATGAGGTTTTTTTTAATAATTTCCTCTCGTATAACGTAGTTGACACTAATGCCTCGCAATTTTTTCTGACTTGTGCTTTGTTTTTTTGGTAACCGAGGTGTCTGGGTCAGTTTGCGCGCACCTCGACTATTCATTAAGAGAGACTAGTACAACAAACTACCGACATAACCCCCTACTTAAATCACATGCGCTTCCCTAGGAAATCGAACCAATATCTCAACAAAATTCAAGTTCGCCCTTACCAGCAAGGCTATCAATAAGTGGGTTTTGACTTGTGCTGTTGATGTGGGATTTTTCGATAATTACGATGATTAAATAGGAGGCCTCTCTGAATCATCAACACGGACATGCGAAGACATTAGAATTCCTGTTGAGAAAGTTCTTGAAGTATCTTTCCGCAATCAAATAGAAAGAATCGGAGGAAATTACCTATTTCATTTCGAAATTGGAGGCTGCACTTGATTCTATAAAACTCACACTTTCGTTTATTTTCAGTCACACGTATAAGCACATACACATCAAAATCTCGATTATTTTGGTATAATCAAAACGGAAATATACGACAACACCGCGTGAACAAATTGAATCCATATGTAATAACATGTTTTATTTAGTTATCGGATACGGATACATTCGACCTAATTCATAACATTCGGACTTTCTTTGTTCGTGCATCAACTTGCTTTAGTCACGTTTGAAATAATTACGAAAAAAAATCAGACAGGAGGTCAAGTTTATTGAGAAAAGGTGAAAAAAGAGAGGGGAAAATTCGCTTCTTGAAAAAAGGGAAAGTATAATGGAGCGGGTCCTGATAACCCGAACCCGGGAATCTGGAATGACGTCAGTCTCTGGCCCACCATCATCATTTATAAAATAAGGAAAAGAAAAAAAAGAGGAGAAAAAGTTAAAAAAAAGGAAAAAAAGAAAAAGGAAAAGGAAAAGGGGGCCCCACTCCTTCCGTCTTCTTCGCTCTCATTTTCTTGAATTTTTTTACTTCTTCCTTTTCCCACTCTGAAATTATTGTTCCTCGCATCCGCAGTGCGACGTGATCTCTCTATAAATAAAGGCAGAATCGAACCCTACCTAGGCTTGAAGAAGCAACCGCATCTTCAACTCTCTCCATCTCTGGCTCTTGCTTCGCGGCCTTCTTCCCCTCCTCATCTCCGACCTTCTGGACCCCATTCCTCTCTTATCCAAAGCCAAACCCCAGAAAGCATGGTCGGAACTCCCTTCGACGCCCTCAAACCCCCCACCGCCCCCGCCCCCGCCACCGTCATCAAGTTCCTCTGCAGCTACGGCGGCAAGATCCTCCCCCGCCATCCCGACGGGAAGCTCCGTTACGTCGGTGGCGAGACCCGCGTCCTCGCCGTCGATCGCTCCATCTCCTTCTCCGGTTAGTCCCCGTCACTCTTCCTCGTTCGCTCCAGTGATTTCTTCTTCTTTTTTCCTTGAGTTTATGCCTGATCTAGTACGCCGCGTCCGTTTTCTATTCGTTGTGACGTTGCTTCTTTGCAAACGAGTTCCGTGTTTCCATCGAACTGTGTCAGTTGGGTATGTCGTCGTGTCTTTGGACGCATCGTAGATTATGATTGTGTTTTTGGATTTTGATTCGAGCGGATTGTAATAGAGATGCTGATTAGGGTTTTGATTCCTGCGAAATTGTTTTGTCAATTCCTCCCAAATTCGGATTCGCATAGGCGTTTTCGGTAAAATCGAAGGATGTGATTTAGAATGAAGTTATTTTGGTCAACAGAACTGATGTTGAAGATGGGGGAACTGTGCGGCACTGCCGTGTCGCTCCGGTGTCAGCTTCCGACGGAGGATCTTGACGCTCTGATCTCGATCACCTCGGACGAGGACCTGGTGAACCTCGTCGAGGAGTACGACCGCTCGCCCCCATCGTCCTTAAAGATCAGGGCCTTCCTTTTTCTGCCCAAGTCTGGCAACAAAATATCTCCTCCTCCTTCGCTAGCCTCCTCGTCGAGAACATCATCATTATCTTCGCTGTCCGCCACCACTGTGACTGTCGGATCAACTCCGAGGTTCTCGAAGTGCATGCACCAGTACATGGAAAAGCCGAATCTGGTCAAGTTCCCTCTCTGCAGGGGCAAGTCTGCGGGGAACAATAAGATGAGGATGATAATGAGTTACCATCAGGGACACTATGCTTATGGAAACCCTGGACATGTCCATCTCATCCACAATGGCAACCACTGGCAATAACCCCCAAAGCTCTTATCTGCAGATCAGAACTCTAATATGCCCTCGACCCAAAGAAGAAACACTTTGATTACGCCACCGCAAATATATTATATATATTGGGAAAGAAAGAAGCAAGTGCAACATATATATGTGTGTGATCATGTAATGGGAGAGAGGACTGTAAAAATCATTTATGGATCGATTATTTGTGATCCATGCCCAATCAATGAATCTTTTACAGTCCAAATTCGTATTGGTTGGAGAGGAACATATGTCTATGATGGTGAGTTTTGCTTATTTTTTGGGATGTGAGTTAACTCATTGTCCATTTCTTTAACTGCACGATCCAACAGCTCCCACTTCCAATCCATTTTAGGGTTTCAATGTCCATGTTAACCTACAATCTCTTCCATCGGTCCATCTGCAAGTACCAGTTGCATAAGAGGCGCATTGGTTTTAGCCTTACTGGATTTATTAGTTGACAAATTCCCTTAATCTGTTAGAATGGCTGTCGCTTGGCTTTGTGTACTTCCTCTGTGTTTGGTCGTCCTTGTCCCTCCTGTATCATACAGGCATCGTCCTTTTTCTCTATGTGATTGACCGTAGTAGAGCAACACATCTACCTTGTTGAATTGGGTCAATAGGAATTTTTCTCGTACTTTTGTTCTCTTTTTACTTGCTTGCAGTGTCATTGTTGATTGACTTTTACTCTCTTTTTCTGATTATGTTCTACTTTGTATGTCATCCTTCTCTAGGTGCGTAATGAGTATGTTCTGTTGTGATGGATCTGCAGGTTAATGCATTTTCTCAAGTGGATTGGAGATGCGAAAGATGAGGAAAGAGTCTTCAGTGAACTGATTGAAATTGAAGGTATTTTTTTTTTTTTTTTGTGTATTCCTATTATCCATTTCATAGAGGACAAGGACTGTTGCTCTTATTTGTCCATTTAGATCTTGATTATGATCATTTCTGCATCTTCACTTGTCCTAAATGTTAGCATAATAGGATACTCGTTCCTGTTACATATGGGTTCTCGAGTTTTCGTTGCGATCAGAACCTTTTTTCAAGAATGTTAAGTAGAGATACTGTCTAATAAGGTCTCTTTTTGATTATAACTGTCAACATTATCTGTGTCATACTGGCTACTTATGGGTCCTGAAGCTCTTTTTGCGTTTGCTGTCCTACATGCCTCTGTATGATCTTAACTTGATGTTATCTATTTATTTATGTAGCCGAAAGAGAAACCAGGATTGCTTCCCCCCTCTTCTTTTTCTTAAAATTGCAATTTAGTGATTTGAACAGTACTTTGGGGAAATCTACCCCCCTGGAGAGGGTGGGGTCTGTGTGGTAGGACGAAAGCAAAAGAAGTTTCAAGTGATCTGCACTTGATGAATCATCCACTCCCCATATTCCACTTTTTCCTTCAAGGTACACATCCACAAGAGAGCGGCAACATCATGTCTAAAAAATAATGGGAAGGTCATACATAGAGCTTATTGATTGGTTTAGCTGAGTCATAGTCACTGAAAAACCCAATCATCCAACTCGGGCCAACCTGCCCAGAAGATCTCTTTGTCCAAGGAATACTTGGCTTGCGATCCTTTTCTTCCCCAGGAAAACATCATATCTAGAAAATAATGGGAAGGTCATACATAGAGCTTATTGATTGGTTAAGCTGAGTCATCATTCACGAAATGCCCAAGGATCTATCTCCGGCCAACCTGCCCATGAGATCTCTATATCCAAGGACTTGCGTTCCTTTTCTTCCCCTGGAAAACATGATATTGTAAGGCGCTACATGACATTCAAGTTTCAACCCCTTAACACTTTGCTCCCTTAAGTTTATGCCACTAAATACATGCTGAAATTTTTTGCTTACCCTTGCCTCAGATATGGAAGTGAACAAAATGTGATGCGAGTTGGTTTGTATTTGTTTGAACAGATTCACCTGAATTGCTTGTACTGGCCAGAATGCGATGGAAGAAACCAGTGGCTGTTCCATTTTCAAACAAGCTTACTGTTACAGTCGAAAGCATTTGGCAATTTGAATCGGGAGTGTCTTTGGGGGACCATTAGCCAAGAGGCCTTCACAGCTGAAAACAACTGATTTGGAGCAAGACTAGAAAGATTCTTTATTCCAGCTGGATATCATATAGATACATGGAGGTGCATCTTTTGAACACCCAGACAAGGACATGAGAAAGCTACTGAAAGAAAAAAAAAAGTGGGGGAGGGAAATGCTCAGTTGCTGGAAGGATAGGAGATCAAAGAAAGACGCTCCACTCATGTAGCATTCAGGAGGAAAATTCTTCTTGATGTCTTAGTTTTGGAGAGATACGATGAGGTCATAACAATTGAAGTATATGATGCAAAAGGTCATTAGGAAAGTGATTTGGTGGGGGAGATTTCAATATTGTAGGGACGCAAACTGTAAGGGAATAAAGATTAAAGGGGTTTTAAGGTCATCCTGCCCCACCATAGTGCGATGTTGATCTCTTATTTTCTTTTCTTTATCTCCTCTTCAAACTCTTAAAACGGAAAATAGAGTCTTAACTATCTATTTTTTTTTTCACCCAAATGAAAGAGAGAACCGGACATCTTGAGCATGGATAAGGTTGTGGCCACCTGTGTCCTTGCTCCCACAGAGCATTGTGTCCAGTCTCTGTCCATGAGCAGAGCTTGCTTCAAGGTCCCTACTGGGCCAAAAGTAAATCAAAGATTCAATATGAACGATGTGATGCATTAGGAAGCCCATAGTGGAGAAAATTGGAGTTCAGGCGCCACTAAGAAAAATAGCAGATGGGTATGCGACGGGTCAAATCTTCCAATTTTGGTGGATTCTGTCGTCATCGGAGCTAGTGCGTCTACTCATTTTGCAAATTTTGGTGGATCCCATCGTCATCGGAGCTAGTTTGTCTACTAATTTCGCGATGAAACCCGGTCGATATTCGTACTCAGACATATGGGTCGGACTTGATGCTGAGTGTATGGGGGACCGACTCGAAGTATCTCTCTTCAGTGACCCAAAAGAGAAACTAGGGCCTGCGAAGGAACTGAGTGCCGCCATCGTCCAGAGTTCAGTTCTCACCCCAGCTTACAGTTTCCTTTGGGCCATATATCTTATCCTAAACAATTAGGCAGAACAATGAATAAGCGGACAGCTGTGTACAAGCGTCAGCAATCGATGGGTGACGGATACACATGATAATGATATGAAATGCCGATCTTCGGCTGCGTTCCACTTATGCTCTTTGGCAAAAAAAAAAAAAAAAGATATTTGACAAATTCTTGAAAGTTTTTGGAGGGATGTGATTACATTTTCAAAAATCTTTACCTTAAGATAGGTCCGGAGATACTTGTTCTTATGCATCTCTGAAATATCAATAGATTTTTTTTTTAACTTTGCCCTCGCTAGACTTTTATAATTTTGAAAAATATTCTCACCTAACAAGAGGTTGTTGGCAAGGTCATATTTGGCTTTCGGCAAGCTATATGTAGTGCTTCCAAAGAAGTTGATCGGGGACTCTTGCTTGAGTTACCGTGACCCTAGGAGAAGGTTGCCTAGAGTTAGAGGAACTTAGGTGAGGGCTATCGCCGTCCGTCTTTAATTCAATATCGGCCTATCAATCATCAATTGTTTGTTAAGCCTTTTCTCGATCATGAGGTTTATTTAAAAAAAAACACAAATCATTTACAAAGTGTGATGTTTATAAATTCCATTTTAATTAAAGTTAATTTTCTGATATTACTTTAAATTGTAATTCATCGAACACTATTTTGCATATCAAAAGCCCATTTTAAGCTGAAGACCTTTACATGGTCTCAAAGAACTTTCCCAATAGACCGAGCGAGAGAGCCCATTGACGATGAGGGAGCAGGGACTCTTGTACAGTGGGAGAGAGTATGCCGGCAGCCAGTTCGATTGTTGTCGTCTTCACAACCCTGAGCGGTGAAGGTCGATGACACTAAGGTTGTTCTTGTTCTTCTTCTTCGTCGATGAACCTGCTCCTCGGTCGTATGATTAAAGAAAGAATCCCACAAACGAGCTTCCCCCATTCGGCCACTTGTTCCCACCTCTGAGCCCTCCTCCACTCTCATTTCTGGAAGCTCGTAGACTTTGACGTCGTCAGACCCAGCGACCCCGATCTCTCTCGATCCCCACATTAGCAGTCTCTGCGTTTCTTCAAACTTCCTGCCCCAAGTCGCGGTCATCAACGTCGGATGTAGCGCATAAAATATAATCTCGCTTCAAGATCGGATCCGGTCTCTTTTCACATCGTCCTCTTCGGAAACCAGTTCCCCAGGTTTCAATAATTGGCATGGAGCAGTGAGAAAGAAGCGGCGTAGCACACGGTTTTTCTCTCTTCTGTCGAACTCTCTAGGCTTCCTTCACAGAGTTACCACGTTTCCCTTATAAATCCGTTCTGTCGAACTCTCTAGCCTTCCTTCACAGTGTTACCATGTTTCCCATATAAATCCGTTCTTCCCTGCTTGAATTCCGTAATCGAACCCAAACCCACAAATCCATGGATCCGGACCCGGGAAACTTCCCACTCCTCGCCTTCGCTCTCTTCCAAATCGACCCCAACTCCCACCCTAACCTCCCGCCCGACGTCGCCCGCAACCTATTCGACCAAATGCCGCACTTGACCAACCCAAAGGTCGCGTCTTCCCTCGCCCAGTCTGTCCCCGCCGACATCCTCCAGACCCGGACCCTCCTCCACGCCCTCGGGCCGCGGCCCGACCCGTCGTCCGTGGCGGCGGCGCGCGCCAAGATCGCGCAGCTCGAAGCGGGCGACGGAGCCGCCGAGGCGAATAAGAGCGAGGTCGGGATATACAAGGCGGTGGTGAGGCTGGAGGATATGCACGAGCAGTACGAGAAGCAGCTGAGGGACGCGGAGGAGAAGCTGGTGGAGGTCTATGGGCGCGTCGTCGAGGCAGAAGTTGGAGTAGTTGATGAGGATGTTGTTAGGGTTTTGAGGGAGGTGGAGGAGAACGGGGCTGTGGAGAGAGTTGAGCTGAGCGGGAGGCAGCTCAGGTTTGTGCCCGAGGCCTTTGGGAGGATCAGCGGTTTGCTTGTGCTTGACCTGTCTCACAATCTGCTTGAGGTCAGTCCTCTTGTTCTTTCCTTTTTCTCCGTCTAATAAAATGCTTTCATGGATTGATTTGTTTTCAAGAAATGCCATGATTCAAGATATCTGTTGATCATGAGTTACAGCTATCAGTGCATCTCTCCTTCCACCAGCATGGACTAATAGATTAGAAAGCACGGACAATTTTGAGCAAAACAGTTCTCTCAGACTCTCAAGTCTCGTGTTCTGAATTTCTAGACTGCTCTTGGGTTGGCAAATTCTTATGGGGCCGGGATCAATTGGCAAAAGTAATAGGAAGTTGAGATTAGGGAATGGAAGAATGTGTTGGGGTAGTGTGTTTGAAAGATGGAAGTCACTCATCCTGCTATGAATTTAGGTCAGAGGATACTTAACGAGAGGTGAGTTGGTTTTGTAAAGTAAGCCAAAATGCTGGAAGCGCTACCCTAGCATCACTCAAAATCCTCAGCAACAATGTCTCCAACATTTTGTTGCCTGATATTAACAACCTAGTTGTTCTAAAAATACCTCTAGCAGACAAATTGAAACTATACATCTTCATTGTTGGACTTTAATCTACGTGGTGCCTAATGAGTTGAGTGATCATATACCTATTTTGGTATCTTGTCGCATATGGTCTCCTGATGGTTCAGCTTTTCACTTGTGTGACACAGGTTATTCCCGATTCTGTAGGAGGACTAACGAGTCTGGAGGTGCTCAATGTCTCTTCCAACCTTTTAGAGTCTCTTCCAGATTCCATTGGTTTGCTTGCGAACCTGAAGGTTCTCGATGTCTCCGGAAACAAGTTGAAGGCTCTTCCTGAAAGCATTGCTTGGTGCAGGTACTCTATATTTTTACTTTGAGTACCACGTTTTCTTTGTCAAACATCAATTACGAACCAAGCCTTTTTTCACCTGTGATCGGCTTTATTAATCTTTTTCTGCTGTAGCACTTGATTAATTATATAATTAGCTAAAATCGAGTCCCAATCCGTGGCAGTTCACTGAAGGAGCTTGATGCCAGTTTCAACAACCTTACCTGTTTGCCAACAAATATTGGATATGGGCTAACCAATCTGGAGAAGCTCTTAATTTCCTTGAACAAGCTCTGTGTGCTTCCACAGTCGATCTGCGAGATGAAATATTTACGATATCTTGATGCCCATTTTAATGAGCTTCGTGGCCTGCCACATGCTATTGGAAGATTGGCCTACCTTGAGGTCCTGAACCTGAGCAGCAATTTCAATGACTTTACCGAACTTCCGGATACAATTGGTGATCTTACCAACCTGAGAGAGCTTGATCTCAGCAACAACCAAATCCGAGCTCTTCCCGATTCGTTCTACAGGCTTGAGAACCTTGTGAAGCTAAACTTGGACCAGAATCCTCTGGTAGTCCCACCTCTGGAGATTGCGAATAAAGGGGCAGAAGCTGTGAGGGAGTTCATGAGGAAGAGGTGGCAGGACATGCTAGCAGAGGAACAGCTGAGAAGCATTCATGAAGCAAAGCAGCCACAGGCTCAGGCAGGATGGCTTGCATGGGGCGGCTCGCTGCTCGGTGGGCTTGTTTCAGGAGTGTCCCAAAGTGTGGCCGGATATATGGGTGGTGAAAAGGCTCCAAGGGATCCATACTTGGATCAACAGCTATGATATGGATGTAATCTCCATCATTTCTAATGTCCGAGATCCTTTTGTTCGGAATCTTCTTCAGAGTGGCATGGACTGTTGGTAAAGAATAATACTTGAGGGTTTTATCCACCTTTAGTTCAAATGGGAGGATATGTACATATACTGTCTACCTTAAAGCACTGTAACATGTTGACACGGTATTTTTATACTTTTGGCGTGCTTGCCTTGCTCCTGTGTACTGAGGGTGTGAGCCGATTTTGTGGGGAATTTATTCATTTTGAAGTCTGGGGTGATCTTGACTCTCTCCGGTCGGAGAGATCTTGACCCTTTTAGCTGATCAACTTGGAGCTAATATAGTAAGGACGTAGAAGTAGAAAACGCATCACTTGGATAAGACTGGATTTAAACACAATGCTCTGTGCATAGCCACGCTCAATAAGGGCATCGCTAGGAATTTCAATTGGATTGCTAGAAGTTTGAGCATTTCGTGAGGAAACTATTCTTCTTCTGTTCTTAAGTGAAAGATGAAAAGCTGAGCAAGGTATATATTACATCATGCATCTGAGCTGCAGTAAGCGCCAAAAGTGACAGTAGGATGGATAAGTCCCAATAGGAGTCACGTTGGGAAAGCCAAAGGTGACCCTAAGCTCCACGGGCCACCAGAAAATGCCCATCATTGGGGTGGGCACAGCAGCCAATCCGCTCATTCCGTCGGCCCTCAAGTCGGCAGTTTCCACGGCCATAAGACTTGGGTACAGACACTTTGAGAGTGCTGAATTATATAGATCAGAGCGGGCGCTGGAAGAGGCTGTAATTGAAGCCCTTGACCTCGTGAGCTCCAGAGATGAGCCGTTCGTCTCTTAGAAGCTTTGGTGTTCTGATGCTCACAGCAATCTCATCGTCTCTGCTCTGCAGAAGTCTCTTGTTTAATTTTCTCTGAACCTTAGTCGCCTGCCCTCTAAGAGAGAGGTTTCTCTTGATCTTTAAGAGCCCTTAAGCAGTCTCTTTATCCTGTCATGATGTTGGTTTGATTCTGTCATTTTAGGATGAGGTTGCGCCATTCTTCCAAGATAAATGGCCTCGTCCATAAAATGACAAGTCAATTGAGACTGTAGCATGTCCCGATGACATGAGTCCCCTTAGTCCATATGACTATTTCAATTGCTATGCGATAGACTGAGACTCGGGCGCGTCCCGATTTGTCTAGTTTGAAAATGTTAATACTAAGCTACATGTGGATGATTAGTTCTAACATTCACGAGTTGTCCATATTCTTTTAGATCATCTTATACCTTTCTCTGAGGAATTGATTGGGTATGAGCAATGCAGTGTCCAAAGAAACGATCACGAGCTAGCAGTCAAGACTAGGCATGACTTGGTTGAAAGCGGGAAACCTTATAGTCTTCATAATGCAGAAACCTTCAGCTGGAGTACCTTGATCTCAACCTCATTCACTGGCCCATCAGTGCCAAGCCAGGGAAGTTTATACCCCCTATTTTTGAAGAGGAACTCCTAAACAAGAACCTCGAATCTGCCTGGGAAGCAAGAAGAATGCCAGAAACTAGGCTTTTCCAAATCCATCGGAGTCGGCAACTTCTCTTGCAAGAAACTTAAGAACCTTCTCGCCCGCGCCTCCATCCCACCTTCGGTAAACCAAGTGAGTCCATCAAGGTAAACTGGTATTAGAGGGTCATTCTTTCCTTGCAAACTAATCGATTACAGATAAGAAAAGTTGGTCAAAGTGAAAGCAAAGTTACTTTGTTTGAAGGAAAACATGGACTCCTCAATCATGTTGTTACTAATTATTCTTTTTCTGGATTCGCTATGATGCCTTTTTTTTCCCAATGTAGGTGGAAATGCACCCTCTCTGGCAGCAGAAAAAATTCTAAGTTAATTAACGTTACCATGACGGCATATTCGCCCGTCGGAGCGCGAGGTTGTCCTCAGGGAACAGATCGAGTTTTGGAATGCGGAGAGCTCGGCAGCATCTCAAGAACCCGAGGGAGGAACGTCACTTAGGTCACATTACATAATTGAAATGCAGTTGTTGATCATAAAGAAGGTCAAAGGAGCACACGTTTCCTTTTCTCATACCCTCAAAACTCATGAGAATTATTATTATGTCCAAAGAATGAAGAAACCAAATTTTGGTGGCAGGTTTCTCTAAGGTGGATCGTTGAGCAAGAAGCCACTCTCGTGGTGAAGAGGTACAATAAGGAGAGAAGAGAATCAAGGAATCCATGGCCATCTCCAATTGGGCCCTATCAGCGGAGAACCATGAAAAGATCAGTCGGATCCGGCAACATCGACTAACGTTTGGGTCGGATTTCGTATCGGCTGTATGGGCCACTCAAGTGCCCTGAAGATGCGTGGGATGGGGAGACACGACCTTCGATTTGAACAAGTGAGAGGGCTCTTCCAAGTTGATTTTTGGCTTCAAGGCTCTTCCTTTTCCTAGGGGTGTTCAACTGGACTGGGTAAACTCGGTTCCCTGTTTAGCCCATCCTGAAAACATGATTGGGAATAGGGTTCAATGCAAACAGGGTCGGGTACAGGGTAAAAAAAGGGGAACCGGTTATAACAAGATCGGGTACATGGTCTAAGTCTGGAACCTACCCTGAACCCTGAACCTGATTATTAAAAAAATAAACTTCATTCAGTTTCTAATTTTGTAAGTAAATATACTTTATTAAATCATAATTTTTGCATATGTCTTTAGAGCATGATTTCTTTTTGATTTTTCTTTTTGTTAGAGATTTTGTACCACATGGATTGGCTCGCCTAATTTCACTTTGGGAAAAGTGTTTGCACCAAAAATTTATTAACCATTTTAGACAAATGAAAAGTTTCATGTAGTATTGTGTGAATAAGACTCCATGTATGTTATGATTTTTACTTAGACAAATGAAAAGTCGTATAGGATGCGCGGTTGCAAAACAGGTTCCAATATAAATAGGGTTAACCCTAGAACCGGACCGGAAAAACATGGTGCGTTGGGTACAGAGTTCAATGCAAACAGGGTAGGGTACAAGGTCTAAAAATTGGGAACCAGTTATAATAGGGTTGAGTACAGGGTCCAAATCTGAAACCTACCCACCTTGTTTTTGCTCACCCCTAGGCTTTTCCCACTTTTAATAGATAATTTCTAACCAAGGTAAGTTGGACATGCTCCATCGGCGCTGATAGTGAATGGGGAACACCATAAGGGCACGATGCGAAGGGGAACACCATAGCCTAGTCGTGAGCGCCAACGATAGTTAATTCATTGTAAATAGCTTTCAATAACCATTCTCTTTCATCCATTATGCCCGGTTTAAAATATCAATTTACAAGTTTGACTTATAAATATAAACTTTTTCCCAGTTTCCAGCCATCGTCATTCTCATAAGTGCAATAATGCTGGATAAGGCAAATGTTAGATTAAGATCATATTAATAAATGCTCCGACTACACTTTTTTCAAAAATCAAATAACAAAATTTCCCTCGACACGTTATTAAGTGACCTAAGTTCAAACTTCAAACATTCACACTTCAATAGAATTGATTGAAGTTTAAACTCAAACACCTAGCTCGATGAAATTTCAACTAATAACTTAAAGGAGATTGAGTCATGAGCAACCATATCTGTCAACTTCCTCCATGCACCATGTAAATTTTCACTCTTACATCGTTCCCTCACACGCGCACCGGTTAGATTTCCCCCTCATAGTTGAGCCTGGGTACGCGATTGGTCATTGGGCAGCACCTTCGGTGGCCAAGGCAAGACTGCAACCGCTTGGGGTTCCGTCGCCACACTGCATCAACTAAAATTAATACGTATCAAACTCACATGAGTTAAGCGTATCATATTGTCTCATATTCAAACTTTAATTTTGTATATTGCGTTTTTCTTCATGAGAAGCTCTGTTTGGCCCTCGAGCCGTCACCTGCATTTGGAGGGCTAGGAAAAAATTCGTGAAATTTCTCTGTCCCCGTTCAAACGGTTTGACTTTATTATTTGTTATGTTCTACTGTCCGGAGGCGAGGTAGAGTAATAAGGAAGTTATGGCGGAGGGATAACGTACGTAGGAGAGCACAAAAGCAAAGCCAGCCCCCCAATCTCCTAACTTAGAAGCGCGAGGACCGCCAAATTCGTAGTCGTGCAGCAAAAGCAATCCGACTATAATTTATGAGACTGGATGCGAGTAGCCACCGGAAAACGAGACAACTAGAGCCACCTTTTTACCACCAGCAGCCGCTTCTTCATTATTTGGGAGGCAGGATCGTTCGCAGTTGAATCCGTTCTTAAAGCCGACATGTCTACGGGCGAGGTGCGGAACCGACATGCTGTTAAGTTCCTCCACAGCAGACAAGAAGTAAAATCATCATCTGTCCTTGTCCACTGATCGAAATACCAACGCTTCCCCTGCTCCGTCTCATGATCCGGGTGCTTTGGATGTGCCCAAAACCATCGCTTAGACCTCAGTGATCATTGACAAGATGTCATGAAAGCTCATTGACAAGATGTGATCGAAAGAATTGATCGTGCCGATCATAAAAATTCATCCCTCTCGGGGGTCACCCCTCCCTCTATTCAACAATTACATATAGAAATGTGAGAAATCCGACTTCAAGAGAGTACAATCCTGATTTTTATATAAGTAGGAATAAGTCATTCAATTAACTAAACTTAAGACGGATCATTCTTAACATAAGATGTTAAATATTTCGACTTTCAGATCATGTCATCTGCCACTTAGGGTAAACTTAAGGACCGTTGTTTTTAATGTGAACAAGACGGTTTGCGTGCTATCATAGAGATTTGTCAAGTCAAAAGTTCAGTCATTCTATGTTAGAAGAGGAAAGAAAAAGCATGTTTAGGATATCTAGATCATATCGAGTTCACCCGCTTTTATGAATTAGCGGTGATCAAATTCTTACAAATTACAATGACAGTCATAATCCGTAGGGAATAATGAATACCCACTGGAGTTTCACTGCAATTATAAGAAATATAAGAGCAATTCAACGTTACTATTTTATTTGAGACCCCCTAAACAGCTAAAAAGAAAAAGAAAAAGAATCTTTGCATTTGAAAAATCTATATAAATATATAATAATAGACCATTCCTGAAGTAAATCACTATCTCTTGATGGGGGACAATTGCCGATTCAGTCCTAAACCTTTTTTTTATGCCAAATAAGTCTTAAACATTTTGCAACTTTGCTGATTAAGTCCTTCCGGCGGATTTTGGCCGGAAAATATCTATGTGGCGATGACATGACGCGTCAGACCTCGCCGGTGATGACGTGGCCACTACTGGAGCCTATTTTTTTTTTATTATAGAAAAACAAGTAGGAGGCTGGCGAGGAGCTTGCCGACCACTCCAAAGGGCGGCCCGGCCCTCGCCTCGCCTAGATCTGGGCAGGGCGAGCTTGCCTAGACGATGTGCAGATCTGGGCAAGCTCGCCCCGCCTAGATTCGGGCGAGGCGAGGCTCGCCTGACCCTCACCGGCCACTGGCGAGGGTGGCGACGACCACCCCCGCCCTCGCCAGTGGCTGGCTAGCTCTAGCGGAGCTTGCCGACCTCCAAAATAAGGAAAAAAAATTTGGGGTCCAGTCATCGCCACATTGTCGTCACGTCATCATCGGTGAGGTTCGACGCGGCATGTCATCGCCACGTATGCATTTTCCTGCCAAAATCCGTCGGAAGGACTTAATTGGCAAAGTTGCAAAAGGTTTAGGACTTATTTGGCATAAAAAAAAAGGTTTATGATTGAATCGGCAAAGTAACAAAATGTTTAGGACTGAATCGGCAATTGTCCCATCTTGATGGTTCGTAGGACTCTAACTTAACTAGTTGCATTCTCCACCAAAAATGGTCCACCTAAGCGTCATCTGAGCATGTATTTACAACTCACCATGGAGCAATTATATTGATTTTTGTTCTCGCTATATTTCTTATATTAGACTATAAGTAAATAGAAACGTCTTTGGAAATTATCTTGTGAAAATATGAAAATATAACAAATCATGTAAATTGATTTTTATACTTACCAGTTGCTCCAAAATATAGTAGTTTATTTATGGGTAAAACTTTAATATCGAATGATCTATCAACACAAGTTATATCCATACTTAGATGTTTCATACTTCACTTTGATTGATTTCTTTGTGATAACCCCATGTGGTGCAAGGTTCACATCTAATGGTTGAAAGATTTTGTAAGACTATTACCGATTTTTCTAATAGCTTAAACTATAGATGAAGACATCATTTGGATAGTTAAATTAGCACTCCTCATCATGCATAAGTTGGACCTTGGCTAAGAGTAATACATGCAAATATACAATAGAAGCCTGTAAAAACTGGAATTAAATCCTCATTCTCTGATATTATGATTTTACAGGGTCAATGCCAACTGTTTAGAAAGGTTAAACTATTAAATAAATGTGTACTTTGAATATTATACTAAACAAGGATAAGATATAACAAATGTTGATATTTACGCCTACATTTATTAATTAGAACATGTCAAACATGAATTGAAACTGTGATTTTATTTTGACTAAAAACATCTAAGTGGATAATTGGCAATGGCTTCGATGTTTTAGCGTTGCTTCACAATACAATTAAATGAAAAAGTAAGAGAGATGCGTTTTTATTTCTCAGCCTAATACATTAAAAAAACTTCGCTTTTGTTTTGATTCTATCTTTTGTCTTGTAAAAACCTTAATTTTAATTGTAAGTCATGTCCCAATTTTACCATAAACAATTTTTAGTCCCATTAAAAACTCTAACTTTAGATCCAATCCTAGTCCTAACCTAAAACATTTTTTCTCATAAAAAATCCTTAGTTTTAGGTCTTGTAAATCCTATTATAAATTTTTGTCTCATTAAAAAATTCAATTTTAGGTCTAGTTTCAATTTCACTCTAATTTTTTTTGTCTCATAAAAAATCACTAGCTTTACTTGAGTCTTAAATATGCTATTCATTAATCCTCCATCAAAACCGCCTTTAGGGATTTTGTGCTCAATTTTTTATCTCTCGTGCTTGAGAATGTTATATCTCTTGTGGTCCAAGAGCTCATATTTGGGATGCTCAAACAA
Organism: Melaleuca alternifolia; assembly: GCA_019926035.1. NCBI lineage: Eukaryota > Viridiplantae > Streptophyta > Magnoliopsida > Myrtales > Myrtaceae > Melaleuca > Melaleuca alternifolia. Next base: position 2,993,180 of record JAGKPW010002266.1, on the reverse strand, counting down.
CTCATGTTTGAGAGTTTTGCATATCTCGATTGTTAATGAGAAATTTTGGATAGAGGGTCAGTGTGGGCAAATTTGTGACTCAAGTAAAAGTTTTTGATTTTTTTTTGAGATTGTAAAAATTGCAGAGTAAATTTGAGATTGGATGGTAAAATTGGAACAACAACTAGAGTTGAGAGTTTTACACAGGACAAAAAAAATTTAGAAGTAGAATTGAGACATGATTAAAAGTTGAGGATTTTTTATAGAACAAAACAAGTTTATTGATAGAATTAAGACTAGATTTAAAGTTGGAGGTTTTTTTTTTTTTAAGACAAGAGGTAAATTGGGACAAAAGTTAAAGTCGGAGGTTTTTCATGATTGAACCTAAGAAACATGCGACATAAAAAATTGTGGAATTCCCATGTATTGGATGTATCTAATGAAAAGCATACTCATTTATAACTCTATAAGATCACTATTGAAAGTAAATAAAATAAACCAAGTATGATCAATCAATATAATCACAATAAGGGATATATAAAATATAATATCTAAAATATCTCTAACAATCTCTAAAAAAAACGCTCGATGTATAGTCAAAAAGAGAACCGGCTGACTTGGCCACTTACTAAGCTGTTCTTGTCTAGATGCTGCATAGGCTTATAGAATAGAAGGTTGTCATCTCGGCAAGTCCGACGGTGGTGTTTAGTTTGTGGATTGGTGGAGAGATGCGGCCAATGTGGCTGGCATTGGTGTTTGTCTTTGGATAGAAACGTGGCCTGCGCGGCTAGCGTTATTATGAAACACACTCAGATGGGTGATTGCTAAGGCTCTGCAGAATATATATGAAACAGTAAGGCGAAATTGGCGATTGAGTGGGACAAGATCGACGTTGAGAGAGATGAGACAAACGATCTTGAAATTTGATTTTGAGAGATGAGAGAAGATATAAGTATAGTTTTTATAAAAGAAAATGGCACGAAATATGAGAATCAAAACAAGTGAAATAGAAAGTTATGAAATTTATGTATATTGAATGTATCTAGTAAAAAGTGTATGAGCATGTATGACTTTATTGTATAACTACTTAAGGTAATAGAATCAAGCACAATTAATCATAATACCTACTTGGAGATATGGAGAATCTCCGTGGTATCTGCATAATGACGAGTGACTAGGAAAATATTCTAAATATTTTTGAAAAATATTCTAATTGTCTCTAACGGATGATATTGAAGCGCGCTTTTTATCATAATATGAGAATGTTACCTCAATTTAAATTAGACTGACTGAACATAATTATTGCAAGCCCTCACGATGAGGCATTAAAACCTCCAAGATCCTCCAATAAAGGCATTTCCCCACATTGTACAAGTTAGGTTGGTTTGATTTGCTAGAGTTTTTTTTTTTGTTCTTATATATAGTTGGACAAACGATCATCAAAATCAATGTTTATTCTAATTATCTCTCATTAGACATGCAAAAGTGTAGATGTCACCGTGGCGACTCTAAGCAATTTCTTCCTCACTACAGTTTTGCGGTATCGAAAGGTTTGGAAGATAAAAGGTATTGGTAAAGTAATGAAAATCGCATAGGAGACAAAATCTGCCTTTTCCCTTGCTGAAATAGTGCTTATAATCATTAAAAGGGGGCCGTTGCTGTTACATTGCCTTCATAGTCTGCAGTTGTGCGACTTTACAAGACACAGACCCTTTTTCAGGAGATAAATGCCCGGCACATTAGACCACATCGACAAAGCTCCAGTGAAAGTGAATTGTCTCTGGTCCATGAACATGAGCCAAAGAATATAATTAAGTGGAAAGGAATGAAGGCCTTGCCTTAAATATCTCTCCATTGCGATTTGGGTCCAAGCTAAAGTACACAGTTTCCCGGTCCTCATGAGCAGTAAGTAACCACACAAAACTGTTTCTCCCCAACTTTCCACAGAACTGTTTCTCCCCAACTTGAAGTTCGATCGAACCGAGAAGATCTCTCTGCGACTGGTTTAAGGTGTGCATCCCGAGAAGAATTTCATGAAGTTGACAAGACAATACAGCAAACGAAGAAATTGAGCTCGTATGGCGGGTTGACCTTGACATGCATGCCTGTGGACGGAGGGTTTCGATTCTCTCTCTTAGCTACATTACATGGTGCATGCGCTTATAAATGCCAGAGAGGGCGAACAGGAGTTCGATCTAAGCTGGGCAGGCTTTTCTTTGCAGGGTTTCAGACGTCCGCGGACCGAGGGAGACAAACTATTCAGGGATACATCTGAATGCTGAAAACACTGTTCTTGGTTATCAAAAGAAGAGAAATGGAACAAGAACTGCGATTTAACAGTTAAATGTGCTTTATCATTATCTGTGCACATAGGAAGGCGAGACTCATCCCTTCTTAAATAAAAGCTGAGTCCTCTGGCTCTTGCCATAAAGAATGTGCAATTTCTAAACAATATTTTGTTTCAAAGGGGGTGAAGGAAATATGTAGAATTAGAACTTGATTTGCTTAAAAAGCGAAAGGAATTAAGATAAAAGAATATGCTCATGAAAAATCCTAAAATTTCATGTGAATTTTTATTTAAAACATCACTGGCGTATTTTTTACATAACACAATAGGTTTGTCTTTCCTCTTTTCGAGCTTGTCTAAATAATGTTTTCGCTTTTCATATTTTGCTTAATCTTTGGAACACCCACACATTGAGTTTTCCTTTTAATTCAAAACATTTGCAGCTTTAGCCACATTTGAATATTGACTCGTAAATTCACATATAAGTTTTTCATTATATTCTGAAATATTAACAGCATCTTAAATTTTAACATGAAATTAAAAATGCATTTTCTATTTTTACTTAGATTTGAACAAACCAACTTTTTTGTTTGTACTTTTTTCTTCCCTTTCTCTCTTTCTTTCTTTCATCGAGCTTTGCCCAGTCATCACACCTCACTACATTCTTCGTCATCGTCGTTTTGCGCCAACACTATTGTCACTTGCTCTCGATTGCCGTCTCTACTCCTCTATGACCACCTCTATGTCTCAATGTGAAGTCATCGACCTCAAATGGCCTACATAGAAAGATAATCACCTAAAAAAGTATAAATTTATTGAACAACAGTCAATTCAATTTTAAAATTTTCAATTGTATCAATTTAATTATAAACTTTTAGAAATTTTAACAATTTTATACTTCTACTTAATTTTAATTGAAAATCACTGATACAACAATTTAGTCAACATCAATTGCGTCTTATGTGGTATGGTTTGCATTGACATTGACAATTTGTTTCTAAATTTTTTTGATTTTTTTAATTTTTTTTTGTCTTCTTCTTCCTTTTCTTTTGCAACTATAGGCTTCGAAATTCGCTGGGTCTAGGTGAAGGCTTAATGCCCTTGCCAGCCAACAGGCAAGGGTTGTGAATCTTGCTGAGATATGGTGAAGGTTGCCAACCCTTGCTTATAGTCAACAAGGGTCAATTTGCGCCCCCGTTGGCCCATAGTTGGAAAAAAAAAAGAAGTTATAAAATTGTCCATGTAGGTATTGGTCGTTTCATGTAAGACGGTGGATGCTAACTAGATCTCTAGGTTAGTGTTTTCTAGTTAACATGGCCGGAATGATTAAATTGAAGTATTGTTTAAAGTTATAAAACTAAATTGGCATACTTTATTTTTTTTACTTAATTAACAGCCGCACAAAAATTTATGACCTTTAGATAATTAAAGATTTAGAATTGACTTGATTGTGGTGATTGCGATCACTATCTTGTTCAGGTAAAGGTGGGGCAGGTGGATGTTGAAGCCACGGTCATCAGCGATGGTGTAGCAATAGGCCACATTGGAATGAGAGCTCATGATGGAAAGCACACGGTTGAAGCGAAGGCGCAAGCGAGGCAATGGTAAAGGGGAAAGAGGAGAGAGGGATATACTAGAGGAGGCGTTAGGGTTTCTAGGTTTTTATAATAATTTTTCCTAACGGTAAGGCCCCGCTTGTTGAACCACATAGAACGTCATATTGGATAATCATATAACCTGTTCGGCATTTGGGGTAACATACATTTCTAATATCTTCGAATGTAATTTTAATAAAATTCAAATAAAAAGCCCCACCTAAGGGGTTTAGTAAATTTGGATAAGATAAAAACTAAAAATTAACAAAAAGTCCATTGACATCGCAACTTCGACAGCTTCCGTCCCCTCTATTTCACGTCCTGTCTCTATCTAGATCCGTTTGACCTATCAAATCGACACGATGTGATGCACTAGGCATTGGGTCTGAAACTAACAACCTCGAAATCTAAGGTTGTCGGTCTCACGGAACTCTAGATATCATGTCACCCAAGGCAGGGCTCGACCTTGGCATCAGCCATGCCTCTGTGGTCATTGCAAAAGTGGAGGTCATGTTCGTGATTCCACATCCATTGAGGTCACCTGAGGCTGGGCGAAAGCTGGAGCTGTCATCCATCAAAAGTAGAGGTCATGGCTAATGCCGGAGTTGCTTGAGGCTAGGCCTTGACCTCGGCATCAGTCATGACCTTTGTGTTGCAGCCACGGTGATTGCCTTGCTAAGAAATATTGCCCCAATTAGAGTAGAGCGAAAGTTAAGTAAAGCAAGAAGCTATCAGAAACTGCAAAAGAAACAGACGGCCAATTTTCTTGGGAAGGATCACGAGAAGGGAGATGATGAAGTCCAGACTCGAAACATATCAAGAATGAGTGAGACGACTACGACTTGATTTGGGGGTGTCTATAGCCATATATCATATCAATACCGTGTAAGATAATGCGAATCTCATCATTATCTTGTTGGATTTTTATCTTATTCCACGAAAATTTAGAAGACCAAAGCGGTCAATGTGAATATTACTAAATCAAGGGTAATCGGAGTTGCCTCAAATAGAAGGGAACCTTTATCCGTTAGGACAATTTGTTCTCGTATTGTACAGGCTTTGTTTCCAAATCGGAGGTTCCCAAAATACCTCAATCCAAATAAGGAATTTACCTTCATCCCAACCATTTTCTTTCTGTATCTTTTTCTTGCCTCGAAATTACCACGTATAAGCAAAGCGCAAAGGTTATGTGATCTGTTCCATCAGAAGAAGCATACAAACAACGACAAGTTAAAGACTGTCAAGGAGTGAGGTCGACAAGGATAATCTCCTAAGACAATAAGCTGGAAGGATTGAAGTCGAGACCTTCCTTTGGACTACTCAAACGAGGCTCAATTATCGAAAGAATGAATACCATGGTGGACAATTGAACCGCCGTTAGATAAAGGAGGGGCATGAATATAAGTACGAGGCTAATTAAAACCTTATAGTTTGAGCTTTAAGATTATTGTACAGATTTGAATAAAAAGAGAGAATCGTTCTCCAGTAAAATAATTATTATCACATGTTAGACAGGATTTAGTTCGAATCAACTATTGCATTTGCAAAATACGAAGAAGAAATAGGCTGTTTTGTTTCCATCAACAATTCTAAAAGATTTCCCTAATTTGGATACTTTATGTTGGTATAAATAATTAAGTCAGTGAAAGATGTCGCTTCATTTGCTAATTTTCTCTTGAAACACAGGGAATGAATTGACACACGGCATCGAGTGGAGGGAGTTTTATCGCGAGAACGAACACTAAAGCAGGGGCCGTTTAGAAACTACACGATGCAGTAGCCATCTTTCTACGATAACATGACACAAGAACCTAATATCTCTTTTCACTGAGCAAATGCTTATGTGAAATAGGACATGCATGCCCCATTTGAGTCACCTTGGACTGATCAAGTAAAATATAACGGAAACGCTCTCCATACAAAACTGTTTTAAGAGTCTGGAATTTAATGGGGGAATGGCCCATAAAAAGACAAGAAATATATATTAGGGGCCATCGAAGGGTATGGATATTCATTGCGCGCAGAGATCTTCAGTGCGAGTCAGCGCAGCGCAGACGTCTGCGATGACGCGAACTTGTACCGAAACACGAAAACAACATCCTGCGCAAACACGGCCGACAACACAGCCCTACAAAATGACATTGCCCGCGTCACCGTGACAGTAAGAATAGCTAACTTACGTATGCGTGATGCCTGTGGAGTTAGAACAGCATCGTGGGGCGAATCTTAGTGGGGGTCTGGTGCATAGCGATGTCACCCGAACCAAATCATTTAATGTCGATATAGATGGGGAAGCGACTGGAGCATGCACACGTTACTTCATGGTGATGTAAGATCGGGCGATGGATTTTTCACCAGGATTCCACGTCGCACGCCCACCATGTCTGGTGCTATGACATAAATTGGGGTCCCAAATATACCATTGCTCGATTGGTTAGAGGAAGTAACTCTTGAGACACTTCAATTGCTTTGCGAAGGTCTTCCCCCCCCCCCCCCCCCCCCCCCCCCCTCTTCTTTTTTTTTTTTTTTTTTTTTGTGGGGGTCAAAAGAGGTTCTCCGAGGCCAACCCAGTTTAACGGGAAAAGAGGAAAGAAGAGGGGTGGGTCATGGCGGGTTCGAGGCCAAGGCAGCGAGGGTAGTGACAAGCGATGAACAATTGGTGTTGTCAATGATGACGGAAGGTGGCCACACTGCAAGAGCGTGATGCGGGGAGAAGTTATTACATAGACTCGATCTATTCGGATCGATACTATCATAATCATTAATCATGTTAGTTCCGTTGTGTGGACTTGCATATATGGCAACTTAATCTAGCTAATTTGCGAAGTTCCACTAATCTTGGAATTGCATTTTGTCGCCTTAGAGACTACAGAGTTCCATAAGGAAGAAATATCAGTAAGATACTACTGAGGGACTAATGTCATTAGTCCAAAGGAAATCACGTATCGAAAAAACCACGAAATTCATATTGGATGTCAAAATGGAAACACTAATTCTTGGACACACTAATTCTTTTCATGACCTAACCCATTACTCATTAAAATTTTAGAGATGAAGTATCCTTAAAATCAAATGGTCTCTCAAGTATGGTTTGCGTTTTATTGACGACACTTCGGAACCTTTTGCCCTAGCGACACATGAATGTTGTAGATAAATGAACAAATGACTACATAAATAGGTAAACATACAAGAAAGGTACGGAGTATTTGTAAATGTCTTTCGATTGCAATTTTGAGCGGATTCCTAATTGATTGGGCCTAGAGTTCGAGCCGCATATAAAAAATTCATATAAACACAACCTTTTCTTTTCCTTCTCTTTTGTGCTTCATATTACTTTTTCACCATGGGTCACGTTTTCCTTCGACCTTTGATCTTATTCATGGATTTTCCACGCTTAACTTTTATTGAGTTTGCATTCATAATTTGTAACCTGCCAATTAGAGATATGATCGTGTGGGCTTCCTCGAACTAGGGTTGGACAAATATTTTGTCCTTATTTTACATATATCATTTACTATCTGACCTTTGCCTGAACTCTAGCCAGCTCGTGATTATTATGTTCAAAAGGACTTGATGAATGAATAACGCCGCTATAAATGATAGGAGACAACTTCTGCCGAGCAAGCCGTGCTCGAGGAAACTGATCGTCCCAAACAGTGTCCATTGTCCGTGTCTACGCGGGGGCCCAATTTGATTCCAATATCCTCGACTTTTCTTCTCAAACTTGCACCTCGTCGATCAAATTATAAATGGTGACACTGCAAGCGAAAGAGATGCTCATTTGATTTCCACATTCCACGACATGAAAATCATGTACAAGTAATTCATTCAGTCAAGCCACAAAAGGTCGACCCATAGTTTACTTTCCATGGGGTTTGATGCAGTGAAAGCGCAGATAACACGAAATTAAGGACATACTAAGGTCGCTACGATGAGCAAATATTTGCGAAAAAATTACACGAATTTTTCTCCACATCTATTGCACGTGTTTGGGGCGCTAGGGTTTTTTCTGAGAGCTTTTCCATCTCTTCCCACCACTCCAATTTGATCTTAGTGAATCCTCGCTCCGATAGCCAAACGACTTTAATTACTCTTGCCGTTTTTTTTTTCCCCATGCTTTCTTGGTTCCTCTTTTTCCTTTCATTTTCTGCCTTTGCCTAAGAATCGTCCTTCTTCCACATGCTCGTTACATCTTCTATTCCGAGTGAGACAAAGTGTGTCATGAGCGTACCCTACAGTCTATGATCAAATGACATACTACTATGTATTATTCACTCAAATTAGTGTTCGGGGTTTGTGGAAAAAGGAATGGGGTACTGCATTAAAGAGGCGTATCTTCTTTCAAAAGAAAAGTATTGAATGACACCCTCTTTTCTGAGAAGAAATTTTTTTTATCTTGCATGCATTCAGCATAGTGCAATAAAACTCCTGCAAATAAGACAGCGCTGCGTATTTATTGTATATCTGAGGAAATATGGACATATGATTGTATGGAGTGTTTTCAAATGGACAGGCACACGAGGCAGTGAACTTGCTCCTCCTAAGGCATAGCACGTCATGAATTCACTGCAACGACGATTTCGAGCGAAAAATATAGAATAAATGGTCCTAAAAATCGGAAGAGTTAGCAAAGTGAAGACAAGCATCGCAGATTGGCTTTTAATGAGAACTTCCATGTCGTTTGGTACACTCTCTCTCTCTCTCTCTCTGCGTCTCTTACTTTGTCGTCTCCTGGACTGCTTGAATCAAAACTTAATGCACAAATCTGAGACTTGTTATAAGTTGTTGTATCCGCCCAATGGGAATTCCCCTGTCCCGTACGAGCGTACACACGCAATCAACAGACATGCATGCAAATTTTTTGCGTAATCAATCTGTTTTGGAGGCATCGATGGGAAGTGTCGTTATCAGAGCTCTCACGCATGAAACGTGTCTCCCATATCTGTATGAGGCTGCATCGCGTAGAGATCATTTGAAAAATCTCCCAACAACGCATGGTGACATGAACACGTGCTTGTATGTATTTTGAGTCGTCATTTTGAAGTAAGTTTTTCAGATTTACGCTACCTCGGCCTATTATCATGGCGATATCCATTTATTATGCGCCTTTGGCTTTCGTGGACCCAGCTAAAAATCAGAGGCCAAAGCTAGTTTGAAGATAAGATGGTCTTGGTGCATTTATTTCAGCTCTTCAATTAGCAGAGTGGTAAAATCTTGGACCGTTCCTCAGGTAGCTCCCGAAAGTTCATTTTGAAATTTCTTCATGAGTTTCGGACTTGGAATCTGTTCTTCCTGTCCAATTAAAGTGTTAAATGTACCCCAGTTCTTTATCTTGTCTTGTCTTGTCTTGTCCTTCTTTTCAAGTGGACCAAGTATGTCGTAGATGAATTTACTAAATATTGCTGGTGCGCAGCGGAGGTTGAGGTGATTTTCCTGTAGCATCTAGGAATTCTAACAGTACATAAAACAGACAAGATTTTGTAACAGTCCAGTTACTATCTTCACCAAGTTCTTTTAAATTGCCGACACGTGGATGTCGCGATGAGAATGCGCAGGGTTTCGATGCTTGGATACCTTTAAGTTCCGTTGAATAGACTTGATTGTGCTTTATTTGCATGGACAACGTAATAAGGATACTGAATGAAAGAGATTACGATTCTATTCTATTTAAGTGGTATTGAGAAGAAAGTAAACATGATCTACTTAAAGTCCTCAAGATAATGAAGATCCGTACCATCGATCTTCATTCGGACTTTCAGGACATTGCTTTAATGCATGTCATGAGTGCATGGGAACCCCACGTTCCTTAGATCTAATGGTTGAAATACACTAAGATACTTCGTGGAGCATGAGGCGTAGGCACTTCAACCAATGAGGCTATCGCCTTTACAGTAATTCTTCAAAATAAGCAGAGTTGGACGTAAGCAATATCATATTTGATTAGAACCCATATTTTCAAATTAAAAAGTGGGAGGACACTAGATTGGATGGACTTCAAAGTACAAGGACTGCAAGGCGCAATTTACCATAATTGACCTAATTTTCTTGCTCGTGTTTTTCATGTTTTTTTGACCGGGATGTGTCTGTGGTTATTGGGAGACTGACAAACGAGGGACAACATAAACAACAATCTCTTAAAATAACTCCAGAGGTAGGTGTCGAGAGAGTCTCGACACCTTTTTCTTTCTCCAGGACAATAGTCAAGGTTTTTGAACGTTGAATTTACAGGGTACGGGAAAATATTTGTCCCTTAGAAGTAACTACGGAACTATGTTGGGACAACTATTAATAAAAAAAACCCTAACTTATTGCACTAGTATCAATTTAGTTCTAAACAATTTAATTATGTTAATTTATTCTAAAATATTTTCACGTTTTGCCAATTCAATTCATTCGATCAATTTTAGTTGAAAATTTCTGACATAGATATTGACAGTCCTATGTGATGCAGTCAACATTGGGTGAAAATTGCTGACATGGAACGATCAAGGATTGTCAGCCCTCATACCCCAAAAACAAACAACGGAATAAAAGAAAAAACAAATCAAAACTTCAACAAAATCATAAAAAAAAATGTCCACGTTAAAATTGATCCTGTCAATATGACAGTCGGCGTTCACTTCAGTGACGTTTTGCCTAAATTGGTTGAATAGACTCAATTGATTAAAAAAAGAAGATTATGACTAAATTAACACAACTAAAAGGTTGAAGATTGAACAAGTGCAATAGGTTTAGAATTTTCCAGTAATTTTTTCCAATTATGGTAGCGAAATGAAAAATCATAGTAGGTTTTTAAGTTGGTGATTACATGAACGGATGAATTTTCCTACGGGCATTGGGATTCCTCACCTATTGCGAATAGCATATGAATCGGGCTAGGTTTGCCGAGATTGGTTCGTAAAATTGACATATTTTTTGTTTTGACCGATTCTTATTGAATATCGAACCCCGTTAACTCATTTATAGACCCACTAAGTAGAAAACTAAATCTTAAGCTACCTCATGTTACTCATAGCATAAAAGCATGGCCCTAGATATCTTGGAGAAAGTAATTTTGAAATTTATGTGGCCTTATATAATTACACGTTATCGCACTGTTAAGAGAATTGAAAATGATGGGCATTGAAATTGAACATAGGCATATATTATCACGAGGAATTTGTCAAAAGAAAACCCTCAAGACATTTTTAAAGTAACTATAAGTCAAGTTTTTTTCAAACATTCTTTATTCGATCAAAAAGATGGTTTTGGGATTGCCAAATTGACTATCGAGTTAAGTCCCTCCTGTCTAAGTACCAATGCGAAGAAGATAGCTCGTTTGGTTTAATTGCAACTGAGTGATAATTGTGTTGTAATGTGGTTCGACAATGAAGTTTGTAACTTGTGTACTTTAGGATACTTGTTTTAAAATAAACGAAAGAAAGTTGGATGAGACACTAAGAGAGTTGTTGGAAACATGTGAGGTGCATACCAAGTGCCTTACATTACAACACCCGCGGCATCGAAAGTGCGGAGACTCACAAAAGCAAGTGCACATAAGGTGTTCTGTTTTAATATGCGGACTTCCTAAGGATGTTATCATAAGGATTCTACACTTGCTGCAAAAAGGTTCGAGATTAATGAATTCGTTATCTTTGTATCACCAAAATGTTGAAAGTTAGAAAGCCACTATATATAAGATATGTCGTAGGTATTATAAAATTCGCTTATGACGTGAATTGAGCTTAAGAAGATGACCAACTCTTTCTGCTGCTGGGCCTGCTAGGCAGTATACCCTCAATGGATGGTAAGAGACATTCGGAGATGAAGTAAAACTATACTAGGACGAGGTGAAATGGTGAAAGAAAAAAAGGACTGGGAAATATGCTGGTCAATTAGTCGTTGTATCTCAATTATTTGTTGAGGGATATTCAAGGAGCATAAGATTTAGCAGACAAGTCCCCGACCTTTTTTCTGACGAAGGGGTACGACTGACTCTTTTAGACGTCTCCATCTATCCACCATCATCATCCCAAAACCCTAATCAACACCCTCCCACCCTATCCCTCCTCCAGACAACTCCACGTGATCTAATTTAATTTCCTCGAAACCCTAATCACAGTAACCGCCACTATTTCTATGTATGTAGAGATAGTTGGGAAACTTTCAATCCTAATAATATGATAGGCGTGTCAAATTTGGGTCATGGAACTAGAGTATTAGATCACACGATTAGTAGGTTTTCTTTCTACCAGAGCGGAATGAAATTCACTAATTCATCAAATCGCTTATTAATTGATTTTCTCAAAATACTTGTAGGGAAAATTTTCAAATTGTGTTCTCATCAGGACACGGAGGAATACTTTCTAAGCAGCACTAGTGTTATCCCTCAGAAGTGATAAGGATCTCGCAGAGAGAGAGAGAGAGAGAGAGAGAGATGTGCGAAGATAACCCTCGAGAAATAACTTTATAACCATTTGTGATTTTTCTGGTCTTATTTGTGTATCTTTCTTCTTTTATGTTGCTGTTAATAATATCTTACTACGGTCTTGCCCGGAAATACTGTCTGAGTCTTAATTACAAGGTAGCTTGCAGGATATGGACCACCCCCACCCCAATCTCCAAGAATGGTCCTCACTGTTTTAAAATTTTGTCTTGCGTGGTATATGTAATTCCAAAACAGTGTTTCCGTGAGTACCGTTAACTTGCAAAAATTGACCGTCAATGAATTTCCTGATTATTACATTCAAATATCCTGAGATTTCCCCCTTTTCCAACTCGTTATATGGGCAGAATTATTCAAAAACTCCTACTGGGTTGAACGGGCGCGGGAGCCAAGTCGAAATGCGAGCTGTAAGTACTCTGCCCTAGCTCATTTGCCAACATGTTCCCGTCGGCATAATGTTGTCTGAAATCATTTCCATAGGTTAAACTGATGACTGAAGCTTAGAAAATGTCAAGTTGGTGTCATTAATGACCTCTACGCAATTATTTTGCATGTCTTAATGAACCCCATTTAACACGTCGATGACAAGATGGGTTCGTAGCTATCTCGTTTTCTGCATTCTTCTTCCGATGGTGATCCTGTTTAAATTGGAATTAACATGCGAAAGGCGTCGTTATTCAGAGGGACGTGTGCATCTGTACAAGTCGTTGATCGTCCGTCCAAACCCTTCAGAGGAATAGAAATTGCCGACTTCTCGGGGAATTCCAGAGCTAGGGTTTATGGGATAGTGATGACTGTTGATCCTGGTGCTTCAACGAAATCACCGGTTGACTGAAGTTACTATTATTCAACGAAAGAGGAGCTGCTTTCTGAGCTGAATGATGGATATTGCACCGACGTACTCGAGCTTAGCCTAGATTTTTTTAAAAAAAATGATGTGCATATCGCCTACATATATAAAGTAATAATTTCTTGCTCAGAATCTCTTGTCCTTGATGAATGTCAACCGTTGGATCAAGAAAAGACAACAACTTTTAAGCCTAAAAATGCACTCAAGGGTCAAGATGCATTGGCGTGACAATTTTAGCGCACCTAATAAATTCCGTCTTGTCATTCCACAGGCTCTCTGTTTTTTTTTTCTTCTTTTTTTGTCAATCATGGGAAATTTGCAAGAAAATATTCATATATGTAGTAAAATTGAAGTCTGTTATTTTTCTTCAGTGTTACTAGGTTAGCTGTTAAACATTGATATCTAGCTAGGCAGAATGATATGTCATTCAGCGTACGTATGTCTCATCTAGGGTTAATAATATATCGTATTGTACGTGATGAGACCATCATCGGACTCGAAGTACGTCCATCATGCAGCGGTAATTAATTTTTCTGCCATTTCTTTGGTTGTCTGAATTTATGTAGTTTTTAGCACGTGCTGACTCATGAGACCGTCGCTCTTTTAAGGATGCCGGTTTATCTTCAAGTAGCCACGATACTGCATCATGTCTCTATGAAGATCAAACATTTTTATGTCCAATGGGCAGTACACGTGAGATTCTATTATTTGATAATTGTCCTCCCATTGATAAGCCTTTCTCGATAGATTGCAACAGTTCACACCTCATCATACTTGTGCAATGTCAAAACTGGGAGGCATTGAATCCCTAACCCCTCTGTTACCTCGTTCCTGAAGTTGATTCTTATGATATTGTCTTTCGGTCGAAATCTAACATACTAATAAGAGAGAGCAAAAGCAACCTTCAATTTTAAATCATGCCTTTTTCCACGAAGTTTGGTTTTTAAATATATTGATAATAGTCCGACCAGACTGCTACACCAATCACATTCCCTAAGTGTGCCTTTTTTTTTTCTCTTTTGATAATAAGAGGAATCTAAGCACTACAACTCGACTCATCTTCACTAACCCGGTTTAATTGTATCAAGTCTTGCTCCATCCGTAGGGTCCCACCAAAGGTCATTCTGAAGAGGAGATTTTGCAAATGAAAATAAGATTTACCACACCTAAACTAGCGGTAAAACTGGTTTTTTTAATGATATAATAATGCGGGTCATCAATTTATGCAGACACAATAACATAGACCCAAAATAAAGATCTAATAATCGAACCAATCGAACCCTGAAAATATTAAATTCTCATTAACATCTGTTATAACAATACGGATGTACGTGATACAACGAACTAAATATTGTCTTACATTGATAGATTACAACAATGATGAAGTTCGAGAAGTGAGGAGAAAGACAACACATATTAGAAGTTTGGGATGACTACCAAAAGAAGTCCTAAAATTAGTGTATCGATGTTAATTGAATTCTAAAAATTTCAATTTGGCCAATTTAGTTCTAACTTTTTGACAATTTATCAAATATAGTTCTTCTAAACAATTTTGACCAACAATCACCAACATGGATGCCAACCATAACAAGACCGACATTGATGTTGATAATGTTTACTTTTTTAAGGGCTAATACCACAAAAAACCCAAATTGATACATTTGTGATAAATTTACCTAAAATTAATTTTTGGATCACCAAAAATCTCAAATTAGTACACTTGCGACATATTTACTTTCATTAGCTTTCGTCAAATTCTACTATGAAACTAATGAACTAAATAACATATGGCAATAATTCAATTGACATGATAAATCCACATAAAAATAAATATCGGATTTTGATTAATTTGTCACAATTGTACTAGTTTGGGACTTTCGATGATCGAAAATTAGTTTAAGATAAATTTATCATAGTTGTACTGATATGCGGTTTTTGATATCCAAAATTAGTTTAGGCTAAATTATCACAGGTATATCGATATGAGATTTTTTGTGGTATTAACCCTTGATAATTTTTTTAATTTCTTGTCTTGTCTTTTCTTTTCCCTCATGACGCCTCAAAGTTAGAAAAAAGAAAAGAAAAAATAAAACATTTGTAATGAATGTTGAAAATAATTAAAAGCCATAAAATTTATCTATCTTAGTGACCTTTGAACCAAATTGGCCAGAAGAAATATATTAACAAATTGTCAAAAATTTTAGAATGATATTGATTAAATTGACAATTTTGGGACAAAATTAATCATCATATAATAAATTTAGGACTTTTTTTTATAATTATCCTTAGAAGGCATGATTGGTGGATGTCACCCGTAATTTGAGTATATTTTGCATGTGTGCATATAAATGCAGATATGCTAATCTTCGACTGTGATTCTCCATATTGCAAAGTGCGCACAATTGCATGTTTAGTAGCCTCATGCACTCAGGCCAGCTTTCTGGTTGCTATCTGTACTCGATCCATGGGTTAACCTCTGAATTATACGTTTACTTAATTGCTTTTAACCCTCTTCATCATAACAAAGAAGAAATCATTCTATGACTCTATGAGCCTTTCCAATATATTTTCTTAATTACCCCTCCCCTCCCTCTCTCTCTCTCTCTCTCTCTCTCTCTCTCTCTCTCTCTCTCTCTCTCTCTCTCTCTCTCTCTCTCGGCATGAAAAAATTAATCTCAACTGGGACACAAAAAAATTATTCTTTCCAATATACTTTCCTCGATTCCATAGATTGAACTGTAGTATAGACATGAAAACTATCCATTCTAGATCCATGTCTCATAAAGAAAATGACCTTTTTTGAAAAGATTTTTAGATCATACATTGACGGTGTGAAAACTAATTTCACAAGGATGTTAGGGTTTGCATGCTAAGATACATTCTTTGTGTAGAAGCTTTTGGTATAAAAGTTGTTAGATAAGCCATCCTTCCCAAAAGCTTGAGCCATTAACAAAATAAGTTACCTATGTATGTGCATCACAATACTTTATGCCCCTTATATGTGAGTCGATTCTTGTCTGCGCAAAAGAGGACATAGATGTAACCACATTGAATAGATATTATTGAACAAATAAAAAGACGGAAAAAAAAACAAAAGTGAATATATAAGATCTTTCTTAAGGGTGTTTATTATTATGTAAACAATCAATTGAGTGCTATTATGATGTAAATAGTCAATTGAATGAGCTCCACAAGGGATGCATGAGGGTTGATGATGCTTCTTTCAACTATCAGTTGAGTTCAAATTATCAGAGGTATCTCGATCTAATGGTAAGAGTGCTGCTGCATTTCTAAGGATTGTCATCCACTGCAACTGGCACAAACAAGAATTACAAATGAGGACGGCAGGGAGGGTTTTTCCTACTATTATAAGAAATGAATAAAGAAATACAGGGGAAAACTGTGTATCGAGCATGATTTGTGAAAATGAAACTCTCCACGTACGTGTTATCCTGAAGAGGAGTCCCTCTTCTCTATAAATACGCCTCTCCCTCGCATCTTCTAGCCACCAAACCCTAAAGTAGTCCTCAACATCAGAGCTTCCCAAGAGTCTGCATCAACCCCTAGTGATCACAACCACACCACAACCACCATCTCTCTCTTCCTCGCTCCTCTTCACCATATTAAAAACATGGAAGACGCAATTAGGAGGCTCAACGGGGCCACTCAAAACCCCGAAACCAACCCCACCGAAACCACCTTCCCCGACCACCCCAAGAAACCCTCCACCGCCACTGCCGCCACCACAACCAATCCCAACAAGAGGACTTTGAGGGACGGGGTCCCCTCTGGGGGCGCCACAAGGTACCGCGGGGTAAGGCGGCGCCCTTGGGGCCGCTATGCTGCAGAGATAAGGGACCCGCAGTCGAAGGAGCGGCGGTGGCTGGGCACTTTCGACACAGCGGAGGAGGCGGCCTGTGCCTACGACTGCGCTGCCCGTGCGATGCGAGGGATCAAGGCACGCACCAACTTCGTGTACCCGAACCCTCCTCCCCCGCTGCCTCACTCCGCCCATCACCACCTCTTCAACTTCTCCAAGCAGTCGGCCCCAAGCCAGACTTTCCGCGGCTTCCCAATCGGGAGCCGCTCCAGCTGGCAATCGGCTTTTGCAGCTGGCGGTGACTTTACTTCGGCAGCTTCTCAGAGGAGTGTCGCCTCCAGCTCCTCCGCGCTTGACATGCTCCTGCTCCGCGATTTCCTCAACTCTTCCCCGAGCGCCACCACCGCTTCTCTTTACTCACCTTACGGCCATTTCCCAAACCTGCAGACTTTGACCACGTCTACTCCCATCACCTTCTCCGGAGGGTCTCTGTTAAGTCCGTCCACTGGCAATCCTTGTCCTTCTTCCTCTTCTTCTTCTTCTTCCATGAACCTCCATCTCGCAGAAGACCATCAAATCTGTCCAGTGAAGAGCTCTGTCAGCGCGAGCATCTCGACGGTGGTGGCCTCGGCGACCGATGATCACAAGCATGACGTGGAGCAACTATTTCCCCAGGAGTACTCGTCAAATAATTCGGGGTTGCTGGAGGAAGTCATTGGGCGGTTCTTCCCAAAACCCTCGTCGCCGCCGAATAGCCAGCAGGCTTGCTCCTCTGCCACCGCCGAAGAGCCTGCTGCTTCAGTGGAGTGCTCTGCGGCTGGCAGCGAGTATGCATCCGACTCGACAGCGAGCTTGGATCAGCTGGAGAGCTTCGACATACTTGCTGCCGCTGGACCCCAGGCCATGGCGCTCTGGGGCGAGTGGCCAGAGAACGGATTGCAGATGATGCAGGACCAGTACTCTTTGTTCGAGGACGTATTCCAGTGCCCCGAAGTTGCGATGAGCAGCTTCGTAGCAGCTACGGTTGAGAATGCTTAGCGGCTGGTTCAAGGTGATGACGATGATTGCACGAATAATATTAGTGAAAGTAATTTCGAAAGGAGATGAGAGTTGACTGTGTTTGTAGTTGTATGCAAACAAGCTTACCCTCTTCCAGGTCATTTTTCAGCATGATTTCATGTCTCCTGCTAGAAACTTTTTATTGAAAGATCAGATTGACTTCTCTCTCTCTCTCTCTCTCTCTCTCTCTGTGAGAATGTTTTGTCGGAGCCAAGTGCATGCATTGACATGGCCGATCAGGGTTTCTTTTCTCGAACCAGGTATCTAGCTGATCTACTTGCCACTTCAGGAGGTTTTTATCCCAAGAAAGTACGATGATCAATGCAGAATCTTGCCTAGACATGTCTTTTCTTCGTTTCAAGACAGCTTTTGGTTGAGTTTTGACGACGATTCCTTAAAAAAGGACGAAGAATCTATGTTTTGTCCGATTTTCATTTTCTTCCGAATTCCGAATGATTGGATTCTTTTTTCCTTTTTTTTGTGTCTAAAATATCAATCTTCGAGAATAAAGAATGTTTTCGCATGAAGTATCTAACGGAAGCTCTTAATTTGCTTCCATCTCCGGCCGGCAAGAAGGAAGAACTAGGTTTAAACAAAAACTGCTTCTACTTGTCCGTCTTTCGTCAATTTTTTTTTTCAAATAGACAGATGTTATTGGCTTTTGAAGTCCTTGTGATATAAATTGGACGAGGTAAATAGCCACCTGTTGCTAAGTGCATCGAGTATTAACAGGAGGGAAATTACCCTTTTTATTGATTCAACACAACAATATTGAAGCTCTAGCCATTTTCTTTCATTATGTGTCTGATTTAAACAATCTTTGAATATCCAGGTAATGTGAATTTTACCTCTTCTAAGTATTCTAAAGTAAACAAAATTTTTGTATTACTACATTGCGAAATTTCCAACAACACTTAGCGTCTCAATTTATCTAGATGATTACATGGTCTTGAATGGAAATTTTACATTCTAATCCAACCGAATAAATATTAAATTTTCTCAACCTATCTATTTTTTTCTTATATCTTCGCTTAAGCAAAAATTTATATGTATGTAGCTATATGTTCATGTATCCAGAGCACAGATTTCTTTAATTACTTGAGAGAGCTGCAAAGTCAAATATACAAAAGATTTGCTACTAATAAATAACACCTGTAGGTTGCGTACTTTATGTAAGAACATATATAATAGGAGGAATACCTATATAGATTTGGTTATATATCTAATTAGAAAATTATCTTCCTTCTCGTCAGGATTGAACATCAATTGCAACGATTTGATAAACATCTTATAGAACACCCCCTCCCCCACAAAATCCCCCAAAAATGTATAAGAAGTCTTCTCCTCATTCAGCTGGAGCACTTAGAAAAAATATCTATGTATCCAATTCTAATGTCAAATAGATCTACAAAAGCATTATATCAAATAAATTAGACTGATTATTTTCCACTTCTATAACAAAAATCATTTGTGTTCGAGCAACTCAATTTTCTCCAATATTAGTGGGAAATCCATTTTTACAGGAAAAAGCAAAATAAAATTTCGGTGCAAACATTAATCTACTTCGTGAGCAAGTCGCACATGGCATACGCAAGAGATCCTTAATCAAATGTAAACATGATCGTGCATAGATGATTTCAAAGAATTCTCAAACTACCAATGTTATTGGGTTGATATCGATTTGCACAGACAGTACCAATCATTTTTGGTTGTATTAATGGATGATGTATATGTAACAGATGCACGCCACATCAATTGATAACTACATCTCGTGGATATGATATTTCCATATGCGATATTGTTATAAACCTGGAGCATATTATAGCGGAAGGGAAATATGGCATAAACCCGAGAGTTCATCTATACCGAGTAGTGAAATGAAGATGACTAATTAAAAATACTTCCAAGCTTTATCACTTCCGCAGTCTGCTCCAGCAGACAGACCCTTTTGCTTTCGCTAGCTTACTATACTCGACTGCTTGTTACATGACGAGGTCTTCTTTAAGAATGACACAGGTTGGTTTTGCAGAGATTAAAAGGAGTCAATACATATCGCGTACCATCAACTGTGGTTACATAGCGGTCGGTCATTGCCACGTCGTGCGACTATAGCAATCCATGTCCGGATCATACTCTCTAGGGTAATAACTAGATTGATTACCTGGTCGATTAGATTGATATTCCGGATCTTTCTGTTAGAACTGACTTAGCTTTCCTTGATGGAGCTACTTTCGATTTTTCTTGAGCCTTCCTCAATTTCGGCTACTAACTGGGTAAACCACTTCAAAGAAACTTTCCTATCTCTTCCTTCTGGATAAAACAACGCATGTTCAAGTGGGTCTCAAGGAACCTTGAAATAGCCAGTGTATTGACTCCAAATTATTTCTCGATTAGATAATCTCCAGATTCGAGAGGCTCCTTCCTTGAGAGAATTGTTAACCAGGAAAAGAGCCCATAAAAGAAACTATAAGTTCTCAAGACTAGATGTTCGCGGGGAAGAGAGAGAGAGAGAGAGAGAGAGAGAGAGGATAATGGAACCGAATGGTTTAATTCAAGTGTACTATCAGCGTCGGTAAAACCTAACTTCTGGCGGAAATATTAATCTATTGAATTTTCATCGCATGTACGATCCACATGGCGGTAAGAAGAAAAGTTAAACTTCAAGCTAGAGGCCTATCAAATCCCGCTCATAAGAGGGACCAACCATCTTAGAACTAGAAGGGCCTCGCCAACGCTAGACATTCAATAAAGATGACGACCGAGAACCATGCATTCCATGCCCTTTTAGGGTGAGGCTTAGCTTAATCCCCCCTCTCTATCTCCTCATAAAAGCTTACACGAAAGTGGAAAGGTGGATTGGATTCGGGGAACCCACGTCTTTATGGACGCTGGCCATCTGGTTTGACTATGGTTAAAAACATGTTTGTTTATATGGCGGTCCTTCAATTTCATCTGTGCTGGCATATGATTCGTTTCAGTAGGAGGGTTATAGTGGATGGACCAAAATGAAATGGACGGGCACGAGACAAGGGGGGCATATGTCCCACTCAAACGGTGTTGGAGACTGGGATTGCATTCTATGTGCGAAGCTTGTTTTGATTAAATTCGCCCAAGCAACAATTATAATGGACGTACTCCAATAGGCAATAATGATCTCCTCTTGAAGGGCTGTTATCGGCTTTTATGAGCTAACTTTGACATCAACTAGTGACTAGTGCTTCAAGCAAAGTCTTGAGAAAAGAAACACGTTTAGAATGATATATGAAAGTTTTGAATATCTCTTATCATATAGATATCACATGATTCAATACTTTTAGACCAATATCTTAGAACTTAGATCATAATGACCAGATCAACCAGAACTGATCTTTTTTTGATAAGGGTTCCAGTCGATTTATCTACATATATATTGGAACAAGTAAACGCACTATAGTTATAGTAAAAATTCAGGCACGACTTCATGGATCTGCAATCCGACACGTGCATGTTTACCTTTCATTCGAACACACCAGAAAAAAAAAATCCACAAACCTTCTTCATTCCCCACTCTCTCTGCCTTTCTTCGTTCTAGCATCTTCGGCCAACGGCGCCATGCCGCCACTTCCGGCTACCACCATCGACTCTGTCAATCGTAATTTCAGTTGCTCAAAACTGTCTCGGGTTCCCATCTCTTTCGAGTGAAGGTAAAATGATGCAGACGACACTTGTCAATGATTTCCTAGATGGAGCGCATAAGTAGAACCACGGACATGTGCTGGAAGCTAAGGAGAGCCGTAATCATTTAACCCGGACAGGAGACATGAGGCCCGAAGGAAAATGAAGCTCGAAAGGACTTCAACAAGTAGCTAGCGTAATCTACTGTCGCGTTCTTTCTTTTGAACCCCAATTGTGAGGCATTAGGGTTTAGCATACTATGCACCAAACAGCATTGGCTAGGTTCAATTGCTTGCTACGTTTATATAAGATTGAATTTACTGCAACTGGAAGGAATTGACATGGCACGGTATACTTCTGGCCAGAGCTCATTTTCAGAAAATTATCTTTATCTTTGACGTGCACTTATATCGGAGGAAACTCATTATGTAAAAAAATTTCTTAAAAATGATTCATTGTATCCTTACAAAAATGGATAATGAAAGATATTTATTTACATCTGCAAGAACTGATTCTTTTTTGTATACATTTGACTATCTCTTTTTTCAAGCAATGGAATCAATCTTTTTTCCAAATCATTCATTGTTTGTGAAATAGAATGGACCCCTAAGATGCAAATTTCTCACAAAGTATCAACTATTTGAAAAATATTTTTCTAGAAATGATCATTTCTATCATTTATAAAATTGCATTAACAAGAACTATTCTTATTGTTGACAAAATTATACGCATAAATTGTTATTGATGATGAAGACATTGTTCGGCTGACTATTTTTTAAACAATCAATATCAAGAAATCACTTTCTATATTATCGATTTTTGGCGAAGTAAAAACACGAACAGTGAGTTTTCAAGACTCAGTAATATACATATTTAATTTGCTCTCTACCCCCTCCCTCCCAAACTTTTGTTATCTATCTATCAATTATTGATATTTTCAACCCTTTTTAAATTTGAATACGTACAAGTCATATAAAGACATCTACTTATCAAACATGATTTGATGTGTTAATCATTCACCTCTTCTCTTCTCTTCTCTTTTCTTTTTTCTCTCAAAATGGTAATCGCGCCGGGCTGTGCTATTTCCGGGCTTCCGCAGTAGAGCCCAAAAAATTTGGCCCGGCCCAATGAGTTTCAAGGAGGCCTTGTAAGCCCTCTACAACTAGAACCATGAACCCGAATTTTGGGCCGAACCGGGTTTCAGACCGTTCATTTAGAACCGCGCTGTGCAGAGTCCACCCCCAACATAGATGAATAACACAATTTCTAGTCTTGACATAGAGGAGAAGCACTTAGGAAGTCCGATGAGGACCTTCATTTTGCCGGCGGAAAAGCAGGAGCCAGCACTTTGGTGAAGTCATAGATGCACGCAGAAATCAGCTCTGCGTCCAGGATTGCGAACACGGGCTCAATCTTCCGCCCTCACCGAGCCGCAACTCTCTTTGCATGGATTGAGAAGAACCCTAGAAACCATGACAAATCGACGAATGATTCTGTCTCTAAACCCTCATCATTTTTCTTTATTTTGTGTATGCTCTTGCTGTTACATTGACTCCATCAAGCCTACAACGAAAGCTCACAGCGGCATATCCAGAACTCTCTCTAGGAACCCTCCTCCGTCCGCGCCTAAAAGAAATGAAGGGATATGAAGCAGAATATATGGTGATATAAACCTGGCTAGTATGCTAAGGATTCAGTCTAAGTTTAGCAAAGGGCGCGACAAAGGGGACAAGTGTTGGACCGTTCGTTGTGGAACCACCTCTCCAAGCAACCCTTGTGGAAGACGTGCTGGCACCTCGCCACCTCGCTCACTTCCTCCTCATCGTCGAACCTGCTCAGGCACACGCAGCACTCCTCCGCCGCCGCCCTGCCGCCGTCACGATGGTGCGGCGACCCGAATCGCCTGACCCAGACCGCGGAGGCTCCGCTCCCCTCGCCGGCGGGGCGGGAGCATCTGCCATCTTCAGGAACCAGAGAGGCGGCCATTTTGAACAAGGTGGCCACCACGAAGACAATGCTCATTACGAGCATTGCGAGCAAGCCTTCGGGAGGACTTAGGCAGTGCGAGAGACCCATTTGATTTTTTTTTTCTTTCTATTTTTGGTCTCAAGCTTTTTCTCGTTCACTTCTCTCTCTTGTCTAGGAGAGCTCACCGGAAGGACTGGAGCTCCACATGGAGCGCGGAGGTCGACACTTTGCCCGAGAATTGAGGACGGGGCTTCGGGTCCGAACCTCTTCTTAACCACGAATCTCGTTTGACCGCCGGGGTCATCGGAACAGGGAGTTCGGAGTCACACGTGGCGGACACGTGTAGGGCGCAAATGGAGATCTAGAGGGTGCTATCTGGTCGCCACGTGTAGGGACGACGGCACGACCAATGAGGACCTGCAACTTGGTAGGGAAAGGTGGTGGGGGAGTTCCTCGATCGTGAAGGAAGGGACGCGTGGAGTCGATCCTATCGCTGTGACCCTTATTATCATGCTCCCCTAAAAGCCTCGAAATATCCCGAGTCCCAATCGACGAGAGTAGCAAGCAACTCGGCCATCGCCCAAGCCATGAAAGAGGGACATCCTTTTCTAGCATTTCAATTCAGAAGTTCCTTGTCGAGTCCTAAAAAATGACCTGACTGTGATATCGTTGGAAGTATGGGCTCTCAAGTTCTATCCATCGAGTGATATAAACCTCTTAAAGGTGTGGGACGTGTCAGATTTTGTGTGGCCTTAAAAATGAATTCGCACGTAATTCACTCGTTTTTGTGCGATACAATGTTACAGCTCAAAGTTTCTATTCTTGCTAGAGTCAGGAATGATTGCGCTTAGCTTCAAAACTTAAAACTAAAGCCCTCACTGCCAAAGCCCCCTCCCCAACCATGCGCCACCTCCTGAATCACCACCGCGGTCCTGCTGACGCCTTCCCTCAAATTTCTCCCGTTACAAAGCCTCGAGGCCACCATGTTGCCGGCGTTGCGCCCTTGGAAGCCGTGGAGCCGCCGCAAAAGCCGGAGATATTTGCTCCCCTCGGACTGGATATCACAGTTGAACGACAAGGTGGTGACGCGACACCTGGAGTTGCACGTGGAGCAGAAAGAGAAGCAAAATGAGGCCTTCACGTCCTACACAGACAAAGCTCCAGAGCAAGCTCCAGCTCGAAATGTGTCCTTCGACCGGCCCCGCTCCAATACCTCTCTTCCACCGCCTCCGACCCCAACTATGGCCATTTGCCTAACTCTGCACCGCTTGGCCACCTATCGGCGCAAACTATAGGGTGATGTTGACGTTGGAGGAATGTGGCGTGGGAGTGGTGGAGAGAGGAGACTTCTGCGGTCTGTGGGTATCTTGTCTCTTAACGTTATTTACTTTTCTCAATCAGCAAGTTTAAGAAGTCAAAATTGAACTATTAATGGATTAAAAACGGGTGTAGAACAGACCCAACAAAACCCTACTTTTCTTTTTGGGTAGGCTTTATTTTTTATGATTACTAACCTCTAATTAAAATTTCAAATAAACCACTTTTTACCTGATTCATTAAATATTGTCAATATGAGTCATCAACTTATACGTAGTAACATAATTAGCTTATGGTCCCGCCCAATATAGCACAATAAGGGCGTAGGATCCTCCAACGACGAAGTTGACTCGCCAAAGGATCTCTTTGTTTTCAGGAACACAGGCGGTTCAGGTCGAGACTCATGAGAATCCGGCGTCCCAGACTCGTGGACTCTGAAAATTGGCACTAAGCCAAATAAACTCTCGAAAAAACTCGACCAACTTTCAACTACTAGCAAGAAATATTCTAATAATTGGTGAGCCAATAGCGCTGTGCGGCTAATTAATGGGATATACAGCAAAATGAGATACTCTAGTTAAGAACTATGACTATGAGTATGGTCATGGGGAATCCGCTGCTGAGACTCATATCTCTAGTGAGACTTCATCTGAGAAGGATCGATTCCAATCGACCTAAAATAAGCCTTTTCTGCATCATCCATCCGTCTCTGAAACATACTCCATTCCTTCCTACACCTCTCTCTGACCTGTCACATTCCAAGACACAATCTGTGAATAAGCTTCCGAATAAATCTATGTTTTAAAGACTTAGATAGCTCTTGGGGAAGAGAGAGATGTGTATAATTTTTCATGGCACATGCATAGCAAGTGCTTATAATCGACGCTTCTACATACCCCTTGCCATGCTGGCTTCCCCTCTTGCGATTGTCCCTGCAGGATGTCAATCAAAAGAATATCAGTAAGGTATCCGATTGCCGGATGGTTATTGCTTCTCATGACAACAGAATGAAATGACAAGTATTATCCATCTACCTGGTTCCCCAGTGTGGGGATTGTTTGATGAACAACCCACTGAGCATCAACTACTCCTATCTTCTGGTGTGCTGGCTGTTTCATTTGATATTTCAGGAACACAGCATAATCAAACACAAAAAATTAAATGAAAGCTGATTATTGAAAAGCAAACAAAATCGAAATGCAGGTTACAAACCTCCACACATTTCCGGAGAGCAAAGTCGAGACCCCATCCATGGACCAGGTCATTCTGGAAATCGCCACACTTCAAAATTTTAAAGAAGGAAAAGGCATATTCAAATTAAATGCAGAGGGTACAAAAGATGAATATGGTTGGGTGACCTGAAGCATATGCCACACGCAGCGCCAAGCATCTCGTGAGAACACTGGAGCCATTATCTCGACAAACCTAGATATGTCAATTATGAAATTCTGTCAGGATTCATTTCCATCGATAATTAGTGGTGACAAGATAATAAGGAGCATCTCAAGAAACGAAATCTAATGATGATGCTCAAAGTTCCTACGCTGCACATGGGGGCAGACTGGGACTCGTACACCAGCCAGGTTTCTCCTCTGTTTCTCTGAAAAAACAAGGAAAAAAAAACACCATCTATTTACTTACTAATCAAAGACAGCAAGTTTTAGCAAAAACAAGGGTGGCATCATTCTCACTTGTGAACTTCTCGATCACCTCTTCTTTTAGTCATCTGCCATGTTAAGCCTCTGTTAGGCTCCAGACCTGGCTGCGAGATCTCCAAGCCGTGTTTCCTCACCAATTTTATGTATCTGGCATGATACCACACAAAACTTGATGAGTTTCAATCACCAGAAATGTAAATAGTAGAAGAGAGTAACATATATCCCTCACATACTCTTCTGCATTAAAATGATCAACCCCTAAGTCTTCATCCCATATGAAAATATAGTCATAAGGTGCCACAATGTCAGGATGCAAGAACCGCTTGGCATACCACCTGAGGAGAGAGAGTGAAATCTAAGCCCCAAGAAAGTTCAGGGAATATACTGCAGACTACTGGTAGCAGTTCTTTACCACTTTGTCTGCTTGCTGACACTCACATGAATGGCCCTCTTCGCCCATTCATATTCATCCCATTCAGTTGTTCTTCCATCATAGTGGAACAAGAGAATGGTAAAGTTCCCGGAAAACTGTGAGAGGGACACATTTAGCAGTGCACATGAACAGAAATAAAACCTAGGCATACAAACAAAACTTGCAGAGTCAGAGAAAACCTTTTTCACTGCAGCATCGATATTCGTCCGCTGATTATAACCAACAGTGAAGGTCACTAGGTACCTTGTTTTAATGGTCAAGTCCTGAAGATGACATATTGATTAGACATTTGGGAAAACTCTGAGTTGCTGATTACATTCATATTAGTTCACAGGCAGAGACACACCTCATTTGGGTTACCCCACAGTCTGCGCTTATAAAAATCTGACTCTGCAGTGATGATTCCTGGTGGCAATCTTTCTGCACCTCTGGGATTTGAAGGGACCCAAATCTGTAACAAAAGCAAGACGACATCTAACGACTCTGAGTAAGAAGAAAGACAAGGAAGTACCTTGAGCAAAGAGCATCAGCTTTTTTATTAATCAAACAAAGTACAAACATGCAATTGTAAGTCCCTTTTTGGGGGACCTGTATCTTCTTTTGTTTTCAGCCAAAGCAGAAACCATGATGTAACGGGATTGTATATGATTGATAACAATCCAATGATATTACCATATGCTGGAAAGAGCAGAAAGGTTTTCAATGATAAGAGCCGTGAAGGCTGATCTGGTATATGCCTTTCTGTTCACGATGGTCAATCACCCTCAAGCATTAACCAATAGCAAGAGCACATACGACAGGCATAAATTTTCAAGCATGCACCTCCCTCATTTCCACATGGAGCTCAAATTAAGGTGCTTTTACCTTGGATGTACTATTTTGGGCTTGACCTGAGCTGCTGTTATGAACCTTTTCACCAGACAAATTTAGAATTGTTTGGGTGGAGAGCCCTGTTTTTGGATCTTCTGAATACACGACATCAACAGCAGTCTGAAGGCTGTTTGGAAGATTAAACTACCAATTTTGGAGAAAAGTATGCAAGAGATTCAAATAAGAGGGTAGTGCAAATAAGGTAAGAATACGAAAATGAAGAAGTGAATGGAGAGAAACAGATGGGATACCTTAATTAGAGACAATGTAGGGAAAGATATCCCAATGAAGAAACCAAACACAATTCCCACAAATGTTGTTATTAGCAGCCTCATTGTGTCACTCGACTTTTTACACCCAGCACTGCAATTGCAGAAAGACAAGTGATTCAGAAAGATAACTTTCAGCAGCCCATAACACTCATATATTATTCTCTCAGAAACAGTGAACAGTCACTTTTCGTAGTAATACAAGCCATCAAAAGTTCCAACCTGCGTGTTGGATTCCCCATTTCCTCAACAATGTTCTCAGCGTGTGTTCACAGTATGGAAAGCACAAGATTCTCTGCATCTGTTACAACAGCTTGTTTCAACAGCTTGCTAGTCTCCTGTACTCCATTTTAGTTAAAAAGAACCCCCGATGAAAGTGCAGTAGACCTGAGACGTAACCTGAAGATATAGTAAACAGCAAAACTACTTCAAGAATACTTACAGATTCCACTCTGTCACTGGACAATCATATTTCGTGGAATTGGAGAGCGCAAGGAAGCGAAAGTCGCAGCTTCAGTAAATTATTTTAACTAATCAAGCACGTCCACTAAAAAGTTAAAGAATGCACGGCATCAGGGGCACAGACTCTGATGAGCAACACACCAGATATTTTGAGCAAGTTGTGCCTCTCCTAAGCAGAAGGGTTCGCTACTCACAACTCCATCTCCATCTATCACTCCCTCATCTCACAAACCGAAGGAAAACACAAGAGCTCTTGCTTCAAACTTCACGTTCAGCATAGATGTGATATATCTACCATCATCATTCAAGATCTTGCTAGCAAGGGCTTACTATGGTTCCTTTCTTGACCAGCTTCTCTTAGACCAAGTGACCCTTCGATGTCCTCTCAGCCACCACTAAAGAAAAGGGATAAGATCCACCTCGAGAATCAGATCGTTAGAACAAGGTGTTGGTGTAGTGGTCCTAAAATGCCTGCTATCATTCTAAATGACGAGCAATTCTGCTTGCTCCGATAAAACCGATGGAATCATAAGTATGAGGCCTCGGCTCCACTTTTGAATGAAAATCCTCCGTATGGTATCGCAACAGTCACATTGCCGGCAAAGTCAGCATACCAGAAACAGAGACCGAACAACGAGACGTTTCCTCGAAATCCATCACGAAAAAAAAAAAAAAAAACAGGCACAAACAACTACGAACAGCCAAAACGCAAGCCGATTCGTACAAAACAAGGACGCGACTACTTCCGTGCTCAGCTAACAATCAGCCGAATCGCAAGGGACGATGTCCTGACGGTCCGCTTCCTCGTCAAAACACAAGGAAGCTCTAAACTCGCTCGCCGGCCGTCGGGCAGCCGCCGGCCGCGCCCGATCAAAACCTCCGACGAGACCGCCAGGCCCTTTAGACTCGACAAGCCGAACCGAATCGCTCGCCGATCACTCACGGCGCCCCAGCAGAAGCAGCTAAAAAAGGAAGGAGTTTGGAATCGGGAAACGCACCTAAAAAACACGCAGACCCCCGGAGCGGCGAGCGACGGACCGCGAGGATCAGAAAAAGGAGCAGCGAATCACGAGAATCTAGCCGCGCAGGGAGGCTCGGAAGAGACCCCGACCCGCTGAAAAAGCGCTTCGAGCAAAAGCGAAAATGGCGTGAGGAAAGGTAGGGGGAGGAGAACGGACGAGAGAGGGAAAAAAGCGCAGATGTCGTCTCTGCGATGATTAATTCGCACCAATCTAGGAAGACGAATGTTATATATCGGTTAAATCAGAGAGAGAGAGAGAGAGAGAGAGAGAGAGAGAGAGATCTGATCGGTTTGGGTGAATCTATTTATGCTTGGAATGTTCTTTCGTGGAGGAACAGTGCCACTCCAGGTGAAAAATGAAAATAGAGAGGGGTTCACCTCATGCCAATTTAGTACTTGGGAACTAATGGATTCGAGATTGATTAGGACCAAAGATCCAATCATTTGGAAAATCTTAATTTCCCCGGTTGATAAGTTGTCAGATGGTCTTGGCGATGTTCATTTCGATAATAAAAAGAACATCAGCTACGTCCAAAGGTGATTCCAAATTGAGCTTGCTCGTTCTCCTTTCTCGGATTCGGGAAAATGTCGAGAAGCTCGCATGCAGATTGGCTTATAGATTGGATATTTCAATCGCCCGATGAAAATGATGCTCCGACATTAGATAGGCCATCGAGAGGTTTGATTTCATTCGTTGATAAAAGACCAAACATGATCAAATTTTATTTACAGAGTAATGATGTAACTTTAGATCTTTATCCTTATTTCACACACACACACACGTATGTATATATATACACATTGAGCTTGACTATGGTAAATTTTTATTCATCAAGAGACTCGTGATCCGATAATTATATCTTAAGGTTTTTACGTGTACATTTGAAAAGTAGGAGCAATCCGAATCTTCGGAGAATTGTTGTTACCAAATTAATCATTTATAACGACGGATTATCTACCTTTGGTTTCATGTCAATTCTGAGTAAGGTTAAGGCGATGGCCTAGGTTCGTAGTATCTAATTGGATGTCATTTCCTTTTCTTAAGCTTTTGTATTTCCCAAAGAATTGACGTATGTGTTTTGATTTTCCCTAATTTAAAATGGATTTAGCTGAGAATGGATAGTGCCGGCTGCTCACCCGAAAATGGTAGTATTTGATTGTATGAGCCGCGGTGTACGTACGACCGGCTTAAAAGATTCGTAGAATTGCATCGTTACGAAGTATTTTAACGAATAATACGGAGAAATGTAGATGTGCCACTGGAAAGATACAAACAGATCCGAAATCCAAACGCCTTTGGCAAAGTCGATGAAGAAAAGATCCAAAATTAAAATAGAATTACGGATTAGATATCACGTAATATCCGTGAATAAGTTATTTATGAAACGAGATAATCAAGAACATTTTGAATTAGGAAAAAAAGAGATTGCGATCTTTAATGTAGTATGAAGTTTTTATTGATTATCGATCCATGGGAATATGTACCCAGGACCGATACTGTGATGGTTATCTCGTATCTACGATTTAAGAGCCGACAGTAACCGGGCGATATCTTATATCAAGAACTAGGTCGATTCGCTTAAGGTAATGCGTTCCGTGTATAAAAGGAATAAAAAACTGTACAATAAGGTACATTCGAGTTCTAGATATGTGTCCGAGTAGCGTGTGTATGTGGAACATTCTGTGTCTTTTTTTTTGTTCTTATATACTTGTTTGGTCTTTGTTAATGCGCGCGTCAACAAATGAGAACATGATTGGAACTCAGCAAGTGATGAGCGAATTAAATAATGGGCATTAGAAATTCTCAAATTTCTTGCAGGAGAATAATGAAGTTGTAAAATTTTCAAATAATACAATCAAGTTTTAAAACTTATTAAATTAATATAATTATGTCACGTCGAGGTGATTAAAACATGAAAGGTAAGTTTAAGACGACAGAAATTTTGGTACCGATATGATCTTCTAATCTAAATATGATTCAAATTGTATATTTAAAGGATAAATAAATGAAGGAACACGCAATTGGGTTTAGGACCCTCGCGACCGCCCCTTTGCATCGCCGGCCCTTGCCGGCAATGGTGGGGCTAGGGCCAGCGGAGGTCGCCAGGCCTCAGGCTAGTGACCGGGGGATTCGCCGGATTACATCAACAAGTAATCGAAGCGTGCAATTGGCATAGACCTCGACGCCAAACGGAAGAAGTCGGATGCCCGGAAGGCCTCTTGAAGCATGGGCGGCTATTGGCTGGCGTAGACCTTGACGTCGCGTAGCTTCCGACACCCAAAGTCGCCGGCCACATCACCACGTCTTACGATACAGGTCAAAGACGTGGCCGGGGGAACTGGGAAAGCCCAAGAATACACCCTTTGCTTAGTCGCGTCAACGTAGGCGGAACCATCCTAAGTTTTAAAAACTTTCCATCAAAGTTGGTACGACTCGGCCTTTTCTCACTGGCACCGGGAACTTTCAGCTGCTCTTGACCAGGACAAGTTAAATCGTCAAGGGCGTTCGGGCCGTGAACAACTTTTGAGAATTCCGAAAATAGGGACTGATGCTGGACAGCGACATTAAGTTTCCGTCGAAGCTCGGTCTCGTGCGAAAGTTCGGCATTCGGTCGTCTCGAGCTCTGACATCCTGGCCGCGGGGCCAAAGACGGAATGGAATGATCAATCGGGCCAATCGGTTCGGCGACCGACAAGCTCAAAAATGAGCGTGCCATGGTAAAAGTTACATTTCGAATCTCGTTCCTTTTGGTTAATGAATCGGTCAAATCTTTTGATCAGAGAGCGGTGGAATCAATGAGCCGCGAGGTCGGGTGGGGTTGACTGTTCTTGGTGCGTGTAGGCGTCGTCCGCAGTTGAACGGAACGATCTTGTGGCTTGGAATGGGAATGGGAATGGGAATGGAGAAAGGGAAAGCAACATCTTTTTCCCCCCACGTTATCATGTTCGGCTCGAGGATGCCCACCTGTTTTCCGTTCGTGGGCACCGATCTCTTATTCCCTTTTCCTGGAGCCACCGATTCCCTTCGCCCAAAGGTGGGTTACCAATCTGACAAAAAAAAAGAGATGGAAAACATAATCCAAAGTTCGATTTTTTAGGAATTCATGTCTATTCGATCACTCCGCTAAATCTCGTCGAACATAAAGATTCATAATCTCAATCAATATAACTATCGAAATCCAAAAAAAAAGTCGAGATTGTTACGAAAATAACCTATGTTTTTTACTCAACTGTTACTTTTTCACCGCTTACAAGGTCCTTATTTTGCCCTGTAGGTGCAGCTATGCCAAAAGGTTCATTTCTTTTTTCCTCCTTTCTGCGTGGCATAACATGGTTTGGGTGGGTATGCATTGTGTTTTTCTCCTTTGTTCCTTTTTCAAACGACATTGTCCTCCTTGTCCCTTTCCACTTCCCCGAAAAAAACTAGAATCTGATGAAGTGAGTCCCCTAACTCACCATGTCTCTTGAGGAATATCTTAAGCCTCTAAACTAGCTACACATCGTGCATTAGGTTCATTTTTAGGTTTATCCGCCACGGCTGTCTTTTGTAAACATTTTCTTGTGTGGCTATGCGCAGTGAAGTCTGAGGGGCGCCAGATGACAATTTGGTCCTTTGCAGTTTCTCGGTTTGCCGAGGACCAGTAGCGGGGCCGGTTCCCATGGAATTACGTGGTCGTTTTAGCGCACTTGAAATAATTTGACCAGAACAATAAGATATTTAGAGTGATCATCGCGAGAATTCGGAAGATAAGACGGGTTTTCCGGCCCAGAGAAGATAAGACCATCCGGTGAAAGATCTTCGAGACCATTTCTACACAATTTGAATTATGTTATCGCAAATTAGAATCAACTTAATACCCATTCATCGAAGCGACGCACGACGGCGAAATGGTAGAGAAAACATCACGATTTAATTGGATCGATTACGTAAATGTATTGCTTACTATGCCGTTTCTTTCCTACAGCGAGCATCTTCCTTTGTGCTTGTCTTCCGAACAGGATTCGTGATTTCACATCATCTATTGTCCATTTATTAGCATAGATACATGCGTTTAGTTTCGGATCTGCTTTGAGTTTTCATGACCCGTCACCAGCCCGTTTTAGCCATGGTCAAATCATTTACCCTTTTTAGGGGCAGCATGGAACGGCTTCCGCAAGTCCAACCTTGGAAGTTGTTTTTGTCTTTGCCAAATGAATCTGCACCCAACAACAACCGACATTGCATTTCTTGCATCCAATGATGGACATTAGGCACCACTGGCATCATTAATAAAGTCCTTTAGAAAAACCAAAGACCTAATTTTATCTAAGATTGTTTAATAAAAGGGCTTGTCTAAATAAGCTTTTGCTTTTTGCTTAATTAAAATTGGGTAACTCATGCCTTAAGACTTCTTTCTAAATTCGAAACTTTCAAATATTCAATTATTGACAATGTGCGTGCACGAATAATCATATTTAATATATTTGTTTCGAACAAACAAGGATGCTCGAAGGGCCCATCTATTTGAGGGAGAATTTTTTTCAGGAAATTATATTTATGACTTCATGATATTTAGATGACGGAAAAATAATAAGTTTAGATTATGGAAAAATGACTTCCTCATCTAGTAAGAAGGAAATTACTTTTTTCTAAATCACCATTGTTTGAAAGAAAGTTATTTTTGGGAAATTGTTTAGATTTTCTAATATTAAGATTATGAGAAATCGATTGATTTGCGAAAAACATTTTTCATGAAAAGAAAACATGTGGCGAATAAATAAACCACTACCTCTAAATCGTCAAACAAACACGTGTTTTAGAACATGGCCTACTTCAGTACTTCTCTCTCTCCCCCATCACTTTGAATTTTTAAGCATCACCACCAGTGACTTGCCAAGCCAAAGCCCAAGCCCAAGACCAAGCCCAAGCTCAGGCTCAAGCCCAAGAATCTTTTCAAAGCATTGACCGCTAATTCCCAAGCTCCTAACGGCTCGCATGTCGCAGCCATTTCTCCCTCTCCTTCGCCTACATTTTCTCGATCTGTTCTAGCCGTTGAACCCCCTCGCGCCTCCCCAGGGCCCTCTCCGAAACCACAATGGCAAGCGACCCGTCTCCATCTTCCACCGGCGTCCTCACTCTCTCCTCTTCCTCCGCCAAGCGAAAGAGACCCTCGAAGCTGGAGATCCCAAACGTCCTGCGGGAGCTCCGACCCGACGACCTCAGGTCCCGGGACCTCGCTCACCGAGACGACGCCGTCTGCTTCGGCGAGCCTGGAGTCGCGGTCGTGTCTTTCAAAGGCAAGAAGAAGTTCATGGAGGACGCTTACAAGATCGCCTCTTCCTTAGATGGGATCCCAAGTAAAGTAAGGACTTTTTCAGTGAGGTTTATGCGAGTATTTCTCTGAAAGTTTCGGGTTTTACCGTATTTTTTTCTTTGTTGGTTTCCGGGAAAAATTAATGTGCAGGGTTTCTTCGGTGTATATGACGGGCATGGGGGTAGAAAGGCTGCAGATTATGTCGCGGAGCACTTGCACGAGAATATCCTTGAAATGATGGTGAATGCGGAGACGAGTTCAGATCAAGAAGCAGCTATTAAAGCTGGGTACTTAAAAACGGACCAAGAATTTATGAATCAGGTAATTTTGAGCTATGCACTGGAATGATTAGTTAGTAGGCAATTTCTTGCATCATTGTGAACAAATTTGCCAGCTTGGACCTGCACAGTCTAGCGGTGGACATTAGCTTGTTTAAGGAAGTCTGTATCTGGTGAGTAGTGAATTGTGGTGTTGAAGTATCGTCTCACATCAGTGCTCTTTATATTAATGTGGTTTCTATCCACCTATAAGCTTTAGGGTTGAATTCTCTGAGATGGTATCAGAGCCGGTACTATCCCTTTTGCAAATGTATGGATGGATCCCACGAGTACTTGGCAAACGTATGGAGAATCTCATGGTGTTGAAGTATTATTTCACATCGCTTGACAACCGGTCCTAGATACTCTTCATGTGGCATAGATGATGTTGCAAATGAGAACAATTAGCTTTTTCAGATATCTAGTCCTCGTCCTCGAGAGGGGCAACTTAGGGGAGGAGCCAGGATTTGGATTTTAGACAGCCTATATGGCGATTTAACAAATGCCGTAGTTTGAATTTTCCAGGAAGAGTTAGTTTTAGTTGAAGAGCCCCTCAGGTAGAATTACCGCTAATCTCCTTATTTTCTTTTGGCATATGTAGTGTGGCTGACTTGGATAAAAAGTATGCAGTACACTCATGCATTCTTGTTCTTTACTCTATATTCCCTGTCTCGTCAAACTTGCTTCTGACATTCTCTAGATTACAGCAGTGAGGAAATTTCATCCTAATATACCAACTTGAGTTAAATTCTTCATTTTCATTTTCATCTATATCATCACCTTTCTGATCTAAATCATTCTTTGCTAATCAAGACGGACTATTCATCTGCTCTTCAAAACCCTCTATATGCATACATCTGACCAAGATTTACATCATATTGAATAGGTCAAGACTGACCAGAGTATGCCAAGCATATACGCTTGCTATAACATTCGAATTTGCTATACTCCTTTCAAATGCTGTGCCTGACCAGCCCATTAATAACTTTTTAATCAGGGTTTAAGCAGTGGTGCCTGCTGTGTCACAGTCTTAGTACAAGGCCAAGAAATTGCTATTTCAAACTTGGGAGATTGCAGGGCTGTTCTCTGTAGAGGAGGACTGGCTGAAGCTCTCACAAAGGATCACAGAGCAGATAAAGAGGATGAAAAGCAAAGAATAGAGGACATGGTACGCTTTACTCTACAATCAAACTCCTGAAAGTTAAAACTTTCTCAAATTTTTATTGTTATTTTTATTGATTTTAATGGGGTACTCTCTCATCTTGTGGTTTAGGGAGGATTCGTGGAGATGCACAGAGGGTCCTGGAGAGTTCACGGGATACTCTCTGTTTCAAGAAGTATCGGTGATGCTCATTTGAAGCAGTGGGTAATGGCTGAACCCGATACAAGAGTTCTTCATTTGACTGAAGATATGGAATTTCTAGTCTTGGCATCCGATGGATTGTGGGAAGAGGTGACCATAAGTAAATAAGCAATGCACTGCTTTAATTCATTGTTTAATAGTGCATTTTGCGACTTTTCATTTGATTGTTTTGTTGAGTTTCTCATATTCTTCCTTTTGCATTAGGTTGGCAACCAGGAAGCTGTCAACATAATAAGACGCTCATGTGTGGCTGATAGGGCAACCTTTTCATCAACAGATCTTCATAAGGATGAAAATGATGAGTACCGACGTGTTAATGTGAGCCCCTCATCAAAACTGCGGAAGATGTTGCTGCCCAAGCAACAGAAGAAAATTAAGCAATTGCCAAGCAACAGAAGAATTCTTGAAAGCTGGAAAGATAGCGAAAATGAGTTTTTCAGCGAGATCGACACCCCACCATTGAAGTTGAGAAGAGTATCCATGGTTAAGAGAATAAACACGAAAACTGGATGCCTAAGTAGTCAAGAGAACAATGGCGACTGTAACAAGGGATTCTCTTCTGTTGGTATGGTAGCTGCTTGTAAGGAGCTTGTGAATCTTGCTATTAGTAGGGGTAGTCTGGATGATATCACTGTGATGGTCATAGATTTGACTCAATTCAGATGCGATGAGGTGATATAGCCATTTTGGTCACTGTGAGTTTTTCTTTAGCTGCAAATATCTGGATGCTCTTTTTTTGGTATTTTACATACTACGTAATCCCCTATTTTTTTCTGGTCCAAATGGCTAGTACAGCTCTAAAACTTGAGATTCTTAGCTAACTTTGTCCAACTTATATTTGCTCTAATCCAATCACCATGTTGAGGGAAGCTCTGTATGAGAGTTTCCCACAATGTTGTAGATTAATGACCTTGAATATTTGATTTTTACATAAAAAGGTGGAATACAGTCTCGTCTTTACTATGTGAAAGGAGTTCAGTTCTTTAAAAGAACCTGCTTCCCTGCATTAGTGAACAAAAGTTCATAGACAAGGAGAGAAGTCTTCAAGGATGAATTTGTCTCAGTGATCCATTCTATGGCAAGCCATTTTCAGAGGAATCGATGGGTCTGAGTATGAGCCATTAACAATTTGCTCAAATATCCATCTGTTGGCTGCTTCTGTGAAATGTTCTCCATCCCAACTAACCCGGACAGATGGATCTTTGCACGGCTTAGCTATTACAATCTCTTTTCCTTCAACCGTACTTTTGAATCCACATCTCCTACTATTGTCGAAGTTGTACTTCCCACCATGACCACAGCAGGCTATGAAAGTTGC
Organism: Melaleuca alternifolia; assembly: GCA_019926035.1. Classification (NCBI taxonomy): domain Eukaryota; kingdom Viridiplantae; phylum Streptophyta; class Magnoliopsida; order Myrtales; family Myrtaceae; genus Melaleuca; species Melaleuca alternifolia. The sequence goes on along the minus strand of JAGKPW010002266.1, from coordinate 2,955,221 downwards.
TGAAATCCTGCAAATTAACCACCCCCCCGGCCAAAAAAAAAAAAAATCATCAGAGGCCAAGACTTAGTGGAATTTGACTTCTGATGATTTGGTGGAAGAAAGTCATGGTAATCCATTACTTTTTTTATATTTTCTTTAACTAAATATCTGCCAAAACACAAGTTCATAAGATTCGAGCAATACACCTGTTATGGAAAAATAATTCAGATGGAGAAAAGATGGGAAGGTTATTTAGTTAATTACCATGTTTATGTGCATGAGTGATGAGATTATACTTCACAGAATACACATCAACATATGTTATTGCTGCCAGATGAAGCTCTCTCCTGAGTGAATCCATTGCTCGCTTCAGTTTGGTGTTGAAGTACTGAGCCAACTCATTGAAAGGTCTCAAACAACCATGCTCATCCTCCTTAACTTCAAGATGATACTGGTCCATGATGAAGATTGAACACCCCAACGGGCCTGTGTTGTGTATCCAGAATGACCTTCCTCCTTGAGAATATAATTCCTGTTGCACGTGAATTTTTATCCAAAGTGTTTCAAAATAATTTCACGTTGAATATGGAGTACCAGCAGAAACGAGCACCTTTATGGTGTCTGAGAACTGAGCCATCACATCAGGAATGTATGCTTTTATCTGATCGATGGTCATGTTCTGCTTCAATCCAGATGTGAGATCGTGTTGGCCAATGTCGAATGTGTACAAAGCCCTAGAGAAATGCTCTTCTTGTGGCAGTAATCTCGTAAATACGCCTACTTTTTGTTAACAAAGGCACGGGATTGAAACATCATCACACCCACATCAGCAGATGGAAATGACAGTAACGATGAGAAGCATTTTATTTTTTTTGAGCCAGGATGAGAAGCAATTTAATTGCCAGATTACGACTTAATAAAAGAAACGATGATTGAAAGTAGTCTGACTCAGTGGCTTAAGATCCGACTTAAAAGACAAAAAAAAAAAAAAGTAACAGTTGAGACCATTTGGAAAAACTCTGATGATATTCAATTGTATGATTATGCAACTGACTATTTGGTGGTATTTTATGGCACATTAAAACATATAAGTTGATCTAACCAACTTATACAGTAAATGGAATAGATTTTGCTGATTCTTATATAAGTCAGAACATATCTAAAAAATTTATCCAATGTTGCCAACGACAAATTCTACAGCAAGTTAGGCGCTTTTTCATGGTCAAGGCATAAGAATAAGTTGGCAAATTCTGCAGCAACATCAAAGCCAAAGCCCCGAATGTGAAGATCCCAGTAGCAGTTATTATTTTGGTATTTCAAAGTGCAGTGCGAGTGAGCACTCGCGAGGCTTATTTGTACATAGGGGTAATAACAGAAGGGAAGAATGAGACGTATAGACGAAATACCAGACATGTCTCTTTTCCGACTGCGGATGCGACTTACGTTATCATTTACTGCATCTTCATTTGACTCAGTCCAATTAATCTAGTTTGCCACAGTTTGTTGGCTTCAATGTCACGAACCCAAAACTTAACGGTGATTCCTTTCTCGATTCTAGATGGCGTTTTCACAAAAATGGTGCATTTGTTTCTGAGTTCTCTGGAAAATGTAGAACGACCATACCTGACCGAATTATTTGTGATCTCACGAGAAAGTTGGAGAACTCGACAAGCTGAACATTTAATGAGATTGGAATATATCCGCCGTGGGTCATTGTCTGTGGTCTGATTGATGATCCGGCCACCGCAAAATTGGCTCCATGACTGAAGTTTGAACCAACAGAGTCCAAATATGAACTTAGATGAGGCAATCTCAAATCTTCCGCTGCAGTATAAGCATGACACTATTTTGATAATTGTACAAGATTACACTGTGATAATACACCTAAATTTCAAGTCTACTGGTAAATCTAAAAGCTTTAGATTTAGTTTGATATGACTATGGAGATCAAATTCCCACGTGAAAAAATGCAGTCGACAAAGCCTAAAAAATCTGAGAATCTGTTGAAGTTGACCGTGCAATTATGAGTCGTGTATGATATTTCATTGTCTTCTCTTTCAAACTCCTAAATGATTTCAACAAAAAGCATATGACTTCTTCTCAAACAATCCCCCGAGAAAATACGGATCTTGCGGACAGAAGCTAACATCGATATGATCATCTGAGAACTGAAGAAACTTAAGACGGTACCTATAAAATCAATGAGCAAGCGGCCATCACAGTACCTCCCCGATGGCCCGTGGAAATACGTCTCCCCATTCGGCGGCGGGACCTGACCAAGCACCGCCGACAACCCACCAGTGTCGGAGTTCGAGCTTCCGAAGTTGAAGATTGCCGGAAAATCGCACGCTGCAGCAGCAGCCAAACATGCTGGAAATCGACAGAGCAGCAACACGGCTGCCACCGCGGCCATTCGGAGGCCCGAGGATAGCTCTTTCATGCGACCCTCCATTTGTTTAGTGTGCCTGAGCGCGCGGTATGTCAGTGAGAGGAAGAGTCGTTATATAAGAGGAGCAATAGAGCCCGGTGTCCAACTTCATAGTCTCTTTCTTGTTAAATTTCCAGTCTTCCGACTAAAGTCTCCTTCTACGAAATCCCGATATAAAGACAACGGGAGAATTTAAAAGATCAGTGCTCTTCATCTTTCTTCAGCTAACAAAATAGAACAAGTAATTCATGAAAACGAAAGGCCTAGCAAGAAATGCACTCTTCACATTTTTCCTCCACTCTCTGAAACTTCATATATCAATCGAAAAGACAATGGACGAACGATTTAATAAACACCTGAGAGTTTGACGAGGCGCTAATCCTCCAGATTCCAATCAAAGGTTAGACTAAAATGGGCAACCTTCATCTTCAGCCAGCTCCTATAAAACATGATCATGCTTGAGATACGACAGTCGCAAATGTGATGAATCTGACATCTACAGAAGATGGGTATGTCAAAAGACTTTTGAGGAGATTGCGGTGGAGTAGAGAGAGCACTCCGAAGGGATCAAAGGTTTCGACCGCAACTTTCAGGTGTCCGAAAATATGATAATGATTTCGAAGCACAAAACTTTGTAACTTTCTAATTAGTCGAATCTCTAGTTTTATCTATTTTGCATGAAATATCGCAGGAATATGTTAATTAATGTTTGTACTTTCTTTTTAATTGAGATTTTTTTTTTGAATCGTTCCTCTTATTTTCATCTACTGAATTTGACATTGGACTATTCATGCTTTTTGTATGATTGATAGAATGTGCACATATTATCTTCTTAAATTCGAGTTCTAATTTTTCTTATTACTGTGTAAGTTGTTCCCAAAGGATAATAAAACACTCATTAATCGTCAAATCATTTAACAGGTCCTATGTTAATGGATTGTCTAGTCAGGTTATCTGACAATTTTAAGAATCGCCATCTCCAAAGTTCAATTCTATCTGTCTACTGATACTGACATTCCGATGTCAAAGTAAACTTAAGGCCTCGAAGTGAAGTTTTATAATTAACTAGACTTGATCTTGCATTGGCGTGCTTGTCCTAATTCGTCCAAATAAAAATGCATCTAACTAAGAATGGACACTTTCGGCTGCTAACAAAAAAATTGGAAATGGAGATTAGATATAGTGAAGGGAATGGAACATGGTTATTCGAGCATAAAGTGAATTACGTTAGAAATAGTTCTTTTACTGTCTTCTACATCACTAGTAAGAGTGCAAGTGTTGAATGCCCGCAAAAACTGACCTTTTCATATCACTATGAAACATTTGAGTTAACAAAAGAAATATATTGACACGATATGAAGAAATTGCGTATGTATACATGGAAAGAGAAATACTTCAACATTTGAATTTTTTTAGTAAGGCTGTAAATTTGTTAAATATATTATATTCGAAGTTCCAAAGTTTATTACGCGTGAGACATAAATCAAATTCGGGCACTTGTTAACATGTTTAATGAGGCAATATTTGAGTTTCAGGACATCGATTTTGCATGTGCAGGGTTAACAAATGTATTAAAACTATAATTAATTTAACGAATTTCTCGAGGCATTTATTCGTATAATCTTAGATGAAATAAAGAAATGGAAGGACAAAAGGAAGTCATTCGTCAATGCCGGAAAAGCCACGTATCGTGGGCGGCTAATGGAGGAGACTTTGAAGAAGCTTCCAACACCAAACAGACGAGGCCGACCTTTTAGTAATATATAATCCTTGATTAGTAGCCGGAGGATAAATCAATGGAACTAGGAAGACTATAATTATATTCTTAATAAGGTTCGTCATCATCTCTCCAGTTAACACTTCCATAGGGCGCCTGTTGTCTCAATGTAGGTGGAAACTATCCTAGGTTGAAGTTTCCATGAAAGTTTGCAGCAATAAAAGTAGGTTTCCCTGGCATCTGGGTGTTGTGTGAGAGTTCAGGAAGACAAGATACAGCTGGGTCGTGGGAACGACGTTTGGATGCTGGTGCTATCAATTTTGAGATGAGACCACTATCATCTTCCAAGATCTCTGAAGGTAAGACTGGTCACTCGTGCGCAAGTTGGTCGGGATCAGGCATTGCTCTTTACGGCAGTTCTAAAACTAATTGTGCTAAAGTAACCTGTGTGTTTCACTTAGTAGATTAGATATCCAAGTTAACTTAGGCATGATATGGCTTCTAACAACGATCTAATTCGCCACACTATCTTTATGAATGGATTCTCGAGGGAAGGCCGGGCTGGTGTTTCAACTCATCAGGAGCCACACGAGCTCGTCCTCAGCCAAAAAAGCCTCTCGGACTGTGACTTACTTTGAAACATTTGGAGCTCAATAGCTCGCTCAAACTTTAACTAAGATTTGGAGTACTTGACACATGAAAATGAGCAAATCGATTTGGCAACTCGCGTCGGCATATTAGCACATCGTGGCAATGGGAACACTTGTTTCTCAATCCTTCGCAATGCCAATCGAGCTTTCATTGCCTACTCGCAAAATGTGATCTTGGGGACGCCAGAGACTGTAACAGGGGTAGCAGCAATGGAGCAGTTCGAGATAATTAATGGAATGGTGAAGGCTCATCCTATGACTAGAGATGATGGAATATGAATTGGTGACGCTGCCGTCTTCCCTAGTTGAACACGCTGGGTTGAAAACTTGATTTTAGGTTGTGTTGGAGGAATTATTAAATGTGTATACTACGATCTAACAAACTGCATTCAGAATATTGAAAATGGAGGATCTTCTATGGATTTCACGCGAGTCTCATCAGATCTGATGATCCAGATTGAATTTAACATATGTGCTAAGTTTATGGAAGATGTAGACCAAATTCTGAGGTTGTACAGCAGCAGCAGCAATAAGCTAAAGAAGGTAGACCACTGGTGACCATCATAAGTAGAGCAGAAACCGGACATCAATGTCCTAATCACTGGTTTGTCTCGTTGATAGTGTTCGTCTTTGCTACGGGAAGGCAGTTCAATCCTTGATCCTTAACTCTAGCTTCCCCGCATCCAAAGACGAGAGATCAATCTATGGATTTGTCTCGGTGATCCACTCTACGACATGCCATGTCCAGATGAATCGGCGGGTCCGAGTACGAGCCATCGGCTATTTGCTCAAAAATCCATCGGTTGGCCGCTTCTGTGAAATGTATTCCATCCCAACTGACCCGGACCGATGGATCTTCGCACGCATTTGCGATTATGATCTCTTTGCCTTCTACTGTAATCTTGAATCCACACCTCCTACTATTGTTGTAGTTGTACTTCCCACCATGACCACAGCAGGCTTTGAAAGGTTGCTGAAATCCTGCAAATTCGCAATAACATCATCTCAGGCCTAGTGTTGCGGAAACAACCTCTGATGATTTAGGGAAACCAATCCATCGTATTCCATCCCTTTGTGTTTACCTAAATCTTTGCCGAAACTATGAGTTCATGAGATTCTATGGCGACGCACCTATCAAATGACCTGCTCTGGAAAAATTATTCGGTCTGAAAAAGGGTGCAAAGGCATCGAGGTAATCACCATGTTTGTGTGCTTGAGTGATGAGATTATACTTCACAGAGTACACATCCACATATGTTACTGCTGCTAGAGGAAGTTCTGTCCTGAGTGAATCCACTGCTTGCTTCAGCCTGGAATTGAAGTACTGAGCCAACTCATTGAAAGGGCTCAAACAACCATGTTCGTCTTCTGGAGCTTCGAGATGAAATCGGTCCATGATGTAGATCAAGCATCCCAACGGGCCCGTGTTATGTATCCAAAAGGACCTTCCTCCTTCAGCATATACTTTCTGTTTCACATTAAAAAAAAAAAAATCCCTCATCGAAATACTTTTGAAATGATTAGAATCAAACATGAAACATAGACAGGAACTGGATTAGATGAATGGCACCACCTTTATCGCATCAGAGAACTGTGTCATCACATCAGGAATGTATGCCTTTATCTGATCAATGGTCATGTTCTGCTTCAATCCAGCTGTGAGATCGTTTTGGCCGATGTCGAACGTGTACAAAGCCCTGGAGAAGTAGTCCTCTCGCGGCAATGATCTCTCAAACACGCCTCCTTTAAGTCAACAGAAGGCATGGCACATCAAAACAAGAACATCCTCATTAGCATCCCGAAATTGACATTAGTGATGAGAAGCAATTTGATTGCCAGGTAATGCAGTCCACCGTCGAGAACCGGTACCTTGAGACCGAAAATATCGCGACCTCTCGAGAAAGTCGGAGAACTCGACGAGCTGAACATTTAACGAGATCGGACTGTATCCGCTCTGGGCCAAGGTCATGTTCTGAGGTCTGACCGTGGATCCGGCCGTAGCGAAATTGGCTCCATGACTGAAATTTGAACCAACGGAGTCCAAATATGCACTCAGATGAGGCAATCTCAAATCCTCCGCTGCAAAAACAAGAAGACCACCACTATACTAATAATTAAAAGAATCTTACATTCCTATAATCTATACTAACAATTAAAAGCTAAAACGATTTTGAGATATAAAAATTGTGTGCATAATTTAGTATTAGTACTAGCTTTTAAGCCATCAATTGGCTTTATCTTTGAAGAAGTGCAAAGTTGACTAAACTATTGTCGCATTCGTCGGCCCGATCACATATGGCCTGACCTCATCTATCGGAAAACGACAGCATGTGAAAATTTGAAGATCTGCTGAGGTTGGACCGTGAAACTCAAGATTCAAATGGAAAAATGATCTGAACAATGGCGATGAGCAGAAAATCCGAATCTGGGAACTCTTTACTCGCGCAAGACCAGTACGTGGGAACCTCATGAAACTCAAGATTCATTCCAAGGGAAGTGAAAGTTCGTACCGATGAAGTCGATGAGCAGGCGGCCGTCGCAGTACCGCCCGGACGGCCTGTGGAAGTACGTCTCTCCGCAGGGCGGCGGGGCCTGCCCGAACGCCGCCGACAGCCCGCCCGTGTCAGAGTTCGAGTCCCCAAAGTTGAAGATCGACGGGAAATCACATGCCGCCGCGGCAGCGGCGGCAGCTGAACATGCCGGAAGTCGACCCAGCAGCAACGCGAGCGCGGCGACCGCCACCATGGCCATTCGCAGGCCGGAGAAGGCCAGGTCTTTCGAGTGAGCCTCCATTTGTTCAGAGTGCGTGCACGGCGCGTATGCCAGTGAAAGGAAGGGTATTTATACCAGATGACGTTGCAATTTAAAAAATGTTTCTCGCAACGACTATTGTTTAATTTGAATGCCGTCCAAAATGATCCGAGTGTTTTGTGTGATAAATTTATTCCAGGTTCACATGATGCACAAACGTATAGACTCAAATGCACGCTTGAAGAGATCTCTCTCCGAGGATCCGACTATATTTCTCCAACATCGACTCGCGAGGCCGTGCGGCAATGTCCGATGTACATCGCTCATCCAATTAAACATCATCTTCCCCAGCGCACGTCTGATCCAGTGCCCTTTGGAGCACGGATACACATAGCCGCACGTTTCCAGTGCCCTGCTTGTATGTGACGGAAGGAAAAATCGAAAGTCCGAAGCTCTTAGATGATTTCCAATTCATCAATGGGCTTGTAATTCAAGATGGTGCTAGTTTGCGTTCCCGCAAAATCACAAACTGAAAACAGCCAAAAAGTGGTACTGGATAAAAGGACAGAACAAGTTTAGCTAGAGAGGATCATGTTCATGTCCGCTTCAGGATGGAGGCAGCCTCAGGCAAGCCGAGTTCAATGGAATAGGTGGGTCAGATAATGAGCCGCTCCTGATGTGTTCGAAGATCTGCCTGTTAGCTGCCTCGGTGAAATGCACCCCATCCCAATTCACATGAAGTGCCGGATTTTCACAGGACTTCGCCACCATCACTACCTCCCCGTTCACCATCTCTGTTGCGCCACATCCCGTGTGAATGTCATAGTTGTACCTTCCTCCGTGGCCGCAACAAGTCCTCAATGGATGCTTGAACCCTGAATATATAATTCGCAGGAGACGGTTTCATCCTAGATTCTTTGAGTCTGATCTAATGCTAGGTCATTATAGTGGAAAAAGAATTTGAAAAACACGCTGGGAGTACACTAACCATATTTGTCAGGATGGCTAATCAGGGAGTATTTCACTGAGTAGACGTCGACGTACGTGATCGCAGCCAGAGGCAACTCCTGCCTCAACTGCATCACGACTTCCTTCAGCCCACGGTTGAAATCCTGAGCCACTTCATTGAAAGGGGACGCGCAGCCGACAGGGTCCACTTGCGACACCAGGATCGGTACCCGCTCCATCAGGTAGGGGAGGCAACCAACCGGGCCCGTGTTGTGTATCCAAAAGAACCTGCCTCCTTGGCTGTATACGTACTGCACATACCAGGTAATTTGATTAGGAAGAGGAAGATCACAACCATGTCGTGTATCCACTGAAATGATTCGAGGGACGAGAAGTGTTTTCAGTTCTGGTACGGACCGAGACAATGTTCTTGAACTGCCCTAGGACATCAGGAATGTATGCTCTCACTTCAGAGGTAGACATGTTCATGAAGTACCCAGCGGTCAGGTCATTCTGGCCGATATCAAAGGTATACAGAGCCTTCGAGAAAACCTCTTCCTTGGGCAACAGCTTCTCAAAGACCTCTCCTGTATCAAAAGTCTCATGTACATGATTATGAATGAACACATTGGCACGGTGTTGGTGACGAGTGCTAATAGGGCAAGGACTCAGTTCCAGGACAAACTACAACTTACAGATGAATGATTGTACCTTTTTGACGAGCCACTGGAGTTCGGTTACGGAACTCGTAGAACTCATTGTACTGAACGTCGAGAGAGATGGGGCTGAACCCCGACTGTTGAAGGGTCGTGTTCTGGGGCCGAATGGTGGAACCTGCAGTTGCAAAGTTGGCTCCGTGGCTGAAGTTTGAGCCCACCGAGTCGAGGTACGCACTCAGATGTGGTAATCCCAAGCTCTCAGCTGTGAAAGACATAAACATCCTACGGTAAATCAAGTCTTAGTATCTCAAAATTGACTCGATTGGCTGATTAAGCTGATATAAATCTCAGAGTTGGCTAGAATGTAGAGGCTGCTTAAAAGAAATGATCGATGACTTATCGTAGACACTCCGAATCTATTATAGTGACATTTCATGGAAAAGTATTATGCTTTATGATTCTCAGGATTGGAAAATTCTCAATTTAACTGGAAGAAATTTTAGTCAATTTAATCTCATCCAAGATCTTCTGAGTCATTAGTTTTCTGGAGCCTGGCCTTGGGGAACCAATTATTTCATGTATTTACATAGACAAGTGTCCTTAGTAATTTCAGCATCCTGAACATTGATCTCATGGGCTAACGTCAGATAACATCTCGTCTTTGGTGTTGAATGCCATCGGAAACAGAATAGTTGCAGATGTATAGAAGAAGCAGAATTCACGACAAAATGCCGCTCATATCAGTGAAATTTTTTGGTGTTACCTATGAAGTCTACCACGACACGGCCATCAGTGTACCTCCCAGCAGGGCTGTGGAAGTACGTTTCGCCTTCAGGCCATGGAGCCTCGCCGAACACAGCAGACAGGCCCCCGGTGTCGGAGTTCGAGTCTCCAAAATTGAATATTGCCGGAAAATCGCAGGATGCTAGAGCCAAGCCCACCAATGGACACAGCACCAAGGCCGTGAAGAAGCAGGCAAAACATTTGGCCTCCATTTGTGGGAGAGAAACTTGAAGGGAGTGAGTGAAACCTCATAAAAGTTGAGACCTTTATAGGCGATCACAGGTGCAAAACTGACTGAGTACTGAATGGGATATGGTCGTTAAAGTTGTTTGTTTGGATGAGGTCAGAAATTAAGTATTTCCTTTTTCTTTTTATGGATATTTATGGTGATTCTGAAGATATTTATTCCATGGTAGAATCCCATCAAATCGTTATTCTGGTCTAGTTCTCCTCTACGGATAGACTCGAAGGCCATTTGCACAGGATATTAGATTGTTTCTGCGAACAAAGGTTATAATCTTAAGCTTAGAAATATGCCAGCAGCATCTGCATTTTCAAGTGTAATCCAGAACAAATAATCATCTCCCTTTCATGCTTTATAGTCGAATTACTTAACAGACAAGCTTCAGCCAAAAAATTCTAGTATGTCTAACATTGTCCCCGTGACTTTTCTTGTAATGACAAGGCGTGCCGATACGGCATTTTGACATAGCACCTAATGTGCTGCTGCAACTATTGATTTGTGTGCTTCCTAGTCCCTGCCTTATAATGAACTCCACATCTTTTAACATTCGGCTTGGGCAAGCTTTGGTCATTTTTGCTATCAGTGATTCAGTCTACTCTTGCAAATTTTATTACGTCCTTTGTGTCTTCAATAGAATTGACAGAACAGAGAGAGAGTGAGAGAGATAACAAAATCGGATCCCCATTCAAATTTGCAAATTGAGCAGCTAAGACATAAGGATCAAAAGGACAGCACCAAAAGGATCTAGCAAGGTGAAATCAACTCAAAGTGTGACTCAGTGAGAGGGAAGCTTGTGACAGGCCTGGTTCAATGGAGCAGGAGGGTCAGAAAATGAGCCTCCAACAATGTGATCAAAGATCTGTTTGTTGGCTGCTTCAGTGTAATGGACACCATCCCAGTTCACATAAACTGACGGGTCTTCACATGATTTTCCCACCAACACCTCCTTCCCGTGCACTGTGATCTTCGCACCGCAGCCCATGTGGATGTTGTAGTTGTACTTCCCTCCATGGCCGCAACACGCTCTCAACGGTTGCTTGAACCCTGCATTTTGGCAACAGACATTAGTCAGTTGGTCAGAATCGGTTGATACTAGATGATTTCGTGGGTCATTTAATGCTTACCATACTTCTTGGGCTGGCTAATCAGGGCATATTTGACCGCGTAAACGTCCACATAGGTGATGGCAGCTAACGGCAGTTCATTCCTCAATTGGGTCACGACTTTCTTCAATCTGTGGTTGAAATCCTGTGCCACTTCATTGAAGGGGGATGCGCAGCCCGCTCGGTCGACTTGCGACACCAAGATTGGGATCCGCTCCATCACATACGGAAGGCAACCAAACGGGCCTGTGTTGTGTATCCAAAAGTACCTCCCTCCTTCACCATATATGTACTGCACGTCGCGCATACATTTAGTAATAAGAAAACTCGCACTCAAATGGATCACAAGATATATCTAGTACGCTGACCTTTACAATGTTCTTGAATTGTTCAAGCACATCGGGTATGTATGCTTTTACTTCGCTAGTGGACATGTTCAGGAAATAACCGGCCGTGAGGTCGTTCTGGCCAATGTCGAATGTGTACAGCGCCTGAGAGAAAACTTCTTCCTTGGGCAACAGCTTCTCATAGACCCCACCTTATAGTCGGGAAATGAAATTTAGTGACAGGATCATTTAGAAGAGAAAAAAATGCTAATGCATCATCTATAGATGGCGCTAGTTGTGAGCCGTTCGACTCTTATTCAAACGACGTGGTCCTGTTTTAGGACATGAAGTTCCTTGAGATTAAGATTCTCATACCTCGGCTGCGGGCAACTTGAGATCGGCGGCGGAACTCATAGAATTCATTGAACTGAACATCCAGAGAAATGGGACTGAACCCCGACTGGCGGAGAGTCGTGTTCTGAGGCCTAATGGTGGAGCCAGCGGTCGCAAAGTTGGCTCCATGACTGAAGTTCGACCCGACCGCATCCAAGTAGGCGCTTAAATAGGGCAATCCAAACTTTTGAGCTGAAAAAACAGACGCAGATGCAAACAACAACTTTCATTCCTTCTGGAGAAATCAATTCAATGCCGAATCAGCACATTGCAAGTCAGCTAACTGAGGACCCCATATGAATCATCGTTTGATCACGAAACTTCATTTGACCTATGAATCCTGTCCAAAATTGGAAGGAAAAAGAAAAACCTTCAAATTCTATGCCAATAGTTTCCTCAGGCCCACCATTGAAGTGCTCTGTACCATGCCAACGACATCAATGTCTGCAAGTCACTTTCTAAGACGATGGGGACCAATAGAATTTCCACATTCACGCCGGGCAAAAGAAATCGTCGGTGGATCTTGTTTTGTGCATCTGCTATGCTCGCACACGCTTGTGTGCTGTTCAACCTTTTCCCCACGAGTGCTTAATTGAATATTCTACGCCACCCACGTTGCTTTCTGCTATACATTCTATCTAATTTGGCCCGTACTAGGAGAAAACTGGACTTGGGCTTTATTTGGTGCAGTCATATAGTATTCACGTTGTGTTAAAGGACAAATATTCAATGCCATCGACCCTACTTTGAATTTTCAAAGATTCCCCACGTGATGTTACATGGAGTACCAATCTGTACTATCACGACGTTTCGCTCTTCTTTTCTGAACTCTACATATGTGTACATTTGATTTCTTAGTGAAGGTTTGTTCCCCCCAGGAAGCAGCCTGATTGAGTAGAGCAAAGGAAAACATCATGAAAAATTTGTCAAATTCGGTACCTATGAAGTCGACCACGAGGCGGCCGTCGCAGTACCGCCCAGCAGGGCTGTGGAAGTAAGTCTCCCCATGAGGAGGTGGCGCCTGGCCAAACACTGCTGAGAGGCCGCCGGTGTCGGAGTTCGAGTCTCCAAAGTTGAATATCGCCGGGAAATCGCACGAGGCTCGAGCCAATGTTGCCCCCTTAACCAAACCGCACAAAACCAGCACGGTGAAGGAGCTGAACAAATGTTTGGCCTCCATGGGCGAGACCGAGAGAGACCTGAACTGAATCAATAAGAGAGGAGAGAACAGAATTGTGATTTTCTCAAAGAGGGGGTGAATGCAAAGCGGAGGAGCCTTGTGTTTGGATTGGATGAGAGACCGACTGAAAAGGCCAGTACTTTATATAATGGTATGGAGGAGGATCGGCCATTCACGTGCTGCTCCTTTTGTCGCTTTCATGGCAATGATTGCATCGTTTTGGACAAAGATGCAAGCGGGACCTCATAAGGATAAGAACTTGTGGAGAAGCTGCGTGTGTGTAATTTGTGATCATCCTGCCTTGTTATAATGTTGGTAAGTTTTTTTTATTTCGGGGACTAAATGTGGCAATCAGCAACGATTTGGTGGAATTTGATCAGAAGGATCCTCCTTTATTTGGGATCTTTCATTGTAGGGGGTGATTATGTTTGCAGACGAGGGTCATTTATCCCGATCCTATTGACATCTTCATTGTCTTTATCTTTTTTTACATTTATCTATCCGGTAAGGAATGATAGGATTGACTATACACGATGCACTAGGGGATATAATCATGCCATAGATGCGAGCTAAATACGATGAATCGAAGCCGAGGCCAAAGAGGTTCACACCTAAAGCATTGTTTCTTTCTGCTAGAGATGGGCAAAATCATTTATGAAAATCTAACTCGTTTTTGGCATGTTCCCAAAGATTGCATGATTTTGGCAATTCAAGATCATGTGAATTCTTTTTGGGTGTTTTGAAAGTTGCCAATCTAGTATGAAAGAGTCTTTCGAGAGAATCGATAGGAATGATTTATGGGGACAAAAATACACGTGGCTATGGGGGACACGAGATCTCCAGTTGGATTCCGATATCTACTTAAAGAACATAGCTCATATGCCAAAGCATGTGAATAATTTATATATCTTGGGGTTGTGAAATACATAACTTCCCCCAAAAGGACGGCATCACTCACTGTTTTAGCATACGCGAATAATGATTTGGAAAATGTCTGAGGATTCTCTGTTATTCAGCGTGGGATGTCTTGTTCCAAGTCATTCGCTTCTGAACCAGGAGCCCACTTCAGGCTAACCTACCAAGAGATTTTTCTGTTTAATCTGTAGGATTAATGTCTTATCACACTGCGGTTATTTGCCGGAAAAGTCTTGATTTTCTCTCCTTTTTCTCGCACGATTATGGAAAGGGCCCGTTTTAACTTAAGAAATAAGCTCATCAAAACCAGGAGGAAACTTACTCAGAGGAAGTGATCAGTTCAGGCATCTGAAGAAACTTTTAGACTAGTAGATCAAGTTTATTGCATTTGATTATCCTTACAATCCACCGTCTAGGGCAGAAACCACGACTCCATGGCCCAATGGATAAGGCGCTGGTCTACGGAACCAGAGATTCTGGGTTCGATCCCCAGTGGAGTCGATCCTTTTTCGCCCCTTTTGCTCTTTTTGCTTACTTCCCTTTTCTGAATTCGAGTAAAATAGACATTCTCAAATTCCATCTCTAGCCTTTGTCCTCAGTTTCGCGGGTTGTTTTCTTACCTGAAGAGCATCTGCAGCAGAACCTTCAAGGTTCAGTCACTCTTTGGGTCGATGATGAGTACAGATCTCGCCCAGAAGCGAGATGGTCTCGATTGGCCAAGGGCTTGTTTTCAGGGGCAAACATTTAAATCGGTCCATAAACAGACCAACACGAGAGCCATCCAGTGATGTTTTAACTCAAGACACGGAACACAAATTCTTGAATTGGCAAAGAGTCTCCTATCTACCGTCCTATGATCAAAGCCAAAAATCGGAAAAAGTCATATGGTCTCTTGCTACAATGAAAGCATCGCCAAGTTCATCTCTGCCGCACAATAAGGACTGTCAGTTCTTCCTTTCTCGAAATCAGGAGGACAATAAACTCAAGATGGGACTCCGCTAGCATTTGCATTTTCCATTCAGACACTCATCACCCATGCCTGATTGCTTAGTAATACGAATACACAAAAGTAGTAACGTGTTTCCCATCAAACCACTGTATTCAGATACAAATATGTTCCCTGCAACACCAAAGTTCTAATATCTCCTGTGAGAGTCTGCACACCAAAAAGTTCAAAACACGACAAGAACTGCTCAGCGATGAAAGGATTGTCCAATATGAATTGCCAGTCCCTCAGCAAGCTACAATCAGACTACTGTGTAAAAATTGGTCCCATAATAGACTTCCACAGACTTCATTTACCAGAGAATACAGAGTCCTCAACGCAGGCAAAAATGAGAATTAGAATCCAAAAAATGCATCTGTCTTCCGCAGCATTAAACAATTCCTGTCCTATTAACCAGACAAAAGTTATAAAAAGACAGATAACAATGCGAAAAAAGCAAAGCAGCAAAACAGTATCTGCTTCAAGTGGTCAAAGTCAAGAAACCCAGTAAGTCCAGCAGCTGTTCACCATCTTTCCCTCGAACTTGACCTGGCACGTAAGAGCATCAGCTTGTAAGCATTTCAGATTTTTCTGGACTTCTGATACCAAGCTAGATGAACAGACATAGCATCCTTGGAAGTCAACATGGCATAAAGAGCAACAGCTCAAATAAAAATTTTGTGTACCTTTAGCACATTACATTACATGAATAAACAGCAAGAGAGAGCAGGGAAGGGGGGAGAATAGTCTCAATTAAATTTCAAAGACTATTTGATGCATCATTTTGGACAAGGCATAGTAAACAATCACTTGAAGATTAGCTCAAAGTAACAATCCCATCATCAGCGAATCCACCAAGGCATAACATATCAAACTTGAATTACATCAAGGAAGTCAAGCTCAAAGACAGTACAGTAGATTAAATTAATTTGACGTTACATTAAATTTCATCACATTAAAACTGAACACTACAAATCAGATCAACTCTCTAAAGTAACCACCTTGGTCAAATACAAAGTACATGATTTCTTTAAGAAAATTGCCACTCTCTTTCCATTGTATTAATCATGTCCTAAATTTTGAAGCCTGATTTCAAGGGAGTTTCCAGAGAAAGAAAACGGCGCTATTTACAAATTTCCTAGATAGCAAAAGATGAGCATGAGTGACCATGAGATGCATTCTTTACCTGTCGGAGTCTCTACTGGCCAAAAATCCTCTCTCCTTACCACCTTGAAATGGTCTTCTATCCCTAGACCATGTATCTCCCATGCCACGGGATGGGGGACGATCATTGTAATCCATACTACGAGACTCATCAATTGACCCAGATCGTGAAGGCGGCCTGTCAGAAAAGCTACCGGACCTACCATACCCCGAACCAGGCCTCTCAACAGATTTCTGCCCAAATCGAACTTTATCATCCAAATCACGGGTCAAAGCTTCCAGTTCCCTTTCCTTCAGAGTTATTGCATCACTCAAACTGTGTAGGTCTCCTTCAGATCCTTGGATATGTTCATTGTTTTCTTTATGAGCAAGTTCCTTCTCCCTTTCCTTCTTCAAATTCTCTATCTCCTCCTTCAGTATCTTTTCCTGCTCTGTCTGAGGCCTGAACACCATACTTGAATTAGATGCCTAGGGTATCCATTTGCATAAACTTTAAAGAAAGGATCAGAAGCAGTAAAGAAAAGTATCAGCATGGCCATAGAAGGGCTCCATACTACACCTAAAACGTATGTATAAAGGCAACCATACACTGTCCAACTAATATCAGTAAACTAAGATTGTTAAGAAGATTCAAGTTTTTCTCTATGCAAAAAATTGCTCACTTCACAAAATGGGTTTCTCATATGGTTTCATTTCCCAAAGTGGAAGGCAAACAAAGTTTCAACAAGATGTGTTCCCGAAATTCTCACATAATTTGGTTGTCAAATGGCAATGTTTTCTTTAGCGACTGAGATTTTTACTCTAATAACATCAAACATGGCTGCTCGTGGAAAAAAGAACTCAATGGATTAGACCTCACAAGGCCTCCTGCGGGAGATGGACCGATCTTGTCCGCTTCCCTCCATCAAATCACAGTTCATGTAATGTCAAGTGAAACGGCAACAAAGCGATGAGGCAGAAAACAACCAAATCACGCAGCCAATTTGCATGTAGCAGAGTGCTTTAATCTTCATAGCTTTTTCAAGGCACTAGCTAGGTACGCTTCTACATTACTTTTCCATCTTCAAATCATGATAGAAAGTACAACAATCTTTTCTCTTCACAGATTCATGCTATCAGGATACTATTATGTCCACCGCATATCACAAAGTCAGAAGACTCAAGACCAACCCAATGCCGTCCAGTTCAAGCATCAGATGTGGAAGGTACAGATGAACAGTAAATCACCAATCACATCCACCAGTCTGATGCACCTTCTGGGACCTCCTCTAAGGAGTTATCAATTAATGCAGGACGCGAACCATGATTAGCAGTCAAGAATTCCATACAGAAAGTTTGCTTAGTAAACAACACTGCTAGCCAGTTGCATTTTCACAAGCTATCAAAGACGATGTAGCATCAGATAACTAGGAATGGTTTGACAAACCTATCAACGCCACGATGCTCCAACTCAAAATCAATTTTGCGCCAGTCCTTCCCTTTTTCCTGTAGCAACACTTCCCTAGGCTTGGCATCTCCAAAGGGATTAACTTTTGGCCTTGGCCTGGCCACATTCTCAACACCCTGCAGCCCTAGACTCTCAGACCGGCTCGATTGCGCACTCGATGGCCTGCTTGACTGTGCACTTGTGGGTCTGCTTGTCTTCTTGGCCTCAATTTCTGATTCCAGCTTCCTGTAATCTAAACCCTTCTCGGCCAACACTTCCTCTCGCGGCCGAGCTGCTCCAAATGGACTCGCCCTAGTAGTTTTCACCCCTTCATTTCCCACCGAATCACCCTTAGGCGGATCCAACACCAATCTTGGGCGCTCCGTATTAAATCCCCCTCCTCCACCCCCTCCTCCACCTCTGTTCCAGCGGTCAGACTCCAACCCAGAATCACGGAACCCCGAGCCGAAGGATCTTGAAGAAGGTGGAGGTTGCAGCTTCTTCCCAGCTGCCCAGTTATCAACGTCATCGGCCCTAGAGCCACCTCCAAGAGAATCATACCTGGTTTGCCTTGTAGCATCAAGCGAAGGCAGGGTTTTCTTCGCCATTGCCCAATTATCAATCTCATCAGCACGAGACGGCTGGTCGAATTCCGGAACCCTAGAAGACGGACCACGGCGATCATCCTCGAAGCCACCGTAGGGTCTCCGACCACCACCACTGCCTCCGCCGCCCCAGGTACTATTTCCATCCTCGCCCATCCGGTTCGGCGGCGGGCCGGACCTCCCATAGGAAGAGAACCCGCCCCCGAGCCGGCCGTACTGCATCTCCTCCGCGGAGCGTTCCTTCGGGCCCGTGGGCAGCCGCATCATTTCGTCAGGGGTCAAGCCCTTGTAACCGCCTCCGCGCGCGGCGTTGGAACCGCCGGAGCTGGAGGAAATGAACTCCGTGAGCGACAACTTCTTCTTCTTGGGCTTGGCGCTGACGGCCTCCTTCGGGGTAGGGAAGTTCTGAGGGTCGACCCTGGCGGGGGCCGCCGCGGCCGCTGCGGCGGCGGCTTCGCGCTCCTCAGCCTCGGCTTGCTCGGCCTCGGCGGCCCAGGTGCCGATGTTGCCCCAGGGTTTGGACATCCTGTCAGTTCGAGATCTGGAGATCGAATTCGAGAGGGACTGGAAATCGGAGAATCCGAGGGAGAGATCTCGCGATCTACTCGACGGCGATGGGCAGGAAGAAACTGGCGAACCTAGCTGGGGCTCCGTCAGTGGAGCCGGAGCTCCGACGACATGAAAGGGTATCGTATGGAGAGACGAAAGGGTTTCCTGGCAAGTCGCCTGATGATGGTGGTGGTGGGTGCCGAATCGCGAGGGGACGCAGATGATTTCTTTTTCGTTTTTCTTTTCGCCTTTTTAGTGTGGAGAACCGGCGGAGGAAAAATACATAAATTAATAATAATAATAACAACAACAACAATAACGATAATAATAATAATAATAATAATATAAAGGGGAATCAGCCTTCCTCGCTTTCCAAAAGGTTCGGATCAATTTCATTCCCCATGAATACTCCGTGTCATTCAATTACCTCGTTCTAAATTGTCCTACATGTGCTCGATGTTCTCGATTATAATGAAAATGACGTAAAATTGAATGCGAGAGATAAATTTCAATCGAGATAATGGCTAGAGACTTAACAATACGGGATTCGAACTTAACAAATTTCATGTTTAAATCCTAGAGGAACATTGGAAGCCACGCACGGAATCCATGTATATTATGATGATTAATCGACACGAAGACTCGGATTGTCGCAGTACCACAAGAGAAAGAAGACAAGCGAAAGTCAGCAAGTTCTGGTGCACGAGGGTCAAGCGAATGACCCACCATTGCTACCTCGTTGAATCGTCCGGCCACGTCCCCCACGCCCCGCACCTCTCGGACACGCTCGTGGGCCAAAAGGCCGTCGTCGCGAGCCGAGGAAGTAAAACTCCCTTGGCGCTTTTCGAACTGTCGTGACAAGTCCCGTCGCCGTTCGACGAAGCGATGTATTTTATGCGTGATGGGGCGAGGGACTCGGCGCGGAATATCAGATTACTTCGTGGATGATGATGATGATGATGATGGATGATATCTGTCGTGGCTTTTGTCACGTTGGATCCTGCCGAGTCCGCAAGAAGAATGGCATGGGTATGAACAAGGTTAGAGAAGAGCCCCATTCGTCTCTTCTCCAAAGTCAAGAGGAAGCTGTTCTGTGCACGGCTGAGACTTTTTCTTGGCAACTTCCTCGTTCTACTCCTACTACTACTACTACTACTACTACTAGTTGCCAAATTGTCTGCATAGAGGAGCCCGCCATTGTCCAAAGCCTCTCTCTCTCTCTCTCTCTCTCTCTCTCTCTCTGTGGCTGGAGAATCATGAAATCTCAGTTCCTCATGGCTTTGGTTATGGTCCTCCTTTGCTCGCTCAAATCATGCCATGGAGGAGTGCTCCTCTCCACGCTCCCGAGATCCATCCTGGTCTCTGCTTCTCCCCAGCCTGGACAAGGTAATCCGTCGAATTCTCCTCCCTTTCTCTTGTTTTTTTTTTCCCCTTTTCAATGAGATGAATCCCGCCGCCCGAGCTTCGGCTCGATGGCCAGAGTTATCGGATCGCAACCCTGCACGCCGATGATACAAGTTGACCGCCGCGCTTGGTTGATAAGATTTGAAGAGAAAGAAAATTGATCTGCTAATTTCGCAATTCACCTTCATTAATCTCTCTCTCTCTCTCTCTCTCTCTCTCTCTCTCTCTCTCTCTCTCTCTGTGCAGTTCTCAAAGCAGGAGAGGACACAATCACGGTCGCGTGGAGCTTCAACCAAAGCGTCCTCACGTCCCAGGATAACGACACATACAAGACCATGAAGGTTACTTTGTGTTACGCTCCCGTGAGCCAAAAAGACCGTGCATGGAGGAAAACGTTCGACGACATCGGCAAGGACAAGACCTGCCAATTCACAATCGTTGAAGAACCTTACAACGCCACCGCCGCCGCCGCCTCCTCGGCTCACAGCTTCGAGTGGACCATCCAGAAGCACGTGCCCACGGCGACCTACTTCGTGAGGGCGTACGCTTACGACTCCGATGGACTCGAGACGGGCTACGGCCAGACGACGGACGAGAAGAAGACCGTCGACTTGTTCGGGATCGAGTCGGTCAGTGGACGCCACATCTCGCTCGAGATCGCCGCCGCTTGCTTCTCCGCCTTCGCCGTGGCAGCCTTGTTCGGGTTGCTCTGGGCAGAGAAGGCCAAGAAGAAGTGATCTTCAGATGGTTTTGCTCGATCCCGAGCAACATGTATCCCATGGATCGATTTGCCATCGTGATAATCTTGTTCAGGAAAAACAAGAAGAGAGGATCAATGTCATTATCTTACGACTTGACTCTGGTTTTTGGCCATAGAAAAGGCCATGTTGCCGATAACCAGGGCCTCATTTGAGAAATGGAGGAAAGAGGGTATTTATTTGAGAATAGATTTGACTATCTTATTCTCTAAAGTTTATATGTGCTGCTTTGATTGAGAAAAGAACACGCCATTCAACCCTCGATAAAACTTTTAACTATTGCATATAACTCCATGAAATTTTATTCTGTTGCCACATTTAACCCTGAATTATATTTTTTTTGTATAATGTATATGGCTTTAATGGTAAAATGGCAAAAGGCCTCAACAACAAGAGCTCTCAAATTTAAAAAAAAAACTTGGACACTCATTACGCATTTTTACATCGTTTATTAGTGAAAAGACAACAATTGATCAATGAAAATACTTTAAAATATCGCTTTGAATTTCATTTAATCATCTCCTTTTATGAATTGAGGATACCATTAGCTCCATAGCCTTTCTAAAATAATTTTATCAACCAATAAGTTTTCACATTCATTAACCCTTTCAATATACATCTCCAGCACTCGTCTTTTATCATTTGAGTTATTGTTGTCGAGGCCTTTCATATTATCTAATTTTCTTTCATTTTTTTGAAATATATTACTCATTTATATTTAAGTGTAGATATTGATCATATTCCAACAAATTTTGATTTTAAATAATATAATTGGTACGATTTTTTTATTGTTAGTTATTTAGTTAATTTTCTTTTCTCCCATTTTATATATTCTAACATTTTCTTACAATAATTAGGGGTAAAAGAGAGATTTCGTCCAAAAAATGGGATGACAATATGTATTTCCAACTTTAAAGTCGTATGTAATATTATGAACGCTAACAGAAAAGATGAATGAGAGTCAACGGCAATAATAAAATAAAAGTCGAGACATTACTGTATAATAATTGAAAGTTCGAAAATGCACGTGTATTATCTATAAAGTTCGCGGGGTTTTTTGCGTAATTTCCAAAGATTTTCTTTGGCCGACTTGACCTTTTTATATTTTTTGCTTTTTTCTGTAATTGTGATGTCATATGCGACGGCGAGTTCGAATCGAGGATCTCTCACAGACCCACCCGCGTCACTTAGCTGTGGCCACACGCGCGTCACTTCTCCGTAGTCCCCAGAATCTTTCACCCAAATTGGAGCCGGGACTCCGGAGGAGGCGAAACCCTAGAGAAATGAACCATCTCGCGTGGCGGGCGTCCGCCGTCCTGCGGCGGCCGAGCTGGGCTTCCTCCTCCCCCGACCCACTCAGCCGCCGCTGCCACCCCAGCCACCAGCAGTCGCGAGGGATCCGAGTGAAGGTTCTCAATGGCAACCTCGAGCAGGCCCTCAGCTTCATGCAGCGCACGATGCAGTCGAGCGGGATCGAGCGCCTGATCAAGCGCGAGCAGACGCACCACCTCAAGAACTCCGAGAAGCGCGTCCTGGCCCGCAAGAACCTCGAGCGCAAGATTCGGTCCCAGGACCTCGCTCGCAAGCTAAAGGCTATCCTCATCAAGAAAGTCAGGTAAAAATTCCCTTTGCCCTTTTTGGGCGATCGACAACATGCTCGATATGTGGTGTTTTCTCTGTTCTTTTTGAATCGAATAGCTGGGGGACTGGAATGAAGCGATTGAAACGCTTCGTATAACGTAGCGATGCTTATACACCGATGCGTTGTCTTCTGTCGAAATTACATTGAAATGATGCTGCGGATTTGGTTGTAGAAGTCCAAGCCGATTGTGCTTTAGCTTACTGGTAAAATTACTGCCGGATAACATATACACAGAGAGACGAAGTGCTTGTTTGAGAGCCTGACACCGATGAGAAATCACTTGTTTTCTTCACCGGCCTTTAATCTCCGCCCAATTTGCGGCTTGACAAATGCTTTGAGTTGCCTTTGCATATGAATTATTTAAGATCGTCGGGAACGCAAATCAGACTGCTTACTTGCTCTCGGAAATCATTTCACCACGCATGATGTCATTCTATTGAGTTTATTGAAGAAACGACTTGAATCTTCCTAAATAAAAAAAAAAAAAAAAATTGGCATGGTGATGTGAGGTACTGCTGTTGATCATACATAGCTGAATGAAAGTAAAAACTTGGATAACATCTTCCTGAGTTTGTGATTTGGGTAGATTGATATGCGTATCTCATACTTAGTGTTGGTATGTAGTAGTCAAGATGGCTGCTGCCATTTTGGCGAGTGCTATTACGTGCTGTTTCTGGCCACCTTGCCAAAACTATTCATTGGACATCAAGTTCTCAGTTGGTACATCAATTGTGAGGTTTTGAAAGGGCTGAAAGCAGTTATTTTGCTATGGATCAAGTCAAGCAAATCAGTAGCTTCTTGTCTTTAGTCATTTCGGCAAACATTCTGTCCACGACAAGGATGTATTGCATATGTGCTTCCACAATGGTCCCAGTCACTCTGATTTTAAGCCAATGATAATGCAACCCATCAAAAAGATTGGAGAAAGGACTGTGCTACCTGAACCGAGGAGTGTCTTTTGTCCATCATTCAATTTTCATTCTGTCGCTTATCTTTTGGTGTCTTTTTGTTTCTTCCACCTATTAAGGAAGGCGGTTTCTCATCCGTCTGTTTGTACATCTCCATCACCTTCACATGTTTGCCATGTTTGCATTTTACATCACTTGCTAACTGTTGCTGATTGAATTATCGCAGGGGTCTATAGGAGTGTTAAGCAGCAGTTTGTTGAGGACGTAGTTTTCACCATTTCCGCGACATGTAGATCTCTTCATTTAAAGAATCCCGTGAAAGAACATTTTTGTTACTATATCGTCGGCAATTAAATGTTTCTTTGATGGAATGTTGGATCTGTCGCTTGTTATGCATGTCTTGTTGTCGTGGTTATGTTTGGACTACTCATAAGCGGGCGTTTCTTCATGATGTGAGGATTCGTATTGACTGATGAAATTCACCATCAGTAACCCAGCATTGGAAGCAAATGGGGACGTGTAATAACTCCAGCCATGATAAAAGCAGGAGCATCAACCAAGCAGTTCCTCTTGTTTATTTGATATGCCTTGGGGCTATGTCAGCCCTCTTCCAGAAATTTAGGCAACCTTTTGAGTTTTTTATGCTCCGCTTGTCTTTAATGCAACAATAAAGGAGTGGAAGCAAGAAATGCATCTTACTTACAGAATTGCTGCAGCATTTCTTAAATGAGACATGGAGTTTCATTATAAAATTTCCGAGACAAGACTTTTCTTGTTCCTCTTCCTTAGGGCATATAAAGTCGTAGATTATCTGTCTTGAATCTCAAATCAATTGCTTCTGCATTACTCTACTCGCTAGGGCTTCAAAGTTTTTCATGGCAAGGGTGTACGCCTGCTCTGATGTTCTTATATCAAATCTCAGGAGAACAGAGAATGCTACATTCTGATACTTGCTGTGAAGTCGTCTCTCTCTCTCTCTCTCTCTCTCTCTCTCTCTCTCAAGGAGATTTGATCATATTGTTTTTTCTTTCGGCAAGAACATGATTTCGTCATGAGCAAAATGCAAACACCATCCAGTGCATACCCCAGCTCCATATCGCCAGATGCAATATTCAAATCCGAAACAGACAGACGTAACTTCATTATATGAGCTGTCAGAAAGCACTGGCCGCAGAGTGACCCCATCGATTTCCCAGCTTGGCCGTTCGACCTTGACAAGGGCTCGCACTAAGGGCACTTCTCCAGCCATCCTCTAGATATCGTTGGCACGAGCCTACCAGCTGCTTGCAAAGCCTCTGTTCACCCTGGTGCCGAGCAATAAAGCATTTCCCGGTTCATATCAGAACACCGGTCCAACACATTTGCAGCATGACCTGAACCTCAACTCAAAGAAATGGCTGCACGTTTGGCGCAAGACGACTTTATGAACCTCGATACACACAAAAACTGTAAAAGAGAAATGCTCCCAAATAGCTTATTTATTTCTAAACACATTTGATTTATCCCCAATTGCTCAGTTACATAAAACTATTTACCTCTACATATTATAAGGTGTACAGCAGGCTTGTTTTCTATACATGACTTTGTATATTAACAACTTCCGTCCCTCCCAAATCATCGCACAAGCAGCATCACTTGCACTGCCAGGGATGCCAAAAGATGCTCTCAGGTCTTGATACGTTACTTTCAATAGATCTAGGCGATAGCATAACCGAGTCTGCAGTGGTCATGAATACTTCGATCTTGGTCGTGGGATCCAGTCTGCTGATAAAAGATATTGGGTTCTTCTCTTACCATTTGTAAGTGCATTATGTAATATAAACTCTGACATCACCAGTCTTTCAGCATTTGGGCAAAATCCATTTGAACTGAAGAATCAGTTTCCCACTGTGAAACTGCAGAACATCACGAACTGCTCAATCTCAGATCCTCGCACCTTCTGCACATATCATATATATTTGGATGTCAAGATCAGGCATCTTATGCAACGTTATTGATCAAAAACAAAATTCAAGCATGTGGCAGTGGTGCCCACACAAATGGGGGGAGGAGAGAGAGAGAGAGAGAGAGATTGGATTTAGTTTTATCATACTGAACATCAAATGGTGGATAATATGCCCCAATATCTTCAGCGTGGTTCAAGACCAGACTAGATTCCCCTTTTACTACCTCAAAATCATCACAATAGCATATCATCAATTGGGTATACTCATTTGTAAACACGAGCAAGCCACTTCCTTCATCTTTGACCCAAGCAGACAAATATGTGTAATGAAATTTCCAAATCCATCTTGTGATCCTTGACCATAGCAAGTCAGCAACTAAACTGACTGAACTATCCTCTGGATTCATTTCCAGTTAGTAACAATTCAAGACCCCAAATTAGTCTACCATCGTAAATCATTCTGAAAGATGCAATATCAGACTAATGCATGTATTTCTTAAACCAAATCAACCAAGCATTAAAGACACCAGTTCATGATCTTCATTCTTGCATAGTCATACAATACAAGGCTGGAAAACCTAGAGCATTTAAGTTCTCATCTTTCGTGTAAGCTAAGATATTGGAAACCCCATATATATGTCAATCATTGAGATCTTTCCCTAATATAATTCAATTCAGGTCATTAATAACATGGCAGGATACACACAATCACAAAAGCAAGCACGCGGGTGAGAGAGAGAGAGAGAGAGAGAGAGAGAGAGAGAGATACCTATGCAGGGGAATTCCCTGTCAACCATTACTGCAACTTCATTTTTTAAAATCCATGCCAGCTTTTATGGAGTCAGCATCCGACATTAGCACTTCTGTATATCCTTCATGGCCTTCCGTATCTGCTTGACTGCAGTCGCTGTCCTCCATAAGGCTGTCATCTAAAGAAAATGACCATGACCTTACCAAATTTCGGCAAACACGAGGAGCTTCATCTACTGAGGCCAACATCATTCTAGGAGGAGGATTGCTTCCTCTGCGCTCAGCTATTGATGGAGAGGCCCCTTTACAGGGTAAAGAAGCAATTGTGGCCCTCAAGGCCTGAGAAGCAGAAGAGGGCTCTTTAGGTGAACGTGGAGTCTCTTTATATGGTAAACAAGAATTAATCAGCAAAGGAACACGCTGAACAGAAAAGGGATCTGTTTGTTCCAAACTGGAAGGTGAAGGTTGCTGGGAAGAAAAGTATGAAAAGTCAGACCAATTAGAGGAAGAGGGTGAAAAGGTAAATGAACTAGCATAATCAGAGGTTGAAGGTGATTGTGCAGGGGACTTGGAGCTGATGATAGGGCTGGCAACTGGAATACAAGTGAAAGAATCTGGCGAACTGCAAGGTGTTGGGACAGATGACGAAAAAGGATCAGTGCAAGTGACACTCTCGACCTCTTCGTTATAATCATTTCTTGAGCCTTTGAGGAAATAACTAAAGGAATCCGGTGAACCACATGGATAGCTTGATGGGGTTGACGGTGAAGAAGGATCATTTAGTGAATCATGGTTTTCTGATCCTTCATCTGCTGTACCAATGGCTATATCACTAAATGGAGAAGATTCGTATCTCACTTTGGATGCTGTAACAAACTCTTTCATTACGCCACTAGCAAACTTCTGCCGAAGCCTATCCCACCCATTTTCTCTAGCAGGAAGGCAGGTTTCTGAACCAGCATTTGATACGGTAAAAGGTGGAACCACTCCTCCAGCAAGTGCTTTGTGAAATATCTCAAAATCCGAATCATATGCACTGACTTTTCTTTCACCAACCCCGGTACTTGTATTACTCGAATCGTGTTTGGCCAATAACGTTTCTTCTTCAGCACTTTCATATTCATCCGACCATAGTTGTCTATTGCCAAGTGCATTCCAAAACTCGAAAGGCTCTTCACCTTCTGTAATGCTCACAATTGGACCCTGCGCCCGTTCATATCGGATAACCTGACCTGCAGCCTCCTTTGCTTTATTTAACATCACGATGTTGCAGTCTTTCCCAATCCAAATATATATGGAAGAAGGAATGTGCATGATGAATGCTCCGCGAGAATCGAGTCTCTCTGCACTTGGATTGCTCAACATCTTTGGTACAAGATGAAGAGGATCATAAGGTGAGTGTGGGGCCATCCGATACATCCTCAGCACAGGAGTCATGCTTGAAGGCACAGCATGCACCCGCTTCTGGCACTGCAAAAGTTGGCAAGCAAACCCCATATTAGGGTTTGTCACCCCTCTAGCAGCCTTCACATATTGAAACGCATCCTCGAAGCTCTGGCCCTTCCTCCACATGAGATAGGCAATGACCAGAGAGGTCGATCGAGACACACCCTGGCAACAATGCACAAGAACTCGCCCTCCCTGTTCTCTAACATCCTCAAAGTAATCAAACACATCATAAAGAATGCTCGTTATATCTTCAGACGGGCTATCTTGCAACCAAAGCGTCTTGTACACAAGGTCGCTCTTGAAATACTCGGGGGAAACAAAGCCCACACAGTTCAGTACATGGGTAATCCCATTCTGCCTCAACAATTCCCGGTTCTGAGCTACGGCGTCACTCCCCAAATATATGTGATCAGCTATCCTCGAACACTCCTTATTGAAAAAGGCGAGCTTGTCCCTCTTGAACTGAAATTCCCTGGCCGGAGTTTCTGTATTTGAATCATTGAGCCCTGTCGCTATCGGCCCCCTCGGGGTTTGAGGGTTAGGCCACACGCCGAGGTCATCGGAACCGGCTCTAGGCCACTCCTCGATATTCGGGCGAGAAATAGCAAGGGGCTGAAGAGGTGGCAAACAGGAGCGCGCCTTGTTGTTCAGCTGTGGCCTCGGGGTCGGCTTGAATGGTGACCGGTCGGTCCACGAAACAGAGCGCAAGTAAGTTTTCCGGGTGGCGCCGGCAGGCCGGTCTCTATCTTCCTCCCCTAACATCTCAGGCGGAAATCACCAAGCTCGCGGAGATAAACGAGCAGCCACAACAATAAAGGATCGTTCCCGGAAAGAGCATTGAAAAGGGGCAAGTTGGTGTCCCGATCAGATTAAAATAGCCTGACGTTGAAAGCTCGAAATTCTTAACCTTATTCTCAAAGTACCTACCGTTTTCACCACCTAAAACCCTTGACTGTTTCTCTCTCTAGGAGAACTGGCTAACTAATATATATATCTCTCTCTCTCTCTCTCGCAAGAAGGAAGACGAAGAAAAATCAAACACGAATGTATGACCGAGTAAAACTAAGAATCCCCCCTCAGAAGAGCTGGCGTATAGAGAGATTGGCGACCCAAAAGGAACAAAGGAACTCGAATAAAGTGCAGGCGAAAATAACGGGTCAAATTCATGGAGTCGAGTTTGTTGAATGTGGACTTACGCGAAACAAGGAAGGAAGAATCTTCAGCGTCTGGCTGTGGAAAAAACAAGGCGAGGGAGGGGAAGAAGCTAAGCTGCTGTTGCTGAATGGTCCGCGCACCGCAGCGAGAGAGAGAGAGAGAGAGGAGAGAGAGAAAGACAAAGAGTTTCGTTGAAGCTAACGAGAGACGAAGGAGAAGGAAGCAAGCAAGGAAGGTAGGAAAGGAAGGGGAAAGTGGGGAGGAATGGGTCAAAGTGACACGTCATCATGGGATGGTCATGGGATGCATGCATGCATGTCCGCACATGTGATGTCATTTAACATCTTCGGGATTTTTTCTAACTTTCGTTGGAGGGAAATGCATCGGTCACGGGATGAACGGAGTTCGCAGTCAGAGACACCCCCGTTTGGACCAGGGCACCAAGTCCCCAAGTCGCAAGTGAGAGCGATTCCACTGATTGATGATTTCTTCCCTAATTCTCACAGCCAAAGAAGAAAAGAAAAAATGCTAATAATTCTAAACTACACCATTTCCCTAAATTTTATTTGTTAAATTTGTACATCTATAACACTTTTTTTTCCTCGTGACGAAAAAAAAATAATGTCGACGTGAGTTACCTTAAATAAAGGGAAAGTTTCAAATAAAGATCCGACTTACTATCTTTTTCTCAATTAATGACCCGAAAATGACGCTGTTTCGAAAAAAGGACATGAATTGTCCTCATTGTTTTAAATAAAGACCCGAAGTGGATCATGTTTCAAATAAAATGCAATAAGTGATTAATCGGTCTGCAAAAAAGAAAGGACATGACTACACTCACTGACGAGGGCATTTTCGTCTTTCAATTCTTTAAATTTTTTTCTTTCCAAAAAAAGAAGAAGATAAAATTTAAAAAAAAATACACAGGAGCCCTCCCAGATAAAATTATTTAAGTTATTTTCTTTCCAAAAGGCCTGAATTGTCCTGTGTTTTCTTTTTTTTCTTTTTAAATTTAAGTTAAAATTATTTTTTGACGAAAATGTCTCTAAACGGCAACGTTTAGAGATGCGTGGCATTAAAAGTAAGAACACATGAAAAGGGGATCATAGTTCGTTAGTATTCCGGATATGTCTCTAAACGACGACGTTTGGTGGCCAAAACAGTTGGGCAGGAGCAGGGTCATGATCAAGGACCGATAGCCAAAATAGTTGGACTGGCCCGATTTTGGGGTTCAAAGTATGATGAACAGAAAGAGAGGAAGACGACACTTTTTGGACGATAATGAGATCCCGCATTTGGTAGGGCGTCAGTCGATTAGCCCCCGCAAGAATTCCGAAGAAGAAGGAGAAAAAGAACGAAGGAAGAGGGGACCCATCGAAAATTTGGTCAACAAGTTTGCCATGAGAGCGTTCAAACTTTCAAACCCACTGAGGTGGCCGTCCTCCATTTTGGACCAAATCGGAGTTGCATCTTTGAAGATGTGAAAGTTTTTGTTTTTATATTTTTCTTCTTGCTGGCTCTCGGTTCAAAAGTTCAGACCGCACCATTCTTCACCCCTCTGTTTTTTTTCTCCGGATCGGATGGGAACGCGCGCGGCTCAGTGGATTCGGAATTCGCGCGAGCGAAAGGGAGGGAGGGGGATCGAGAGTCGAAGACGTCGTGCGTAAGGGTTCCTATCGATGACGAACGAGGCTCGATCGAGACTCTTCAGAGAAAAATGTGCGGGCGTTTGTTGGAGCACGTAGTGGAAATCAGCTTTGTAATGACCTCTTTGTACAGAGTCTTCCTTCGCGGGATGACATGAGATGATCTCGTCATTGATGTTGGACGTCCGGATGGAAGCCAAGAAAGGGGTCAGCCTCCCCCATATTCCATTTAAACTACTCGATGGGGGGCTTTGAATCAGGACCAGAGGTTTCCCCCAAGCGGGTCCTCAACCACTCTTTGGCTTCTTCTTCGCTTCGATCCCGATCTAAATTAGTATTTACATTTTAGCCCCGTCCCCCCTCGATGACTCCAAGAAATACCCGACGATCAATGCACGAGTCGAAGCACTTCTCCTCGGGACGTAATCAGTAGAATGACGAAGGTGGGTCAACGAAGGTGGGCGGCCAAGAAAATAACGAGAAAAAAGGGAGGGGGGGGGGGGGGGGGGGGGGGGGGGGGGGGGGAGAACAGAGTAAAAACAGAGTCCCCAGCACAGTCGCTCTCCTCGCGATGCCCTTCGTCCGACTCTTTAGAGTAGAATAATGTGGCGGAGCTGCGTCATCGCATGAAGACAGAGTACGGGGGTGCATGGTAGGTTCGACCCGGCACCCGAAAAGCTTTTTTGCCGCCGCGCTTGACGGTGGAACGCGACGAGTATCTTCCGAACGGTCCTCCTGGGGTCGAACAGGGGAAGCGTCCTGTTTTTTTTCTAACCAGCCGAGCTGATCTTCCGTTGAATGGATGAACACATCTACATCGATCTGGACACCCCCCGCCTTTTGACGGCACCCTTGATGCCGTTCAGTTGATGCCGTTTGCCGATCGATTGACATAGATCGGTTCCGGTTAGGACATGCCATGCCCTGTGGCCAAAGCAAAGGGGGGTAGATACTTCCGCACCCTTCACCGACCAAACCTCTGAGGTCGCTGTGCTGTAGAGGGAGATGTCGGTAGATACTTCCAAGTTAGATGTAGAAAGCTGGTCTGTAAGGTCGTTATAGACCTTTTGTACATTGTGTTCGAGTTGGTGAATACTTCGAGAACTTTATTGCTCGTACCGAGTATGTTCGCATGAATTTAGGGAAATCGAAGTATGAATTAACGACTTGTAAACACTTATTTTTTTCACTCATTTTTCGAATTTTCAAACTAACTAGAGAAGTTCGAGGATATATGACAAAAACAAACCTAATCATTTAAATAGACGGTGCAAGATTTCTCTGGTAATTCATTTTTTGAATTTTAATCTGGGAAGTAGAGAAAAGTTCGAGGCTACCAAATTAATGCGGTAATTGCTTATTAGTTGATTTTTAAGCCACATGGTAAAATCATGCCACTTGATAGTTGCGGGCATAAAGTGGAGTGCCACATGGTAAATATTGGAGCGACTATTTGGTCCGCTCCAGCTTTACCAATATATGACATATTAGATAATACAACCAAAAAAACTTATTCAACTTCTTGAGCATAGGATTGCTCACTTAGAATTAAGGGGGAAAAGTTATTAGATTAGATAACTAGACTTTAAAAGGAGTAATTAATATATCTAATTCACTTATTTAACTCCTTAGTTTCGGGAAAAAAAAAAACAACTTCACTCGGATTTGGACTCCTCTTGTGATATTATATCATGAGACGTAATGTACCGACCTAGTCCGATGAGGGCAAAGAGTGTTCATGAAGCGTACTTAGGTGAATGTACTATCAAGATGGGTGACCTCTTGATAACGTATTCTTCTATACATTAAAATGATCAAACCAAAGGGTTCGATATGAAACGGGTCAAAATAGATAATATCTTAAGTGAATCAATCTAGGTACATGACCAAACATTATGTGGTGCACATCAGGATAAATGCATAACATAAGTAGCAATAAGTGCAAAAGCCCTCACGCCCATCTTCAATATATGTCGACTTTCAAGAGAGACTTAAAAAAGGAAGTTGAAGCAGTTGTTAGATACGTGGTCCATAGACCATAAAAACCACACATGCTGGAGGTTGGTCCACCCGGAAGATAATCCCCGTGACGAAACAAAAACCGCAATAATTCATTCCTTGCAGCTGTGGATCAACATTGACCGATCGGAGTTGGGTGTGTGTATGCGCGCGCGTACTCATTCGGGGTCGCGACTTGAACATGGAATAAATTCTCGCCTTCGGATTGGACCGAATCGAGGCGCATCTCTATCGACGAAAGTTATGGCTTTGGACTTTAGCCCGCCATGATTTCCAAGTCATGTGGACTAATGTTTGGCTAATCAGAGCTTCGATGCTTGTGGATTAAGCGACATTGGGTGGGGTGACATTCTCATATTTGCCCTCGTGCCCATCACTTGGAAGATGACGTTACCCACGAAGAAGCTAATAAGCATACAGCGAACCGTCACGAGCATGGAAGTTAATGGGCTTTTTTACATGGAGATGTTTGGGGTGTGTGCGTGTCCGTGCGTTTTTCAAAGCCCAGGCCCACCGCCGAGGTTCGACTAGAAGTGAAATGGCATGAGTGGGTGGATCTATTCTCGCCCGGAATTGTTTACTCAAGATGTTTCCTTTTGCTTTCTCCAAAAGTGTCGAGCTTTGATTGCTGGAATGCCGAGTTGACGATGGAAAAGCTACGGCAGCAATTCGAGAACACGTCTCGCCACTTCCATCGGCACAATTGCTGCTGCCCGACGTGGTCATAAAATTAATAGCCAAGAAGAGTTATTTCATGTGCTGGAAGAGTGATACAATTCGGATGAGAAGTGAAAGAAGTAAGAAAGTGTGGACAGAGGACTCGACGGACGGTGGTCGCTACCATCGCCGGAAGAAATTCCAGGCGACCATCGCGGATGGTGGTCGCGACGATAACGGGTTGCCGGAGGTCCGTAGGGTTTTAAATGTCGAAGAAAAGGAGGAGGATCAACAGTGCCCTTTCACCTATTTCTGCATAACAGTGAATAGTCCCCATCGCGATCCATCTTAACGAGGTTTCCTCTCAATTTGGCGTAGATAAGACGCACTTACACTTGGGTTCCGTTTGGTTGGTGTGCGAGGTAGAATCTCTGATGGCGTCGTGATTCCTCCGTGATTCCATTCCTCATTTCTAAAAGGAAGTTGGACGTCGTCAATTATTCTACCTTTTACCTAATCAGTAATAATTGATTACATTAGTAGTACATTCACTAGTTTATAATTTATTCAGAATATGACCAAAATAGCTAATCAATAATCCTTACCTATCTTTAATAGCTTTCAATCAATATTCTATTCCTTTTATAATTGTAAAAATAAAGGCAATGCATTGTAGTTATGTTTTAATATATAACGAAATTATAATTGAGACAAACGTAGTGTGAATTTGAATTTCGGAAGATGGCCAAATGATGGTATTTATTTGTTTTTTCTTGTGACCAAACACGAGAATTTCTATTCTATTCGGTCCTCACGATTCACCAAAGAGAAATAAATGGAACTATCATCCCGTTATTTTCTATTTCTTTCCATTACATTCCTTAGACCCTTTCCCTTTCCATGGTTAAGGGCATTTCCGTCACTTTAAAATTTTATTTGGGAAAATCACGACACTTGAGGCTCTTACTTTATTATTTTATTAGGTAGCTGTCAAAATGGAGAATTAGGCTTCTCGTGACATTTCACAGCAATGAAATTAACTGGAAGTTAAAACAATGAAGGTGAGGATGGCATTGATGTTTCTCTAATTATCATGCCTGATAATAGGCATTTTGGATGTACAAAGAGAGGAAGAGGAAGAGGTGGCACAAGAACAACATATATGATGAGAACATGAGTTTATTGTAATTCTTTTTGTTTTACTTAATTTTATAAAATCACGATGCAGTGCTACAGGCTATGCTTCGACATGGCCACTTTGTCAGTTTACAACGGGAATCGAATTTGAATAACATGAGTTTAAATTGTTACATGTAGAAAAAAAATGTGCTAGAAGATGTTTTATAACATGAGTTTAAATTTGTCGTCAAATTTGGATATATGTTTTTTCTGTCAACAATTCAAGCAACGCACAATAAATAGACAAAAGGGAAAAAGGCCAATTTGAAAGCCCATCCAAATCTATTAAAAACTACACCCCGCATTACCTAAGAATGGCCCAGATATTGCGGCCCAAATTGCTAGTCCAATTTTCAGATAGGCTTGAGTGATTGGCCCAATTCGTAGCCCAATAATTTCTTTTCAAGAGAAGGGGCCCATAATAGGAGCCAGTGAACTTCACGAAAGAAGCCCACAACAAAAGGAATCCTTCCATTTTCGGAGGGAGAGGGCGATGAGATATACCGGAGCGAGTCTTTTTTCATCTTTGCGTTCCTTCTTTCCTTCTTTTTTTTTCTTTCTCTCTCCATTTATAAAAAAATGTTGTACCTCTTTTCTAAACAAAAAAAAAGTTTATTTGGTAGACAGATAACTAATTGTTGCATTTTTGACAAAAAATTTTAATTATTTTGTTAATGGGTTGAATATTTCTTTCTTTCTTTCTTTCTTTATTTCTTGAAACCAATAAACTAATTTTCAAACAATAACTCGAGAAAAAGTAAGAGTGAAAAGATCCATATACTAGATTTAACACGCATTGCATTCAATCATAACTTTAATAAGTGTAATTATGTTGTAGTTCATGTATTTTGATTGCTTAACTTTTATTTTATTCGGTGAATCTAATATTTAAATTTTTAATTGTTTGTTATACGATGCATTTAATATTTTGATTGACCAAGATATGTTATTCTTTTTATAGCAGGCACTTCAAAAGGTTCATAATCAAATTAGGTCATGTCTTTCTTCCTCTGACTAGCAATAGAAATATTATCTTGATCGCCATAGTTGCCTCTCTTTGACAACTAATAAGAACAGCCTCTATTTGACCTTTTAATAGAAACAACATAATTTTGAGTAAGAAGATATGCCCGCACGTTACTCAAAAGATCATCTTGCTTTAGAAAATCACTTGCTAAAGTTTCATATGAACTTGCTGAGATGATTGATTACTATTCTCTATTCGCAGTGAAGAAAAATGTAATGAGTGTGAAAAAAGGTTATTTCAAAGTGACGTGGATAGTTTTATCTTTCAGTAAAATTGAAAAAAGAGAAGAAGAAAGAAGAGTAAGAAATAGTCTTAAATCAAGAGTGGAACTCACAAGAGATAATGTAATCAATTCAATGTGATATGAGGTATCAAGAGTCGATAAGAGGTAGAAATAACATGAATCCAACATTATCATTGAAAGGTAAGTGTCAATATTTTACCGCTATTACCTTTTTTGAAGACAAATTATTAATCAATATCTTTTTTTTTTAAGGAAAGGGTGAAAAGAGTATCTGTAGTTGGAAACTCTCTCTCGGGTCATGTACTCAATACAAAGTATTTGATTTGAGCCTGAACTGCTTTTCTTTTTAAGATCGTGGCAACACGAATAGTCGGGAAAGATGAAAAGAATAGATGAAAGGAAAATGTGGACTGGGGGACTCGCAGGTTGCAGATCCATTGTGGCCGTGGTGGTCTTTTCCAACTCACTGCAATCATTGTCTTATCATTGTGATCGCCTGGTCGCCGTCGACAGGATACACAACCCAATGACCACCGCGACGCGACGGAGTCATTGAGGCGGCGCGACCATCGCACGATCGTCACTCACTAGCAGCAACTGTACTGCCCCTTAGGGCACAACAATTCTGTAATTCTTTTTTCCCTTTTCCCTTTCTGAGAGAGAACTTTGAAGAATGATACTTCGAATATTCAGGTGAGATCCAAATAAGCTTTATCACGAGACAAAAGGTCAACTTTAGCTTCTTCTTCTTGTTTTCAAGAGCGTTAAGTCCATGTAAGCAAGTCATCAGAACGGCACGAGGACGAATGGGGATATTCTGACAAGGAGCACGGGGCCCATCTTGAATTTTTTTTTTTGACAAATTAGAAGGATGAATAATTTCATTACACTTCTATTGGCTCTTTTAAGCGATCTTTTTCATTTACGATTCGATAATTTCTCAGCATAGAAGCTACGTGCTTTATTGGACTTTTCTTACAAAATTGGGAGAGCAGATGTGTTTTTTGAGGTTTTCTCTGTGCCTGGAGAAGTTAAACACGACTAGACCATATATACCCTTTATTTTTCAAGTCCACCATGCTAGCTAATAGTGTCGAAACAATTTTGATCGAGTAAATGGAATGGTACATTACAACTAAGGATCAATATCCTTCTCGACGTCATACATGATCTCAATGCAATCATACTATTAACTAGCAGCCTGGGGGTAGAATGATCAAAAGCGGAACTTGCACATGGAATGTTCGATGAATTATGGTCAATTTCCTCTCGAGTCCGCCATCTTGAATTCTTGATCTCATTGCATAATAAATAAAAGGCATCCCTAAGAGATCAGAAAGGTGTTCATGTCTATTTTGGGCTTAATTCTCTATAAAAAAATCCTAAACTTTAAGTTTATTCTTAAATTTACCCAAAATATTTTTTAATCTAAAAAATAATCCAAACTTTAGGTCTAGTTCAAATTTATCCTGACTTTTTTTAAGAGAAAAATTATCTATTCAGACTCCAGTATCAAATCTATCCAGATTGGCCCTTCACTCAAAATCACCATTGATCGTTTATATTTAAAGATGATGGTCCATGTTACTTTGTTGACATTGATTTGTTATTGAGATGGAAGTGCCACATCAAATTAGGATTGGACTACATGAGTAAATTTAATAAAAAATTGAAAATTGATGATTTGTTTTAGACAAAAGAAATTTAGGGTAGATTTGAGACTTGATCTAAAATTTTGGGTATTTTTTTTAGATAAAAAAAAGTTCAGGATATATTTGAGATTAGACTTAACGCTTGGATTTTTTTATGAGATAAAAAAATTCAGGAAGAGTTGGGATTAAGCCTAAAGTTTAGGGTTTTTAAGAAATTAAGCCTTATTTTTGGCAACTGATTCTTCAGCACCCCTTTGGCATTACTTTTCACTCTCCACCGCTCACACTATTTAAGCACCCCAAAGTTAACTCGACCTTTGGGAGTATTCTTACAGCGCATCCCCATGCCAACAATGGCTCTTCACATTCTCTTCACATGGCTTGCTCTGTCCCTTCCTCTCCTCCTCCTCCTCCTCCTTTTCTCCGTGAAAAAATCCAACAACAAAAAGAAGAACCGCCCTCCAGGCCCTCCATCACTCCCCATCATTGGCAACCTTCACCAGCTCGGCCACTTGCCTCACCAGTCTCTCTGGAAACTTGCCAGACAGTATGGCCCCGTCATGCTCATTCACCTCGGTGGCATCCCCACCCTCGTCGTCTCCTTCTCCACCGCTGCCAAGGAGGTCCTCAAGACCCATGACCTCGAGTGCTGCGGCCGCCCTCAGCTGGTCAGCCTGAGACGTCTCTCCTATGGCTACCTTGATATGGCCTCCGTCGAGTACGGTGATTACTGTAGGGAGCTGAGAAAGTTGTGCGTGCTGGAGCTGTTAAGCACCAAGCGAATCGAGTCCTTCCGGTACGTCAGGGAAGAGGAGGTGGGTTCCATGATCGAGTCGATCTCGAAGTCGGTAGAAAGCAGAACTCTGGTCAACATGAGCGAGAAGTTCATGGCTGTAACGGCTAACATCACTTGCAGGTAGGGCCTAGTGGTGCAGTAAATGAGCGCGACTCTATCCTTCAAAGATTGACATTATATTGAGCCTGGCTATGCTTAGTTAGACTCGACAGGGTTTACGAGCTACCCTGGTTGTTTAACTATTACCAAGATTCAAACTTGATTCAAGCCCAGGCGATGACTAGGAAACTCTACTCGAACTCAAAAAGAAATGAACCATAACTCGTCCAGCCTGAGAGTCAAGCATGAACCGCTCCCAAGAAACTTTGACTTGTTTGCACACCTTACATGCAGGATCGCATTCGGGAAGGCGTTTCAGGGGACGGAGCTCGGCAATGGAAGGTTAATGCATATGATGCACGAAGCATAGGCGATGCTGGGAAGCTTCCCAGCCTCTGATTTTTTCCCTAGATTCGGTTGGATCATGGACAGGGTCACAGGGCTCCATTCGAGGTTGGAGAAGAGCTTTCGCGATTTGGATACTTTCTACCAGCAGGTGATTGACGATCATCGGAATGCGAATAAGAGCAACGAGGAAAAGCAGGACATTGTTGATTTGCTGCTGAAGATGGAGAGGGATCAGACTGAGATCGCGGCGGTTCGGTTCAAGGAAGATTACATCAAGGCCGTCTTGCTGGTACATCATAGGATCTCTTGCATTTTCCCCAAAAGTATATCATATACACAATTGAGAAACAAACTTGGATGTCTATAAATGGCAAGATACAATTGAAGAACTTCCTAAATGAATACTCCGTCCTCTTTCTCGGATATAAAAGCGTCACGGAAAAATTGATGCACTAATCCTTTCTGTGGATTATGACTTCGTGTGTGCTCCCAGGATATATTTCTAGGTGGTGTGGACCCAGCGCACTTGTCATGGACTGGACGATGGCCGAGCTCGCCAGAAACCCGAGGGTGATGCGTAAAGTTCAACAGGAGATCCGCAGTTGCGTTGGAAACAAGAAACAGGTCGTGGAAGACGACCTCCACAACCTCAAATATTTCAAGTTAGTACTCAAGGAAGCAATGAGGCTACACCCTCCGGGTGTACTGCTCCTTCCGAGGGAAACAATGGGCCACTTCAAGCTACTTGGCTACGATGTCGACCCGAAGACTCTTCTTCAAGTCAACGCGTGGGGCATC
Organism: Melaleuca alternifolia; assembly: GCA_019926035.1. Lineage (NCBI taxonomy): Eukaryota > Viridiplantae > Streptophyta > Magnoliopsida > Myrtales > Myrtaceae > Melaleuca > Melaleuca alternifolia. Next base: position 2,915,940 of record JAGKPW010002266.1, on the reverse strand, counting down.
GAGCGGGACCCGAGCCTGTGGGAGTACCCGGAGGAGTTTGTGCCCGAGAGGTTTGAGGACAGTCCGATCGATTACAAGGGGAATCATTTCGAGTTGTTGCCATTCGGAGCGGGCCGGAGGGGATGCCCGGGGATGTCGATGGGGATGGCAGTGGTCGAGCTGGTTCTCGCCAATGTCTTGCACTCCTTCAACTGGGATTTACCGGCGGGGATGGCAGAGGAAGATGTGAGCATGGAGGAAGAGGCTGGCCTGACCGCGTTCAAGAAAGTGCCTCTCACTCTGTTGCCGGTTAAGCTGTCGCATGAATCCGACGTGCGACAAACTCATCGTTAAATAGAAACATCAGACACCTTATTAGTCATTATCAATCGTCCAAATGTTGCACAACACAAATTCGTAGGACACATCTCCATGCATGCAGTATCCGAGACCGAGTCCAGTATGTTGATTCTACGGCAATAAATAAATAAACGGATTCTACTGAGGAGCTTTTGAATTGTGACTATGGAAGAGACGAGAGTTTATCAGTTGAGCAAGTCACCTGTGCATTAACAAACTGTAGTTTGTATACCCTGCGTGCAAATTACTTCGAGAGTTGAAAGTCTTCGTGGCGGATCATTAGAAAGTTGGATCATTCGAGATTAATAATCTTAGCTTGATTTGATTTGAAGCATACTTGTAACTAATTGATACAATCTTCCCAAACGAACGCGCTTTCAGATTAAATATAGAGTCATCGGTTCTACATTAAAACAAGAAGTAAATGTATTAAAATAATATCTATCTTTGAAACTTGAAAGGGGATGAACTGCTGATAATCTTACCATCGGCAATGATCATGTAATTTCATGAGATTTCATGCCTTTTAAGATCCAAACTCAGTGAATAGCAAAATAGAAGGACTGAAATTTTTTTACTGTAGATCCTCACGCCTTCTTAGGGCGCATGTAGCAATGTTTCTGTTTCATTATTTTTTTTGGAGGGGGGGTGTTCTTGGGAACAAATATAGAAAATAAATCAATTTATGTATGTTAATCAATTTTTATATTTTCAGAATAAAAAAGTGGTGAGGGAATATATTTAAAACAAAAATCTTATTCCTAGAAAAAAAATTCTTGAAATAACTTTTTTTTTCCTTCTTTCTATCCACAGTTGGGCATTGGCAGTGGTTGAGACTCATGCTGGTGAGGTTGACCTTGCTCAAATCTAGCAAGGTCAAGCCTTGCCTAGCCACCAGCGAGGCTCCACCTTGCCGGCCTCTAGCGAGCCTCATCGGCCTTAGGCAAGGTCAAGCCTCATCAAAGGCTAGGTGAGGTCGGTTGACCTCACCTAGTTGCCATGAGGTCTGCTTGCTTGGCGATGGGGGCAAGGTTGGGGGCTAGGTGAGGTCAACCTCATCGGCAAGAGGAGAAAGGGAAAAAAAACTAAAAAAAAGAAAAAAAGGAAAAAAATATAAAAAATCATAAAATTAATTTGGTATTAAACGCACTTTTATAACTTTTCCATTATGAAAAAAGCAGTTGCTCAACTTGTCAAAAGAATTGAAGATACTATGTCTAAAGATAAATAAATGCGCCCTTGGCATATATCCATAGCTTTTATTTCTAGATAATAATAATTTTATCGGAAAATCCTAAATAGATATCCGAAATGTTGTTCTTTCAAAGAATGATTGACATACATTAATTTAAATAAGAGCATGAAGTGACTTATTTAATCTTACACAAAAGCCTAGCTCATCAATTTGCCAAATCCTCTCTGACCGGCGACCACATGCATATCACGTGCTATATCTGGATCGAGGATGTTCGTCCAAAATCCTTCTTCTTCTTCTTCTTCTTTTTCATTTTCCCTTTAATTTGTTATAGTGTCCATCAACTTCCGCACCTTCAATCTCCGCGATCCTGAGCATGGAGGAGTTGAAGACCAGCACCTGCCGTGACGCGAGCCCATACTGTTCGAGCCCGAAGGAACCAACGAAGAAGCCGCGTTGGAGCACGGCCCATAACGGGAGGGTGACGGCAAAGAGCGCGCGCAGCAGGATGCTGCAGAGATGATGCGCCGGCCGCTTCATCGGCGGGTCCGGGGACCACCTGCAGCGAGGCGGCGTCGGAGTCCGGAGCCCGCCATTCGAAAGTGCCATTGCAGAAAGTAACGACGACTAACAGCGACGCCCGATGGTGGGAATCTGTACGTGATGGGTAGGGGAGAGAGGCGACGCGAATTGGGCTCGAAGAGATACTGCGAGATCTGAAGAAGCTGTTTGTCTTCCCCTCCGATAAAGACAACTTCCCAACGACGACCTTCGGAAGCCTTTGTCAGAAATTATCGCTGTTTTAAATTAATGCTGAAACACGACAAGCGTATTGAGCGATTATAATCCGATTCTACAATTATAATGGATTTTTCTTGCTGGCTCTCTCCGTGGACGTAGGTACCGATGCTCGGACCGAACCAGTAAATTCTTGGTGTCCTTATTATTTCTTCTTTACTTCTCTGACGATTTTGCGTTGACATAAATTGCAAAATCTTGATTAGTTTTCCGCATTACTTTACAACAGCCGCGATCCGGCCTAATTAGTCTATTGCTCTAATGAGTTGTTCAGCATCCGTGTCGTGACTTGTTCGTGCGGCAACAAACGGCATCCGGAGTTCATCTCCATGAGCATAGTAGCAGGGGCAGATGGTGAATTCATGGATAGGACAAACACGTGGAGGTGCTGACTCTTTGTTAGCTCTCGCTCTCTTCAACATGGAGGCAACCATGGAAACGCATCGGTGGACGGCGATGGAATGTGTCCAAGCGCTTTAGTTGACTGACCTGCCACACTCTCTTTCTCCTTCCTCTCCGGCCTGGCCGGGCGACGTGCATACTTGTCCTGATCTTGGCCCATCGTCACGCGTGAATTTACATCGATATCGTGAATAATATAAGAAAAATCTTAAATATATTAATAGGAGGGTAAGAAATAATCTTAAATCGAAAGTGGAAACTCACAATAGATAACGTAGTCAATTCAATGTGATAGGAGGCATCAAGAGTTGCTAGGAGGTAGAAATAGCACGGACCCAACTTCATCATCGAAATGTAAGTTTTGATATTGCACTAATTTTTCAAGACAAGTTATTATATAGCTGATATAAATATTATCTTCTTCTTCTTTTTTGTGAAGGAGAGGGTGAAAAGAGGTATCCAAAATTGAAACTACCTCTATGCTCATCACAAGGGTCATGTATCCATTAGGAAATATTCACTATGAGCCGTGATTGCTTTTCTTTTTTAGTGCGGGACAACATGGAAGGTAGGATAAGATCAAAAGGATAGATGAGAAGTAGGATAAGGAAAAAGTGGACTGGGGACTCAGCTGCCTGTAGATCCATTGCCGCCGTGGTGTTCTTTTCCAATTCGATGAGACCATTGCCTTTTCCGACTCGATGCAATCATTGGCTTTGTCAAAGTGATCGCTTTATTCGCAATGGCTACTTTTCCATGTACAGTGGCCGGGCTCAGTACCGCCGTCACGTTGGTCGCCATTGGCCGGCGACACTTCGCGGTGACCACCGCGACGGAGTCGCTCAAGCGGTGCGACCATCATCACCCACCAGCACCAACTGTAGCGCTGCTTGGGGGTGCATTGCCGGCCTTATTAGTTGTAGATAACCCGCGCTCACACCCTGCCCCGTTTGGTTGGTGGACAAGGTGGAATGGGGCTCTCCACCCTTTTGACGGGATCAATGGCTCGTCCAGGCCGGTGGACGAGCAGTAAGCGGAAGGACGAAGGAGCGATACATGATGAGAGTGAAGGTGGAGGTGGAGAAGATGAAGATGGTGATGGGGGGATGGCTGTCAAATGCGGAACTGGAGCGACCAAGGTGAGAATGCCGTGGACGTTCTTCCATCAATCACGCATTTTTGGATTCTCATATATTTGGAGAAAGAGGAAGAGGCAGAGGTGCGAGAATAGAGGATAAAGTTACATGTGAACGTAAATTTCATAACCAATCTTTGTTTTCCTTAAAATTTGATGGAATGACTATGCAAAGCTTTCTTCGTCGCAGTGGCTACTTCGTTTTATGATGCGAATTTGAGTTCGGAGAGCACGGATTTAAACTATTAAATGTTGACAAGAATTTCACTCCCTAGACGATATCCACATAACAAAATGAAATAAGACATATGCCATTTCTTTCAAGTGATCTTTTCTGTACCCTGTTCGACAATATCTCGGCATCAAAGTACCTTATTGGAATTTTCTTAACAGAATCGGGAGATCATATACGGTTTTTTTGGAGGTTTTCTTGATGACCAGAGAAGACAAACTGACTAGACCATGCCCTTTATGTTTTTGAGGTCCCAGTGCTAGCTAACTACTGTAGGTAATCGAGACAACTTAACTCGAATGGTTGGAGCGATAGATTACAACTAAGGATCACCGTCCTCGACGTCCGACATGATCTCAATGCGATCACGCTATTAACTAGCAGCGCAGGGGTAGAATAATCAAAAGTGGAACTTTTACAGGCAATGTTCGGTGAATACTGCCAATTTCCTCTCGACTCCACCATCTCGATCTCTGTCCATGATAAGGAAAAGTCGACCTTAAGAGATCAGGAAGGTGCTCGTGTCTATTTTGGCTACTGGTTCCGGTTCTTCAGCATCCCTTTCGCATAAATTTTCCCTCTCGCCCCTCACGCTACTCCGCTAACCCGAGCTTACTTAACCTTTGCGAGTATTCTCTCTGCACATCACCATCCCCAACGATGGCTCTTCACATCCTCTTCACCTGGCTCGCTCTTTCCCTTCCTCTCCTCCTCCTCCTCGTCTTCTCAGTGAAAAATTCCAACAACAACCAGAAGAACCGCCCTCCAGGGCCTCCATCGCTCCCCATCATAGGCAACATTCACCAGCTCGGCCACTTGCCCCACCAGTCTCTCTGGAAACTCGCCAGACAGTATGGCCCCGTCATACTCATCCGCCTCGGTAGCATCCCCACCCTCGTCGTCTCCTCCTCCGCCGCTGCCAAAGAGGTCCTCAAGACCCATGACCTCGACTGCTGCAGCCGCCCTCGGCTGGTCGGCACGGGACGCCTCTCCTATGGCTACCTTGATATGGCCTTCGTCGAGTACGGTGATTACTGGAGGGAGCTGAGAAAGCTGTGCGTGCCGGAGCTGTTTAGCACCAAGCGATCCGAGTCCTTCCGCTACGTCAGGGAAGAGGAGGTGGGAAACATGATCGAGTCGATCTCGAAGTCAGTAGAGAGCAGAACTCTGGTCAACCTGAGCGAGAAGTTCATGGCTCTAACTGCTGACATCACTTGCAGGTAGGGCCTAATGGTGTAGTTAATGAGTCGAGTCGACGGAGTCACTACTTGAACTCGACTCTATTCCTTCAAGGATTGACGTCATATCGAGCCTGGTTCTTTGAACTCGAGTTCAAGTTGACCATTTTTTTTAGGTTCGAACCTGGCTATACTTGATTAGACTCAATTGGGCTGACGAGCTACCCTGATTGTTTAGCTATTACTGCGATTCAAACTTGATTCAAGCCATTGCTCCGACTAAGAAACTCAGCTGGAACTCAAAAAGAGTGGAAACAAAGCCTGTCCAGCCTGAGAGCCAAGCCTGAAACGCTCACAAGTAACTTTGATTTGTTTGCACACTTTACATGCAGGGTCGCATTTGGGAAGGCGTTTCAGGGGACGGAGTTCGACAATGGAAGGCTAATGCATATGGTTCACGAAGCATTGGCGATGCTGGGAGGCTTCTCAGCCTCTAATTTTTTCCCCAGATTTGGTTGGATCGTGGACAGGTTCACAGGGCTCCATTCGAGGTTGGAGAAGAGCTTTCACGATTTGGATACTTTCTATCAGCAGGTGATCGAAGATCATCGGAGTGCGAATAAGAGAAATGAGGAAGAGCAGGACATTGTCGATATGCTGCTGCAGATGGAAAGGGATCAGACTGAGCTCGCGGCAGTTCGGTTCAAGGAAGAGAACATCAAGGCCATCTTGATGGTACATCATAGGATCTCTTGCATTTTACCCAAAAGTAGATCATATACACGATTGAGAAACAAGCTTGAATGTCTATAAATGGCGAGATACAATTCAAGAACTTCCTAAATGAATACTCTGTCCTCTTTCTCGGATATAAAAGCGTCAGGGAAAAATTGATGTACTAATCCTTTCCGTGAGTTATGACTTCGTGTGTACTCTCAGGATATATTTCTAGCTGGAGTGGACACCAGTGCACTGGTCATGGATTGGACAATGGCCGAGCTCGCCAAGAACCCGAGGGTGATGCGAAAAGCTCAAGAGGAGATCCGAAGTCGCATTGGAAACAAGAAACATGTCGTGGAAGACGACCTCCACGAGCTCAAATATTTGAAGTTGGTACTCAAAGAGGCACTGAGGCTACACCCTCCGGGTGTGCTACTAATTCCGAGGGAAACGATGGGCCACTTCAAGCTACTTGGCTACGATGTCGACCCGAAGACCCGTCTTCATGTCAACGTGTGGGGCATCGGGCGGGACCCGAGCCTGTGGCAGAGCCCGGAGGAGTTCGCGCCCGAGAGGTTTGAGGACAGTCCGATCGATTACAAGGGGAACCATTTCGAGTTGTTGCCGTTCGGGGCGGGCCGGAGGGGATGTCCGGGGATTCTGATGGGGATGGTAGGGGTCGAGCTGGCGCTCGCCAATCTATTGCACTCCTTCGACTGGGAATTACCAGCGGGGATGACGGTGGAAGATCTGAGCATGGAGGAAGGGCCTGGCCAGACCGTATTCAAGAAAGTGCCTCTCACTCTGTTGCCGGTCAAGCCATCGCATGAAACCGACGCGCGACCAAGTCATCGTTAAACGACAACATCAGACACGATGATAATCACGATCGAGCGTCTGAATGTCGCACATTAGACATTTCCATAACACATGTCCATTCTCTATCCATACAGTATGACAGTCGACAATGTTGAATCTACGTACGGCAATAAATGAATAGACTCTTTTTGAGGAATCTTTGAATCGTGACTAGAGAAGAGACGAGAGTGCGTACCCTTTCTTTCTACTCTTTCTTTATTCTAACAACAACTAATAATCTAAATACTTAAAAAAGAAGAAGATTTTTTGTTGTTGTTGGTATCAGTTGAGCAAGTCACCTGTGTATTAACAAATTGTATATGTATTATGTATACCCCGCGTGCAAGTCTCGTCTGAGAGCTAAAAGTCTTCGTGGTGGGTCATCAGAAAGTTGGACAGTTCGAGTATAGTATTCTTAGCTTGGTTTAATTCGAAGCATACTCGTAATTAATCGATATAATCATCCAAAATGTATGCGCTTTCAGGTCTTTAATATATTTACTGCTTCTGCGTATTTTTTTCCACATGAAATAAATATATCAACAGAATGTCTAGCTCGCCGACCGGCCAAATCTTCTTCGATTGGCCAGCACATGCATCTCAAATGCTGACTTTGGCGACTCATTCATGTCATTTTTGTCCAAAAGAATAAAACATTACGAGGTCTAAAGAAGACGTTTTGGTCTACCCTTTGAAAGCCTTTGTCCCGATAGTCACGTAATCATTATAAAATGGGAAATTGCCACAATAAGATCAATAGGAAAGTTGTTTAGCATCCGTATCATACTTTGTTTGTGCGACACCCAAAATGCCATATGGAGTTCTATCTCCATGAGCATTAGCAGGCACAAAGAGTCAATCTATGGATAAAGACATTAAGTGGAGATGCCGACTCTTTACCTGCTCTCGCTCGCTTCACGATGGAGGCAACGGCAGAAAAAATAAAACACATCGATGGAGAGGGATGGAATGCGTCCAAACACATCGATTATTTCTTTAGATTTTTGTAAGTTTTCCCAACTTTTTTTATACCTTCTCGCTTGTCTTTTCTTTCATTTTTATTTTCCAATAGTGGGCTGGTAGGGTTGCCGGTCGAACCTCACTGGTCATAGACAAGGTCTTGTGAACGGCTCTGCCCTTCGCCAGTCCTAGAGGAGGGCCTCCATGCCCTCCCCAACCATACGCTACGGCCCTAAATCCCTCTCTTGTGACTAGTTCGGGTGTTGTGGCTCTTGCCTAGATCAAATGGGGGTGTTACCACCCTTGCTAGGATTAAGTTGATGGCATTGCAGCCTTCATCTGAGGCCAGTAATGGTTGTCCGACCCCAAGTTGTGAAAAAATAAAATAAAAAATCAACAGAGTTTTAAGAAAGTAAAAAAAAATACAAATGTTATGCGCATCAATGCTGATCATGCCATATAAGGCAGCTGACGTTTATTTCAATAGTTTCCAGACAAAAATTTCCAATGGACTATATCGGTGAATCGTTAAAATGATCATGTTTTAATGGTATAATTAAGAGGTTCGAAACTTAATTTGGCACAATACATTAGATTTTGGATTTATTCGTACTTTTCCCCATTCATTTCATATGTAATGCACGTATCTTCTTCCTCTTTAATGTGTTTTATCTCTATGAAGCCTGTAATTAACTAACGGGCTTTACGCGGAGATGTTTGGTTATTATGTACGCCAAGCCCATGGATGAAATTCAATTCTATATCTAAGGGACAATTATATACATAATCCCTAAATTTTATATTTGTTCAATATAATTCATAGACTTTAATTTAATGTATAATGTAGTTCATGAATTTATAATTTGTTTAATATAATCCCTAAATTTTCGGTGCATATTCAAACCGGTCCTTAGACTATATGAATATGTTCAATGCCGTCCTTATATTAAATTAAATTCAAAGAACGCATTGAATGTTTTCATATAATTCAATGACTAGTTTAAATATGCACAAAAAATTCATGGATCACATTGAATAAATTGAAAGTTCATGAATTGCATTGCATATTTGGCCAAATTTGAAGAACCATTTATATCATTTTTCCTTTATCTAAGAACAAAGTTGAGTTGAGCTAACTCATGCCATAAAATACTTACCTAGATTTATTCCGTTGTGCCCTAGGCTGGACAGGGAATTTGACGTCGGTTCACTAATAGATAAAATGGACTTGATCATATGGACCCTGGATTCTTGGCAAATACTCACCAGATGAGCATATAAAAGGATACAATTCATGACCCATAGAATTGATTTCAATGGGTACATCACCCGAAAAAAGAGAACATCACAATCATGTCAAAATTCGTGAATATATTCAAAGTTACTTGCATTATTCAAAAGTGTATAATCATGTCTAGATGCGATTAATCTTAGATGTAAGGCCACCAACGTTTATTTCAGTAATTTCCGGACAAAACTTCATATCGGTGAATCGTTAAAATGATAGTTAAATAAAAAAAAAGATAATCTTTTTTTTATATTCGATCTATTACATATGTGTACATTATGTGAGTCTATTTATAAGTTTTACATGTTGACTATATATAGTAATAAATCATAAGGATACTCAACAATATCATAAATATCTAGAATATTGACTATCAATAATAATATATCATAAAGATACTCAAAAATATCGAAAATATCTAGAATATTATCAAGATATTCAAAATATTATAAAACATTCACGATATTATTAAGGATATCAAGAATATTCTAAATTACATCTAACAATGATTGTGATTTAATGACATAATTAAAATGTTTAAAACTAAATTTGGCAGAAAACATTAGATTTTGATTTTTTTTGTACTTTTCCCCATTCATTTCATATACAATGCACGTTCTTCTTCCTCTATAATGGGATTCATCCCTCTGAAGCCTGTAATAAATTAATGGGCTTTACACGGAGATGTTTGGTTTTTCTGTAGGCCAAGCCCATGGCTGAAATTCAATTCTAGATCTAAGGATAATTCTACAAATAATTCCTAAACTTTCATTTTTTTTAATATAGTTCATGAACTTCAGCTTAATGTATTATGTAGTCCTTAAATTTTTAATTAGTTTAATGTGGTTCCTCAACTTTTGTTGCCTATTCAAATTGATCTTTAGACTATATATGAGATGTTCAATGTCGTCCTTCTATTAGATTAAATTCAAGGAACACATTGAATGTTTGCATATAATCTGGGGATTAGTTTAAACATGTCCAAAAAATTCGTAGATCACATTGAATAAATTAAAAGTTCATAAACTACATTGCATGTTTGGCTAAAATTCATGAACCATTTATGTCATTTTCTCTTTATCTAAAAACAAAGTTGAGTTGAGATAACTCATGCCATAAGATACTTACCTAGACCTATTGCGTTATGCACTAGGCCGGACGGGGAATTTGACGTCGGTTCAATAAGAGATAAAATGGACCCAATCATGTGGACCCTGGATTCTTGGCAATACTCACCAGTTGCCACGAGCATATAAAAGTATACAATTCATGACCCATAAAATTGTTCTCAATGGGTACGTCACCCGAAAAAAGAGAAAATCACAATCACGTAAAAATTCATGAATGTATTCAAAGTTACTTGCATTATTAAAAAAAAAGTGGGTAACCACGTCTAGATGCAATTAATCTTAGATGTATCAATTTAGTTCCAGTCATAATTAGTTCACACCATCCACAACCCGAAAGAATGAGGTTGGTGAGTATGGCACCACAATCTCACAAAAATGCCAGCAATTGAGAAACCTATCCACACAAGAGGGGTCGTAGCTAAGCAATTCAGCACGAGCCATTTAGTAATTCACTTCATTTAATTTGACCCCACAACTTGTATTACTTATTTACAATACGATGGTCCGGATGATACGATGATCTGCTTTCATGTTTAAGCTTATGGCAACATGAAAATCCACCCTCTTTATATTTTTGGTGAAATGGCACAAGTGGTCCACCCAGTTTTACCCGAAATTCAAAACTGTCCTCCTATTGCTTTTTATTTTTAAGATGGTCCTTGTGCTTTCTAAATGAGTGTCGCCGCTATTCTTTTAGTTAAAACTTGGCAGCCGGAGTGATTATTTATAATTTGTCCCCGTTGGTGCAGACGACGCGCACTTACATTATGTTTGTTTCGTAGGCGGGCAAGGCGGAACGGGCTTTCCACTCTTTGATGGTATCACGATTTCTCATGAATCACGAGGAGCAGCTTCGAATTAGAGTCGTGTAGTTAATCAGGATTACCACGTTAATCTCGTGTGCAGGGTTCTGATCGGAAAGGGTAACAAGGAAACCTGTCGGGAAGCGTCGTGAAAGAATGTACACAAGTGAAGCACCTTAAGCGACTTAACTACATAGTTTAATTCACGTGAATCTTTTCTTCTTTTTTTTTTTGTTGGTGGAGGGTTTAGTTTATTTTGAGTTATTCGTGACCACGTCCTCATCTGATAAAAAGGTTTACATGATATCAGAACAAGAGATTCTGTGTTCAAATTTCTTCATGTCCCTATTTATCTTTCCAATTGCTACTTAGTACTAAACGAAAAGACCAAATTAAGTATAAACGGAAGTGTTACGATAATTAAATGTTAAACAACGTATTCATTTAATAGCTTAATCTTTCATAGCTGCAATTGAATTTGAAAAATCATTTTGCTTTAGTTGAAACTTCAAATAGCCGACAAATTCATTTTCTCTTTTGTAATTCAATTTGAGTACAACCCTCCCAATCATTTCACGAGTCAACTTCAAGTCTAATTTATTGAAAATCAAGTATAGAGTATCATGAGGAGGTTTAATGAATGAGCTGATTTTATTGCTCTCTTTTTATTTCGAAAAAATGGATTACTTGGATGACATTTTCCAAAAAACGATCCTTATATTGTTTAAAATAATTAGCCAATAAAAATATTTTTTATTTTTTTATAATAACTTATATCCATATATTTTCATGAATAATGAAAGTATTTTTAGTTCATTGATTTTTGTAAGCGATATAAGTGATCATTTTTAAAAATATTTTCCACATCATTCATTTTTCAAAAAAGAAATGGAACCTTAGTAGAAAAGAAATGACTTTCCTTCATTAGACTCTATTCTCTAAATTATTGGAGTTGATTCAGTCAAGCTTGATCTTGAAAAATCAAGCTCGACCAAGCTCGAATCTCTCAAATAAATTTCCAGCAGTAATTATTCAAGTGGAGTAAAGCTCGAAGTTGCTCCGATCGAGTCGACTCAGACTCTACTGTTTACCTGCCTAAGAAGAAAAGTAATATAATGAAAATCAATGAATTTTTCCATGGGTCAAAAGCAAAGTTGTGTCTAATTTAGTTTGAGTGTCGAAAAGAAGTCCCTTCAGTAAAAAAAAATATCTAGGGAGCATGACAATGTGCTCTACTGGAATTTTCTCGACTAAATTTGGAGATCGTAGATGTTTTTAAGTAGTTTCTTTAGTTAAAGTATTTAACATGTCAATCAAATACCATTTTTGTTCAAGGACCGATGCTAGCTAATGATGTCGAGACAACTTCAATCGATGAAGAGGCCTGACCTAAACGGATACATGAAACTGCCTCTCCCCCTCTGCTGCCAGTTAAACCATCTCATAATAGCGATGCATGACAATCGTATCAAGCGAAAAACATCATATTTCACGTCGTTTTGTACTTAATTATGATCAAGCGTCTTGAGGTCACATTGGTACCATGTTGGAGCATACATCTCCATAGATGTAACATATTACTTCTTAGGCAATTAAGGCAAAGACTCATTTGAAGATTTTGTGCATCGTGACTATAGAGTGATAAATCTGTTTTCTTTCTTCATAATACCATAACTTAATGAAGTTCTTTTCTCAGATTATCAGTCGTGGGAATCACTTGTGGACTGAAGAATTGTACTTGTATCCCCCATGTGCAAATGACTTTGAGATCTAGAAGTCTTATAGTTGCCTGTTGTGAAAAGCACCAAAAAAGTCCTAAACCTTTTGGGGTTGTGCCAAATAAGTCCTAAACCTTTTTTTTGTGCCAAATAAGTCCTAAACCTTTTACAACTTAGCCGAATAAGTCCTTCCGGCGGACTTTGGTCGGAAAATGCCTACGTGGCGCGCCGGAGACACGCCGGAGACTCGTCGGCGACGACGTGGCGGCCACGTGGCATAAAAATTAAAAAATTCAAATAATTCAATAAAAATTTCAAAAAAAAAATTACTTGGCCGGCGAGCTCCGGTGGCCGGTGGAGCTCGCCGACGACTTCAAAGGGCGGCCCCGCCCCCGCCGGCCAAGGGCGAGGGCGGAGGAGGCCACCGGCGAGGGAGCTCCTCCCTCGCTGCAGATCTCTCGCAAATCTGCAGCGAGGGAGACCCTCGCTCCCTCGCTGCAGATTGAGGGAGGAGCTCCCTCGCTGCAGATTTGCAAGAGATCTGCAGCGAGGGAGTAGCTCCCTCGCCGGTGGCCTCCTCCGCCCTCGCCCTTGGCCAGCGGGGGTGGGGCCGCCCTTTGAAGTCGTCGGCGAGCTCCACCGGCCACCGGAGCTCGCCGGCCAAGTAATTTTTTTTTTTGAAATTTTTGAATTTTTGAATTTTTTTTATGCCACGTGGCCGCCACGTCGTCGCCGACGAGTCTCCGGCGTGTCTCCGGCGAGCCACGTAGGCATTTTCCGACCAAAGTCCGCCGGAAGGACTTATTCGGCTAAGTTGTAAAAGGTTTAGGACTTATTTGGCACAAAAAAAAGGTTTAGGACTTATTTGGCACAACCCCAAAAGGTTTAGGACTTTTTTGGTGCTTTTCCCGTTGCCTGTGCTAATTTAACATCCACTATTTTTTTGGTCGGAGTATGTCCAAGGAAGAGCTTTTATGACCCTCGAAATCTCTTACAAAGAAGAGTCGTGATGTGTCATTGCTAGAATAGAAATCAAGCTTTTATTCATGATAGAATATTCAAATTTTAAATCACATATTTATCTAATAGCCTATGCTTTTAGAACAATTGGTCACAGTCCTATAAAATCTAACATGGTATCAGAGCAGGACTTTCCCAATTCAAATTTTTTTAGGTCCCTTTTGCTACCTCCGCAATCAAATATGTCAATGCTTAGTACTTGGCAAAATCATATTGAGTGTGAGGAGAAATGATGGAATAATTAAATATTAAACATAACGTTTATCTATCAACTGAAACTTTTAAAGCAGTTGACAATGGTCCTATAAAATTTCATGATTCATTTGAAGTATACTTGTCATTAGTTGAAAATCTTCCAAAACACAGGCACTTTTAAATTAAATATGAATTTACTGACATTGCGTATCGGTTGTTTTTCCCAAGAGGTTAACATATTGAAAGAATATAAATCTCTTGAACTTCCAGGGGAAAAACTATAAGATCATTTTAGCATGAAGGATGGTTAGTTAACTTAATGAGGCCTTGTGTGTTCTCAGGTCCAAACTCCAAACTAACACCGATGAATAGAGATTTGTAGAATTCAAGGATTGAATAACCGATGCTTAGATAGCAACCGGTAATCTTGAGTTTGAGCCAATTCGATCTCAATAAAATTATTCATAAGCATGAAAGTCGAAAGCTGAATCGTACATATTCGGAAATGGCTTCATATGTACGATTCAGCGTTGGATTCCGCTTCGATATTTTTCACGTTGGAGTCCAAAGTTGAATTAGACTTTGACCTTGCAAAGAAAACAATAAAGGAATGGAAAGAAAAGGAAAGTGCAGACTTGTTGATTAGTTCAGAGGAAGAAAAGAAACAAGTAAGGAAATTGAGTCTTTCTTATTAGAATAAGTAAGGAAACTCGCGAATCTGTCGGATTAGACTCAAATTGAGTCTTTCTTCGTGATCAAGAATTTGTGTGTTGAAGTCAGATTAATTTTTATGGTAAGATTTGTTAATCATTTTGTGAGATTGAAAAATTATTTTGTGATAAATTTTAGAGCTCAACATTACGTGAGTTATTAGATGTAATTTGGAACTGTGATTCTGAAAGTGTTTGACTGATCCTAACTTGATCGTGATCTTGTTGCATAGCTTATCATAGTGAAATTTCTTGTTGCTCTCTCTATAAACATAGATCATACTAATTGAACCATGTAAATAGGAAGTTTCCTCCTCTTCCAACGTTTTTTATTGAAGTTTTACGAATTTGGTGCTAGGACACACAATCATCCCTTTGTAATGTGAGAATATAGATCAGTGCTGTGATAATCGGTTATTTTTGCCAGAGAAAAGCAAGTTTCGCATATCTAGTTGTTTGGGAGAACCGGGATACAAAAAAATTAAAAATTATGCCAAATTTAGGATCAATATCTTCTCCAAAATTATATCGATCAAAATCAACTTAATTTCAGCAACAACTGGCCAATACAACTTCGTAATATGTACTTATAATGTGAAGTGATAAAGCAATAAAACCAATAATCAACACGAAGGTTGTAAAACTAAATGAGGGAAAAACCACGGACGGCTAAAAACTTCCACTAATCACAAAAAAATAGTCGAATAAACAAAGTGTTCTTCTCTAGTCACATATCAAAGGCTCAACATCACCGTGGCAAAAATATTTTCTCACCACAAGAGTAAATTAACATAAATCAAGAAAGGAAACCCTAATCGCGATCAGAAATTTCGGAGAAGATTCTCAATAAACAAGACCCATCAACTCGTGGCTCTTGATCTTGCGACAACATACTGAAGTTTAAGCCAATTCCATCAACGTTTAGCCTTCAAATCGGAATCGCAAAAATTACAAACTTTTTTCCTCCTCTATGGAAACCGTACTGTTTCTGCTTCGTAGGGTTTCTGCACAAAAAACACAGCAGCCACTTTCTTTTTCTTTTGTTTTTGCCTTTTTGTTTATTTTAAGTGTTAGCTGGGCCTCACAAATGAGGTGGACCCAGCCAACGCCAGTTTCCCAAAATTTGTCCCACATACATTGGCAATCAATGCATGCGAATAAAAATATTAGGCGGGATCATGCTGATTGATGGTCGACTGATGGTCCCGAATCACTTAGTGCGCGTTTGGTAACCATTCTCGTCTTAGAAATAATTTTTTTTAGATTGAATTTTTTTTTAAAAAATGATTCTCGGATGAATTTTTGGGAAGAGAAACGTGTTTGGTAATTGCACAAAATTTCTCGTCCCAATACTACAAAAATAAAAGAAATGCGGTGACTGGCGACCTACGATGGCGGCGACCGGCAACCGGCGATGGCAGCGATCGGCGGCAGGGGTCGATGACCGACGGCCGACGACGACAGGGACCGGTGGCGAAGGTGGCGATCGGCGGTCAGGGCCGATGACCGGCGACTGACGGCGACGACCGATGGTAGGAGGCGACGGTGGTTGATGACCAGTGATCGGCGATCAGGGCTGATGACCGGCGGCTGACGGCGACGACCGATGATGGGCAGCGACGGTGGTCGATGACCGGCGATCGGCGGCCGATGGCGATGACCGGTGGTGGGTGGCGACCGGCGGCTGATGGCGATGACCGGCGATCGGCGGTCGATGGCAATGACCAGCGGCGGGCGACGATGGTGGCCAGTGACCGGCGGTGACCGACAATTGGCGGCCGGGGCCAATGACCGTCGGCTGACGGCGACGACCGGCGGCGACAGTGGCCGATGACCGGCGGCGGCGGCAAACGGTGATGGCAGCGGTGGCAAAAGATAAAAATGAAATATAAAAAAGTTAGCTTATTAATTGGTAGTGTACATTCTTGTCCTAGAAATTGAGAACAAACAAATTTTTGGTTCTCATTTCTCGTCACAAACCCATCCCCAACCATTTTTTCATCCCGGGAACAGAATGAGAACGAGAATTTGCCAAACAGGTTTCTCGTCCCAAACTCGTTCAGAAACGAAAAACTGAGAATGAGAATGGTTACCAAACGCGCCCTTAATACTTCCTCAGTATGCCATGAGAAGTCTTAATACTCGGTACAGCCAGCTCAGTCCACAAGAGCAGAAGACAGTCGATGCTATGTAATCCTCCCAACCACTTGAGGATGCCTTGTCACAGTCTCATTTGCACTTATCTTCCCATCCTCACGATATGATATATGTGAACGTGATTGCAGCGAATACCCTCCTCCATCTGTTACCACTTGAGGATGCCTTGTCACAGTCTCATTTGCACTTATCTTCCCATCCTCACGATATGATATATGTGAACTTGATTGCAGCGAATACCCTCCTCCATCTGTTACCACTTGAGGATGCCTTGTCACGGTCTCATTTGCACTTATCTTCCCATCCTCACGATATGCTATATGTGAACTAGGTTGCAGCGAATACCCTCCATCTGTTGTTTTTAGTTTGGGTTGGAGACGGGCCATGGGACCTGATGGAGGAGTTCCGTGATAACATTCCTGCCCGGGTCTTTGACAATTTCCAGGCACATCAGCCACTGATCCAAAATGATCGATGGCCATAACATTTTTCACATGCTTAGCGGAGAAACTTCTTTCTTTGGTCTCGTCAGTTATGTCAACTTTACAGAGGTCATGTCCAAGAATGTGAATGCGTCTAGAGAACAGGCGGAATTCGCTCTCGCAACCCTAATGGAAGTTCCTTCTCAGTATAAAGCAACTATTGAGCATACTAGGCTAAGAATGAAGTTCTAAGCTTCCGATGACTTGCACACTATTTGAGCCATAATTACTCCGCACTATCTATAAAGTTGATGAGTCGCACACCACAACCTCATTAAGACACTAGTAGCTATAGGAAGTCTCAAAATGAGCCGTTTAGTAATTCATTTTGTTTAATTTGACCCAAAATTTGTCTTATTTTGTTACCATTTCACAATCAAATTACATGAGGAACATGAAAACCATCCTATTTATAGTTTGGTGAGATGACATAAATGGTCCATTTATTTTTGCCCTAAATTCCAAACGGTCCCTCCACAATGTTATTAATTCAAGATGGTCCATGTACATTTCCAATAGTGTCATAGGCCGTGGGAGTGCAAGTTGTAACCGAAAAGCTAAGGTCGACAATTCGAGAAAGTGTCTTGTCGCTTTCATTGGTACACTAGTTGCCGATCATCAAAATAAATATGAAGATATGCTCATGTGGCAATTATCGCCATCGCGGTCGCCCATCAGCGGCGGTCACTGTGTTGGTGGTCATTGCATTTCAACCACGGCGATGGAGGAAGAGTTGATCGAGATCCTTGATCTGGTCTCAAGGGGGAGGCGGCTATCCCAGAGGTGGTCACCTGTCAAAATTGACCATTATTGCGATTTGTTGCCGCGGTGGTGGTCTCGAGTCCGGCAACCAGGCACCGAGCACCACAGTGAAGCCACTTGAGCGGCGCAACCATTGCGCGATGATGATCACCCAGTGACTTCAATCGCAGTGCCATCTTGGTACACAGCTCTACAATCACGAAAGGAAGTCTAAAAAAAAGAACAAAAAGAAAGTCCACAAATCCAAGTCAATCGAAATCACCTCTTTCTTTTCTTGTATAGGTCCACTTGATCTATACTTTCACGTGTAGTCCATGTCAGCAAACCCGTGAATGCAATGGCACAAGGATGATCGGTGATATTTTCAAGTATCAAGACAATTTTGAACGAACGAATTTCAAACAAAAAATAGAGAGATCATCGACATCATTTCGAACAAAGAGGAAGATTTGTGTCCGTGAAGAGTGAGAAGAGAGGGGCGAGAGTAGACGTTGAGGAAGAGAGAGGGAGATCGTGACTGAGAAGTGGGCCCACGAGCGACACGTTTCACACGATTAATGGACTAGTAGTGCACGGCTGACTTGACATCCCTTCAATAACCTAATGTTTTCTCGCAGATGACACGCAACTTGCACTGTGTTTGTTTGGTCGGCGGACAAGGTGGGACGGGCTTTGCACTCTATAATGGCATCATGATAACTCATGAATCATGAGGAACGGCATCCCAACCGGGGTTGTGTGGTGAATCAGGATCAGCACTGTCAATCTCGTGAGGAGTGTCCTGATCGAAGAGGAAGGAAATCTATGGGGAAGTGTCGTGAAAGAGTGGAAATAAGTGAAGATCCTGGAGCGACTTGACTCCATATTTTAATTTATGTGGACTTTTTTGGAGGGCTTGATCCAATACGAGCAGTTCGAATTGTGGCTGCGATTAAATTTTGGAAGATCATTTTGCCTTAGTTGAAATTTCAATTAGCGGACCAATCCGTTTCCTCTTTCATAAGTCGATTCGAGTACAAACCCTCCAATTACTTAGCCGGTCAAGACCAAGTCTAATCAATCAAGCTTAAATCAAGTATCAAGTATGA
Source organism: Melaleuca alternifolia (assembly GCA_019926035.1). Classification (NCBI taxonomy): domain Eukaryota; kingdom Viridiplantae; phylum Streptophyta; class Magnoliopsida; order Myrtales; family Myrtaceae; genus Melaleuca; species Melaleuca alternifolia. Next base: position 2,896,770 of record JAGKPW010002266.1, on the reverse strand, counting down.
TAAGGAGATTGTAATGTGTGAACTAATTCCGTTTCATAGTGGAAAAGAAATGACTTTTCTTAATCCCCTAGATGGTCTTCACCCATATGTTCATTTAACTGTAAATTAAGACTTTGTTTCTAAATCCCCTTGATGTTCAATTAATCGAGTAGTTACACTTCCATATATTCATTTACACATATAAATTTACAAAGATGAACAAATATGAGATTACTAATTTATGAACTATAGTCTGACCTCAGAATTATTTGAGTTTGATTCAAATCTCAAATGAAACTATTGACTGATTTAGTCTAGCTTGAACATGAAAAATCAAGCTCAACCAAGCTCGAGCTGAATTTCTCGAAATGAATTTCTAGTGATAATTATCAAGTGTATTAAAGCTCGGAGTCGACTCATTTTCTATTGTTTACTTGCCTATAAGAAGAAAGTAATCTAATGAAAATCAAAGAATTTATCAAGGGGGTTGGAAGGAAAACTTAGTTGAATTGAGTTTAAGTAGTTGCGTGTTGGAGAAAGTCCATTGGAAAAATGTCTATAAAATATCACGAGATGTAAAATATCTTGATTATTTTAAATCATCTTCTTTGTCCGTTATTGAAAATATCACATTATCACATCAACGTGCTCTATTGAAATTTTCTCATAATTTGAAGATCATAGATTTAATGTATTTTTTTAATTGAAGAATTTAACAAAGTCAATACCATTGCTTTCGAGGACCCAATGCTAGCTAATAATGGCTGAAACAACTCCAATCGATTGGATGAAGAGATCGATGCTAACTACTGGTAGAGTAATAATAGAAAGTGTAACTTTCACCAATTTCGTGTCAATTTCAACGGCAGAATCTTCAGTTACATAGTGATCCGCCTCTCACCCCTCACACTACTTAACCATCCCAAAACTCAAGTTGTAAACACACTCACAGCACATAACCATCCCAACAATGGCACTTCCCATCCTCTTCGCATGGTTTTCTCTTTTCCTTCCTCTCCTCCTCCTCCTCCTCCTCTTAGCGAAAAGCCTCATCAACAACGGCAAAACCACCGCGAAGATTACGGCTGCGACGATGAAGAAGCAGAAGAAGAACCTCCCCCCAGGGCCTCCGCCCCTCCCCATCATAGGCAACCTCCACCAGCTCGGCCACTTGCCTCATCAGTCTTTATGGGAACTCTCCAGACGGTATGGCCCCGTCATGCTCATCCGCCTTGGCTGCGTACCCACGGTCATCATCTCCTCACCCAGTGCTGCCAGGGAGGTCCTCAAGACCCACGACCTCGACTCTTGCAGCCGCCCGCAGCTACTCGGCATGGGACGCCTCACCTATGATTACCTCGACATCGCCTTCACCAAGTACGGCGATTATTGGAGGGAGCTGAAAAAGCTGTACATGCTCAAGCTTCTTAGCGCCAAGCGAGTTCAGTCCTTTCGGTACGTCAGGGAAGAGGAGGTGGGTGCTATGATCGAGTCAATAGCGAAGTCAGGAGAGAGCGGAACTCCGATCAATATGAGAGAGAAGTTCATGGCTTTGACGGTTAGCATCACTTGCAGGTAAGGTCTAGTGGTGTAGCTGACGAGGCGAGTTGAGTCACGTTGTCTAAGTTACTACTTTGACTAACCTCAATTCTTCGAGGTTTATATTGAGCCAGGTTCTTCGAACTTTGAGCTCAACTGGACCTTATTTTCTGGGTTCGAGCTCGACTATGCTTGATCAGACTTGATTAGGCTTCCGAGCTACCCGAATTGTTTAGCTATTATCGACTTCAAACTTGAGTCGAGTCAATGCATCAACTTGAGAAACTTGACTCAAACTCTGAAAGACTTGAACCAAAGCATGTCTAGCCTGAGAGCCAAGCAAGAATCGCCCACAAGTAACTTCGACTTGTTTGCACACCTTACATGCAGGGTCGCATTTGGGATGGCGTTTCAAGGGACAGGGTTCGACAATAAAAGGTTGAAGGATGTGATTCAGGAGGCATTGGTAATATTGGGCAGCTTCTCAGCGTCCGATTTGTTCCCTCGATTCGGCTGGATCGTGGACAAGTTCACGGGGATCCATTCTAAGTTGGAAAAATGCTTTCAGAATTTGGAAGTTTTCTATCAGAAGGTGATCGAAGAGCATCGGAACGTGAATAAGAACTACAAGGAAGATGAGGACATTGTCGATTTTCTGTTAAAGATGGAGAGGGATCAGACTGAGCTTGCGGGGGTTCGGCTCAAGGAAGAAAACATCAAGGCCATCTTGATGGTACATCACACAATCTCTTACATATTCCCTAACGTAGATCATATACACAATAGAGAAGCAAAGTTAAATGTTCTTTATATAGCAGGACACAAATCAAGAACTTCTTAAATGAATACGCCGTCCTCCCTTTTGGATATGAGAGGCCGCAAAAATTGTACATGTCTTTCTTGGGATTCATGACTTCATGTACACTCTCAGGATATACTTCTAGCTGGAGTGGACCCAGTTGCAATTGTCATGGACTGGACGATGGCCGAGCTCTTGAGGAACCCGAGGGTGATGCGAAAAGCTCAAGAGGAGATCCGGAGTTATGTTGGAAACAAGAAATCGGTCGGGGAAGACGACCTTCACGGTCTCAAATATCTCAAGTTAGTCCTCAAGGAGGCAATGAGATTACACCCTCCAGGTGTACTGCTCCTCCCGAGGGAAACAATAGGCCCCTTCAAGCTGTTTGGCTATGATGTCGACCCGAAGACCCGGGTCCAGGTAAACGCGTGGGCCATCGGTCGTGACCCGAGCCTGTGGGACAGCCCGGAGGAGTTCGTGCCCGAGAGGTTCGAGGACAGCCAGATCGATTACAAGGGGAATCATTTTGAGCTGTTGACGTTCGGGGGAGGGCGGAGGGTATGCCCGGGGATCTCAATGGGGATGGCCGTGATTGAGCTAGCGCTCGCCAATGTCCTGCACTCCTTCGACTGGGAATTGCCTAAGGGAACGACGGAGGGAGATGTGAGCATGGAGGAAGCGCCCGGCCTAGCCGTATACAAGAAAGTTCCTCTCATTCTGCAGCCGGTTAAACCATCTTATAAAGCCAATGCATGATGAAATCGTCGTTGAGAAGAAAAAAAAATCATATTTCACTGCCTTATGTACTTCATGATGTCTTGTACTTAATTATGATCGGGCATCTTAAGGTTGCATGGTGCAATGTTACATCAGGTAACATCTCCATACGTACAGCAACCGAGACTTACCGAGTATATTGCTTCTTAGATTATAAATAAAAAGACCCATTTCAGGAATTGGCGCATTGTAGAGTAAGAATTCTCTTTTTCTTTCTTCCGCATAACGTAGCGTAATAAAGTTTATCAGTCGTGCGAGTCACTTGTGGATTGACAAATTGTACTTATATCCCTAGTGCACAAATCTCCTTGAGAGTTAAAAGTCTTTGGGTTATGTTGACGCCTATTTTTCGCCTTTCTAAGGGAATAGATAAGTAATTTTTAGGGGATTAGATAATAAAAAAGGAAGAAAAAGAGAATGAAAAAGAGAGGAGCTTGGGCCGGACTCTACTTGGCCCGGCCCATTTGGTCTTTCGCGCGGGCTTTCCTTCCCGGGCCTGACTTGGCCCGGCCCCTCCCAAGCCCGCGTCCGTCCTTTTCATCTTCTTTCCCCCCATTTTGCTTGGTACGCGAAGAGACAGCACGATCACTTGCGCCTAGGGTTTCGCCTGCACCTAGGGTTTCAGAAGGATGAGACCGGCGACTGACACACGCAAAAGGCGCGGCTGAGCAGAGCTGAAGAGACTGGAGAGGAAGGGGGCAGAGCGGGTTCGGCGGAGCAGACCAAGAAAAGGAGCAGAGGGCAGGATAAAAGATGGGGGGGAGGAGAGGAACGCAGAGGCTCGGTCCAAAAGAAAACCCTCGCCGACGTCTTTGGATTCAGATCCTTCGTGGGCTGGTCGTCGCCGTCGGACCCTCTCGACATCAACATCTCTCCGCCCTCACGATCGGTAGGTCATCTAGACCCATTCGATAGTCACCCGAGGATCTCGGTCAAGGGTCTCCGTCACGGGTCGCCGACGGCTTGACTCGAGCTTGCTCGGGTGCGCCTGCCGACTCCGAGACGCCTTTGAATCGAGTAGGGCTTCTTTTTTTGGAGTTTGCCTGATCGTTTGGAGAAGTCGATTTGCTTTGCCTCGCTTTCCTTTTCTCGCTTGTCCGTCCGAATATGTGCGTCTCGATTTTTTTTTTTATTGTGGTTTGTTGTTTGCGTTATGCGTCGGTTGAGTTTCTCCTTCCTGCAGGTCACGGGCATCGACCCATCCCCCTTTAGCCTAAAGAATTTTCACTTTTTCTCCTGCACATCGACGTCTGCTAATGTTTGCTTCGATTGTTGATGTACTTTTTAGCTTATCTGTGTATTTGCGGCCGTTTTTCTTTCGATGTTTTGGTCTGCTGCGTTGTCCTGCTCGTTTGGATGAGGTGCGACGGTGGTCGGCGTTGGTGTCGTTGGTCGTGGACTCGAACGGTGGCGTCGAACGCGGCGGCAGGAGCTCTCGTCTCATCCCTCTCGCTGGAAGCTGAAGGCGAAGGGCCGTCCTAGGTCTTCTGGAGTCGGGCCGAGTCCTTATTGGGCTTTCCTTTTTCTTCTCCTTGCGCAGGAATTGGATCAAGCTGGAAGTGGGCCTGGTCAGACGACCAGGCCCTTACTATTCCTCCGCGTGGGCCGGGTCAGACGACCGGGCCCTATCTCGCGCGGGCCTGGTCAGACGACCAGGCCCTATCTCACGCGGGCCTGGTCCACGAACCAGCCCCTGACCGTCCCCGCCTCACGTGGGCCTGGTCAGATGACCGGGCCCTGTCCCACGCGGGCCTGGTCCACAGACCAGGCCATGACTGGCCTTGTCTCACGCGGGCCTGGTCCACGAACCAGGCCCTGACCGTCCCTGCCCACGTAGGCCTGGTCAGATGACCAGGCCCTGTTCCACGCGGGCCTGGTCCACAGACCAGGCCCTGACTCGCCTCTGTCCCACGTGGGCCTGGTCCACAGACCAGGTCCTGACCGCCCCTAACTCATGCGGGCATGGTCTATAGACCAGGCCCTGACCGCCTCCATCCCACATGGGCCTGG